>OX383944.1:2921058-4171058 GCA_947532085.1 Elegia similella
ATAGAACTTTATGAGGACAAGGTCTGAAGGCTCGGTCATGATGAATCGAGGATAGGAAGTGGAAGAGGTGCACGGCACGGCGAATAAACAAGTAATAAAATTATTTGATTCTTTCGGCCATGTGCGATAAGGTTAAATGGCGGAGAAATCAATTATGGTAATAATGAAAAAGTACTAGTACCTACCATGTTAACTGGAAACTCTTTACAAGTCCTGCATGCATACACTAATCAAATATCGCAACATCTGCGTTTTAAAATGTGCAACGGAAGATATTCAAATCATAGACCAGAGCCGATAATTTTTTAACCGAAATAAATTACAGTAGAATGAAACCCACTGCAAAAGGAATAGAAATATCTTGTATAATAAAGGAAAAAAAAATTACGGGCGATCTGAGGTCGGGAAGTGGAAGGGGGTGAGCTTTTATGGGTAAAAAACGGTTTGTCTCGATTTCCGGCAAAGCTGCAAGTCCTGTGGAAAAACGTTATATGGCAATGATGTAGGTTTTAAAAAGTACTACTCCTTTTGTATGACCACACATAGACAGGAGTCGCAGGCAAAAACTATTTCACATATTTGTATTAGCTTAAGCCCGCGGCTCCGCCCGCGATTATATACAACCTTTAGCTACGGTACGATTCTCCGCGACAGATAATTTCTTCTCCGTACCCTGCACACTGTGTATGCTATTTTTCACGAAGATTGGTTAAGTAGTTGAGGCGTGGAAGCGAAACAAACAATCCCACCTTGGCATTTATAATATTAGGAGTTACGATTTACGTAAGTCTCTTCAAGTCAAAGCAAATTGCCCGTGGAACATGATACGATCATCAACTACGCAGTTTCATAAACGTGTGGTTTCCACCACTCGTCGGGTCATCGCCGAAGATCAGCTGTGACAGGTCTTCCACGTGGTATTTACAAAAAATGTTTCGTATGGCCGAGTGTTTGGCTGTTTTCCTCTTATCATCATTCTAGCCGTTAAAAGTCCACAGCTGGACAAAATCCCCTCCCAAGGACTCTTTGTTCCATGGGAGGATATTGCCATACTCGCCACGCTTGGCAGGTGGGTTAGCGAGCGCCGTTTCTTTGGCTTCATGTGCTTCCGACGCTGCTGCCCATCGGAAACATTATTCAGCTGGGCAAGTATAGGAATTTGTTTAATTTTGGAAAGGGAATGGAAGGTATTGGGATTCTACTCATTCGGATGTATTAAGATTATAAAAATCGGTTCACCCGTTGTTAAGTTATATATGTGTTCAAACAAACCTGACTTTGTTTTGTATATTAATAGTACAGTCAGGGACAGAGATACCTAACCAGGCCCTCTGATTATATCTTGAATTTTCTCTTAAACTATAAATAATAATAACATGAAAATGTATATACAGAAAGATTTTAATTAAATCTTATCTCTGTCCTTGACTGTACATGGTATCATGTCTTTTTCCCTTACGTGGTAGACAGAGCCTAAGTCTCTAAGACCTTATGGCCACATTTAACATGTTGGAGGGCGTGTAGATGGAAAACGGAATCAAAATTGTGATGGTAGGTAGCTTCATCGCCTATTGAGATAATTCCGCAGATTTTAGCCCAACCCCTCGATCGGTATAAGACAAAGTCGCTTCCCGCTGTCTGTCTGTCCATATGTATGCTTAGACTTTACAACGACGCAACCCATTTTGATGCGGTTTTTATTAATAGACAGAGCGATTCAAGAGGAAGGTTTATATGTATAATTTATCGCACCCGTACCAAGTCATTTAGTATTTCATCCTTATCCTTATTCTTACTTTAATATTATAAACGCGAAAGTGAGTTTGTTTGTTTGTTACGCTTTCACGCTGTAACTACTGAACCGATCATCATGAAATTTTGCATACAAGTTCTCTGGAGTGCGAAGAAGGACATAGGTTACCCCTTTTATCCCGGGAAAAAGTACTATTCCCGAGGGATCGACATTGACGCGGGCGGAGCCGCGGGTGAAAGCTAGTATTTCATAAAAATTTCGATGTCATGTCATGCATAGCTCCTGATTAAATCGAAAATTATCGCCGAACGCAGCTTCTTTGTCTCAAAACTAATAAATTAACAGTTTTTCCGCGTGCTTAACAACCCATAAACAATATCAGTGGGCAGTACTCCACAAAAGGGTGACATACTCGCGACCGCTCATTATCAGTGTGCCACACACAGTAAAAGTTATGACAACAATAAAGCGTTATAAAACACGGCGAGTGAAGGAAAAGCCGCTTCAGTTCGCCGGAGAACTGCGCAAGGTCAAGAGCATCGGGGCTCTTTTCAAAACAGTCGATCGCCGGCCCCAAACGTGATGTGACATAGCCTCAATATTAAAAAAAGGACAATAATAATAAAAAAAAATTACTTAAAAAATAAATAAAATACTGGCTGGTAGGAAATTCGGAAATTAAAAACGAAGTTTAATGCGCACACGTGCGTGTTCTAAATTTGAACGCAAGCTCTCGTGCGTCGGATTTTTCCCGCGTAAAAGCTGTGAAGGTGGAAGTTGATGAAAATTTGTGTTGTACTGTTTTACTGATTTGTTTTGTTTGAGTTATTTGAAACAAAGTAAAATCTGTGTGGCTTTTGTAACGATCGTGGAAAGATCGTTACCTGATTTCTAGTAAGTATTCATAATCTTATTTCATTTCTTATTATTTTAATTGTCATAAAATATCCATAAAATCGAAACCAAATCTCAAAGAAAGATTTTTCCTATCTATGTTCCACTCCTGGGCAAGAAAGGTTATACGAGTACTATGCCAATAATAAATATGTAACAATTAGGTCGATAAACTGAATATTTTTTGTCCGTGAACCTCAATTTAAATTTATTCTGTTTAGTGTAATGAATACATCAAATACCAGGTATTACTTCTACTTAATGCAATTAAGATAGAACAATTATAATTAATAAAGTTATTGTATCAAACATGTTTAATAAAAGACAGAATATAATTTATTTCCTCATTAACATATAATTAACTGCCACATTTTAAAAGCTGAGTAATTATTAATTACAAAGGTATATTTATTGTTTCACTAATTGAATTACTTTATTATGAAGTTAACCAGTACCTAAGTATTTTTGTATTGACTCTCATAACTGTTTTACACTATAAATTATTTTGCAATAAGTTTTGTTTTTTCAAATTGAACTTATGTTCTACCACACCAGTCCCCTAATAGTAACCTAATGAGCCAAAGATTATCAATATTATGAGTATGTAATTATCCTGTTCCTTTGTCCCGGTGGAACCGTTCAAACGTTCTGTGACTAGAACATATTTCTCTAAAAACTTTTTTTAAGATTCTTACGCATATTAGCACCGTATAGAAATAGTATAACTTGCCTAGAGAATAAAATGGAATTTCGTGCTTAAATACCAACAATTTTTACATTCACAACATACATCGTCAAGGGATCGACACCGCGATCAGGATAACCAGCTGTTCCATACATTTAAATATAACATCATAAACTATTACCGAAATGTTACCTATTTATATTATAGTGATAGGCTTCACGCCTCATCTGTCGCGGTTCGCGGCTGTTTATCGATATGATTACTTTGACGTGACAACACTATACTTTTCTCGCGTTGTTTTTACTCTCTCTGATTAGTCTTGAAGATGTCGTCATCCGATGTTGTGTATTCGGAAAAGTAAGTCTTGTAAACGAAAGTCTTGTGATTTTTTTCATTTGTGTTTCGTGCCTTAGACACAGAATTAATATAAGTACTCCTTAGACGAAAAATGTGCTAGATGTTTTGAATGTAGGTGAATAGCTTACCGTGGGCTATATAGATATATTTGAATTAGTGGTCTCATACAGTCTGAAAAAACATCCTGAGATTTTCGGAAATGGCAGTTGTGACTACGTCAGATGCCTTAAGACAGCTTGCAAAACATGACATTAGTGAATCTACAAAATAATGGTGTGAACAGTGAAACTGTGATTTATTTGGAGAAGTGCCAGATTGAAGAAGAAAAGCAACGTGACGCGGCGCAAATAGATTCTGATTGTTTATAAGAAAACGTGTTTCATGTTTCATTAAAAATACTTTATGGGGTATAGGAAGACTTGGGGAAAGCATTGAATATAAGCTTTATGGCACCTAAAATTTTGAACTTAGAATTTTCCTATTTATTTACAAATAATGTAATAATAATAATAATATCTTTATTGTGGTACACAGGTTAAAAAAAGATTATAGATACAGATAATGTGTGTGTCACTGTGTACGTATATAAGTAGGTGTAAAATTCGATCATTTTATACTACTTCGAAAATAATCGATTCATCTATGACCACCGCTCCGGATGGTACTGGTTCAAAGATTATGCATAGCCATTCAAAGAGGAAATGCTGCTAGCATAATGGTTACTTTTGAGCTGGGTAGGTACAATTCCGGATGACTTTTTTGATTATTTTTTTTATGTATTTATATGTTTTTATGGAAATACATGATCGAATCATCTAATACTCGTACGAGTACTTCAGAATGAGGCATTTTTTTTTTTTAGTTTTGATTACTTATAACAAAAATTACAAGGACCAATACCTATATGGTTTTTCTATATATGATGTAATGTAGACCTTAAAAATTAAAATGCCAAAAAGATTCCACACAGTATGAACTCGACAAATCTGGGTGAGTACAAACCCACATAATTTTTTTTTATTAAAAACGAAAACATTTAGTCTAGTTGACAAAACAACCGCTACACATTTCATTCTATCGGACTCGATATCCGCCGGAACAATGGTATTTGTTTGACAAACATGCACGTGTTTAATAATGAAAATGACGTCCGTACGTACGGCCTAAAAGTGATAGTGATAAATAAATAGTGCGCGATAGTGCGGGCACGTAGGCGCGTTCGTGTAAGTAAGTCAATGTTCTATTAAATTATAGTGAAGTGTAAAAAAATATGTGATGTGATAGACCACATTAAATATAACATTATTCATAAGGTAGTTTGTGTACAAAAACTTAAAAAAAAAAACATAACTTTTGTGTTTTAGTGACAATATATGTTAAGATTTAATTATTCAACTATTGTGGCCGGAAAACTGAAAGGCTGGGATAAAGAAAGCACATAATAACGTTAGCGCTTATAAATTAATTCTGTGAAATATACCTACGCGATACTGTGTGCGACTTATGCTCTTACAACTATATAATAGTGCCCCCATTCTCAAACGACTCTGTGAAAACAAAATAAGAGATGGACAGATCTTAATTCATTAAAATTTTCAGGGTTTGACCAAAACTAATGATTTGAAACGTGAAACGTGAAAAAAAAAACGTGATACGTTAAAAAAATACGTATACAATATATTTTTTTAATATCTTTTAAGATTCATTTTTTTAGATACGCTATATATTATGAAATAAATATAATACTAGAATACTTTTAAGAAAGGTATCTGTGGGCACGGCAGTGCTGCGCCAAGTCAAGCATAGGTTTTTAGCGTGCAATGCACCTTTGACGCCAAGTAAACAATGCCATACTTTGTGCGTTTTCAGCGGAGTCTTTATTTATTTTGATAATAATCTGTATTGTATCTAATGCAGTTAAGCAGAAACATTCTTTTATTGGTCCAACTGACGCTGACTAACTGCTCCCACTGTCGGCAGTCGCCATTCTTTTCAACCAACTTCAAATAAGTAGGTTATCAGTTCTTTTTGTATGTTTGTTAGGCGTAACTCGGTCATTCATGAACCGATTTAATAAAATATTTTTTTATGCCCTCAAATTGGTCCAATCAATCAAATATCATTTATTCATCATAAGATACTTTACATATAATTTGGTGAATGTTAACATTTATTTTACAACAAAATATTGTTGACGGTAATTTACTTAAAGCTAAGTTAAAGAGTGCAGAAGAAGCGGCATCAAACTGCACACCGCCCATTTACAGCACTAACTTTATTTTATGAAGTTAATTTTAATACTAAAAAAAGAGATATAATGGAATTGAGAATCTCTATTATTTTTGAAGTCGTTTAAACAGTAGAGTATTTGCAAGCTTTTTGGGGCTAAAACCTGGAGAATTCAAAGTGGGGTGGCATGGTCTTCTTCTCATATGGCGTTCACCAGACTTTACAGGCGTGAGTATTATTGCCCGGACCCTAGGGCAATTTTGGATAGACTTATACAACTCGTTTGCAAAAGCAAGAGCTCTAATATACAAAAAATATTTTATAAATGTCCGTGCCAGAGTCTAGTAAAATATGTATATGAAAATAGGTCAGTTTCCTAAAAATATAGTATTAGTCCGTCAGTTAGACAATCAAAAAATTTTGGAATTTTTGATTTTCTAATTGATAGACTAATTGTAATATAATTATTTTGACCCTGAAAACTAGCTTATTGGACATCTCAGATAATTGTAAAGGCAGAATTAACTTTAAAGAGCGCAAAAGAACAATAAATAAAGTGTGTGATAAGGCGTCCCGTGCTACTGATAACATTATTGATGTTGATTGATGCTCTTTCGATTTTAAATGTACAAATATACTGTGCCAAGCGGTCTGATTTTCATACGATTTCTAAAAGGAAAAATTCTCGAATCGGGTGTTTTTTAAATGTTCTTTTTTTTAAAAAAAAAACCTCATAACCCCGACATTTATACGTCGATTTGATATCTTTATTTTTAGGGGTACACTTTTGAATTGTCCCCATTCAAATTTCATTAAATTCGCTCAATAGCGTCGGTTTTTATTTTAAAAGTAGTCTTGAAAATTTGCTACAGTGCTTACTCCTAGTACAGAAGTCTGCTATGCACAAACTCATTCTCAATTTGTACATTTTTCATTGATTGTAAGTAGGCCAAGCCGTATCGGAGAAGTTTTGTTACAAACACTGTGACACGAGAATTGTAAATATTAGAAGAAGATTAGAAGATATAAAACGAAACTTGTATAGTCAGCAAAATGTTATCGATCTTTAAATTGGCGCCGTAACATAAAGACGGGATAACATTAGATGTTTGTTCACATCTCATCAATTGTATACGTTTTTAATTGATCAGTTTACCACACTGTGACGTCGTTACATACGCAGCGGTGTTTCTCCAAACCGATCGCACTCCAATATCAATAGATTTGTTATTGCTAGCTATTTATATACGCGTTATTGGCAATCGGCCACTGGACTGTTTTTACGAACAGCTATGACCTGGTCGTGAACCTTAGAGCATGTATTTCTATTGGTGCCAAAATTGCTTTATTCTTTCCGTGTTTACTTCACCGGAAATGAATGAAATCTAATTAAGAAAAAGATTGGAATTGTAATCTAATTCGAGTATTTGCTATTATTAATTCTTATTAACGTCTTTTTTTTGTTCATGGCGATGTCGGTGGCATATGCCGCCCCTCTATTTTGTCATCTGCCTAACTCATAGCCACTACACATAAAACGAATACATACTAGCTATTTCCCGCGACGTTGTTTACGTAAATTATAGTAGCCTATGTAACTCGGTTTTTTTAACCGGTGAAGTAGTACAAATGAACAAACACACGATGAAATCTTTCCTCTTTACAATATTATTAAAGTATTCTTTTCTTCGTCTTTCTTCGATTTGAATTCTTCTTTTTTCGTTTTCTTTTACTAATTTAAGATTTGTAACTTTAACATATAAGCTTTTAATTGCCTTTTTTTCGGCCGAATATTCACCCAAACTTTTTGTTTCTAGTAAACTGCCAGGAGAGGGACAATTGTCGTTTCTGATAAACTAATAAATTATTGACATGAGAGTATATAGTAATTACTATAGACAGGGCTTGGTAGGTATTTCTTTTAGAGCAGATTTTTTTAATAAAATTTGTACGATTCCCAGCTAGCTAGGAAAGTGCGAAATATATAATCTCCCTGGCCGTATTTCGGCTGCGGTGACTGGCAATGTCTTAAAAATCATGTTCTGTCGTGCGTCCTTATATGGCTTATATATCCTATTTTTGCCGTAAATTTACGTGCACAATGAGGACACGTCAAGGTACCGCCAACGTAGTTATAAGTGATAGTGGAGGGTGGTCTGCTCTTAATAGTATCTCTTTTAGTGTCGAGTTCATGCCTCCTTCGGTCTTCAAACAAGTCGACGCTACGCTGCACTGTACTTCTCCACTCTGTTCTTCGAGCCGCAACACCTTCCCATCGCGACTGGTCTATATCGCATCTTTTCATGTGCCTCTTCTGAACGTCTTTGTATCTGAGGAATTGGCCGCCTTGTTTCCGCTTGCCGTCCTTCAGTTCAGAAAAGAAGACGCGTTTTACCATCCTATCGTCGGACATCCTCACTACATGTCCACTCCAACGCAGCTGACGTCGCATCAGGTAGGCCTCAATGCCGTGGACTCCGGCCCGACGCAACACTTCAGTGTTTCTAATGCAGTCGGACCATTTGATGTTCAGTATGTCGCGGAGACATTTAAGGTGGTATCTGTCTAGAGTTTTTATGTGCTTGCGATATAAAGTCCAAGTTTCGGCCGAGTATAAAAAGTTTGGGAAAACTATTGCCATGTACACTTTGACCTTGGTGCTTACTTGCAAGTCGTGTGACCGGAATACCTGTCTTCGGAGTCTACCAAATGCTGCCAAAGCAGCACCAACTCGGCTGTTGATCTCCGAATCCAGATCCCCCTTAGATGTTATGGTACTGCCAAGATATTTAAACTTTCCCACCTGCTTGAGAGGGATACCGTCGAGTCGTATATTAAGAGGAACATGATCGAAAGAGTCCACAGTCATAACTTCCGTTTTAGTTATGCTTATTTTAAGTCCGAATCTACGACATGACTGATCAAGATTTGTCACCATCTCTTGCAGGCCTTCCGGAGACTCCGACACAAAACACAAGTCATCAGCGTACATGACTTCGGTTATCACATCAAAGGACACTTTTGTCCGTGCTTTTAATCTAGCCAGATTAAAGAGCGTACCATCTGTCCGGTATCGGATGCGTATGCCATGTTCGTTGTTTTTTAGGGCATCAGCTACCACTACTGCAAAATATAAAGCAAAAAGAGTAGGTGCCAAAACACAACCCTGTTTTACTCCGCAGGTAACAGGGAAAAATTCCGACTGTTCACCGTTAAATGATACACAACAAGTCATATTGTCATGGAGTAGTCTCAGCATCCTTACAAATTTTTGAGTACAACCCAGTTTCTGTAGTACAGTCCATAGAGCTTCTCGAGGCACACTATCAAAGGCTTTCTCCAGATCTACGAAACAGAAACACAAACGTTGGGATTGTTCTTTACACTTTTCTTGTAACTGCCTGATACAAAAAATAGCCTCACAGGTGCCCCTGTTGGGTCGAAACCCAAATTGGGCCTGGGGAAGGATATTCTCTGATA
Source organism: Elegia similella (assembly GCA_947532085.1). Classification (NCBI taxonomy): domain Eukaryota; kingdom Metazoa; phylum Arthropoda; class Insecta; order Lepidoptera; family Pyralidae; genus Elegia; species Elegia similella. Next base: position 2,930,457 of record OX383944.1, read on the forward strand.
GATTTTGGAGGCGGTTTAGAAGCACTCTAGCAAATATTTTTTCCAGGAACTGAGAGTAGCGATATTCCTCTATAGGAGTTGCAATCAGAGCGGCTACCTTTGTTCTTGTATAGCGCGCAGATTTTAGATATTGTGAAGTCAGTGGGTACAAGTTCTTCTTCCCACATACGCAAAAATAGTTGTAATATACAGCGATGCAACTCCTCTCCGCCATATTTAAAGAGTTCTCCTGGAATCTGGTCTAAACCAACGGCCTTTTTATTTTTCTGTTGTTTGATAGCTGTGATTATTTCTTCTAGTGAAAGTTCCTTATCCAGTGTATTGTCAACAGGGTGTTGGGGCAGAGCTTCAATATACTCAATGTCAGCAGAGCGATCAACATTAAGGAGTACCATAAAGTGATCAGCCCAGCATTTCAAGACCTCATCTCTATTTGAAATGAGTGTACCATCCGAAGATTTTAAGGGGACGTTTACCTGATACTGGGAGCCAATCAACGTTCGCACTTCACCAAAGAACTCACCTAACCTATTTGAGTCAGACAACATCTGCATGTAATTAGCCCTCTCTTCCCACCACTTATCTTTGATCTTACGAGTGAGTTTCCTAAGTTCTATGGTGCTTCTCTTCATTTGGTCGGCATTGTTCTGTCGAAGCACAAGGCGATGTCTTTCAAGCGCACTACAAAGTTCAACATTATTCTCATCGAACCAGTCTCTATGTGCTTTGGTTTTAAAGCCGAGCGTATCCTGAGCTGTTGTCATTATCTGGGAAGTCAAGTGTTTCCAGTCTGATCTTACATCATTATCATTAATGGTACTGCTATTAATATAACTGCTTACGGCCTGAGAAAATCTTTCTTGTGTCACCTGATTTTGAAGTTTTTCCAAATTGAGATTAACAGGTTTGGTTCCATTGATACGTCTGCGTGCGAAATATTTCCATAACGTCAATACTATCACAAATTCTTAGCGTTATCATTGTCAAACGTTCTATTTAAATATGTTTATGTGATACAAGATGCTGATAAGACAAGATATATGGCAATGTGTGAATGCTTTCCCTATTATGATCATTTCAACTACATCTCATTTTTTATACAGTGTTTAAATTGCCCACCGACATTCCTTGAAGGACTGACCCAGCCCGTCAAAATGAACAACTTTGTCTATGGGACCTTGGAACTAGGAAAAGAAACAAAATTATCACAGTGTTCTGCCGGCAGAACAGATCTGCCCATAGGCTCATTATTTAGTAACTCTCTGTTTGTTCTGTATAGGCTTATCTTGATAGCTACTAGTACGATCAAGATGCATTTTCACTAGCATATAGAGTATTCACTCGGGAAAGTCTGTATGTAGGAACAAGTCGATAGTTACAATAAATAAAGTAAACCAAAGTACATTTATGGTTGTTTATTAACCCTAATTTAAATGTGTGATATGTTATTCTGGTAAAGACTAGTACCAATAATACCTATGTATATAGAACTACATTAAGTTTGAAAGTTTGAAATTTTTTATATATTAAATTTTAAATTTATTTGAGCATTAAAATTACACAATATACAATTGTTTACATTTTTTATAACACAAGTACTTTTACAACACATTTATAATGTGAATTAATTACCGAGCGTTCTAGATAACTAGCACTTTAGTGAATCTTTTATAGATAAGCAACAAATCAGTGTTGTACCTCGAGCATAGTTTGTACTATCTATCACTTGAATCGGTTTACATACTTGAAGTTAAGTGGGTAGCCCTTCATACTCAGAATTCAAATAAAATGTGTGAGTAATCTCTTTCTAGTTTTCTTGTACGTGGTTTTGTGTGGAGTTTATTAAACAGGTTCACTTGTGTCGTGTATCGCGTAAATGAAGTGGCTAATAGATTCTATGAAATAACAATAAGTTTCATTGTACTTTTTTGACGTGATAACGTCTTATAAATCGATGAACGGCTGCGCGCACGAAAGTGTCACGTTCCGTGTATAAGCGAGAGCGCGGAACAAGCGTTAGAGAAGCACGATCAGCCTAAGCGTTCGGCTTGTGACGCATCTATTTCTCTTCCACCGTTTTGACGTAAAATTATCGTCCATAAACCGACATTACAGCATCCATATTTTTTATATAACATTAAATTTTAAAAGAATCGTTTAAATTTACAAAAGAAATCATCATATCATACCAATCATTTTAAACTAGTCTGTCAAGCCGGCTCTACATTTTGTTAGGGAATAGTCCTTATACCCTTTTAGTGCAAGCAAAACTGTTAAAAGCTTCATCTCATTCATTATCTAGGGCCTCCAACACACAATTTTAAATGTTATCTACGTTTTCTTTCCAACAATTTATTTCAAACTAGCTTTTGCCCGCGGCTTCGCCCGCAATGTCGATCCCTTGGGAGCAGTAGAATTTCCGTAATGAAACGTCCTTCCCCGGGCCTCTAACTAACTCTATACCAAATTTATGGTGTGTGTAACAGTGAACAAAATAAATTATTTATCTATCTTATCTAAATTTCATTCAAATTGGTTGAAGCGATATAGAAGCGACTATAGAAGTTGTTATAAAGTGGCTCAAGGAAAATAACCTGTCAGTTAATCTCTCTTAAACAAATTACATGCATTTTGGTAACAATTTAACCCGAAACTGTCTAATGAAACTAATTTATGAAAGGCAATTGTTAAGCAAGGCAAACTATGTGACATTTTTAGGTGTAACGTCTTGATTAGAAAAAACAAATTGAGACATTATGGTGTAAACTCAATAGATGTTTATGTTTTAAATAGATTGCAGAAAATAGCTACACAAAAATCAGCCCATTTTGCGTACTATGGCTACGTCGAGTCCCGTGCTAAGATGTGGTATTATTATTTGGGGAAATAGTGTTGACTCTTGTAAAGCTTTTATAGCCCAAAAGAAATGTGTCAGAGCAATTGCGGGAGTTGCACCATACATTTCTTGCAAACCGCTTTTTTTAAAATTAAATATATAGCCTCTACCATGCATTTATATTTTGGAAATTTCAAAATTTGTTTAATTGAATTTAAATCTATTTTTAAAGGCAAATGAATTATATCCACGGAATATTAGACTTGGTGATTATTAGTTTTTGACCACAAACCCCGCATGACAATGTATTTAAAAAATTGCTACGGAATGTGTGTAAAAATATACAATAAGATGCCTGACAACGTAAAATGCTTACCATTTCCAAAATTCCTTAACAGTCTGCGTAAATTCTTAATCGAAAAGCACTACTATAGTGTGAATGAATTTCTGAACTCAAATTTATGCATTATTTATTGACATTACTTCAGATATATTATTTTGTACTAATTTATTATTTGACATTTAATTTATTTTTTATACTTTATTATGTAATACAATGTAAAATTCCTACGCCAACTCTGGCAGAATATGTTTGACACACTTGCTACTGTAACATCTTTATAACTACCATGTTCTAAAGGAATAAATTATCTTGAATCTTGAATCTTTAAAGCGTGAAAAGATGACAGACAGACTTTGTATTTATAATAATATAAGTATGGATTGAGGTAGCACTGGACCCCGAGAATTTCACGTATGGAATTGAGATAACTGATTTCAATCAGACCATTAAATCAGGGTTTTATTTCAGTGGAACCACGTCAGAGGCCGTGAGGCGGTTCTGAAGAACTCTGACATCAGGGTGTGCATGTCGATTGACCATGTCACCTACTCGAAATGATGATGATGATCAGTGTTTTAACAGTTTTATCATGTTTGTCACCAGGGGCGCTCGGAGCGCTCGCGCGGCGCGGTGGAGCGAGCGGCGCGCGCGCAACATGCTCGCGAGCATCAAGGGCTTCTGGAAGGTGTGCAGATATGGCGACCTCTACATGGTGCGTATTTTATTTTCATGATCTAGTGATGCGAGGCTGAAAACATGAAAACGCCTGGATTTGGGTTTAGTTCAGTCTTGTTATAAAATGCAGACTTATAAGTAATGGGTTTACTTTACACCATTGCCTCCTATAATAAAATGATAGCGATAACTTAGAAAACATCGAACTCGTAAGTGTTATTTTAATTTTGGTCGGTTAGTGGTTTAATCCAGGTTTTAAAGTAAGTTTCTCTCGATTTCAGTAGAGTAGTTGCCGGTCAATAAGATGACTAACACTAAGATGATATACGAGAAGTATACGCCAAAAAATATTGCCCTAACACTGAGCTAAAGTGGACTTCAAAGAGGAATTTTTTTCTAGTTTTTATTAGGGTTCCGTAGTAAACAAGGAACCCTTATTAAATTACGGTGGTGCAAAATGTTTGTGTACAGTTTATGTTGGTTTTGCACAAAAACAAACAAGCGAGGACAATTTTAGATTTACAATAAAAATAAAGCGTTTTGAATAATCAGTGTTTTCATTCGACAGGTTTTTTCGTAATCGGTATGTAAATACGTTTTTAGCGCATATCGTGCGAATCGCGCGAACTGTTTTATTGTTTCTTTTTTGAATATTTTAAGTCATCCGTAATCAGAATTTTGAAGTCCCTCGATTTTTTTATATACAATCCTTGTAAAAAAATAATATGCGCCGTCAAAAAGCTATAGTTTTCCACTGGAGATTCAGGATTCCAAAGATAGCATAAGTCAGAATCCATTGAAGCATTTAAAAGTTATGGTGAGTCATAAAACTTACTTTTGAAGAGAAAACTTCTATACTCTCGTTAGGCATTTTTTGAGATAGGAAAAAGCCATTGAACTCGGCAGACTGTTACCGTTACCGTAACCAATACCTCCTGTATATAAGTAACGTGTGCCAATGTTTTTTTTTTTTTATGAACTATGTGTAATTTTAGTGTGGTAGAGCCACGCTACCGGCAAAATTCATTTTTGTTAGTAGCATGAATGGGCCGGCTTGTCCGGGGAAGTACCACACTCTCACAGATAATCGACGATGGATAGAAGCTTTACCGCTTATGTGCTTCGTTCGGTGAGTGAGAGAGCCTGAGGCCCATCCTACCCCCATTTCATCCACCCATGTCCTTCCCCCAGCTCCATGAAAGGCCGGCAACGCTCCTGTTACCTTGGTGTTGCAGTTGTCCAAGGGCAGCGCTGATCGCTTACCATCAGGTGACTCGCTTGCTCGTTTGCGAGCGAAAAATGTACGAGTAGCTAGCTCTAAGTGTGCCTTCGCTACTTCACCGGGCGTTTGGGGCGAGGGCAAAGTATTGTTCTCGTCGGAAATCCAACCCAGTGTCCTTCGTGTCGCAAGCCGGCATGTAAACCACTGCGCCAAGGAAGCGTTAAATTATACAGCTAACTTTTTTTATGAAATAGGACGGCAAACTACTCAAACGTTGATTTTCTATGAGAGTTTTGCTGGTAGCGTAGCTCTACTTGACAAATGCTGCTCAGATAAATAGAATCTCCGATCTTAAGTGATCAAAACATGACATTGCCCCAAAAAAGCGAAACTAGTTCACGACAAGGTAGAAAACACCTACAGCGCCAGATATTGCTTTTTCCCTTATACGGGGTGTATTGCAACAGAGATGGCTAATTATGTTCATTGATAATAACTCCATTTACGACTGAAGGAATGCTGAATTGCCGACCTAGCCCAATTGGGTCTATTATATGCAAAAGGAGGTGTGTCGTTACGTGTTTGTATATTAATTGATGAATATCATTAACAAATTAAAAACAAAGTCTGCTTTGCCAACTTTTTTTAGCCAGTGTTAATCAGGGCGATATGTAAAGATTATAATCAATTTTGTTAAGGCATGTAAGAGTAGTTAAGACGTATTATCCCTTCCGGGGTAGACAAACCTAAGGACATAAGTATCAAAGACCCACTAACGTATGGGCGTATAGATGAAAACTTACTTTTAAATAAAAATAGTTATGGGTTGCTAGCCGCATCGTCAATTAACACGATCTCTTAGATTTTTGACCATTCCTTCTGCTTGCTTCTACGGCCTGCGCGGGAAAAGAAGCAGCTGGTATTTTCAATTCCAAGTTTTTTCTTTTCTCCCATACAAGATGATTCTGTGCTTCGGAAGGCACGTTAAGCACGGTGGTCCCGGCTGCCATCTGGTAGTCGTTAAAGGGCCTCTGACGGCCAAGAGGCGGTTCTGAAGAACTCGGACACCAGGGTGTGCATGGTCGATCGACCGCGACACCTACTCGAAATGATGATGATGAGTACCTATTATATTAAAAACATAAACTTAAAATATTACATTTCTCTTCTTGAGCTTTCTTTAAAAAATATAGCAAAAAAAGAGGTATTGTGTTGTTCTTACAGGAAAGATGATTTGTTAGACTGATTGGTGTCCACGCCGCGTTATTTCATAGTTTTAATTATTATCTGATATCTTTTGATGCCCATTCAGGCCCAGCCTAGTGTAGGATCAAACTTTTCAATTATAATTGCACAATAAATCATTCATTCATTGTTAATGACTTATTTATGTAAATGAATATAAATAATACTCAAATTTAATTAATGTTTTAACATTGTTCCTTTTTATTTTATAGATTATGACTTATTGTACAATATTGACTTGTTTAATTTAAATTTATAATGTATGTATTTTTATATTTGCATGTCACAGTTTTGTATAAAATATGCAAAACTGTATATATTATGTACTTGGACACCATGTATAAATATTCTGATTATGACTCTAATCTAGAGTTAGGAAAAACAAGTTTTTCATATCAAATATCACTTTACTTTTTAAGTACCAAGGTTGAACGTGTGTCAGATAAATCCTGAAATCGAGCCAATGTATTATTCACACGTCGAAGTGAAACATGTCTGAATCCAGATAGTCACGGTGTGAAATAAACAATGCTATTTATTAATAGTTATGTACTTAGCTTCCGCACTTGACTTCAAGTGGGAAATGCGGTAGAGCATAACAATTGTACTGAATCATTGAATAACGGCTTTAGATATATATATATATATATATATATATATATATATACATATATATATTATTCGTTTTTTACGTCCGGCAAGCGCAGTGTTGGACACCCACCGACCAGCCGGCCTATTTCCTAACTCAGTGTACAACGTTTTGATAGTCATTTCAAAATACATTGCGGCTTTCATATGATTGACTATTTATATTGAAGATACATAAAACGTAATGTATTTAGAGTTAGCAAAAAGGCCGGCAGGTGGTCGGACGACCTGACTATGGACGCAGTAAGATGCTGGATGCAGGCCGCTTCCAACAGGTCGTATTAGAAATCCTTGGGAGAGGCCTATGTCCAGCAATGGACTTCTTGTGGTTGATGGTTAGGATATTTTTTTTTTATTATATTTGACGGCAAACAAGCAGACGAGCCACCTGATGGAAAGTGGTCACTGTCGCCCATGGACATCTGCAACACCAGAGGAGGTGCTGATGCGTTGCCGACTCTTAAGATACTTGTAAACACGCCATTTGAAGGACCCCATGTCAGCACACAGGGAAAACCTCGGGAGGGAGTCCATTCCACAATCTTGCTATGCAAAATACAATATTGACTTAATTTTGCCTGTCACATTTAGATAATATGAGCGTCAATGTTAAGGAATTCTTCTTTAAAAAAAAGGACTGTATTCTAGGCGTCATGGACACCGTGCGTCATGATTAAGGTAAATCGACTCTAAGAAGCACTGATCCGTTGATTGCTGATCAATGCTCAGGCCGACATGATAGGGGGACCATTAAAAAAAACCGGTCAAGTGTATGTCGAACTCGCGCACGAAGGGTTTCGTACCGTTATCTATAATAAGCAAAAAATTAATAAAAATATTTTTATTATATGATGTAACTGGAAATGTATACTTTTTGCAATTTTTCCTTTATCTGTGCTATACGACGCACCAAATTTCAAGATTCTGAGTTCACGGGATGTACCCTGTAGGTTTTGATTCCCTTGCGAATGTAGAAAATTATTAAAAATAATATTATTATATGATGTAAAAGTCTAAAAATGTATACTTTTCACAATTTTTCCTTTAACTGTGCTATAAGACGTTGCTTCATACCAAAACTTCATGATGCTGAGTTCACGGGAAGTACCCTGTAGGTTTTATTTGCGGCATAAACGGCTGTAACTTTAGATCGTGTTGGCTTAGAAGTTTGATTTTTTCACAGGTCTAAGAGACAGTAGACCTGAGTATTTGATATAAATTTTAGCTTGATACCTCAACGCGTTCCCGAGAAAAAGGGTCTTGACAGTCCGACAGACAGACAGACGGGCAACCAAGTGATCCTATAAGGGTTCCTTTTGAGGTACGGAACCCTAAAAATGTTAAAATATATAATGCTTTGTATTATCTATATTTTTTCAAGTTTCTTATTTGAATTGTCGCATCTAACCGCATTCAAGCAAAACAGTTTTTTGACACGAAAAGTAACACAGTGGTTAGACATGAGTTTAAAGTTACGTTACATTACAGTAAACGCCGTTAAATGTCAAAGCGTCACGTGGTTTTTTCCTCGTACAGCAGGATTGTGGATTGGGCTCCATCGAGCATCGAGATTTACCCTGCGTGCTATGACTTGGGCTCCTTAAAAAGGCATGTTTACAGGTATCTTAAGAGTCGGCAACGCATCAGCACCTCCTTTGGTGTTGCAGATGTCCATGGGCGACGGTGACCACTTTCCATCAGGTGGCTCGTCTGCTCGTTTGCCGTCAAATATACATAAAAAAGCGTTCGACCGGCCCACTAATTTATATAAATTTTAGTTCCCAGCATTGGTCATTATGATGGGCTGATTTGTTGGTTTAAGGGTCAACGGTGATTACCCTAACATCCCCGTATGACGTTAATGCACCACCTTTGCTTTAGATATATTATCTATGTGACTAAATATTTTTTTCTTTAAAATAAAGTCACTTTAATACGGTATTATCGCGTTTATTACATTATTTTTACACCTAACTTTTCGAAAACTTTACATGTTTCATGGTTGAACGTAGACTAAGCTGACATTTGTCAATCGCGACATTTAACAATCGCGTAAACATCAGAAACCATTTATTTATTTTCCTTAAAAAAATATTGTTAAAGCCATTCATCAAAACGAACTAGCTTTAGTCAATTCAAATTAACGATATAGGGATAATTGGGAGTTCATTGTAAACATGTGTTGTTGAAATTGTTTTTGGCAAATAAAGAATTTTGGTATTATTTGTATAATTGGTCAAGCAAGGAAATTTTGTCAACTGGTCAAGCGCTTTTTAACCGCTCCTAAAATTATCTATTCGTCAAGCGGTGCAAAATGGTTAATTCGTCAAGCGATATAGCAATGGGAAGACAAAAAAACGGCTTATTTTATTTGCGTACCTTGTACGAACATTGCAAAAACGAGAGAAAACATATATGTAGCAAAATCAGAAGGTGATTTACGGCTCAATAGCCGGAAGTGGAAGTGGGCAGTTGTCACGCAAGTTCCGAAGTGTACCGCTCTGATAAGATACTATCTCACAGCATATAGTCATATAGCAAAGTACTACCGACGGGTGGCATTGATTTGTGTACGCAGATCAGTGATATGTATGACTTAACCCCCCTTGATAGCTCAAGCATATAATAAAGTTAAACAGATATCCTTTTTATTCTATTTAATGTCCTTATCATATATATGTATAATAAAGTTACTCGTAAGAGCTATAAGTAGCCATGTGGTATCCGGCAAAGTAGAATAGGACCACTCCAAGTCTTCCCGTGGATGTCGTAGAAGGCGACTTAGGAAATACAAGCTAAACTAAGCTTATAAACATCTGTGAGACCTCTCCAACCCGTCTGGCCAGCGTGGAGAGTGTAGGCCAACTCTTCTGGCTGCTCTGGCCAAGTATGGCTCTAGTAGTACAGAGAGGGTCGTGCTCCTGTAGTGGAGACTAAAAAGACCTGATGATGATGATGTAAGAGCTATAAATAATTATTTTGTTAGACAACTTTACTACAAAGAGATTAAAACATTATGTTTATTAAATCTTACTCGCTTGCCATATCTGCATGGGTGCGCTTATGCATGTAAAGCAACCCCGGGCGTGATCCCCACAGAGATGGGTGACCGCAAGTGGCAAAAAAAAATATAACTATTGTTCTCCTCACAATTTTTCTAGCTTATTAGTGTAAAAATATGCATAATTTAAATTAACTACTAGATTTGCCGTCAAACAAATTAACATCAAATATCATCAATGTACCTAATTACTAAACAACATAATGGAGGGCAAGGCTCTACACATTCGGCAATGAACTTGACTCGCTCGCTCGTGGGCAATGTCAAAAGTTATGCAACACTAATGAGCCAATGGGCGAGTATCATCAGAGGGCGCTGTTATAATTAACTGCGCTTTTTGCCCGTTTATCATTTGATGCGCAGTAAAAACTGGTATTTGGCGGGCAAAAGTGATATTATGTCCGGTGCATTGAAGGTTTAAGTTATATTAATACACGGTTAATAAAGATTTTGATATATTCTAAGAATAATTTTATGCAGCTGACTTAGGAGTATTTTCTCTTATTTTATATTCGAAATATTATGCTTTCGCGGTCACTATCACAATTATTGGTCTATGGAACTTTCCACGAATAATTTCATTTTTCGTTTGATATTTCGGCAACATTACTGCTGCCATGTCTACAGATTTGTTGGATATGTAAATAACAATAATAATATTAATGAAATGAAATTAAATGAAATAGAATTTTATTAAAATTTGGATATCATGTATCTTTGTTTGAACGTCATATTATTATTTTTAATAATTGCAAAATCGATAAGCTACTAGCGTTTCGGAACGACCACTGCTGAGAAGAATACGCCGAAAGAAACTCAGTCCAGTATTGGTCCCTACGTGCCTGAAGGGCTACGCTATATTATGAAAGTTACTGATGTTTTTACAATGTTCAAGCTATTAAGCATAATATCTTCACCTTCTACACATACAGATCAGTGACATACATAGAACCTAATGCCTCAAAAGGCGCAAGTATGTAGGTATCGGAGACAGCTACATATTTGAGCCTTTTGGGGTAGAAACAATGGGTCCGTGGGGTTCATCAGCCCATCGACTCTTTGACTTTCTGTCAAAGAGACTGATCGAGGTATCCCGCGACCAAAAGGCTGGCAATTACCTGGCTCAAAGGATAAGCATTGCCATTCAACGTGGCAATGCTGCCAGCCTTTTGGGCACGTTGCCACAGAATGACGGTATGCTGTGCAGGGACTATATAATTTGTAAATATTTATATAATTTTTTAATTAGTTGTAATTATTATTAGTTATTTATAAGTAAATATTGCGTTAGAAATTATGTACCACATAAAATAAATTATATTAATTTCTTCCATGCTGGTCTAGAGGAAAAGAAAAACCGTAGAATGTACCAGGTGCTTCTCTTCCTGTGTAGATCGTAAAAACCTATCGAGGGCAAAAATCTGAGGAATCATGTTAGTTAGACGATGCGGTTATCAACCAATTACAATTTTGATTCCGTTTTCCACCTAATGCCCACAAAAATGCTAAACGTGGCTTTTGAGTCTAAAGGCCTAAGCTCTGTCTACCTCACAAGGGAAACAGACGTAATAGTATGTCATTATTTTAATCCCTAGACACAAATTGCCACAATCTTCCATTTCAGTTCAAATGACTTCAAAATCATCATCATCATCTCAGCCGCAAGAAGTCCACTGCTGGACATAGGCCTCCCCCAAGGATTTCCAATATGACCGGTTGGAAGCGGCCTGCATCCAGCGTCTTCCTGCGACCTTGGTTAGGTCGTCCGACTTCAAAATAAAATTTAGAAATAAATATGTGACACGGCCACTTATTTCTAAATTACAGATCAATAATAACAGATCATCAGTTCACAGTGATGTATCATCAGCCTGTAGCGCAATGTTGACATTGGCCGAGGTCGTACTACATGTCAAGTTCAGTGCCGAATGTGCCATTAGCGTCACGCTACGACGGCTCGGACGTGTGTCGGAGGTTTTTATAATAGAAATCTATAAAGATTTGGCGTTTTAAAGGTGAGCAGGTGGCAGCATACGAAGCACAACAACACATTTGACGTATGACGAAGAAAAAAAAACGTTTAAAACTAAGCATGATAAATTAGTTTTTATTATAATATTTTAAATCAAGTTACGAATTTGCACCATGCACTGTTATTACTTTAATATAATTGTATCTTTCGGCACTCAATGTCTATCTTTTTAAATTAGGTATTTAGATAAGGAAATGTTTGATGCCAAAATAAAGAGAAAAAAAACATCGATTTTCGCACACTTCTTCTTTTACAAAATGCAATTTATTTATAAACATGGTTTTTAAATGAATTTAAGCCTTAAACTTTACTGAAAAGATTATGAGTTAGGCGTTCTTGGTTGTGAAACAGAATGCAAGTGTGTATATATAAATAAATAAATAAATATATACGGACAAATCACACAGATTGAGCTAGCCCCAAAGTAAGTTCGAGACTTGTGTTATGGGATACTAACTCAACGATACTATATTTTAAAACTATTTCTTATATAGATAAACATCCAAGACCCAGGCCAATCTGAAAAAGATCATTTTCCATCTTGACCTGGCCGGGGATCGAACCCGGTCACTCCGTGTCGCAGGCAGGCGTGCTGACCGCTGCACCACGGAGCTAGTCAATAATAAATATACTAAGACAACTCAGATAGAAAAGTCAATTTTACGTTCTCTTCCATGCTGGTCTGGAAGTAAAGAAACCACGTACAATGTGCCAGCAGCTTCTCTTCCCGCGCAGACCGTAGAAGCCGGTCTAGGGAATGGGCGAAAATCTAAAGAATCATGACAATAGGCGATGCGGCTAGTAACCCATCACTATTTGATTCCGTTTTCCACCTTTAGTCCTACCAACACGCTAAACGTAGCCTTTTAGTCTTGTGACCTTAGGCTCTGTCTACCCCGTAATGCATAAAGACGTGATAATATGTATGTATGTAGTTTTATAAAACAACATTTATAAAAATTACCGGCTTTTATGATCTGGGCGGGAAAGAAGTTGGTACATTGAATAAATAATATTCTATCCTAATTTTGGTGCAATAAAGAACATTTCATTTATTCATTAATTCATACATTCTACGTTGATTCTTTTCTCCAAGACCAGCAAATATCTTTACAAATAAAACCCACAAAACGTTCCCTAACTCGTTTTGCTATACTTTTTATATGGAAAATTACATAAACCTCTCTCAAGGACAAATATTGACAAGAATAGATCAGTACTTATTGGATGTACCGATTGGATAATACACTGCGACATATCATAAATGACATTTATAAAAACCCGACTAATGTTGTCCGGGTATTTTAGTTCTCACCATTAATTGGCTTTTGATGATTACTACAGGCTACTTCGAATGGTTATCTATAGGTTATATCAAGTTAATTACTGTCCAGCAACCGGAGATGTCAACGGTTAGTGACATACACGTCTTTTGCAAAGCTTGTAGCTTGAAAGACTTGAAATATGCACAGAGATTGTTCTCTTAGTGACTAATACACTTTCTTATACGAGTACATGGTGAAATTTTGATCGTTTTGGACCCTTAAAGGGGTGACTCAGACCATCAAAGTGAACAACTTTTCGTATGGGAACAATGCTGGGAATTCAAAAAAAAATATTCGACATTCCCATACAAACTGGCCGGGCGGCGGAACTCTTTTGTATGGAAACGACGAAATTTTTTTTTAGTTCCCACCTTTGGTCCCATATAAAAAAGTCCTTCCCCTTCCCATAGAAAAGGTCCCATAATAAAATATTAATAATTTAAATGATATGTGTGCGTAAGAATTGATGATTGTTTAGTTTTTTTGCTATTAACGGGGTCGAGAACTTTTGAATGTGATTTTCCTGACGGACAAAGTTTATTTCTTTGCCATCACAGTTATCGAGTGTATTCACTTCCACACAATGACACTGAGAAGAACACTGTCTAGCTCTTAAATAAGGCTAAGCAAAAAAGTGCAAAAGAACGAAAGGAATAGGTATGAAATATCAATTTAGACTAAATCTAAATCTGATGACAATGATATGAAAAGCATTAACGAGACGAAGCTCACACGAACCAGAATATTCTAGAATGTATTACATCATACTAATTTGCATAAAAATCGACACTTGATACTTGTCACATTATTATTAACGGGTCGACGACCAGCCTTGTTAAATGTTAAGGCTATTTTAATGTGTATCAGTTATGTAATTTTCCGTAACAGTAAATCGTGTAGTTTTATTTAAAATAATTATAGCTCGAAACGTTTGAATAATATGTTTTGCAGTAATAAAAAATAATCGCGGTCCTATAAATAACTTAAAATATGCGTTGCTTTTTTGTTGTAACACGTTTTTAAAACATAAATGACTGGTATTAAAATGTAAATGAAATATACATAACTTTAAAGCAAGATTTGATGGTACTAGTTCACATGGAGTATAGAATCACGAGACGATGGAATTAGTTTCTATGAATTTCCAAGCATCAGAATTTAATCTAGATGATATCTTTTCAGCTCATAATTTCCTAGTAAAGTTTCTTACTTCACTAGGAGCGCAGCATCAATAGGCGGTCCTGTAGGCGGATTTTAGTTCGGAGAACTACGCAGCGGTCAAGGTGACACTAGTCGGCATTCACTTCGTTAAGACTAGACGATATCCTTCCGGCTTATTATCTCCTAGTACCTTCGCTACGGAAGCTAACTAAAGTTCGCAGAAAGCTTGTGTCACCGACCGAATACGGTCATGGTCGGCTGTAAAAAGTGCCAATTTGCCGTATTTTTACTTTTAATTTTACATTTCCTGAAATTGATATTGCAATTATGCGTATTAATGTACTTCATCTGAGATTAAATTTTGATAAGGTTAACAATATTTACTGTAGACGTACGCATGATTTTCTTTTTGAGGACAATATCTACGTCAAGAGTAAAAAGTTTAAAAACAAATTAAGTATATTGGTACCTTCAAAAAGAGATATATATTCCTCTTTTTCTTTATAACATTATGATTGTAAAATTAGCGAGATGGGTAGGTACTTTAATTATTAACACTGATATAATAGAACAAGCAAACGATAGACTATGGCTAATCATAGAGCTATAGGAAACACATATGTATGACACATGACCTTACATTCACTTGCTCACACGGCACAGCATTGAGCCACCTGGAAGAGACTTTTAAAAAATATATTTGTTATGAGCTTAAAATAATAGAACAGGTGACACACTTGCCGAACACATAAATCATACTAATATTTAACAATACGAAATTTATACACGACGTCTGCAACGTCTAGAATAGAATAAAAGAATAGAATAATCTTTATTATCTATATGTATATACGCTATAATACATGATGTGACAAAATGGTTTAATTTAATGGTTTTTCACTCAGTATTTGACCACCTCATGTGCTGCATTTTGGTAAAAAATTTGATTGAAGTAGTTACAACAAACGTTATGATTTACTCTCCCACGTTGGTCTAGGAAAGAAGAAAAAAACGTAGAATGTACCAGCTGCTTCTCAACCCGCGCTGATCGTCAAAGCCGAAAGAGGGAATGGCCGAAAATTGGAGGGTTCACCTTGCGGTGATGCGGCTAGTAATCCCTAACTATTTTGATTCCGTTTTTCACCTACACGCCCACTAAGATGGTAGAAGTGGCCTTTAGGTCTCTTAGACCTGGTTCTGCCTACGCCTGCAAGGGAAAGAGATGTGATATTATGGTATGTGGACGCCGTGTGGTAGCTGGCAGACGCCGTGAGGTATCCGGCAGAGTAGAATAGGATCACTCCAAGTCTTCCCGTGGATGTCGTAGAAGGCGCCTTAGGAAATACAAACTAAACAAAGCTTATAAACATCTCTGAAACCTCTCCAACCCGTCTAGCCAGCGTGGAGAGTGTAGGCTGCTCTAGTAGTACAGAGAGGGTCGTGCTCCTGTAGTGGAGACTAAAAAGACCTGATGATGATGATGATGATGGTGGTATGTATGTGATATATAATGATCTAACCGACGCCCGATGTCTGTAACAAGTATTTATGCGAGTGTAATAACTCAGCGCTAGTTTGTAGACATTTAAATTTTGAGTGTCAATTCTAGAATTTTTATTTTTGCGACCAGTACCCCTTTGAGTATAAATAGAATGACTTTCGGTGGACAAGATTTAGTAGTAAGTAAGTCATAAAGATATAAGGTCCAACGGAATGCTACAACCCACAGATTTCGAATACATTGGAGACTTTTTTACTGTAAGTAAACTAGTACAATTTGTTCTTAATATATTAATAAGAACAACGTTGGTATAACAAATCCGATCATCATCATCATCAGGTCTTTTTAGTCTCCACTGCAGGAGCATGACCCACTCTGTACTACCAGAGCCATCCTCAATACTTCACTCCGGGTCATAGACTTTTATTATATAAAGCTCAAGTCCGGCCCCACATGGAGTACTGCTCTCATATCTGGCCTGGTGCACCTCAATACCAACTCCTTCCTCTTGATTCCATCCAACGCCGGGCAATTCGTATTATCGACGATCCCACACTCACAGACGATTTAGACACCCTCGGTCTACGGAGAGACGTTGGCTCTCTGTGTGTATTTTACCGTCTATACTATGGGGAGTGTTCTGAAGAACTTTTTGAATTGGTGCCACCGTCACCTTTCTACCACCGCACCGCTCGCCACAGGAGTAAAGTCCATCCCCACATCCTTGACACTTGGGTCTCCAAAAATGTCAGAGCGTCACGTGGTTTTTTTCCTCGTACAGCAAGATTGTGGAATGGACTCCCTCCCGAGGTTTTCCCTGTGTGCTATGACTTGAGGTCCTTCAAAAGGCGTGTTTACAGGTATCTTAAGAGTCGGCAACGCATCAGCAGCTCCTCTGGTGTTGCAGATGTCCATGGGCGACGGTGACCACTTTCCATCAGGTGGCTCGTCTGTTCGTTTGCCGTCGGATATACATAAAAAAAAAAAAAAATAGCCATACTGGCCATACGCTGTATATCGTGGTCGCAATGAGAGGGTCTACACTTCAATCACACTAATAACAAACCCGATGGTATGACTTAATCTTTTTTATGAAAAACAACTTTAGTTATGTATTGCTCGGTAATATTTTACCTCAACTACCAATATTTCAATCTTTGTAGCCTCAAACATCTACTACAGGCTTAAATCTACGACGTTCAAATATTTTTTTCACATACATATTATAAATGCGAAGGTGAGTTTGTTTGTTACGCTTTCACGCCGTAACTACTGCACCGATCATCATAAAATTTTGCATACAATTTCGGAGAAGGACATAGGCTACCTTTTATCCTGGAAAAAGTGCTATTCCCGAGGGATCGACATTGACGCGGGCGGAGCCGCGGGCGAAAACTAGTTTGTATTATATATATTTATGATAACGTGCGCCTCTTTATACATTGGGTAAATTAACCACCGATGTTTTCTGTCCAGATGCGAATATCTAGGGGGGACGTCTTCTTTTCGGTTTTTATCTTTTTTTGCAGTTCTATATTCTTTTGGGGATTCTGATTCTAGGATTTCAATTTAGCTCAGAGGTTTAAAATCACGCTGTATATCGTGGTCGCAATGAGAGGGTCTACACTTCAATCACACTAATAATTTAAGGAAGGCTGAACCGATTTTTATATTCTTTGATTTATTGGTTTTCTATCACTTCGAATAGCAGAATATCTATTAAAACATAAGAAATACTAGCTGTCTCGGCAAACTTCGTCTCGCTAAAGGGACTAAATTACAGATAGTTACGAAGTTTGATCAAAATCAGTCAAGTAGTTTAAAAGTTTATCCCGAACATACATCGTGAATTCGTGACACAAGATTTATATATATAGATTTACGACAAAAAATAACAGCGAAACGAAGTTAAACAGAGCCTAAGTCATAAGACCGAAAGGCCACGTTTAGCGTGCTGGTGGGCGTAAAGGTGAAAACGGAAACAAAATAGTGATGGGTTGCTAGCCGCATCACGTATTATCATGATTCTTTTGATTTTCGCCCATTTAGTATTTTTATATCTATTTAAAGAAACTACATGTATTTTGATATGAGAACTGTCCGACAAAATGAGACGTTATAATTATATCCTAACAAAAAATATACTGTTATTGCGCAACGAATGCAACAATGCATTAGCGGATCGTTTCTAGGGTTCCGTGCCCAAAGGGTAAAAACGGGACCCTATTAATATTGCTCCGCTGTCCGTCTGTCTGTCCGTCTGTCACCAGGCTGTATCTCATGAACCGTGATAGTTAAACAGTTGAAATTTTCACAGATGATGTATTTCTGTTGCCGCTATAACAAGGAATACTAAAAAATTGAATAAAACAAATATTAAAGAGGACTCCCCCCAATACAAAAAACGTGATTATTTGCTTGTTATTGCTCGATATTGATAACGGCAACAGGTAGACGCTTGAAATATTCCCAGCATATTTAGTTATATATTAACTTTAAAAATAAAATGAATATTAAAGGAACTCCATACAACAGACATTATTATTTTTGTCGTTTTTATAGATAACGGTACGGAACCCTTGGTGCGCGAGTCCGACTCGCACTTGGCCGGTTTTAATACGTTGTTTGGATGAAGTCACGGTCATTATGACGCCTAGAACCATCTTGCAATTTAAGTGATAACATCTCGTCTTTTTCACGTGCGGGGTAGACAGAACCTAGATCTATAAGACCCAAAAGCCACGCTTAGCATGTTCGTGGGCGTGTAGGTAAAAACGGAATCAAAATAGTGATAGGTTGCTAGCAGCATCGTCTATTAAGGCGAGGCCTCAAATGTTTGGTACCTTCGCTCGGCAAAAGACTGATCAAGTGCGCGCAAGGGATAGCGCTTGGCGGTTTAGACCGTGAATGATGAGATAGGAGATAGTCTCGAGTCGCTCAAAGAAAAAAACGTAAGCGCCAAATTCGTTATTTCTATTTTATATAAAATCAGACCGGTTAATTGTATTTTCATATTTACATTTTGATGAATTACTAATAACCTATCTTTTAGTCTAAAAATCATTATTTCATTCGTCGCATTTGAGCTACAATAACAAAAACTCTGAGAACGAAGACCATTTTTCAAAAAATATTTCTATCGAGGAAATTTCATCTTCAATTTTTGGAGATGAAATAGTCAAAAATCATATTACTTAGATTTGAAACTCCTAATTTAAGTATTTTGCGAGATAAATAAGGTTCAGAACGACCTTATTTACAGTGGTCTCACCTTAACATAATTCGTCAGATTTTCACCCATTCCCTCGACCGGCTTTTACCATGTGCACGGGAATAGAAGTAGCTAACAATAATAACAATACATATATTTATTAAAGTTGTTAATGTGTTTGTTTCGTATGCATGGTGGAGCACCGTTAAGATTATAAAACAAAATGGATAATCATAATTATTTATTTGTCTCAGGAACGTGTAATTAGAAAATTCGGTATTTTTTTGACGTGATAATTCGAGGAACGGCGACTGCGCGTACGAAAAATTATTACGTACCGTGTGCAAGCGAGAGCGCGGAACAAGCGATAAAGAGGCACGGTCGGCAGAAATTATAACAGCCTCCGTGGTCCAGTGGTTAAGGCGTTTGCCTGTTGACCCGGGGGTCGTGGGTTCGATTCCCACCGGAAGCATACTTTGTTTAGTTGTTTCCAGTTTGGTTAGGACATTGCAGGCTTGAATCACCTGATTGTCTGATAATAAAGATGATTCCGTGCTTCGGAAGGCACGTTAAGCCGGTGGTCCCGGCTGCGTATTGCCAAACTGTATACTGACCCAGACACCCATAGTCTGTACTGAACTACGTCGTGCTCATTAAAATCACAAACAAATTGGAGCAAAGTACATACGAGCTCAGAGCAGTCTGAGATGGTATGCACTTTGCTCGCTTGTATGCAAAGCAAACTGTGACAGTTTTTTTACATACTGTTTTTTTCTATGCTGTTGCGATTTTTAGGTATCCTATCCGTGAAACTGAACAACTTTCCCCAAAAAACATACCTATTATGAAGTAATTTAAGTTTTAATTAAAGAAAAGCCTTTGTAAGTATGACTAAAAAATTATTTATACTGTAACAACTATAGAGGGTGTTAAAAAAACTATAAGATTTTCCAATTCAGTATTTATTAATTTTTAATAAGAAAGATGCACTGACACAACAAATTTTATCTATTTGTTATTTCGGTCTAGGTAATATTAACTCAATTAAGTCGATATGATAAGTGATTGATAACAAAGTAAATTAATGAATCAAGAACAAAAAATGGGAAATTTTCATTAAACGCCAAAAACAAAAACTCAAATATCAGGTGATGGCATCACACCACGCCTTTTGTGCTTTATTTCCCTATTAAAAATTGTCATTAGCACAAAATAGCAAAAAAACAAAAAAAAAACAAAAAACGGATATGTAAAAAGGGAATTAAAATAACTTAATAAGTAATTTAAACCGACTTCAAAACTGTAAATTTTGTTGGTTAATAACCGGAAAATACGAAATAAAAATTATATGTTAAAAATATCAATAAATAAGTAGGTACGCCAACTGTTTTTCTACCAGCGTACTCGTAACGCAAACTAGCCAAGTGTCAATTTTATTTAAATTATCAAGACTTACACCGATCTATAAAAAAACAATTTTAAACTTTTACACTTTATTTAATAAACACTTGCGTAATTGCTAATGAAGTCACGTCACGACCACTGGCGAAAAAAAGGAGTCAAGGTCGCAAGCGACGCAAGTTTTAGAAGACGAGGCAGAGAAATAAAACATGTCTGCATTCATACATTTTGTTTTAAATTATCATGCCATTACATACTACACCAGACGCTGGAAAGTATGGACGTCTGGACTCGTATGTATTTTGGTATAGTATTTTAAAGCAAAATGTATTTTGACTCAGACACTCTCTGAATAAGTATACAGTTTGCTCTTCAACTACAAAGGCAAACTGCGATCGAACTCAGAGCAACCCCGGTCTGGGTCAGTATACAGTTTGGCAATACGCGTCCCGGCTGCTATCTGGTAGTCGTTAAAGGAACCACGTCAGAGGCCGAGAGGCGGTTCCGAAGAACTCTGACACCAGGGTGTGCATGGTCGATTGACCGTGACACCTACTCGAAATGATGATGATGATGGCAGAAATTATAGCCTATGTTACCCGTTAGGTAATAATGTAGTTTTCTGTGGGTGAGTTTTTAAACCTGTTGTAACGAAATAATTGGTTGTCTGTAAAGTCGAGACCATTTACGTGATAACGGTGGAAAAGATAGATGCGTCACAAGCCGAACGCTTAGGCAGATCGTGCCTCTTTATCGCTTGTTGCGCGCTCTCGCTTCAACACGGAACGTGACATTTTTTCATGCGCGCAGCCGGCGTTCATCGATTTTGGTACAGGGCGTTACCACATTTAAAAAATTACGAAAATTAAGATAATATTGTTACCGAATTTCCTAATTACACGTTCTCGAGGCATTATCCAAAATCTGAAAATCTAAAGTCGCTTGTTATCCTACTTACATAAACAAATACTTAAATTAGTTCTGTTTACACTTTAGGTCATTAACGTTTTAATGAATGAATGAATTACGAGTTACGACGTCGTAAGGAAAAAGTCGTAACTGAATTATTACATACGTAACGTGTATAGTTCTTGTGCAGGTGTATTAAAAATGAGATTCGCTACAGCTCGGGAAACAATATGAAATTAATTTAATTTACTTGTATACTATTTACTGAACGATACAATGCAATAGTGAATTAATTTCAATATTAATTAGATTATTGTTAACATTTTCTTATTATGGCTTCGTGAAAGCCGAGAAGGACAAGCTCAGCAAGTTTGACTTGGCCCACGAGGTGACCGCTATGTGGGATATGAATTCGACGATCATTGTCCGGATAGTATCTGCAAACGGCCTTATAGCGAAGAGTCTCGACCAATACCTTAAGAGACTCTCGCTGGATGGCTGGATCAAGGGCCAGATACAGAAGGCAGCACTCCTGGACAAGTCACGCATAGTCAGGAGGTTTTTTTCTTCAGCCTTAACTGCCCTTAGCTTGAGCTTTGCCCCGCTTCTGGCGGCGAGCTAGTTTTAGGTTTTATAATGTTTTTTTTACGTTTTGTATCATATTTTTATATTTTACTTTTTATACAATTATTATAAAACCTAGGCTTAAGATTAATATTGAATAAAGAGAATTAGAATATTGTTAACATTTTCTTATTATGGTATAGGATGAAACGAGCAAGCGAGTCACCCGATAATAAGCGATCAGCGCTGCACATGGACAACTGCAACACCAAGGTGTAACAGGAGCGTTGCCGGCCTTTCAACGAGGAAGGACATGGGGGTGGAAATGGGAGTAAGGACGTGCTTCCGACCCTCTTACGCACCGAACGAAGCATAGAAGCGGTAAAGCTTCTACTCAAACGTCGATTTTATGTGAGAGTAGTACTTCCCTGGACGAGCCAAAATGAATTTTGCCGGTAGCGTGGCTCTACTCTACCACAAGTAAAAATATTTCTGGATGTACCTCAAGTTAAGACTAATGATGGGCGTATAGGCGGAAAAGGGGAGTTAGTTGACGATGAGTTGCTAGCCGCATCGCCCATAACGTGATTCCTGAGATATTTGCAAATATAATCGATAGGCTTTTACGAAATGCTAGGTAACAAGCAGCAGATACCAATGTAGGTATTTATTATATTATTAGTTCAAATTTTTCTCCCAGGATAGCATGGGAGATATGTAATTGCATAATCCAGTAGTAACGCTATATTCTACCAGGACATTATGACATGGTTGCAGGTGTTGGCAGCGCTGGCCGCGCAGTCGATCAACATCTCGGTGGGATTCTGCCAGGGCTTCTCTGCGGTTCTGCTGCCCCAGTACACACACGAGTACCCTAACATCACATACGAACAGAGCTCATGGATAGGTAAGCTTTTTTCAATAATAATAAGTATATAGAGTAGATATATAGATATACTCTAATAATAATAAGTATATGGAGTATTATAGAGAAGTAATAGAGATCCCTTTATGGGATACCTAAGTCCGCTATTGTATGTTTCCTTTTCGTTATGTTACGTGTTTTTTCTCGAACAATAAATATATTACAAACAAACAATAAGTATAGTGGAATATTAGAATATAGTGTGCAACGTCATCAAATAATATCTAATATCCGTTTGGAAGCGTCCTGCATCCTACACCCTTGGTATCGAAGAGAGATCAAAACACCTGATAAGTTACCAATTATATATGACTAGCTTTTGACAGCGGGTCCGCCCGCGTCAATGTCGACCCCTCGGGAATAGTACTTTTTCCCGGGATAAAAGGTAGCCTATGTCCTTCTCCGTACTCCAGAGAACTTATATGCAAAATTTCATAATGATCGGTTCAGTAGTTACGGCGTGAAAGCGTAACAAACAAACAAATAAACAAACAAACAAACAAACTCACTTTCGCTTTTATAATATTAGTAAGAATAAGGATAAGGATAATAAGACTATTATTGTAAAATGGAAATATAATTATTTGGCACTTTTGATAAAATTAATTTATGTGTAAAAATAGATAGAAGAAACTATGAAAAGACAGGTTAATTTTAATTATGAAATTGTACAACTTATACGGAATTTTACTTAAATTGTATTAAAAGTAATTTTCAGAGAAAGATGTGTATTTTTAAAACGCACTTAGTAAAAGAATAATCAAAATCGGGTTCTTACTTTTTGGAAAAACATAACTCCCTCTTACTGATTTCGGTAAAAATATCGTTTAAAGTCTAAACAGCGATAATGGTAAACAGTGTAAATTGAAATGCAACACCTATTTATTTTCCTAAATCAATTGGTTCCCGTGCTAAATAACTAACGTGGGGTGACACGTGCATTATAACTCAAACGTAGACGACAATATAAATAAATACAGCCTTGTGGTACCCGCCAGAGTAGAATAGGACCACTCCACTTCCCGTGGATGTCGTAGAAGGCGACTTAGGAAATACAAGCTAAACAAAGCTTATAAACATCTGAGACCTCTCTAACCCGTCTGGCCAGCGTGGAGAGTGTAGGTCAAGTCCTCTGTCTGCTCTGGCCAAGTATGGCTCTAGTAGTACAGAGAGGGTCGTGCTCCTGTAGTGGAGACTTTAAAGACCTGTTGATGATGATGATGATGATGAGACGACAATATATTCTATCATCTTTTTACCTTGATTCGCCGTGTGGTATCCGGCAGAGTAGAATAGGACCACTCCAAGTCTTCCCGTGGATGTCCTAGAAGGCGACTTATGAATCACAAGCTTATAATCTGAGAGACTTCTCCAACCCGCCCGGCCAGCGTGGAGAGTGTAGGTCAAGTCCTCTGTCTGCTCTGGCCAAGTATGGCTCTAGTAGTACAGAGAGGGTCGTGCTCCTGTAGTGACTACGTATTTATAGCAGCGCGGTTTATACATCGGAGTCCCCATACAAGAAATGTGGATAGATCATTTTTCTTGACCTAACCGGGGATCGAACCATGAACGGTGTGGCAGCGTGGTATGATGACCACTAGACTACTGTCTCCTCTGTATAGATTAAGAAACAAAGATAGCATTAATAATAGACATGAAACATGAATGGCGTTTATTATCGCGTCGGAAGCGTGCCAAACGGGGGCTCGGGAAAACATCACGTTTTCAGGTCAATGAATACGCTAATAATAATAGCTGCTGTATACAGTGATATTAACGCACAACCAGACATTCAATAAAGCCTCTATGATAATCAAAATGTTAATGACTGTTGAAGATTTTCTAAATAGAGGCACGGTTGGCGCAGTTTTCGTAAAAAACCATATTACTAATTATTGAAATTAAATATACAGAGTGATTTTGAATTTTGAATCATGATTCATGACACTATCAACCAAAACTCTGAATCCGTAATCTGTTATTTTTTGTTGGTTATGATTTTGAGAGAGAAATGTCATTGTTTGTATATCCAAAGTATATACTGCACAATATGTTAAGAAAACCCTGTCCGACTCTTAATAGGATGATTCAGGCCCTCGATATGAACAACTTTGCATATGGGACCAATACAGAGAAAACTCAAAACATTTTTCGACATTTCCATACAAAGTGTTCGTCTGCCCGGTCAATTTGTATGGTAAACTAAAAAAAAATGAGTTTTCAACATTGGTTCCATAGGAAAAGATGTTCATAATGACGGGCAGAATCACCCCTTCAAGGGTCGGACGAGCTCCGTGGCCCAGTGGTTAACACGCCAGCCTGCGACACGAGGGTGAACGGGTTCGATCCCCGGTCAGGTCAAGATGGAAAATGATCTTTTTCTTTTCATATGTATCCTATCCTAATCCTAATCCTAACTAATATTATAAATGCGAAAGTGAGTTTGTTTGTTTGTTTATTTGTTTGTTTGTTTGTTTGTTACGCTTTCACGTTGTAACTACTGAACCGATCATCATGAAATTTTGCATATAAGTTCTCTGGAGTACGGACAAGGACATAGGCTACCTTTATTCCCGGGAAAAAGTACTATTCCCGAGGGATCGACAATAACGCGGGCGGAACCGCGGGCGAAAGCTAGTTTGTTATAAAATATAGTATCGTTGAGTTAGTATCCCATAACACAAGTCTCTAACTTACTTTGGGGCTAGCTCAATCTGTGTGATTTGTCCGTATATATTTATTTTAAAAAAAGTCGGACAAGGTTTTCTTTACATATTGTATAACATAACACTGAAAAAAAATATATACAGAGCAAATCATTGTTTCACACCACGTGCAGAGCGATGACAATCACACAGTCATTACAGATACAGACATGTCATCATTTCTGATTGCTGTTTCCAACCATCATTATGTATATGCAAGGAATTAATCTTCATGACGATCTTTTGCAAATGAAAGATTTGTTCCTCAATTTTTACTTTACTTTTTGTGGCATGTAAATAGCTTGGTATATACATTGTCTATGTATTGTCTATGTCAAGGCCTATGTCCAGTGGACTTCTTGCGACTGATATGATGATGATGATGATGATAAATTGTCACGAGTCGTTGTGTGTATAATTTAGGACACGTGACGATATACATTCCCCTAAGCTCAAAAAATTGGCCCAGAAGTATTTTTCATTAAGGCGCTGTATCCCTAAACCGTTTGTAGCGGACATCGCGCGATATTTTATATATTTGTGTCATACCTGTCGTCAGTCACAGTTCAAATCCGTGGCTGCCATTTTCGTGTTAATTTTCACTTTTAATTTAATAATTCAATAAATATAACCAAATATTGTATTTTTTGTAGGTATCCATCTTGCTCATTTAGTTATACTTTTTATAGACGTATAAAAGTTGGTAGTTGTCGCTGAAAATATCAAGTAATTCGCGACGAAAAATTTTCTGGATTTAGCTTTTTTACTATTTTGTTTAGTTAGGTTTTTAATATTTTTTGAACATATTTTGATGTAACTATTTATTTTGATCTTTGAACTGTACTTCACATTTTTTTCATGCTAGTATTCATTGAAAAATAAGGCTAACTGCGCGACAAAAAAATACACGTTTTACGGTATTCTTCTGATGCACAGCGCCTTAAGCCGTCTGATGTCGCCTCAGAAAGATTATTTTCGACCGCTGGGAATTTGCGAACAAAAAAAAAAGAAATCGTCTAATGCCTGAATAGTTGGTAATAAATTTTAATTATTAAAAAAAAGAACTGAGGTATAATATTTATTGCCTTGTTGAATTATTCGTATTCGTGTTCGTATTCGGCGAACAGTAGGCTAGATATTCGTATTAAAAAAAAGTCAAAATTTTTATTCAAAATTGGATACATGTGTCTCTTCTCACGTTTAAAACGTCATATTTTATTTCTTATATTTTTTAAATATCCGCAGAATCGAAATACTACTAGCGTTTCGGAATGACCACTGGTGAGAAGAATACGCCGAAAGAAACTCAATCCAGACTTGGTCCCTATGTGCCTGAAGGGCTCTGATTACATTGTTTACATGTATTACATTTATATTAATTGCCAAGCATTTTTATCTATAATTATCAATGCAGTAATAAGCCTTTTTACTAACTAGTTTTTTTACAGTCGGTTATTATACAGAGTAGGCAAACAAATGAATATTCGTTAAAGTAGTATTCGTTGCATCACTAATAATGGCTGTAATCTGTATGTATAGTTATAATAGACGTTCATCACACACCTGCAATCATCAGCGGAACACGAACATTTACTGCTGTCAGTGTGTGTACAGCTTGAGTACATCAGATGACAATTTATTTGAGCAACTCTTATTGGTGCTACGAGTGCATGCAGTCACAAATTAATGCAAACAATTTGTAACAAGGAATAGTTCACTGCAGAGGCCGGGAAGTTAGGGATTGTCGGACGAGAAGAGTTTTCAAGGGCTCGCTGATACTCGGCCTTAACAATAACTATGAGTTCGGCAAGCCGATTCCCGCCGAAGCATGTATTGTGCTTTTCTCAATAAATGTAAGAAAATAATCCGAGAATTACAACTTCGTGTCTTCTTTTTACTACAATAATGCCTACATTTACGAGCATGTTTGAGAAAAGTTGTATTGCAACATGAAGAAAGCCTGGTGCCCGTGATAGGCTTCAGAGAAGTCTGCATACAGGCTGACTGGTACCTCACGTTACAAATTGAATTGGGGGCACTTAGTACTCGATTCTAGTTCCAAATATATAAAACATATGAGCTTAAAAGGTGGCCGAATTATCCAATAAAAACAAGAAGTGTGGACACTTGCGCTAATCAATGCGCGCGTACCTGTTGGCGTGTCGGCTTCGGGCCATCTAGCTGAATGCGCGTAACGTGCACACTGTTTCCAAACATTCCAAGATTTTGCGGACTAATTTGATTAAATTTTTCTTTGTAATTAATAAGTACTTTATTGGTTTTATATTTGTTGACGTTACATGTGATCATTATTTCGGTCCCATCCTCGTCGCCAGTGTAGCGTCAAGGAAACACGAATGCTAGCGATAGACTGGTTTATTGAACTAAGAATTGACATCTCATTCACTGCACGATGACAATCCAATATAAATATATTGTGGGTACTGTCACAATTATGTCCATACGTATGACACGTGATTTACCAGTCAGTCTGTATACAAGAAGCTAAACACCTATACTAACCATATTGATATGTCATCACAGGTTTAGCTAAAAATCTATTATTATTTATAATAGCCACTATAACGTATCAATGATAATCAGTCTAGACATTTATTATTATTACACAGTTGCAATCACCAGTGGAAAAACTAACACAGATAGCATTGTGTGCACAGCTTGAGTATGCCACCTCCAGTAGATAACATAAAGCAGCTACATTTATTAGTAGGCACGTAGAGGTAGGTCTGTTGATCGAGGGTGAGATAGGAGGATTTAATACGCGTGTCAAAGATATGGAGGCGACTATGAGGGATGCTTCAAAAACGTCACCCGCAAATATATTGAAAGTTAATATATTTCGGTGAAAACACATAAAAAGGTAAAAGAAAAAACTATGAAATGTAATGGTGGATTTTCAACGACTCAAAAATTAATGCTTGGTCGTAACAGTTAAAGAATTAGCTTGGAAGTCAAAATAATTTTCATATTTACACGATTGTCATCTAATCCGCTAGACAAAGGCCTGAGTATATTACATTTTTATTGTAAAAATATAAATTAAGAGATTGCCTAGCAATAAGTCCGCCTGTGTAGCATAATTTGTTTTAAATGATTCTCTTGTTTTTTGTATTTATTATTTATGGTGCAATAAATAATAAATAAAATTGTATTGTATTGTATAAATATTTATATTCAAAGATAGTTATCTGCCTAAGTACCCTTCTCGACTCTTCACGTATCTCTAAACGCAGTTTATTGTTAAATAGAAAACAGAGAAAGATATATTATTAAATCATCGATATAAAGGATAAAAGGACATTTTGTGTAAATATTTTTCAACGCCTAGCTAGACACATTCAAGTTCATGTTTGTTTCTCCACTCCGCAGATATCCAAAAAGTAAACAAAACCATACAACAATGGATGATAAACCAAAGTAAATTAAAAACGAATTAGCAAGAGGAATAAAAATAAAGCGGGGTTATTGACATCAACTGACATGTTTGTTTTATACTTAGCCATATTAAAAGAAAATGCATTTAAAATAATGTTAATGCAGTTACATGTTTTACGATTCATGTACTCTTCTAGAAATAATGTTATGTCATCATCATCGTCAGCTTTCCACGACTCACTGCCGGGTATAGCCACCTTTTGTCTGTGCCATTTTTCCCTATCTCTAGCCTTCAATCCAGTTCTTACCAACAATCTGCTGTGTCGTCAACTCACCTAGCTACCGGACGCCCAACACACTACATTTCCCATTTCTGGTATACCACTTGGTGGCAGCCGTATTAAAGCATTCTGCTTGCTTTTTTCTCAGCCCGTGTTCACCCATTGTTGGGTATAGGCCTCATCATGGCTTTTTAACTTGACCCGGTCTTTTGCTGTGCGCATCCAGGTCTTCCCCAATATTTTTGTGATATCGTCGGCCTAGCGCATTAAAGCATTAAACCAATATCAACTTCCAAAAATGTACAACTTTTCTGGAATCTATGATGTTCGCGACATTCTCAGTTACGTTTATTTATTTCTTTATTCTTGAATAACATACGCGTTTATTCTGTAGGGCATTGACATACAATTTTGTAGATGAAAGAGAAAAATACAATGTTTTCTAAGATATTGTTAGTCTAGTATTGACCCTGACCTAATTATATTTGCCTATTAAATGTTTTTGACGTGACAACGTCTTATAAATCGAAAAACGCCGGCTGCACGCACGTAAAAGTGTCACGTTCCTTGTGCAAGCGAGAGAGCCACGATCGGCCGAAGATTGAAATTATCGTCCGTAAACCGACTTTACAGAAAATCAATTTTTTAAATGCTTATTTGCATATATTTCTCTTGCAGCAAGCCTGGGCGTGATCTCAAATCCCGTGGGAGCGTTGCTCGGCGGGATGATGGTAGACGCGGTGGGGAGACGACTACTGTTGCAGAGCATAGTGCTGCCGAATCTCATCGGCTGGCTGGTCATCGCCTTCTCGGAGACCTACGTGTTCCTGTGCGTCGGCCGGTTTATCACCGGATTTACCATTGGTAAGCACTAGCATAATTTTGCTTTTACCTAGAAAACCAACTTAAGAGAACGGAGTATTCGAAACTCAAACTAGAAACTCTATATAAGTATCTATTATAAAATATAGTATCGTTGAGTTAGTATTTGCGGCACAAGTTCACAACTTACTTTGGGGCTATATATTTATTTATTATTATTATTTAAACTGATCCCCAAATTGACTTGAAACATAGAATCTTGTATTTTGAAGTAATGGAAGTTACTACTTAAAAGTGATTGACTATTATTTTATGAAATATTAAAATCGATAAGAGGTGCTATCGACTCTCCTGTAGCCTGTAGGTTTGAGAATTGACTAATAAATTGTAACGTACGGCACTAAAATTCGCAACTTTTCTTTTCCAGGAATGTCAACAGTCTCGTACATCTACGTGGCAGAAATTACAACCCCAGAGAAGCGAGGAGTCCTCAGTGCCTTAGGCCCCGGCCTGGTCTCCACCGGTATATTCATCGTCTACTCCTTAGGAGCCTTCATACATTGGAGGAAAGTCGCGGCAATATGCGCTGGAGTATCATTACTGACGCCGATTCTGATGTATTTCGTACCAGAATCGCCTCTATGGCTGGCCTCTAAAGGCCACATGAAGGAAGCATACAACGCCATGTTCTGGCTCCGACAGAACAACAGCACGGCGCAGCAAGAGCTGATGGAGTTCACCAAAGACAGGAAGACTGGCGAAACTATGTCCTTCAAGGAGAAAATGTGTCTATTCAAACGGAGAAGCGTCTTAAAACCCTTCATTCTCCTGATAGTATTCTTCATCTTCCAAGAGATGTCCGGAATCTACGTCATTTTGTACTATGCTGTTGATTTCTTCAAATCTGTCGGGACCAGCGTCAACGAATTCACAGCTTCCATCATCGTTGGTGGAGTCAGAGTGTTTATGGGAGCAGTAGGAGCCTGTCTTATCAACAGCTTCAGGAGAAAGACCTTAGCAGCCACTTCAGGATTGTTGTTAGGCATGGCCATGCTCGGAGCGGCTGTTTGCGACAGTGTCAACGGCCCGCCATTAGTTAAACTAGCATGTGTACTTTTACACGTATCATTCAGTATGGTGGGATTCCTACAACTGCCTTGGATAATGTCTGGAGAGTTATACCCTCAGGATATACGAGGCGTCATGTCTGGCGCGACTTCTTGCTGCGCTTACGTCCTTATTTTCTTCAACATAAAGACTTATCCTCAATTGGAGAATTTACTGACTTCCAATGGTACCTTGTACCTGTTCGGTGGCTGTGCGTTATTAGGAGCCGCATATTGCTACTGGTTCTTACCAGAGACGAAAGGGAAGTCTTTGACTGAGATTATGAAGCAATTTGACGAAAGGAAGGACTCCGATCCTGAGGCTGGGTATACTAAAGAGAAGACATGCAGCATAGAGGGAAGACCGGTGCAGAGGAGGCACAGTGCGGGAGCAGCAGTCTCTTTAGAGAAAAATAAGGACCTCTTCACGCCTTACTGGGTACAGGAGAACTCAGAAAAGTCTCCATACTGGATTCAAGAGAAGCAAGTAGAAAAGAAATAAGTTCCTTCGAGCTAGTTCAAAGTATTTAAATAGTTACCGAGAATTTGTACAGTTTGTTATTTAAATATAAGTATTTTATGAGTGATTTTATAGTTTTCTAAGATTTTACATTCCGTAGAGTTAATTTAGTTATATTTTGTATACAAGGTGACGATGTTGACGTATTAAATTAATGTTAAGTACAAATGTGCATTCTTGTATGCGGCGAACGTGAAGTATAGCTAGACCCGTAAACTTAGAACGAACTTGAGGAATGAGGGGGGACAGGGGCAAATACATGGCGTGTTTACCTTTTATAGATAATTATTACAAAACCCCAACAGCGGTAGGTTACTCCCCGTTCCCCCCTCATTCCTCAGGTAGAGTCTCAGTTAACCGTCCTATGTAAAGGACTTTTTTTACAAGTCCAGTTTTATACATGGTGAAATTTTGATCGTTTTGGACTCTTAAAGGGGTGACTCAGACCATCAAAATGAACAACTTTTCCTATGGGAATAATGCAGGGAACTCAAAAAAAAGTTCGACATTCCCATACAAACTGGCCGGGCGGCGGAACTCTTTTGTATGGAAATGACGTATTTTTTTTGACTCCCGGCATTGGTCCCAAGGAAAATGTTGTTCATATTGATGGTCTGAGTCACCCCTTTAAGAGTCCAAAACGATCAAACTTTCACCATGTATGTATAGTATTTTGGCACAAATCTCAAATACAGCGCAAAGTATGTTTTAAGGTAAATTATTACAGGGTGTCTGAGAATTCGTACTGACTGTGATGATATGAAACTAATTAATATTTTTAATATTATACCGTGTGTGAATAATATAAAGTGTTGTTTTTCATCTGCTTCGTTTTATTTTTACTACAACTACTACATATACACATATACTTGCCAAATATACTTCTGAAATAAAGACCAAGATAATGGCCACTTAACATTATATTAAATAACTCTATAATGTTTAATTGTGTGTGTAAAGTATAATGTATAAACTCAATAACTTCTGAACCGATTTTAATTCTTCACACGTGAAAATTAACCACCGACATTCTTGTGGAGGGGTGATTTAAGACGTCAAAATGAACAACTTTTCATATAGGATCAATGCGGAGAACTCAAAAAGAATTTCAATATTTTTGCACAAAAGTGTTTGGCTGGCTCGTCAATTAGTATGGAAAAGTTAAAAAAAAATCATTGGTGCCATAAGAAAAGTTCACATTGAAGGGTTGAGTCACCCCATAAGGGAATGTCGAGGGTAAATTTACACGCTAGAAACCAATAGATATTTTTGAATTTTAAACCTACCCGATGGAGTGACTTTTGTTTTTACACATACATAGTATGTGTACCCTTAGGGGGGTAAACGGGGTAAACAGAGCCTAGGTCTATAAGATCCGAAGGTCACGTTTAGCATGTTGGTGGGCATTAGGTGAAAAACGGATCAAAATAGTAAAGGGTTGCTAGCCGCATCGCTTATTAACATGATTCCAAGGAATTTTGCCCGTTCCCTTGTGGGAAGAGAAGCAGCTGGTACATTCTACGTTTTTTCTTTTCTCCCAGACCAGCATGGAAGAGACTTCTGTTTTTGCTGATTAATTTTGGATACCGATGCCTATAGAAACCTACAATACCAGAATACAATAAAATGCTTACAAATGTTTTCATGCCATGTTCAAAAGTACTGTTAACGGCATATTAAGCGAAAGTATAGTACAGTCAGCTAACGAGATACCTGACCCCGCCATCTACCTATATCTTGAATTTTCTCTTAAACTAAAAGTAATATCAACATAAAAATTTATAATCAGAAAGTCTTAATTAAAATCTTTCTGAATATATATTTTCATGTTAATATTATTTTTGGTTTAAGAGAAAAATCAAGATATAGGTAGACGGCGGGGTCAGGTATCTCATTGGCTGACTGTACCTATAACTATGTGATGTAAACGTGCATGCTTATTAATGTTTATTTTTATATCACTAGCGCCATCTATGTCTCTATAGAGTAAAAATAAAGCGCTTTGTTAACGTGTTGCGATGCAATCAATAATGATATCAAAAGCAGTTTTATTGAATCAAGGTGATGTGAACCGAATCAACTTCATTTAGTGCGCGTTCAAAACTATAGATGGCGGTACTATTGTATGTGTGTGACAGAAACTTTTAGGCGCAATTCAATTTTATGAAATAATTAATATTCATACATACGTACTATCACGTCTTTTTTCCCTGTGTGGTAGACAGAGCCTAGGTCTTTAAGACCTAAGAGCCAAGTTTAGCATGTTGCTAATGAGGAACGGAATCAAAATAGTTATGGGTTTCTAGCCGCATCGCCTAATCATCATCATTTCGAGTAGGTGTCACAGTCAATCGAACATGCACACCCTGGTGTCAGAGTTCTTCGAAACCGCCTTTCGGCCTCTGACGTGGTTCCTTTATCGACTACCAGATGGCAGCCGGGACCACCAGCTTAACGTGCCTTTCGAAGCACGGAATCATCTTTATTATCAGACAATCAGGTGATTCGAGCCTGCAATATCCTAACCAAACTGGAAACAACTAAACAAAGTATGCTTTCGGTGGGAATCGAACCCACGACCCCCGGGTCAACAGGCAAACGTCTTAACCACTGTACCACGGAGGCTGTTAAATGGATCGCCTAATAATATGGTTAATCAGATTTTCCTCCATCGTCGTGCGATTGCGATCAGCGCGGATAGAGAAGCAGCTGGTACATTCGACGTCTTTTCTACATCTAAGTACACATTTTTAACAAATTTTGAACTTTTTAAACTTCCATATTTCCTATACTCTTCCTAACCGGATTTTTTCGAATATTTTTGTTCACCAATGAAGTGCTCATGCATATATTATACTCCAAACACTCTTATACATCAGAAAATCGCGTTGGGGCGAGATGGTCTAAATGTATCGAAAGTTCTCTGAAAACTTGTACAATGTATCGTACAGTTTATCAAATTCGTAACATATATACGAATAAGTAATTCAAAATTTCTTCAACGACCTGTGAAAAAATAAATACTGTACTGACCTCGTTTGGGGGATGCCGTACTTGATGCCGACGCCGACCCTCGGCAGCGCTTTGATCACCTTCTTCACCGTCGCCTGGTCGGGGAACGCGAAGAAAATCGACGCTGAAATGGAGAAACAATCAAATTATTATAAAAGGTATTATAATTTTATAACTCGCAGCATTGAAGAGTCAAAACGCGTTAGGTAGATAGCGTTTAAATAATTTTGGAGAAGATTGTGCATGACAGACAACCAAAAGAATTACCGAAAGTAAGTAAATAATACTTGAATGTATACTTACTTCTGCTAGCCAGGAACATCTCGATGGCAACGTTCTGCAGCAGGTATCGCCGGGAGAAGATGGCTCGGATCTCGCTGAAGTACCATTTGCCATGGAGGTGCTCGCAGTACTTGAGGACCTGGAAGTAGAGAAAAATTCATATTAGTTTGGGTTTAGAAAATCATTGAGGTAAGAATCTCTTCCATTCTTCCATGCTGGTCTGAGCGAAAGGAAAAAAAACGTTGAATACATTAGCTGCTTTTCTGCCCACGCAGATCGTAAAAGCCGATCGAGGAAATGGGCGAAAATCTAAAGTAAGTATCATATTATTACGCGATACCGCCAGCATTTCTTCGCTATTTAGATACCGTTTTCTACCTAATACCCACCGTCATGCTAAACTGGGCTCTGTCTACTTCGCAAGGGTAAAAGATGTGATAGTGTGTATGTACAGAGGTAAGAAATATTAATTAAAAGTTGAACGATCTGCGCCAGCGACTTTTCTAATAAGCCATTTCATGCATTATAGGTATTTTTGATCACGCGCTTGACACTATTCATGAAACTATTCAATTATTAATGGATCCCGTGATGTAGGGATTAAAGGGCAGTTTCGCTTCGTTCAGTGCATTGGGGAAGCAAAAGGGTCTTTGTAGATAACAGACCAAACTAGTCGACGATAACAGATTAAACTGACTAAATAAACGTGAACCGTGATTTAATTATGAACATATCTCGCGCATGTTTAATATCATTATGATAGTGAGATTTGTTCAGTCCAATAGGGATTAAAGAGTCTAATGGGAACCTCTGAACAAAATGCCGTTATGTTTCGCAGTAATATTAAAAAAACACATGTCATATTTCCCAAACGGCACGACTTTTGTCCCCAACGATACAAATCACAGAGATACAACACTAATCGACCTCCGAGCATCAATTTGCATGGATTGCAGTTACCCTGCAACTTGCTAATGTATGGGATAGAGACATGTGATGTTGTTAACAGGGCGACGTAAAATTCTGTTATTTTAATAATTCAGTTTTTTTTTAAACATTTTAAAAACAACATTAAGAAATATAGTTAAAAAAGCTAAAAAACACGCTTATCTTATTGTCATCGATCCTTGATACGAATACATCTTCAAAATTTTAATTAAATCTGACCGTTTAAAGTTGATCGAAATCGAGTTCAGCGAAGTCGGTTACAAACATAAAAAACGTGTAAAAAAGGAAGGTGTTGAGTTTTTCGCCCACGAGTATGAGTGGTCTGTTTATGGCTCCGTATCCGGAAATCGGCTGGACTAATTTGAATGCGGTTTTCTTTAATTCAAGCCAGCTGTTTTCGACACCTCTTCTCCGAGAATTACAGCCTATGCTTCTCGCTGATAATATAGATTTTATGAGATAATCCGTTATGGACAGACACATTCAAATATTTTCTCTTTATCATCATCATCAGCCTTCTATGACCCACTGCTGGGTATAAGCCTCTTTTTCTCTTCGCCATTCCTCTCTAACTATTACTTTTTTCTTATTCTATCCTATAATAAAAATGCAAAATTGTGTTCGTATATTCATTTGTTAGTTTATTAAGCCGAAACTACAACCGATCATCATGATATTTGGCATACACGTTCTCTTGAGTACGGACATAGAAATAGGCAACTTTTCATCCCGCAAGAAACTAAAGTACTATTACCGAGGAATAGACATTGGCGCGAGTGGAGTCACGGGTGAAGATTTTTTTTTTTTTTTTTTTTTATGTATATCCGACGGCAAACGAGCAGACGAGCCACCTGATGGAAAGTGGTCACCGTCGCCCATGGACATCTGCAACACCAGAGGAGCTGCTGATGCGTTGCCGACTCTTAAGATACCTGTAAACACGCCTTTTGAAGGACCTCAAGTCATAGCACACAGGGAAAACCTCGGTAGGGAGTCCATTCCACAATCCTGCTGTACGAGGAAAAAAACCACGTGACGCTCTGACATTTTTGGAGACCCAAGTGTCAAGGATGTGGGGATCGACTTTACTCCTGTGGCGAGCGGTGCGGTGGTAGAAAGGTGACGGTGGCACCAATTCAAAAAGTTCTTCAGAACACTCCCCATAGTATAGACGGTAAAATACACACAGAGAGCCAACGTCTCTCCGTAGACCGAGGGTGTCTAAATCGTCTGTGAGTGTGGGATCGTCTATAATACGAATTGCCCGGCGTTGGATGGAATCAAGAGGAAGGAGTTGGTATTGAGGTGCACCAGACCAGATATGAGAGCAGTACTCCATGTGGGGCCGGACTTGAGCTTTATATAATAAAAGTCTATGACCCGGAGTGAAGTACTGCCTCGCTCTATTGAGCACCCCAAGTTTTTTAGAAGCCATTTTGGCTTTACCTTCCAGATGACTCCGGAATTGGACCTCCTTCGTAATATCGACGCCAAGGATCCCAATACTCTTAGAAATGGTAAGAGAGGTGTCCCGAAACTTCGGTGCTATGTTAAATGGGGTCTTCTTAGCGGAAAACACGCAGACTTGTGTCTTAGTAGGGTTGAATTGAACTAGGTTTAGTTTACCCCATTCAGAGACCTGCTCCAGAGAGGTCTCAATGTCAGACACAAGTCTCTTTCTGTTCTCCTCCACCTGTGTTTGAGGGATATTTGCACGACCTGCATAATATGCATCACCCGTACTGTCGTCTGCATAGCAATGGATGCTACTAGTGTTAAGCATGTCGTTGATGTGCAGAAGAAACAGCGTAGGTGATAAAACAGATCCTTGGGGGACGCCAGCATTGATGGGCATGATATCGGAGCATAATCCGACTACAACGACCTGAATGCTTCGCCCGGATAAGAAACTAGCGACCCACAAGCATAGTCCCTCAGGAAGCCCGAAAGATGGTAACTTCGCGAGAAGAGCCTTCGAGAGAAGTTATAAGATTTATAAGATTAATCGACAAACAAAACCTACTACGACAAAACAGCTGATCGCTTTGACTGCCGAACTCGTAGACACAATAGGTTTTTTAATTGTTTGGCTCGGCGTTTAATGACCTATAACAAACACTGGCCAAGCGCAAGTCGCATCCTCACACACAAGGTTCCGTAACACCGTACAAAATTCATGTGTCTTCATTAAGAACTTTGGTGTATAAGTGCGCTTAAAACCTCTTCCAAGTAACCTTTAGGATAGGAAGGGTTTGGTTGAAGTCAACCAACGACCACGAACACTATTTTCCTTTATTATCTGTGGTTTGATGTCTCAGTAATAAAAAAGATGCAATTTGGAGCTCTTGGCGGGAATTTCCGCGGCCTGCACGGATTGTTTTGCGAATTGTTTCTAGTGGACTTTAAAATTTGGTGTTAGAGATACCAAACAAACTGTCTAATACCTTACTCGATATTACCATATTAGATAACAGGGCTAAATACTTCACACATGAAAGCCATAAATAAAAAAAGCAGCAACTTTGACAGAATCAGGAAAATACGAGAGGTTTTTTTGTATGGGACCCCCTTAAAATATTGATATATCGGCAAGTACACAGTCTATAAAAATTTTAGTCACTCGCTATGGCGGTTCATTAGACACAGCCTTGTATCTCGTTGACTGGTAAGCGTTTGGACCTCTTCGGATCGGTTTATCTTGAGCTAGAGGACTCCAGGCACTACGTACTGTAGGCGATATTCTGAAGCTTCAGAAATCACCGTGTGGGGAGTAAGGTATGGGGTAAGTACAAAATAACCCGCAGGTTAGACGTGCTTCCGAAAGATAAGATAATAAGGCTAGTTACCTGGGTTTAATTAGTCGTTCAGATAGATAATCAAAAAATATTGGACACGTATTTTTTCTTTTGTCTATTAAACAATTAATGATAAAGATAAAGTTCGCGTCAAAGTTCATGAGCGGGGGCCTATGATGTCATAGTTCGATAAAAAGTGTATCGAACTGTGACGTCACACGGACTTTTAACGGTTTTTTCTTTATTATTTCTTGTTCGATTGACAAAATCAAAATAGTGTCTAATATTGTTTGATTATCTAACTGACAGACTTATTAGGTATATTTTTTTTAGGAAACTAGCTTGGGTTCTTTCTGGCACCCTTTGGACACGTTGGGTACGAAACCACAGAATAAGAATTGCCCATATTACTACGTTAGCGGGTAAACTTAGTTCTGCAGCTTATGCTGTCAGGAGAATTAGACAACTGACTGATGTTGATACTGCGCGTTTGGTATATTTCAGTTACTTTCATAGTGTTATGTCTTATGCGATTTTACTATGGGGTAACGCTGCAGAAGTAAACACCATATTTGTCCTGCAGAAGCGCGCTATTAGATCTATATATAAACTTGGTGCTAGAGAATCTCTTAGAGAATTGTTTAAAGATATAAA
Source organism: Elegia similella (assembly GCA_947532085.1). Taxonomy (NCBI): domain Eukaryota; kingdom Metazoa; phylum Arthropoda; class Insecta; order Lepidoptera; family Pyralidae; genus Elegia; species Elegia similella. The sequence goes on from OX383944.1 coordinate 2,970,037, forward strand.
TATTTTAACTTTACCTTCTCAGTACATATTTGCGAATATTATGTTTGTGCGCTATAATCTTGATTTATATAAGAAAAATAGTGATATCCATGACCGAAACACGAGAAATAAAAATAAATTAGCTACACCAGTATTGCGATTGCAGAAAACTATGAATTCATTTTTGGGTTTAGGAGTACGCTTCTATAATAAAATTCCTGCAGAAATATTAGGTCTGCCTTTACTTAAGTTCAAAACGATTGTAAAAAACCAGTTAATAAAAAAGGCTTATTACTGCATTGATGATTATATTACTGATAAAAATGCTTGGAAATTTATATAAATTTATTTAATGTTAACAATTATTAAATGTTAAAATTAATCTATAGTATGAAAAATTGTATTTAATGTTAACAATGTATTCAGAGCCCTTCAGGCACGTAGGGACCAAGGCTGGATTGAGTTTCTTTCGGCGTATTCTTCTCACCAGTGGTCGTTCCGAAACGCTAGTAGTATTTCAATTTTGCATATATAAAAAAATATATAAGAAATAAAAATATGACGTTCAAAAAGAGATACATGTATCCAATTTTGAATAAAAATCTTTGAAAAAAAAAAAAAAAAAAAATAAGTACCTACTAGTACTTACTTACGTACAGAAGTCGTACACTGCAAAGGTATTCAATGAAATATCAACTCAATGTAGTTAGCGATACGGTGTAATCTACCTCGCGACAAAACGCAGCACCTTTTTGTTTAGATACACCTACAGAATCCATTGCGCCAATTTTATTCCTATAGCTCTGAAAAGACGATTCATTCATAATTCCTTGAAGTCGGTGAAAACATGTGACCCAACGCGCGTCGTTTCTACCGGATTTTCCCGGTTTTACCGTTTCGAAGTGGTCGCTGCGCGTAGGAATGTTTTCGACGACACGGGGAGTGAGACAAGTCTGACGGAACCCTAAAAAGTATTAGAAGTTCAAATAAAAATATAAAAGTTAAGACATGAGATCGTAAACCGTGCAATAGCGTCGTATAGTCGTTCGTTAGTAGTCAAATTTATTAGGCCAATAATCGTGTGTAAATCAGACGACGCTTGTCTTAGCGTCTGATCTTAAATAACGATGGTTCCTCGGTGATAAGTTGTAACGCTTGTTAACTACTTCACTTTTCCTTTTTCATATAAATTTTATTGAGATGCTAGTTAATCTCTTAAGAATAATCTTTCATTTAAAAAAACCTAGCTTGCTAGCTACTATATTTTCCCCATTCATCTAAGTATCTAAGTGTATCCCAATACCTTCATCCCCTTCTGACACTCAACAAACTCCTCTCCGTCACTCCGTCAGCTTGAAAATGCTTCCGATGGGCAGCAGCGTCGGTAGCACAAGAAGCGAAAAATAGCTGCGCTCGCTAACCCGCCTGCCAAGCATGGTAAGTAACGACGATTTGACCAAGTTTGTCGGCTGCAAGAATTACCAAATAAATAAAGAAAGAAAGAAAGAAAAAATGTTTATTTGGCACATATGGGTAAAAACAATACAAACGATAAATCAATTTGTACCTAAATGGTCCAAAAATGATTAAAGCTGTATCTTGCTGGTATTGCTCCTCCGGAGCAATACCAGCAAGTAATAGCAATAGTAGAGATGTGGCCAGCTCCCTTGAAAGGGCCAAAAAAGAAAATGACTGACGACATCCTTTACACCATCACGTGCCGGTTCCACAAAGATTGAAGACCCGGGATAGGTTTGTAAAAGAACTCCATTTGTCTGCCGAAGTCTCTAAATCCAGGCTTAACATCTGGAAGGAGAGATATCTAACAGCGTCTGTCATCCCGCTGTCAGAGCATCTCCCCCTGGTCATGATCTACCTTGGACGACATGGAAGTCCTTGAACAGACTACGGATTCAAGTCGGCCGAAGCAAGACGAACATGAATACGTGGGGTTACAGCACTGAAATTTCTTGTCCCTGTTCTACTCCTGAGACCATGGCACACCTGTTGTCTTGCCCTGCCTGTCCTACCACCTGAACACGCGAGGACCTATATAATGCCACTGATAACGCTGTGTCAGTGACAACAATAATTTATAAGACTTCTTGAATAGGAATGTAACATCAAACTGCCTCTGTGGTCCAGTGGTTAAGGCGTTTGCCTGTAGACTCGGGGGTCGTGGGTTCGATTCCCAAGGGAACCATACTTTATTTAGTTGTTTCCAGTTTGGTTAGGACATTGCACGCTTGAATCTCCTGATTGTCTGATAATTAAGTTTCCGTGCTTCGGAAGGCACGTTAAGCCGTTGGTCACTGCTGCCATCTGGTAGTCGTTAAAGGCACCACGTCAGAGGCCGAGAGGCGGTTCCGAACAACTCGGACACCAGGGTGTGCATGGTCGATTTACCATGACACCTACTCGAAATGATGATGATGTAACATCCTCGGTCTTCATCATTACTTACCATCAGGTGAGATAGGAGACAAATGCCTACTTCAATACTAAGTAAAAAAAAAACAAAGGTCTAGTCAACACAAATATAATTCGCCCGAGTCGACGCGATACGAAGAAGAAGAATAAATAATGAGCGTTCATTAAAATCTAATTTTACGTAGACTTTGTTAATAACAAAATTAGTCGAATTACCTCTATAAAAATAAATCACGCGATCTCCAAACAAAGTAAAACACAATTACAGTACAATGTGAGGTTGCGAGGGTGCTGGTGTTACGGGGAGGGTCTGTCTCATCTCGTTGTACGCCAATTTGTCAGAGAGGGTTCTACCCTCTCGGGTGGGATGCATTCCCTTTTATACTTTTATTGGTTTTGGAAGGTAGAGTTGATGAAAAAGAAAGCACCTTCGTGCAACAAAAATATATGGGGAGGAAAAGTTCATTGTGATTTATAAAAAATACAGAACATTTAGTAGTTTCATTTTTAAATAGTATAAGTTTTTATACGAGTATTTTACTGGCAACGTGTCTGACGTGGTAATCCTAACTAATATTATAAAAGCGAGAGTGAGTTTGTTTGTTTGTTTATTTGTTGTGTTACGCTTTCACGCCGTAACTACTAAACCGATCATCATGAAATTTTGCATACAAGTTCTCTGGAGTACGGAGACGGACATAGGCTACCTTTTATCCCGGAAAAAGTACTATTCCCGAGGGATCGACATTGACGCGGGCGGAGCCGCGGGCGAAAGCTAGTGTCTTATAAATTTATGAACGCCGGCTGCACGCATGAAAAAGTTTCACGTTACGTGTGCAAGCGAGAGCGCGGAACAAGCGATAGACCTGTAGCACAGGTTTTTATGAACCTATTTCAGGAACTAGCCTCTCCACAAAGATTAATGGTCAACATAGGTTGTACGATTAGCCTTAAGGGCCCGTACTACCTCACGCTGCTTTGCATGATTGACTGTTATATCAATAATAATTAAATACTCAAGTTGAAATAAAAATGCAGCAAAGTTCAGGACTAACTCTGGTCACTTTATGACTCAAAAACACGATTGCGTGAAATTTTCTCCATAGAAAAAAATTGCAAAGTTGCCTCCAAATCACGTCTAATTTACTCGGTATATAGCATTATTCACCAAATACATTAAAATTAACCTTGAAACTTTTGATTATTATTGCATTACAGATAAGGCAGCCATCATATGTTTTTCTTTTTCGAATAACCCTTGAATATTCCTAAAAAACGAAAATATCCAAAGTAGCCAACGCGTTTAGACCATCCGCGTTTGTATCGCTACGCCGCCTGGCATATGGCGGGCTCTTAAGTAACATTGTTAAATCTTTGTAAAGAGAAAAAATAAACGATTTATTATTATAGAGAGGCACGAACGGCTAAAGCGTTCGGCTTGTGAAGCAGCGATGTCTCTTCTACCGTTATCATCAAAAATGTTCGATCGTTGACCGACTTTACAGACAAATTCTTCAAAGTATTATTTATAGCGTTAAAGCGCTGAAAGTTTTGATTTTAATAGCAAAATGTGATAGAACTTGTGAGGGCTCGACCGTCCCGACGCTCTAGCCGAGTTCCCACATATAAGGATGTTAGGGAGAGCACAAGACGACACACAGAACACAGAGAATAACTTTATTATAACTTTGCTTTACAACTTGAATAAATTAATAACAGAGACTTATGCTCCAAGATATGGTAGTAGACTCAAAGATGTTAGTAGACTGAAAGAAGACTGAAAGGTGGTAGCAGACTGAAAGGTGTTAGCAGACTGAAGAATGAGTGATGAGAGAGAGAGAAAGTAATCTAAAAATGGAATGGAATGGAATGAAATTTGAATTAAAATAGGGAATGAAAAATGGACAGGATGAGAGAAATGAGGTTGGATGAGATGCAGCATGCAGGTGGCATGCTGCAACGTTACAAACTCAACACGTCCAAGGAGACTCATACTACCAAGCAGCAAAACGACAGTTTGCTCTAGAAACTGCCTTCCCGAAACACTGAAATGCCTACCAAATAATTTATTTAGAAAATAACTTTTTGACTGGCTCACTAACAAGACCTTTTATAATATTAATGAGTTCCTATCTTGACAATTAGAACAATTTAATTTAATATCATGACATACGCAATTTAATGTAACACAATTTAATTTAGTTTCATATAAATGTGTTTAATTCTTATGATAAGAAACAAATGCGTTATTGACATACATTCATTTTGTTATATGATATTATATAACAAAATGAATGTATGTCAATAACGCATTTACGTTATATAATATCATATTCCAAAACTTGATTTCATGTTATATCTTATTATCAGTGTGACAATTATGTTGATTGTACCTATTTAGTTTTTTGCACTTTTGCGAAATAAATGAATTGAATTGAGATAATATTATACTATTTGTCAATGAATGTTATATCATGTGACACTTTGCATTGATGGGAAAATATGAGGATGTTTGACGCAAAAACTTCTTGATGGATATTGACGAAACTTTAAAATGTTACAGCTAACATAAAAATATACGCGTACGAAGTTGCAGTAAAAGACTAGTCTTCAATAAAGTTTTAGTAGAACAGCAGTGTGAATGCACCATCAATAATAATTCATTCGAAACTAAATGCCAATCGAAATGAATACTAGAAAACCCTATGTAATAGATTATAACTGTATTTAATGTTAAAGGATCATTAACCATTCACATCATGATCATTGATCATAGACTGTAATAGCTATTCAATAATATAAAAACATAAAAAAAGTTTAATGCATTGGATACTATTCACGCGTATCATTTGTATTTAAATATACATACATACATAGTATCACGTCTTTTCCCTTGCAGGGTAGACAGAGCCCAGGTCTTTTTAAGACCTGAAAGCCACGTTTAGCATGTTGGTGGGCGTTAGGTGAAAAAAGGAATCAAAAGAGTGATGGGTTGCTAGCCGCATCGTCTATTAAAATGTTTACTCATTTTCGCCCATTCCCTCAGCCAGCTTTTACGGCTTGTGCGGGAAAAGAAAAAGCTGGTACATTCTACGTTTTTTCTTTTATCCCAGACCAGCATATTTTTACATTAATATTAAAATTAACATAGCAATAGCTAGTAGTATCATGGTCGTAGCGCAGTATGGGCAGTAAGAGTCGAGGGATCCCCCTCCCACCTATCTAGAAATTAGGCTTGTAGCCTGTAATGCTCACAACCTTTAAATAATAAAGGGACCTTTTATTCTTCATGTCGGAAGCACAAGAAGCCAAAGAAACTGCGTTCGTCAACCCGCCTGCCAAGCGTGGTGAGAACGCCAATATACTCCTATGGAACGAAGAATCCAAGGTAGAGACTATGTCTAGCAGTGGATTTATTACGGCTTAAATGATGCTGAAGATTTACGATTCTTTACATCGCCTGAACTTCTACTGATGTAAGTGGCTAACAAAAGATTAAAACCTTTATCATCATCAGGTCCTTTTTAGTCTCCACTATAGGAGCACGACCCTCTCTGTACTACTAGGGCCATACATACTTGGCCAGAGCAGCCAGAGGACTTGGCCTACACTCTCCACGCTGGCTAGACGGGTTGGAGAGGTGTCTTAGATGTTTATAAGCTTTGTTTAACTTGTATTTCCTAAGTCGCCTTCTACGACATCCACGGGAAGACTTGGAGTGGTCCTATTCTACTCTGCCAGATACCACACGGCTAATTCTTAATCAAACCAATTATATTCTAGAGATTTCTAAGCCGAGCGAAGCATTGAACCAGTAAATGCTTGGTGACTCGGAACTCAACGAAAAACACTCAAACTTAGATTTTCTGTGAGAGTGTGGTACTCCCCCGGACGAGCCGTCCCATGCATGCCACTAGCAAAAAATAATTTGCCGGTAGCGTGGCTCTACTACGCCTAAATGTTACATTTGAAAAAGAAAATCTTCCATGCTGATCTGGGAGAAAAGAGAAGAAAGAAAAAACTTAGAATGAACCAGCTGCTTCTCAACCCGCGCAGATCGTAAAAGCCGATTGGTGAAAGGATAGAATCTGAGGAATCATGTTAATAGGCGATGCGATTTTTTCCACCCAATGCCCACCAACATGCTAAGCGTGGCCTTCAGGTCTTATAGACCTAGGCTCTGTCTACACCGCAAGAGAAAAAAGACTATGTATGTATGTATGAAAAAGAAAAAAAATGTTTATCACATTTACTAAGTCATCACATTAAATTTTGTTAAAATTGCGGCCACGATTTCCTAAAAGTTCCCACAGAATCAATCACGGTTTAGATCGCAATCAGGCTGATCCCCCGTGGCTGGCAGTCGGCAGGTTCCGTACACATCTCGTGTTCAAATAAAAACAGTAAATATGCTTCAGCAAGGGGCTGTTGCAGATAAAACCGTTAAATTTAGATAGAACATGGTCCTCATACGTAGGAGCGAGATACTTGTAGTGGGGGAACCCAGGATAGTAAATAGTCAAATATTTTATTCATCGTAAGATATTTTAAAGACCATTTGGTTGTTAACTTAAATTACACATTATTATATACAACATTATTATTGTTGACGTCGAAAACTTACTTAGAGCTAAGTTTAAGCCGCTTCCAAGGCGGAGTGCAGAAGAAGCGGCAACAAACTGCACAGCGCAATTTCTCTAAATGACATCAACTTACAATCTACGATATACTTAGATAGAACTAAATGTGTGGACTTTAGCTTACATTTTGTCATAAAATAATATTCAATTTGATCAATAAGAGTAATAAAAAAATGTTTATTGAAATTTTTGATAAAATGACAAAATACAATATGCTCATAAAAATTGTACAAATGCATGATACTTATTCTTTATGTACAATATATAAAAAAGACTAAACTTAAAAAAAATCGAATGGTAATAAAAATTATGAAAGTGTGTCTATTGCTGGCATTAATTTAATTATGGAATTTAAAATTAATAAGTATTGTTCGTTTGTTTGACCAACACTAGCGTCAGATTTTTTCAAGCTGCCTAAAAGCATCTGACATAGTTAACGACTGCCATCAATGAAGACAGCCGGAACCAACGGCTTAACGTGCCTTCCGAAGCGCGGAGGATCTCGACATATTTTTATGCCACTTGCGGTCACCCATCACAGAGGAGACTGCGCCCTGGGTTGTTTAACATGCGTAAGCGCTTTGAATGCTCACAACCACAGGGCCATCGGGCTCCTCTCTCTACACATAAAAACACTCCCTCTCATTAATCTCTCACACATTAATAACAATATCGAACAATAAGCTTTTATGCGAAAAGAAACACGCATAAGGTGTGAAACAATTAGATAACAGCCCCTCAATAAAGGGATGATCGTCACTAATGGCACTCAGTCACGGGATATCGTGGCACTTTTAAAATCTGTGGTACAGGGGGATACACATCACGGTTTTTTTGTAGGATGCTGGATGACAATAATTAAAATATATATATATATATATATATATATATACAGACAATCATAGATATCATAATCAGAGTGCTCAGCGATACGCGCTCGGCAACAGTCGCGTACCGCCGCATTGCACTGTCACGAATATTAATTCGCGAATCGCGCGGCTTAGCCGCTGCCTGATATCGCTATGAGTTCCGAAACACTCATAGCGAACGAACTGTTGGCGTTCATCCAACACGCCATCGACACCATGGACGAGATCAGCATCTTGCAGATCTGCAAGTCGAACTTCAAGGAAGAGGAGATTTGCAGTGGCAAGGAGCTGCTGTACAGGAGTCTCGGCATGGCTGATCGAATGCCGTCCCGCAGAAGGGATGAAAGGGGTGAGAGGAGTCTGCAGGATGTCATCAACCTGCTGAAGGTGACTGACCCGGACGACGTGCCCACATTCGTGGCGAAGCGGCTGGACAAGCTGCCTCCCGTCACATTTTTCCACGTCGACGTCACCAGGTTGCTGAAGGACATCACCGCCCTGAAAGCAAGCCTGGCCGAAGTACAGTTTAGGTTAGGGGTCTCTGAATCCACTATCGGTGAGTTACGTGCCGAATTATTAACTTTAAAAAGTGGTGATTCGGTAAGTAGGTCACCTGAGACCGCTAACATAAACACGCGACGAGGCGGCGCGCAAAATGTCTCCATCAGCAGTTTGCCGTCGCCGTCTGTTGTTGTGCGCGCTACACAGCCCGCCGCCCGCTCCCCCGCACCCGCCCCGGTGACGTCGAGTCCGGGTGCGCCGTCGCCACGTGCCTATGCCGCAGCCGCCGCTGCGCCCGCGCCCGCCGCCACCCCCGCCGAGACCACGAAGCGGCCTTCGGCACAGGGGAAAACAGGGAGACGGCGTAAGCCAGCTCCCACCAAGTCGTTGCCACCACCGGGTCCCGAGAGGAACCAGCGCGACGAAGAGGGCTTCATTAAGGTGGAAAGGAGAAAGAGGAAGCCTACGAGCCGCAACCACTGCGGAACCGCGCTGACCGGACCGGATTCTCCGCTGCGTCCTGCCGTACCATCGACGCAGCTGTACGTGTCCCGACTGCACTGGTCCACGAGGGTAGAGGAGGTCGTGGACTACGTCCGAAAGAAGTCCACCTTCACCTTGAGGGTTGAACGTCTGCAGTCTCGCCACAAAGCGAATTTCAATTCTTATGTGGTGAGAGTGCCGACGCATCATCTGCCAACCTTCATGAAGGAGGACTTTTGGCCGCAGGGAGTCGTGTTTCGGAGGTTCCGAGGTCGGCTGCCTGACGTCACCGCGAGTCACACGTCGCCGGCTCTACGTGTGATATAGGATAGGATATATATTTTGTATGTTAGTTATAAGGTATTTATTTTATGAAATTTATGTATGTTAGTCTGTAAGGTATTTATAATATGGGCCTCTGGTATTGTACATAATTGTAAGTACAATACTATTGCCTGAAATAAATGAGTTAAAATAAAAAAAAAAAAAAAAAAAAAAATATTAGACAAATCACACAGATTGAGCTAGCCCCACTGTAAGTCGTAAACTTTTGAGAAAGATACTAGCTCAACGATATTTATTTTATGATAAATACATATATAGATAAACACCCAAGACCAATGCCAATCTGAAAAAGATCGTTTTCCATCTTGACCTGACCGGGTTTTTTCTGTCTGTCTGTCTGTCGAGTCCCTTTTCTCAGGAACGAGAGGATGTATCAACCTGAAATCATATCAAATGCTCTTCTGTTCACTGGAGCTGAGAAAAAAAAACAAACTTCTAAGCCAACGCAATTAAAAGATACAGCCGTTTATGCCGCAAATTTTCGATATTCGCAAGGGAGTCAAAACATACAGGCTACTTCATTTAATTGGGTACGAAGCAAAGTCATAAAGAACAGATATAGGAAAAATTGCGAAAAACATTTTTTTTTTAATAAGTTAAACTTATAGATAATGGTACGGAACCTTTCGTATGCGAGTCGGTCTCGCACTCGGCTGGTTTATTTTTTTATATTTGATCTGATTTAAATGATTTATTTTAAACGGGAAAAGATATTAGAGTTTTGTCGCGCTTCAAAGGGAGTCCACTGTACAGGGATTGCTGAGAGTGCCGTGAGATAAACCACGTGTCGTTCTGATTTATATCCTGTTATATCTATAGTAGGGAAGGGATAGAAAACGAGTATGGTTTAATGTACAGTTGCCGGGGTATTGTAAATTACTTACTTACTTACTTGCCTTTTCCTGCAACTGTCCGCGTTATTTATAAATGTGCTATTCCAATGTGTTGGATTAACATCACAAAATTTTATCAAAAACTAGATGTCGGGTCAGCGCATAAAAAACGGCTCGGCAAATAGCCCCTCACTCAAGCAGTGAGGGGCTATTTTATCTAGTTCGGTCCAAACACAGCCAACGTAACGAAGTGTCACGATGCCGCAGTGTGCACTAAAAAGTTTTTTTAAAAACTTGTCGAAATAATGGCCGAAAAAATAATTTTTCGTCCGTAGTATCTTATTTTCGGTAAGTAAATGAACTATTTTATACATTTTACCTTTTAACTAATAATAAACATTTTGAATAAAAGTTACCGATTTTCAACCACGGCAAGAAATGTTTGGCCAAGCTAGCCAACATCCGCACAAACATTTGAAGAAGCAAACAGAAACGAAACAAAACGACGTAACTCGCAATGTAATCAAAGAGAAAAGTACTTTATGATTAGTGCAATAAGGTTGTCATCACAATGGATGTTCTTAGACAAAATGATTCTTCGTTTCTAAATGACAGGTGTTATTTATTACTTTGCTAGTCTTCGTGACGAATAATCGTAAGCATAAGGTAATTGTTTTAAAAAAAGCGACTTTATTGTAAGGTGATATGGTCTGAAATATCTTGATATTAAAATGGTTTTAAAACTTAAGTCTCTGTTTATTAGTAAGTCAATGTAGATGTATAGCTATATGTTCGAGCGGACAGAATTTTGCTACGATTTTGTAGGTAATGCATAATCTAGTTGGTATTAATGATCGAAGCTAACATCGGATAAATGAACAGGACAGAAGAGCGAACGACGGCGTAGCGCGTTGGTTGCCTTTTCATGTTTGTTCATGTTAATTCGAGTTCGTGTGTAGTGAATGCAACTTACCTTTTAATAAAACAAATTAAAAACAAAGTAGTTGACTACACTGTCTGTCTTTTCTTTTAATGTTAAAACGGGCTTAAAAAAACAATAACATGTAGTACAAAAAGATTGACATATTAGAAGACGGATCGACCAAATGTACTTTATTCAATAAGATTTTAAAGGTTTGTAGATATTTACAATATTAAGTTCTTACTAAGGTTCATACTAAAATAAAGTATTTTTGTCTTAGATACCCACTTTTCAGTGTGACGTTCGATTAAAATATACATAATTATAGGCATTGTGATGTAACAGTATTCTGTATTCATACAATCGATCAGAATTTGAAACATACCTACGCGCTCGGTACACAACAGTCGCGAACGAACGTTTCGTGGAATAAGTAGAAAAAAATCAAGAAATATTCCAAACATCATTAAAATCAAAACATATAAATTGTAAAGTAGCTGCATGTAGGCATTTATAACCAAGACATTCCTTTTTCTCTTCTTGTTCAAGTTTACTTACCAAAAGTACTCGTACGTACTGGGCGGCTGTAGGTAACGCGGTAATGATATCTAACATCCTTGAAATAAATACCTACTTCAAGGATGTTAGATATCATTACCGTGATATAGGTAATTAAATAAATTACGACTTTATTAAAATCAGCTGCTACAGTTTTGTAAGATAGACAAGTACAGCTACCTAACCCAGTTACCATCGATCAATGTTTTACGGGTAAATTCACCCATTTAGGCCGATAATTATTATTGCAAAAAAATATAATTTTTTAAACAAAAGCTGATTAGTGTCGTGTGTGTGTGTCTGTGGCTAAAATTTAAAAAAAGATTAAAAAAGTATTCATTAGTAGGGCGGGCCTAGGGGGAAGGGCGTACCATATTTGGTACAGTAGGTTCTATAATAATAATAATATTTATTTACTAAAACAAAGTACGGTTGGACAGATTTTGATAAAATTTTATATTGAAGTAGCTGACACACTGGATTAACACATAGGCTACGTTTTAACCGACTATCTAAAAAAAGGCAGTACAATTTTCACCGGGTCAGTTAGTATAACACATTATTGCTCTAGACTAGATCATTGATGCTTCACGTAATTGCTACAATTCTTGAGGGAGTTGGCGATTGTCACCACCAGTGGCAAGATGAACAGACTGTCAAAAATTTGTAGGAAGAAGGAAGAAGACGATGTACTCATTAATAATTTGCCTTAAAACTTGCTTCGAGGAAAATAAAACTTGCTGTCTCTACCTCTTCCAAAAAACTAGAGATCCTCGTGAATCCCAAGAACCCTTACAAAAACATGTTAAGAAACGAGACTACGAATATGAACTACGGATCTCCTCGTTTCTGATTCGATCTCGCAAAGAAACACCGAGCATAGCCCTCTATAGCTCTTAGAGCGACCTTGAACTTTATTATGAGGCCCATAGTAATGAACCCCGTTTCGGACCCGTAAGTAAATTCTGGTAACAAACATTGATTATTGACTTTCGTCTTTAGGCACTTAGGTATTTTGGTCGAGAAGACACTGCAGAGCTTCTCGAACGCTGCCCAGTCAAATCGGATTCGTCTAAAAACCTCGTTATCGAAGCTGGAATTTCCAACCTGGATCTGACTCAGATAGATATATTGGTCTACAGCTTCAAGTATGGAGTTCCCAATGAAAACCCGAGAAGCAACATTCGATATTTGACAATATTTTCATCTTGTCTATGTTCAGTTTAAGGCCCGCTTGTTTGGAAACGAATCCATCTGGCATAGCTGTTGGGTCTATAGCTTGTAGGATAGCTCCAGAAGTGTGCACACTCCACTCATCTCTCCAACTCTGCTCGAGATCAAAATTACGCAGTTTTTGAGCTGTGACATATACAGGATGCCTGGATTTGAGCCGTTGGGGAGGAGGATGACCAAGAAGCCGGTGAATAGGCAGGTCCTGTGGCATTTGTATCTTTTCAAATTCTTTCTTCAATGCTAGCATTCTGCGAAGGTGTGGAAGAGCAATATGACTACGAGCTGGGAGCCATTGAAGCGGGGTAGATCAAATTGTGCCTGATATACATCGCATTGCCTCATAAGTTTAGTACGCTTTAAGGCCACACGGGACTACAGTATTCAGCAGCAGAAAAAACCAGTGCTACAGCCGATGTTCGGAGGCAATCTGCAGTTGCACCCCAGGTAGTGCCGCAGAGTTTATGAAGAATGTTAATCCGTGTGCTTACCTTTCTAGCCACTTTCTGAAGATGTTCCCTATACGTCAAAGTTCTGTCCAATGTCACACCAAGGTATTTAGGGAAAGGGTTGTGTCCAAAATTGAACATAAAACAATTGTGTAACACAGAATGCCGCGCTACGCACCATCAGCATCACAATTGAGCGCACGACCAGATGACCCGGATACACGCTGCGTCGGCAATCTTCACGAACGACACACAGCCAAATATCATCAAATGTGTATAGGATAAGAATTATGTATATAAGCTAAAATAATTGTAAATAAAGTCAGTTGTAACTTTGGATTGGAGTTGATCATTTCCTCCCCGCTCACCACCAGCACCGCTGGTTAAGTGTACCTATACGCTTGAGCTCTACGTCACAGTTCCCAGTACGATCTGGTGGAACCGCTGCACTACCCAGTGTCTACTGTGTTACAGCATCCCCCCACTGCGGCCAAGACACCCTTAGCCGTCACGCTGATCAGTCCTATGAGTCTGTAGGATTGGCAGTGGGTATTCATTTCACAACACCTTAATTCCTACCCAACCTCCATCTGTAACCTTAGGTCTCTTGGTTACAGATTTCCTGTACTTATCTATATATTTATTTATAACACCGTATGGTTAGGGCTAGGGTGTTAGGTACACATACACACCAGTAGGGAAGGTTAGGAACTCCGTCACATTCAGTTACACTCACACCACATACATTTACACATAAACACGCACATCCAATACACACCCATGAGGGTGATAGAGTGAAGAGTTAGGAGTTAGGTTTTTTTATGTGCAGTGTTGGATAAGCTGTTCACGGATTTATCCTACGTCTGCACATTTTGGTCCTTCGAGCCCTGTTTTGTTTTTAAATATAATTTACGCAGTATACTTTATTAGTTACGCGGTTAACATTATTGCGCGTTAATCTTATGTTGTAGGTATTTATCGAGTAAAAGCAGTTTAAAAAATAATATATATCTCATTAGTTGATTAGGTTGATTGTTTAGGCTTCAGTCTAACTTAAAATCGTGTGATTATTAACATTCATATATAATTTGATTATTAAATTATTTGATTATATTATTACGTTAGGATTGAGTCGATTTAATTCAGTTACGGATCATGGATATACCAACGATTAATGAAATCATTAAGAGCCAAGAGGCCGATTTTAATGAAATAAGACAGATATATACCAACAGCAAAAAGGATTCTGCGTCAAGGAAAACGCTGAAGTACATATCTGACAGGAAGAATAGACTGACAGATATTTATTCAAGAATACGCAACAAACATGCAAATCTTGAACAACAAGAGTTGTTAAAAGAACATAAATATATCACTTCCAATTATTTTGGAACCATAACGAACCTTTTCCATGAAGCAATTGAATATTTAAATCAATGTGAGAACAAGATACATCATTTATCTCAGGTTTATCAGCCGGAAAACTCTGATCCGCAGGAAGAATCCAGTATCAGCTCATCAAAACTATTTGTACAGTTGTTCCGTATTAATCAAATTCAAAAGAAAATACAGTCTGCAAAATTATCGGTCATTGAAAATAAACCTATTTGTCTCTTGCAATCTTTGATGACCACTTTACAAAAACAATGGCAAGAAATTGAAGAAACTCATTTAGTTATTTTGATGGAAGAAAGTACCTTAGAACACAAGTACTTTCAACAAAACATGTTTGAGAATACAGAGGAAGAGTTAGAGGCTATAATTGAACAATTATTATTAGCAATAAATAATAAAAAATCAGCTGATCATCAGTCATCCGTTAAGCTACCAAAAATAGTTATTCCCATATTCACAGGGACTTATGAATCATGGAATTCATTTTACGATTTATTTGTTACAATAATAGATCAAGACAAGTCATTGACCGACACAGAAAAAATGCAATACTTGAAAACACACGTACGAGGTGACGCCGCGAAACTAATTCAACACTTAACTGTATGTGACGCTAATTACGTCACCGCGTGGACATTGTTGACAAAGAGATACAAAAATGAAAGAATTATAATAACTAAACACATAGACAACATTCTAAATCTACAAAAGATAAATAAGGGAAACGCTGAAAATTTAAGACAACTCCATGACACAATCAATGAAAATTTACAGGCTTTGAGAAGTCAAAATATTGACACTTTGTCGTGGGACCCCATATTAACAAGGGTACTTAATAAAATATGGGACTTCGAGACAAATGAAAAATATGAACAACAGATAACAGAACCTCATAAACTTCAGCCATTTTCCGGAATGATGTCATTCTTAGAACACCGATTTAAATGCCTAGAAACGGCCTACCCAAATAAAGAAAAAAAGTCACATATGAGATGTTATGAACCTTCAACTTCCTCCAAAAAACAAGAAAACTTTCGTTGTTGGTTGTGCAATACAAATCAACATAATATTTACCAATGCATTAAATTTAAATTACTATCTATACAAGACCGAAATAAAACGGTGATACAAAAACAGATCTGTAAGAATTGTCTGATGCATGACACCATTACAAAATGTCATAGCACCAAAGATTGTGGCTATTGTGGGAAGAAAGGACACCACTCATTGCTACATTACGAAAAACAAAATACAACATGTTCTAAAAATACAAATATGATGAAAGAAACCCCTTGTAAGGAAAAAATAGGTCAGTCATTGCCCATAAAACTAACTAGATCGAACGTATCTACCACTACCAATTCACAAAAAACAACATTACTTGCAACAGCGTTGGTACAAGTAAGCGCAATCGATGGTACAAAGCATCTGCTAAGAGCTTTGTGTGACCAAGGGTCAGAGGCATCATTTTGCACAGAAGAAGTCGCGCAATTATTAGCATATCCCCGCAGCAAAATACAAACTGAAATAATCGGTATTGCTGACGAGGAACCAAAAGTTTCAAATTATTCCATTCACGTACAATTACAACCTAGATTCCCAAGTGATTACAAGTTACCGGTAACACTTATAATATTACCCAAGTTAACAGGCGCTTTACCAAAGGAAAGTGTAGCACAGCTAGAAACATGCTGCCTTGATAATAAACTCATTGCAGATCCAACTTATTATAAAAGGGGGCCAATAGACATCATATTAGGAGCCCAAGAATACTGTGGCTTAATTCAAAAAGGATTATACAAAATTCAAGATGGAATTATAGCTCAAGATACAGAATTTGGATGTATATTATCGGGAATATGCTCTAAAGACACTTCAAATAATATAAAAATAATCAGTATGATGACCCGAACTAATGAAATACAACAGATAAACAAGTTTTGGGAATTAGAGGAAGTACCAGAGAAATACCAATTGTCTAAAGATGACCAAGAATGTGAAAACCATTACCGCAGCACAACATTAAGAAACTTAGACGGAACATATACAGTCAGTCTACCATTGAAAAATCCGGACATGGATTACGGTGATTCTCGCCAAAAAGCGGTCGCGAGATTATTACAATTAGAAAAGAAATTAGACAAAGATTCCAACTTACAACTTAGATATCAATCATTTTTGCAAGAATATCTAGAGATGGGCCATATGAAAAAAGTAACCGTAGCAAATAGATACCAGGGTAAATATTATATTCTACATCAACCAGTAATAAAAGAAGATTCCATCACCACCAAATTACGGGTGGTATTCGACGCATCTAGCAAAGCAAGTCACGGTTCAAGTCTGAATAGTAACATGTTCACAGGCGCAAGATTACAACAAGACATAGCTGCAATATTACTCAGATGGCGAAAACACAACATAGTATTTATGGCGGATATCGAAAAGATGTATCGGTTCATTAAAATAAACGAACATGACTTAAAATACCAACGCATATTATGGAGGGACGATCGAAACAAACCAATCGATGAATACGAATTAACTACAGTAACATATGGAACATCTTGTGCACCATACTTAGCAGTTAGAACATTACAACAACTTGCAGAAGATGAAAAAGATAATTATCCAAAAGCTAGTACAGTGTCCCTAAAAGACTTTTATGTAGATGACATATTATCAGGAGAAAAAGATATTATATCAGCGAAGAAATTACAACATGAACTCAGTCGAATGATGAAAGCTGGTGGGTTTAACCTTAGGAAGTGGTCTTCAAATAGCGAGGAATTATTAGAACACATTCCAGAAGAAAACAAAGACAGTGAAATGTTAAAAATTCCATTAGATGAAACAAGGAAGTCTCTAGGGGTATTATGGTCACCAAAGGAAGACTGTTTCCGCTTCAAAATTACAACCAAAAAAACGAAAATCCTACAAAACGGTTTATCATGTCAGAAGTAGCGAAACTATTTGACCCATTGGGATGGTTGGCACCTGTAGTCGTAACAATGAAACTTATCATACAGCAATTATGGACAGATGGTTCCGAATGGGATCAGCCTGTAAAAGAGAACATCAAGAACAAGTGGTTAGAAATACAAGAGCAACTGAACACTCTGGAAAATATATCTATTCCTAGATGGTGTCATGCCAGCCCAGACAGGAAAATAGAAATCCATGGGTTTTGCGATGCATCAGAAAAGGCGTACGGCGCCGTTATATACAGTAGAGTACAAGATAATGATGGCACATACATAATCACGCTTTTGCAAGCAAAATCAAAAGTGGCACCAATTAAACAGAAAACCACGCTACCTAAGTTGGAATTATGCGCAGCGCTCTTGCTCGCACAATTCATGGAAAAAGTCATAAACACAATAGAAATAGAAAACACTGAAATTTATTGTTGGACAGATTCAATGATTGCTGTAGGATGGATAAAAGGTGAAGCTCAACGTTGGAAAACATTCGTAGCTAATAGAGTAGTAGAAATACAGAAAAGGATTCCTCAAGCAAAATGGAACCATGTAATATCACAACAAAACCCAGCGGATGTCATTTCAAGAGGAGTTGCGCCCAGTAAATTAAAAGATCTACACTTGTGGTGGAGAGGACCAGAGTGGTTAAAAAACGATACAATTCCAACTACAAAAACGATACCAGAGATATGTGAAGAAGTAAAACAAAGTTTTCATATTGTGACTAATGACAAACACCAGGAAACCATATGGGATAGATTTTCAAGCTTTCAAAGAATGGTACGAGTGCTATCCTATTGCTACAGATTGCGAGTGAAACAAAGAAATACAAGTCTATTAACTTGTGAGGAAATTGACAACTGTACTACAAAAGTTCTCATACAAGTCCAGAAACAAGTATTTAAAAATGAATATAAAACCATTTGTGATGGGAATTCCTTAAAAAAAGGAAATAAACTAACATGTTTAGATCCATTTTTGGATTCCAACGGGATGCTACGAGTAGGAGGGAGACTTCACAACTCTAATTTACCATACGATCAAAAACATCGAATAATATTGCCATACAACCATCATGTTACATCAATTATAATTCACGACGCCCATTTGAGAACGTTACACGGAGGGAATGGTTTAACATTGTCATATATAAGGCAGAAGTTTTGGATTATTGGAGGAAAAAGAAAGGTAAAAAACTACATAAGAAAATGTGTAAAATGCATTAGATATAGATCAGAAACCGCAGCACAAAAGATGGCAGCATTACCAAAACCAAGAGTGACACAGTCTTTCCCATTCAGTCATTCGGGAGTAGATTACGCAGGACCTATAAAAATTAGAACAACAAAGGGAAGAGGTCATAAATCATCAAAAGGATATATTGCACTCTTCATCTGTTTAGCTACGAAAGCGATACATCTAGAACTAGTGGGAGATTTATCAACAGAGTCATTTATAGCAGCGTTACGTAGATTCACGTCTCGTAGAGGTCCAATATCACATATTTATAGTGATAATGCAACAAATTTTGTGGGAGCAGCGAACTACTTATATCAAGAAATATTAGAGATAACCCAGTCAGATCAAATACAAAATACATTGACAAACATGGGAATACAGTGGCATTTCATCCCTCCTGGATCCCCGCATTTCGGGGGAATCTGGGAAGCAGGAGTAAAATCCATGAAACATCATCTGTGTGTCATCCATGAAACATCATGTGTGTAATAGGAGAACAAACATTAACGTATGAAGAAATGACAACATTTTTATACCAAATAGAGGCATGTCTAAACTCAAGGCCTCTGTGTGCACTAAGTGAAGACATAAACGACAACGTAATACTAACACCTAGTCACTTTCTCATCGGAAGAGAAGCAATAGGAATACCAAACCCACTTTCAAGTATAAACACGGATCTTATTAACAGATGGAAACAGATTCAAAAAATGAATAGTGCTTTTTGGAAAAGTTGGACTAAAGACTATCTACATTTGTTACAACAAAGATACAAATGGAAGACCAATCAAAACAACTTAACGGTAGGGACGGTAGTGTTGATAAAAGATGAGGCCATAAGTCCGAGCAAATGGCCTGTCGCTAAGATAACAGAATTACATAAAGGCAATGATGGACTAACAAGGGTTGTGACACTGAAAAAGTCATCAGGATCAACGTTAAAAAGGGCAATTCACACACTTATTCCACTAATATCCAATGACAAAAAAGAAGAAAGTAATGAGCATCAATCGGAACCCACATATAGCAACATAACTACAGTTACTAAGAAAAATAAATATATTTGCACAAATTCAACAACGAAAGGTTGGAAATATAGTATAGTAACAATACTATTACTTTTACAGATAGTTAGTACGACAGCGTTAACTTACACTATGAAAAATATTCAGCCAGGGTTTTATGTTGAACAAATAGGAACAGCAAATATAGATCGTGGAACATTTAGAATAGAGACAAATTATAAAAGGGAACACATCCAAGAAGATTTTGATAGAATAGAAAATGCGATATTACAATTCAACAATTTATGTAAAACAACAGAAGCATCAACAAAAGAAACACACTGCAATCAATTTTACAATCATTTGATTGAAGAAAAAGAGAAGTTTCAGCGAATCAAAGAATATCTATCTGAATTAAATAATACTAGAAAGAAAAGAGGAGTTTTGGGACAGTTATTGACATCCGTTTTTGGTGTAAATGAAGAAGTATACAAAGACATAGATTCACTCAACCAAAATCAGCAAAAATTGATTGAAGCAGCGAATCATCAAACCAAATTCATGATATCAACTATTTCACAAGTCAATGAAACAGAGATCAAAATCAGACAAAAAATAGACAATTTTTAAACAAAGTTAAACCAAGTCATCAATTACATACATAATAATAATCGTTGGTATGCATCAGTCAACAGCAACAGCGTAAATATTCAAGTACTGCAGACATTTCAGCTAGCAAACAGTTATGTGTCAGAAATCATAGATCACTATAATTTGCTATTAGAAATTTACTTGTCTAAAGCAACTATAAATAGTATATTAAAACCACAAAAAGTAAGCAACATTATAACATCTGCGAATAAAAAATTACCTTCTAATTTAAAAATTGTAAAGCAACAACTATTAGAAACAAGGATAACGGAAAATAAAACTCATATACAAGTGTACGCTTATTTTCCGATAGAAGATGAAGCCAAGTATACACTAATGTACATTACTCCTATTCAAAAAAAATATGACAATCAAACATTCCAAACTATAGAATTAGAAAATAATTACATAGGTTTAGATTATAATAATGAATTATATTTTGATTTAACACATAATGAATTTCAAAGCTGTATGCAGAAAGATGCACACTTTATCTGCTTTCCGAAGGCCGTGAAGAACATGCAATTAAATGAAAATTGCATCGTTGATCAAATTTTCAAAAATCAGACTTTTACAAAATGTCATACAAGAATATTTGAACTATCAAACAACATACTATGGAAGCAATTATATTTGCGAAATACGTGGTTATTCGTGATCAGAAATAGAGCCACAACGTCAATCATATGTGATGGACAACGACAGGAAGTAGAACTTAGAGATGTAGGTGTAATCCGTATTTCCGATAACTGCATCATAAAAACACCCAACAACATTCTAGCAGCCAAAAGTCAAAAGTCAAAAGTCAAAGATTTTTATTCAAAATTGGATACATGTATCTCTTTTTGAACGTCATATTTTTATTTCTTATATATTTTTTTATATATGCAAAATTGAAATACTACTAGCGTTTCGGAACGACCACTGGTGAGAAGAATACGCCGAAAGAAACTCAATCCAGCCTTGGTCCCTACGTGCCTGAAGGGCTCTGAATACATTGTTAACATTAAATACAATTTTTCATACTATAGATTAATTTTAACATTTAATAATTGTTAACATTAAATAAATTTATATAAATTTCCACGCATTTTTATCAGTAATATAATCATCAATGCAGTAATAAGCCTTTTTTATTAACTGGTTTTTTACAATCGTTTTGAACTTAAGTAAAGGCAGACCTAATATTTCTGCAGGAATTTTATTATAGAAGCGTACTCCTAAACCCAAAAATGAATTCATAGTTTTCTGCAATCGCAATACTGGTGTAGCTAATTTATTTTTATTTCTCGTGTTTCGGTCATGGATATCACTATTTTTCTTATATAAATCAAGATTATAGCGCACAAACATAATATTCGCAAATATGTACTGAGAAGGTAAAGTTAAAATATTTATATCTTTAAACAATTCTCTAAGAGATTCTCTAGCACCAAGTTTATATATAGATCTAATAGCGCGCTTCTGCAGGACAAATATGGTGTTTACTTCTGCAGCGTTACCCCATAGTAAAATCGCATAAGACATAACACTATGAAAGTAACTGAAATATACCAAACGCGCAGTATCAACATCAGTCAGTTGTCTAATTCTCCTGACAGCATAAGCTGCAGAACTAAGTTTACCCGCTAACGTAGTAATATGGGCACCCCATTGAAGCCCGGCATCAAGAGTTATTCCAAGAAATGTTGTTTTATCAGTTAAATCTAGTGGTTCATTATCCATTACTATTTGTGTTGGAATTTTTGTAACATTTGGTAAGCAAAATTTAATACATTTCGTTTTCTTAGCGTTCAACAATAGATTGTTCGCTGTGAACCAATCCAACACTTGAGCTAAAGTACTATTAACCACGTCAAAAGAATTAGTTTGTCTATCAATTTTGAAGACAAGAGAAGTGTCATCGGCAAATAGTACAGCCTTACATGTATTGACACAGTAAGGTAGGTCATTGATGTAAATGAGGAATAACAGAGGCCCTAGGATAGAGCCCTGGGGTACGCCCATCTTAACCGATGATCCGGAGGATTGTACCCTATCTAAACTAACTTTTTGAGTTCGGCCACTTAAATAAGATTCAAGTAAATCGCGAGATTTACCTTTTATTCCATAGTGCTCCAGCTTGGAGAGAAGGGTATTGTGGTCTACGCAATCAAAGGCTTTGGAAAGATCACAAAAAACACCAATAGCATTTTGTTTTCCCTCCCAAGCATCATATATGTATTTCAACATAGCTACACCCGCGTCTGTAGCCAAAAGGTAGCCAAAAGATCAGTGTCGACTCAGATCATAGGAACGTTTTCAAAGACAATAAATTTTGATATAAACACACACGTGCCCACTTCTAAACCACTAAACATAACGAAAGAAGAAGTGATAGACAGTTCCATAGATATTTTGCAACACTTAACTGATAACGAACAGAACTTACATTCAGATCTAGAAAACACAAATTGGAAACACATTAACACAAACACATACATAGCTAGCTTCTTCTCATCAATTACATTTATAATTATCATATTATTAACAATATACTACGTTCCACAGGTCCTGAGATGCATGAGAGCACGGGCACAGCATCACCAGATAACCATCCAGACGTCGTCCGAACGGCCCACCAACCAACAACCGCAACAGGAAGCTGCCAATGGACCAGGGCCAGGGTCAATAAGGAGCCTGCAGCAGCCACCAAGAACAAAGAATCACATTTATAGTCTGCCGATACGCCGCACAATGAAGGGTCACGCCGTGGAGATAAATCATCCAGTTGTCAACGTAGAACAGATTGAACTTTATCAACTAGATGGAACTGCATCTTGAGAGTCGCCAGAATGTCCAAAATTGAACATAAAACAATTGTGTAACACAGAATGCCGCGCTACGCACCATCAGCATCACAATTGAGCGCACGACCAGATGACCCGGATACACGCTGCGTCGGCAATCTTCACGAACGACACACAGCCAAATATCATCAAATGTGTATAGGATAAGAATTATGTATATAAGCTAAAATAATTGTAAATAAAATCAGTTGTAACTTTGGATTGGAGTTGATCATTTCCTCCCCGCTCACCACCAGCACCGCTGGTTAAGTGTACCTATACGCTTGAGCTCTACGTCACAGTTCCCAGTACGATCTGGTGGAACCGCTGCACTACCCAGTGTCTACTGTGTTACAGCATCCCCCCACTGCGGCCAAGACACCCTTAGCCGTCACGCTGATCAGTCCTATGAGTCTGTAGGATTGGCAGTGGGTATTCATTTCACAACACCTTAATTCCTACCCAACCTCCATCTGTAACCTTAGGTCTCTTGGTTACAGATTTCCTGTACTTATCTATATATTTATTTATAACACCGTATGGTTAGGGCTAGGGTGTTAGGTACACATACACACCAGTAGGGAAGGTTAGGAACTCCGTCACATTCAGTTACACTCACACCACATACATTTACACATAAACACGCACATCCAATACACACCCATGAGGGTGATAGAGTGAAGAGTTAGGAGTTAGGTTTTTTTATGTGCAGTGTTGGATAAGCTGTTCACGGATTTATCCTACGTCTGCACAGGTTGTGCTTCAGGGGCTCTCCACTGAAGAAAACAGCTGGGTGGTAGTTAGCGAGACGATTATTTAGGTTCTTCCGTCTTGCTTACGCTTGGAATTAGGCGCCACGCTTTGAAATACTTGCTTAGCTTATCTAAATCGCATGACAATATTTCCTCTCCAGTTGTGAAATCTTTACTTTGGTAAACAAGAGCTATATCATCAGCATATATAAACTTAGTGGATTTAGTAGATGGCAGATCATGTATGTAGAGGTTAAAGAGAATTGGAGTTAGTACAGAGCCTTGTGGCAAGCCATTGTTTAGTCTTCTCTTGCGGCTCTTTGCTTCTCCTAAGTAAACTTCAAATTCCCTATCACTAAGCATGCTCATGATAATGTCTGCTATTTCTCTCCTTGGAATCGTTTTGAGAATCTTGTATATTAGGCCTTGTTTCCAAACAGTATCGTACGCAGCGGTAAGGTCCACAAAAACTGCAGTGGACTTTAATTGTCTTTGAAAGCCGGCTTCAATATGCGTGGTTAATGCTAAGGCTTGATCCGTACAGCTTCTGCCTACTCTAAAACCAGCCTGCTCTGGCGGCTGGCGGAACAACAGCTTCTACGTGTGGCGTTATTCTAGTCAGAATGAGACGTTCCAAAAGCTTATAGGTACAACTGAGAAGGGAAATTGGTTGGTAGTTTTCAGGTCGGTCGTCCGTTTTGCCAAGCTTTAGGATCGCGATTACTTTTGCCAGTTTGAATTCCCTTGGTAGGCAGTTGTTTTGTACTATGTGGTTGAAGAAAGCAGTAAGCCAGCCAACACTTTCTGGGCCCATGGCTCGAATAAATTCATTGTACATTTTATCTAGGCCTGCTGCTTTGCGGTATTTTAGAAGCTTTATGCCTTCCACAAACTCGCCAACATTAAAAGGTCTTGAGAGATGTTGACCTGTTGGAGCACTTCTTCTAGGGGTTTTCAGTGTTTTCTTCACTTGTTTAGTAAATATTTTGTCCCTCTCAGTTCTAGAACTTCTACCATCCGGTTTCCGATAGCGTCGGGCTTTATATTCAGGTTTAGTCTCTGTAAGTGTTCTTTTCCTGATAGCTGATGCAGGACCTTCAATGCCTTTCTACTTGACCTTTTGAAATCCATACTGTTGACGGTAGACTCCCACTTCTCCCTCCTCCGTTGGTTCAAAGATTGGAGTAATATGGTTCCAGTATTGTGGTCCCCAGTCTCCTGATACTGCTGGTATAAATTTTCACTGTCATTATTCCATCCGGGTACGTACTCATTCCGATAGCCCCTTGGGATGTTCACTTTAGTTACTTTAATAACCATAATTTGAAGTAATAGGCGCCAAGTTACTTCAAATTATGGCAAATTTGTCGATTGAGCATGGTACTTAAGTCCTTCAGTGACTCCGCTATGACAACGATATAATCGGCAAATCGAAGGTGAGTACTTGCTGTTGATGTTAATGCCAAGTCCATCTTATTCCAGGAGCTCAAAGGCATCCTCTACAGCAGCGGTTTCAAAGATATTACGTCTCTCTGTCTCACACCTTTCTGCAATAGAATGAGCTATTCTATTGCAGAGAAATGTGAGATAGGGAGTTTCCTGCTTCTGTACTCGGACTGACATGGTGGCGTTGCTGTATAAGCACTTCAACACTTCAATATAGCGATGGTCTATGCGGCATCGCTGGAGAGACTGAAACACAGCCCATCTTACGATCGAATCAAAAGCCTTCTCATAGCCGACAAACGCTAAACATAGTGGCCGGTTATACTTCTTGGTCTTCTGTTAAACCTGCCGCAGCGTATGGAAGTGGTCTTTGGTACTGTAGCCTTTTCGGAAGCCGGCTCGTTCGGGTGGATGCAAGATATCAATCCTGTTCGTAAAACGATTCGTAATTACCCTTAAAACAGATTAAAGACGTGGCTCAGGAAAGTGATGGGTCTATAGTTCTTTAGAAGAGTATTATGGCCCTTTTGAAGAACAGAACCACTACACTTCTGTTCCACGCCTCTGGCGTTATGCCCTCGAACAGAACGGAATTAAAAAGCCTCTGGCGAACTTCAGCACTGTCGTTTAGCCTGCTTTCAGAAGCTCTGCTGTAATTCTGTCCTGGTGGACAAGGTGCCGGTTCTTTTTTTGTTCTTCAGCTGTTTAAGGGCAATCGTAATCTCGTACAGGGTGATGTCCGGGATATCTTCGGTATAGTGTTGGTATAGTGTCGGCGAGCTTGGCTATCGGTCCTTTGGCCAAGCTGACAATGGGTTTGACTACTGAGGTGTAAAGCTGTCCACAAAACCTCTCAATCTCTCCCCGCACCTCGGTCTTTCGACATCACACTTCTGTCCTTCTTCTTCAGCTTTGTTAATCGACTTTGCCCAATAAACTTGCGAAGCCTTTGGAGCCCTTATTATGTTCTATCGTCTCTTTGGAGCCCTTATTATGTGATACGCTTGGTATTAAAGAAGTGAATGTCGGATTCGGTAGGAAAGGATTTTCGGATTTGTCTATTAAGTTGTCGATGCACGTTTGCGTCTTCGAAGGGACTAGGGACAGAAATTTTGATAAACTTTGATACCACACAACTTGGACAGTTTCTACGAACCCATTGTTCAACTCGCCCTGTAACGAAATTCTGAAGGATTGCGTTACAGTAGACAGTTACGTGGCAATCAAAGCGATTTAAGAGTACCAGTTGGAAACTGTCAACATTTGAATATGACCTGGAGATGGTCGGAGCATAGACTTCATCAAGTGAGTCCTCTCTCGTCTGAGAGCCGCCTTATATAAAATTTACTTGGATAGGCCCCAGCCAAAGGGACCACCTCTTTTCGACGACGAAAGAGATATTCATGATGCCTCTAAAGATTCGGTGATCAAAGAGACATCGTTGAATATCTCTTTCTTCGTCGACAAGATGAATTCTATCTCTTTTTTGATATAGGATTGGGCCTATCCAAGTAAATTTCTATGAGGCGGCTTCTGGAAGAAAGAGTTCATTGCATAGAGTCTCTCTTCTTCCAGAAAATCAGCCAGCCTATGACTCCTATCATTCCGTCATTCTCCATATCCAAATTGTCCCACACTGGCCTCTTCATTGCTCCGCTTGCCAAATATTGCATTGGAATCCCTCATAACAATTGTAAAATAGATTTCCGAAGCGTGTATGGCCCTACTAATATCCTCATACACCACTTCCACCTCTTCATCTGAGTGCTTTCCGGTCCGTAAATATTTATACCTGAATTACCTTCAACGAGTTTCTTTTAGATACTCTGAAAATCAGGTATATTTTCCTGCAGGAAACACTTTCGATGGTAATGAGGTTGTTACTGAGGTTGAACGAGAAACCCGACACCATGCTGTGACTTTTTAAAGCCACCCTCCCGGTGATAAATTAGGTTACCAGGCGGACAGGCCGGATTTCAGACGATCCACTATGTCCCATCGTAACCTACTCGTCTCTTCTTCCACTACCTTGACCTTTCCGTCTAGCATCATTGTGCAAATGTCGTGTATCGCCAGGATCAGTCTCTGTTTGGGGGTGGTAGCAGCAACTCTTCCGGAGATTCTTCACACCTGTTACTGTAACCGTGACCGCTACTGGAGTCAAGAATAGCAAGGGCGCCGGAGACTGGGGGAGACATGATCGATGTTAACTAGGTAGGTAGGTAGGTATGTCTATCTATCAAAACTGTAGCAGCTGATTTTAATGAATTAGTAATTTATTTTAATACCTATATCACGGTAATGATATCTAACATCCTTGAAATAAATACGTACTGGGCGAACGTAAAAATACTTTTGGAAGGTAAACTTGAACACGAAGAGAAGCGCCGAATTTTACATTTAAAGAAAAGGTGTCTACCTTTACCCTAGTGCAGTCAACTACTTTGTTTTTAATTTGTTCTAATAAAAGGTAAGTTGCACTCACTACA
Source organism: Elegia similella (assembly GCA_947532085.1). Lineage (NCBI taxonomy): Eukaryota > Metazoa > Arthropoda > Insecta > Lepidoptera > Pyralidae > Elegia > Elegia similella. The sequence continues at coordinate 2,998,061 of OX383944.1, forward strand.
CACGAACTCGAATTACATGAATGAACATGAAAATGCACCAATGCGCTACGTTGTAATAAGTCAATCTTTGCTAAGTTTCTTAGAATGATTTTAATTATACTGTGAAATTAGTCCTAAATAGCTTCGGGAGGAGTGTGATGTTTATATCAGTCTTACACAGACAAAATAATTGTGTATTAGCGACCACAGAGAGCAACAACACCGTGCCACTCGAAAAATAGATTCAGATAACTGACAAAGAAATTAAATATATTTATCAAATAAAATATTAATATTTTTATCGATATAAGGTATTGATAAACATATTAATATTTTTATCGATATAAGGTATCTATAAAAATATTAATATTTTTATTGATATAAGGTATTGATAAAAATATTAATATTTTTATCGATATAACGTATCGATAAAACCTGATAAAAAATACTAAAACATTGAGTATCAATATTTTTACTGATATTTTGTTAGTATCGATACTAACAAAGTATCGATATTTTCATCCCTGATCGCAACCCACAAACTACAGACCAATTGCTCTTCTTAATTCCTTTTCAAAGATTTTAGAGAAACTTGTACACAAAAGGTTACTTGGTTTCATAAATAAACATAAATTAATTTCGGAAAGACAGTTTGGGTTTCAACAACATAAATCGACCGAAAATGCAGTTCAACTCCTAACTGACTTACTTTCAAAGTATTTAGATAATGGACAAACATGCATAGGCAATAATATACATATATTTAGCCAAGGCCTTTGATACCGTGTCTATTCCTATACTTTTGCGGAAACTAGAATTGCTTGGTGTCAGAGGTCTTGCTTTGAAATGGTTTCGAAGTTATTTAAAGAATAGAAAACAGCACGTAAAAATTGTCAAGCACTTAAGCAACCCTAAAACAGTCAACTTTGGAGTCCCGCAAGGTAGCATACTGGGCCCTTTATTATTCATTCTTTACGTGAACGATATATTTAACGTAGAGCTGTGTAACGCTGATATCATATGTTACGCTGATGATACAGCTATCATTTTTAACAATAAAGACTGGACCAGTATGACTACTTCTGCTGAACTCGGAATGAAAAATGTTGCAAATTGGCTGCAAAATAATCTCCTGAACCTCAATCTCCTGAAATTGAAATTTATGTGTTTCCACAAAACGAAATCATCTAACCCTCCTTTAATTCAAAAAATAAAAGTTCACTTTTGTTCTAAAAGATCCTCTTCCACCAATCAAAGTCCTAGTTCATGCTCTTGTGGATACATTAACAGAACAACATCAATAAAGTATCTGGGTGTCACCATAGACGATAACTTACTCTTCAGGGAACACATAGTAAATCAACAAATAGGATCCGCAAGTTAATCTATTTTTTCAAGCAAATACGTGATGCCGCTGATAAAAAACTACTGCGAGTTATATATTACAGTATTTGTCAGTCTATTGTCTCTTATTGTATATTGATATGGGGTGGTGCTAATTCCACCAATATGATATTGCTTGAAAAAGCACAGCGATGCATCCTTAAAGTTATTTTAAATAAACCTCGAAGATACCCAACAAAATGCATTTATGAAGACTTTGGTGTACTGACCGTACGGGGTATCTTCATACTCAAGGTTATGATCAAAATGCACAAAGCTGCAATGCGGTCTCCAAATTACGAAACTATGCTACAGCAAAGAATTTACAAATTACCACTTCCATACTTTAACACAACATTTGCAAGAAAATTCAGCACGTACCTCCATCCATATATTTCATCATATCAGCCGCAAGAAGTCCACTGCTGGACATAGGCCTCCCCCAAGGTTTTCCAATACGACCGGTTCAAAGATTCAAACATTTATTAGCCAACTATGAGTCATACATACAATACAGGTGTCATGTATAATTTTTGTCCTTATCATAGCAACTCAGCGAGTATTGCAAATGTATTTAACTAAAATAATAATAAATACTTTATATAAAACAATGTCATTACTTTTAAATATTAAATACTTTATATAAAACAAATTATCAATTTTAGTTATTAATATTAAATTCTTTAAATAGTATCAACAATTCAATTCAATTACATGTCAAGATATTCCTTTACCGAATAATAATTTTTTGAGAGTAGAAAGGATTTTAGAGCGCTTGAGAACTTTTTTAAAGTGTTTTCGTTTTTAATAAATGCCGGTAACTTATTATATATTCTGCCTGCCATGTAGTACGGACTTGTATTAAGCATTTTAATTCTAGCTCTAGGCAAATAAAGTCTGTCTTTATGTCTAGTATTAATATTATGTGTATCCTTTAGTTACTTAAAACAGTCCAAATTTTGGTGAGTAAACATGCAAATGTCGTATATGTATAAGGATGGCAAGGTAAGTAATTTGTATTGTTTGAAATAAGGTTTACACGATTTAGTATTATCTATTTGGGCCATTATTCTAACACATTTTTTTTGCAATACAAATAAATCTCCCACGTCTGTACTGTTACCCCAGAGGATTATACCATATTTGAGTTGAGAATATGCATACGCGTAATATGCGGATAACGCTGCCTCTGTGCTCGTGCTCTGAACCAGCTCGTTCAGAGCGTAAGTGAAGCTAGATAGCTTCGATTTTACTAACTCTATATGGTCTTTCCAATTTAGGTGGGTATCTATCATTATGCCAAGTAATTTAAATGTGTCCACGCATTCTATTTTCTGGTTATTTATATTTAAGTTTAGTTCTAATGGTTTTTTTGTGTAGGGTCTAAATTGTATAATTTTTGTTTTAGAATAATTTATGTTGAGGTTATGATTTTGGAGCCAATTAGTCACAGTTTGAATAGTGTCATGTAATAAATCGTTTGCTTCCTTAGAATTGTCACATTTTATTAATATTGAAATATCGTCTGCAAAAAGTACGGGTAGAGCTATGTCACTTTTTATTATTTTTGGGAGGTCATTTATATAAATGAGGAACAAGATACATCCTAAAACACTTCCTTGGGGTATAGAACAAGTTAAGGTTTTTTCTTGTGATCTTACAGATTCTATTTCATTCTTGGTATTTATATGTTCTATTTGTACACTTTGCTTTCGATTATATAGGTAAGATTTAAACCAGTCAAGGGCTGTTCCGTGGACACCTGAGCTGTAAAGTTTTGACAATAAAGAACCATAATTTACACTTTCATAAGCTTTGCTCATATCCAGTAGTAATCCGAGTCCGTATTTTTTTTCATTTAAGTGCGAAAGAGCGGTTTGGATATATCTGTATACTGCCTTTGTTGTAGACCTTGTTTTCCTAAAGCCGTTCTGACAATCGTCCAATATATTGTATTTTTCCAAAAATGCGTATAAGCGATTGCACATTGCTTTTTCGAATATTTTTGAAAAACTCGATAACAGTGCAGTAGGCCTATAATTATGTGGTGAGGTTGTGTCTCCTTTTTTGTGGATTGGTTTTACTAAGGCTATTTTTAATAAGTCCGGAAATTCGCCGCTTTCAAAGCTTTGATTCACGAGGAGTGTCAGTGGTAGAGCTAACTCTTCCGCGCATTTTTTAATTAATATTGGTGGGACATCGTCTACGCCATAACTATGTTTATTTTTCATGGTTTTTATGATGCCTATTATTTCTTTTTCGTCTACTGACGTTAAAAACATTGAGTTTGGTTGATTTTCTATGTTTTGTAGTGGTTTACTTTGCGAAGTTTTTGGAACTACATTTTCACCTGGGCTGGTGAAAACGTGGTTGAATGTGTCGCATATTTTTTTAGGATTATCAATTATTTCGTTATATAGTTTTAATTTCATATTTTTGTTTCTATATAAATAAGATTTTCCAGTTTTTGTGCTTATGATTTTCCACATTGTTTTATATTTATTATCCGAGTGATTAATTTGTCTGGTGTACGTCTGTTTTTTGGATATTATTACTGACTTTTTTAATATTTTACTATAATTTTTATAGTATTTTCTTATGACTTCGCTATTTGTTTCATTAAGTATTGTTTTTAAGATCCTTTTGTGCTGGCATGCGTTTTTCAAACTTTTTGTTAGCCATGATTTGGAATGGATAGGTTGGAAGCGGCCTGCATCCAGCGTCTTCCTGCGACCTTAGTCAGGTCGTCCGACCATCTGGTCGGTGGGTGTCCGACGCTGCGCTTGCCGATACGTGGTCGCCATTCGAGAACCTTTCTGCCCCATCGGCCATCGGTTCTGCGCGCTATGTGCCCCGCCCACTGCCACTTCAAAGAGCTAGGATTCCATATATTTACAACAAAGTTAATTTACAATGCCCTATAAAAGAATGTTCTATTAACCAAGTAAAACGAAACGTGTCAATGTGGCTTAGTACTCTTGTTTACGATGACATTGAACGTATACTACGAGGAATTCAATAGTAATACATATTTACTGTTTTCACACACAATCACACACACACATACATACATATACACACACACACACACATACACTCAAACACCGAAAATCACCATACATACACACATACACATACACCATACATACACGCACACACACATGACAAACTCCATTTTCTTTCGTATTAAAAAAAATTTGATCTCATTAATTAATAATTAGTATTAGATAATTATTACTCCTTTTGTTTTCCATTGACAGTAATTTCAACTAGATTGGAAAACTGGTTGCCTACAATACAGGCAAAGCCTAGTGTAGGAACCGGTGTAAAACTGACCAATGTGAAACACCTGATCTCTTTGCTTTTATTTCTTTTTTGAGTAATTTAGCTCGTAAGACTAATTAAGTATTATAAGCTTGTAAAACAAAGAGAAATAAATAAATGTTATTATTATTAAAAAAAAAATATTATGACTATGATTATTTTTAAACCACTTTTACATCTTTTGGTGTTTGTTAAGCGAACGTCGGATAAATCCCACAAACACATCATAGAAAATGTATGTCGGATTTATCCGACGTTCGCGGTCAAAGGGTTAATAAAGGTACTAACGTATAAACTGCCACGCCTTCTACAAAAATAAAACCCCAAACTTACACACAAAGAGAGTACCTGGCAAGCATGCTGAAAGTACTAACTGCCACTATGGACGGCAGCAAGGGCGTTGCAGTACATTAGTGACAATAAGATTCTTTATATTTTGTCTCCCCAGTACGTCAGGAATTCTACGAATCTCCTCTCAAATAAAATTTCTCGGCTTATTCTGAGTACAGGTTATATTTGGTATCTGCATATGTAGGACATGAAGAGCAATACATGGTGAAACTTTTATCGCTTTGGACCCTTAAAGGGGTAACTCAGACCATCAAAATGAACAACTTCTCCTATGGGAAAAATGCAGGGTACTCAAAAAAAAATCGACATTCCCATACAAATTGGCCGGGCGGCGGAACTCTTTTGTATGGAAAAGATGATTTTTTTTTGAGTTCCCAGCGTTGGTCCCATAGAAAAAGTTGTTCATATTGATGGTCTGAGTCACCCCTTTGAGGGTGCAAAACGATCAAAATTAAACGTGTATAATTAAAAAGCAGCAGAAGACCATGTGACAGAAAATTACTGCACCTTGACTCGGTGCCTAGAAACCGGGGGAGACCTCACTACGTGGATGTCCGTTATAAAAAATGATCTTGCCGGTTTCATTAGATTCGATGACGATCCAGACAAGAAATACCTTGAGAACGGAGACTTTAGGAATGAGAGCCGACCCCAAATATACATGGGATAAAGCATGAAGAAGAAGAGTGCATTAATTTGTAATTTTATATTTTTTTAATTTGGAGTAATGAATTATATGTCATAATCTGTTTTGTGTGTCAATAAATAAATAAATAAATTTTCAAAATAATGACACCATGATACACTATGACATCAAATCTAACATCATATCATCCACAAGGTTTGAGTATTTTTACCATTATAGAGCTTGACGCAAAATTTTGCAGCTAGTTTGCCACTGAAAAGGAGGTGATAAATGACTCGAGATAGCCGAAAAACCGTTCAAAGAAATATTTTTTTACATCTATGTAAATTACATTCAAATATGAACCACATTAACATAAAGAAATAAAAACTGAAATACATATTTCCGGGAGTAAATTTTTGAATATTTCAAACACAAAGTATCAGGAGTTCATAAATATGCAGTAGCTGTCAGGAATAAGTTCGTGACGAGGCATCGGCTCAGGGGATACCAGACCTCATAGATAACATTTATTTGGAGTGCGATTGTTCAATAAATGAACTTGAGAGAGAAATATGTATATGCATTTCGCTCTCAACTGTTTATACCACGTCAAATATAATCATCAAGCGCCAAAATGTTTATTATTATATATTTTTAGGGTTGTATATTTTTGTTAGGTACCTGTATTTTTGTTTCCAATTCTGTAAAATTGATATTTCTCCTACCTACCTAAACCTGTGCGGAACTAGATATCGGAAAGGGATCGTGTATTCGCATATAACGAGTTTTTTACAAGGCACGTCCCTGTACGCACTGCTAGGGTTAGCACTTCGAGTCTTTTCTTCTTTTCGATTCGTGATGATTATATTAGTCCAGACAATGTTTATATTGTTTTTGACCAGTGAGCCACGGTGATACCCTTGTCGTTTGCCTCATTCAGATCCATAATTGTGAAGGTGGAGGGACAATTACTTCGAGTATACTTCGAGTGAATAAAGTCTAAGCCAACATACAATATATACGAACGCACTGGCAACAGATAAATAATGATGTGTCTTTTAACTTATTTATTGAAGAACTAGCTTTCGCCCGCGGCTCCACCCGAGTTAATGTCGATCCTTCGAGAATAGTCCTTTTCCCGGGATAAAAGGTAGCCTATGTCCATCTCCGTACTCCAGAGAAGTTTCATGATGATCGGTTTAGTAGTTACGGCATGAAAGCGTAACAAACAAACAAATAAACAAACTCACTTTCGCATTTATAATATTAGTAAGGATATCTTTCAGAAAATAAAGTAAAATTATAGCACGCGGCTGTCCTAAAACACCATCTATTTCTGAAAAGAAAACGTGTAGAACTTTACGCTTAATACAGACTAATGTTATAAAATATAGCGTTGTGATGAGGATAACACATTGTTACCCTTAGTTCCATAAATGGTAAAGATGTATGCGATGCGAACACACACAATTCATAATAGGCAACAGTGCAAGAATAGGAGTGCCCTCGTTACTTTTCCATCAAGGCGCTTTGCAAGAGTAGATCCTTTGCTCGTTGTATACCTATAACGCTGAGTGCCTAAATCGCGTTATGCCTATACCAGTGACGTGCAGTCCACATAGACAGACTCTATCTACCCTGGACACGTATTTTGTCCAACAAAAAAATATGCTCGGTGCCCTTAAAAGAAATTCACGTGTAAAACGTTCCTTAAAGTCTATTTTGATCAAGACATTTTCGGCGGCTCGGGCGCTGTATCTACTCATACTTAAGACAAGTATGTATGTCTACCTACCTAAAATTTCTGTGCATGTCGCTGGCCTATACATGTTCCACATATGCCCAGCCCACGTATGCTCTGTCCATCTGCGTTCTAAAAATTTCGCACGCTTTTTTTTCGCAGTCAAGACAGTCTATACTTTTTAGGTAAAATATGGCCAAAAAAGAGCAAAATTGATAAATAAAAAGGCGTCCTGTCAACCCTACAAGGATGCGTGGCCGCGTCCCGGTCCCGGCCGATTGTTATCTCTCGCCGTAAATAAGGCGACGTGACAAGTGCGCCCATTAGGCCCTGACGGCGAAAAAACGGCGCAATAGTCGCCCTAGTGCGGCCCTGGCAAAAGTACGGTGGACAAAATCATTACAATTTTACTTCGTATAAAGTGTAAAGAACCTCTGTATTGAATAAAAATAACATCATATAGTTATTTATCCTCAGTGTTAAATGCATAAGCAGGCCTAACTTCCAAAAGCAATTGTAATCGATTGTAAACATGACAATGTTTTATGCTAATATCTGTTACTTTGATTTCTTAGCCGGCTTCAAAAAAAGGAGGAGGTTGACAATTCGGTTGTATTTTTTAAATGTTTGTTACCTCAGAACTCCGTCATATATAAACTGATTTTAAAAATTCTTGTTTTTTGTTTCAAAGGGTGTGCTTTTTCATATAGGTCCCATTTAAAATGAACGTTAAAGTTAGCATCACTTTCCTCCGCGCCCGGTCCTTTCTGCTTATTATTAGGCCTGAAGTTTCAAAATTTCAAAAATCCCTTTTTTTGCTGAGAAAATTTAAAGCTCATGTTTGTGCCGACCGTACCGGCAAGGTGTGTCAAAACAGATAGGAAGTATAAATAATGCGCCTGTCGCCACGTGTCACCGCGTTGTATTAGATAATACTTTATTATATTAATGCGATATAGTGTAACAGCCACCCCTATTAAAGACAATATAATGAACACCCTGACATCATTAACTAAGTGCATTCATTATATAGCGCATGTATGTAATTTCCATTTCAACGGGCTAAGTTATTTGAAAATTAGCGAATTTATTTCAAAATTGCTATTCCCTTATTTATAAAACTATGCGTTTGTATCCACGTTTATAATTTTGCATAATAAAAATTTATATTCCTTGAGATCTTACTATAGTTAGTACATACATAACACGTACTCGTATGTGTTACATGTGGTTTTATTCCAACCAACTCGCTTCCTCGAACTCTTCAGAGACATCTCCTTGATATCCTGGTGTCCTAGTATCAACTAACTAACATTCATGAGTTTGACAATAAAAATACGCATTTTATCGACTTCTAACTAGATATAGGAATGCAAAATCGAAGTAGAGGTACATTTCGGTAATATGCAACGTAGAAAGTCAGCATCGGACAACGTTTTATAAATGTCGATGATGTGATGAGGTTGGTGAACAGAGTGAAATTAACTAGTAATTATGACCAGGTTCAAATTTTTTCATTTACTATTTATATGGATACTTCGTAATGTGACATTTCTTTACGGCCTACGCGCCATTATTTATGTCGTGGGAGCCGGCTCGCTTCCACGAACTCCTTGGGGACATCTCCTTTGAAATCCTGATGCCTTGGTATCTAGCGACATTCACGATTTGAATATTCTATATTTGAAAATGGTCACCGACTTCATAAAATAATGTTCTGTTTCCGGATCAATATAGGTCATTATGATATTATCAAAAAAAAAAACTACTTGATATAATTTCAGTATCAAAATAAATCTTTCAAATAGCGGTTTTGGTCTACAAAGAATCGGGAACACGTTCGGATGTGAGAGAACCAATCTTTTTTTCGTTTTCAGAAATATATATAGGTAAGTATTTTGTGTCAGACAGGAACATAATTATGTCGTGGGAGCCGACTCTGGTCACGAGTCACTCGTGCATCGCATTTCCATGAACTCCTGTGAAATCCTTATGGCTTAGTATTAACAAAAAAATGGTTGTCTGTAAATTAGTTTACGAACGATAATTTAACGTTATAACTGTGGAAGAGAGATAGATGTGTCACAAGCCGAACACTGTCGATAGATGCGACACAATCAGAATGCTTAGGCCGGTCATGCCTCAATGCCTCAAGCGAAAGCGCGTAACAAGCGATAGATCGCTTGTTACGCGCTTTCGCTTGCACGCAGAACGTGACAAATTTTCAATACTCAATAATTTATTGCTTAAACATTAGTATAAGATATTTTTTTCGTGCGTGCTGCCGGCGTTCATCAAGACGAAATCAAGTCGAAAAGGGTTTTTTGGCCTAAGTACTTATAAAGGATGTTATGTATTCACTTGATAGATGTCGGGCCAATTTTTATGACTATCAGTATTTATGACGTGAAAGTAAGTAGTAACTCGCTTCCACAAACTCTTTGGGGACATCTGTGAAAGTCCTGATTCCCAGGTTCCCGGATAGCTTTACTTATAAAGATATCCGGTTTATGACAATAAAACTACTTTAAACTGATAATAAAACAGAGCTTCAAACTTTTCAAAAATGATATGTCGCTCTATTTTTTCAGTTCTGGAAACATTTAATGATAAATCTCTATTATGAGTTAAAAACACAGTCAAAACACTCGTAGCGCTGATCCTCAAAGGAAGTCTTCATTAAACCACTATACATCACGTCATACGAGTACAAGAAATTGAGACATCTGAGAACGTGCACTGTCATAGAAGCTAGTCCTCTAGTCTGGCCACTGGCCGCCAGAGCACCACACACTCTGAAGAAATGTAACATCTCCTTAGAAAGGGTGGTGCCCTGGTACCAGTGACCAGTAAGCAACCGCGTCGACAAAGGCGTGAACCCAGGATTCGTGTGCCCTAAGGCACGATAAGCCGTAACTCGAGACGATATCGATAGATTATATTGTTTAGCTAACTATTTAGAATAAATGCCGGGAAAGATTAATTAAAAAGCAAAAGATTTAAATTCCTATTTCTTTATGAAAGTTTACGAAGTCTCTATTAGGATCAAACAAACAAACAGTCAAAGCGCGTCTAATTTACGCGCACCGGCGGTGGTCGTCAAAGGAAGTCCTAATTAAAACTCCATACATCACGTCATATGCGAACGCCACCTCTATTACTGGAGTCCGTACCAAGGAGACAAGATATTAAGTGAGACCTAATCGAGTTTGAAGCAAAAAATTCTGGCTTTTGTTTTATGAATCAAGATATACAATCTGCGATTTCAGAGATCACCCTTAAACGATATTCGTTAATAAATTTATTTCTTTTTTTTTGCTACAAAAAATTGTGAGAGGACAAATTGAGATTGCAAATAAAGTATATCCAGTAGCCTTTTTTCACAAGTCTTTTTTTCAAAAAGAAAATAAACATCACTACTGCCTTACCAAAAATATAGCCTATGTCATTCAGACGGGTGTATGGATTCTAACGATACACCACACGCCCGATTCCGTTGAAGCATTTAGAAGTTATGGCAAAAAAACTTCCGTCAACATGTAAGCCTGAGAGAATAGTTGAAGACCTCAAATCCAAGGGTCTTCAAATAGAAAGCGCTGTTAATAAATTAAGTTGGAAAAGTAAGGAGCCATTGAATATGTTCATGCTCACCTTTAACAACAAAGAAGAAATAGGCAAAGTTTACGAAATAAAATCGATTCTAGGGTGTATGGTTGATATACAACCGCTAAAATCATCTAAACTCATTCCCCAATGCAAGAGATGTCAAGAATATGGACATACACACATGTACTGTGCCAAAGAGCCGAGGTGTGTGAAATGTACGGGAAGGCACCTAACAAAGGACTGCAGAAAACCTGTCACTGAAAAACCAAAGTGTGTGCATTGCGGTGAAGCACATCCAGCTAACTACAGAGGCTGCATGGTCGCTAAAGAAATGCAGAAAATAAGGAATAAAGCAGTTAATAACCCGATTAACAGTTCTGAAAAAAAAGACGCATTACCTCGGCGTAGACCCAGTATTAAGCTCTCACCAACTGTAAGTGGAGCCGTCACCTATGCCCAGACGGCTGCCAAAAATTCAATATGTTCCCAACGCAAACAAACTACTCAAAATGAGAATAAGTTAGATGAAATTCTTAAGCTCATGACATCATTTGATGAGCGCCTGAAAATTATTGAAAAAACCACCAAGGCGGTTACTACTTATAATAAAAAATGATGGAAAAACTAAAGATAATGGCATGGAACTGTAATGGATTGCTTAAACACAAGAACGAGTTGCAAGTAATCCTAGACATGGAAAACATTGACATGTGCCTGGTGTCAGAAACACACTTCACAAAACAATGTCATATTAAATTTAAAGGCTACAAAGTCTATCATGCTCTCCATCCAGCGAACAAAGGGCGGGGCGGCAGTGCGGTAATAATCAAAGAAAATATTCAACACCAAGAATATGTTAAACATGAAATTCCTCAGGTGCAATGTACAGCAGTTCAATTGCATACCAGCAAGTACCGGCTAACTGTTGCTGCAATATATTGTCCGCCCCGGCATAAATTACGCAAAGATGCGTACCTGAACATCTTACAATCCCTTGGCGACAGATTCATATTAGGAGGGGACTTCAATGCAAAAAATACATATTGGGGCTCCCGACTAACGAACAAGAAAGGAAGAGAACTTATGTATGCCATTGCAGAAATCAAATGTGATGTTGCATCTACTAGACCCCTACATATTGGCCAACGGACCCACTTAAGATTCCTGATCTCATAGACTTTTTTATATACAAAAATATATCGTCAAATTATATGAGTACTGACCAAAGCTATGACATGAGCTCGGATCATTCAGCTATATACTTAGAAGTAAATGAAAAGGTTAAAAATAGGGATACTAAATTAAGCTTAGTTAATAAATACACGGACTGGACTAGTTTTAAAATAGAATTAGATAGAAAAATAGATCTTAGAGTTCCTTTAAAAACTCACGATCAATTAAATACAGACCTAGAAAAATTTGTTTCTCTAATACAACAAACTGCTTGGAATAATACTCCCGTCATTAAAAAGAGAACTGCTAAAAATACGTATCCATTGGCAATTAGAGAAATTATTACCAAGAAACGAAGGCAAAGAAAAGTATGGCACCAAACAAGATCTCCGGAGGACAAAAAAATACTAAATAATCTCACCAAAAAGCTCAAAAAAGTAATACAAAACTACATCGACGAAAGCACAAACACATATCTTGAAAAGCTGACTAACGACCGCAGCACGGACTATTCTCTCTGGAAGGCAACAAAACGCATGAAGCAACCGATGAACCAAATACCCCTAAAAATCGGGCCTAAAAGGTGGGTAATAACAAATGCACAGAAGGTAGAACAGTTTGCCATACACTTAGAAAATATTTTTAAACCCAATGACAACGAATTAAGTGATATTGATATGATGAATGACCTAACAGCTGATGTCAACAATGATGAAGATAATGACGACTATTATGATGAGCAAATAAAGCTAGTAACACCGCGGGAAGTTCTTCGAGTAATAAAACAACATATTTGAAACTTTAGTTTACGATCAATTATATAATCACTTTAAACCTATGATCTCAGATAAACAGCATGGCTTCGTTAAGGCTAGATCAACGGTGACCAACCTGCTTGAATACAAAAATTTTATTTGTAAGAGTTTTGCGACAGGTGGTCAGGTTGACTCTATATATACAGACTTTTCGAAAGCTTTTGATAAAGTAAATTACAGACGACTTTGCAATAAACTGGCTTCATATTATTCATGGAAATCTTTTGCGCTGGTTATCTTCATATCTCAATAAAAGAAGCCAGCTAGTAACATTGAGAGGGTACACTTCATCTCCCATCGACGTGCTTTCTGGCGTGCCACAAGGCTCACATTTAGCGCCATTATTGTTTGTTGTCTTCATTAACGATCTCATAGAGCGCTTGTCTTGTGAATGTCTATTGTATGCCGATGATTTAAAGATATTCAAAACTATAAACTCTCCAGATGACTGCCAACTGTTGCAGAAAGACTTGAATACTGTTTTAAGTTGGTGTGAGGAGAATAAAATGCATTTGAATATTGACAAGTGCTTGGCTATCACTTTTACTGGTAAGTCTCATGGTATCGTTAATGACTACATCATTGATAATCGGATCCTTAAAAGATCAAATGTTGTTAAAGATTTGGGAATAGTATTTGATGACAAACTTACGTTTCGAGGACATTACCAGCACATAAAAACAAAAGCAAATCAGCTTCTTGGATTTGTCTTAAGATCTACAGTTGATTTTAAAAAGCCTGGTACTTGTGTATACCTATTTAAAGCCCTTGTCCGCACTATTTTAGAATACGGAAGCCCAATATGGACCCCGCATTACAAAGTTCATAGTGATGAAATAGAGCGTGTACAGAAAAAATGCTTACGCATTTTGTCTTACCGTCATCGTTTAAGTAGAACATCTCTCGATTATGAAGCCAGATTATTTAAATTTAAAGCTCAAAAGTTAGAATCACGTAGAAAAATCTTGATTTTATATATCTCTATAAACTTATCCATTCCATGATAGATGTTCCCGCTCTGCTTTCTCAAATATCGTTTAACACTAGATATAGTGCCCGAAGATGCAATGAAATAGGACTCTTTGCTCTACAGGTGTACAAAAACAATACTTCTTTTTACAATCCTATTGTAAGGATGGCCCGTCAGTGTAACGAGATTGCAAAAAGCAACGATGAATTTGATATCTTCAACCCTAAGATTCAATGTTATAAAAAAATAATCAGGGATATTCTGTATATTAATAATAATACTAACTAATGTTTAACACCTAGATATAAGAAGATGTTATATTTCAAAATTGATCTATATTTATTTTATTTTGTTTTACTTTTGTCTACCTATGCCTATATGTCGTCCGATACTTCTTAAGTGATTTTGTTTTAGCCACACATGTTTTGGATGGCAACTAGATTCACAATCTTGTGTTTTTTTTTTGTATATTCTTGTATGTGTTGTTATCTGTTTTGTGTGTTAATAAAATAAAAAAAAAATAAAAAGAAAAATAAAAAAAAAATATTAATCCAAAAAAATCTCCCGGTTTTGACCTCATATCGGGTGAAATATTACACAACCTTCCACGAAAAGCTGTAGTAAAGCTAACAAATCTCATTAATGCTGCACTGAGACTAAAATACGTGCCAGACCTGTGGAAAGTAGCTGAAGTTATAATGATAGCAAAACCGGGGAAACCCCCGAATGATACTGCTTCGTACAGACCTATTTTGCTGTTACCTGTCATATCCAAATTGTTTGAAAAACTGCATCTAAAAAGATTAAAACCTATAATAGAGGCCAAAAATCTGATTTCAGGGCATCAGTTTGGTTTTAGAGAAAAGCACTCAACAGTAGACCAAGTACATAGAATAACAAATATAATTGAAAGATCATATGAAGAGAAAAAAGTTTGTACTACGATATTCCTAGATGTAGCACAAGCTTTTGATAAGGTATGGCACGATGGACTCATTAGCAAACTAAAAAGAATGCTTCCTAAAAATTACACAGACATTTTAACGTCATACATATCGGATAGAGTTTTTAGAGTTCGACAAGAAGATGCATATTCAGAAATTAAAGAAATAAAAGCGGGCATACCTCAAGGAAGCGTATTAGGTCCGGTCCTGTACCTACTATACACTTGTGACATTCCTGAGCTAGAGAATAACACTATTGCGACCTTTGCTGATGACACGGCCATAATGGCTGTCGGAAATACACACGAGGAGGCTGCAGAAAAGGTTCAAATAGCTGTAAATAAACTTAACAACTGGACAAAGATATGGCGAATTAAGCTAAATGAGTCAAAATCTATTCATGTAAACTTTACAAACAAACGTGATAGATATTGTCCTATATATATAAATGATAAGCAAATACCATATGAAGACACAGCAAAATACCTAGGTATGACACTTGACGCGAAGCTCCGCTGGAAAGCCCACGTCAAAAAGAAAAGACAGGAGTTGGAAATAAGATTCCAAAAAATGTACTGGCTACTAGGAAGACACTCTACCTTATCAGTACATAACAAATTACTTTTATATAAACAAGTCCTTATGCCAGTGTGGACTTACGGCATACAGCTGTGGGGCTGTACCAAACAGAGCAATGTAGATATTATTCAACGTTTCCAAAACAAAGTGCTGAGGGCTATTGTAAATGAGCCCTGGTACATAAGAAACGACGACCTGCATCGGGACCTTAATATACAGTTCGTTGATAAAATAATCAAAAAATACGCTGAAGCACATGAGCATAGATTGCTTCATCATGTGAACGTTTAGGCGATCCAGCTCCTCGACAACACGGACATAGTGCGAAGACTTAAAAGGACTAAACCATTTGAATTAGTGTAGTGATAAGTAATAACAAAGTAGTGCAGTGTAAGTGCGAATAAAGACACATGAACAAAGTGCCTTCCCCTTAATAGAGACAGTAAGAAAAGTGCCGATGGACACATTCTTATTCTATACTTTATAAACTAGGTCAATGTAAAATTACTCATTAGCCAACGTTTAGGCTAGATTGTAATAATATTCGCGTATTTAAATACAAATACTGGAGAAAAAAAAAAAAAAAATCTAGAAGTTATAGTGGAATAAAGAACCTCATATACTTATACATCATCTACATCTTACATACATACATGAACTCAGAAACAATATACTCCTTTTTTGCCAATCCTCAGACTAAATATAACTAAGATTTCCGGAACTTCCCTTAACAAATTTTGTAATGAACGTACTCCTTGTACAGTATCTCTGCAAATCTTTCTAAGAATATAGAAATTGACTCTACTTAAGTAAAAAAAAGTCTCAACTTTATCAGTTTCAAATTATGAAATCCTTTGAAAACTCACTTAACACTCGATGTCTCTTGAATCGAGAACCGCCAGTACTTCCTATTCCCTACTTCGCAGTTTGTCATGGCGAATGGTTAATAAATTCCCTGTCATCGCTCCCCGCTATATCTGGGTGCCTTGCTTTTTTTAAAGCTCACGTACTCCTCTTTTTCCATCGCGCATTTATAAATCGTTCTATTCGGGTGGAACGGTTTAAATATAAATTGTGAATGTATTAAATAAGTAGTTTATGATACCCTAAAGATAGCAAGAAATGAGGGAAGACCAAGGACAAAGATAGAATGTAGTGTTAATATGTATGTCTTGACCCACCATGACTTCTAAATGCCTCAACGGATTCGGACGTAGGACATATCGTTAGAATCCTTACACTGTAATTTTTTGACAAGGCGCAGTAGCCCTTGATCGAAATAGTTGGAATGATGAGGGAGGCCTTTGCCTTGCAGTGGGACAGTATAGGCTAGAAATAGAAATACCTAAACTTACATAAACAAAATCATACCTACACACAACAATAGAGGACTCTGTTGAAAGACCAAAGGCAGAGAAAAGAGAACTAGGAAGAAAGTGTGATATAATAAGATTTTTGAAAGTAGCAAGAGTAAGTGAGATAATCTGTTTCTCTTCGACAAAACATCTTACTCTGTGGATAAATACTTATATATTAGTTAATATAATTTAATACCAAATTTGACATTATGTTCTTCTTCTTCTTATCTAGTCGCTATTTTCAAATGTATTTTGACCAATATTTGGCCACGCTGACCGCCTTGTCGTTGGCTTCGTTAAGATCTTCATTTGTACAAGAAGTGGGGCAGTTGGGATATGACAAAAGGTGGGCCATTGACTGAGTAGCACCACAGTCACATAGACGATTGCTGGAGAAACCCCACTTAACTCGATTTTCGCATCATCAACATCTCCTGACACCAGCCCGGAGCCTGTTCAGAGACTTCCAGACTGCCCAGGGGAGATCACTACACGACATTATATTAATTTGCGAGGATGATGACGATTACTTATTATTTTACTCGTTGGCATAATTACCATCTAATATATACTTTACTAGCAAGTTTGACATATACATTTATTAAGATTTATATAAATTTTGCATGACAATCTATTTTTGAGTAGATATATTGATAGTATTATTCATTCCCTGTTGTATTTGACCAAGCCACGTGTCCCTGGATCGCTCATCTCCGCCGATATTGTACTTTGTTAATGATTGTAAATATCGTCTGGTTGAAACGTTTGGCCTGGCCGTTAGCTCTGGGACATGCGACTGCATTTAACACGTGTTTGATTCCATGAAGGTTACAATTTCTTTTTTGTAAATAAATAAATTAAAGCATTTGTGGTAAAGGTAATACCACAATCGGATATGATTCTGGAATGCAACATGAAATCATTAAAAACTATCTTTATCTTTAATATATATACCTACAACTAACACAATAAACTCTATCGAATTGTGTATGCCTGACGGCGCACTATGTAACACTAACACCTTGTTATAAATGTACCTATATTATCCATGTCTGACAAAAATAAATGAATTATGAATCTATTTTTATGGCGCTAAAATTCTCACTTTATTAAATCTTCCGACTCAATCCCATATTCAAGTTATAACTCAACAAACCACTGGAAACATATATCACGTAATCCCCTCTCATCAGCGGATTACTTTACGACAATCTTTAAATCTACAAAAAACAAAGTGAAGATTTACACGTCCGCGCGGAATTAAGGGATCAGGCGGACTATCCAAGGATTTTGCAGTTATTAATCTTTTTTAACCGACTTCAAAAAAGGAGGAGGTTCTCAGATCCATTTTATTTTTTTGTATGATTGCAACCTTTTTTTTTTAAATTTAGTCTTCCATCTATACGCTCACTAATAGGTACGACTCGTGGACCTTGGGTCGGGCCCTAGGCTCTGTCTACGCCGTGAGGGATAAAGACGTGGTATTATATGTATTTCGTTTCACGGGTTATTGCATACTCACCACGCTTGGCAGGCGGGTTGGCGACTGCAGTTTCTTTGGTTTCTAATACTTCCGACGCTGCTGCCCATCGGAACATTTGGTCGCCTGTCAAACGGTCTTTCAGTCATATCCGTCATCCGCCTCAGGAGAAATCAACAAAACGTCCACAACTTAATTGAAAATGTATAAATATGAATTATTCGAATTGAAACCAAAGCAAGCTCAAATTGGCTGCCAGTGTACCGTGATTGCCTGGCAGTGTAGCGTGCAGCGTGCTAAAGCTGCTCCCACACAGGCATGATCTATCGAAAAAGTTAATACTTTCTAATGGTACGTCATATACTGCCGAAATAATGAAGAATGCGGTTGTCGCAAAATTACAGTTTTATGAAAAACGCGGATGTATTGTTTTTCAAATCGCTTTAAAAGATCATATATGTTAAAATGAATTTTATATATAATATATAATTTTATATGGGCATACGTTCTGATATAATATGATTTATTATATTATGCAGTCGTAAATGTGATTATTATGTTTTTATTAATTACAACAAGTTAGAATAAAGTGTCCCTATTTTATATCACAGGACAGTGGGAAACAAAAATACCATTAGTTTTACTCTACCATGGAACTGTTAAATAGAACAGGTTGATATTATAAGCGTTTGTTCTCAACAAACGCTTCTCCTTCTACTTCTTCCTCTTTGCATATTCTCATTTTATGTGAGGTCGACTGTCCTAATATTTTTGCGCCTAGTCAGTTTGTCTTGGGTCGGGCACATTTTCATTTTTGATTAGATTACCTATGCTGGTCAAAGGAGGGCGCTCTCTACCTCTTTTAGTTTCAGGGAGGCACCGTGCCTTTTTGACTATATGGTCTTCGGTTCTGCGCATCACATGACCGTATTTTACCGGACCGGTTGAAAAACAAGCGGGGAAAGTGCTATTTGCGGATGACACGTCTCTAATATTCAAGTTGGACCGCGATAGCGAAGACGTTCAAGCTACAAATAACACTCTATCTGCCATCTCAAATTGGTTCTTAGTCACCAATCTCTCGATGAATGCACAAAAAACCCAATGCATTCGATTTACAGTCCCTAATGTGAGGCAGTCCAACGTTGACATACTAATTGAAGGTAAAATACTAGACTTTGTAAATGATACCACCTTCTTAGGAATCACAATAGACTCTAAATTGCAATGGGGCGCTCATGTATCAAAACTTTCGAATAGACATAGTTCCGCAGCATATGCTGTTAGAAGGATTAGACAATTAACAGATGTGGCAACTGCTAGGCTTGTATATTTTAGCTATTTTCATAGTTTAATGTCATATGGATTACTTCTCTGGGGAAATGCAACCGACATTCAAACTATTTTTATATTATAAAAAAGGGCAATCCGTGCCATCTACGGCTTGAACTCGAGGGATTCGCTCAGAGATTTGTTCAAAGACATAAATAATTTAACGGTAGCCTCACAGTATATACTTGAGAACATAATGCACGTAAGGAAAAATATTTCGTCATTCAAAAAAAATTGTGATGTAAGAGATAGACCCTTGCGTAACGATCATAAACTATTTCTACCGCGGTATCGACTTAGCAGTGTTAGTGATTCGTTCATGGGCAACTGTATACGTTTTTATAACAAGTTATCAAAACCAATCCTAGATATGCCTGATAGAAAATTCAAAGGTTATGTAAAACAGTTACTTTGTAAAAAGGCCTATTATAGTACTAAAGATTTCCTTAATGACAATAATATTGGGCTTGAGCTTGGCGCAGACACCTCGTAGTTTTGTATATATGACTATATATTTGGTACATTCGGTACAAAATATTTTTAAAGGGTACATTTATCAAATTTCAATATTTTGACATATTTTTTTATATTCATATATTATTTTCTTAATCATCATTTTTTAAAATTCAACTTACAATGACTATAATAAGGACAATGTATACTCAGTCCACATACCTAGTTTTTAAGATAAACTGAAATTGTAAGTTGATGTCGATTGGAGAAAATGCGCTGTGCAGTTTGTTGGCGCTTCTTCTGCACTCCGCTTTGGAAGCGGCATTAAACTTAGCCATAAGTAAATTACTGACATCAACAATTCTCAGTTGAAACTATATGACAATTAATAAGTGTCCAAATGACCTATGTTAAATAAACGTTTTTGAATTTCGTACCTCTGCAGACGGCTTTCGGTTAGCTTGTCAGTCAGGGGCGACTTTGAAACCGCGAATGTATTCGTTTCTAATCCTGTCTTTCCGCGTGACCCCAACAAAGAAAGAAAATCTATTTATTTGGTACCACAAAATTAGTACTACAATCTTATCCTTTCATAAAAAACTGAATCATGTACCAAATTGGTCTCCGCTCAGCATATGTCACGCGGTGTTAATCGTGACGCTGGTCTTCAAAATTCTGACAAACGCTTCTATCGAACGATAATAACGTGGCAGTGTGGGGGAGGTTTTAACCCGTTGTTCCACTGCGCGTCCTCACCGATTAGCGTTTGCAATGACGCGCGAAATTCATACCACGTGCGACAGGGCTGTCGCTCTGACAAATGTACCTAATTACACGACTGTCCTAAAGGGAGCGTAATGTCTTCAGTGTCCAAGTTTCTTCGTTCTTTATTCCACCATAACTCAAAAATGCCTATGGATAAGTAAAGCCCTTAAGGGTATTGTTACAAATATAGAAAAAAAGCATAAAATTGAGTGATTTTTTTTTTTTCTATGGACACACTACTATGAGTGCTTAAAAATCTTTATATACGTCACAAGGAAAAAGATGTGATACTATGTACTATATATGTATATAAGTCATAAATTTCTTCTTTTATAATTATCTATTACTTTGTGCGCCACCTGTTTTTTGTCTATAAAGTCTCCATCTCTTCAAGGGTTGTCTGAAAGAGATTGCTTTAAGCCATAAGACTGCATCTTGTTCTATGTTATCCTAATCCTAACTAATATTATAAATGCGAAAGTGAGTTTGTTTGTTTGTTACGCTTTCACGCCGTAACTACTGAACCGATCATCATGAAATTTTGCATATAAGTTCTCTGGAGTACCGAGAAGGACATAAGCTATTTTATCCTTTAGCTTTTTATCCCGGGAAAAAGTATTATTCCCGAGGGATCGACATTGAATCGAAAGCTAGTATTTAATAGTTTTAAATAATGTTGTATCCTAATTTTGGTGCAATAAAGAATTTCTACATTCATTTATTCATTCAAAGCACACGATCCTGTAACCGCAACCAAAGCCGACAACGTCACCGGAAGCACACGTGGCATGGGTTAGCGCGGCGCCACCGTCTACGAGCAAAAAAGGGGAAGCTGACAATCTAAATCTCGGATCCAATTTGCTAAACGACTGCGCGTTACTCGGAAACGTCCTGGAAATTATTTTAAAGTAATATGTTACTGTCAACGTCCACTTTTTGGAGTACTTAGAGATTGAGCGTTTGTTAAAAATATCATCAATGTAATCACTTGACGACCACTGTGGGCTCAGTCGTACGTACCGCTAGTGCAGGGGTCGCCAAATGACGGACCGCGGTCCGCATCCAGACCGCCCCGACTCATTTAGTGTGCACCGCGAGAACACAGCAACTTGAACTAGAGAGTACGCAATTTAATAAAATTGTATCTCCCGCACTATCTTTGTTGACGTCAATTCGAGAGTTACTCTCCGCAATAAAAAATGACATTTTTTTCATTGATATACCTTTGTTATTTCTAAAGATAAAGATTATTTATTTGCATAAACATGTGTAAATTACATTATATGGATATGCTATAAAAAGACCGACATTTTTACCATAAGTTCAGAAGGTATGCCATTAAGTTAAAAAAAAAATACAAAAATTAGAATAAAAGTGAAAAGAAAGAAATAATATTTACATCGAATCCATGTCAAAAAACATAATACTACAGATTGTCAGATAAAAATTCGTTAATACTATAATAACATTTTTCAGATAACAATATTTTAAGCTTTTTCTTAAAGAGTATCAAGTTTAACTCCCTTTATTGTTTTGATATTTTATTATAAATCATTGGTGCCTACTACATTTTTCTGTAATTACATTTGTTTAATAAATATTTTTTTCTATAAAATGTTGTGCGGACCTGGATGGTGATTTTCATTTCCTAAAACGGATTGTTTTTCGTGTGTGTAAGTGACCAACACTGATTTCAGATTTTTCAAGCTGCCTAAAGGCATCTGACATAGCTTAACGACTGCCATTAATGATGGCATCCGGGACCAACGGCTTAACGGTCCTTCCGGAACACGGGTTAACTAATTGGTGATCCCTGCGCTAGTGTATTTGAATCGCAGGGTCCCGGGTTCGGATGACCTTCTGCGATGATGAAAAACGCTCTTTTTCAGATGGCCTGAGTCTTGGATGTTTTTTTATTATGTAGCTTTAAAATATACGATCGTTGAATCAGCATCCCGAGACACAACTTCACAACTTACTATGGGGCTACTGGTCTGTGTGATTGTCCCTATATTTATTAACTAACGACCCGCCCCGGCTTCGCTCGGGTGGATTTAGTGACATAATAAAAAATCTCACCTTGGGTTACATTATCGAAGTTTTCATACGGATCCCTAACTTTTTGAAAATTTTCTATAGCCTATATTCATC
Organism: Elegia similella; assembly: GCA_947532085.1. Classification (NCBI taxonomy): domain Eukaryota; kingdom Metazoa; phylum Arthropoda; class Insecta; order Lepidoptera; family Pyralidae; genus Elegia; species Elegia similella. The sequence continues at coordinate 3,021,093 of OX383944.1, forward strand.
AGGGATAATTTAAGAGTCTAATGGTGAAAGAATTATTCAAATCGGTCTAGTACTTTCGGAGCCTATTCAATTCAAACAAACAAACAAACAATCAAATCTCTCCTCTTTATAATATTAGTATAGATATAGATGTAAACAATAAATAGAGTATGCGAACTCTAATTTAACGTAGATTTCCATATTCTGCATGACTGGGATCAGGATAGATACCAAACTTATAGATTATATGGTATCTATCTTGATATTATAGAATAAATTTCGTAGCTGAGTTTATCGAATTAACATTACCGCTATATTTTACACATAATGATGCTCACTTTATCTTATAGTAATACTACAAAAGGAGGCGATTTAACAACTTTGGATGTAACAGATAATCTAAACAGCTTGTTTCGTCGTTACTACCTTAACAGCCAAATAGATAAGAGACACGTTACACGTCGTTAGAGATAGGATGGAGCAGTAAAAGTTGTGTGTTTGTATCTTAATGACGTATTTCATTGCTGATGAGAACGACACAATCTAATGTGCTACGAAATAAAATCGTAGAATTTGGTGTACGTTGAGCAAGTATATTATATCTTCTGTGCTGGTCTACGGGTAGATAGAATAAATCCTTACTAATATTATAAATGCGAAAGTGAGTTTGTTTGTTTGTTTGTTACGATTTCACGCCGTAACTACTGAACCGATCATCATGAAATTTTGCATACAAGGTCTCTAGAGTACGGAGAAGGACATAGGCTACCTTTTATCCCGGGAAAAAGTACTATTCCCGAGGGATCGACATTAACGCGGGCGGAGCCGCGGGCGAAAGCTAGTAATAAATATATTTTTAGGGTTCCGTACCCCAAAAGGAAAAACGGAGCCCTTATAAGATCACTTGGTTGTCTGTCTGTCAAGACTCTTTTTCTTAGGAACGCGTAGAGGTACCAAGCTGAAATGCATATCAAATACTCAGGTCTAACTGTCCCTTGTAGTTGTGAAATAATCAAACATAGCCAACGCAATCAAAAGATACAGCTGGTTATGTATGCCGCAAATTTTCGTGTTTTTTCGACATTCGCTAGGGAATCAAAACCTACAGGGTACTTCCCATGAACTTAGAACCTTAAAATTTGGTACGAAGCAACGTCCTATAACACAGATAAAGAAAAAATTGCGAACGCGAATTGCGAATAAATTATAATTACATCACATAAAAAAAAAATGTTAATAATTTTTTGACAATCGCAAGGGAATCAAAACCTACGGCATATTTTCCTTTATCTGTGCTATAAGACGTAGCTTCGTACCAAATTTCGAAATTACCTATGTGTTCACGGGAAGTACCCCGTTGATTTTGATTCCCTTCCGAATGTCGAAAATTTGCGGCATAAACGGATGTATCTTTTGCCTGTGTTGACTTAGCAAATTGATTTTTTCACAGCTCCAAGGGACAGTAGACTTGAGTTTTTATATGAATTTCAGCTTGATACCTTCACGCGTTCCTGAGAAAAGACAGACTTGACATACAGACAGACTGACGAACAACAAAGTGATCCTAAAAAGGTTAAATTTTTCCTTTTGAGCTACGTAACCCTAAAAACTATCTTGTGTTTCTTTATAGTCAAACTACTCGTCGCATGTTTACCTTCTTGTCACACACAATGAATTACCAAGATAGCTCTATTTGAATATGCAGATACTGCCTTAATGACAGCTACAATACAAATGGTCTTGTCCAGTCTGTACAACATCTCCGCTGGATTAATTAATTCGACCATACCATACACATGTTAACTGAACTCAAATTTACATACACTAATAAAAACCGTGGAGTTATTCAGATTTGTTTGCATCTGAATTAGTCTGGGGGCTCGATATATTCGTGAACAAAGAGTTTCGCTAACGACAAAGCCCCTTAGCAAAGCGGATAATAGTTTATACTTGCGCTAATTATAAAAATAAGTAATATAATAAGGCATAGAAAAACAATGCACTCCTTTTTTGGTAATAAATATTTTAAGACGCCCATTACCTCCTTTAGTAGGGCTGATAACTAAGTCATTCTTAAATATTAACTTTAAAAAGTGGTGGTGATAGACCATACTTTACACATCTTAACTGCGAAATAAGTATACATAGGTACACAAAAAAGTAGAGTTATTCGAATCTTTTTGCATTGTTATAAATAGGGCTCAAAATTTTTTCGTGAAAAAATTAACAAGCCCCTTTAAAAGGAGATAATAGTTTATGTATACCTACTCTAATTAACGTACATACCTATGCGGTGTAATGAGGATTTTCAAAAATAAAGGGCGGCAGATGTTATTGGGCTACATACGTAATGTGTCAGTTGTTACTACTTGTCTTTATCCATCTGGTTCTAAGCATTTTAAAAAGCCTTCATTAAGCGGATATACCTAGATACTCAAAAATAAGTGAAAATAAGCGCTACAAAAATGAAACAAAATCATTAAAAAACAATATATTAATGTTAAAAACTATTATTTGTTACAAAAAAGGAATTATTTCAAGGTCACTTCGAAACGCTTCTATTCATATTATGGTAGACACACCTAAATAGTGGCGTTTAAATGTAGATGTCAATGTTACTCCGTTTTTCCCATGGCCTTGTTACACTAATGATGCGAAAATGCCGCTTAAAACGAAGGCGATACATCCTTATCACGATCTTTTTAATAATTATAACGGACATACGGACGGACGTCTCAATCGTATGCAACCAAGCCTTTACAGTGGACTACACATCAACCTATACACTTTTATTGTAAATCGAACTTTACGCCAACGTAAGAAGCTGCGTGATTGTTACCATTGATGTTTGCCTAAGCGTACCCAATTATTGTGTGCGAGGGACCGAAATAACCAAAGAAAAATGATAATTTAAAAAAATCAAAAAGCGCAACCCTAGCATTTTCTCACTAAACGATATGCCAATTGAAACTCGACTCTATTTACCTAACTTACAGTCAAAATTCCAATAAAGTGTATTTGTACTTTAACTGTTTTATAAATGAGGGTGTATCCCGAATGGGCGGTACTATCCCCTCCACAGCTCACAAGGGTGGGACGCGCGTCAGTCTGGCTCCAGAAGTAGGGGATGACAGATGGTTGTTCGCGCCCATAGTTCATACGACACGATGCCGAATTTAATTTTCCATAAATAATATTTCTGTACGACGGCTATTGCAAGTGACATAGTATGTGTAAACAGTAGATTTAGCAGTGCTAATGGCTAGAATCTGTTGAGTTTCATTATTCTAGGTTTTGATATTAGCGAAAGTAGATTTATGTGTGGATGGGAAATTTACAAGGAACGAAAATTGGCTGTGTTGTTCGAATGCGCGTGTGATTTGTATCTCTGAAGTCTTTGAAATATGCTGTGATTAATTTTGTAGCTACACGTCTTTAGTCTTTACGGAGAAGACAGAACTATAAACCCAAGAGGACGTGTTTTAAAAATGGTAAACTCCATCACTCCACCTAAACTTAATTTCTCTTGTTGCTCCTATGGTTGACTGGCAGAGAATGCTATAAGGCATTAAGTCCACCCTTTGTACATTTTTATTTAAATAAGTGCAATAAAAATAAATAAACGTGAATCAGGAATAGTGAAGGAAGGGTAATCATCCCCGAAAGGAACGGTACCTAAAGGGAAGACAATCGCCTATGCGTATCAAATATTCAATTGTTGAGATGTGAAATATGACAATTAATAAATGTTCAAAGAAACTATATTGAATAAACGTTTTGAAATTGAAATTTTAAAATCGATAGGTTTTTACTGTTTTCTTGATTGAACTATGAAATATCCGTGATATTTTGTTTTTATTTGCTCTTAGCAAGCTAGTGTGTAGGATAATAAAATAGGTATCAATACTTTTATTGTTTGTGAGCAATTTCCACTTTATTTGCAATAATATTTCTAAAACAATTATGATTATATTAATATGCTCAAAACTAAGAAGAAAAATATTATAATCGTTGATTATATGACATTCGATTTATAGTCGTCCTAAATAATTGCATTTTATTTACCAGACTAAAATTATCTACGTTTTTTTTATGAAGGTATATTTGACGGCAAACGAGCAGACAAGCCACCTGATGGAAAGTGGTCACCGTCGCCCATGGACATCTGCAACACCAGAGGAGGTGTGCTGATGCATTGCTGACTCTTAAGATACCTGTAAACTCGCCTTTTGAAGGACCCCAAGTCATAGCACACAGGGAAAACCTCGGGAGGGAGGGAGTCCATTCCACTATACCTATATTTATTCAAAATATAGGTACTGTTTATGCAAAGAAGACAAAGAAAGTACTAGCTGTATGTAAGGTATGATTAATTCGAGAATAAGAAATTCACGTAATCACTATTCACATCGAAGTATTATTTACAAATGTATCCTTTGGTAAAGTTTTTATTAAAACTGTGAATCATATCAGAAAGAAATCGATCGATTTGCTCTGCGTTCTCATTTGATAGGCTAGTCAAAATCCACAAGTTCGTGAAGATTTCGCGCCTTATCAATAATATCACCTAATATTATGATATAAGAAATTGTCTGGATTTTTGTTTCTCGTACAAACTACCAAATTCCGACAACTTTTCATTCATGTGAGTCAGCGCGGGCGGAAGTTGGACGATGACGATTTGATGTTTGATGATCTTTAGACGTACTTACCTTCTTACAAAATGTTCTTCTAAGGACAGTTGTACCTTTCTAAAATTCTTGGCTTAGATGGCTTACCTGCAACAAAAAGAAATATCTTTTATTAATATTACCTAAATTTGATTAGATTCAATAGAACGATCAATTATTTTTACATCTACAGCGTTCAAGAGTCCCAGAAATTGGTTTAAACTGCTAGAAACAATACTGCCGACCGAGGTTTTAAAGAATTTTATCATATTCACTCCTACTTATTATTTTAACAAATTTTGAACTTTTATATCTCCTTTAATGCTTTCTAATTTTGTAAGATGATGGATGTAAGAAATTAGATATTTATGTTCTCCAATGAAGAGCCCACCCATATATTATAGTCTCCTAAAACTCTACATCAGAAAAAATTGTTGGGACGACCGACGGCTTTTTTCAAGTTATTAGACAAACACTTATAAACCTATGTAAGTATAAAAAAACTTCCGAAAATACCGAACATTGAAATTTATTCATTCATTTCGAGTAGGTGTCACGGTCAGTCGACCATGCACACCCTGGTGTCAGAGTTCTTCGGAACCGCCTCTCGGCCTCTGACGCGGTTCCTTTAACATTGAAATATAATAATGCTACTTATAGAGATAGACATGAAGGAACGTGGTGATGGTTAGATGCAGGCAATTATGGAGTGAGTTGCTAAAGAGCCGTTATAAGAAAAGTTTATTCATTCGGATGTTTAGATGTTCAGATATCCAAATAAATGTACTATTTCCACATCTATAATTACTTGACATGTATGTTACTCAGAATCGCAATATCGGTTACACGAATTTTGATGAAATTTTCCCAATGAGAATGAGAATGGTTTATTTGCTAAAATACAGTATGATACAGTTCTTACATTTTGTCATTGGTACATTGTATTTTGCCTAAACTAAGGCATGCAAATATTCAGAATTTTTATAGTATAAACAAAAAAAAAAAGAAATACCCAACTATACACATCAAATCACAATTACATACATTCCATTATTTAATAGCCAACGGATATTTTTATGTGGATGATATTGCGAGTTATAAGTCATTAAAATAATTAATTGGTCTAAAATAGTCTAAACTTAGTTATAATTTTAGTTTAAGTTTAATAATAAACGCTATGTTCTTTTCTAAATAAAGAGAACGGCAAGATACTGGTAAAGTTAATAAAAATGATGAGATATACTAAACAGCAGATAAACCAGTTAAGCAAGGCATTATAGCACGAGGGATGTAAGCGAACCGCCCCGGACATCCGGCGGGCGGGGCGGGGACGCCGCCATTTTGCGCGGGGCATGCGCGGTGAGGCTTGTTGCACTGAATTTCGGGGTTTGGGGTGATTAAGCCTTTTGGGATAATATTTAAAGGTGAACAAGGACAAGTAGGTTATGCCTAGTACAGCCTAATACTGAGCCGTCAACTTTTGTAATACTGATGGCACCGCCTTTCTTTTAATTTATTATTTTTATTACTAGCTATTGCCCGTGGCTCCGCCTGCGTTAATGTCGATCCCTCGGGAACAGAAAAAATTCCCGGAATTAAAGGTGTTGTTTCATTTTTAATAATATGTATGTGTTGTGCCTTTGGGTTACAATAAAAAAAATGCATATTTGCATTTAATTTTCAAGCAAATTTTCACTGAGTATAAGTAGTAGTGTTGAAGTATGAGTGTGTTAAAACATATATATGTTACTATTTTATGAGTCGCGATCCACAAAATACATGTTGTGAGAGAGAGAGAAGAAGATAACTTTTGCTTATATTACAGTATAACCCGCTGAGTGAAAGACAGCAAGACCTGCCGGCCTATTTGCTAACTCAGTGTACAACGTTTTGATAGTCATTTCAAAGTACATTACGTTTTATATATCTTTAATAAAAATAGTCAATCATAGGAAACCCGCAATGTATTTTGAAGTGACTATCAAAACGTTGTACACTGAGTTAGCAAATAGGCCGGCTGGTCTTGCATCTTCTGATGACATTGGGTCTGAAGGCACCCACCATTTTACTAAGTATTAGTAAGCTTACAGACGGAAATGACAAGTGTGAATGCGAATTAGTCTCACTCCCACCATGTCAGAGTCCACAGAAATTCTAGGTTTTGTCTTATTTGAAGCCATCAAATAAATTTTACAATTTATAATACTAATAACAAATTATAATAAAATAATGTGAGGGCGAAGGTTGGTTGGTTGGTTGGTTGGTTGGAAGGTGTAGGCAAAGGTTTTCTCTACACCTTCATTGGCTATTGAAGTCGTATTTTTTTGAATAAAAGTAACTATTATTGTTGAAAAGCATAAGCAAATATTTTATGGCTACAATACGAATTTCAATAGACATATGATAGCGAATAACACAAATGTTACTTTCAAAAACATGTTGTTTTGAAGAAAAAATGTTATTTAACATTTAAATTATTAGTATACATGTTTTACTTTATATTTTAAGGAGTTCTTTGGCAGGTCATTGGTTGCTTTATTAGATCAAGTTATATCTGTACGGCCATTAGTTAACGGCAAATAAAAAAATAATGATTTAATATTATTTCTACAGAAACCCGTGAGAAATATGTAGAACGCCATTTAGATGATTTAGTGACAGTGCTTTAGCAATATTTTTTTAGTTTAAGTTATTCTAATTTTATTTTAATTTGTTAAATATTAAAATATTCTTTAGACCTCTATCTTCTACCTATAAAGGATAACGATTTACCCTTTATAAAATTAAGTTAAAGGTCGTTTAAAGTTTAGTAGTTCTTGGTTTTCCAAGACGATGTATTCATTGGTAGAAAAGAAAAATCAGAAACATAATGAGAAGTTCAAGAAATCCTCAGATTTTCATGTCCTCTATAATAGAAAAAAGAACTTTCTCTTTCTACGCAGATCTCAATAGTTGCTCAATCAACTATTGAGATCTGCGTAGAAAGAGAAGCTTCTAGAAAGCACTTCGTTTTTCTTTGCTTCTTAAACAACGTGTACATTCAAAAACAATCATTTAAATTTTTTATAAGTTTAAATTTGAAACAAAAATACCCATACCATATCCTGTGAGGATTAAATATACCGAAAATTCCTGTCTTAGGTTTATTTCCTTTCCCGGCCTAAAACTATCACGACGACGGTACCAGGGCCGCATGAATAGGTGACACGTCGACGTAAATCAAGCAAGCGTGGGCCATCCATCAAGTGCTGCCGCCACATCAATCCAGTGCCCGAAATAGAGCGGGCATGCCTCACATGGAAGTATTCTAAGCTCCTGCACGATTGTGCAGCCCTGGGATTCCTCATTAACGATCTGGGAGATTTGTTTGAGAATCATTATTTTGATGTAAGGACTCAACAATCATTTAATAATTTGTTTAAAAACCTGAATAGTTTATGAAGTTCTCATATACTATTGAAAACTTCAGTAATTATCAATGAAGCAAAAAGCCTGTGTTATCGACAATAGAATGGAACCGAAGAACGAGAGACATGGAGAGTACTCCACCGACAAGAACACAGTTCTTAAATTATAGATAGATAGATCATCAATAGAATGTACAAATATCGTTAGTCAAAGGCAGAAATTTTATACCCGTTAAGAGCGCTGAAAAGGAATGACAATAGTGATAGTAATAGAGATGAACTTGAATATCAGGACAAGTTGATGAGACTTCGAAATAAAGAGAACAGTAAAGACTTAGATTAAATAGAATTCAGAGGTGGCAATGCCATGTGATGCGAAATTGTCGATTGATTATCTGGTTTAAATCACTTAATAATAATAATAAGAAAAAATAATGTAATAAAGCGATAAAACCTTATTGAGTGATTAAACTTAAACGTTCCGTAAATTTTTCGAAAACTTGCTCTCGTAATATTTGTGTAAGTATTTAGAAGTAATTTTTCTTGATATTTTTTACTCAGAGATATTGCAACATATAGAGGTAATATAAAATAAGCGTACACCTACTAAGAATTAGAATTCCCACAAATGCGTTTTCTGGTAGAGCCAGGAATTATGCTTCATAAAAGATTCTTAAAATAAAGGACGAGGTATGCTTTAGTCTAAATCATTTCAGGGCACTCATAAACCACACCAGGCTGGTTAAAGGGAATAATTTATTGGTTCTTTTTATAACAGCAGTTAATTCTACAATGCGTTACGGCCACGTAAAAAGTTTACGACGTGGAGCCAACTCCACCAGTTAACAACTTTTTAAAAGTATTTAGACATTTCTATCTCTTTTTATAGGACCTCTATTTCTGTTGTCATGTTAAGTAATCATTCTATTAAAATTATATTAGGTTATGTAGAATAGAATAGAATAAAATACATTTATTTCCAAAAATACCACAACACAACATGAAATTATGGCCACTAAAAACATACAAATAAGAACATAACAAGTAAAAATATTTTGTGAGAAATCCCAGTGCCAGCATGCAGCTCTGCCATGACAAGTATTGTGGTTTTTTTTGGAAAAAAGATCCACTCAGCATGTGTCGTGATCACATAACTGACCGCGACGCTGATTTTCAGTGAACCTAACGTGACTCACAGACGAGGGTGGCACATACTTTGTTTCAATATATTGATGTATCTCTTAATTTTGGTTCTGTCATGATTACCGCTTTGTAACAAATTATCAACAATTATGATACCTACAATATCAACACCCCTCACAAACCCGACACAATACATATATACGTACTAGCTGCCCCGGCGAACTTCGTTTCATCTTATTTTATTTTTACATCTACAGCGTTCAAGAGTCCCAGAAATTGGTTTAAACTGCTAGAAACAATACTGCCGACCGAGGTTTTAAAGAATTTTATCATATTCACTCCTACTTATTATTTTAACAAATTTTGAACTTTTATATCTCCTTTAATGCTTTCTAATTTTGTAAGATGATGGATGTAAGAAATTAGATATTTATGTTCTCCAATGAAGAGCCCACCCATATATTATAGTCTCCTAAAACTCTACATCAGAAAAAATTGTTGGGACGACCGACGGCTTTTTTCAAGTTATTAGACAAACACTTATAAACCTATGTAAGTATAAAAAAACTTCCGAAAATACCGAACATTGAAATTTATTCATTCATTTCGAGTAGGTGTCACGGTCAGTCGACCATGCACACCCTGGTGTCAGAGTTCTTCGGAACCGCCTCTCGGCCTCTGACGCGGTTCCTTTAACATTGAAATATAATAATGCTACTTATAGAGATAGACATGAAGGAACGTGGTGATGGTTAGATGCAGGCAATTATGGAGTGAGTTGCTAAAGAGCCGTTATAAGAAAAGTTTATTCATTCGGATGTTTAGATGTTCAGATATCCAAATAAATGTACTATTTCCACATCTATAATTACTTGACATGTATGTTACTCAGAATCGCAATATCGGTTACACGAATTTTGATGAAATTTTCCCAATGAGAATGAGAATGGTTTATTTGCTAAAATACAGTATGATACAGTTCTTACATTTTGTCATTGGTACATTGTATTTTGCCTAAACTAAGGCATGCAAATATTCAGAATTTTTATAGTATAAACAAAAAAAAAAAGAAATACCCAACTATACACATCAAATCACAATTACATACATTCCATTATTTAATAGCCAACGGATATTTTTATGTGGATGATATTGCGAGTTATAAGTCATTAAAATAATTAATTGGTCTAAAATAGTCTAAACTTAGTTATAATTTTAGTTTAAGTTTAATAATAAACGCTATGTTCTTTTCTAAATAAAGAGAACGGCAAGATACTGGTAAAGTTAATAAAAATGATGAGATATACTAAACAGCAGATAAACCAGTTAAGCAAGGCATTATAGCACGAGGGATGTAAGCGAACCGCCCCGGACATCCGGCGGGCGGGGCGGGGACGCCGCCATTTTGCGCGGGGCATGCGCGGTGAGGCTTGTTGCACTGAATTTCGGGGTTTGGGGTGATTAAGCCTTTTGGGATAATATTTAAAGGTGAACAAGGACAAGTAGGTTATGCCTAGTACAGCCTAATACTGAGCCGTCAACTTTTGTAATACTGATGGCACCGCCTTTCTTTTAATTTATTATTTTTATTACTAGCTATTGCCCGTGGCTCCGCCTGCGTTAATGTCGATCCCTCGGGAACAGAAAAAATTCCCGGAATTAAAGGTGTTGTTTCATTTTTAATAATATGTATGTGTTGTGCCTTTGGGTTACAATAAAAAAAATGCATATTTGCATTTAATTTTCAAGCAAATTTTCACTGAGTATAAGTAGTAGTGTTGAAGTATGAGTGTGTTAAAACATATATATGTTACTATTTTATGAGTCGCGATCCACAAAATACATGTTGTGAGAGAGAGAGAAGAAGATAACTTTTGCTTATATTACAGTATAACCCGCTGAGTGAAAGACAGCAAGACCTGCCGGCCTATTTGCTAACTCAGTGTACAACGTTTTGATAGTCATTTCAAAGTACATTACGTTTTATATATCTTTAATAAAAATAGTCAATCATAGGAAACCCGCAATGTATTTTGAAGTGACTATCAAAACGTTGTACACTGAGTTAGCAAATAGGCCGGCTGGTCTTGCATCTTCTGATGACATTGGGTCTGAAGGCACCCACCATTTTACTAAGTATTAGTAAGCTTACAGACGGAAATGACAAGTGTGAATGCGAACTAGTCTCACTCCCACCATGTCAGAGTCCACAGAAATTCTAGGTTTTGTCTTATTTGAAGCCATCAAATAAATTTTACAATTTATAATACTAATAACAAATTATAATAAAATAATGTGAGGGCGAAGGTTGGTTGGTTGGTTGGTTGGTTGGAAGGTGTAGGCAAAGGTTTTCTCTACACCTTCATTGGCTATTGAAGTCGTATTTTTTTGAATAAAAGTAACTATTATTGTTGAAAAGCATAAGCAAATATTTTATGGCTACAATACGAATTTCAATAGACATATGATAGCGAATAACACAAATGTTACTTTCAAAAACATGTTGTTTTGAAGAAAAAATGTTATTTAACATTTAAATTATTAGTATACATGTTTTACTTTATATTTTAAGGAGTTCTTTGGCAGGTCATTGGTTGCTTTATTAGATCAAGTTATATCTGTACGGCCATTAGTTAACGGCAAATAAAAAAATAATGATTTAATATTATTTCTACAGAAACCCGTGAGAAATATGTAGAACGCCATTTAGATGATTTAGTGACAGTGCTTTAGCAATATTTTTTTAGTTTAAGTTATTCTAATTTTATTTTAATTTGTTAAATATTAAAATATTCTTTAGACCTCTATCTTCTACCTATAAAGGATAACGATTTACCCTTTATAAAATTAAGTTAAAGGTCGTTTAAAGTTTAGTAGTTCTTGGTTTTCCAAGACGATGTATTCATTGGTAGAAAAGAAAAATCAGAAACATAATGAGAAGTTCAAGAAATCCTCAGATTTTCATGTCCTCTATAATAGAAAAAAGAACTTTCTCTTTCTACGCAGATCTCAATAGTTGCTCAATCAACTATTGAGATCTGCGTAGAAAGAGAAGCTTCTAGAAAGCACTTCGTTTTTCTTTGCTTCTTAAACAACGTGTACATTCAAAAACAATCATTTAAATTTTTTATAAGTTTAAATTTGAAACAAAAATACCCATACCATATCCTGTGAGGATTAAATATACCGAAAATTCCTGTCTTAGGTTTATTTCCTTTCCCGGCCTAAAACTATCACGACGACGGTACCAGGGCCGCATGAATAGGTGACACGTCGACGTAAATCAAGCAAGCGTGGGCCATCCATCAAGTGCTGCCGCCACATCAATCCAGTGCCCGAAATAGAGCGGGCATGCCTCACATGGAAGTATTCTAAGCTCCTGCACGATTGTGCAGCCCTGGGATTCCTCATTAACGATCTGGGAGATTTGTTTGAGAATCATTATTTTGATGTAAGGACTCAACAATCATTTAATAATTTGTTTAAAAACCTGAATAGTTTATGAAGTTCTCATATACTATTGAAAACTTCAGTAATTATCAATGAAGCAAAAAGCCTGTGTTATCGACAATAGAATGGAACCGAAGAACGAGAGACATGGAGAGTACTCCACCGACAAGAACACAGTTCTTAAATTATAGATAGATAGATCATCAATAGAATGTACAAATATCGTTAGTCAAAGGCAGAAATTTTATACCCGTTAAGAGCGCTGAAAAGGAATGACAATAGTGATAGTAATAGAGATGAACTTGAATATCAGGACAAGTTGATGAGACTTCGAAATAAAGAGAACAGTAAAGACTTAGATTAAATAGAATTCAGAGGTGGCAATGCCATGTGATGCGAAATTGTCGATTGATTATCTGGTTTAAATCACTTAATAATAATAATAAGAAAAAATAATGTAATAAAGCGATAAAACCTTATTGAGTGATTAAACTTAAACGTTCCGTAAATTTTTCGAAAACTTGCTCTCGTAATATTTGTGTAAGTATTTAGAAGTAATTTTTCTTGATATTTTTTACTCAGAGATATTGCAACATATAGAGGTAATATAAAATAAGCGTACACCTACTAAGAATTAGAATTCCCACAAATGCGTTTTCTGGTAGAGCCAGGAATTATGCTTCATAAAAGATTCTTAAAATAAAGGACGAGGTATGCTTTAGTCTAAATCATTTCAGGGCACTCATAAACCACACCAGGCTGGTTAAAGGGAATAATTTATTGGTTCTTTTTATAACAGCAGTTAATTCTACAATGCGTTACGGCCACGTAAAAAGTTTACGACGTGGAGCCAACTCCACCAGTTAACAACTTTTTAAAAGTATTTAGACATTTCTATCTCTTTTTATAGGACCTCTATTTCTGTTGTCATGTTAAGTAATCATTCTATTAAAATTATATTAGGTTATGTAGAATAGAATAGAATAAAATACATTTATTTCCAAAAATACCACAACACAACATGAAATTATGGCCACTAAAAACATACAAATAAGAACATAACAAGTAAAAATATTTTGTGAGAAATCCCAGTGCCAGCATGCAGCTCTGCCATGACAAGTATTGTGGTTTTTTTTGGAAAAAAGATCCACTCAGCATGTGTCGTGATCACATAACTGACCGCGACGCTGATTTTCAGTGAACCTAACGTGACTCACAGACGAGGGTGGCACATACTTTGTTTCAATATATTGATGTATCTCTTAATTTTGGTTCTGTCATGATTACCGCTTTGTAACAAATTATCAACAATTATGATACCTACAATATCAACACCCCTCACAAACCCGACACAATACATATATACGTACTAGCTGCCCCGGCGAACTTCGTTTCGCCATAAGTTAAAAACTATCCTATCTCTCAAGTTGGATCGAACTGCACATGGTGTGCGAATTTTATTATAATCGGTTAAGTGGTTTAGGAGTCCATTGAGGACAAACATTGTGACACGAGATTTATATATATTAAGATTTGCCATATATGTCAGATGCCTTAAGGGAAATCGAAACATCCGATAGTTATGTTGGCCACTTACACACATTCATTCTACTAACCATTGTATTAAATTATAATAACTTACGCTAAATACTTAAATGTGAGGAAAGATAAAAAGAGAAATTTGATTGACATAATTTCTGCAGTAAAATTTTGAAATTAATTAAAGATATTAAATGTATTAATAAAAAATAAAATAAAATGCACATGTACATTATAAAAAGTAATATCACATAAAAATCATTCTTCATACATACTCGACACATACCAATCTATCTCAAGAAAAATATATAATAGAAACGAACATATTTTCAAAACTAATTAGCAATATAAATAACCTACTTAAATAACAACATCAAATCATAAGAGATTAACAGAATTTAATCCCCGATGAAATGTATCAATACGCAATTAAAACGAGATAGCACGCAGAGCGTCGTCATTAATACAATACAGCCCAACTTGTAGCGGCTACTGAATTAACGAGCGAGGAGCCGAGCGAGTAATTACTCTGGGATACCTACGGCATCGGGGCGGGGCCTCAGCACGATCAATACTCCAGCCATCGCCACACGAAACAGCTCCGTCCTCGTCTATCACAACAAAAAACTCTGTAAGAGCAAGCGAGACACGAAACGTCCCTGCCAGTTGGGAGATTCACCTCCATGGGCGTACCCCAACCTTCATCGCCGGTAATCCGACATGGCTCAGTCGGCTTTGAACCGCGGTGCGCGCGCGTGCGTACCACGAAGCCATGCTCGCGTAGACACAAAGACAAGCCACCATGCTCGTGCCTCCGGAGATGATGGCGGCCCAATCCAAATTAGTCTACCAGATGAACAAGTACTACAACGAACGGGTCGCGAACAGGAAGGCGCAGATCGCCAAAACTATTCATGAAGTCTGCAGAATCGTTCAGGATGTTCTCAAAGAGGTCGAACTTCAGGAGCCGAGGTTCATTTCATCCCTTACGGACTATAACGGAAGATTCGACGGCTTGGAAGTTGTTTCGCCTCATGAATTCGAAATCGTAATATATTTGAATCAGATGGGCGTACTGAATTTCGTCGACGACGGATCTCTCCCGGGGTGCGCCGTGCTGAAACTTAGCGACGGCAGGAAGCGCTCCATGTCCCTTTGGGTCGAGTTTATCACCGCATCGGGATATTTATCGGCGCGGAAAATCCGCTCCAGGTTCCAGACATTGGTCGCGCAGGCCTGCGACAAGTGTTCCTACAGAGATTGTGTGAAAATGATCGCAGAGACAACTGAAGTGAAATTACGGATTCGAGAGCGGTACATTGTACAAATCACGCCGGCTTTTAAATGTGCCGGTCTTTGGCCCAGATCGGCCGCTCATTGGCCACTGCCGGCCATCCCCTGGCCGCATCCAAACATAGTCGCTGAAGTTAAAACTGAAGGCTTCGATTTACTATCGAAAGAATGTTTAGCTCTACAAGGGAAAAATTCTGCGATGGAAGGCGACGCTTGGGTTTTAAGTTTCTTTGAGGCTGAAAATCGTCTGCTCCAAGGCGGTTGTCGAAGAAAATGTCTAAGTATACTCAAAACTATCCGAGACAGGCATCTAGACCTGCCCGGAAATCCAGTTACATGCTATCACATGAAAACGTTGCTTCTATACGAATGCGAGAAGCATCCCAGAGAGCACGAATGGGACGAGGCTGCTATTGGAGACAGAATCAACGGAATCTTTCTTCAGCTAATATCTTCGCTCCAGTGCCGCAGATGTCCACACTATTTCCTACCACACGTGGACTTGTTCAAGGGAAAGTCGCCGACGGCGCTTGAGAACGCCGCGAAGCAAGTCTGGAGGCTTACGAGAGAAATGCTGACCAACTCGAGGGCGTTCGAAAAGTTGTGAACGCCGCTCGACCTATGTGCGCCTAGTACCGTGCAGTGATTTAACTATATTTTTTTATCCGTTATCAAGTCATTTTAGTAGTTTAGAAAGATGCATTTCGTTGTGTGTTGAATCCAATAAGAAGTGTATGAGACAAGTGACTTGTACATACGAATTTTTGTTTGTGTGAGTCTCGAATATTCCATTTGGAGCGGACTGACTGTAAGTAGAAGTGATACTACTAATAACTAGGGACTTTATACGTTATTTTGTGATATACTGTAAATAGCTTATTGTTGTACAATTTTAGTGATATATTTAATTTAAAATCATCTTGTATTTATTTGACTGAAATCTTATAAAGTAGGCGTAATACCTATCTATAATATAATCTATAGTAAAAATAAATAATTTGAAATTATAAGTCATTATTTTGATTTTGACACACCTAACCCGTCTGGCAAAAAGTTTGCAGAAAATCTTGAAAAACATAGGCCTATAAGCACATTTAATAAATTGCAAACATAAAAGCATACAACATAAAAATTATAGGCATTTAATTCTAAGCATGTAAAATACTTATATACTGACAAGGCTTAATATAATAATTATGAGCATGACTACAGACACAAAGTTGCAAAGCAGATTAAAGCATTTTGTCGTAAACAGCAATAAGATAGATAAATAATATCTTTGTTCACTTGACAGTACCTAGGCGACCGAGCTTCGGTCGGTTATTACTATTTGTTGTAATATTTTGATATTTAGGTGATAATCTATATTTATGAGAAATATATATTGTTATCTCAAACATTAACTACGTTTTTTTAAACTTGTCAAAAACAATAAAATTAAAAAAATATATAAAATTTAACAGATAAAAAAAAAGTGTGTCACCGATCGGGATTCGAACCCGTATCTAACTCATTTCTTGCCGTCCACGTCTTAAGCCGCTGAACCAGATGGTCAGTGGCCGGTAGGACAAAATTAGCAACATATTCTGCGTGAAAAGAAAAACGCATGAAAACTCGAAAACACGCGTTTTCTCAAACATAGGACTTATCTAGATCGATTGTTTACCCCCGAAAACCCCCATATACCAAATTTCAGCAAAATCGTTAGAGCCGTTTCCGAGATCATAGAAATAAATTTGTATACATATAAATATATAAATAAATATACAAGAATTGCTCGTTTAATGTATAAGATAATATAAAGTTACAGTTTAGGAACATATAATGACTTACAGTAAACAAACTGCATAGAGTAGTGTACAATGTGCAGTGTGGTTCTACTGTGACCTATATGTTCATCTCTCTTTGCTACAGTGGTTGGTTCCGAAACGCTAGTAGTCTGTAGCTTTTGCACATTAAGTAATAATATAAATATGACTAAATTAGATCCTTTAAAATGTGCTTTGCCGTGAAAACGTTTAAAAAGCAAAGTAACCCTACGGGGTAATAAATATGTGATGAGAGAATTCGACGCGGTGATTCGAAGTCACGGTGGTGTAATGGAATCACACTTAGGGCGTAAACCTAAGGGACGTGGGTTCGAATCTTACCTGTAGCCGAGTTCTTTTTCATCACATATTTTCAATTTTAACAAAAAGCAAAGGCCTATATTCTAAATAAACGTTTTGATTTTGACTTTGATGATGGATTTCATAATATTGATATAGTAAATATATGTATACGGACAAATCTCACAGACTGAGCTAGCCTCAAAGTAAGTTCAAGACTTACCGGATACCGGTAACGTTACTCTTGCTTGTTATAATCATCTATAGATAAACATTCAATAATATCACTTACATGCGTGAATATAACTGTTGAGAATTTATTGGTAATAATTAAGTGATTACTATAACCAGGTAGATAGGATGCGTCAGGAACTTCTGTGTCTGGGAATTATTCATCATTAACGAAGTATCTTTCTTACTTATATTTGAGATCAGGCGGTAAGGGATTATCCATCGTCAGATCAGCACTAAACCATGACAATATTTGAATTGTCAACCTATTAACATAAGTAGGAAAAACAGTTTGAACCACAAAAATAACTTATTACATTAGTTTAAATAAAAATCTTCCATGCTAGTCTGGAAAAAAAAACGTAGTGTAAAAAGTACTGTTCCCGAGGGATCGGCGTTCACGTGAGTGGAGCCTCGGGCAAAACCTAGTACTTACTTAATAATTAAAGGTCGGTAAAATTTAAATAGAATTATAATAAAATTTTACTAGAATTATTAGGTTATTATTAGACTAGCTTCCCGCCCAGGCTTCGTACGGGTTTGTACTTATACGTGAATATACAAATCTCTGTGGTAGGTGCATACACATAAACCGTCTCGATTTTAATAAGATTTTTACTATAGTGTAGGGTACATTTATTTATTTACAAACTTTATTGTATCTTAAAAGTTACAATTATCTCCTAGTCAACCTTTGGGAAATGCCAACAGATAAAATAAATAGATGTCTATCAATAGAAAGATATGTATAATAAGATACAGCAAGGTTTTATAACAGATATATAATTACATATATACTAAACAATATATAAATGAAAGAATAATATACATGATACATTCACAAATACTGAGAGAAATAATGAATCTGCTGTTAAATTATTTGAGATAGATAAATATGAAGTTTTTCTTAAAATGAAATTGATTTAAGTCATTTTAAAACCATTTTAAAATCAGTCGCGTAGTTTAAAAGATCAATGCGTAAATATGGAGGGACAAACGGCGTAAAGCGTCCTTGTTGTATGAATGATCATTGCATGAATGAATGAATGATCATATATTTGCAGTAAAAGTGGTATAATAATAGGTATCTCACTTTTAACCTATCTAGGTATGCAAAATCTCAAATGTATTACAAAACAAAAAGTATCAACTTAGTATAATTAATTGTTTGTTTGTTTGTAAACTCTTTATTGCACATAAAAAATAATAATCACAAAAGGTAATTCTTAATAGAAACTAATGAAGTACAAAGGCGGACTTATCCCAATAAGGGTTTTCTTCCAGATAATTATAAATAACGATCACTTGGCAATTTATAATATGCTACGAAGACAACTGGACGCTAACATTCTGTCATAATAGCGGACACCGGGCTCTGGAGGTTTGAGGCTCACATTTGAGGATGTGTCAGGTCAGGAAACACTCTCAGGCGAGGAGTTAGGTAGATAGCTATCTCCTTTCCTTCTTTTCATTGGAGTGAAAAATTTCTTCCATGCTGGTCGCGGAGAAAAGAGAAAAACCGCCCAAATAATACCGAGTCGGACTCCCGCACGAAGGGTCATCATCATACGATCATCTGTGAAAATTTCAACTATCACGGTTTATGAGATACAGCCTGGTGACGGACAGCGAAGCCATATTAATAGGGTCCCGTTTTTACCCTTTGGGTACGGAACCCTAAAAACGTAGAATGTACCAGCTGCATATCTTCCCGCGCAGATCGTAAAAGCCGATCGAGAGTTAGATGGAAACTGTGGAATCATGTTAGTAGGCGATGCAGCTAGCAACCCATCACTATTTTGATTCAATCCACTTTCCACCAACATGCTAAACGTGGCTTTTAGATCTTACAGACCTAGGCTCTGTCTGCCCCGTAAAGGAAAAAGGTGTGATAGTATGTATGTATAAAAAAATATTAACGTAGGCTAGTACAGAACCCTACTTCTAATACTTATAATAATATTATATCATTTTGGCATTTCGCACGATCCATTGTAATTACAAACATAGTATCACGTCTTTTTTCCCTTGCGGGGCAGACAGAGCCTAGGTCTATAAGACCTCATGGCCACATTTAGCATGTTGGAGGGCGTGTAGATGGAAAACGGAATCGATCCATTTTAATTAGTAATTAAATTAACGATGATGAATATACTAAGAAGCATACTTTGTATTTGTTTCAGTATTTGTCTAATTTACATCTACACTTCTACACTAATATTATAAAGAGGAAAGCTTTGATTGTTTGTTTGTTTGCATTGAATAGGCTCCGAAACTAGTAGACTGATTTGAAAAAATATTCACCATTAGAATCATATATTATCCCTGATGAACATAGGCTTTAGAATTAATACCTATATATCTACCCGTGCGAAGCCGGGGCGTGCCGCTAAAAGATAATAAGATATACACAATATAATAATACTAACATTCTTTACGTTCTATACCCACGCTTTACAAAGATTATATTTGAATCAAATAATATGTATAAAAACTGCTAGTGACTACCTACACAAAGTTGTTACTTTAATTAACATCGTAGATAGTTTATAATAACTAGCTTTCGCCCGCGGTTGCGCCCGCGTCAATGTCGATCCCTCGGGAACAGTACTTTTTCCCGGGATAAATCAGGTGCAATGTCGTAACCAAACTGGAAACAACTTAACAAAGTATGCTTCCCGTAGGAATTGAACCCACGACCCCCGGGTTTAAAGGCCAACGCCTTAACCACTGGACCACGGAGGCAGTTAACATTAGATAGGAGATACATAGGATGAGATAAAAACATTGAAGAAGACCACAAAATCCGAAACCAGACATTACAACCCACCAGGGCCGCATAAAAGAGTAGAGACACACGAGAATTAATAAAAGTCACGTGTGCCGTAAATAACTTGAATTAATACACAAAAGAACAAAGATCTAGGATGGTGCATTCCGAGTAGGCCTTCGTCCACGGGTGTCAAGTTACGACGATATTTTAGCCGTTCGGGTTATTCACTTATGTAGTTTGTAAAGAAACTGGACACACTAAGTCCAGTCAGCGAAATTCAAAATCATTTCGAAAAGCAAAATGATTATGTATAAAAAATCTTATTCGTAGATAATTATATCAACGGGACCTACACGGACCTTTGTTTTTAGCCTATATCAAGATTGTAGCGTCCCGGGAATATACTTAAATGATATATTTAAAGTGTGAATCTTTAAAAACAATGTTATTTAAATTGTGAACCATAGAATAATCTTAACTGAACAATTTAATGGGCGAAGTTAGATAACTAAAATGTCCAAGGGTCCTAATCTTTGGGTATTTCTACGGCGCTAAGAATGAATGTGAGTTCACTGTGATAAGATTCGCGAGGTCTTCAGCTCAGAGCAAGTAGTTACTAGATCTTATAAACGAGCAACATCAAAGGTTAACCATGGCATTGACACGCCACGCTGTGCTTTTAAGTTTCATGGACCCTGCAATCTAATTGTGTTCTGTATTTCAGGATGGTTTCATGTTAATGTCAGATATTATCTTATTAAATTTAAATTAAAGAAAGCAACAAGTCTTTTTGAGGTCTATCACCTCTATCACGTCTTATAAATCGATGAACGCCGGCTGTACGCACGAAAAATGTCACATTCGATCCTCCAGCAGCAGCAGTAGTAGTAGAAGGTACTATCACGCATCTATCTCTTACCATATCACGTAAAATTATGTTCCGTAAAACGACTTTACAAACAATATTTTTTTTTCTCTTATTACTGAATTACGGACCTCTGTATATAGTATATCCAGTTAGAATATACCACCCGGTCGTGTGCTGCTGACGTAAAAATTTCCCATTGTGCGTTGTTATTGCTGATATATGCAGGTTAATATTCATTCACAAAACTGTAGTAGTCACAAGTAAAGAACTGGCCACACGTGTATCCAGATTATCCAGTTAGAATAACCCCGGCCGTGGGCTGACGTCGGCGTAAATATTTCGCGTTGTGCGTTTACCCCGCTGCTAGATGCAGATCAATATAATGGAAACATCACGGCGTATTGAATTTCGCAACAGGAAAAGCTTGTGAGGCTTTGAATAGGAATGTGGTGCATATAATGCGAACACAAATAAAAAACCTCAATCTATATAAGTTTATGGAAAAAAAATCTCGGTCAAGTACGAGTCGGACTCGCGCACGAAGGATTCCGTACCATTTTCTATATTAAGTTTAAAATTATTAAAATTATTTTTATTTATTATTAAATATATGCTTTTCACAATGTTTCCTATATCTGTGCAACAAGTCTACAAGACATTGTATCGTACCCAATTTCAAAATTCTGAGTTCACGGGAAGTATCCTGTAGGTTTTGATTCCCTTGCGAAAGTCGAAAATTTGCGGCATAAACGGTTGTATCTTTGAATGCGTTGGTTTAGAAGTTATTTTTTTTCACAACTTAATAGCTGTTATATTTTTAAACTGTGTTTATTAGTAGACACAGTAGACCTGAGTATTCGATATGAATTTCAGTTTGGTACCCCCACGTGTTCTTGAGAAATAGGGTCTTAACTGATAGACAGACAGACAGACAACAAAGTGATGAGGTTCCGTATTTCCTTTAGAGCTACGGAACCCTAAAAACAATAATATGATGTAAATAAATATAATGCTTCTTACTTGTGAATCAAGAGGTGTGCTTGAATTGATGATTGCTAAAAACTGAATCGAAGATAATGGTTTTTTTTTCTATTGGAACAAAATGTACTTTTAGTTTTGAATAAATTCTCTACATGTGAAAGTTTCAGAAGATATAAAAACGTCTGTTACGCCTTCAGACAAAAGCGAAGTAACGGATGATTCATATTTTATCTGAGTTTTCTTTAATATATTTTGTCGTTTTTAATATATGTATAATAAAATATCCGTATCTATAAACGACTATCAGCAATGGCGTAACCTATATCTAAAGATAGGGTTGCCAGGTCATCAAACCTAAAAGCCGGATAGACCAAACTGACGTTGGCCGAATATTTGGGTACAAAGGCCGGACGGACATGCCACTTTTGCTGGACATTTGGGAAAACTCGGGGTGCAAATCGTAACACAGCTGTAATTTGTTTTTTGTGCGCTCCCACCTCCCTTTTCCAAGCCGCAATTTTTTTTATATGTCTCGTAAAAATCCGGACAGGCCGGACTCCGACTAATTTTGCCGGACACGCAACCTAAAAGCCTGTGTCCTGCTTTATCCGAACGTCTGTCAACCCTATCTGAAGCCCGTAGTAAACTCATATAATATGCCAGGCCCATGAGAGTTTGAATTCAACGAGCAGCTTCTTGCTGGTTTAACTTTCATCTTCCAGTGACCGAGGCCCCCAAGGGCCCGGGAGCCCGTGGTATTTTGCCAGAACTGCCACCCTGTAGTCCCAC
Organism: Elegia similella; assembly: GCA_947532085.1. NCBI lineage: Eukaryota > Metazoa > Arthropoda > Insecta > Lepidoptera > Pyralidae > Elegia > Elegia similella. Next base: position 3,044,324 of record OX383944.1, read on the forward strand.
CACTGACTATCAGGAAAAATATACTGGACCACATTCGTTTATATAATTGGTATTCGCCAAAATTAACTCCGCATAAATCGAGGCAGTTGCGGGAAAAATACTTTTCTTTTTATTCTATAGACTGGTAACAAATTCAACAAATTCACTTATTATTGCAAATATTTTTTAAACCACTAGTGCTGTTTTCTACAAAAAAAAAATCTGCCTCGCCATTTTGAATATTCTTATTACATACAAATTAAAGAACTCTACAGAAGAGACGGCTACTAATGCGAATAAATAAATAAATAGATAGGAAAAACACAGATTGAGCTAGCCACTAAGTTGTTTGTTAAGAATTTTGATATCATAGTTAGACAATTAAAAACTGACTGTAAATTGACGTTGATTTGCACGAGTAATGTCCAAAAAGAAAAATATCCAGCCAGCTTTGACCAACAATAAAAATGACCAGCAATTAAAATGTCCAACAATAAAAATGTCCAATTATAAAATTGTCAAACAATAAAAATATCTAATACTAAAATACGTTATGTCATCCATCAATCAGTTTCGCCTTTGCTCGCTTTTGACTTAAATTGTAGCGTGAATTGAAGCGACTTAAAAGACTAGATTTTTTCTATCATCATCATCATTTCGAGTAGGTATCACGATGTCAATCGACCATTTGGTGTCAGAAAATGACACCAAATAACGTGTTAAATCTGACCAAAACGCGGTATTTGGTAACACTTTTCATCTTTTTTTTACCTGGTACATGTTGTTCCATTCTTCACTTGATTCCGAACATGGGAGTTTTGGTTTTTTTAGTGCAATTTGAAGTTACCAATGTTAGTCCGAGACTCAAGAGTCAAAAAAAATTACACTCTTTTTGTTTATTAAAACTAACATGAGATATCGACATTATTAATATAACTTTCGCCCGCGGCTCCGCCCGCGTCAATGTCGATCCCTCGGGAACAGTACTTTTTCCCGGGATAAAATGTACTCTATGTCCTTCTCCGTACTCCAAATAACATGTATGCAAAATTTCATGATGAACGGTTCAGTAGCTAGAACGTGAAAGCGCATCAAACAAACTCAGTAACTACTGTTTACTTACGTACGAAGTCAACTAGTCGACATGTTTCGACCTCATCCGAAGGATTTCCTCACGGCGAATGTGGATCGAGATGTCGGCCATTATCTGACTTCGTGATTGAGTAACCCGTTGTTACGTATTTTAATAATGACTCTCGTTCTGTTACGCTCTGTATTTTGTGTTGGGAGCACTAACTTGTCTTTGAACAAACACGGCAAGCAGCGGCAATTAAACCAGATGCAATAAAGTGTCCGACAGCGCACCCGCGCCCACGCATGCTCTGTTTTAGTTTTTAACGTTTATTCTGCATTTGTGATAAACACAAGGACTTAAAAATCGTTTGATGATGCACAAAAGCTGAATCAGCTATGCAAACGTTAGTCTTTAAGTTTTTTTATGATATAGGACGGCAAACGAGCAAGAGGGTCACCTGATGGTAAGTGATCACCGCTGCCCATGGACAACTACAACACCAAGGTGTGATGGGTGCGTTGTCGACCTTTCAAGGAGTTGGGAGAAGGAAATGGGGAGGGGAGGGGGAAGGATGGGTCTCCGGCTCTCTCACTCACCGAACGAAGCATAGAAGCGGTAAAGCTTCTACTCAGACGTCGATTTTCTGTGAGTGTGGTACGTCCCCGGACGAGCCGGCCCATTCATGCCACTAGCAATTCATTTTGCCGGTAGCGTGGCTCTACCACGACTAATAAGTATATATAATTGCATTGAAATGCAAGAGGCATGCTCTGTTGTAGTTTTTAACGTAATTGTATATTCCGCATTTATGATAAACAAAGAGATTAAAAATAATGATGCTGGAAAAATATATAGCCTATACCAAGGGTGTTTGGATTCTGACGATACTGCAAACGACGAAATTCGTTAAAAGCTCACATGTATACATATTTACATACATACATGAACTCTAATAACAATTCATTCCCTTTTTTGAGCAAAAACTTCGAGTAAAAAGTTCGTCCTAAGTACTCTAGATCCCTATGAGAAAAGAACTACGAGTACCAATATTACCAAATATCATCATCATCATCATGTGATTTTTCTGTCACGGTTTTGTATTCGTAATTCCGACCTTTAATTAAGTTAGGCCTAGGACGCTGTGCGGTTATTCACTCCTAGAAATTTCAGCTAAATCCTGACACTCACTTATAGAAACATTATAAAGTTGTTAAAATTGCTTCTTTTTACCCCGCCAGATGTTTCATACGGCCAGGTCAAGATGAAAAATGATCTTTTTCAGATTGGCCTGGGTCTTGGATGTGTATATATATATATGTATTTGTTATAAAATATAGTATCGTTGAGTTAGTATCTCATAACACAAGTCTCGAACTTACTTTGGGGCTAGCTCAATCTGTGTGATTTGTCCGTATATATTTATTATATTTTTATTATACTATTCGTCATATCATCAATACTAATAATATCTGGAAAGGTTGGTCATGGAATAAGTTAGTTTGTTTTCAGAGTTATCGTGTATAAGCTCTGTACATGATACTGAAACTAAATTGAGGGTTTTTAGGCAATTGTCTGTACCTATGTAACTCTTAAACGAATTAAGGTAATTTTGTGAATCTTAGTAGATCACCATTTAGACGTACAGGACACAGGATAGGCTACTTAATTTGTTTGTCCAATTATGATAAGACGTGGCCTACATACGAATGTACGCGAACGGAGTCGCAGGCACAGCTAGTAGCATATAATATCAGAAACAAAATTTGCAGAACGATCTTACCCTAAATGTCAAAGTTGAAAAGAGACATAAGCTTTGCCTTTATGCTCGAAAATTGATCCAAATGGCATAATTTTTGATAGTGCGCCGCGCAATAATTTTGTAATCTATACATATAATAAAACATTAAAAATATTTTGTCTGTACATTTAGTATTTTTAACTGAAATGGATAGAGGGACACTTAAAAAGAATAATAACTAATATAACAAAACGGTAACCGTTTGTGTCAATATAAAAGGAAAAATATTCAATAACAGTACAGTTTTAAAGCAACAATCGGTTATGAATTTGAAAGGGATCACCCACGCACATTTATTGTTTATAGGACAAAGGCGTGTTAAGCCTGTTTATTTATAATAAAAAGTATGTGACCTATCTACACTTCTACACTAATATTATAAAGAGGAAATGTTTGTTTGTTTGCTTTGAATAGGCTCCCAAACTATAAGACCGAGACGCTTTACTCTCTGATTAGTCTCATGGTTGACTGGTAGAGAATGCCCTAAGAAGTCCGCCAACTGTGCCTTTTTTTCTTGAAATGTTCAATAAAGTTTAAATAAGACAGATTTGAATAATTTTTTCACTTCCTACATTATACTTGATTAACATAGCCTATATAATTAAATAAATACTAAGATACTAGAGAGGAGGCTCTAGGCATACATTTTAAATACAAAAGGTATCCAAAATCTGTGTATGAGTAATAATGATACATAGTATCACGTCTTTTTCCTTTGCGGGGTAGAAAGAGCCTAGGACTATAAGACTTTATGGCCACATTTAGCATGTTGGAGTGCGTGTAGATGGAAAACGGAATCAAATCAAAATAGTGATGGGATGCTAGCCGCATCGTCTGTTGACAGGATTCCGCAGATCGGCTTTAACTCATTCAAAGTTTTTTCTTTTCTCCCAGACCAGCGTGGAAGATCACTTTAGCTTGGAGAGAATGCATCACCCACGCACATTTATTGTTTATAGGACAAAGGCGTGTACCTAAAGCCTATTAATTTACAATAAAAAGTATGTGTCTTATCCACACTTTTACACTAATATTATAAACAGGAAATATTTGTTAGCATTGAATAGTTCCCAAACTACAAGACCGATTTGAAAAATTCTTTCACTATTAGAATCTTACATTCATTATTCCTGATGAACATAGGCTATAGAATTAAATTACTACCCGTGGAAAGCTGGGGCAGGCCGCGGAATATACTAAAGAGGAATAAATAAATATATACGGACAAATCACACAGATTGAGCTAGCCCCAAAGTAAGTTCGAGACTTGTGTTATGGGATACTAACTCAACGATACTATATTTTATAATAAATACATATATAGATAAACATTCAAGACCCAGGAATGGCTCTAGGCATACATTTTAAATACAAAAGGTCTTGATAGTTGGACTTAGAAATACATATTTATCAGTGTAATAACGATTCTGCCATGCTGGTCTGGGAGAAAAGAAAAAACGTAGAATGTACCAGCTGCTTCTCTTCCCGCGCAGATCGTAAAAGCCGATCGAGAGAATGGGCAAATCTGACGAATTATATTAGTAGGCGATGTGGCTAGCAACCCATCACTATTTTGATTTTACCACCTAACGCCCACCAACATGCTAAACGTGGCTTTTAGGTCTTAAAGACCGGCTTTGTCTACCCCGCAAGGGAAAAAGACGTGATACTATGTATGTATGTATCACGATAGGTTCTTGTAAGGACTATTTCAAGCCTGCAATATCCTAACCAAACTGGAAGCAACTAAACAAAGTATGCTTCCCGTGGGAATCGAACCCACGACCCCTGGGTCTACAGGCAAACGCCTTAACCACTGGACCACGGAGGCTGTGTATATCCCGTAAGGAACATAGAAGTATTATTTTATAAGGAACCAGTTGTATCTCGATGGCGAGGCCGTGGTCGACTACAATATATTTTTTGTGTGTGTTTTGACGCGGCGCCGCTACGCCCCCTTTCGCCTCTTCATTATTGCGATAATCTGTGTTATATTGAATCCCCCGGCGTGTACGTCCGCCCATTGTGTTATTTATAAGTGTTATTTGTTATTTATAACTGTTATTTGTCATAAAAACAGCAATAAATCATATAGTTGCGTAACGGTGTGCTTTTCGGGGTTTTTGAGTTTATTTTGGAGCTACATTAGCTTCTATTAGGAGAATAGAAAAACGTAGAATATACCATATGTATCCCTTCTTGCACAGATCGTAAAACACCAAAATTATTTAATTTTTCTTTCATTGGGGCGTTAAATATTATAAGTACCGATTTTAAAGACGTTTCACGTCAAAACAGGATTAGTTGCGTTACGTACGTTAGAACCTACTTGAGTTCATTCTGCGGTGCCTACCCTAATTGTTAACTTACACACTGTTTTACGCCATATGCCAAAGAAATTTTTGTATCACTTGTGTTCACCCATCCTAGTGAGAACAGTGCCTGGGGTTACTTTACATGTGTAAGCTGACAATGCTTACACCTGCTTACATCCACTGGATCAAGAAACTCCACATCAATATAGTTAAGATAAACGAAAAATGAACATACAGACATAGCGGAGAAAACCATAACCTTTCTTTCGTCTCCGCCGTAATCGGTTAATTAAAACAGTAATGACGGCGGCGACTAGTGTCGGCGTTTTAGTATCCAAGAATGTTTTAGCGTAGAAAGTACGATATTATTATTTTAATAAGATATTAAAAGGTTTATAGCTATACAGCCAATAGTAAATTCAGTGCCGGTTACTTGCCGGCCTCATATACAGGTTGATTTTTAAATAAATGAATAGATATATACGGATAAATCACACAGATTGAGCAAGCCCCAAAGTAAGTTCGAGACTTGTGTCTCCAAGACCCAGGCCAATCTGAAAAAGATAATTTACCATCTTGACCTGGCCGGGGATCGAACCCGGTCACTCCGTGTCGCAGGCTGGCGTGTTGACCGCTGCGCCACGGAGCTAGTCATTTTGAACCTTGAGCTATACATATACATGTGATTTTATCACGTCTTATAAATCAATGAACGTCGGCTGCACGCACGAAAACGTGTCACGTTCCGTGTGCAAGCGAGAGCGCGGAAAAACGAAAACTAAAAATTAATGAATAATAATAAATATATTTGGCTAGCTCCGTGGCGCAGCCGTCAACACGCCAGCCTGCGCCACGAGAGTGCCCGGGTTCGATCCCCGGCCAGGTCAAGATGGAAAATGATCTTTTTCAGATTGGCCTGGGTCTTGGATGTGTAACTATATATGTATTTGTTATTAAATATAGTATCGTTGAGTTAGTGTCCCATAACACAAGTCTCAAACTTACTTTGGGGCTAGCTCAATCTGTGTGATTTGTCCGTATATATTTATTTATTATTTATACCTATAAGGACATATCACACAATTGAGCTAACTAACTATACTAACTCAACGATACTATATTTTATAATAGATACTTAAATAGATAAACATCCAAGACCCAGGTCAATCTGAAAAATATCGTTTTTCATCAAGACCTGACCAGTCGAACCCGGGCACCCCGTGTCGCAGGCTGGCGTATTAACCACTGCGCCACGGAGCTCGCCAGAGAGTTGTTTATAAAATCTTTATTACTTTACTGTTTTTTCAGCATGATTAATATACATATTCCATATATCATAGCCTCTGTGGTCCAGTGGTTAAGGCGTTTGCCTGTTGACCCGGGGGTCGTGGGTTCGATTCCCACCGGAAGCTTACTTTGTTTAGTTGCTCTTCCAGTTTGGTTAGGATATTGTAGGCTTGAATCACCTGATTGTCTGATAATAAAGATGATTCCGTGCTTCGGAAGGCACGTTAAGCCGGTGGTCCCGGCTGCCATCTGGTAGTCGTTAAAGGAACCACGTCAGAGGCCGAGAGGCGGTTCCGAAGAACTCTGAATATTGATATTTTGGCAGATCCACTTAGTACTTTCATCAACAAATGTATGGAAAAGGGCATATTTCCAGATCAATTTAAGATAGCAAAAATCATACCCATTCATAAAAAAGGATCTAAACGAGATCCTAAAATGTTCCGACCAATATCTATTTTAACAACTTGCTCAAAGTTTTTTGAAAAGGTTATAAAAGTAAGACTCCTAAAACATTTGACAGCTAATAATGTATTAAACAAAAGGCAGTTTGGTTATCTGGCTAATATTGGAACTTTAGAGGCGATAAACACTATTGTCCAAGATACAGTTACCAAGTTAAATTGTAGTAAAAAAGTTGCAGGTGTTTTTTTAGATTTAAGTTCCGCCTTTGACACGGTAAACCATGAATTATTGCTTCACAAATTCTCTTACTACGGGATCAGAGGTAAAGTCTTACAATTACTTCGGTCTTATTTAAGTAACAGACAAATGTTTGTGGAAATAAAGGCATCTGATCATAATAATTGCGAAAACCATTATCGATCTAAATTAAAAAATATGAATGTAGGTGTACCACAGGGTTCCATTTTGGGTCCCTTATTTTTTCTCACATTTGTCAATGATTTAATCAACTACATTACAAGCACTGACCCGGAAAAAGTAAGTTTGATTGTATTTGCAGACGATACGAACGCAATTGTATCTGCTGATGATATTACGGAATTAGATAATACGATTAATAGGACTCTCAAAAATTTCGTAGACTGGTTCTCAGCAAATGGTCTTAAAGTCAACATTTCGAAAACAAATGTTATGTTGTTTCGTACTACTGCAAGAAGTAAAGAAAATCTTCATAGTAAACTTAATGGAGTGCAAATACAATCGACTGAACATGTTAAGTTTCTGGGTGTGCACATCGACAGCCGTTTGAATTGGAAGCTTGAACTAGCTGACATTCAAAAATGTGTAAGCTCTGCTTGCTACATCTTAAGAAGCTTGCGCGATGAGGTAAATATTGAACACCTAAAAATGGTATATCATGCTCTGGTTGAATCAAAATTACGCTATAGTATACTGTTCTGGGGCGGCAGTTACTGTTACAATATTCATAAGGCTTTCGTAGCCCAAAAGAGAGCAATTAGAACAATGGTACGCATAGGTCAGCAAGAGTCGTGCAAACCTTATTATAAAAAGTTAAAAATTTTGACTGTGCCTTGTTTGTATATTTTAGTCCTTTTAACTTTTCTTGCCAAGTACATCCAAAAGTATGAAAGTGAAGAAGAAAGACAGGTAAGAGAAAACACAAGAAGGAAGGACTTAGTTGCTAAAACTGTCCCAACTCTAAACATTGTCCAACATAGCTCATACGTGCAGTCAATCAAGCTATATAATAAATTACCTGTTGACCTAAAATTGCTAAGTTATCACAAAGCATTTAAAGAAAGGCTAAAAACTTTTTTGTTGGACAGATGTTTTTATAGCATCGAGGAGTACTTGACACTATAAATACCATAGAGATAATATAATCCTGAATAAATACATACCCATTTAAATGATACGATATTTCAATTGTTTAAATAATTTTTTTTTTTATTCATCATTTTGTTAGTTTGTTAACATTTTTGTAGTTTGTTTATTTTTATGTTTCAATTGTATATATATTTCTTTTAATTTGACATTTTATATACAATTTTTTAATTTGACATTCTATACATTTCTCATAATTTTTTTTTAATTTTCTTTTTGACGGTTTGTAATTCATTTGTTTTAATTTCATAATTGTTTTTTTTTTTATGATTTAATTGAATGTATATAACATTATTTTCAACACAAATGTAAGTTTGTTATGAAATAAAGAAATTGAATTGAATTGACACCAGGGTATGCATGGTCGATTGACCGTGACACCCACTCGAAATGATGATGATGAAGATGAATATATATATTCATACCAAATTACAGCTCTATAGTACTTAGTCTCTAAGTAAAACCGCGGACGGACAGACGGACAGACATGACGAAACTGTGAGGGCTCGACCATCCCGACGCTCTAGCCGAGTTCCCACATATAAGGAAGTTAGGGAGAACACAAGACTCGACACACAGAACACAGAGAATAACTTTATTACAACTTCGCTTTACACTTCAACTTGATGTTGACTTAAATAATTAATAACAGAGACTGTTATGCTCCAAGAGATGGTAGTAGACTCAAAGATGTTAGTAGACTGAAAGATGGTAGCAGACTGAAAGATGGTAGCGGACTGAAAGATGGTAGCAGACTGAAAGGTGGTAGCACACTGACTAATGAGTGATGAGAGAGGGAGAGAGAAAGTAATCTAAAAATGGAATGGAATGAAATTTGAAATTAAATGAGGAATGAATAATGGACAGGATGAGAGAAATGAGGTTGGATGAGATGCAGCATGCAGGTGGCATGCTGCAACGTTACAAAACTATAAGGGTTCCTTGTTTGGAACCCTAAAAAGGTCTGATACTAATGATAGTCACGTCAATCAAGTCACGTGATATTTTGTCACGTCCATAACGGTAAGCAGTTATTAGGTAGCGGCGCCTGTGCCCTGACGCGGAGCATACTGATATCGACGCGTCACGTACGAGTATTATAAGTTTGTCACATGAATTTATAATGTGTGCAGTCGCTACCTGTAATACAGGTCGTTCACTTCTTGATAAAATACAAATATTCAAATAGGATTGTTACAATCAGAAATTAAAAAAACAAAAAAAGAAATGACACGCACGTGGTAAAGGTTTTATCAGATTTTATAATAAGTGTAGTAGCTTATGAATAAGTTGTTGTTGTTCGAGCGTGTAAGTGGCCAACACTGGGGTCAGATTTTTCAAGCTGCCTGAAGGCATCTGTCAGTATCACGATCATCAATGATAACAGTTCAAGGTCGTTCACAATTTCACATTCGTTACACTTAGAATCAAGGACCTCTGTGGGCCAGGCTGTCATGTAGTAAAATGGAGAAAAATGATCTTTTTCAGATTGACATGTGTCTTGTCTACTTATGTGTTTGTTATAAAATATTAAAATCGAAAATATGTGATGAAAAAATTTCGCCACAGGTAGGATTTGAACCCACAAACCTTCGACATCTGGCCCGTCGATGCTCTCAACCACTGAGCTGCCGTAGCTTCAAATCACCGCGGCGAATTTGTTCATCACATATTATAGGTACACGCATTCGAAGCATGCGTAAACGGCAACAGCTAGTTTATTATATAGCGTTCTTCCATGCTGGTCTGGGAGAAATGAAAAACGTAGAATGTGCCATCTACTTCTCTTTCCGCGCAGATCGTACGGTTTTTACGATCGTTCGATCGAGGAAATGACACAAACACAATTGCTCATGCGAAGTCCCCCCTTTTGCGAGATCTTTCTGAACTCAACGAATTCCTGGCATCAATAAAAGGAAGGGAATGTGATGTTTTTGCTGACAGGTTTGTACGTTTGACGAATGAATACTTAATATTTTGTGAAAAGGATGGATGAATCCGTAGTCCTAAGTTAAGTTGTGCAGTGCTTTGGTATTACTGTAATGCTGTGCAATCTCTTTTTATTAATAAATAAATAAATAAATAAATGTTTATGAACTTTGCTTAGCTTGTATTTCCTAAGTCACCTCTTACGACATCCATGGGAAGACTTGGAGTGGTCCTATTCTACTCTGCAGGAAACCACACGGCTATCTATTTGTTATTTATAAAATATAGTATCGTTGAGTTAGTTCCAATAACACAGGTTCCAAATTTACTAATCAGTGTGATTTGTCCAAATATATATTTATCTATACTAATATTATAAAGCTGAAGAGTTTGTTTGTTTGTTTGAACGCGCTAATCTCAGAAACTACTGATTCAAATTGGAAAATTCTTTTTGTGTTGGTTAGTCCATTTATTGAGGAAGGCTTTAGGCTATAAAACATCACGCTGTGACCAATAGGAGCGAAGCATCAATAATAAATGTTTTGAAAACGGGGGAAAATTATTGATCTATACTAATAAAAAAACTAATTAGTTATAATAACAGAAATTGCCGCGGACGAAGTCGCGGGCAACAGCTAGTTTATTATATAGCGTTCTTCCATGTTGGTCTGGGAGAAATGAAAAACGTAGAATGTGCCATCTACTTCTCTTTCCGCGCAGATCGTACGGTTTTTACGATCGTTCGATCGAGGGAATGGCCCAAAAAAGTGTAGAATCATGTCAATAGGTAATGCGGCTAGCAACCCGTCACCATTTTGATTCCATTTTCCACCTACACGCCCTTCCAACATGCTAAATGTGGCCATAAAGTCTATAAGACCCGGGTACTGTCTTCCCCGCAAGGGAAAAAGACGTGAAACTATGTATGTATGTAATGCGATTTTCCCGATTGCGAAATCGGAAAAAAACGCTCGTATGATAATGATGATGGCACATTACACTTCTTGTACTCGTATTTCATATAAATGTTAGATTTTCTAAATGTAAATTTAGCATCCGGCTCTGCTGTAGGTTTCTTTCCTCAGACACGCTTGACTCTTGATCAAGGCGTCAATTCGTCGTAAACATAGACGTTATTTTAATGAAATAGAGTTCTTTTCACAGCTGTAGTGACACGCGTGACGTGTGGCCGACTGTACGTGTAATCATGGCCGTGACCGTGACTGCCATTTTTATTTCGCATTGAATGCTGAGATTTATTGCATTGTCTGCGGTTTCCATATTTGCATTCGTTTAACTGTCCTTGTTGGTATTTCATTGTCAGTTCTTAGATATAGACCTCCCTCGGAATCGGTTTTGCGTTCAGATAGTGATGTGCCGGAGAGAAATTCTCTGTTCTCATAAAACAGCCTCCGTGGTCCAGTGGTTAAGGCGTTTGCCTGTTGACCCGGGGGTCGTGGGTTCGATTCCCACCGGAAGCATACTTTGTTTAGTTGTTTCCAGTTTGGTTAGGACATTGCAGGCTTGAATCACCTGATTGTCTGATAATAAAGATGATTCCGTGCTTCGGAAGGCACGTTAAGCCGGTGGTCCCGGCTGCTATCTGGTAGTCGTTAAAGGAACCACGTCAGAGGCCGAGAGGCGGTTCCGAAGAACTCTGACACCAGGGTGTGCATGGTCGATTGACCGTGACACCTACTCGAAATGAATGAATAAATGAATGTTCTCATAAATTCCTTCTCACGGAAATTTCCAATAATTTTCGAAATTTTTTCAATAATTCCCGCACTTGATAAAAAAGAAGAAGAAATTCTCGAGAAACATTTCCGACCCGTTCTCACTGTTCTCGAAAATTTCCAGCACAACAAAACACTACGTTCAGACAGTGTAATTTTTTTTTTTTTTAATTTTTTATGGACTACTATCTGCGCCCGCGGCTCCGCTCACGTTAATGTCGATCCCGCGGGAACAATAACTTTTCTCCGGGATGAAAATTAGCCTACGTGTTAATCCAGGTAATAACCCATCTGTTTGCAACATGTCATCAAAATCTGCCGTTTTGGCGTAATTAAAAAAATAATACATCCATACTAGTACAACTACTCACAAACTCACAAACTTTCGCGTTTATTCTCGTAATATTAGTAAGGATGTAGCTATCTCCAAGCGCGCTGTCGCTCTTTTACCAGGCGTTTGAGGCGCTCAGCATCACTAAAGGGCTCCCAGGATGAGCAACCCTCGGTTTCGGTGTGCGCAAGGCTTGGAGAGACAGCAAACTCTCATATTGCCTGAGGAGAGGCGATTTCATACAAGCATGAAGACCCGATCTGAGAAACAATAGCAAAAGCCTTTGGAGAGCAGCAACTCTCATCTTTGCCTAAAGGTCCAAAAGCTACGTTGCCAGAGGGGCCTTATACGGGGTGAACCCGGGACCGCCCGGGCGGTCACCAGTAATCGGTGCTATTTCGGTGGTGAGTGCGAGAGGGTAGTATAGTGGGATTCCTTTGGCTATTCGGAGCCGGAGAGGGATCAGAGTAAGGAACATACTCATGTTATGTGACCCATTTTTTTACATTGGTTACACCCCTTCCCCCACCTCCGTCACATACGTAGAATATACCAAACCCCCCTCTAGTTTTCACGTTTCAGTTATTCATAAATATGGTTTTCAACATTTTTGCAAATACAAAGTAACAAAGAAATAATTTGGCTCATATCCAATGTTTTATGTCTTTCGCGCGTATCATGTATGTTTGTAAATTTATTTATTACCTCGTATGTTCCAAACGGTTTCGATAGATATATCGTAAGGTTCATCTCATAAACCCAAGTGACCATAAAAAAAATATATAAATTGAGTCGGTATGACTTCGTGCGCGTGCCTTGACTTACATTCACTCATACATGATGTATCAGCCATACATTTTTGGTCAGTAGGTTACCTGACTATAACGTAAATCCCGTCGTATTAAAAAATATTTATTTTCTATTTTACAAACATTTCACATCTTTTCTCTTGCAGGGTAGACAGCCCAGCCACCTGGGCTGGGATAAATATCTCTGAAGGTCACGATTAGCATTTTGGAGAGCGTTAGGTGGAAAAAGGAATCAAAATAGTGATGGATTGCTAGCTGCATCGCCTTCTAATATATTTTGTTAGATCTAATAGATTACCTCGACTTTTAAGATCTGCGCGACAAGAGAAGCTGGTACATTCTACGTTATTTCTATTGGAACATGGAACAAAATTGTCTATTTTATTATTTCTTATTAACCGCTTGATCTACACTTATAGAATAAATAAGTTGCAGCAATATCTACAAACACAGGAGCAGCGTCGGGGGCGACAAATTCAATCTGTATAATATTACAATTTGCCCGATGAATTATTCAATATGGCCGCCCGATGTTTATGCGATTATTTCCCAGATTTCCATACACATACGCACATATTGGTAACCTGTTCTGCGCTCTATAATTTGTGGTGGACTCCCTTTGGTTACGAAAATTAAAGTTACAACTAGTAGCATGCTAGTCCCCCACAGGCATGCTAGCAAGAATTCACTGCTACGGCTCTGAAGCATGCTCATTAGGAGCATGCTTCAGAGCCGTAGTAGTGAATTCTTGCTTGAAAAGAGGGTTGTTTCAACCCGCCTCAAGGTTACTCGTATAATAACCTGCGATCGAATTTTGAGTATGCTAATTGCTAAGTTTTTATTAAAACATTAAGTTTAGCCGTGTGGTTTACGGCAGAGTAGAATAGGACTACTCCTAGTCTTCTCATGAAGGTCGTAAGAGGCGACCTACGAAATACAAGCCAAAAAGGACGACGCCTAATATGCGGATATCAGTCAAATAGTTAAAATCGACACATCGTAGCGGACTACTTTAGTGGATCAAAAGGGAATCCACCTTAAGGCTACTGAATGTGCATGACCCCTGGCACCATGAATTACATTGTAGGTAACGTGCGAACTGGTCATTAGAGAAAATTGATAAAATCTGTGTCATTTGGCGCGTCTCCTTTGCATAAACGGATCGTTTCCCTTTAATTTTAGGCGACGTGTGGATATAAACGTTTAAATTGTACGGCTTGGTACAAAATATCGACAGATTATGGAGATTAGGAGTTCAATGTTGCAGTTTGTTCTAAACCAGCCATACTCATTATTTTTGTATCCTCAAGTCTAGTTAATTAAATTTTATAATTAAGGGAAAATGCTAAACTTGTGGCATTTATTTTAGCTGTAAGAAAACGATATTCCGATAAAAAAATTGCTTCGAAATCAAATAACTAATAAGGTGTTAATTAATACGGATTTTTAATTTAAAAAAAAGAATAGAGCATACAATATGTTAACCAAGAAGATACGATAGTAGGTGGATTACGCTGTCACCGAGTGGGATTCCAGTAACGAGAAAAGTAGTTTCGGAGGAAGTCGCGGGTATACAGCTAGTATGGTATAAAGTAGTATGTATGTGACTAAAGAAAGGGAAGGCTTTTGGCCAGAAGTGACACTTATTCCTGACTACGCCCATGAATTGTTATTACTAAAAATCCTTCGTATAATGACGTTACAAAAACACACTAGGTCTTTTCAACCGCATTAAGTCTGAAGAGCGTTACGTCAAAGCCTAGGCTAGGCACTGTTTTAGTGCTCAGTCATTGTATAATAAATTCTAGAATACATTTAGCCGTCTAGACATTGAAATCCAGTCGATTCCAGCCGACCATTGACGTTGAATTTATTCGAGGAAATTGCAATTCCATGGTCGGGTTGTGGCATTCTGTAGGGACTATTGGTATATGCGAGGTTTTTTTAATACTCTGCGTGAGATACTAGCATTTTTAATATACGAATCGAGTTCAGGGGTACTTTTTTTGAAGGTGTGACATTCGTCTTCGAGCGATTTTTGTATGGAAAAATCACTCGTTTACGAAAGGCGTCATTTCGAAAATAGCACTCCTGATGGAAGAACGGAGGAATGCGTCATTTTTATCTTCATATATAAATAACAATCATTATCATCATTTCGTGTTCATCACCCTGGTGTATGAGTTCTTAGAAACCGCCTCTCGGCCTCTGACGTGGTTCCTTTAACGACTACCAGATGGCAGCTGGAACCAACGGCTTAACGTGCCTTCCAAAACACGGAATCATCTTTATTATCAGACAATCAGGTGATTCAAGCCTGCAATGTCCTAATCAAACTGGAAACAACTAAACAAAGTATGCTTCCCGTGGAAATCGATGCAATGTCCTAATCTAGAAAGCAACCTTGGAAGCAACTAAACAATGTATGCTTCCCGTTTGGTTTAGAGGCAAACACCTTTACCACTGGACCACGGAGGCAGTTAAATAACATATAGAAAACAACTTCATATAGAAAACAAAAACAAAAAAAGCTGTTCATTTTAAGGATCCAAAACGATAAAAATTTCACCATGTATAAAATAATAATAAATAAATAAATAAATATATACGGACAAATCACACAGATTGAGCTAGCCCCAAAGTAAGTTCGAGACTTGTGTTATGGTATACTAACTCAACGATACTATATTTTATAACAAATACATATATAGATACACATCCAAGACCCAGGCCAATCTGACAAAGATAATTTTCCATCTTGACCTGGCCGGGGATCGAACCCGGTCACTCCGTGTCGCAGGCTGGCGTGTTGACCGCTGCGCCACGGAGCTAGTAAAAGGTACTTATGTTTTGATAAGTATATGTATTTAGACTGATATTTCCCGTTATGTTTATGCAATAATTTGATCATCACATTTATACTTCTATTCCAAATTTCATATCGTGTGATTTGTATATCCTTTTCTATTAGTGTATCTTCCATGCTGGTCTGGCAGAAAATTAAAAACGTAGAATGTACCAGCTGCTTCTCTGCAGATCGTAAAAGCCGATCGAGGGAATGTGCGAAATCTGAGGAATCATGTAGTAGACGATGCGGCTAGCTGACCATCACTATTTTGATTTAATATTCCACCAACATGCTAAACGTGGCTTTCAGGTCTCAAAGACCTAGGTCCTGTCTACCCCGCAAGGGAAAAAGACGTGTATGTATGTGATTTGTTTAGAATTGTGCAATGGAGATTATTAATATAATTTAAACATCACGAAAAATCAAGTAGTCTCCAGCTGATTTCGTCAGTCCATCCATACATACAAAATTACTGTACATGTTCCATAAAAAACGCAAGAAACACGAGCCGTCAACAAACAAACAACAAGACAGAGCGCATCGTCGGATATTTAATAATTCAAGCGAGCCGCGTGTCTGTTCGAGCGTTTAATGTGTATGGACGTGAGTGAGCTGGGGCAGGTCATGAGAGGGAGCGATTTATGGGGCTGAGCGGGCCGGGCGTTGTTTAATATTTATCAACTAGGTAACCCGTCAGACGCTATTCTGTCTTTTTTTAAATTTATTAATAATTTCTTTTATAAGAACCTTCTCTTAAGAAAAACGAACACGACAAAAATAGAATTAGCCAAATCGATCCAGCCGTTCACACGGGATTAATTTTTACATTATACCTATATCTAAACACCTACCTCATCTATATATACAGCATGTACGAATTTTCGATTATGTTAATTGTCTGATGCGAGTTTAATATTTTTTACCCATCCCAAAAAGTGCACAATGCCGCTAAAGAAGTTTTCACTTCAAAAATATTTTTAATACTATTAGAATAACTATCTAATGAACAAGTGCTATAAATAGTCTATAGACTATAGCACTTGCTCTTTAGATAGTTATTCCAACAGTATTAAAAATATTTTAATATAAATTGATGCGGGTAATTAACCCGCTTCAGTTTATAATACGCGTCAGTTTATCACTTGGCCGCGCATGCACCGATCCGGAAAACATTGAATTTTTACTGAAAACACCCTAGCTTTTAAGAAATTATATCGCATTGTTGATAAAGAATAATGTTTGAATTTTCATACAAAGAGCCGCATTATGTTGGCGCATAATAACAGATAATAAGGAGGATTTATGTATGGATGGATGTATCTACACGAATTATTAATTTGATGAACGGATATAAGTCGGCAGTTATTATTATAATATTTCCTTAAAATTTCGGTATAGTAAAAATAATTGAGCTGGATGCATTTTGGTTTTTTTTGTTTACTTTCAACGTTAGTTCGAATGGTAGAGAAGATATTCTTTAATATGAGATGATTAATCATTCATACTTCCATACTATTATAATAACTATTTCCATTCCAATTTAAAAAGTGATATTAAAAGGAAAATAGTAAAACATACAACGATAATAAGAACAGCAATTAAAATAAAGAAATGTTTCGATCGCAAAATTTAAATTATAATTAGTTTTATTTAATTTATCAATTATTATGTACATCTTATATTCTCTTATTAAATTGAGAAATAAAATATGGTGAATATTCAAAAATTCAAGCGGGCGGGATTTGAACCTGCGACCTCAAGTCTATGTACGACTTATATCAAAATAGCATTGTGAATGCAAATTATAAACACTAAATATATTACATCCTATATTATTTAATTATATTGATATTTGTAAATTAATGATTTAAGCGACTGTTTTTTTTTTTTAAAATATCCGATGCAATATTTTTCTGTTGTTTGAAAATCGTGTTATTTTTTAATGTTGGCTTATTATTATTTATTCGTTTTGTTTAGATATTGTTCACTAGCGACCAGCTCCGGCTTCGCACGGGTGCAATGTAGATATACTAACATAGGACAGTCGATTATATACATACAAACCTTCCTCTTGAACCACTCTACCTATTCACACCCTGTGTGATTAATCACCTACACGAAATGATGATGATTCTATCTACTGCTGAAAACTGCATTAAAATCCGTTGAGTAGTTTAAAAATCTAAGCGAAAAGACATCGGAAGTGTGTTCATTTTAAACTACTTATGTAAAGATTTATTTTACCAGTCTCTAGAGTCTGTATGATATAAATCATGATTTTGTAGAATGAATGGTACACTGTACTGGAACTGGGCTACGCATTGTTATCGTATAAAATTACATACATACGTGATACTATCACGTCTTTTTCCCTTGCGTGGTAGACAGAGCCTAGGTCTATAAGACCTGAAAGCCACGTTTAGCATGTTGGTGGGCATTAGGTGGAAAACGAAATCAAAATAGTGAGTGATGGGTTGCTAGCCGCATCGCCTATTAACATGATTCCTCAGATCTTACCCATTCCCTCGATCGACTTTTACGATCTGCACGGGAAGAGAAGCAGCTGGTACATTCTACGTTTTTCTTTTCTCTCAGACCAGCACGGAAGATTACGTATGAAAATCTAACAATATATCATGGTAAAATATATGTATATATGACCAATAAAATACAATTCCAAAATACGGCGGCAACAGACGGCAGGCCAAAATTCAAACCTTCTAATTTGAATACAAACGTACCTGCACGCCATGACCGACCGTCCGCCAACTTTTTCAACTCTTTTACTGTTTTCTCAGATAACCGACGTCGGCCAAAAAGCATTTCTGTGTCGTCCGAGAAAAAAAACGCGCACGACTGTGACGCATTCGACGTTTTTCAATATCGACGCAAAAAAACGTATTAGGCGAATATAAGTACGTGAAGGTAAAAATAAAGACTATTACGAGTACATCGCGCCGGTTGACACGGTTTATCAAAGGGCTACATTTTGGATCGACCAATCAAATTTAGGCTGTAATTTTTTTGTCATAAGGTATGTTTTTGTAGTTTAACATGAAATTATCAGCGTTATTGTTTCAAGCAATTCACGCATCGCTAACTCGTGAGACGGAAGAACATTTGTTTTCAAGTTAGAGCGGGATGGAGGTATGTATGATGGACGGGCGGCGTCCACTGCTGCGACGTGGGCCGTAGCTCACGCCACACCGCATAGTTTCTCATCGGCGTACTCTAAAATAAACACCAACTTTTTATGCGTTCCTGGTATATTTAGATGATATTGTCGCAATGTTTTCAGTAAAAAAAAGTGTTAAGTGGATGATTTATATTAAGTGCGTCGGTTATGGGCGTCTTCCGGCGTAATTACTTACTAAACGAATATAGAGTGGGTTTACGAACTGGCTGACCCCGTAATGGGGTATACGTATGGAATAATTCATTTTTTGTGGCCGCTCCTGTTGGCTTTGTCGGTAAAAGCGTTGAATATACAAATAAAAGCTGAATTTTCTATTCGTGTCGAAGAAGGCACGTCAGCGGAAATATTAAAGCTGTTTGAAATTGATAATTATTCTTTTGTCAGAAATACCAACATGAAAGTACCTTAAGACGAGGACTCAAATGTTTGGTACCTTCGCTCGGCAAAGGACTGATCAAGTGCGCGCAAGGGATAGCGCTTGGCGGTTTAGCCCGTGAATGATGAGATAGGAGAGAGTCTTCGAGAGAAAGAAAAAAACGTAAGCGCCAAATTCGTTATTTCTATTTTATATAAAATCAGACCGGTTAATGGTATTTTCATATTTACATTTTGATGAATTACTAATAACCTATCTTTTAGTCTAAAAATCATTATTTCATTCGTCGCATTTGAGCTACAATAACAAAAACTCTGCGAACGAAGACCATTTTTCAAAATATATTTCTATCGAGAAAATTTTATCAAAACGTGTTTTCATCTTTAATTTTTGGAGATGAAATAGTCAAAAATCATATTACTTAGATTTGAAACTCCTAATTTAAGTATTTTGCGAGATAAATAAGATTCAGAACGACCTTATTTACAGTGGTATCCCCTTAAAGAAAACGGGAGCCAAAATCAGGGGCTTATAAAAGAACTTTTATCAACTGATATAGTCAATCTGTTACGGATAATTGTCGAAATGTAGTTCGCGTTTTATAATCGTCATCATCATTTCGAGTAGGTGTCACGGTCAATCGACCATGCACTGCACACCCTGGTGTCAGAATTTTTCGAAACCGCCTCTCGCTCGGCCTCTGACATGGTTCCTTTACCGACTACCAGATGGCAGCCGGGACCAACGGCTTAACGTGCCTTTCGAAGCACGGAATCATCTTAATTATCAGACAATCAGGTGTTTCAAGCCTGCAATGTCCTAATCAAACTGGAAACAACTAAACAAAGTATGCTTCCCGTGGAAATCGAACCCACGACCCCGGGTCTACAGGCAAACACCTTAACCTCTGGACCACAAGGTAGATAGAATTCTAAACATAGATATGCTATCCTTTCATACACCTCACACGATATATCAAGCGGATGCATGTATGTATACAATATGTAAGTACACGAAAATGTTAGTTATCCGTGTGGCTAAGCATTGCCTATTAAAAACTAACTGGTATTAAAAATTATAATGAATGATAGCAGTTTTTACTCCAATAAGCGTAATGAACAATTCACGAGAGTATTGGCGCTCTACAATTATTAGAAAACGGCCATTAATGCTATTATAAAGTTATTAGCCGATTATAGCTGTGTTATTAGGTACTTAACGTCTTATTAAGGCGCTGTATCCCGTAACCGTTTGTAGTGGACATCGCTGTCGCTGTCACCAGACACATTTCAAACGCATCTGCCATTTTCGTGTTAATTTTCACTTTTAAACGACACAGGGGTGCTGTGTCTAATTCTTCTTCTTCTTTAGTCCTTTACCTTATCCCACTTTTTGTGGGGTCGGCACACTATGTCAGTTCCCTCCATTTTGATCTGTCACCTACCATATCCTTTGCCGCTCCTTTCTTGTTTATACCCCTGTGTCTAATCATTCCCGAATAAAATATAACTGGTAAGAGAAACATTTTATACCAATTTGTATACAAGCATTCGAGTATTTTTGGCTGGCTCCGTGGCGCAGCGGTCAAAACGCCAGCCTGCGACACGAGAGTGCCCGGGTTCGATCCCGGCCAAGTCAAGATGGAAAATGATCTTTTTCAGATTGGCCTGGGTCTTGGATGTGTATCTATATATGTATTTGTTATAAATTTATAGTATCGTTGAGTTAGTATCCCATAACACAAGTCTCGAACTTACTTTGGGGCTAGCTCAATCTGTGTGATTTGTCCGTATATATTTATATATTTAGTATTGACACTTAATAATTATTATAAAACGTTATACAGCTTCATAACATTGATAACTACTTTACTTGCTATTAAGTCTCTGAATAGTGGATATGGATAATAGCACAGCGTAAATATCTTTGTAATAGCATACTTAATGGCATATACCACACTTAGTCTTAATGGATATGTTTCAGCTATTTTATTTACCTTATGATCACTAAAATAGGTTATTTACTACATTATGCCTACTACATTATAGTTTCCGGCTTAGAATAGATCTTTCCATGTAAATGAGGTACGAGGCGGATAACAACACTTAGTATATTGTACAAACACATACACAAGGAGGGCCGCTGGTCATATCGAAAAATTATATAACTAGCTGTTGCCCGCGACTTCGTCCGCGACAATTTCTGTTACTATGATTAATTAGGCTTTTTCTTAGCATAGATGAATAATTTTCCACCGTTTTCAAAACATTTTTTATTGATGCTTCGCTACTATTGGTCGCAGCGTGATGTCTTATATATATGATAGCCTAAAGCCTTCCTCAATAAATGGACTATCCAACACAAAAATAATTTTCCAATTTGAACCAGTAGTTCCTAAGATTATCACTTTAAACAAATAAACAAACAAACTCTTCAGCTTTATACTATTATAAGTATTAGTATAGAAGTATAAATTTATGATATTGCTGGCTTTTTCTTGGCTTACTTTTGATACAAATAAAAGTTTTTACTTTTCTTACTAAGACCGCATTGTTTCAAAAGGACAAGTATTGTTAGCCATTATGGTATGATTATTATTATTTTCTTCTATTCAAATACAAATATTCTTTATTGTGGATCACAGGTAAATAAAAAGTTCTTACAATAGTGTTAGTGCATCCGTGTCCTGCCCAAATTAGGATATACAATAATATAAGTCATTAATCTATTTAAAATTATAATATCAACATTTTAAATTGTCATTTCAATAACATGTTTTAGTCAAAAATAATTTAAGTTGGTGTTTAAAAGTCGTATACAGTTCTACGTTAAAAACTGTAGCCATTATAATTCAGCCCAGCTTAAAAATCAATATAAGCCAGATTCTTGTTAAAAAAATAATGTAATTATCAAAATATTACAAACTACACAGTTATTAGTATTTTATTGCCGAAATTACGCGCGCTGTTAAATATAATAATAATCATCAAAAAAAAGCGCTGTTAAATATAATAATAATCATCAAAAAAGGGCTGTTAAATATAATAATAAGCACTAAAAACAATAAAACGAGCGCTCGGCAACAATTTAAAATGCATTAAAGATAATACTCGCACTGAAGTTTGAGAGCGCTGTTAGTGGACCATTTCGCTACCTTAAAGGACATCGTCTGATAACAAAACGTACCTGACACACAATCATATAACTTTGAATGGAAACATAAAAAAATCCAAGTACGAGTATTTCTTGTTTGATAAAGAAAATATACATATGTATTTACCTTAATACACAAATTCCTCATTTGTGTATTTAGGTAAATACATTAGGTATGTATATTTTCCAAGTTATCAATACTATTAATTGAATGTTAATAATTTATTTCGGCAATTTTGCTACCTTCGATAAGAAATGTACTTACCTGACTCTAAATTTAGACACAATAATAACTTTGTATGGAAACATACAAAAATGACTAAGTGTGATTGTAGTTAATTCTTTATAATTTTAGGAAAAGTGGGACCTGGGAAAAGTCCTATTCAGGCATTATAAGTCTGAAAGTAGATATTGAACAACTTTCCCCAGGGGACATTTAGTCCCTTAGGGGATAAAACCCCCCGAGCGATATACTAAAATACGAAAATTTATTACTAGACTTTCCATACAAAATGAGCAATAAAGCGACGGAGTTTCTATCGGAAATCTAAATTCGTCGTTAATATTTCTTATATTTTAATTATCGGGGTGATAACAAAACCAACAAAACAAAAATTATAAAAATCGCTTCACCCGTTAGGTATGTGTTTGAACAAACCAGACTTCGTTTTCTAAATTAATATTAGTTATATAGTATATAGATTTCACAAAATGCTGTCAGAAGGATTTATTCTTTTTTTCCTGTCTATTGTGGCAAAGTACTAAAACAATGAGGTACTAAAGTACTTAACGTCTCTCTGCGTCCCGTTAGAGAATACATAAATACTTGAAGAGCACTTGAGCAGCTCTCTAACATCATCGCTTAGCACACGTCAAGTGACCACTTAGCCCCACTTAGCTACGGCATACGTGGGGGATACCCCACTTGACACAACAAAACAAGCTCAGAGACTGCTCCTATTTTTATCCGACTACCGCAGTGGTAGGGTAATGTCTCATTTTTAAGTAATATTTTTTAATGTCATGTAATTTACAAAACTATTTTAAAGCCGGTATGGACCCAGCCGGATCTAAATTTTAGATTAAATCTGTTCGAGGTGAGATGAGGTAAGGCCCGGGGCGGCAGGTTATGGGGGCGCCAAAAATCGGGGTCTAGAGGGCTGGCGGCAAAATAAATTCACCATTTTTAGGCAACATTTTCTAGATCCGGGGCTACAGCCCCGGATGGACCTACGACTACGGACGGACGGGCTCCAATTGAAAGGAAAACTAGCATTACCATCCATTATGCAAAGAACGCAAAATAGGTTCACAGAAATTGGAACAGGTGAACGTCAACAAAGGGCCCACGTAAGACCAGTGCTGGCAACAAATAATTTCATAGTTTTTTTTTTCTGGCTATACTCCCGGTTGCCTTTGTATCATTATGACGAATTTTTAGGGGCAACGGGTGTGGTTCTTTGAGATGTATTTCGCTGAAATTCACACATTGGTGACTACACTACTTCGAACACACGTTAAACGGTTAGTTAAGATAAGTATATTAAAATCGTACAACAACTTCTAAGTGAAGATTTACGAAACTCTTACTTTTTTCCTCATTACAACGGTACAAATACCTTGTACCTTAAAATACTCCGAAACCTGTACCTGAATTAAATTCCCTTTAATTACTAAAGGAGGAGTACTAAGATAGCATAAACGCGGGCAGTTACACCGGGGGTCCGTGTAAGTGAATCCGATGATGAAATATTTTTTATTTTGTCCGCTCGCTCTGCGGGCGGTAGGCGCCGCGTGACTGCGCCGGACCTCGCGCACAAATTAAAGAGACAATATAAAAATCTGACGTTAGAACAATAATATCTCGTCAAGATACTTTTGGCTAATATATGTTTATTAACAAGTCAAACTTGTGACTCTATACCTTACATTCCACCTCACCTGACATTGTTACTCAAAGATATAAAATTTCCTACACCAATAGATGTAGATGAACTTTTTAGCTAGGAATACCTAACGTAAAAGTTTATCTACACTTGAACAAGTTCAACTCTGTACCAGAAATATTCAATTTGCAAGGTGATAAATCTCATAGGGACACAGACTAACAAATAAACTAGTCAACATAGCAAGCTAATAATTATTCATTTTTAACGGGACTTTTATTTTTATTCATTTATTTCCGCTAAGAGCGAAAGTTTAAATATAATATTAGAAGCTCGTAAAAATATCGTAGTCCATGTTAGCCTGGGAAAAACTACAAATCCTATAATATGGACGAGTTATCCTTCTATTACTCATTTTATTTTGTGTTTAGGACGGTGCATAACTTTATACTGTGCGGTCGTGAGGATGCCGCGAGTAGGAAACGTTAGTAATCTGAGCAAATTCTCGATTTTATGTACTCTCACATACATACAATCACGATCACATACATCCAAATATAAGGAAGAATAATCTTACTCTCACGGTTCAAGTAAAATAATTGACTTGAACCGTGAAAGTAAATATGGTAAGGTATATAATATACTTACACTAATATTATAAAGAGGAAAGATATCATTGTTTGTTTGTTTGCATTGATCAGGCTCCGAAACTACTGGACCGATTTGGGAAATTCTTACACCATTACAATCCTACATTATCCCTTAAATATATTCCCAAAGTATCTTGTATTTTTCTGATTTAAAATCGAGTTGTAAAACCTCCGTAAAAACACCATATATTTTATATTGTTTTTCTATAAACTTTAAACCAGTGGCTTCGGAGATAAAACAGGAAGAAATCGTCAATTTTCGTCTATTTTGTTAAATAAGTAACTATTTTTCGAAACCGATGAAGTCGTTCAAAAATAAAAATAATTTCCTTTAAAGTGTGATTGAAACATCCTGTATACGAAATCTTCTCAAAAGAAGGCCTCAACACAAGTCAGTATGCCGCGTGTGGTTTCCGGCAGAGTAGAATAGGATCACTCCAAGTCTTCCCATGGATTTCGTAAGAGGAATACAATAGGTAAAAAAAGCCCTGTCCGATCCTTAAAGGGGTGACTCAGCCTGACAATATGAACAACTTTTCCTATGAGAACAAGGCTAGGAACTTAAATTTTTTTTAACGTTCCCATACAAATTGACCGGGCGGCCGAACATTTTTGTTTGGAATTGTCAATTCTTTTTTAAGTTCCCATCGTTGATCCCATGGTATGGGACAGGGTTTTCTTTATATATTGTAAAGTTATCATTCATTCACCAAACCACCAAAAACCAAACATAATGAAGCAGGGAAATGGCACTAGAAAGATCAAGACACAGCTACATAAAAGATAGAGGAAAAAGTAAATCCCTAATGACGTAAAGAAGAAATAAAAAAAAGCGCTAGGTACCGACAATTTCTTAGACAAAAACTATTTCGACAATGTTAATTTCTGATTTGTTCTTAATTGCACCTTTTCTCAATTTGATATGCCATCGAGAAAAGATGAGAAAAATATGAGATGAACACGGACGCCACTAAATCGCGAACAAATGTCAAGGGCTTCCCTCCTCCGAAACATTCCGGGGCTATAATCAAAACAAATGACAGTGCACCACGCGCGCGCCATTAAAAATTCAATTGACGACGCTCACAAATAGAGAATTGTTTAATAATGTTCATTTTTCTGCGGAACGACTAGGGATTGCGATTCGGATAATCTTTTAACTAAAATTCGGGTAAGTGAGTATCCGATTTAGGTTTGAAAATCGAACTAGATTTTCTGAAAACTTAATTACATCAAAATATTCATATGATTTTTTTTCTATAAACATTATTATACTATAGCTGCGATGACGAATTCGTTTACTCCGCTCCAACCACAGAGTTCCTTTAACGTGAGACTCCTTCAAATCGTCCAAGATATATAACTACTTTTTTAAATTCAAAATGTTACGGAATCTTATAATTATTACTTTAAGAGGATGTATAGATGGATATTTTTTCATCCATCACTTTAAAACCACTGGACATTTTTATTACTCAACTTTTTATTAAAAAAACAAGAGTGAACTGAGTTTTTAGGATGAGCTAGTGCTATTCTGTACATACTAATTCTGTAAAAAATAAAGCGCACGGAGTCGCGCGAAAGAGCTCCTAAGATAACAAATAAACATATGCACTTCGATCAAATATAATGGTAGATACACAGTCTCATACAAAATGAAGCCTATATAATGTCCCCGAGCCAAAACATCATGCATACTTACAAACAACACCGAAAACGGTACATACTGAAAGTATGACACTCCATCTTTCTTTTTCACTTTTCACGCGTTTATTTTGCATCTTTTCACTGACCTTCGTCATCGCGAGACGTGTGAGTGCTAGCGCGGTTTATTGAAACTGAGGACAAAACAGCTCCGAAACTCGATTAGGGCGCTGTTTTGCCGGTGCCACTTTTCGAGCGCGAATCGTGTATCTACCATTATATTTGATCTAAGCATATGTATTCTTATTTTAAGATAATCCGTTATTTTTTTAAATCCGGATTATAAAAACGGTTTTGCATACCCTATGCATGAGCGCTGAAATATGACGTTTATAATTGAATAGGAATTTCAGTCGGCCGTCGCGGCGTCATCCAATTTTACAGTTTGTAAATACAGTCAACAATAATATTATCTGTGGCCGTTTCATATTGAACAATTACTGTTCCAGCTGACGTTCGAATAGTTATTATATGAATTTGCGTACAACATATAAAGAGGAAAGATTTGTATGTTTGTTTATAATAAACTCAAAAACTACTGAACTGATTAAAATAAATCTAAATTAATTAAAAGAGTCGAACTAAACGCTTTGACAGTTCCTTTTTGGTTCGAGTAGCTAAGGTGTGGAATGAATTGCCTGCGTTTATATTCCCAGACAAGTACAATCCCGGGACATTCAAAAGTAGAATAAATGGGTATCTGTTGAATAGGCACGTAACATCCTCGTCCTCATCGACACTTACCATCAGGTGAGATGGGAGACACATGCCTACTTAAAAAATCTTTAATCGATACAAAGCTACATTATCTCCGTTTACCATGAGTTATAATTCATCTAAAAAATTAGGATCCGTACGAATTTAAATGTACAATCAGGGACAGAGATACCTGAACAGGCCCTCTACTTATATATATTGAATTTTCTCTTAAACTGAATCTACTAGATCTATCTCTGCGATATGAAATATAATATTCAAAACGTTTATTTAATAGCTGTTGCCCGCGACTTCGTCCGCGGCAATTTCTGTTATTATAATTAATTAGTATAGATGACTAATTTTTCCCCGTTTTCAAAACATTTTTTTATTGATGCTTCGCTCCTATTGGTCGCAGCGGGATATTCTATAGCCTAAAGCCTTTCTCAATAAATGGACTATCCAACACAAGAATTTTCCAATTTGAACCAGTAGTTACTGAGATTAGCGCCTTCAAACAAACAAACAAACTCTTCAGCTTTATAATATTAGTATTGATAGGTCAGTTGGACACTTATTAATTGTCATATTGATTTTCAACTGAGAATTGTTGACGTCAGTAATTTACTTATAAGTTTAGGCCCACTTCCGAAGCGGAGTGCAGAAGAAGCGGCAACAAACTGCACAGCGCCTATCATCGATGTATAGCACAAACCTTCCATTAATTATGTCCACTTAAGTTCACTAGCTATTTATAACTTCCTATTACCGTCAGTATTGTCAATGTGAATTATAGGTAATGAATATTCATATAATTTAACATTCTATTACTAACGCCCACTTCGGTTGAACGAAACATGACACATGACAACGTAGAATTTCGCTACCAAAGAACTTATCACTACACTAGCTGTTGCCCGCGACTTCGTCCGCGGCAATTTCTGTTATTATTATTAATTAGGTTTTTTTAATTAGTATAGATAATTATAGATAGTATAGATTAGTATAGATGATTTGAGGCTACGGCAGCTCAGTGGTTGAGAGCATCGACGGGCTAGATGTCGAAGGTTGTAGGTTCAAATCCTACCTGTGGCGAAATTTTTTCATCACATATTTTCGATTTTAATATTAAACCGAGCATTGTAATGCTATTAATATAATTAATTGAGAAAGCTTTCTCAACTTTAATCAACTTTCAATTCATCTGATATGAATTAAGTTGGATACCACACTTCTAAATAGTAGATAGTAATGGAGATTACGCATGCTTCGAATGCGTGTACCTATAATATGTGATGAACAAATTCGCCACGGTGATTTGAGGCTACGGCAGCTCAGTGGTTGAGAGCATCGACGGGCTAGATGTCGAAGGTTGTAGGTTCAAATCCTACCTGTGGCGAAATTTTTTTTTTCATCACATATTTTCGATTTTAATAGTATAGATAAATAATTTTCCCCCGTTTTCAAAACATTTTTTATTGATGCTTCGCTCCTATTGGCCGCAGCGTGATGTCTTATAGCCTAAAGCCTTCCTCAATAAATGGACTATCCAACACAAAAATAATTTTTCAATTTGAACTAGTAGTTCCTGAGATTAGCGCATTCAAACAAACAAACAAACTTTTCAGTTTTATAATATTAGTATAGATAGTATAAAACAGAGTCGCTTCTCGCTGTCTGCTTAGATCCTTAAAACTATGCAACGGATTTTGATGCTGTTTTTTTTTATAGATAGAGTGATTCAAGAGGAAGGTTTATATGTACAATGCACCCGTGCGAACCTGGGGCCCACATAAATAATAAATGTAATTACTTTGTCTTTGACAGAGCCGGAAGGGCAAAATTGAACGAAAAGACATAGAAGCCGCATCAAACTACTTCCTGGGCCCACAATTGGGCCTCAGGAACTACTTACTGGCTATCCAAAGGTTTTGGCCATTGTTGCTCATCGACCCATCAGGGAATATGAGAATATGCTGCCTACTCTACAAATGCAAATAAATAAATATTCTATTCTAGGTAGTGTATGATTCTCAAATCATCATCATCGTCAGGTCTTTTTAGTCTTCAGTGCAGGAGCATGACCCTCTCTGTACTACCGGAGACGTGCTTGGAGCATTACAGAGCATTACAGAGGATTTGGCTTACACTCTCCTCGTTGGCCAGACGGGTTGGAGAGGCCTCATTGATGTTTATGAGCTTTGTTTAGCTTGTATTTCCTAATTTCCTGATTCTCAAATAAATAATTCATTCATTCTATTCTACAATCCTTGCACACACAGAGAACGCCCAAAGAGAGAACACAGGGAACGCAAGGTCCGTCCCTTCTGGGGGCCCTTTGGTTATGTTGCGAAGCAAACACCCGGTAAAGTAGCGAAAGCTCACATAATTGGAGCTAGCTACATAGTCAACGTAAAAAACATGCTAGCTTCCTAAAAAAATATAATTAGTCCGTCAGTTAGATATTCAGAAACTATTGGATACGTATTTTTTCTTTTGTCGATTAAACAAAAAATTATAAAGATATAGCCCTTTGAAGTTCCGTGTGACGTCATAGTTTGCTACAATTTTAGCACACTTCGACGTCACGAGCCCCCGCTCCTGAACTTTGACGCGCTTTATCTTTATTATTTATTTGACAAAAGAAAAAATACGTGTCCAATATTTTTTGATTATCTAACTGACGGACTAATTGTTATGTTATTATTACGACCCAGGAAACTAGCCTATTGGAATTGAAACTTCGTAACTGAGAACTCATTTCTTTAAAAAATCTTATTCGCTACCAAAAAACCACGGGACATTTGATATACTCCTACGCTTAGTGCGCTATGAAATACTCAACGCACAAAAAATGCGACCGGTTTGGTGGCAGCCGTTTTACGACGCTTAAAAAGAGTATCAATTTAATTTTATAATCAGTTTAATTTGTTAATTTAAGAATTTGGACTAAAAAGAAACGGAACTTTTGTTCCGTTTCTTTTTAGTCCAACACTGTAAAATCAAAACTGTAATAAAAAAAATTAAAAAAACCCCTTTACCTTAAATCTAGTCTGAGCTAGTTGCCAAACCTCACATAAAAAATACACTTAGTTTAAATAATTCCGTCAAATAAATTCTGCAAAATTTATCGGCAGGAACCCGGTATTATAATTTTCAAAGATCTGTACCCTAGGGGTGAAAAGTCAAAAGTCAACGATTTTTATTTAAAATTAGATAAATGTATCTCTTTTTGAACGCCATATTTTTATTTCTTATATTTTTTTAATACACGAAAATGGAACCTTATTACTAAACCATCAAAGAACTGTAACTATTGGACCGCAATAGGCAGAGATTTGTTTCACAGAATTTGCTGTTCTAGCGGTAACAGATATACACGGTAAAATTTTGATCGTTTTGGAACCTTAAAGGGGTGACTCAGACCATTAATATGGACAACTTTTTCTATGGGACCAAAGGTGGGAACTCAAAAAAAAAATTCGTCATTTCCATACAAACGAGTCCCGCCGCCTGTTTGTATTGGAATGTCGAATTTTTTTTTGAGTTCCCAGTATTTATCCCATAGGAAAAGTTGTTCATTTTGATGGCCTGAGTCACCCCTTTAAGGGTCGTCCAAAACTATCAAAATTACACCATGTATATCTGTTACCGCTAGAACAGCAAATAATACAATTAAAATAAAATCTAAAATGGAGGACCCTTCCTCGTACTTGAAACGTTTTTTTAGCGTTTTCCTCAATTCTGTCAACTTCTAATTTTTTACTGAGACTAGCGTTGCCATCTCTAAAAACCAAATACTTACTTACCCGTCAAAATATCCGGACTTTTGGGTCCCAAACCCAACGTGAAGAAAAATTTAGTATTTCTGACTATAATCCATACTAATATTATAAATGCGAAAGTGAGTTTGTTTGTTTGTTTTTTTGTTTGTTTGTTACGCTTTCACGCCGTAACTACTGAACCGATCATCATGAAATTTTGCATACAAGTTCTCTGGAGTACGGAGAGGGACATAGGCTACCTTTTATCCCGGGAAAAAGTACTTTTCCCGAGGGATCGACATTGACGCGGGCGGAGCCGCGGGCGAAACCTAGTATCGAATAAACCACATATTTAAAAGCTGGACTTTATGTGAACTTGCGTTTAGTTGCTCGTTCGATGTTACCGACTGAAGTGATTGTTTTTAAACGATAGTATAAAAAGCCGGACGGGCCGGACGCAGTTAAATTTGACCGGACAAGAGGTCAAAAAGCCTACTGTCCGGCTTTATCACGATGGATTGCAACGCTAACTGAGACGTCAATAGATTATTAAGAACAACAATATCCGCAAGTAAGAGTTTGGTTACCCCTACCCCACAAGAGAAGTCGTATGAAAGAGGCTTCATGGGTACATACATCATACCGAGGAACGTGGAGATATTGGCATTTTTGTTTTTAAATATTGTACAGTGGTACGGAACCCTTCGTGTGTACAAATCCAACTTGCACTTGCCCTCTTTTTATGTTTATTCACTTATGAACACTATATTTATTCTGCTTACCAACAAAGGTTATATTGATACACTTAATGTACTTTCGTGTTTAGAGTGGCTGCCATTACACTTTTTCCTTTTAAAATTATTACCTCCAACCCCTAATGAGCATGGCTATTAAACAATTACTAGGAAGACAGCACCTGGCGCGCTCTGTATTCTATTAATACGTAATCGCTTTAAGGAGATGCGTTTAATGGTCGCCTTCCATTAGGACACGCCGTAAATTCAACCTCCTACCGAAATATGCCACCCTAGTATTGAAGCTTCTGGTTGTTGACAATTTTTTATGATGGCACAAGTTTGAAAATGTAATTTTTTTTTAGTTAATTCATGTTTTAATATGGTATAAATTTGCAAGGGAATCATATTTTTTTTATTAATTATGATTTACAGTGAAAACATTCTTATTTTTATAATAGATACTCTATTATAAGAAAAACTATTATTTGACATTCTGAAATGAAATGAAATGAAATGAAATAGAATTTTATTCAAATTTGGATATCATGTATCTCTTTCTGAACGTCATATTATTTTTAATATTTGCAAAATCGATAAGCTACTAGCGTTTCGAAACGACCACTGCTGAGAAGAATACGCCGAAAGAAACTCAGTCCAGTAATGGTCCCTACGTGCCTGAAGGGCTACACTTTCACATATTTATAACAAATCCAATTATTTTACATTAAGTAATCACTGATGTATATTGATTAACAATTTATAAATATCAATTAAGGTAAAATGTATTACTTCCATGGTGTTTTATCTGTTAAATAGTCATTAATACAATAGTAGGCATTTTTAAGTAATTGATTTTTAACAGCAGTCTTAAACTTACCTAATGACAGAGCCAATATTTCTTCAGGAATTCTATTATAGAAGCGTATACTAAGTCCCAAAAATGAATTCATTGTTTTCTGTAATCGCAAAGTTGGTGTCGCTAATTTATTTTTATTTCTCGTATTCCTGTTGTGGATATCACTATTTTTCGCGAAAAGATGAAGATTATTACGAACAAACATAATATTTGCAAATATGTATTGCGCGGGGAATATCAAAATATTTATATTTTTAAACAATTCTCTAAGAGATTCTCTAGCACCTAGTTTATATATAGATCTGATAGCGCGTTTTTGAAGGACGAATATGGTATTAACTTCTGCTGCGTTACCCCATAGTAATATCCCATACGACATGACACTATGAAAGTAGCTGAAGTATACCAAACGCGCAGTATCAACGCAGTCAACTGTCTTATTCTTCTAACAGCGTAAGCAGCAGAACTAAGTTTACCCGCTAAGGATGTGATATGGGCACCCCATTGAAGTCCCAAGTCAACTGTCATCCCAAGAAATACTGTTTTATGTACCAAATCTATCGTTTCGTTTTCGACTACTATGCGTGTTGGTACTTTTGTAACATTTGGTAAACAAAATTTAATACACTTCGTCTTTTTAGCGTTCAACAGCAAATTGTTTGCTGTAAACCACTCTAACACTTGAGCTAATGTACTATTGACCTCGTCAAAATTGTCTGTTGTCCTATCAACAGGGAAAATAAAAGAAGTATCGTCGGCAAATTGTACAGCTTTACATGTGTTAACAAAGTATGGCAGAGATTAATATATATAAGAAACAACAAGGGGCCTAGTATAGAGCCCTGGGGTACGCCCATCTTAACAGATGATCCCGAGGATTGAACCCTATCAACGCTAACTTTTTGAATTCGGCTACTCAAATAAGATTTGATTAATGCAGTAGATTTACCTTTAATCCCATAGTGTTCTAATTTGGACAGCAGGGTATCGTGGTCTACACAATCAAATGCTTTGGAGAGATCACAAAAAACACCAATAGCATTTTGTTTTCTCTCCCAAGCATAATATATATGTTTTAAAAGCGCAACACCCGCATCCGTAGTTGATCGACCCTTCGTAAATCCGCATTGTTCACTATGAAATAGACCATTTCGATTAAAAAAAGAAAGTAACTGATTAAAAATTAACTTTTCAAATATTTTGCTTAACGCTGGCAGAATAGAAATGGGACGGTAATTTGTTGGATCATTTTTATCACCCGATTTATACAACGGTATAACTTTACTTATTTTCATTAGATCAGGAAAAGTCCCTGTATCTACACATTTATTAAAAATAGACGCTAAATAAGGAGCAATTATTTCTATAATACTACTTATGACTGATACTGAGATGTCCCACAGGTCTCCAGTTTTTTTATTATTCAAAGTCTTGAACGTATCAATGATTTTTTGAGGGTTTACATGTTCAAATATTAGAAGACTGTTACATTCCGGTATACAACTAGTTAATAAAATCTAGATTCCACAGATGATGAAAGTAAGGAGGCAGTGGTATTCACGGGAATGTTTGTAAAGAAGTCTTCAAAATATTGAGTAATCTCCTCGCTAGTACTGAGGACCTTATTATCTATTTTTAATTTAATTGGAATGGCGCATTTCTCTATTCTATGGTATTGTATGCGTTCTAATACCGCTTTGGATTCTTATATCGTTATAATATTATTTTAGTTACCTATACTCCGTTTTTTTAGGTATTTAAAAACAGGTAAACAATCTTGATACGTCTTTTATTTAAATGTACACTTTTTAAATCAAAAACTTTACTCTTTACCAATTTAATGAAAAAGAGAAAGTAAAAGTAATTTCATGAAATTCAAGTAAAATGCAAATATTTAGAATAAAAAGACGTTTCCAGATTGTTTACCTGTTTTTAAATACCTAAACAAACAGAGTATAAATAAGCCAAAAAGCTTGACCCTAACCTTTATTTAGTAAACGGCGCTATTTTGCAGGACTTTTATAATAATGTTATGTTAGGTATACACCACATTGCTTAAATTAAACTACCTACTTTAGCAATTTAACCCTAAGCCTTCGGATGTAATACAATTTTGCAAGCTTTCAAAAAAATTAGATTAATATCTATACGTACTCGACACACCCCAAATTGCTTGCCGAAAACAAATTAAAAAGCATAAAACACATTTAGCGTACCTCGTTAACCCTTGCGCTGCTGCGCGAATTAACCCCCAGCCCTTTGAGCGGTGCTGGTACATCCGACCCCATTTCAAATTATGATAGATTGGAGTATGGTGACAGGCAGGACAGTGTAGGTACTGTTGTGTTCGCATTGTCAGCAAATGTATTAAAAGATGTGCTGTGGTGTGGGTATTGTCTGTTTATGAAGTGATTAACACAGATGTCGTTTTTGAGAGTATTGAATTGATGTTGAGTAATTAAGTTTCTGGACTTAAAAAGGAGCTATATAGTATAAAAAAGTGCTATATATATTTATTTAAGGAAAAAGTTATCAGAATCGTGGTAAAAATCGACATTTAAACTTAGCATATACGTACTATCTAGATTCGGATTTTTAAAACAGTTCGTTTTTTTTTCCTTTTATACTATATTTCATTAACCATTTCATTGAATTTTCATGTATCTTGTGCTTCAACTCAATGAATATATATTACGCATTTGATCCTGTCTCCCATTATTTTTGTACAGTGCAAGCCAAGGTTGATTGTAGGCTGTAGATGTTGGTGTGGAGATACAAGATCACGTCACGTAGAAAGTCGTTTATTTCTGTCGAAGTTACATGTTGATAACTGGGTGTGACGGAGCTTTTCTCGATGCCAGCCCAGGAGTACCTCGACCGCCGCTGGATAGTAACTTGGCTACTGTTCGATAGTATCTCAATTTGTTATTAGATTTTAATCTAATTATAGTATAAAACAACTGACTCGTCTCGTAACCTATATGTTGTAGGCCACGGGTCGCCCAAATGTGCGTGCTATGCTCGAACAATTATAAATGCAAATTTAAGTTTTTATATGTAATTGTTTATTACAAAGTTACAAACCGCTCATCATGAAATTTGCCATACGAGTACCCACTGTCAGACGTACTGAGAGGGGTACTATTCAGCTTTCATTATTAAGAAAGTACTTTTCTCGAGGCACCAACATCAGCTTGAGCAAAGCTGCGGGCGAAAATTAGTTGTCAAATAAATATTAAGAAATTATAGGGATGCTGTGTACTCTTACAGATGGCGGAGACTTAAAAAGCTCACATCCTCACAGACAACAAGTAGCAAAAAAAAGCAATATCCGCTTACTCTAATTTGGCAGCCTCGGGAGCCCGCGCTTCGTCTCCCTCGGGTCTCTTGGGCCCGCGCGCTTCTACAATTTACCGAATTACTGTAGGGTTGACCCGTTATAGAAAACAATTGCTTTTCTGTCGAAGTCCGGTAACTGATAAAATTGCTTCAGGATCTTTCATAGTTTAGTTTATAATTTTTATGCCTGTTGTAGTGCTGCCCTTTAATCTTCTTATCGATCCAATAATCTTGGTTGATCTTCTCTCATTAAACACTTCATTCGTTTTACACAAAAGAAAAAACGAAAATTTAGAGATGATAGAAACTAAGGTTTAGAGATGGTGAAAAAGAAGTGTAAATTTTCATGGTTTCAGTTCAATTTATTCAGCGATCAGATGTGGTTTTCGTATTCAAGTAGTACAAACAGGACCCTACTACCGAGCCAGTCCAGTCAGTACGTCCGTCTGTCACAGGACCTGTAATCTCATGATCAGTTGAAATTTTCACAGAATGTGCGCATAAAAAAATTGCATTTTTTGCAGTTAAATATCGTATAGTGGTACGTACGGGGGCTTCGTGTGCCATTCCGACTCACACTTGACCAGTTTTGTTATGAATTTTATTGTTATTTCCACTATAAATGCTCATGTCTATGGCACAAAGTAAATTATAAATCGATGTATATAATTACCTACAAATACAAAAGAAACCACTTATTAGAATTTCCATCCAACATAGAAGACGAAAAATAAGTAGGCACTGAATAAATATAAAAATAAAATGCAAGATAAACCCTTGACTAGAAATCTTCATCCCTAATAAAACGGTACAGTGAGTCGTGTACGAGCACCAAGCACCCCGCGTGTTTTGACTGTACAGCATCCCACGGATAAATCACACGCCTAATGTATCGAAATGACGCACCAGCAAGTGGCAACCCTTGTGAATACTACACCCAAATATCTACCTTAAACTTAAACATATAAGATTCAAATTGACTTGAGAATTTGAGACAGTAGGGCTTTCGCCAATAGATACATGCATTAAAGTGCAATTTCCTTTGTTACGGACACACACTAGTGGTTTGATAGAACGAGATCAAACAAAATTACGACTACTGTCACGAAACGGGAACTAGAACCGTATTTTTAGCGAATAAGGTTGAAAATGCCGTGATTTTGATTTTCAAAGTGCGAATGAAAGTTGGCTAAGTTGTAATCCACGCGAAAGCTTTAGGATTAGTGTTTGATGACATCATTATTTTTCAAATGACTATCGAGTTGCGATTTCCTCGAGGGACCGGCCCTGGGGGCGAAGTTTTTTTTATAATGTCGTGATTTATGGTTTTTTGTTCGCAATTTCGTAAGTGTGGTTTTATGAAGATTGTTTTTTTAGGATATTGCATATTACAGGTCCTTTAGCCTAAGTGATTACGCCTTAAAATAATTCTTGGAGATATTTTATTCAATATGTAAAGAAAACACTGTCCGATCCTTGAAGGGGTGATTCAGTCCTTCGATATGAACAACTTTCCTTTGGGACTTATGTTGGAAACTCAATTGTTTTTTAACGTTCTCATATAAATTCCCCAGGCGCCCTAACATTTTTGTTTAGAAATTACCATTTTTTTTAGTTTCCAGCT
Organism: Elegia similella; assembly: GCA_947532085.1. Taxonomy (NCBI): domain Eukaryota; kingdom Metazoa; phylum Arthropoda; class Insecta; order Lepidoptera; family Pyralidae; genus Elegia; species Elegia similella. The sequence goes on from OX383944.1 coordinate 3,082,221, forward strand.
TTTGCCTATATTTAGGAAAAGTTGTTCAGATGGACGGGCTGAATCACCCCGATAAGGGTCGTACAGGGTTATTTCTTTACATATGGTATACTGATTCCTTGTGGCCTTTCTAGTATGTCATCTATATAATTTTTACATGCAAATGCCTGCGAAAAGAAATGCATTTTTATAATGAAACATCCTACCGCGAATGATTAACAATTTTAAAATTAATTTAACACTTATTTGAAAACAACGATGTTTGGATACCTAACAAGTCTCTCAATCAAAACTAATTTTCACCAAGACTTATTAAAAATGGTCCAATTGCCTCATATGAGTGTGGCCTGGTGAGTATGGCAATATCCTCCCATGGAATGAAAAATCCATGGTGTTTGTTCAGCAGTGGACTTCTTACGGCGGCAATGATGATGCTGGATTTTTTGGGAAATCTTATTCAAATAAGAAATAAAATATGGTAAAAAATATCAAGCGGCCGGCATTTTTTTTAATAAGTGTATATCAAAATAGCATTGTGATTCACTTTAAAATATTTTCTGGGAAATTTTTACATTTGGTGTCACCCAATAATCACATCTGATCTTGTTTTCGGCTATTGATTCTAATATTATTTCTCACGCTTCAAGCATTGAATCAATTTGAATAAAATTTGGTATGGAGGTAGTTTGAGGCCCGGGGAAGGACAAGAGGTACCTTTTACTCCTTGAAATTCTACTGTTCCCGAGGGATCGACATTAACGCGGGCAGAGCCGCGGGAAAAAGTTTAGTGTGTGTGTTGTTTTCTGTAAACAACTCACACATGCTATAAAATAAGGTGGCAAAGTTTTTCACATCTAACCTCATAAAAACATAACTATATTCACAGTCACAACAAAACAACACGTGTGCCAAATAATAAAGCAATTAATTCATCCCAGAGACAGCCCATTAACTTTTGATGCATGGCCATCTTTGGATCCCGCGACATCTGCGAATCCCATGCATTACTCCAATCTCGGAGCGATGGAGTTCACTGGGCCGCGAAATTGAAACAAGGGACCATCAGCGCTCATCACTAGCCCGAATTGCAAAATGAGAATTGCACTCTATGACAACCTTATTTTAAAAGTAATAACGCTGAAAGTCCGCTGAAATGTGTGCATTCTTTTTTGATTCGAATTGAGATTCGAAATACAAAATTAGAATTATATTCTAATAAGTAGTATTAACTGCTTATAACAACTTTATTGTTCTGACATTAAAGATGAAAATCGAATAATTACTTACGTAGCCAATCTAGACTATCTAGAATTTTAGATATGAAGAGGAAAGATTTGTTTGTTTGTAATAGATAAACTCAAAAACTACTAGACTAATTTAAAAAAATCTTTCATCAACAGCAACCTATATTATCAGCGAGTAACATAGGCTATATTTAATTAGGGATCCGTACGAATATTGTAGTATCAAAAATTTACCTATAAATGTCATTATTGGATAAGCACTGCGAAAACTATTGATGATAATAATCTCTCTGTCATCTGAGCGTGGGTCAGGTTGCATCTTAACGTGAGACGGTTCGGGACGCGGACTGAACCCGGGGGTCCGGAAAGATTGCGTGACACATAACGAAACCTACGTGGACGAAGTCGCGGGAAAAAGCTAGTGTCGTATACACGGTGAATTTTCTCACTTTCAAACTCAATTTTTTTGACGTTACTATACAAACAAATTTACCTACTGACGGAATATTTTTGTGTGGAATTGTCATTTTTTTTAGTTTCCTCCTAGCTCTGGCACAGAATAGGTCTTATAGGAAAAGTTGTTTATATTGACGGACTCCAATTCAGAAAGTACTACTGCATGCTGAACAGAAAATCTAAACTATCATTAGAAAACAAGCTCCTTATTTATAAGTGCATTATAAAACCAATATGGACATATGGAATACAACTATGGGTTACATCTGCAAACTCAAATTTAGAAATACTGCAACGATTACAATCTAAGCTCCTGAGAACTATAGTAGATGCACCTTGGTATATTACCAATGAAAGACTTCATCGAGACTTAAATATCCCTACTATAAGAAAGGAAATTAAGGACAGAATGCCTAACTATAGAAACAGATTGCTGACCCATGCAACGAGCTGGCAACTGGGCTAATGAAGCGGCGAGTTATATTCTCCCGATTAAAGAGGAAAACTCCTTTGGATTTATGAAAATGAGATGTGTGGTCTCATGTAACATTAATAAATACTGATAAAATTATTTTTATCAACTATAAAAAGTGGCCAAATCAATGGACTTGGACCACAAACACTTAACTCCAACGATCATACAAGTATTGCTAAATGTCCTTATGAGATAGATCACAATATAAATATAAAAAAAAAAAAAATTACGGTCTGAATCATCCCTTAAGATCCTAAAATGTATGAAAATTCTCCGTGTATAATGTGCCTTATATAATAATGTATATTATATAAACTAAATCGCAGTTTTTAAGATGCTTATTATAATGCTTCATTCGGAAGAGGAAGCGAATGTGTTCAATGGTGTATATTGTCAATAAGTAACAAATTCAAGTTTCGGGCACTCTATAAATAATAATAAATAAATATGTACGGACAAATCACACAGATTGAGCTAGCCTCAAAGTAAGTTCGAGACTTGTGTTATGGGATACTAACTTAACGATACTATATTACATATATAGATACACATCCAAGACCCAGGCCAATCTGAAAAAGATCATTTTCCATCTTGAACTGGCCGGGGATCGAACCCGGTCACTCCGTGTCGCAGGCTGGCGTGTTGACCGCTGCGCCACGGAGCTAGTCAATATTATATATAATAATACTCTACACGTGCGAATGGACAAAGGTTAATATAATTTAATTGTAATAGGGAAAGTCGCATTCCTAATCATTCCCATAAAAAACTTGCCATTACTCACCCTCCCACGTGCCCAAAATGGTCATAAGCCATTTACCTTAGTAGAATGGTACAATGTTGCCATAGTACCAAAACCGCATGCTAATCGGTCTAATAAATTGCACTTAGCAAAATGAATGGTCTATTTGGACTTAAAATATTCTATAGTTTTTCTTTAAATATCTACATGCTTCTAATGGTCTCTGATGACAAAAAGGAGGGTTTTTGAATTATTGTTTTTTTTTCAAGTAAAATTGTAGTATGTCGTAATTTGAATAAGTGTTTTGCTATACTTTATATTATATTTTTTCGATATACCTACCTACAACACAAGTTCACAACTGACTGTATGGCTAGCTCAATTTGAGTGATATGTCCCTATATATTTATACCTTTTTTACAGTTCTCCTTACAAATTCTAAGTTATTAAATTATTTATTTTCCATTAAAAAAAAAAGTTGATTTTATGTTTTACATGAATTTGATTGGACGTTACGTATAAAAAACAAATAGCCCAAAACATTGTTTGTTCTGTCGTTTTTTTTTTCTCTATCGAAACAGAAGTTGTTCATGTCAATAGCCGCTCTGTCATTTCATTGTTATCAACTTAACTATGAAAATATTCAATAAATAAAATCTTTAGCAATATTTAATTACGACGCAAGAGGAGTTAATAATAAGCTAAGCAAATTGTAAGTGATGAACGTTAAACTAACTAACTGAGAGATGATAAAACTAATTAAAACTGATTCGCTGCTACTATGAACCTGTAATTATTATAATTAATAACCTTACAAGTGTTTAATTAGATCAAACACGAGCATTCCGTGTTTAGACATAATTGTTGTGACATTAATTTTTTCATAAGTATTATCTGCTTTTACGAAGATATATAAAATCGGTTGTTCCTATTGGCGGGCGGAGACACCCCTTAAAGGGAATGTCTAGGGTAAAAGACGCCGCATACAAAATACATTTTCTACTTCCGCCACAAACTTTCTACTACTTTATGACCTCCTGGTACATTCAATATTAGCTAAATTTCACTACGCACTTTGCGAGCAGCAGTAGCATCAATTTGTTGAATAATTTAGTGAGAACCGGTTTCAGGGGGTCGGGGGTTGTAATCCCGGCCCGGGGGACTCGTAACACGAGACGACGGACAAACAGATAAATTTGTACACACATAACAGTATGTTACGTGGATGATGGTGCCTGTCTCGGAGGGATATAAAGTTTCTATTTTTGAGTTAGTTCGTCGCGTTTTGAAGTTGTAGATATAAATCGGTGGTGGGGATGTAAAGATTACAAAGTTATTGACTGTGAAACAGTAAGACATAAATTTTGTACTAACTAGGGTGTTGTTTCCACACTGGTTTAAATGCTACGTAATAGTGGTTCTGTGAGCTGTAAACCTTGCGTTATAACATCTCACAGAAAATCGACGTTTGAGTAGAAGCTTTACCGCTTCTATGCTTCGTTCGGTGAGTGAGAGAGCCGGAGACCCATCCTTCCCCCATTTCCTCCCCCCATATCCTTTCCTCAACTCCTTGAAAGGCCGGCAACGCCCTGGTGTTGCAGTTGTCCATGGGCAGCGCTGGTCGCTTACCATCAGGTGACTCGCTTGCTCGTTAGCCGTCCTATATCATAAAAAAAAAAACATCAATCTTGCAATAGTCCTGAGGAGTCCAATAGGCCAGTCGTGAGCATTATTAGCGATTACGCATGTAAAGTTATAAATGTTACCCGTGTGGTTTCCGGCAGAGTAGAATAGGACCACTCCTAGTCTTCCCATGGAGGTCGTAAGAGGCGACTTAGTAAATACAAGCTAAACAAAGCTCATAAACATCAATGAGACCTCTCCAATCCGTCTGGCTAGCGAGGAGAGAGCCAAATGATCTATCTGCTCTGGCCAAGTATGGCTTCGGTAGTACAGAGAGGGTCATGCTCCTGCAGTGGAGACTAAAAAGACCTGATGATGATGATAATGATGACGCATGTAAAGCAACGCGGGCGCAGCATTATTCCTTACTATTGTTCTCAAAAAAAAAAATCTCCTGCTTTAATTACCAAATTACTCCATGGAATTATTATTTTTAAATATCCTAAATATTTTCTTCCCATTCTGCTCCATAGGTATTTCGAATTATTCTCAAAATAGTCCATAGACCATTTGATATCAATTCTCAAACTGCTCCATCAAAATGATTATTGATTGACTGACTTTCACACACAGGAAAACCTATCATGTGAGTTAGAGCAACAAAATTAAAAAAAAAACTAATTAAAAAAAAACATTATTTCATTTCATTATAAACTTTGTACAGTCAATAATAAAAATCATAAGCACTATGTGTAAGTTTAAATTGATTGATTTCTGATTCAAATGGGGTGGATTACTTTGAGAAAACTTTTATATTATCGTGGAGTAGAATGAGACTTAATTTAAAATATATTTCTTTGCATGGAGACGTTTGGTAAGTTTTTGCGGTACACAAGTAGAATGTATTATGTTATGCGGATGACGTTTTTATTTTGTTAATAGCATTATGTAAATACTTTCTATCACAAAAAGGAGTCTACTTTAAATTACGTTAATAGTAACGAAACGACGACTAAACTATACTACAATCATCAATGTTGCAAATGCAATGGTTGTTTAAAAATCTGTATAAGAGAAAGCATAAATAACCATTTTAACTCGATAAAAGAATAGATATTTAAATACATATAAGTATATCATCATAGAAGAGGTGGAGTCCAATCGTGTTTTCACAGTTTACGTGTACAGTAAACTTGGCAGTAAAAATACTTTTAAATGGCAAAATACCTACTATTCCGTGCTTATTTCTTCCATACTGGTCTGGGAGAAAAGAAAAAACATAGAATGTACCAGCTCTTTCGCTTTCCGCGCAGATCGAAAAAGCCGGCCGAGGGGATGGACGAAAATCTAAGTAATCATGTTAATAGGCGATGCGGCTAGCAACCCATCACTAGTTTAATTTAAAACATAATAGGCCTACCAACACGCTAAACGTGGTCTTTGGTTCTTATGGCCCTAGGCTCTGTCAACCCCGAAAGGGATCAAGACATGATAATATGTATGTTATATTTAATTACGACGCAAGACGATAAGTTAAAACTTAAGCAAATTGTAACTGATGAACGTTAAGATAAACTACAGACGTAATAATATGTATGTGCTATTCCGTTCATATGTTTTTAATTTCGTGATGAATGACTTTGGATAAAGATAAAATATAAATTCAAAATATATATTCATACAACTTTTTCTACATCAAGACAGTCATATTGAATATTTTTTTAATAATTCAAATCAGAATTCTTCCCATTTCAAAATAACCTTAATTCGCCTAACATCTTCGAAGCCAAGTTCAAACACGCAAGCTTACCTGTTTGCAACGTAACCATACGGTCACGCACACACACGAAGCCTTATCTCGATCAGTCGCGTCCGAAAAAATCTCCAGTTTCGCCAACTTACCTGGAAAGATGCAAAGATAAGTTAGTTTAAAGAAAAAGGTAGAAAAAGATGATTAATCGAGTAGTTGTCGTTTACTAAGTAATCGATGAATCATAAGCAGTAGGAGTGTTATCAGGTTACTTCTGACTTCTATTTTTGGTGTGCTCGCTCTGTCAACACTGGTTAGGTCCTAGCAACGAGAATAAAATAACTTTATACGTCCTTATACGTTACCATTCGTCATAACTATTGGATTGTTATGACTACTTAGGATGAAAAAAAATCGAACTGATTAACTTGATTGGTTATTGCATGTAGACAGATACAAAAAAGTTATTAAATTTTCAGCAGTTTTTGCATGGAGGAGTAATGTCCTCGCCTTATTACACATTCATTTTTTGTTCGTCCTCACGTATGTAAACTTAAGGTTTAGTTAATAACATAGGTGGGCTAACGTAACGTACTGTCTAACTAATTTTTTCTCATTATCTTGGGTTTTTTGATTTGTAATCTATGATCGACAGGATATGGATAAAAAGGGCGTAACAGAGGGCTTGATAGGTGACAGAGCAAAATGGAAGAGATTGACGTGCTGTGCCGACCCCACGTAATAGTGGGAGAAGGATCATCATCATCATCATTTCGAGTAGCTGTCACGGTCAATCGACCATGCACACCCTGGTGTCAGAGTTCTTCGGAACCGCCTCTCGGCCTCTGACGTGGTTCCTTTAACGACTACCGGATGGCAGCCGGGACCACCGGCTTAACGTGCCTTCCGAAGCACGGAATCATCTTTATTGTCAGACAATCAGGTGATTCAAGCCTGCAATGTCCTAACCAAACTGGAAACAACTTAAAAAAGGATGCTTCCGGTGGGAATCGAACCCACGACCCCCGGATCAACAGGCAAACGCCTTAACCACTGGACCACGGAGGCTGTTGACCATGGAGGAGAAGGATAGAGAGGAGGAAAAAGATCGCAAAACTACCTACTTTCAAGGGCGGCAAGCAACGTTTAAAAATCACAGGATAGATTTTGACAATAGTTCACAATCTAAGTATAGTCTCATAAGTGTTAGAAAAAAAATACCTCCCATACAAAATGAGCAATCAGCTGATCATCTTTCTGAGGAAAGTATTTTTTTCGTATTTGTTGGTTGATCCCCTGGGGAATTTTCCATGTCCCATAAGTATTGTTACCCCTATTTTGTTACACATTATATAAAACAAGAGTATAAATAAGCCGCTCCCTTTGGACAATTGACTTTATTTATTAATAGCCTTTTAAATCCCACTGCTGGGCAAAGGCCTCCCTCTCTGCTTTCCACTCTTCTCCGTTCCGAGCTTTGGTTGGCCAGTCTTTACATTCTTTTTATTACTCTTGCTCGAGTCGCTCCGCATTGGACACAACAAGAGCCCACCACCAACAATCTCATACGCGACGCTGTTAAAAAGTCACTGTTAATGATTAATTCGTTTTAGGAGGCCACAATCGCTTCGAGTTTCATTTACATGGCTTGATATATTTTATCTCTCCATACATTCATTTGTCCGGCGCCTAGGTAGGTAGGTAGTATTTAGTTTTAACTGCCGAATAGATGGTAAAAACACATAAATTCATTCATTGTTATATTCAAGTATAAAGATACTTTTGTCAAGTTATCTACAATAAACTATTCAAAGCTCGAAGCTTCCTAAAACAATTAGTGCGTAGGTACCAGCCCCGTTGTATAAAGATGGCAGACGTTAAGCTATCGATGCATCGAATTAAAGCTAGAAAAATCTAAGACCAAAATTGGTCACTTAAACACTTAATTCGATAAGAAATTATTAAATATACAAAACACAACTCACTTAAAGACAAATCTAGCGATACATCTTAGAGTAACAGAGCATCACAAAGAAATATACATTCATATCACCACACTGTCGAAATACATAACCCTCCTTTGGGCGCAGTTAGATGCAAGAATTTTTAAAGGAAAATAGTAAATGTCTGGCTCACCAAAAATAGCACGTTACTCGTAATACTGTAACGATACCTCCTACGTCCAACTCCAGTAAGGCATTCAGAAGTTTTGATGGAATAAACAAACTCACGTACATTCTTACTTAAATACAAGAACTAAAAAAAACAAACTCCTTTTTAGTCGTGTATAAAACAAAATAGTCACGAACCAAAAGCTTTGTCACCAACTTTGGTCACCAAGATCGTTGTGTTAGTCATGTTGTACTTAAATACTGAAAATAAATCTGTAAATAAATAAATAGAGACATATCACACAGATTGAGCTACCACGTCTGTAAGACGTAAATTTGTGTCGCGGTATATTAACTCAACGATACTAAATTTTATCATAGAACTTATATAGATAAACTGTCGGTGATCGAACCCGGGCGGGGTCCCGGGATCACAGTTATGTTAGCTCGATCTGTCCCTATTTATTTACTTACAAGAGTGCAACATGACCAATTCAGAGGCATTTGCGGTACGATTGAGCCACCGAGGTCATCAATGAGGTTGTTTTGTTTTTCGTGTGTGTGCCAACACTGGTGTCAGATTTTTAAAGCTGCCTAAATGCATCTGACCTAGCTTATCGACTGCCATCAATGATGAGATTCGGGACCAACGGCTTAACGTGCCTTCCGAAGCAAGGAGGAGCTCGAGATATTTTTATGCCACTTGCGGTCGACCATCACAGTGGGGACTGCGTCCAGGGCTGCTTAACAAGCGTTTTAAATGCTCACGATCACTGGGCCATGGGGCTCCTCAAAAGAGGTTGTAAGAAGCCGTGAATCATTACCCATAAAGCAATCTAACAGCTTGTTATCTCCACTTTCCAATTCCAAGATGGCCGCGTTATCTCCGAGCAGCTATTCGGTTAACTCGTCTAATAAATAACTTAATTAAGTTAACTTTATTACTTCGTTATCGGTACAAGTGGTACAGTTTACCGCGACACGGTTTTATGGGCGGACGCCAGATTTGGAGCGTCCACAGTTTACGCCCGGGCCGCGTATTGCCAAACTGTATACTGTCACAGACATCCATAGTCTGTACTGAACTACATACTACTTTACTCGGTAGGGACCGACCATAGTCGGTAATCTAAATTTTTGTTTAACCAATTTGAATTGTCGTTCATTGATTTAATTTTGTATTTTATGTGTAAGTCAAGTCTTTTATATATGTACTATAGATATATATTGTGCGCAGAAACACACAAAGTGCATTCTGTACAAACCTTCGTGGCTTTTTGAATGCATTTATTTTACTATGTATTGTTATTGATATTAAATAAATAAATAAAAAAACTTCGTCGGCCGTGCTCATTGAAATCACAAATATATTGGAGCAAAATACATACGAGCTCAGAGCAATCTGAGAAGGTATGCTTTGCTCGCTTATACGTAAAGCAAACACGCGAATTCCTGTAACTAGGCCACAGAATAAGTACTAGTACTTACGTACAGAAGTCGCACTCTGCAAAGGTATTCAAAGAAATATCAACTCAATATGGTTAGCGATACGGAGTAATTAAGCTCGCGTTAGAATACAGCACCTTTTAATTTAGATACCTGCAGCAAGCCAATTTTATACTTATAACTCTGAACATACGATTCATAATTCGTTGAAGTCGGTGAACACATATGAACATGCGCGTCGTTCCTACCGGATTTGTTCGGATTTCACCTTCGAAGGTGTCGCCGCGCGTAGGTATGTTTTCGATACCTACTAGGGGATGAGAGGGCAACGATTGTTTCGTGTTGTTTTTGGATTACAATATTCCGTTGAAACTAACGTAACATATAGATATTTCGAATAAAAAAAAATAGTGGCCAGTGGTTCCGTAGGTAGCACAGATTACGGATATATGTAAATTAAATTAGGTATCCACTTAACCTACCAATTACCGACCTTTCCAAAATACCACTACAATTTTTCATAGTGTTTGTATAAATGACAAAACTACATTTGCAGTTTTTGAAAATTGCTATATCTGTCTCAAAATGGCTATATCTTGTTCAAACCAACATTCGATAAAAGTGTGCATATATACATATTATCACGTCAATTTCCCTAGTGGGGTAGACAGAGTCTAGGTTCTTAAGAGCTAAAAGCCACGATTGGCATGTTGGTGGGCGTTACGCGGAAAACGGAATCAATTACTATGATGGCGTCATAATAGTGGACCCTGGGTTCAACTGGGCACATACATACTCGGATGAGATGGTGGAATATGCGCACGCCTGATTTTATGTGTGTGTAACAATTACTATGATGGCGTCATAAAAGCGGACCCTGGGTTCAACTGGGCACATACATACTCGGATGAGATGGTGGAATATGCGCACGCCCGATTTTATGTGTGTGTAACAATTACTATGATGGCGTCATAATAGCGGACCCTGGATTCAACTATACATACATACTCGGATGAGATGGTGGAATATGCGCACGCCCGATTTTATATGTGTGTAACAATTACTATGATGGCGTCATAATAGCGGACCCCGGGTGCAACTGGGCACATACCTCGGATGAGATGGTGGAATATGCGCACGCCCGATTTTATGTGTGTGTAACAATTACTATGATGGCGTCATAATAGCGGACCCTGGATTCAACTGGGTACATACATACTCGGATGAGATGGTGGAATATGCGCACGCCCGATTTTATGTGTGTGTAACGTAGTGCGCTGTCGCCGAATAAATATATGTTGTCTTATCGTCGTTAATTAATTTTAAAATAGGTTTACGACTCTACACGCTGGGTTTCGGGAAATTTAGATTGTCAGCGTGATATAGACATACAGCCGAAGATATGGTGCCATAAACTCGGGTCGTAGGTTCCAGAGATAAAACATCCTATTCCTTCTTCTTTCTTGAACTATTTTGTTGCATTTCGAAAGATGTTTCGGCAACTTAATCAAAAATAATAATAATAGGTACATTTAGCGAGAAATTTAAAGCCGCAGATGTTCCATAACTTTGTCGCGCAAGGACTTTAAGACAAAAATATAGTATGGTTTCTTTTATAAGGAGCATATAGTGACTTTCTGGTTTATAATAATATAGGTATAGGTACCATTTCCAACTTATACTGGTTTTCGGTAAGCAATGCAGAAAAAATACATTTTCTTTGACGATTCGCTTAGGAGACGAAACAGCTCCGAGACAACCATGGAAGGAATATACAGATCCTAAACCGATATTCATGATATAACAAAAGAATAATCCGGCTCATACCGAAACCGCGGGGACAGCCGTCACTTTCGTAGACATTTTAAATTCAGCTCAAGCACATAAATAACTTCAACAGTCGCCGTCCGAACAATCGATGAGGCATGGTGGCGCGTCAGCCACCAGTCAGCGAGTCCCCACAAAAAACAGCGAACAGCTCTCCCGCCCCAACACATAAATATATCAAATCGAAAACAATAGCACGACATCCAGATACCGCATCACACATCCAACCCAACATATTTCAAAAAAGGAGATAAAACTATAAAAAGTAAAAACATAAAAACCAACATCGAAAAAAATACGTGATGGGCATTAATTAAAACGGACCCACGAGCAGGAATCCAGAAAAACAAAGAGGTTAAACAAACCAACGCAGTGGGAGCCCCCGCAATGATCATCATCTCACATTTTTAATCATCGGACATAAAATTACAGTTGTCGAACGAAATGAGACTTTAGTGCGGGGACGTAGAGACAAAACTGGTTTTGCGTTATCGATAAAAAGCTGTTGAAAATTATTTTTTGGTTGGATTGTCACCGTTGTTTTAATGGTATTACGCATTGAGGAAGGGTTATCTCGTGGGTCCGATCTGGGCAGGTACGGAACCAAGATTGATTGGACAAGACCCGACATTTTTATGCTCGTGCTCTGCGATGTCGTCGACTTTGGAAGGTATAGTTTATTAAATTAGTGTGTCCGTTCAGACGAAGGGGCATTAACGTTAGGTGGTGTGACGCTGGTTGTTCAACGTTTAGTTGTCATTCAGTGAAATGTCAATCTTTATCGGTGCAACGTTGATGCCTTCGGCTGGTGTTCTTACTCCGTAATCCTTTTTATGTTTGTCAAAATTGTATATTAATAGATAGGTATTTTTTTCAAGAGATAAATTTCCATTTTTCTAACATAAAAGAATCAGTAGCAGCTTGCAGTATCTTTGGTGATCTGGTCAAGTATGTAAAATATTTTACTTCTATTATCAGCCTATTCTGTCCCACTGCAAGGCTCCTGTGATCAAGGACTTTTGAAGCCCAATTTTTATAAAATGAATCAAAATCATCCTGTCATCTGAAAAGGCATTACATATTAACAGAATATTGTTCCGATGCACTTGCTAGTCAACGGTTATCGTCGAAAAACTTCCTGTCCGATAGGCCATCAGTTCAGTTAACTATAAACTGTAATAGGAAATTAGGTTGACTAATCTAGTTTCAAGCTCCACGTTTTTTTTTTATTTTCATAAACATAACATACCTTTTGTTGATCTAATTATGCAAACTTAAGTTTATTGGTCTAAAAATATGGCTCTATAATCAATTAAATATATTTGAACATCAAAATATAACAATTTGTTATCCGCAACATTAATGCTCACAAGAAATAAAATCAATAAGATAATATGCAAATGACCTCATTAGTATGTATTTGCCAAACTTATTTTATTTATAACTTTTATTTCAATTATAAAAGGGATAGCGCCACTGGGGCGGGCATATTTTTCTCGGACAATGGTTGTCGACACAATCGTTACGGGGATTATGAAGGACGGACAAACGGACAAAGGCGGCGCTTGGTGTTTGTGATGAGTATCGGGTTATTTTGTAAGTTTGATAGATGTTGTAGCTTTTGTGCAATTTTAACATATTTTGAGTTTCTCAATTTTGTTACCAGACATTGTTCTGCTGAGAATCCGTGCTAAGTACATACATGTTTCGGTGCTTTCAACTCGTGAACGGGTGCTGCTAGGGGGGACAGGTCTGCTCGGCCTCTTTGAGACTACTGTGTATAATGTAAAATATTATCATTGCACACTCGATCGCTAACATAATATGTTCCAAAAAAATAATAATGTACCTATATAATAAAAAATTGTAATCATAATAAGAAATAAAAAAATAAGGTAAATGAAGAAATTAGATGATAAATGATAAAGATAGATGATCAAATAAAAAAGCCCCTCAGGCGAGTAGGCGACCAATACTGTTGAAAAGAGTTTCTTTTGGCGTTTCTTCTCTGCAGTGGTCGGTTCCGAAACGCTAGTAGTCTGTAGCTTTTGCACATTGAGTAATAATATAAATATGACTAAATTAGATCCTTTAAAATGTGATTTGACGTGAAAAAGCCTGCAAAGGCCTATTTTCTGAATAAACGTTTTGATTTTGATACAAAGCATTTTAAACTGGGGAAGGACAGGAATTTGTTAAATTTGGGAATAAAGACATTGAGATACTGCTCACTCGGACCAATGAGAGAAAGCAATTAGCAGCTCGGGAGGCCGGGGCGCGCGTACCCGATGCCATACCTGACACCACCGGTCAGGCAGTTGAGGATGACATCCCTGACGAAATTTGATTTTAGCATTAATTATATCATAATAACAAATACTGCGAGGCACCATAGCGGAAACACGTCCGAATGTGAAGAACGATAACACTTACCACCAGGTGCATTTTAATTTTATTGTTTTCCCATACTAACGTATTTTTAAGGCAAGGCTGACCAATATCACCAATATGCATGTACATATATGCGTACAGCAAAAATAAACAAAACCTGTCTGACGGCTTTTGCCTTTAGCGACATTGTGGATTTTGAATCGTTAAATTATTTGTTTTATCTTCCATTTCAGTTAAACTGGGCGACTGCTTTTGTTTATTTTGTTGACATATAAAGGAAACTTATTTTATAGCAAGGCGGTTTAAATTAATTTACAGAATTTATCTATATGTTTCCAAATTTGATGCTGGAGGAAGATGCTACAGATTCCTTGGACTGCCTTCCGTACAATTATCTATTCTGCGTGAACTCCAGAACAAAACGAGACCGTCCAACATAGAGCAGTGATAATGACAAGCAAGGTTCATGGAAAACGACCTAGACGCCGCAGCCCTACGAGATGGTCGGACCAAGTCCGAACTTCACTAGACATCAATCTTCATGCAGCCCTACTACACGTAGCAAAAGACCGTAACAGGTGGAGGGAAATTATAAGAGAGAAGGTGATTGTGCAGGGGAGTTACGACCCTCAGCAATGAGGAATACAACGCGCAGAGGAGGAGGATCAATATGTATATTAGCTTCTGCACGCGGATGCGTCTGCGCGGTTTCATTTATGATTATCCCTTGGGTAGTAAGGAAAGCAAAAGTATAATATCTGTCTGCCAAATATTACAACGATTGTTTAATATAATGTTAAGATCACACAAACACACTTATAAAATGAAGATGTTCATAAAAATACAAAAAGATAACGACACAACAAGCGATACAAACACAGAAAATGATACCAGGTGTCAAGTACTTACAACCAAAAATGGAACCAGATTTACAAAAGCAAAGATCAACGATAATAGATCCATCTGGATTAACAATGAGATATTGCATTACGCTAAAAAAAGAAAAAACGGCATGAAACGGCACTCAGCCGACAAACAATGGTTATAGAGGCTTACGGCTGGATTTGGATTCAAAGGGCCCTCGGCTGAACCCCTTTTGTTTCTGAGGCCTTTAAAATTTCTATAGTTGAGGCAACTGGACCGTGATCTGTATGGTTCTACTGACAGCGTTATAGTACTCCCTGCTAATTAACATAATTGTAATATATGATTGTGAGAACACAGTGTTTTTGGTACGCTTAAACACACAAATTCATTACAGGATTTTTAAAATTTCCTATTCTAAGGACAAAAATAAGGAAGGAAAGGGTTTTGACAATTTGAAATATGCACATTTAAGTAAAGGTTATGGTTTTTACACTTTATACGCCTAAAAACTATCAGATGTCACAATATGTTTTCATGGAACTTCGGATTTTTGTGGACATATAAGCTGTAAAACGTTATATTTACTTTTTTACTTACCTAAAACTACAATTTTACCTAGTTTCACTCTCTAGTAGTACTCGGAATCCTTTCGACGGTGCGTCTTTGTACCAATTTTTAATATGGCGCATAATTGTATCATTACACGACTCCGCCAAATACAAATGTTACTACGATTGCCACTGACAGTCACACCACAACTTTACCTAGTTCTCAAGTACACAGAATTCCTTTTCGGCGTCGGTTCGTCTTTGTGCAAAGCCCTAAAAGGCGTGTGATTGTAGTGCGACTGTGCGAGCAATAGTATTTTTTGCCGTCGCGCGACAAAAAGGAGTCGCTGCGTGCGCAAGCCCTTATTTATTCTTAAGCCTTATTTGAAGTGATTCTTAGCTATGAATTTGAAATGGTGCTAAACTTGAATTTCAAGTGAGTATTATAATAAAGTAAGAAATATTTTGATTTCATGTGTTTTATAAATATGAAATCAAAATATTTCTTACGCGTATCATACTCGTACTACTCACTTTACGCGTACACAACTTTACGGGTATGAGATAATGAAAAAAATACATTTCTTTATTATTAATGTGAAAGCTATATTCACATGTTTGTTCTCAACTTTGCCTCAACCGCTGTTTAAGGCCAAATTGTAAACACGAGCCCAGCATTTAGGTAGAATTTCATATAAATCAGAACGTCCTCACTATGATTGTAGTAATTTAATATCAAAATTATTTATTAGGAAAAATGTCCACGAAGCCGCAATATAATCTATTTGCCTAACTACGAGTAATATAAAATGTCTAACGTAATATTTGAGTAAAAATGACGTTTCAGAGACTGGCATAACTGGAACATAAGTAATTATCTTTTGTTGCTTACGTACGATATAACGAGACGTCAGTTCCATTATCTGTCTAGTCCAACTTCACAGTTAACGTGTTTCGAAGTCGGTTTAGACTTCAATAGTTCTTGCACATTGTTAAATTACCACTTTGCACGTTGGACTGAAATGAAATGCAACTCCTTTATGAATATTAATAAGCCGACCTTTTAAGAATTCAATAATTTACATACAGGTTATGCAGTGCGATATTTAAGCATCCATTATCAAACATAACTGTATCTTAATGTATTGTACCTACTTACATTTATTTACATTAAGATAATGTTCATAATCGAACTGATAACGAGTAATTTTATGCACTTAGTGTTAATTTAATAACTAAAATAACGTTATTGATAATATTTAGTATCCATTTAGCTTATAAACAAGATAAAAAAAAATCTCGTATACTTACGTATTTATAACTCAATATATAATAAAAATTTGAGAACTGCCTTATAAAATATATATAACTGTATTATTCGTCTTTTAATAAGAGGTATATCTATCAAAGTCCAATTCATAGCAAGCATTGCAATTAATACTTGTTCCTTTAAGTGTTTGAAAATCTAGCCTTATAGTTAAATAAAATATTCAGAAAGGTACCTAGTTCGTTTTTAGGGTTCTGTACCCAAAGGGTAAAAACGGGACCCTATTAATTTCGCTCCGCTGTCCGTCTGTCTGTCTGTCTGTCTGTCTGTCTGTCTGTCTGTCTGTCTGTCTGTCTGTCCGTCTGTCACCAGGCTGTATGAACCGTAAAAGTTGGACGGTTGAAATGTTCACAGATGATGTATTTCTGTTGCCGCTATAACAACAAATACTAAAAAACAGAATTAAGTAAATATTTAAGGGGGCTCCCATACAACAAACGTGATTTTTTTTGCTTGTTTTTGCTCGTTATTGATAACGGCAACAGATAGACACTTAAAATATTCACAGAATATTTAGTTATACATTTAATTTAAAAATAAATAATTAAATAAAAATAAAATTAATATTGAAGTGGGTCCCATACAAAAGACATTTTTTTTTGCCGTTTTCATAGATAATGGTACGGAACCCTTAGTGCGCGAGTCCGACTCGCACTTGGCCGGTTTTAAAATAAGAGCTAAATGTACCTATAGCTCTAAATGTATCGCAAGCAATGCAATTTATACGTATTTAAGTATTTTAAAAGCTGGCCTTGACAGTAAAAGAAAATATTCAAAAAGGTAAAATAACGTTATCGGACTCAAATTATTGATAATATTCAGTATCCATCTACTCACACTAAAACTCAAAATAAAATGAAAATTTGAATAACGAAAACGCTTTGCCTCATAAAACACTATATGTAACTGTATTCTTCGGGTTTTAATAAGAGGTTATCGAAGTCTAATTTACAGCAAGCAATGCAATAATTAGTATTTGTTTCTTTAAGTATTTAAAAAGCTAGCCTTACAGTAAAAGAAAATATTCCGAAAAGTTCGTTTTAACCTTCTTTTGCCTGCAAATAATAAATATTTTCCCAAAAAGCATTATTTTTGATGATATACGTGAATGATGAAATATACAAAACAATGTCTACATCTATCGGTTTAGATACTACATTGTCTTAACATTTTGTTAGTAAAACCGCATACGTCCATAAGCCTTCACCGCGTGGCTGGCGCCGCCCGCATTATATTGGGTCTGGTGCGCGCGTGCGCTCCACTGCCCTGCACTAATCCTGCGCCGGCGCATGGCCAAGCTGCATTGTTTTCTAAATGACCAATGATATAAATGATGAGCGAATGCGGATAACTTATTCACGCAAATTATTCAAAAGGTATGAATATAACCTGTAACCGATTTTTTTTATTCTAGTATGTATATTTTCTTTTGACTAAGTTTAAATAGTGTTGTGTGTGTCTTAGTGATACAACAAACGTTTTTCTATTCTATTGATTTACAAATGTATCCAAGTTTTCGTTGTTTTTATGCTAAACAAAAGCTTGTGGCTGAAGGCCGGTAAAATCAAAAGGACCGGGCTAAGATTTAAAATTAATATTGTTATTAATATGCCATCATGACATCATTATCTCAGCCATAAGAAGTTCACAGCTGTAAATAGACCTTCCCCAGGGATTTCCAATACATCCAGCGTCTTCCTGCGACCTAAGTCAGATCGTCCAACCACCTGACATAACACCTGTTAAAAAGAAAAACAAAAATTGTCGGCAAGAACAATCTAATGGTTAAATAATGGAAAAGTCAAGTTATACTCGTTAGATGGAAATGAACAGTTTGAAATTGACAGCATAGACTACATAGTATAAAACAAAGTCGCTTCCCACAGTCTATCTGTCCCTATGTCTGCTTAGATCTTAAAAACTAGATACGCAACGGATTTTGATGCGGTTTTCTTTTAATAGATAGTGTTAAAGAGCAAGGTTTATCTATAGATATAATTTATCGCACCCATGCGAAGCTGGGGCGGGTCGCTAGTTAAGTAATAAACGAACAAACACGAATACATTAGCACTAAGATCTTCCGTGTCACGCTTTCCGCTACGGACTTGCGCTCGCGCTATATCTCGATGGCGGCCGCTCTGAGCGCGACCTCTGTCGCCGCGGCTATCGACCACATCTTACGCTCAAATGAACAACACTATTATTGCATTTGACTCTCTACTTATCCGATCTTCCAATTTCACAATTTGTTTAGATATAAGTTTTAATGTCTCCTTTTAATATGAAATATATTTTTTATACACCAAGTTGAAAATTAAATCTGGTATTCATTACCAGATGAAGGTTGAATTATTTATCTAAGAAAGAAAAAAATACTCTTATCACAAATCATATTCACATATGGAAGGATAATTAAACTCTTAAGATGATATGATGTTTTTTATCTATGACTCATAATAAACATCAAAAGATTTTGACGTGATAATATCTTATAAATCGATGAACGCCAGCTGCACGCACGTAAAAGTGTCACATTCCGGGTTAAAGCGAGAACGTAGAACAGGCGATAGAAACTTAGAATTTATTTATTTACTTAGACGCATCTATCTCTCTCCCACCATTATCAAGTAAAATGATCGTCCGTAAACCGACTTTAGAGACAACCAATTTTTTTCTTTCTAATAACTTAGAAGATATTCCGTTCTCTATAACTTAACCTTCACATAAGTTACAATAGCATGAGATATTGTACTGAGACTGGTAGGTGGTCCGCGTCGCTTGTCAAATCGTATCGATTTCGTCGCGAGATGGAGCGTGCTTAACGTTTGATATTAAACGTATCTCGTTACACGTTGTGTCCGACGAATTGTTAATAATGATTGTTATGATCGTATAAACTATATTGTGTTTTATTATTTAGTGCAGACAAAAGTAGTTCAAGTAGATGAGTTTTCATGCATCAGTTATTGTTAAGAAACTTTAAATTAATGGTGATAATGAATACTGTGGTTATGGAGAGTACCTAGGTAAGCTTATGCTTTTGTCTGGTGCTTTTCTGGCGATATGTATATCTTTAACGAATACTACTCACCAGCCAGGTCTGGAGTTCATGTTAGGGAAGGTATGGTATGACAAGTTCTCAACTTCCCTTAAACAGGCAAAAATTCGTACCAGCTCTCCTACTTTTTAGTAAATAATATTAGACATTTTATGATGATAAGTACTTATAGCAAAAGCAATACTATTTAATATGATTGTATGAATTATAGAGATAGAAAAGTTATGAGCCTTATTGAACAATTAAGTGTATATTAAGGAAGTCTGCGAATATCCTCCATTCCAATATTGATTGTGATACGATTAGAAAAGATACAGTATATAAACTACATTGTTTATTATTATTTGAAGTGCTAGAAAGTAAATCATAGTATTAAAATTACAACGGCATGAGTAAAATAATTTGGTAGACGATCATATAAACAAACAATATAAGCGCCACAAATAATAAACATGCCGGCAGTCACGCAAACATGTCAAAATCAACACTATTTTTCGCATTTCAGTCAATAAAATGGACACATCTATAAAATATAATTATTACCTAGCATTCATAGATTATTTATAGCGAGAAAATTAAACAAGTCAGAATTTACGACACTTACTACGAACGGAATAGAAATTCACATACACACTAGTAATTAAATTCAAAAATTTATAATCGTGTCATAATTAGCCTTAAAATAATGTCATTCTATGTATCGTAACATCCGCCAATAGCCCCCTATCGCGGCATCATGCGCGTATCCCACTTAAATACGTAAACGTTATAATAAATAACGTAAACACGGCAATAAATAACTGAATATTTGTAATTAAAAGCTTGCTCTATTAAGTACGTAAAGTAATTTTCTGCCACGACGGTACTCCCCGTTGTGATTTTAACGTCCTCTAGTAACAGCCCTTTATCATTCATCTGTGTTCAGTCGATAAACCCGAAGACGTAGTGCGCCGGTAAAACCATCGACAATTTTATGTGACATCACTATGCCCGGAGGCGGTGAGGCCACGCCCCCTTTGTACGCAACCGAGTAATGAGTATGTCCCTTTCTCGCACTCACGGGGAGTATTGAGGAGCATTTACATGCGGGACTTCCGAGGGGAGTGTGGTTAAGTGTAATGTATCAAGACCATCTGTTGCCTTATCAATCATCTTCACGGATTTTGGATGTGAACAGTCATTTCAAACAAAAGGGCAAAAAAGACCCTCACATCTCTAAATTATCCCTTTCATAATCCATGAGCTAAATACTAAAATACCTTACAAAAAAAGATTTATATCTCAATTTTTTTTCCACCTCTATGTTGATTTAACCCAACCCGTCTGGCCAGCGTGGAGAGTGTAGGCCAAGTGCTCTGGCTGATCTGGCCAAGTATGGGCCTAGTAGTACAGAGAGGGTCGTGCTCCTGTAGTAAAGACTAAAAAGGACCTGATGATGATGATGATGATGATGTTGATTTAAGATTTTCCATTTTTAAGTCTACATAGTTTTTCATTATTAAAGATTGAAAAATCTATTGGTAGAATGAATATTTGACACATAAGTATGTTGGTGGCGTTGTAATTTAGGAGAATTTCGGAGTCACATAAAATTTTCTGATATTTAATGCTTCGATTATCACGCAATGCACCTTAAATAATATAGACTACGGCGCGTCGATTTCTTTTCAGCACAGATTAATACTAACGTATCTACAGTACGTGATCCTTGCACATCTTCGATATTATGTAGTAGTTTGTAGCTTTTGAACAATAATTAAAAATTTGAATATAATATAATAAGTATTATTTAAAATGTGAATTGACGTGAAAAAGTGCCTGAAAAGGCCTATTTTCTGAATAAATCTTTGAATCTTTGATTATACTGAAAAATATCAAAGTGGAAGAGATCCAAACGATTTTAGAAGCTCGCCACGCCTCTGCAATATGTTACCATTCGCTAGCCATTCATTTTGTAGGGACGTTTCCTGCTACGGTCAGTTATTTGAAAGATCACAAGTTTTTCTTTTAGTAGGTACCCAGACGTCTAATAGAATGGATCAGGTAGGATAATAGGTGAACCTGCCAACATGAAATATGTAAGGTTTTCGAAACGGTAGGTGTAATAATCCTTATCCTTACTAATAGTTTGATTGTTTGTTACGCTTTCACGCCGTAACTACTGAACCGATCATCATGATATTTTGCATACAAATTCTCTGGAGTACGGAGAAGGACATAGGCTACCTTTTATCCCGGAAAAAAGTACTATTCCCGAGGGATCGACATCCACGCGGGCGGAGCCGCGGGCGAAGGAAAGAAAGCTAGTAATGTAATAAACGCGATAAAACCGTATTAAATGATTTAATATAATGTAAATATAATCCGTCGCCAACGGTCAAACGTCTATCGTCAAATATTTAAAAATAAAATACAGACAGATCAATTCAATTTAAGTTTCAGATTCAGAGTAAAATACCTATCATCATCATCATCATTTCGAGTAGGTCTCACGGTCAATCGACCATGCACACGTACACACTAGTAATTAAGGGCCAGCTCAGCATAAAGCTGCAGCGCAAAGCACTGCAGATATTCTGCTCCTGTAGACTCGTCACTCACGCATACTCAGGGTCCTCCCTGAGTATGCGTGAGTGACGAGACGAGATAATGTCAGACAACGATACAAATTATGTCATAAACTAATTGTAAATATTTGAATTTTTTTTAAAACATTATTTCTTATTAAAACATGCATTATGCTGACCTGGCGATCGATTGATCGCTACCACTCACTGCTTTTTTACATTACGCCATCAAAAATTAATTATATATTGAGTTATGATAGGTACGATGGAGTATATCTATATATGTATTTGTTATAAAATATAGTATCGTTGAGTTTGTATCCCATAAAACAAGTCTCAAACTTACTTTGGGGCTAGCTCAATCTGTGTGATTTGTCCGTATATATTTATTATTTATTTATTGCAGTTATACTGGTATAATATGTATGTATGGTCTGTTGCATTAGGTTTTACTCCTGTAATAATAGACTAAGTTTCTGAAAATAAAATAAATAAATAAATAAAAAAAAATTAGTATAACCACGAGGAAACACCATCTAAATCGTTGTGTCAAAAATCTTAAGGATTTAAACAATCTTCGCTTTAGTACTCGTTATTTACTCAAAACATGCGTTTTTCATCCCAACCACAAATTGTCAAGGTGATTTCACTAAGCGCCTAATCCATGAGATTACTCCAAAACTCCGCAGACGAATGATTTAATGTGACCAGCTGTCATCGCCTTAAACGTCGTGAAAAAAAACTAAATCCAGCCTACAGCTGATTTCCTGCTATCAATTGGACTAGACGTGTATTTTACACATGTATTTTATTCTAAACTAGCTGTTGCCCGCGACTTCATCCGCGGAAATTTCTGTTATTATGATTAATTGGGTTTTTTCTGAGTAAAGGTGAATAATCTTCCCCCGTTTTCAAAACATTTTTTATTGATGCTTCGCTCCTATTGGTCGCAGCGTGATGTTTTATAGCCTAAAGCCTTCCTCAATAAATGGAATATCCAACACAAAAAGAATTTTCCAATTTGAACCAGTAGTTCCTGAGATTAGCGCGTTCAAACAAACAAACAATCAAACAAACAAACTCTTCAGCTTTATAATATTAGTATAGAAAATGCTTTGCCATTTTAGTTCAAGTCAAATCAGCTCTTCCATGCTGGTCTGGGAGAAAAGAATACTAGCTGCTTCTCTTCCCGCGCAGATCGTAAAAGCCAATCGAGGGAATGGGTAAAATCTGAGGAATCATGCAATAGGCGATGCGGCTAGCAACCCATCACATCCTATCACTATTTTGATTCCGTTTTCCACCTAATGCCCACCAACATGGTAAACGTGGCCTTCAGGTCTTATAGACCTAGGCTCTGTCTACCTCGTAAGGGAAAAAGATTGATTGATTTGCATACATACATACATGGTGTATGTGTGTATGCAAATCAATCAATTAATCTCCTAGCTTGTTTCCTAAGAAGGGTCAGCCATCCACATGCATTTCCTCCTTTGACGACATTGTCTTAAGTAGGTACTAGTGCTTATTTTGTGTGCCAATTCGGGTGTTATCCCCAATGCCTTTATATCTTATTGTACTGTACAGTCCTTTTCCAGGTGGGGTCTTCCTCTGCCTCGCTTTCCCTCGTCAATCGCCAATACCTGTCTAGTTATGTAATCAGGACCACGCCGTATTACGTGACCAAACCAACTGAGGTGATTGTTTTGCATTTTATGATGTTTAAGTTAAATTCGACTTATACATGGTGAAATTTTTATCGTTTTGAACCCTTAAAGGGGTCACTCAGACCATCAAAAAAAAAACTTTTCCCATGGGAACAATGAAAACAAAAAAAAATCGACATTCCCATACAAACTGGCCGGGCGGCGGAACTGTTTTGTATGGAAATGACGAAATTTTTTTTGAGTTCCTAACATTGGTTCCATAGAAAAAGTTGTTCATATTGATGGTCTGAGTCACCCCTTTAAGGGTCCAAAATGATCAAAATTTCGCCATGTATATTTATTTCGTCTATAGACTTTCAATGTCTATGTAAAATTATGGTGTAAGTTGTATGTATGGTGTAGTCTCATTCAAAACTCACGAGTTTTTAGATCCAACCACAAATTGTCTTGTCAGAAGGATTTAACTAAGCGCGCCTAATCCATGAGATTACAGCATACTGAGCCGCAGAGGAATGATTTAATGTGACCAGCTGTCATCGCCTTAACGCAAAAAAAAAAAAAACAAATCTAACAAACAGCTGCTTTCTTGCAATGAATTGGTGTGTCTTAACTTAAAAATGTATGTATCACCTTAAGAGTCTTAAGGTGATACATACATTAAAAAAAAAACCAGTGCTGTCCATATTTGAAACAAATAAATTAAAGAAGTCGCTCAGTAAAGTTTCACTTCTTACTTTAAACTGTAAACGGTAGTTCATAAAATAGTTTGAAAATAGACCGGTTTAGAAAATTCTCAGTTTTTCTTCAAATAATTTATTTGCTACTAGCTGTTGCCCGCGGCTCCGCCCGCGCTAGTGTCGATCCCTCGGGAACAGTAGAATTTCCCGGAATCAAACATTCCCTATGTCCTTCCTCGGGCCTCACACCTCCATACCAAATTTTATCCAAATCAGTTCAACGGTTAAAGCGTAAAAAAACGACAGACAGAGTTACTTTCGCATTTATAATTTTAGTATTAGTATGGAAGTATGAATATTATTTATATTTCTAAGTCCAGAAATGAGAAAATTTCCATAAAACCTTTACCCTCCCATTTTACCCCTTTAGGAGTGAATTTTGTCCATTTTACCTACATATATGTTTTTTAATTGTAATCGAGAACTTACATACCTATTTATTTTCCTACTTCATAGTCCATTGGAAAATTTCTAGGCTTAAATATTGATAGCAAATTGAACTGGAAAAAGCATGTAGAAAATGTATGTGCTAAACTAAATAGTTTCTCTTTTGCCCTTTCCAAACTTGCAAAAACAGCGACGAAGAGCACTGCTGTTACGGCATACTTTGGCTATGCTGAATCCGTATTGCGATATGGGCTCATAATTTGGGGAAATAGTACTGACATGCAACATGCTTTCGTGGCTCAAAAAAAGTGTATAAAAGCGATATGTGGAGTTACGCCTGACACGTCATGTAGGCCTCTTTTTAGGTCCTTGAACATTTTGCCATTACCAAGCCTGTACATTTATGAAATTGCTAAATTTGTAAAACTTAATTATGACTTGTTTAAAGAGGCTAAAGATGTGTTTTCTAGAAACACTAGAAATGGAAATAGGCTTGTTGTTAATATAATGCCTAGAAGTGCAAAAATGAAAAAGAATTGTTATTATATGTGCATCTTAATTTATAACAAGATACCAGATTCCATAAAAAACACGACATTTAATAGTTTTAAAAAAAAATTTCGTAATTGGCTAAGTGAACAAGGATTCTATACAGTGCAAGAGTTTCTCAATTTCAAGCCCTGAGTAAAAATCTAAATTAGTATATATAATCTTATTCTGATGACACCTATAATTAATTTTTAAATAATTTGACATTTATATTTTGATTTTGATTAGTGGATTTGTTTTAATTTATATAACTTGACAATAATTTAATTTATATACATATTTGCATGCTATTGTTATGGCTGATTAGGTATGAAACTGTAACGATTATTAACATCCTTGTATACCCTTCTCAAACGCAAATAAAAATTATTCTATTCTATTCTATTCTATTCCAGAAATGAGAAAATTTCCAAACAAACTTTACCCCCCTTCTGGGGGATTTGTTACAGTTGACCTACACAGATCTTTTTCAATTGTAATCGTGAATTTATTTACCTATTTTCATACTTCTAAGTCTAGAAATAAGTAAATTCCTATACAATCTTTACCCCGCTATTTTACCCCTTTAGGGGAAAATATCGTCAATTTTACTTACACAGATATTATTAATTGTAACCTAGAACTTATATACTTATTTTCATACGTCTAAGTCCAGAAATGAAAAAAAATCCATACAAAGTTTATACCACCCACCCACCCCTATTTTACCCCTTAAGGGGGGAATTTTGCAAATTTCATCAACCTACACACATCTTTTTTAATTTTAATCGAGAACTTATATACTTACTTTCATACTTCTAAGTCCAGAAATGAGAAATTTCCATATAAATTTTACCCCTTTAGAAGTTGAATTTCTTAAAAATCCTTTCTTAGCGCTCACGCACATCATTAAAAGAACCTCTGTACCAAATTTCAAGTTTCTAGGCGCAGCAGTTTCGGTTGGTTTGCCGTTTGCCCGCGGCTACGCCGCCGCCGTTAGTGTCCATCCCTCAGGAACAGTTTGGACCCTTAAAGGGGTGACTCAGGTCATCGATATGAACAACTTTTTCTATAGGACCAATGCTAGGAACTCAAAAAAAATTCGTCATTTCCATAAAAAAGAGTCCCGCCGTCCGGCCAGTTTGTATGCGAATGTCGAATTTCTTTTTAAGTTCCCAGCATTGTTCCCATAGGAAAAGTTGTTCATTTTGATGGTCTGAGTCACCCCTTTAAGGGTCCAAAACGATCAAAAATTCACCGTCTATATTTGCAGGCAAATTAATGCCTTGAGTTCATTCAAATGACGATAACTTTTTTTTTAATGAACCGATTTTGATGAAACGAACTTTAAATGTTTTGCTGGGTTAAAACAAAGCAATTGGTGAAAGTTTGAAGTAAATCGGTTCAGTATTTTCGGAGATAATCGTGATCATACATACAGACAGACAGACAGACAGACAGACAGACAAGAAATTCGAAAAAACTTTTTTTGCTTTCTATTATTCTTTTTTAGTGTCCCTCTATCCATTTCAGTCAAAAATTCTAAATGTACAGACAAAATATTTTTACTGTTTTATTATATGTATAGATTTGCGTGTACCATCCGAGAGCGCATCGTTGCTTCCCGTCAGGCAAGATAGACGTCAAACGCACTCAAATTATTCATACAATAAAATTAATGGTAGCAAACACTGGACCTCAAAAAATTCAGGTACGGCCTTGACATAAATCGTACACATATTTTAATTATTTTCTTCCCAATTGGTGTTTACAAAAATTACACAAATAAAAAGAAATAATTCTAATCGAGTCTTATTTAACACTGAAGTCAGACTTTCAAACTGCCTAAAGGCATCCGCGGTTTATACATGACCTTCGAAAAAATACTAATGAATGAGTTATTTTTTGTTGGTAAGTACGTCACTTGTTACTTTCTAAGAAACTCCGCACACTGCAGACTTTTTATCGCCCTCCGTATAGTTCACATTACATCAGTTCCATCTTCATTGCACATTGAGAGCCAGATTAAACTATCGTACATACATACATTCATATTATCACGTCTTTACCCCTTACGGGGTAGACAGAGCCTAAAGTCATATGACCGAAAGGTCACGTTTAGCGTGGCAAAAAACGGAATCAAAATAGTGATGGGTTCGCATCGCCTATTGTCATTCTTTAGATTTTCGCTCAATCCCTTGACCGGTTTCTACGGTCTGCGCGGGAAGAGAAGCAGCTGGCACATTCTACGTTATATACATATTTTCTTTTCTCCCAGACCAGCATGGAAGAAACTATCAGCCGATAGAAAGTCTGCAGTAGATAAATATAAAATAAATATATATACGGACAAATCACACAAATTGAGCTAGCACCAAAGTAAGTTCGAGACTTGTGTTATGGGATACTAACTCAACGATACTATATATTATAACAAATACTTATATAGATACACATCCAAGACCCAGGCCAATCTGAAAAAGATCATTTTCCATCTTGACCTGGCTGGGGATCGAACCCGGTCACTCCGTGTCGCAGGCAGGCGTGTTGACCGCTGCGCCACGGAGCTAGTCGAGATATACGGTGACTTTAAGATTTTGTTAGGAAGTCCATGAAACAAAGACAAATCTAATTATCCATTGGATCCAAATTGTCTATTAAGCCACCGACTGACAGCTGTTTCCTTTAATTTTATACATGTTCCAATTATACGAGAACAATAAATTCCAGGAATTTACGAGCGAGATAAACTTCTCATTAAACAATTGTCAGATAACTTGACTATTCGAACCTCGTACGGAGCGAAGATACAAGTAATTTAATTAAAGGATTAAAAAGTCATGGGGTTAAACTCTTGCTCAATAAATTTACCTTATACTCGTACATAGTGTTTTGTAATGTTTTCGCTTTGTTATTATTTAAACGGCAAAACTGCGAAACCAGCGCCGATTTTTCATTAATATGCATTTGATAGATTAAGAAAACTTATGATTACTGCTATAAGTACATTTCCTATACAATATAGATGCGGATATTTTACGGCTCAGCAAACCAAATGTTATCCTAATATTATAAATTCGAAAGTGTCCTAATATTATAAAGCGTATAGATGTGGTATATGGTACTGAAGCCTTTTCGGCTTGTTCGGGAGGCTGGAAGGCATCAAGCCTGTTAGCGAGACGATTCGTGATAACCCTCGAAAACAGCTTATAGACGTGGCTCAGGAGCGTGATGGGTCTATAGTTCTTTAGTAGAGTATTGTCACCCTTTTTAAAGAACAGAACCACCACGCCCCTGTTCCCAGCCTCTGGCGTCACGCCCTCGAGCAAAACGGAATTAAAGAGCCTCTGAAGGACTTTTTTTAAAAATTATAACGATGTCGAAATTAAATTTGAAAACAGTCATAGTCCCTTCATAACACCATCATAGCACTGTATCCAATATCTCATTTCACGGACCAGGAGAGCAGCGAAGCGCAAGCAGTCACCGCGGGCGTGACGGATGGCGCGTGCTGTGACACGTGTCCAAGATTTATAAGAGGTCAAATTAGGTTTCTACGTCGCAAAATTCTCAAATGCTATCTAAACAAATTACAAAATCTCTATTTTGTAAAAGGCAGGACGTTTTTGATTAAACATGTCAATGAACCATTGGTAGAAAACCTGTTAAAAAACCGCATAGAAATCGGTTTACCCGTTTAGGGTAGAGCGAGAGAGAGTAGATCCCACAGATAGGGAGATAAACACACAAAAAGCGGTAAAACTTACAACACCCATCATTGTGCGTTGAGAGTTAAAAAATATAGAGGACAGTAAGTAGGATTATAAACTCATTTCTAGGGCTACCGCATCTATAACTCCTTTCAATAAGTCCTGAGAACCTAGATCTTAAGTACTACTAATGTAATTGAATACTTAAGTCCTGATATCTAGAGATAATAGAAGTTACATACACATACAGCATTTTTATCCCTAACGGGAAAGACGTTAGACGTTGAGAGTTAAGATTTATATAACTTAACCTTTTGTACGCCAGCGCTTGTTAACGTTACTTCACGCCCGACGCCAGGCTGGTGCAAATTGTAACAAGTTTAATTGTCAATGGCGTCTCAGTCACGCGAACGTTTGCAACTAAAATGGTCAATGGCGCCCAATAGATTACAGTGCACAAAAGGCCAGTATTAGTTATCCATAAAACACTTATTCATGTAACATTAATGGCTTAAGGGGTAAATAGCAACCACTACTTCGGAAAGCATGTGAAGCCGTTGGTCCTGGCCGTCATTGATAGCAGTAGTGAAGCCATGTTAGATGCCTTAAGGCAACTTGAAAAATTTGACACTAGTGTCGGCCACTACAAACACGAAACGCAGGCACTACTGGTGGTAAATTTTCGAGTCGGGCCATATGCCGACCTTGCTTGCCATTCGAACAAAATAAAAATGCACATCGCTGGGCTATCAAGCTCGATGAATCTTACATTTGTCATTTTAGGGTACTAGGCGAGCAGCGAAACGCAAGAAGTTACCGCGGGCGTGACGGACGGCGCGTGCTGTGACACGTGTCAAGAGATTTGTAAATGTTAGAATTACAAGTGTCCAATTGCATGAGAGGTATGGGACCGCGGCTCATCGTTCATTTCAATGATGAGCTTTTAAAATAGATATTAAATGGGTCACATTGATCTGTAATTCCATACTCGTCTTTTTAGACATCTGACACATCTTAAGACTGCAATATAATGATAATAGCCGGGACCAACGGCTTACCGTTCCTGCGGTTTGATAATCTCACACCAGCGTTTGGCCACTCGACCTTGCTTGCCATTCGACCAAAATAAAAGTGTTCACGTCGCTGGGCTATCCAGCTCGATGAATTTCACATTTGTCATTTTATAGTATTAGGCGAGCAGCGAAGCGCAAGAAGTCACCGCGGGCGTGACGGACGCCGCGTGTTGTGGCACGTGTAAAAAGATTTGTAAAAGTTAGAATCTCAAGTGTCCAATTGCATGTAAGGTATGGGACCGAGGCTCATCATTCATTTCAATGATGAGCTTTTAAAATGGACATTATTAAATGGGTCATATTGATCTGTAATTCCATACTCGTCTTTTTAGACATCTGACACACCTTAAGACTGAAATCGAATGATAATAGCCGGGACGCGTATTGCCAAACTGTATACTGACCCAGACCGGGGTTGCTCTGAGTTCGATCGCAGTTTGCCTTTGTAGTTGAAGAGCAAACTGTATACTTATTCAGAGAGTGTCTGAATCAAAATAAATTTTGCTTTAAAATACTATACCAAAATACATACGAGTCCAGACGTCCATACTTTCCAGCGTCTGGTGTAGTATGTAATGGCATGATAATTTAAAACAAAATGTATGAATGCAGACATGTTTTATTTCTCTGCCTCGTCTTCTAAAACTTGCGTCGCTTGCGACCTTGACTCCTTTTTTTCGCCAGTGGTCGTGACGTCGCTTCATTAGCAATTACGCAAGTGTTTATTAAATAAAGTGTAAAAGTTTAAAATTGTTTTTTTTATAGATCGGTGTAAATCTTGATAATTTGAATAAAATTGACAATTGGCTAGTTTGCGTTACGAGTACGCTGGTAGAAACAGTTGGCGTACGTACTTATTTATTGATATTTTAACATATAATTTTTATTTCGCATTTTCCGGTTATTAACCAAAAAAATTAACAGATTTGAAGTCGGTTTAAATTACTTATTAAGTTCTTTTAATTCCCTTTTTACTTATCCGTTTTTTGTATTTGGTGCTAATGACAATTTTTGATCGGGAAATATTTGAGTTTTTGTTTTTGGCGTTTAATGAAAATTTCCCATTTTTTGTTCTTGATTCATTAATTTACTTTGTTATCAATCACTTATCATATCGACTTAATTGAGTTAATATTACCTAGACCAAAATAACAAATAGATACAATTTGGTGATCAGTGCATCTTTCTTATTAAAAATTAATAAATACTGAATTGGAAATTCTTATAGTTTTTTTAACACCCTCTATAGTTGTTACAGTTCAAATAAATTTTTAGTCATACTCATAGTCATTACAAAGGCTTTTCTTTAATTAAAACTTAAATTACTTCACAATAGGTATGTTTTTTGGGGAAAGTTGTTAAGTTTCACGGATAGGATACCTAAAAATCGCAACAGCTAGAAAAAAACAGTATGTAAAAAAACTGTCACAGTTTGCTTTACATACAAGCGAGCAAAGTGCATACCTTCTCAGACTGCTCTGAGCTCGTATGTACTTTGCTCCAATTTGTTTGTGATTTTAATGAGCACGACGTAGTTCAGTACAGACTATGGGTGTCTGGGTCAGTATACAGTTTGGCAATACGCAGCCGGGACCAACGTCTAAAGGTCTCAAAATCTCACACCACCGTTTGATCACTTACAAAGGCATGCGCAAGCCAACCTTGTTCTTCATAAAAAAACGTTTTTAATTGGTATCTTTGACAATGGAAATACTTGGCATGAATCAGACGTTGGCACAGCGATGACACCCAAACAAAAGCCAAACAGGGGTGCTAATGAAATCCGAATTAGATTAGAGGGGGTAATGACCCGGGGGGTGCGAAGGGGAGGTAACGAGATTACAATGCACTAAAATGATTACAACCCTTCGCATTCGGGCGCATTAGTCGTGACGAATTCCGTGATGCTATTCGATTGTTTGTTTTGGTAAATGTGATAATAATGATTACAGTACAATCGTCAATTACTTCAAGTGCACGTAGCTAGCATTATTTTCAACTATGCTATTTACAGCTTTTGCCCATGACTGCCTGCGCGTAGAAGTCGAAAATTGGACCAAGGAATCACGTTGTCCCATAAAAACTTAGCCCCCTTTTTCACCCCCTTAGGGGTAGAATTTCGGATTTATTTTTCTTCTCGGATGCCCACTTCATACAAAGACCACACCCTCCGATCAGCGGTTTAGGCTGAGCGTTGATCTTTATAGTCAGTCATTTAGGACATAGTATTTTAGATGTATAGATAATGGATAACTCGTGCTATTTTGTCTGGATTACCGACTATAGTTTCGGACTCGTCAGGAGTCTATTTTCGAGGAGAGCTTGGGATGCGCGACGCCGTAGTTTCCTGGGATCCTAGTATCGTAGTATGGATATTCGGCAACAAAACAGCACCAGAGTGACCGGTTTTGAAATATGATGTACTTACGTTAGTTTCAATTGTATTAATATTTTCAACTAGCTTTGAATGTCGTTTCCTCTGAAACAGAACTTTTCTAGAGCTATAATAAGATTTGATAAAACAACCTGTTACTATCATCGTCTATACCTATATCTCTATTTCCTCCCGAAGCTCTGTCAACACCGTAAAAGATAATACTATAGCAGTCCTCATATATCTATCAGTCTGCATCACAACAGAGCAGGGTCTACAAATTAGATTGTCCGGATCGCAGGACCCCATCGACATTAGTTTTCATTTGCACTTATTGCATTATTGCTTATTAGGTTTACGTAAAGTGCATTCTACTTGAACAAATTTAATAAATATGTACCTATTTTTAATATTAATTTCTTTTGGTAAAGTTAAATAACAATTTCTCTTAATTTTCTTACAATATCGAAATATAACGATAAGACAAACTTTAATTTATATTTTCGCTGTCAAAATGTTCATAGTGAGACATACTAGGAAATTAGGAATAATAAACTAGTCTTGCGTGATCGTCTGCTGTAGGATCACGTCAATATTAATTCGTCGATCAAATAGATACGAACTATGGATTAACAAAAAAATAAAGACATAAATAATTCAGAAAAACATTGACGAAAATAAAGAAATATACTAAAAGAAAAAAAAAAAAAGATAAATCAATAAAATAAAATAAAAGGGGACTTTCTTAGCATCATCATCATATTCAAAAAGTACCAAAAAGAAGTTCGCGTGAGCAAGACCGTTCTTGTCAATCAATAATCTTTAGGCTGCGAAGAGAAATAGCAGCGAAACAGTAAAGCCACAATTAAGCAAGAAAGAGATACTTACAACAAGGATACACTTTCCACTCCTTCTTACTTACTGCCTGAGAAACACGAAAGAAAAATAATACCCATAGTACCTAATCAAAATGTTTGTCGCCAAAATTACTAGGACCTCAAAATTCCGAAAGAGGTTCGCGTGAGTACAATTTGCATGCACAAAGCCGGTACGCTCGCGGCTGTGTTGATTTATCAATATATAACTGCATCGTTAGGCCGCAAATAAAAAATGGATAAAAGAGAAAGCAGAAAATTTTCGAGAACAAAGTAAAAAATAGAAGAAAAACGATAGACTCTACGCCTCAATACTCGTAAAATACAAAAGAAAAAACCCATAGTGGCGAAATATTTGTCGCCAGCCTACTAGGAAAACAAAAATTCGAAAGAGGTTCGCGTGAGCAAGATTGCGGCACGCAAAAAGCCAGCGGCTGCTGTGTTGATTAGCAATCAATAGCCGTGCGATGAGAAAGCAGCAAAAAAGGACAAAACCCAATTTTTGTTCCTAGAAAAGCAAGAGATAGAAGAAAAAACGTACATTCAACCTACGAATAAACTTATTCGTAGCATTCCACCCCTTCGGCCTGGGAAACATGAATGAAATCAAAATCTTTGTCGCCAAAAGTACTAGGGAAACAAAACGCCGAAAGAGGTTAGCGTGAGCAAGACTGCGGCATGCACAAAGCCGGTACGCTCGCGGCTGTGTTGATTTATCAATCAATAACCGCATCGTTAGGCCGCGGGGCAGCCTTTGTAGTCGCCGGTCTCCGCGAGTGCACCGCTGCTCACCGTTGAAATGCTAAACTCGTGTGCAGAGTGGAAAATGCGGTTACGATTGCCAGACATGCATAATCAGTTTACCGAATAAAAGAGGAACGAAAATAGAACTCGAGGACAAAAAACATTAATCTATCACTTTAATATGTTTCGAGGGTACTAGGCGATACCAATAATACCTATCAATATTTTTTTTTCTTAATTCTTTATTATTACACTAGTATATTTGCAACAAAAAACAGAATAATGTAGTAAAAATCATTAA
This sequence comes from Elegia similella, assembly GCA_947532085.1. Taxonomy (NCBI): domain Eukaryota; kingdom Metazoa; phylum Arthropoda; class Insecta; order Lepidoptera; family Pyralidae; genus Elegia; species Elegia similella. The sequence continues at coordinate 3,117,029 of OX383944.1, forward strand.
ACACGAAAACGTTTGAAGTCGACACCTTCCTAGCTCATGGTTTGTGAAATCACTTCAAATTCAAATTCAAAACGTTTATTCAATATAGGTTTCTTTGAACACATATTAATTGTCATATTTCACTTCTTAACAATTGTTGACGTCAAAAATTTACTTATGGCTAAGTTTAATGCCGCTTCCAAAGCGGAGTGCAGAAGAAGCGGCAACAAACTGCACAGCGCATTTTCTCCAAGGACGACAACTCACAATTTTTGAACTCTAAGTGATGGTCGCTTCGGATAAAATTAGTGTCTTATCCGAACAAATCTATAGCGCATCTATAATCTTCTAACATAATCAGGGAGATTCTACTTACGCAAGCAAGACCAACGTAAGAATTTGTTAGCATTCGCAAAGTAATAACTTTAATTTCGAAAATGGTGAAGGAGGAATATACAACATGTATTATTATTTAAAAAATTAAAGAACCCGAATGCTCTCCCTTATTTGACAGTTGGGTTTTTGAAACTAACTTTCCGATACTCTTCTTCTTTCGCCTAGCCTTATCCCATTTACTTGGGGTCGGCTCTCCTAATATGGCGTCGCCAGGAATTTCTATGCTGGGTCGTCAGCGGCGGTATTTGGGCATCTTTCATATCCCTTTTGACAAGCCCCATCCAAGTAAGTGTGGGTCTTCCAGGGCCTCTGGGGTGCTCACTCATCTCCAGCACGTTTCTACTCATGTGCTCAGGTGGTCGCCGCATGACATGGCCGTACCATCTGAGTCGGCTTTCGGTCAGTTTATCCTTTATAGGTCTGACTTTAAAGCTGCCACGAATGTGCACATTTTTGACGTGATCCAGCAGTGTCACGCCTCCGGCCCATCTGAGCATTCGCATCTCAGCCACATGCAGTTTGTCTGTATGAGTTTTCTTTAATGGCCAACATTCTGCGCCGTATGTCATGGCGGATCTCACCGCTGCTTTATAGACCCTCCCTTTGATGCGAACCGGTATTTTTTTGTCGCATAGTACTCCAGACAGTTCACGCCATTTCAGCCACCCAGTGTTAATACGGTTGATCACGTCAGCATCAATTGAGCCATCTTTTTGGATAACTGAGCCCAAGTATTTAAAGCTCGTGACATTTTTCAAGGGAGTGTCCTGCAGCATAATAGTACCATTGTCTGTGGTTCCGCTGAAGTTACAATGCATCACCTCGGTCTTTTGACGGCTTAGTCGTAGCCCGTTTTCCTCTAGAGTTGTTCTCCATGTTTCCAGCATATTTTGCAGATCTTCTACATTGTCACTAATAAGGACAATGTCGTCAGCATAGAGAAGATTCCACGGGGGAGAGCGTTGTATATCTGATACTTTCCGATACCCTAACTGTCAAAATCCATCTTGCCGTTAGAAAACATAACACGAACATCAATCGGGTTCGAATTCATTCGAGTTAAACATACATACGAATCAATTTATAAACCTAAGAAAATCTATTATCAAACAAAGGAGTTACAAGCCCACGCATCAATATACCTAATACATAAATACAGCAACCGAAAATTGATAAAGCCGATCATCAAAATCACACATTGATAGATGATATCCGTTAAAACAAACAGACTCACAGAAACTATGACAAGCCTCTCATGATTTATCGGCGCCTGGTGCCCGCTGCCTACCTACTATAAATTATTATACGTAATGATCGCCAGTGATTTATTGTTACGATAAATAAATCGATACGCCCGAATAAAATATTCGATTGGAAATATTCCAATGAGAAAAAGGTTCGCATAGACGGGTTAATGATTTGGAGTACTTACCTAATTGCTGGAGCGAGATGGCGGTTTGTTTTAAATGATATTGAGGCGGGATTAAGATAAAGTCAGTCTCCAGCCGTAAAATTACTTCCTAGAACAATTGTTGATCTGAATACTGGTCAAAAAATCAAAAATCTTTATTCTTTAACATTAATCATAAATACATAGGTTGCAGGGGCTCACCGATTAAGTTTAAAAAACCTGTATCTGGTGAGTCCCGCTCTTTCAATACAATGACTATATACAATAAAGAATAAAATCTAGGCGCAGAACAAAATAGAATTCATACATTTAATATTTAAATTTAAATCCTCGTGTACAAATTTAAATTATGTTTATTTATTATATCTATTTTATTTATGTTACTGGAATTAGAAGTACAATACTGACAGAGTCATGTTGCAAAGAAGCGTGTAGAAAACAGATAAAATATTATTGTACTAGCGGGCTAGGACAGTCAGCCACTGAGATACCTGACCTGACCCCACCCTCTACTTTTATCTTGAATTATCTTATACTAAAAATAGTATTAACGTGAAAATGTATATTCAGAAAGCCTTAGTTAAAATCTTTTTGAACATATATTTTCATTTTAGTATTATTTTTAGTTTAAGAGAAACGTCAAATTGTCCGTAATATAATGCAGCGGATTATACAATCCGACTGCGACGTATACACTACGCGAAAAGAAACGACACATAAGCATATGTGCACGTAAAATCGCATGCGCGGGGCGAACTTTACCTATGTGACAATGCTGGAAACTCTGGACGTAGACACATACCTTTGGCATAGTGTTTTGTTTAGACATTTAAGGTAAATTTCGAAGTCTCTCTTTTTTTATTCAAAATTCAATTCAGAATTAAAAACGTTTATTTAATATGAACTCTTATTAATATTTATAGATTCTATTTTCAGATAATAATCGATTTATTATAGGAAATTTCTTCATATTAACGGGCTGGGACTCCCCATTATACCACTTGTAAACTTACCACCGACATTCTCTTAAACAGGTCTCAGCCTGTCAAAATAAACAAATTGGGATCAACGTGGAACTCCAAATTCACCGTCAATAGCCTAGGTCTTAATTATGCTCTAGAGACACAAATATGATCCCTGAAAACACTACACTCCTTTTGTGAACTGTCGTGTAAAAAGAAGAAAAAGGTGTGTAAGAATCTCCACAACGGCTACAAGCGTTTGGAATCCGTCTGTCTTGGTCATCGTACGGCAAAAACTGGTCGTGTCGCCGCGAACACGCGGACACGTGTAACGATGCATTATACATTTGACGGAAAAAGTATGGAACAGATTTTATATCCTCTGAATATCAACGATATCTGCTGCTAAAGAAGCTCAATAGCCCAGTTGGCGAGCGCATTTTTAGAGTTTACGTATGTAAAGCAACCTCGGACATGGTCCCCATTGGGATGGGTGACCACAATTTGCGCAAAATGCTCCTCAAGCTCTTCCGTACTTCGAAAGACACGTTAAGCTGTTGTTTCCGACTGTCATCTTTAGATGACGGTCGTTAAAAGCTATGTCAGATGGTTTAGGCAGCTTGAAAAATCTGACACGAGTATTGGCCACTTACACAAACGAAAAGAAACAGAAGAAGAATTTTGAATTGAACCGAACTTCTATAGAATACATTGCCGCGGAATCGCCGCCAAAATCACGGCGATCGAGGTTATTACGCCTACAATGCTATTTGAATTACTGACACATTATGCCGAAATTACGTCGCTTTATAGCGTATAGTCCAACTTTGGTCGGCCGAAGTTCGATTCGATTACCGGGGATGAACCGTGGGGTAGCGGAAACAGGTTTTGGAATAGTGTGTTTACACCGTACACACTAAGAAGGTCAGGGGTGTCATCCTCAACTGCCTACCCGGTGGTTGCGGGTATGGCATCGGTACGCGCGCCCGGCATCCCGAGCTGCTACTTGCTTTTCCGTTTCATCCAAGTAGTATTCCAATACATACATTCCCTTCCCAAATCCAACAAATTCCTATTCTTCCTCAGCTTAAAAATGCTTCCAATGGGCAGCAGCAGCAGCATTGGAAGCGCAAGAAGCAACTGCGGTCACCAACCCGCCTGCCAAGTGTGGTGTGGTAAGTATGACAATATCCTGCCATGGAACGAAAACTCCTTTAAACATGACATTTAATTATACCAATGTATACCAACCCGCCTGCGAAGCGTGGTGTGGTGAGTATGACAATATCCTGCCATGGAACGAAAACTCCTTTAAACATGACATTTAATTATACCAATGTATACCAACCCGCCTGCGAAGCGTGGTGTGGTGAGTATGACAATATCCTGCCATGGAACGAAAACTCCTTTAAACATGACATTTAATTATACCAATGTATACCAACCCGCCTGCCAAGTGTGGTGTGGTGAGTATGACAATATCCTGCCATGGAACGAAAACTCCTTTAAACATGACATTTAATTATACCAATGTATACCAACCCGCCTGCGAAGCGTGGTGTGGTGAGTATGACAATATCCTGCCATGGAACGAAAACTCCTTTAAACATGACATTTAATTATACCAATGTATACTCAGTCCGCATACCTGGGTTCTAACGTTTTCAAAAATTGTGAGTTGATGTCTTTTGGAGAAAATGCGCTGTGCAGTTTCTTGCCGCTTCTTCTGCACTCCGCTTTGAAAGCGGCATTATATAAACTTAGCCATAAGTACATTTTTGACGTCAACAATTGTTGAGAAGTGAAATATGATAATTAATAAGTATTCAAAGTAACCTATATTAAATAAACATTTTGAATTTGAAATGACTTCGAATTTGGTAGAGGACTTTGTTCATCAGTGAACTTCTAACTGTTGGAATGATGATGATGATGATGACACTTAGAAGTGAGGGAATAGTATATTAAACTCTAGAAAAGTAGTATGAGTTAGAAATAGAAGATGACTCATTCAGGATGCAATTGGCTTCTAAGACCTTTTTCTCTAAAAATACCTACAACATAATGGGCGCGAATAACTAAATTATGATTTATGTGCCATTGTCTGTCCGTTTGTTTTTACAGGTCTCCGTAAGATATGCGAAACACGGGCAGCGTGATGGTTTGCGCTGCGGTGGAATTTTGCGGCAAAAAATGTGTCCGATATTTTTATGAAGGCACTGTTGTTGCTGATTGCTTTGCTGTTGTATAGTACGGTTAAAAGCCGTAATGCGGGTACGCCTAGTTTTAGCCGGCTAGAACTATATCATCATGGCATCATCATTAAAGCCGTAAGAAGTCCACTGCTAGACCTACGGCCTCTCCTAAGGATTTTTCGTTTCATGGGAGGATATTGCCATACTCACCACGCTTGGCAGGTGGGTTGGCGAGCCCAGTTTCCTTTGCTTCTTGTGCTTCCGACGCTGTTGCCCATCGGAAGTATTTTAAAGCTGGGGAAGGATAGGAATTTGTTGGATTTGGGAGGGTAATGAAGGTATTAGGATACTACTCACTCCGATTATTGGGGGAAAGCAGCGGCATTTCCATACAAAAGGGTTCTGTTGCCCGGCCAGTTTGTATAGGAATGTCGATTTTTTTTTATGTTCCCTGTTCCCATAGAAAAAGTTGTTCATATTGATGGGCTGAGTCACCCCTATAAGGGAACGTCGAGGGCCAATTTACACGCTGTATATTTATTTACCTCTACGCCCACCAACATGCTAAACGCGGCTTTTAGTACTTATAGACCAGGGCTCTGTCTACCCCGCAAGGGAGAAAGATGTGATAGTATGTATGTATTTAAATCGAAACAGTTCTCATGATAAACTAGACCTGATTTACCCGGGTAATGTAAGCAAGTTCTAGTTAACAGACAAGTATGGAATGGCAAAAAGCTTTCGCGCAGTCACGTAAATTCCTACCGGTCTGCATATCAAATCTGTTTGGAACAGCGTGAGATTGGAACCAAATTCAATTCCCATTCATAGTGAAATCTATTTTACAAGCTTTTATATAACTTGCAATGTATCTATGTTTGATCAGGTGGAATCTTGCAACTCAAATTTTAAGCAGATATCTTCCACCGATTGAGCTGAAGTATTGTTACTCGTTTAGTTTGGATGACAATGCACACATACATAGTATCACGTCTTTTCCCTTGCGGGGTAGACAGTGCCCAGGTCTATGACGTAATTCTAAATCCATACCGGACAAGCTCTTTTGATACACTTCGACAATATGGATAAAAAAATAGAGTGATTTATTTAAGAGCTTGTTTTTAAAAAGTTTTAACTTTTAATTTATTTGCTTTAAGTAAGAGGCGACTTAGGAAATACTAGCTAAACAAAGCTCATAAACATCAATGCGACGAGCCGGCCCATTTATGCTACTAGCAATTCATTTTGGCGGTAGCGTGATATTTTTTGGAAGTTTTGACGAAACTTGTTGCTGATGAACCGTTGTAGCTCTTTGACGAAACATGTCGAATAGTCTTGTGTAATTTTTTTGTTGAAAGTAAAATAAATATATGATCCTAAAGGACGTGATTCGAATTCTATTTCGAGCCGAGTTTTTTTTCACTATCGTATTTTCAATTTTAATAATGATATACATCTTATTCAAATTTAAATAATAAAAGAAACCATTACAATCTAAATTCTAATCCAATAACATTACTATAGAGTGAGCCGCTTTAAATATTTAGGTCACATTATAACTGAGGATCTCAAAGATGATTCTGATAATGAGCGCGAGCGCAGGGCGCTGCGCTGTTCGAGATAATATGCTGGCCCGTAGGTTTGCTCGCTGTACGACTGATGTCAAAATAACTTTGTTTAAGGCTTTGCCAATCGTTTTACACGAGCAGCCTGTGGGTTAGTTACACGCAAAAGACATACAGCGCCTTGCGCGTACAGTACAACAATGTATTCAGGATGTTGTTGCGGCTGCCTTTCTGCAGCGCATCTGCGGTGTTTGCTGAAACTCTTAATGACTTCTATGCTATCAGACGCAAATGAGTCGCTTCTTTACAAAACAGACTGCGGGGCAGCACCAACGACATCCTGCAGGCATTATGTGCAAAATATAAGCGCACACTACATTCGTTCTGGAGTAGTAATGTAATTGGTGCAGTATAGTAAATATTACCTACTAATATATTTTAAGTTTAAATTGTTACTAACAAAAATGGGTCAAAGTTATCTAAATAAATCAATTTATTTATTCATTTAAATAAAATCACTTTAATACGGTATTATCGCGTATATTACATTATTTTTACACCTAACGTTTCGAAAACTTTACAGTTTTCATGGTCGCATGTAGACTAAGTTGACATTTGTCTTTGTGTTTACATTATTTTTACACCTAACGTTTCGAAAACTTTATTTATTTATTTATTTATTTATTATCAACACATACAGATTTACAGTCATAACACCAATACATCTGCATGCTAGTCAATATAGTAATAAAATTAGAAATTAGATGTCAAAGTAAAATACAATAATAATATGAAATCAAATAAATTTTTAAGCAAAGATGAGCAATAAAATATAAAAAGACATATCAAATAATTAAATAATAAAATTACAAAAATTCCAATATGCTAGTACATTACAAATAAATACATGTAGTGGATCATAAAACAGATCTAAGTCATTGCACTGAACGAGCATGTCACCGAGTAGCTGCAGGGCTCTGGCCGTAGGAGCATTTTTCGCGTACACCGTGCGAACAATACCCGGAGTAAAAAGGCGGGGTCGTCTTCGTGGCTCCGCTACTGCGCCACCTCTCTGGTGCCATCGCATGGGAACTCGAAGCCCCAATTGTCCGAGTGCACACTCGTTACTTATTTTATTATTTAGTAATAGGTAATAGTGGACAAGGAGTTGCAGTTTTCTTCGAAAGATTAATGTATTGAGCTCTACCATCCCCGAGACAAACATAGATGGAAAGAGGTACGGATAGTACCCGTATTTTCTTCTGTAGAGCCATCTTGCAAATCTTCGCTGAATTTTTTCCACCATAAGTGCATAGGTACTTTCATAGGGATCCCAGATTATAGAACAGTACTCCAGTTTACTACGAACGTAAGCGTTGTAGAGTGAGATTGCCACTTTTGTGTCTTTGAAATCCGAAGATACCCTAAGAATAAATCCTAATGCCCTGGAGGCTTCTTTGCATATATTCACAATGTGGTCGTGATAGTCGAGTTTACAATTCAATGTAAGACCTAAATCTCGAATCTCTCTAGTTCGTTCAATTGGGTTGCCATTCAGGTGGTAGGTGGCTATTATAGGTGATAGAGAACGGCTGAGGGTAATTGTCTTGCATTTAGCAGTGTTAAAATGCAGGTGGTTATTTCGACTCCATAGTGCCAATGCGTCGATGTCCTTCTGTAATTTGATTGTGTCGACGTCACTCTTTACACTGAGCAGCAATTTTAAATCATCCGCAAATAAGAGACACTTAGCATACCTAATAACTTTCGGTAGATCATTAATCATGATAAGAAAGAGAGTCGGACCCAATGTACTCCCCTGGCTCACTCCAGATCGAGTATAGTAACTTTCAGATGTGTAGTTACCCAGCTTTACGCGTTGTGACCGATTTAAAAGATAGCTTTACAGTTTTCATGGTCGCAGGTAGACTAAATTGACATTTGTATTTGTGTTTTAAATGTGTAACAATCGCGAAAACATCAGAAACCACAATTTATTTATTATTTTATTACAATCAGACCCACCATTACATCGTACAAGTAGGAAGTACGCCGACCTATTACCGACAACTTGGCTCGGCGGCGCTATTGATGTACACCATCGATCAATCGCTTAATCGATGCAAGAGCTTGATCGCATAGTGAGCACGTATTATTCTCGCTAACGCATGTTAAGCAACCTTAGTAATTACTACTTGGATTGGTGTACAAAAGTGGCATAACACGCACGTAAAGCAACCTTATGTGTAGTGGCTACTTGGATTGGTGTACACAAGTTGCTTAAAATATCTTAAACTCCTCAAGCCTTCTGAAGACACGTAAAACCGTTAGCCAGTTGGTTGTTAAGGTAAGGCTTCCAGCCTTTAAGTAGCTTGCAAAATCTGACCCCAGTGGTCACTTACTGTAGATCGAAAGGCACGTTAAGCCGTTGGTTCTAGCTTGTGAAAAGTCGAAAATTCTAACACCAGTGTTGGCCATATCATCATTATCATATCAGTTACAAGAAGTCCAGTGCTTGACACAGGCCTCCCCGATTTCTAATGCAACCAGTTGGATGCATCCACTCACCCACATGAAATAGTACTTGGCTCATCACGTCGGCGCGTTTGAAGTCATAGTCATAGGCAATCGATCAATCGGCGCGGGCTCGATTGCTAATCGATACGATCGATAGATCGGAATGCTGGCGGGAGTGATGCGTCTGCAATGCGAAATTGCCCGTCGAAGGGTTTAGTCAAATGATTAACCAACGATCAAAGCAATAAAGAAGGTATGTTGTTTGACTGATAAATAAATAAATAAATATATACGGACAAATCACACAGATTGAGCTAGCCCCAGAGTAAGTTCGAGACATGTGTTATGGGATACTAACTCAACGATACCATATTTTATAACAAATACATATATAGATACACATCCAAGACCCAGGCCAATCCGAAAAGATCAATTTCCATCTTAACCTGGTCGGGGATCGAACCCGGGCACTCTCGTGTCGCAGGCTGGCGTGTTGACCGCTGCGCCACGGCGCTAGCCAGCTGAATTGGACTATATCTTCTTCATAGCTGTATTTGATATACTTGCTTTCACACGCGGCTCCACCCGCGTCAACGTCCCTCGGAAACAGTACTTTTTCCCGGGATAAAATTTCTCCGTACCTCAGACAACGGGTATGCAAAATTTTATGACGATCGGTTAAGTAGATATGGCGTATAAGCGTCACAAACAAACAAACTCACTTATACATTTATAATATTAGCTAAGATTAGAATTGAGGTTATAATTATTTACATAAACGGAACTTAGCAGTAACCTTTTTATTATTTGATTCCGTTGACGTTTCAATGGAGTTACATCCATCGTTGTCGAAACGAGGTTCGTGCTAAGTCACCTTTATATAATATATCTAATTATGGTAGAGCCATACTACCGGCAAAATTCCCCCCATGTCCTCCCCCAACTCCTTGAAAGGCCGGCAACGCTCCTGTCACACCCTGGTAGGTATTGTAGTTGTCGATGGGCAGCGGTGATCGTTTACCATCAGGTAACTTGCTTGCTCGTTTGCCCTCCTATACCATAAAAAAATCAAATCCTAAATCATACAAATTTCCCGGTTGGCTGAAAAAACCGTGTTCCCAGCATAAGCCCAAGGGACAAATCAGCCCATCCGGGCTGAGTCGCCCTTTCAAGGCCACGACGAGGATAAATTTACACGCGACAATTCATCACAGTGCAGTTGCGGTAGCACCATATTTTCATGGTAGGCCGCATTATCTCCCAGTGGCTACTCTTTCCAACATACACGTTTGGTAAAACAGTTAATGCGACACCATTATACATTCGATTTTTTATCAGATCGTGACAAATGTGAGAAGAAAATGTTAAACGAAATTTCGTCGCGCCTTAATGTCCTCCACCTACTAATTATTCTCCGGGAGAACCAGCTTTTTCACCGTGGAAGACCATTAGACGCCTCCACAACGTTCGGGGTTTTCAAATTCTTATTTAGACTCCGATAATAATGATAAAATCTGTGGACAATAAAAAAGCGCAGCGGCTTTATTTCACCAGCGCTGGCATGCCAGTCCGCAGTCGAGGTATTTTCAAACGGCCGGTGGAAAATAAGGCTCTTCATACATTAAAGCTAGGTAGTCAATTAGATATTCTATTTTGTAGATAAAGCACAAAAAACATGTCACACAGTTGTAAGTATTTGTGTAAGTGGTGGTGAAGAAATTTATTTGTGAAGTTCCGACGCGTCATCGCAAAGGTCAAATTTTAAATAAAAAATTTACGGCATTTTCAAATTAACATCTTTTTAAAAAAAGAAAATAAATGTAAAATTATTATTATTCTCTATTTTTTTTCCACGTCGGACGTCAGGGCAAAAGCCTCCCATTTCTAATTAAACTCCAATAATGGCGGCTACTGATTTTTTTGTTTAAGAAGCCAACATAGGTTGATTTTTAAACTGCCTACATTTGAATTTCGATATTAATATCCACCTCATGGCAAATGCAAATATATAATACGTTCTAGCACTTTTTGCGAGTATTTCTTAGTATAGAGAGTATTCCTATTTCTATTTGTGGTCGAGTGTGCGACCGACCTTACCGCTGCCGTCAACATAACTCCCGTCGTTAAAAACTCGAGAGAATTTGAAAAATAAAAAGTTGAAAAATCCCGAGTCTTATCTCCGGCCGCATCAAGTTTCCCGACCTTAGGGAATTAAAACATTGCGTTTTTAAGGGACGAGATGCTATCGGCGCTTATTTATTTAACAGTTATAATGTTTATTATGCGTGTTACTTGGTAGATCTCCTCGTGTTTCTACATTCCTGGTACTGAGCGTGGAATTTCACTGAGTTAATATGACATTGTTGCATTTCACCTTCCACTTCACACATTGTTCTGTAGACAGTATCACGTCTTATCTCTTACAGCGTAGATGTAGCCAAGAACTGCTTCTTCTTTTTGTGTCGATAGCTCAAGGGATTAAATTTAGTCTCTCCGGTATATGGCAACTCCCCACTATTCTCGGATGCAGAGTATAGAATCCCTTGGTGCATCTGGTGATGCACAAAGGTCACTAAAGAAGGTGTAGCCCGGTCTGGTCGTCGTGAACATATTGACACTGCACTGCCTGTTGGATACAGCCCCATTTAGGTAGATTGTGCTGGCATCGATCTACCTCAGTGCGGAGGCGATTAAGGTTCTTCCATGTGGCCAAGAAAGCTAGTAGCCTTGTCAACATACCAACTGGTAGTATACAACTATGACCTTTACAATATTTCTTCGTGTTTCTACATTCCTAGTACCTACTTAGTGTGAATATTGCTTAGTTCATTCATTAAGATACAGTGTTGTACTCGTTATGACAACATCACGTCTTCGTCTCTTACAGGGTGAATCGTGTGTTAGCAAACAGCACGTTCCACAGATTATCCTAATCCTAACTAATATTATAAATGCAAAAGTGAGTTTGTTTCTTTGTGACGCCTTTCCGTCCTATCTTCGGAACCGTCATAAAATTTTGCATTTTGCATATCTAAAATGTTGATAGATTTGCCTGGATGTATTCTTGCCAAGTATTAATTGCCAAGATCACATAAGGTTAATTCAATTATTAAAAAATAATAAAGCATTTATTAAATTAGTTATTAAATTAATTAAGTCAAAGCGGCGTTTCAGATACGCCAACAAAAACAATAATTCGCATCGTAATTGCTTCATCCCCGTCGCGTCCGACATTTTCGCGCGTCAACTATAAAAAACTTATGGCCAAACATTTTCGCGTGTCGACTATAAAAGACCTTCAGCCGCTTTGAGTTCTCGCGCCTCGCGTGCCTTTCTTTTGGCATACAAAAGGAGCCGTTGTAATCTTTTACCGATTGGCAAGAAAGAGGGTAATGAATAACGCATGTATGTTTGTTTATCCTTGTTTTATGGAAAGGTTTTATGAGTTATTCTTTATAGTCCAAAAGTTGACGATAAAATCTAAAAATTAAAATGCTTTTCGATTCGATAAATTATGTAACTTTTTGGCAAGTGTGAATGGACGTATACGTAAAATATAAACGTAATCTAATAAATTATACTTATTTATGAAAACTTCGAAAGGAATATACTCTTACATACTTGTAAACACTAAACAGTTTTACTTGTATCAGTCTAGCCGTGTGGTTTCCGGCAGAGTAGAATAGGACCACTCGAAGTATCCCGTGGATGTTGTAAGAGGCGACTTAGGAAATACAAGTTAAACAAAGCTCATAAACATCAATGAGACCTCTCCAACCCGTCTGCCCAGCGGAGGGTTATGATCCTACAGTAGAGACTAAAAAGACCTGATGATGATGACTTATGTCAAGGGTATCATCTCAACTGCCTGACCATTGATTGCACGTACGACATCGGGTACACGCACCCGGGTTCCCCGAGCTGCTATTTTCATATCCCCAAACCTTCCTAGCAAGTAGCATCCCAGATACCCGCTCACCAACTCATTTGCCAGGCGTGGTGAGTGAGTGTGGCAAAACCCGAATCATAGGGAGAGTCCTATGTAAAGCAGTGGCTTCTTGCGGCTAATATGGACGTACTAACAAAGAAGGCTCCATATGCAAATTGCCAGTAACTATCTAAAGTCATCTCACTATATACTAGTATCAATAAAGATGCTAGGTTAACTCCCAATGTATCCTAATAGTCCCATATAGTATATACCCAATACGTACAGACTATCACGTCTTTTCCCTTACGCGATAGCCCAAGTCTATCAGACTTAATGCCATGATTAGCATGTTGGTAGGCATAAGGGGGAAAAAGAGAATCAAAATATTGTCGAGTTGCTAGCCGCTTGCCTGACACTGTACACGACACCTGTACCACTTAGTTAAAGTGACCGAGTAAAGGTATACTTGCAGACACGATTTTTAACATGTACCACTGGTAATTCACCTTATTCCTTTTAACCCAATTATTTTAAGATGATTCCGTGTATGCCGGACGGAAGGCACATTAAGCCGTTGGTCCCGGCTGTCGTTACAGGTCAAATCCTCTGACTTCCGAGAGGCTGTTTTGAAGAATTCTGACACTAGGGTGTGTATAGTCGATTGACCGTGTCACCTACACGAAATGATGATGATGGATACTTTTAGCCGCACGGAGAACGCTCCAAATCCCCATAACTCCACAGCATCGCGTGACCGGCCCGCGTTTAGCTGAGGACGCCATGATAATTACAATCAATAATCGATACACGATGCATAAAGAGAATAGCAACGATTAATCTGCCGATTACCAATGGCGTATTTTAGGTCCACCAAAGTAAGGTTCCCCGGGCTGAATTATTTTGCCACCCCCTGAATACAATCCCCCACATAGTTCCAGTTATTTTTTTAGATGTTTAGAAAATGCATTAACGACATCATTCAATCCAACATAAATCGAATAATGCCATTGTAATTATGCTCGCTAACCGATACACGATGCATTGAGAAAAGCAACTTTTTAATATTTAAATACATCAATATTTCAATTTATATATTTGCAATACACATATTTTACAATACATTAGCTTTTCAATATTGTCACTGCACTGTAATTAAAATAGGTAGGTACAATATGAACCCTATTACCAACCAAAATAAATCTGCCTAAGTACCAACGGCATCTTTCAAATCCAGGACAATGATACTATATTTTATAAAAAATGTTTATATAGATAAACATCCGAAACCCAGGCCAATCACAAAAAGATCATTTTCCCTTTTGACCTGACCGGGGATCGAACCCGGTACCTCCGGTGTGGCAGCCTGGCATGGTGGCTACTAGGCTACAGAGCAGAGAGTGAGAATCATTTCCCAAATCCTCAAAACGAACCTTACAAATACCTAAACACATAGGACTTGAAGCAAAAACCTTCTTGTGCCCGCCTTCATATCGTGATGCCCCAGTTCACGGTTTCCTTATCTACAGAGTAAATACGCCTATGCCGATCTCCAAACGAATCGATGAAAAACAAATGATAATAAACCTTAAATATTAGTAACTAAAATACATAATTCGATGACATTTATTAACGTAGGTCATTCGAGCCAACATGGATTTCAAACAGTTAACTGTGATAAATAAACCTTAAGTAGCTCGGCACTGTGTGGGAAAAGGATGGAGTTATACATATTATGTTAAGAATGAACGAGATGGAGATATTAGTGAGCAGTAAAGGGGTGAACAAAACAAACATTGGGCGGCAATTACAAGCGCCCGCGGTGCGCGCGTCGCCGACTGAACGTGCCGCCTTGCTGTGCCGAATTTATTTTTAGTAAAAAAACGGCGACTGATATTTTTAATTAATTTTACGACTATTATTATATTTGTGAACATATTTTTACAATAGTTTTCTTATTTGAAATACTTTAGTATCGTTTACTATTAGAAATAATGTTAGTAACTATTTGTTTTTTTAATTCATCATGCTGGTCTGTGAGAATAGGAAAAACGTTTTTCTTCCCGCGCACATCGTAAGAAAGCTTTTCCCAGCAACAAAATAATATTTGTTGTATTGTTTTTAAAAAATCCTTATAAATATTCACTCAATAACAATGTACGAGTAGTTATACTTAACCAGAAATACTTTACATTTTTCGAATGGCAACATTCTATGCAGTAGCTTAATCTTTTAAGCCACTAAATGAAGAGTGGATTAATACTTGTTAACCAACTTCAAAAAAGGAGGAAGTTGTCAATTCGTTGGAATATTTATGTTATTTTAATGTATGGTAGCTTATTTATGAACAAATTGGAAATAAAAATATTATTTCGACGTATATACTTCCCGATCCCATTTAAACTCATCAAAAGCGGTTCAGTAGTTAAATTAGGTCTTTTTATCAGAAAAAAAATTCAATCATTTTTTTAATTTTATTTTTGTAATTATTTTTTCTTTTTAAATATATTATTATATGTAACTATTTGGTGGACATAATAAGTGGACTTTTTAAAGTTACCATTATGATTGTGGTCATTTTTATTGAAATAATTAAAACTATTTTTTATAAAACAAATTTGAATTGTAGTTTTTTTTTTAGTTATATCGAAACAATTTGATATAGGTAGTGTTCATGAAGAATGCACGTATACCAAACATCTTCGTTCAAGCCACGAGATTTTTTGATCTCGGCCAGGGTCAGAGGGCGGCATTAATATTCAATATGTATCGGAAGCTGAGTGACGGATGACCAGGCTCCCGGGCTTAGACGTATTGTATTACTAGGAAAAGTATCATTCTTTTATAATATACACGAACAGCCTACGTGGTCCAGTGGTTAAGGCGTTTGCCTGTAGATCCGGGGATCGAGGGTTCGATTCCCACGGGAAGCAAACTTTGTTTAGTTGTTTCCAGTTTGGTTTGGACATTGCAGGAATCACCTGATAATAAAGATGATTCCGTGCTTCGGAAGGCACTTTAAGCCGATGGTCCCGGCTGCATTCTAGTAGTCGTTAAAGGAACCACGTCAGAGACCGAGAGGCGGTTCCAAAGAACTCTGACACCAGGGTGTGTGGTTAATTAACCATGTCACCTACACGAAATGATGATAACACGAATAAAACACATATGCACGGTTAGTTATTTAGATAACCTTTCATATAAAGAAACCGACTTCAATCAAACTACTGAACCGATTTTGATGAAATTTTAATTGTACCAATAGGTAAGCATATCCTTTCAAATAACAAAATAATTTGTCATATCAGTTCATTAATGATGGAGGTAACAAACATTAAAAAAATGCAACCGAATTGGGAACCTCCTCATTTTTTTGAAGTCAGTAAAAATTTACTTCTACAGGCTTTTTCACGTCAAATCACATTTAAGATGATCTAATTTAGTGATATTTACCTTATTAACCTATTGAGCGCCACTGACCACTTAAATTGCAAAGCGGTCTCGTGACTGAGACGCCATTGACAACTAAAGTTGTACTAGCCTGGCGTCGAGGATGCAGTAACGTAAACAAGAGACTGGCGTACAAAAGATTAATTAATGTTTAAAATATATAAATATATATATAATAATATAGATATATATACGGACAAATCACACAGATTGAGCTAAGTAAGTTCGAGACTTGTGTTATGAGATACTAACTCAACGATACAATATTTTATAACAAATACATATATAGATAAACATCCAAGACCCAGGTCAATCTGAAAAAGATCATTTTCCATCTTGACCTGGCCGGGGATCGAACCCGGTCACTCCGTGTCGCAGGCTGGCGTGTTGACCGCTGCGCCACGGAGCTAGTCCATTTAGAACCATTGACTGCTAAAGTTGTACTAGCCTGGCGTCGGGGATGCAGTAACATAAACAAGAGCTGGCGTACAAAATATTAATTAATGTTTAAAAGAATACAGACTTTTGTAGTGAGTGTTTACGTGGTTTTGGGATCCTGTGACTTCTAATCCAGAGGTAAGTACATCATAGAGCATTCTCTTCTTACTGGTAATTTTTTAACCGACTTCAAAAAAGGAGAAGGTTACTCAATTTGACCGTATATATATATATATATATATATATATATATATATATATATATATATATATATATGTTTGTCGTATCCATGTTTGTTTTCGAGTGTGTAAGTGGCCAACACTGGTGTCAAGTTTTAAAGCTAGGTACCTTATACGCATGTGACAAAGCTTAACGGCCACCGTCAATGACAGCTGGCGACAACATGCCTTCAGAAGCACGAAGCTCGAGATGTTATGCCACTTGCGGTCACCCATCCCACCCAACCCCGCGCCGGGTCCATATTCGAATGCATAAAATTAAATTGCACATATTAATGTTGCATATTTTTTTTGGAATTATCATCATTTCACATAAAGATAATTACGAATAAATTTATTGGCATAACTTATTTAAGCACTATGAATTTTATCATAACAATATATTAGAATAGTAAATATTTGCATTAATTAATTTACTATAATGGCAACTAATCATAATTTTTTTTTGGCATTGAAACTTAAGACATAAATATTACAAAGCATAAAATGTACCAGGCAAAAATTAAACCAATATGGTACTTTCGAAAGATTATCGTAATTTTGTAGTAAGGAATATATACATACATATTGCATCTGATAATTACATTTTGTGTGTGTCTTGTGTGGATTATGTTGCGCGGCTTGGGGTGGCCCAAGGGCCACCCCGCCGCAACCTTAACCTATCTATAGCGCTCTGTTACAATACTTTTTGTCGCAAAAATATATTAAACTTGTTACTTTTTGTGAGTAGGTGTATATGTTGTGCGGCTTGGGGTGGCCCAAGGGCCTCCCCGCCGCAACCTTAACCTATCTATAGCGCTCTGTCACAATACTTTTTTGTCGCAAAAATATATTAAACTTGTTACTTTTTGTGAGTAGGTGTATATGTTGTGCGGCTTGGGGTGGCCCAAGGGCCACCCCGCCGCAACCTAAACCTATCTATAGCGCTCTGTCACAAGATTTTTATTTGTCTTTCTTTGTTTTTACAGCTGAAATAGCGGCTTGGTTCAGCAGGTACTATATTTTTTATTTATATTAAAATTTATAATAAAAATATATTTTCTAAACTTTTAGTGTGTTTTTATTATTATGTGTAGGTCTTTTATACATTTAGTTTTTTATACTTTAAAATGTTTAGTCATACAACAGTTATGCCCTTTCTTTTCTGATTATTTAAATTATGATAAAGGACATTGGACTAAATTAAAGTTATGCCTATGAAAACATTATGCCTTAAGAACACTTTGCTATGAATGTTTTATGCTTAAAAACTTTATGCCAAAACAGTTATGCCAAAATAAATTATAATTAAAAAATGTATGCTTTCGAAGAGGCACCCCCCCGCGCCAGGGTTGCTGAACATGCGTTAAAGCTCAACCCACGGAGCCATCGGCTCTTATAATATTATTAATGCAGGAATGCTACATATGCCTGGTTCAAGCCACGAGTTTTTAACTCAGCCAGGGTCAGAGGGCGGCATTAATATTCAATATGATCGGAAGCTGAGTGACGGATGACCAGGCTCCCGGGCTTAGACGCACCATCTATCATAAGATGGAACTATTTGTGAAAATAGTACCTATTGATTATGCAAATATTATTTGGCTGGAATGGACAGAATAACTAACGAAGAGGTTTTGGCGAGTTCCGTGGCGCAGTGGTCAACACGCCAGCCTGCGACACGATGGTGCCCGGGTCAGGTCATGATGGAAAACGATCTTTTTCAGATTGACTTGGGTCTTAGATGTTTATTGTATATGTATATATAGTTAGTATCCCATAACACAACTCTCGAACTTACTTTGGGGCTAGCTGAGTAGCTCTATCTGTATGATTTGTCCGAATATATTTATATAATATATGTAGGTATCTTCGAACACTTATGAATTGTCATATTTATATGGATAAATATGTTAATACTGTGTTCATTAATTTAGGTACAGTACATACATAGAGGCAAACTGTGTAATATACTAATGAAAGCATAGTAAAACACAACACTAACTACAGAAAACATCGCATAAGCTATAAGGCGCAATCGGTAATAAAATAAGGACCTTAGGACTGCTAAGGATGTCTACACATGCTAATTCTGACCCGCGACCCCGCTAATCTGCATTTTACAAATCCTAAACCTCTCTTAAGCGATCTCATAGTATAGAGCGTTAATATCGTCGGCCTATTCTTATGTATATAAGTCAATTTAAATTAAGCGCAAATTATTTAAAGGCTGTCACGCATAAGCTAGAAAAATCCGTTAAAGCAAATTATGAGAAATTTACACGCTATATCTGGATCTGAACATTAAAAAAAACACCTTGTGTACAAAAAGTCACTTTATTGGCCAACAACTTTTTACTATTATCTACTATGTATACGAAGTCGCTGACGTCGACAATAAAAACAGCTGATTTACCGATTTCAATAAAACAAATATTTTGTATGAAAACATTATAATAACTAGCGGGTCGATTTCTTAAACTTTGCGACTTACACATTTCTTTGACTTATGAGGCACAGCCCTTAAAATATTTGCGCTTGATTGAAATGGACCTTATATATATTTAGAATATGTTGTCTGTCTTTTATCGTATCTCAAATAACTTTAGGCTATCTAAGGATGTATGCGCATGCTAATTCTGACCCGCGACCTCGCTTATCTACATTTTTCAAACTTTAAAGCTCACATACGCGATCTTATAGAGCGTTAATATCGTTAGCGTATTCGCGATATATTTTTAAGAATATGTTGTCCATATTTTATCGTATATTAAATAACTTTTGTCTTCATATACATGAGGTCCACATATTTAGTTCTAAGTAGTAGATCTCGTAGATTGTAAGTTTAAAGTTGGAGAAAATATTTGTTGCCGCGTCTTCTGCACTCCGCTTTAAAAGCAGCACTTAACTTACATATAAGTAAATTATTGACGTTAACATTAATTATATAAATGAATAATAATATGTTATGAAAGTTAAAATGATGTACAGTGTAAATTAACATTTTTATCAATCTATCCACTATTTATCATGTCTGAACTCTACCTCATTTAAAATTAAAATCTCAATCAGGCCAACGCGAAATCAGTTATTATGAGGAAAAACTGATCAAGTGTTGTAGTGTAGCTTACAACACCAAGAGAAAATGATGGGAATGCGCCTATAGCATAGACAACACACTGCCACCGCAGACACATCTTGGAGATTAACAAACTAGATCGACATTCAAGTGCGAAGACCAAAGATCCTAAACGCTGACACTTTCTACCAAATATGCTTATACTTATAGCCTAATTTCTAAACAATTCTTATGTTTGACGTCATGAATGTCGTCAACGATGGAATTCCATTCACATGTGAGAATAGGGTAATCGCATGCGGAATTACGATAATCCGCATACGAATGATTCCGCGACGAGAAATCGACATCGTAATCATATATCCGTGGCGATATTTACGTAGCCGGTGGGGCATAAGCTTTATCTATCTGCTGCAATGTTGCATTAGTGGATTCGCATCTACTAATACAATATTGCATTATGGTACATGCGCTTAATTCATTGATTATATTAAGTATACTGTATGAGAAAGTACAGATGTCAAATGCATACTTATTTAGAAATCAGTTTCTTGTTTTCAGAGATGAAGAACTTGCCTAACATTTTTATCGGTGACTTTTGCATTCACATTTTGTTATATACTGTAATTAAATTAAGAAATAAAATACAGTTCAAAATTCCACATCTGCGACCTTAGGTCTCTGTACGACCTATGCTCTGCCATCTGAGCTACCGCGCTTCAAACTTCGGCGTTGAAAATCTGCACTATATCCCATTCCCCTTATTACGCATAAGGGGAAACAACTGGACCGATTTTGATATAACATGTCTAAGAATCATCGCCAAAAAACTCGATTTCAAATACAAAAACACACCCAACGTATCACTGTCACAGACAGACAGACACACACAAACACATATAGCGATCAAACTTATAACACTCCTATTTTTGTGACGGAGGTTAAAAATATAAAAAGTAAGGCGAACGTGCGACTTTAAAAAAAGGATTGCAGTAGTATATAAGTATATTATTTCAATAAAAATACGATTGATATACATCGGTATTATACCTATCGGTACTCAAAAACAATGGTTTCCTGCGGGAACGCTATCCCAGGCTAATAATTGACATGACTGGCATTGACTTGTATTGTGATTTTTTACAAGAACTGAAAATTCTTGTAAAAAAAACCACTTTATTGAAATTCGTATGAATTAAAAGTAACTCAGGATATATATCCTTTTGAAAATCAATCAAAACAGAGAGCTTTTAATTACAACACACATACATAGTATCACGTCTTTTTCCCTTGCGGGGTAGACAGAGCCTAGGTCTATAAGACCTCATGGCCACATTTACCATGTTGGAGGGCGTGTAGATGAAAAACGGATAAAAAAGCCCAATCCTTCGATCGGCTTTTACGATCTGCGTGAGAAAAGAAGCAGCTGGCACATTGTACGTTTTTTCTTTTCTCCCAAACCTGCATGGAAGAAATTATTTTTTTATAACACAACACAAAACCAAATTAATTGATGATAAATGATTTATAACTAAAACGTCTCAATAACGAAGATTCATCAATTCGCCATTTAAAATAATTTACAAAATCTATAAATATTTTATTAATATATCCCATATTTTTTGTTCCAACGTCGTGTGCGACCGGCCCATTAATTGGGTCCATTTGACCCTAATCGTGTGTATAGAAATAAAGAAATACTGCCTCTATGCTCATGGTCCCCTGGTGGGAGAGGCATCTGTATTGGGGATGACTTGTTAGTTTTGAATTTATTTTTTCATATTGTAGGCATATTTAATAGTTAGTGTAAACAAACATTAGTTTTTAAGGGTTTTGTACATAAAGGCGTAAAAGCGGTAACCTAAATTAAGCCACCGATGTCCGTCCGTCCGGCTTATATCGGGTTGTTTCTACTTTAACTGTAATAAGTAGACTTGGAATTTTCAAAGAATATGTATCTATTACCGCTATAAAAACACAATAAAATTAATGGGGTCCCATACAAAATACGTGTTTTTTAACGTTTTTACAGTCAAATATTTTATAGTGATACGGAACGTTAGTCCGATTCCGTCTCGCACTTGGCCGGTTTTATTTCATATTGTAAGACTTAATAATAGTTAGCGTAATGCTATCAAACATTTGTAATTGAACTATGTAGCATTAAAGAGTTCTCCACAATCAGACCAACTTATTGATGTTATTTACATTGCATTGCCATTAGATTTACAAGAGAATATGCAAAATTACAGTTTAATTAGGCACCGGGAAGTTGGTAAAATTTAATTTGAAAGGCCACCGGGACAGGTAAAAGTGAAAAACTTGTAAAAATGTTTTTAACAGACGGTTACTGTCTTTACTGTTGGTCTATTGTTGTGTTTAAACGGAGGCATACTTATCATATACATTTGGGCAAAATTAAATGTCGTCGTTTTATACGGCAAACCATTTTTTATGACACCACAACAGAGACTATTGCTTTATTTTATTCAATTATTTGGTACAATTAGTGAAATATTTCAAGATGATTGAGCTATCTATAATTACAAAAGTATGGTCAACTTTGACGACTCTACGTTGTCAGAAAAACAAACAACTATCAACCGCGATGTCCCATAAAAAACCCGCCTACAAAAATACAAATTTAATTAGTCTCCCTCATTAAATCACCATAAATTAATTTGCGGCGGAACAGCCGGCACCAGGGTCGCATAAAACAAAGGATCTAGCATGAATCAAAACGCGCTCGTTGTAGAGGAAGCGGTCAATCATTCCCTTTCTTGTAGCGAACAACTGCTTCGCTGGTTGACGTTTAGTGTAGGGCCACTCAGCTGGAGTTTTGTTAGTTTCATCACTAACAGTAGATTGTGTGTTAACTACTGACAATCAACGCTTATTCAAGATTTTCAAGAATTACGTAAATTTACCGACTGCCACTTAACGAAAACAGAAATGGACACCAGGCTCGCTTAAAACAAAGAATCAAAACGCGCTCATTTTAGAGCGGTCCGTCATTTCCTTTCTTGTAGCGAACAACTGCTTCCCTGGTTGACGTTTAGGCTAGGGCGACACACCGCTGGAGTTTAGTTATTTTAATTCTTTAAATCCCTATAATGTTAAAAACGCACATTGTGTGGCCACATCGAACTCGCACACCTTTATAAGAAAAAACAAAACCCCACATAAAATTGTTTTGTTTTAATCAACTGACAGATTATAATAAACAAATACTCCGTTTTCATTTTAGAAATATATAAACGAAATGCAATGATGACGAAACAGGAAACAAGATTCCGGTTGCGACCTTGGATGTGGTGCTTCGTTCTCTGCAGTCCGATCTGTATGCATGTTTATTTAGACTTCTCATGCTGAAAATTTATTTAGAAATGTTTTAATGGAAGTCTGTCTGATGTTAACCCTCTTTAAACATGTTTTTTCTCAAGATATTAGTGCTTTTGTTATTTGGCTATCACGACTTTCACAACTCGCACGACATCTTAAGAAGAGACACGGTAAAAAGATACACGATCTTTTTAAGTAGTCTTCTGGACTAGTGTGGTACCATTTATAGTACCAGTGATGGTACAAATAGCACCCGAGTGGACCTTTTCCAAGCCGAAAACTATACGGCACACACTTGGTATGCGTTATCGCGCACTAGGCGACTAACTCTTCCCTGCAAATAAATTAAATTATACTAGGATCGCATATTTTTATGAAGCTAGCATCGAGATAGGTTGTTCTCAGACAGGGATACTGCGGACTTTCTTCTCAGTATTTTTAATAAATCGTCGCAGTTGCTGTTTCTGGACGAATTTGTTCGTAACGACGAAACTAAACATTAAAGAAAAGACAAGGATCGCATATGTAGACAGGAGGCCCGGCCGCCCCATACTAAGCAAAATTTCGAACGCCGTCGGTATGCGAGCGAACATATTCTGTCTGCGTCGCAGTGTGGAATAAGAGCAAATTATACTAGGATCGCATATTTATGACGAAGCTATCATAAAGATGGGATGCACTCAGACTGGGTCAATGGAAGTTTACTCATGCAAATTATCTTATCGCGCTACTAGGCTATCGAACTACTCCACACATACATACAATAAGTTTACATTATACTAGGATCACATATTCACAACGAAGCTTGCATAAAAGTCAGATCAGTAAACAACATGCATCATGTTCTGCGCGCAACAGATGTCGCTTTTCATAGTTTATCTCTAAGCTCAAACCACAACTAGATTGTACGTTTTTGCTTTTTCTCCCATATCAGTTTAGAAGCATACTCAACAAATAAAACGATAAGATCTACGTCTATTAGGATCGCATATTCATGACGAAGATAGGATACACTCAGGCCGGAGGTCAATGGAGATTTTCACTGATGCAAATTAAAGTCTCGAGGGCAAAGTACTCTTGAATATTCATTTTGACTTAATCTGTAGCAAGTATGTTTTGTTGTTTTTGTTTTTAAATAAATTACGTTTTGTTATCGAGGGGAATTGAGGCAATATTTATTTTGGCTTGATGATAAGTAAGTTGTATGTAACAAGTAGGTATAAGTTGAAAATATATGAGAGATACTCGGTCTGCTTTTTCTGATGTTATTATTACGAGTAACATAGGATTTTCTTTCTACTGTAGTTTATAGCATACTTATGATTTATCCACGTTTACCTGATCTTTGGCTAGCTCCGTGGTCAACACGCCAGCCTGCGACACGAGAATGCCCGAGTTCGATCCCCGGCCAGGTCAAGATTCAAAATGATCTTTTTCAGATTGGCCTGGGTCTTGGATGTTTATCAATATATGTATTTGTTATAAAATATGGTATCGTTGAGTTAGTATCCCAACACAAGTCTCGAACTTACTTTGGGGCTAGCTCAATCTGTGTGATTTGTCCGTATATATTTATTTATTATTTATCTTTGCATTCCACACACTGCCTGGAATTAGCGTTGCCATCTGTCCGGATAAAGCCGGACAGTGTTAGGATTTTTTGACCTCGGACAAGAGGTTACAAGTCATTATGTGCATATAAGAGTTTTTAAACATCATCATCTTTTCAACCATAAGAATTCCACTGCTGGACATAGACCTATCTCCAAGGATTTACATTCCATGGGAGGATATTGCCATACTCAGCACGCTTGGCAGGCGGGTTGGCACAGCTTCTTTGGGTCTTTGTGTTGCCGATGCTGCTGCCCGTCAAGGGCATTTTTAAGCTAGGATAAGATGGTAATTTATGGGATTTGGGAAGGGAATGAAGGTATTGGGATACTCGGATTAATGGGGGAAAGCAAGTACTCACTCGGATTAATGGGGGAAAAGCACGTAGCAGCTCGGGAGGCCGGAAACGCGCACCCCGCCAAGCAGTTGAGGATTTTAGTACAACAATAGTATGTCCCAACTATGCGAGGTGAAACAGAATGCTTATACTCCTAACTTTTTGGTAAGTCTGATATGCAAATACCTATAATTTAATTTATTAATCTTGTCTATGGTCTTCCTTTAAGCGCCAATTAGACCATCCAGAATTCAGGATCCGGAATTCAGTCAACGGATAGTCAACGGACAGTTTAATCGCCGATCCGTTGTCAGGACAGAATGGCTTCCGACGTCCTTATCGGAAGCATAACGGAAGCGTAATGTGAAACCATCCGGAATTCAGGGTCGCCGCATGAGAGGGACGCCGCTATACGTTAGAAACGAAACGATAATATCTCCAATCGCGTCGCACGTATAGCGACGTCCCTGTCACGCATTCAGGATGGCCAACGGATGGCTCTGTCAGGACGCGCAGTCTCCGTTCAGGACACGTTCTGGACGGTGTAATCAGGAGCTCTGACGACTGAATTTCTTGTCCTTTTCGGATGCTAAATTCCGGATCCTAGATTCAGGATGGTATAATAGTCGCTTTACTCTTCTTTTTCTCTTCCTATGCCCATCAGATGGATCTAATCGGTTAGATTTATTTTTTACTAGCTTCCGCCCGCGGCTCCGCCCGCGTCAATGTCGATCCCTCAAGAATAGTACTTTGTCCCGGGATAAAAGGGTAGCCTATGTCCTTCTCCGCACTCAGAGAACTTGTATGCAAAATTTCATGATGATCGGTTCAGTAGTTACGGCGTGAAAGCGTAACAAACAAACAAACAAACTCACTTACGCATTTATAATATTAGCAAGGACAAGGATTAAAAATTCGAGTGCGTTTGACCTCTATCTTGGAATACCTGATGGGAAGCAACAATGAGGTTTAAGGTGGTACACGCAAACTCAAATAATGCCTGTTCACTCTTTAGAAATAAGCCTTATTAGCTGTCGTTGTCCCCAACTGAACTATACAAACATTTTCCCATGTAAGCCCTACAAGTCTGCAATCGTACTGGCGACCGATGGATGGACGCTTTTAGCGATATCTGTTTCGGCGAGTTCAAACGACAACTCGCTGTATGCAGAATAAAATGCATTCGACCGATCTTAGGGTTGGAAGTTGTAGGAACCGCTTCGAACATTATAATAATATTTCTTTATTTCACAAGTCCATTGTTTATACAATAGTTACTCTAATTTAGGTAGTAACCTGTAGATGTTACAAAAGTAACAACTTAAAATCTAGGTATGTTACTAGTCCAGAACTAAAAGTAACCGGGTTCGGTCTATAAGTCACCAGATGAGTGGGCTATATACATCGTGTCCGTCTTACGCATTTTCGATCAGGTCACGCGAGTTTACCATTTTTTACCCATCCCAAAAAGTGCACAACGTTAGCCGTTAATGAAGTTTTTACTACAAAAAAAATACGTAAATTATATACGTAATTAATTAGTACGTAAAATGTTACTTTCGAACATTGCAAAAGACGAAACACACTCAACCCTGTATACGATATCAGGTTCGACACAAACAAATCGAGCATTTTTATTGGCGACTGTACTAAGGCCGTAGCGTTTATCAATTTGAAAAAATCACCGCGATTTTCTTAAGTGTGCACATTTTTTGCGTAATCTTAATTGACTTTGGCGCTGATACACGATTTATAAGAATTCGAAAAAGGGCTTAGGTAGAACCTAAAAGGGGTCAAAATACTCATCAATATGAACAACTTTTGCATTAATTAAGCTGAACTAAAAAGGATCATGATAGATTCGCCATTTTTGTTTGTTAGGTACTTATAAAAATGCTAATAATTTTCCCATACTACATTATATATTCGTAACCATAACACTCCAACCCGTCTGGCCAGCGTGGAGTGTAGGCCAAGTCCTCTGGCTGCTCTGGCCAAGTCCTCTGGCTGCTCTGGCCAAGTCCTCTGGCTGCTCTGGCCAAGTATGGCTCTAGTAGTACAGAGAGGGTCGTGCTCCTGCAGTGGAGACTAAAAAGGACCTGATGATGAAATGAAATGAACCATACCACAGGCTCTACCTAGTATGAGTACACAAGAAAGTGTCTTTCTAATAATGATGTCATGTAACATGGTTTTAAACAGCTGTATTTGTGTGTAACACATTTTGGAAATAAACATATGTTTCATTTTCATTTTTCATACACATTAAGAGACATCATTGCATATTCTTAATCAAAGTTAGCTAAAAAGCCCTCTAAAATGTCAAAAT
This sequence comes from Elegia similella, assembly GCA_947532085.1. Taxonomy (NCBI): domain Eukaryota; kingdom Metazoa; phylum Arthropoda; class Insecta; order Lepidoptera; family Pyralidae; genus Elegia; species Elegia similella. The sequence goes on from OX383944.1 coordinate 3,144,786, forward strand.
GACTTGTATTTGTTACTTTTGTTTTACATATTTCTTGGATAAATATGAAAAAGTTATTCTTTGTTTTTTGACATCAAATGTTTGATTGTTTTTGGACATCAAACCTTTTGTAAATGAATGAGACAACTACAACGATTAATGGGGAAAGAAATAACTCACAAATCCGTTTATTCACTTATCCATACTATACATACTAATATTAAAAATCTTCTTTTCGTCTTCTTTTTGCGCTTTAACCATTGAACCAATTTAAATGAAATTTGGGGCCTGATGATGATGATGATGGTATAGAGGTGGTTTGAGGCCCGAGGAAGGATATAGAGTACCTTTAATTCCGGGGAATTCTACTCCCGAGGGATCTACACTAACGCTAGCGGGGCCGCGGGCAAAAGCTAGTATTAAATGATATTGCTTTTACTACATCATTATTATAAGATCGTGCAAACATAGCAAAAGTAAAATCGCTATATCCTAATATCATATAAATTCGGTTTTCAACAGTTAAAATATCACTAACTCAGATTGAATTTTAACAGTGACCGTACGCTTGTAAATCCAGTCTCCAAACCGAAATAACAAACCATTAAACAGTTAAAACGCCATTAAAAACAATTCAGCCGACGAGGACGGAAAAGTGGGCTTTACACCCGAACGACTCGGAATCGATAAAAAGAGTCAAAATTGTTATGTGAAGTCTGTTGCCAAGATTCATTAGCTTTTACTGTTCCAAAGATATAGGTTTCAATAAAAGAATAAAATTATAAAATTGTTGCAGAGTAGTCGCAGTTCATAAAGCGGATATGAGCTGCGATTTGCACTGCCGCCAACAAATACAATATTGAATAAGTTATGTTTATACTTACGAATACATATTAGACTTAAGTACTCTTTATTCGATGTTTGGCTATGGTTACGCACGTCCCAACAAAAATTAAAGTATGGAGGCGACGTGTAATTTATACGATTTTGCTCGCCTTCACGGTACACCTGGCAATGTGTATGCAAATTTCCCATATAGGTAAGGTAAGGTAAATATAGGTCTAGTGTTATGGCGTGAGAAAATAATTATTAGTTAAGACTAGTCCTTGAACCAAGACGACAAAGCGGAAGCAGCAGAGAAATATGTATCTGATTTTACAGACAATACAATGATTGTATGTTGGCTAGCTCAGATTGACCTGGGTCTTGGAAGTATCTATTATAAAATATAGTATCGTTGAGCTAGCATCCTACGACACAAGTTCACAACTTAATGTGGGGCTAGCTCAATTTGTGTGATGTGTCCCTATGATAATAATTATATTTAATGATCCGCTCTGACACAAGACGGCATGGTGTAAAACACCCTTAGGGCGTGCAAGAACCATCTTTTGCGGCGCTAAGCGGCGGAGGCGGGCGGAGCCGCGGGCGAGGACTATCTCATTGATTTACCACCTTTGTTTACACAAGGCATAGATGAAAAATTATGGTCTTGTACTAATGGACCAAAATATGTGGTTGAATAATCGCGCCAGGAGGAATATTCATTCGTTTTAGTTTCAATAAATGCACACTAAGTATGAGTACTTCAAAGTAATGAAGTGGTTTGCTATTTGGATTCTCAGTTTCACACACAAATAATTGAACCACTGTAAGTTTCTTTACGATGATTTCGCGTATTATGGGTCTAAAGGGTGAAACTACTGAAATAGCGACAAGAGTTTGCGCCGATGAAACTGATGGCGATAATTAAATTTTATTCGTCATTATATTCTACTGCTTGTCTGCTTACACATCCATACTAATATTATAAACGCAAAAGTGGCATGTTTATCTGAACACTGAATCGATTTCAATGAAATTTGGTATAGAAGTAACTTTAAGCCCGGTAGGACATATGATGACTTTTTTCCTAGTCGGTCACGATGTTGTGCTAGGCAAAGGCTTCCGCTGTATTATTAACTAATCTCTATCCTCCGGTGGGCAAAACTTTCTGGATACCGGACGGCCGCCGTGGCAGAGGCAGATCAAGAAGGAGATGGCGGGACTACTTATATATTTAAACGTAAATGGATAGTAATGGATTTTATTTAAGAAAAAAATACTGTTCCCAAGTTATTGACATTCACGCAAGCGGAGCCGCAAGCAAAATCTAATTTAAACTATAAAATGAAGACTATTTCTTTCATACATTTCTACCAGGAATACAGACCAACAGAAGAGATTGCTGAAAGCGCGTCTGTTGAGCACACAGAGATGTTTTTGCTTTGTTTGCAGAAGTTGCTTATTGCCTCACCGTGTAATTAATATCGAAGTTAACCTGACAGTGCAGGCAATGTTTATACGCCGAGTCTACGTCGCACAATTTTAAAATTTATCATTGTGTTGCTAGGCAATGTTACATTATTACACGACTGCTAAAAAAGAGTAATACCTATTGTTTTCAGGTTCGTGTATGTATGTTTTTTACATAACTATAAATTTTTAATTTCTGAATTTGGATTTATTCTATCGTTATAGAATCTGGAGGTGGAGCTACTAAGACCGACTTCTTAGCGTTGGAAAGGGCACAGAGATCTCTTATAAAGATCATGTACTTTAAACCTCGTAGATTCCCTACACATGCCCTATACAAAATTAGTAGTATACTCTCAGTCAGAAAGATGTTTGTCCTTAATCTCATTGTAAATTATCATAAAACATTGCCGTACAAAGTAACCCTCCGAAATAAAAGAAGAAAGGTTAATGTAGCTCCCATTCCTTTTGTACGTACTGCTTTTGCTAAACGTCAATACCCATTCCTATCCGCTTTTATATATAATAAACTTAATACTCTTCTTGGAATCTATCCTATGCAATTATATAAGTGCAAAAGAACTATAATCCAATGGTTGGACACTCTTTCTTATGAAGAAGTAGAAAACTTATTATCTAACACTATGTAAAAAAAAAAAAACTGTTTATATTTATTAAAGGATAAAGGCATTTATATTATCTGCACATGAGGTTTATATATGTATTGTGTTCCCCTTCTTATATACACACACACGCACATACACGCACGCACGCACACACACACTCACGCACGCACGCACCCACACACACACACACACACACACACACACACACACACACACACACACACACACACACACACACACACACACACACACACACACACACACACACACACACACACACACACACTATACATACACTCAGTCACACACTCACACACGCACGCAGGTACACGCTCAAGCATGCACACTCACACACACAGTCACACATATTAACAAATGTTCTTGTTTGTTTTGTTTTTCTTCTATTGATATGTATACTTCATTCACAAATGTAGTCTTAATGTAAAACTTTATAGGAAGCAGCGGGTCATTCCCATTACGAGTATCATTTGATTACTCACTGGGAAGTCCTAGCATCATATTGTAACCAAGATTACTGAAATAAATGACTTTATTATTATTATTATTATTATCACTAGTAATATATGTTCTTGCAAGGTATTCTTTTAATAGATACGTTATATGTTTTATTTTAAATTACCAATATTAAATGCTCTGTAAGTAAGTCTTAAGTACATAAAACAATCGTATGCAGCATATTCATACCTATTAAGAAGTGTTCTGGTACGAAATTGGTTATTTTTTTGGGCTTATTTTAACCTGCAACGAAACTCCAAACCTCGTTAAAACCACAATTAATATCAATACACGCACAAATTTCGCGTCATCCGTCACTGGCCAGTCAGTGAGTCAACAACCTGCGCGCATCACTCACACTGTTTATTTTTCAATTTAACCCGTCAGTGCCTGAGTAAGGGCCGCCACACACCGCGGCGACAAATTAATGCCGCCCGAACACGCCCTAGCCGCGAGCAGGGGCGGGCTGGATGCGGAGGGGCCCAGGCCCGTAGAATTTCGACAGAACTAAGCTACGTTTATCCATACAAATGTGTTGTATGTAGATAATGTTTCGCGGACAATATGTATTTAATGAAATATGGAGCCGCTGTACCAACGCTTCTTTTATTTACTTATTTAATAACAGCTATTTTAGAACGAAATTATTTAAAAAAGAAAACCCGGCTGCCCTTTTAAAAGAAACCTATTTAACAATACTAGGGTTTCTGAGACAAATCTAACGATACCTTAACAATCGACATCCATGCAGTAGTTTGGAAAATACTAGAGAATTTACAAAAATGCATGATACGCACGAAATACATCACCCTTCCTGGTAGTCGAGTAAAAAGGAAGGAGACTAATTACAAATAGGGTATTATTTTTTTCACAAATAGCAATTTGTGCCATCAATTTTATAGCCCAAGATACACAGATTTAAAAATGGATATATAAGAAAATTTCTTACAATGAAATCGTGTTTACACACAACAATATACATGTTTGACAGCCCTGCAAACAAGCCCTCGTGAGGCGTCGAGAACCTACAATTAGGCGCGCGCAACAAAACCAGGACCGTTAATACGCATTCTGCCAACTAGTTATACCCTTTACAAAATTAATTACCGCCTGAAAAACGCGAAAACCACTCTTACACCTCCAATATTAGAGTTCAAGAAAATCAGCACCGCGCTGGAGGGTTAAACACTAGTATGAGTGATTTGCCAAGTTATTTTACACAATTTTCATCTACTTTCGACTTTAAGGTTAAAGAAATAAATATTATACTAACTGTACAGCTAAGGTGGCAGTTGTATACATGGGAAAATTGTTGTTTATAGATTATTGGTACAGCAAGCGATCGCCTTCTGAGTTATTGTGCGCGAAATCACCGAAAATTTCGCGTTAAAATTGAATTTTTTCGACAAATTACCGAACGTCGCCGTTTTTGGTGAAAATTGTCGGAGACGCGAAGTGAGAAGATAAGAAGCTAATTGTAAGGTGTATGACTATGTAGGTAGGTATATTAACGATATAGTTTCAAGTGCAAAGGTATATTGTAGATACAGTTAACTTACGGAGTAAGTGGAATAACAAGATCAGAGGCAATCAGAGGTTATCGTTGTTGATCTTAAAAATAACAACTTACTTAGTATAACAAACATTTGGCAAAGAAAACAGTCAACTTAAAACTGACACAGACAGAAAGAAATTGAACAAGTTGACATAGTAAATACGACTTGTCTCACAACCAAAGATGCCAAAGCGTCATGAGTCGAAGGAGGTTTTACTACTAATACCGTTTGAATAACTGAGGTCGATCAACAGCCTCTGTGGTCCAGTGGTTAAGGTGTTTGCCTGTTGACCCGGGGGTCGTGGGTTCGATTCCCACCGGAAGCATACTTTGTTTAGTTGTTTCCAGTTTGGTTAGGACATTGCAGGCTTGAATCACCTGATTGTCTGATAATAAAGATGATTCCGTGCTTCGGAAGGCACGTTAAGCCGGTGGTCCCGGCTGCCATCTGGTAGTCGTTAAAGGAACCACGTCAGAGGTCGAGAGGCGGTTCCGAAGAACTCTGACACCAGGGTGTGCATGGTCGATTGACCGTGACACCTAAACGAAATGATGATGATGATGATGACTGAGGTCGAGTGGAGGAAGCCTTGAGGTAATTACTAAGAATAGTGCACACCTTTGATCAAATATAATGGTAGATACACAGTCTTATACAAAATAAAGCCTTGATAATGTCCCCGAGTCAATCATGCATAAGTATGCATGATGGCCTCGGGGTATTCAGTAGGTACATACTGAAAGTATAACTATAACTTTTTTTTGCACTTTTGATGCGTAGTTTTTGAATCTTTTCAATGTACCTTCGCCATCGCGAAACTCGATTAGTGCGCTATTTTGCCGGTGCCACTTTTCGAGCGCTAATCGTGTATCTACCATTATAATTGATCGAAGATGCAGACGGGAAAAACGCGGGGTCTAAAGTTAATACAAATTAGGATGCAACAGGGATCACGTTCAGGAAAGAAAGTAAAACAGATCGTAAAATTTGATATCCCATCGAAACTCGACCATGAGGTTGCTTGGGTTATGTGAACAAATTTTTGTTCTGTAATATACTTCTTAAGGATGTAGACTCCGCAACTTCAATAAACTCCTTCAAAAATAGACCAGACAAGTGATTGAGTACCAAATAAAGGGTCGTTATATTTGCTATAACGACACTTTGTTTGTAGTGAATATTAGTTACTAGTGAATTAACTATACAGCGTGATTTTGAACCCCTTAGCTATATTGAAATCTGGAAATCAGAATCCCTAATGCAATACAGAATTGTAAGAAAAAAAGGTAAAAAATTAAAAAATAAATCCAACCTTTCACAGAAATTCGTCCAGCTGATCGGCGACTTTGTATGGGAAACCTAATTTTCTTTTTCGTTTTTCACCTTTTTTTTTTTGCAATTCAGTGTTCCATTAGGGATTCTGATTCCCAGATTTCAATAAAGCTAGGGGGTTCAAAATCACGTTGTATGCAAAGATATTATACACATTCAACACTGCCTATCATAGACACATCAGCTGAAAAGTTGCTCGACTACAATCAAATCCATACTTCCCCTTATTATAAATGCGAACGTAACTCTGTCTGTCTGTCTTCTTTTCACGCTTCAACAATGAACCGATTTGGATGAAATTTGGTATGGAGTAGTTTGAAGCCCGGCGAAGTACCTTTCATTCCTGGAAATTCTACTGTTCCCGAGGGATCGACAACAACGCGGGGAGGGAAAAAGCTAGTATATAAATAATATGTTTGTTGTATCTCGAGATATGCCAGGAAATAAGTCAATATCATGGTCTCGACATGCCCTTCAAAAATACTTCTACTGACCCATGTAGACCACTAACGAGCCTCGCAAGAAGCCCTAACAATTTCGGTAAAGCCGTTTTAGCCGTATTTTTTACGCCGACTCTGCACGCAAGGTACAGTACCCAGCATTGATATATATACAATTGTATACCATTTTAGACCTTATCACATCGACTTAAGAACCGATGTGTATACATATTAATGACGTGACTGTACATCGCGTGAACGCCATTTTGAACGAGGCGCCGGACTTGAAAGAGTTGATTTTAATTTATTTTGCCATTTATGTATTTGTTTTAAATGCACGCTTGTATATTCAAGTTAAAACAATTTTTGAAAATCCATCTGTGAAACATTAAATCCTTACTTCCTTACTAATATTAAAATGCGAAAGTGAGTTTTTTTGTTTGTTTCTTTTTGTTACGCTTTCACGCCGTAACTACTGAACCGATTATCATAAAATTGTGCATACAAATTCTCTGGAGTACGGAGAAGGACATAGGCTACCTTTTATCCCGGGAAAAAGTAATATTCCCGAGGGATCGACATTGACGCGGGCGGAGCCGCGGGCGAAAGCTAGTTAAATAATAATTTGCAAGCCACTTACCGGATTTGGATGCAGTTTAGTTACAAGAAGAATTTCTTCCATAACTCAAATGATTTCTGACAATCTTCTGACGGATTGTCAAGTCAAAGAATGGTGGGGGAGAGCTGATTTTCAAAAAATATACATAATATATGGCGTGAATCAAATGTAAACTAAAAATACGGTTTATAATGCCATAAATGCCTTGCAATTTTTATTAAACAAATAAAGAAAAGGTACTTCCCCATACGGGATATTGAGAGTTAGAATTCGTAGGACCCCATGAAGCAGATGGTAGGAATGAAAATAAAAAATCAGCTGTTTGGTTAGTTTTTAATAAGATTCTCTAGATTGATGCAAATTCCCTTGATACAGAATGTATTTATTTACTAGTTGTTACAACCGTAGGATCTCTACTGCTGGACAAAGCTCTCTCCCAAGGATTCTTCATTCCATGGACATGAGGATATTGCCATACTCACCACGCTTGGTAGGCTAGTTCGCGAGCAAGGTCAATAATATAGGTAACATAAATAATATAGTTAATATAATCATATTGCATACTATAAAATGTACAGAAAAGATTTTCTAACCACTTCATCATTTCCATAGACTGAAACCCAACACCATAGCACCGTGACCACACGTACAGACCACCCACGCCGCAGTAGCTGACCATTTTACTCTGTGGTTATCGTGTATACCGCGCCCCACAACCTCCCACGAGGGTCCGCACCGTTTAGAAAGCATTTCATTTGGTCGTTTTCCAAAGTTACCGATCTTTAATTGGCCAGCCTAAAAAATCACGTCTTTATTCTTTACAGAGAGAACAGAGTCTAGTGTGATGGGTGTGTATATAGAAAAGGAGAATCAAAATAATAGCAGATTACTAAGTCTCATAGCGTTTTGACATATGTTTCTCGGAATTTCGCTAATACGCTCTGATTCAAATTGACGATTTTACGAGAAGTAAAGCAGCTTTTAGATAAGATTTACTTTATCATCTCACGTTGTTTCTCTTACTTCAGATCTGAGTGGCTCTGTGAGCTGTAGACCTCACCAGTCTTATCATAGCGAACTCACAATAGACAACTCGCCATAGACCCCAATAACGCTTAGAATCATTATGCCAATTTCCGCCATTATGAAAAATCTAAAATCCTAGTCGACAAAAAAACTACATAATTCTGGAACTTGCTCACTCACACAATTTCACGAGAATCACTTCTGTTATACAAGTCGCACAATTTCAGCCGGTCAGTAAGACAGATGGGCAAACTAAAGAATTTTTGTTAGAGTTGAAATGGATACGCTTCGCGCGCGCTTGGTCACATATGGAGTAACTTATTATACGGCAACGAAAGGGACTGGGTATCCACAACACAGGGAATCCTAGTGTGGAGCTCAGAGATTTTTTGTAAACATAATGTTACATTGAGTTCAATATGGAAATTATTATTATTATTAGTAACGTGATGCTCGAAAGCGGACCCTGCGTTCCAAAGCACCAAGAGCTTTTAATACTTTGGATGATTAAAACGTCATTTTGATAAGTAATAAAGAAAACATCAACAAATATTTATTTTTCTTCCTAGTCAATAAGTGCCGAAACGGACTCTGTCTTCGCTTCAACAACGATTATTCCCAACATGATGAACGGCGTTCTGACGCGATCACTTGATTACAGTTATTATGTTCGTACGCCTTCAACCAGCTCAGAATTTACTAGCCAACAAAATACAAAGATGAACGGAAGAAGAATATGAACAAACAGGGAGTGAATGAACGGTTGGCTCATACTTAAAGGAACGCGTCTGCCCATCTATAAGTACGGTTGGTTATATGATATACTTGCGATTCACATGGGTGTAATGTACTAAATAAGCCTTCCTCTTGAATCACACATCTATTCAAAAAAACCGCCCAAATGCGAGTCGGACTCGCGCACGAAGGGTTCCGTACCGTTATCTATAAAACGGCAAAAAAAATCATGTCTTTTGTATGGGAGGCCTTTAATATTAATGTTATTTAATTATTTAATTTTAATTAAATATATAACTAAATATTTTGTGAAAATTTAAACTGTCTAACTATCACGGTTCATTTAGACAGACGGACAGACAGACAGCGGACAGCGGAGCGATATTAATAGGGTACCGTTTTTACCCTTTTGGGTCCAGAACCCTAAAAACCGCATTAAAATTCCGTAGCGTAGTTTTGAAGATCTAAGCATCCATAGTGACTGACAGACAGCGGGAAGCGACTTTTATAAGCGACTTTGTAAGTAAAGTCAGTTGACTGTTGACTGTCTTTATTTACGATTATTAAGATTGTTGATGATTGATTGAATGATTGTGAGAAAAATAATGTTAACTCGTTCACTGACACTGAACCTAACACAAAAGAAATAACAATAGAATTACGTCTACAGGCGGGTAGTGTCAGCGAAAGTGTTAAACGTGGTCTTTGGGTCTTATGTCCTTAGGTTCTGTCCAAGCTCTGAGTAAGAGATAAAGACGTGATACTTGTATGTGTGTATGTATGTATCTCTTCTATAAAACAACAAAATCAACTGTACAGGGAAATTAGAGACAATAAATACGAGACGCACTTAACATCACTGTTAGAGTGTTAACAATTAATTTCAGAGGCTGTTACTGTCTCCGCAAACGCGCTGCATTGTCAAGGATTGCATGCATTATTGTGTAGCACACTAGTACATAATCACTGACATCAGGAGATATGAATAATATTGTAGAGCGCTACAGACATTTTATTTTATTAAACTGAAAACAAATTATTATCAGGTGCTTTATCTAGCGTTTAATGGCATGAAATTATGGAGATTACAAAAATAAGGAGATAAATATATAAATATGTAAATAAATATATACGGACAAATCACACAGATTGAGTTAGCCCCAAAGTAAGTTCGAGACTTGTGTTATGGGATACTAACTCAACGATACTATATTTTAATAGCAAATACATATATAGATACACATCCAAGACCCAGGCCAATCTGAAAAAGATCATTTTCCATCTTGACCTGGCCGGGGATCGAACCCGGCCACTCTCGTGTCGCAGGCTGGCGTGTTGACCGCTGTGCCACGGAGCTAGCCAAATAAATTCAATGTCACCATCGTGCTTCATACAGTAGTCAAATCACATTATAAAATATTAGTAATCAGTGATCATACACCTAACAGTGGATGCCCGAAATACCTAATAACGAATTAAAATTTAATGAAGTAATAGGTATTATTCGCAAAAACAAAATCTACTGCTGAAACTTACGACCTGGTGAAACATAAATAAACCACGAAAGCCCCGGACCTGTCAAAACAGATGCTTTCTTTCGCATTCTCCAAATATAGATGTATGTATTTCCTTCCTTCACTCCTCATAAGCATATACGAGTTAATTATTTGTTTACACCCTTTGGAAATTGGGTCTTGGCTTGGGACATATACGTTTGTTTGGAGAGATTTATAATACGCCTTTATTTTAATGCAACTAAGCTTATATTTAATTTTCAAATCTTTCTCTTCTGAGCGTGTTAAAGCATGCTCAGCTGTGGCTCGGACAACACTTTAAAATAGCAAGTTAGCTTATTTATACTATAGCTGCTATAAAATGATTTAGCAAAGTTTTAATGGTTAGCAATCTACCTATGACTAACAATAATTATTTTCAACGGTTCCATACATATTTCATACAATGTTATATAGTACATGACTGTGTTCCATGAAGTAATTGGTTTGCTTACAATCGACGGCCCTATGATTCATCTATTATGTCCATTAATACGCTAGATATATCTCCTTCTTTCCGTCATCTTTCAACACATAGTATTTATCGCGAGTGCATTTCGTGCACAATCGTTAATCGAGCAAAAACGAGTAAATTATTTGTTTACACTCGAGACCTGAGTGTTGGGACATTTACTTCGCTTTGTTAGATTTATACGCCTTTGTTTTATTAAGTGCTTGTTGGCCATTATAAATTCTAAATTTTAAGCAAAACGAAGGCGCGTTCCATTAAATGTGCCATAGTCATAAGTGACGAGACGAGTTGTGGAATTACTCCATTTATCTCGGGTTTGCCTGCGTTGTATTTCCCGCTGATATTTGAGAGCTTGACTCTTGTCGAAATAATTAATGGGCAAACCATTAAATTGTTTTTAAAATTAATTAAGAGGTATATTTAAGTTTCCTTTTACAATCACAATAACGTCTAAATGCCTCAACGAATTTAAACGTGGGAATCGTTAAAATACTCCCTTATTGCTTTTTTTTGGGCACTGCGAATGTATTTTACTTTTTCTTTGAAAAATCTTAAGTGTTTTCCATGAAAGGAAGTTTCCTTATGTCGTTTTTTCTTCCTAATGTTTAATTGATGCTATTATTATTAAATTAATAGAAAGTACTGTTATTATAGAGTATTTTATTAAAGGTATTATAATCGTAAAATACATTATTATATTCTTTTCACTCATTCTCTAGAACTTAGATTTTCAGTGAATGTTTCGCGTAGCCTAGTAAACAGTTTTCAATACATTTTTTTTCAAATTAGAAATTATGTTTAAATGTTTGCCTATAGATAAACAGACAGTGGAAAGTTGAGTATGTTAATAATTATCCTAAGTACTTACCCTTTCAATTGAATACAGGCTGGGCTATTAATTACACTTACCTGAAACAAACATAATGAATATTAGGTTTAAATAACTAAATATAAATAAATATATATATGGTTAAATCACACAGACTGAGCTAGCCCAACAGTAACATAAATGCGTGTTAGTTAGTTTTTTTAACTATATTTTTATTTTATTAATTATAAGAAGATAAATGTGAAAGAGTTTATTGGTTTGTTTGTTACGGCTTTACGCCTGAACTATGCATCGTCATGAATATTTGCATACACGCAGTCTGGGGAACGGAGAAAGGCATAGACTACATTTGATCCTGAAAAAAGTAGTGTTCATGAGGGGTCGATATTAATGATGCAAGCTAGTACAATCAATTTTATGGTTATGCTATGGCCATCTTACTTAAAAATGTTCTCCAATAAAACCCAGTACAAAATATGAAAAAATAGAGACCTGCCATACAAAAAGCAAATCATCTAATCGATTGTCTATGGGAAATATTTTGTATCAGCGAAATAATGTTTCGCATTATTGGCTCAATTGTCCGGACTCCCAAACTCTGACGTAACACAGCTGAAGATACGACCGAGAAAACTTGCAGATGATAATGATGATATCTTCCTCGCAAGAGACAAGTGATTTTGAACCTGTAACTCTAAGTATGCAATCAAGTGATCAGCTGACAAACGTTTTCGTAAATAACATCTCTCCTAAGTATTTACTGTTGAATAGTAAACCAAACAACGGGTTAAACCCAACAAAAAACTATAGACACGTGTTGACCATCAATTAAAATCTAATTAACGATTTACCCGTCAAAAACAATTTCCATCCACTAACTAGGATACCATAAGGATATTACAATTTAACATCTATTTCAAAAGTCATAAGATCGAAAATCAATCGGCGAAGGCAATCGATAAAATTTGTAGCAAAGATAACAAACAGTCATGCGAATACAAATCTAATCTCAATAAAAATAAGATCCAGAGTTGATTGATAAAACAGAAGTATAGAGATGAGTAGCTATGGGTACAAATTGCGTCGGACACAGTCCGTCCATGGCTTATTGTTTTTTAATAGTCGGGCCCGCCCCCGCGGGGCAAGACCCATCCATCATAACCCGAGCATCTCTTAACTTGGACTTGTCCAAATAAAAACGAGCGGGCGAATTCCCCGCGGCGATCGGAAACATTCCTTAAGAGTTTCTACGTATACATTTATTTTTGGTGTTTAGGATACCTAACTAATGAACAGTATGGCTCTCATAAGTATGGGAATATAGAAGGCTTTCGTCATTATGATCGCTGTTAGCTAAACATGGTGTTTGGTATACTCTTAATAAACTAAGAAATAAAATATGGTGAAAAAATTTCATGCGGGCGGGACTTCAACCGGCGACCTAGGTCTATGAACGACCTATGCTCTGCCATCTGAGCTACCGCACAATTCAATCTCGGCGCCGAAATTCTCCACCATATCCCATTTCCCCTTATACGTATTAATATTACATCTCCTACACAACTACACGACATTTACAAGTGAGGTATCTGGTGTTTGGTCTTGCGACCTCTGTACCCGTCAAAATGAACAACTTTTTCTATCGAACCAATGATGGGAACTATCAAAAATCTTGGATATTTTCATACAAATTGCCGGCCAGTCGAACACTTTTGTATGAAAATGACGATATTTTCGAGCTCCAAGCGTCGGTCGGTCCCATTGAAAAAGTTGTTTTAACGGGCTGAGTCACCCCTTAGAGGAAAGTTCGGTGGTAAATTTTTAGACAGAGCACTTTTGTGGTTATAAAAAAAAATAATAAGTTGGCTCAAGCGAGAAACGTGTTTCTGACAAAGCTGCTACTAATTTATAACTCAGTCGTCCAACCACAGATAATCAAGTTCAATAATGTTCCTACTCAAAAAAAGTTTGGTTTTAACTTCATAAGAAAGGATGCTAGGAAGAGGGTTTAAGCGTACATACATCGGAACCATAGATATCAGAATATTACTAGGTATCGGAACCCATCCAAGAGACAAGAGAAACAAGAGACATGGATCTAGTAGTTAACTGCGACTCACACTTAGCCAGTTTCTAGTATTTCATCATTTGACCTGACGACATTGCATGTCATGTTCCCTACCCCATGCCAACTGTCGTCCGTCCTCTACGACCTATCCTTATCTGATTGCTAACACATGTTGCCCTGATCGGTAGTATTGATTAGTATTGGTTTTATTAAGGCTGTAAACGAGCTAGTTGGGTATCAGATATGGCATTCCATTTCATATTTGGGAGAGGAATTTGAGATCCCTTTCCGCATTGTTCTGGAGTTCTTAGATAACGAGCTGAACAAACAGATAAAATTATTTTTGCCGCCCCTTCCTTTCTCTACTGATCCCTACGCAACCTGCTGCCAATTTACCATGAACTTGTCGATGTCATCCCGCCATCGTGACCGCGGTCTACCCCTACGCCTACATCCATCAGGTACCCACAGGGTGACCTAATGGGCCCATTGAACTTATTAGGCACGCGTGTCCGGCCCCATCCCACCTCCGCCCCGACCCCTCTTCGGCTCCGAATAGCCAGAGGATTCCCACAATCCGACCCCGTCGCACTCGCCACTGGAATAGAGTGCGTACTAGGATTAGCAGTGGTTACTGGTGACCGTACAGCGGTCCCGAGTGACTTGCACCCAGGATTGGCCCTTCTGGCAACGTAGCTTTCGGTCCATTAGCCAAAAGATGAGAGTTGCTGCTATACAAAGCTTTTGCTGCCTTTTGCCATAGATTCTCAGATTGGCCCTTCAGGCTATGCATGCATGTAGTCGCGGCCCAACAGGCAATATGAGAGTTTGCTGTCTCTCCAAGCCTTGCGCACACAGGCAACGGTCAAAACCGAGGGCCGTCCCTCCTAGGGGCCCTTTAGTATTGTTGTCTATAAAAGCTGAGGGTACTCTGTCCTCGTCTCAAACGCCCGGTGAAATAGCAAAAGCTCACTTGGAGTTAGTAACAGTCAATTCTAAAAAAAACAAGCCCTTAACCATGTGAGTTTGCCTAGAGAGATAAAAAAACAGTATTATATTTTTACCAATTCCGCAAGGATTTTTAGCTGTTAGAAGTTACTTCAGAGCCATCCGCTTATTAGACAAAGATAAAATGGTATTTCATTTAGTATTTACTTGTCAATTAATATTAAATTATATTTTTTCTATTCATTGATCCATGCTTTTTATACGAAACAGTAAAATTTATGTGCCATATATTTTTTATTTATAAATGACTCTGGCTGTCTATTTGTCGTACTAGGAAACCATAAATAGTTAAGTTGTCATATTATTTCAAGCCTCCTTGCGAGTGTTTATTTACTATATAAATATATGAAATGTATATACAGGGTGAAATTTTTATCGTTTTTGGACCCTTAAAGTGGTGACTCAGACCATCAAAATAAACAACCTTTCCCTATAAAAACAATGCTGGGAACTCAAAAAAAAATCGACATTCCCATACAAACTGGCCGGGCGGCGGAACTCTTTTGCATGGAAATGACGAATTTTATTTTGAGTCCCTGCATTGGTCTCATAGAAAACGTTGTTCATATTGATGGTCTGAGTCACCCCTTTAAGGGTCCAGAACGATCAAAATTTCACCATGTATACATTTTTCATAAAATATATACCTTTCTATATCTCGCACTACATAATGTTAGCGATTTATATGAAAACCCAGTATAAATAAACGTATTTTTGCGTATCTAAAGTATTATTTAAAATAGTAACACTTATATCTCAAAAACAGCAACAATGGCAACACTGGTTGTATCGAGTGTAATTATTGTTGGTACCCACCACTCCATTTTAGCAAGACGTCATGGAGTGGCGGGGACGATCGCTCTTGTGTGGTTAGATCGACGACTCGGGCATTCTGTTGGGCGCAGCTGTAACGTTAAGACGTAATTAACCTTTACTTGTTGTGAAGTATTGTTTTAAATAGTTTTCCGTAAAGTGTGGAGATTGTATATTTAAGGTAAGATGTATTTAACTAATTTCGATATTCTGTAAAATGAGTGATTTCAAAATAAAATATTTAATCATTAACGGAGTTTCCTTACATATCAGAAGTAGGATCAGCGGAATAATTTTCTTTTTTTTTTATACTTATTCCGTTAATCCCGCCCACAATAACAGTATTTTATATTATTACATATAATTTTAACCATTACATTTTAATAACGAAAGGCGACTCCTGGTAATGATATTACTATATTGCAACAGTTTTACATTTGATCTTGTCGTAGTAGTTTTCTGAGGTGAATTTTACGATTGCTTTATTGTTGGGTTCACGGTATATAGTTTATGGTATACAATTAGCTAGGGCACTCCCTCGGATTGTTTACCGTATATGTGGATCATTATGCTAATTATGCTGGAGCTACAATCTAGGAATAATCTTCAAACCGTTGCTATAGCATTTATAAACAAAAGGAACTATAAGTGACATTGCAATTTGCTAGGGTACCCCTTGAATTTTTATGTGTGTACGACTTAATCAATTCATTGTCCAAGGCTACACTCTAGAATGTATTATTTCATTCGGAAATTTTATAAAATACATATGAACCGTGAACCTTCTGTATAAGCATACATATCGTTAAAAATATTAACGCATACGGTTGAATAATGTAAAACTGTTTTTATAGTGAAATAATATTGAACATGCACTATAAATCTTATAGCCAATATCATGGCAGGCTATTTTAATAACATGTACAGTTTTGCAAGTGAGTAACCTATTACTGGTTACGGAATTATGCAGTATACTTATTTACTTTATTGTCTCATTCTGCTGGACGTGTGAGTACATTACATTTAAAGTAAAAAGACATTTCAATGTGACAGTAGCTAACACCCACAAAACTGTTTGTAGGTCCTGCTTGTGTCTGACAGAGATCTTGTATCAATTTACTGATACTATTACATCGCTACAGTTGATAACTGTTTTAACAAAAGAAAAAAATAATACTGTTCTCTGAACAAAGAATAATATCACTTGATTACGACGTCAAATAAATAAACGTCATGATCTTAGACGTGCTTCCAAAACACTTTAAATATAATGTAGACTAAATGTAATATAATAACAAATAGAATTGAATTTATTGGTGAATAAGATTTAAATTTACGACGCATTGGTCATCGTACTAAAACTGCTATAATTAAATTCTGGGTTCGAACCCCACCTGAGCAAATATATACATTAATAAAATCATAAATCCGTGCCATTATTCAATACTGTTATATCATACTAGCATAACATCAATAATTCATCATCATTTCGTGTATGTGTCACGGTCGAACGAACATGCACACCCTGTCGTCAGAGTTCTTCGGAACCCCCTCTCAACCTCTGACGTGGTTCCTTTAACGACTGCCGGATGGCGGCCGGGACCAACGGCTTAGCGTGCCTTCCGAAGCACGGAATCATCTTTATTATCGGATGATCAGGTGATTTAGGCCTATAATGTCCTCACCAAACTGGAAACTATACAAAGTATGCTTCCCGTGGGAATCGAGCCCTAGACCCCCGGGTCAACAGGCAAACGCCTTTACCACTGTACTAGATAGATAACATATTTTTATTTGTTCATTGTAACACACATAATAAAACAGAAAGCTACAATAAAACTTAATACTTAACATAATATATGTATGTGTGCCATTTTATCACAAAAAGGCTACAGCTCAGCGAAATGTTACTCTAGTAAGCAACTACTGATTTTCAGCTGTCACCTTAGAAGACGCGCACTAACAATTTCACAGAACAGGTTGTCTCACAAAGTGTAAAGTCAATGGGTGAAACACATAATAAATTAATCAACAAATGGCAGATAAAATACTGAAATACTTGTTATTAATACTAATTATTATTTAAGGAAGAGCTCAGTTTAAGTTTTAGCTTTGCGACAAGCAAAGTATTTTTGAATTAATTTCCGTTTCCTGAAGAGTAAGTAAATGTGATTTCAGTAGCTTTTTAAATGTTAATTTCTTATTTAAATTTCTTAAAGGAGCAGGAATATTATTCCAATACTTCGTTGCCGCATAAATGCTACTGTCCTTTGTCTTGTTATGACGTTCAAAAAGAGATACATGTATCCAATTTTGAATAAAAATCTTTGACTTTGACTTTTCTCTGTATAGAAAGTACAGGACGAGTGGCCCTCGGATGACGTTGCGAAGTGAACTGCAATTTCATGTAAAGATAGTCAGGTTTTTTTTAAACCCTCATTATGTCAAAAAGTAAACTCGCGAGGTGCAACTGTCTACGAGCTTCCATATTGATAAGAGAGGCTTTGTTTATGAATACGGAGGCAGTAAATAAATAATTAAAATCTACTTTCTTTAAAACACTTCATCTATCAATCAATCATTTATTTGTCTGAAATAGGGTATGATATCGATATTAAAAAAACTGCCTATTTAACTGTTGGAAACAGTAGACAAATATTTCATTAAAATAAATATAATTAGTTTATAATTGACAAAGTCATAATTATTTACTTTTGGGTTACACATGCATTTAATTGAACATTTCTTTATGTCAACATTAATATAAATTAAAATTACTTCATCTGTAATTTCGTATTAATTTGTAAACTTTTCATACAAGTACAAATAAAAACAAAATGAAACACTAATATAATAAATCAATAAAAAATATATTTATGTCTCACACACATTCACATATACATATATACACCTTCATCTCTTACGCTCATATGCATAAATACGAACACATCACACTCACTCATACACACTTACACACACATTTACACCACAATATATTTTATTTTTACTAAATTGTTATCTGAATATAAATTTGCTCCGCGTGCCGGCGTCTAAGTGTCTACTCCATCAGGAACAGCGATTATATGTTTAAGGTAACAACAGTAACCAGGCTACTACGATACAGGCACAGCCTAGCGTGGAAGCCACGAACGTAATGTCAAACTGTAATGTATTAAGTTAGTAAATAAATTTATTATTATCATAAATAATAACAAAAAGATAACGTTACAAAACAATAACAATGATAGGAGACAGATTGGACTGCCCTTACCTCCGACATTGCAGCAATAGACATGTTGCTGTAAAGCCTGAGGTGAGAAGGTATTAGAATAGGGTAATTTAATTATTGTAATTTAATTCAATTATAATTTAATTCAATTGTAATTTAATTCAATTGTAATTTGATTCAATTGTAATTTAATTCAATTGTAATTTAGTAAATAATTTTAATTTAATTGACAATTTGAATTAAAATGATTTTGTTTTTAAAAACATTATGGAATGCAATTTCTGAAATAAATAATTATTATTATTAATGACAATTTAACATTCAGATATGGAGACTACATCTTCTGTTGGAGATGTGGTCAGCCGCTATAACGTGGAGGGTGAGCCTGCAAGTGTATGGCAGTCCCCACGGCAACGGCACGATAAGAACGAGGGAGCGGATGGGAGTCTGATAAGTAACAGGCAAGTCCGTAAACGTTCTTTAATTAAATCATACGATGGAGTGGCAGGGAGCCTGGTTAATAACAGGCAAAGCCGCAAGCGTATACCTATCCGATCATACGAAAGGGCGGAATAGCCTGGTTAATGACAGGCAAAGCCGCAATCGTACGCCTACTCGATCGTACCTCCGCAAGTATCCAATAAGCAGATCAAGAAGCAGAGAGCCGATAATAGTAAGACTGACTAATCAGTCGCGAAAGCAGATCTCCAATAAAGTAGAGATTACTACATCAAGTTATATATAGCTATAGAAGACGAATGTATGAGCTGACCCATTAATTATTTGCATAAACATGTGTAAAATACATTAAATGGATATGTTATAAGAAGACCGACATGTTTACCATTACTGGTGTGCGAATTCATATAAGTTCAGAAGGCATGCAATTACCTAAATTTAAAAATACAAGAATTAAAATAAAAGGGCAAATAATGTTTTAGTATTTGCAAAGAATCCATGTCCAAAAAAATACAATACTTCAGATTTTCAGATAATAATTTGTTAATACTTTAATAACATTTTTCGCATAACAATATTTTAAGCTTTTTCTTAATAAGTATCAAGTTTAACTCCTTACACTGTTTTGATATTATGTTAAAATCATTGGTACCATAACTAAGAATGGATTCTACTAAGCCATAATATGCTGTTAATAGTTCATCATTATCTACTTTTCTCGAAAGTCTAAATAAAGCATAACTTGAAGTACTAAGTCATTTGCAAAGATTTTCTATCTGTGGTTTCTAATTTAATCGCGAGTCGATTATTATGCCGAGAAAGCTGTTTGCACCAACACTATTTGCTATGCTGCCATGATATTCCAATTAAGTAATTAAGTATTCTAATAAGGTCTTTGGCTGAAATGCATTATATTTGTTTTATCAAGATTTATTTTAAGTTATTATTATCTAACCACGTAATTATTGATGCCAATGTTGAATTTATATTAAAATTGTACGAATTGATGTCAGTGGATTTAATAGTGACTGTGCTATCATCGGCAAATAATGTCATGCTATGTTCTATATTATTGGGAAGGCCATTTATATCAATTATAAAAAGAAGAGGACCTAAATACTCCCCTGTGGAATACCAAAGCGTTCGTCAGACGTGTATCTTTTTTTTCTGTTTAAGAGTAAACATCCAGTTAGGTTATTTCTGTGATTTGACAACGATCTGATAAATAAGATTTGACCAATTGTAATACGTTACCTCGACTGCCATATACTTCAAGCTTGTCTAATAGCATATTATGATGCACATAATGAAATGCTTGCGTCATATCGCAATAGACGGCACAAACACGTTTTTTTTTTTGTCAACTTCATTTAAAATATTTTTCAATAACTTAATAAATAAAAAAAAAAAAATCAGCAATTGGTCTAAAATGTAACTCTCTATTGTTTTTGTTAAATGAAGATTTTATAACAAGATATTTGCAGATCTTATGGAAAGACGCCAGATTCTATACAAAGATTTATAATATGTCTAAGATGACGGCATATATATAAAGTCATTTACTGCTTTAATTATTTAAGTTTAAATGCCATCGTTACCAACACTTTCAGTGTTGTTTTATATTTTTTGTCATTATCATTTAAATATCTTATGGTAAATATCCTAGGGGGCATAAACATAGATTGTAAACTACGTGTAATATTTGAGCTAATATTTAATCCTTAGTTCAGAAAGGGTTTAATTTCATATACAAAGTAGTCAATAAATGCCTATGCTATTTTGATTGGATCTGTTATGTAATCATTATCAATTTTAAGACGAGTTATCGGTTCGCTATGTAAATGTGTTATTATTTATCATTTGCCATGTTGTTTTAAATGTATTATTTGAAGTTATTGTTTTATAATTATGACTTAATTTTAATCTTTCAATATTTAAAAAAAACAGTTTTGAATATCTATGATATTTAATTTGATGTGATTTAGATGGGTTTATTCTACATTTCCAAAGAAGTATTTTATGATTAACTTTTATTACAAGTTCTTTTTGAGGGAAAAAGAAATCATGAAACATTTTAAACAAATTTATAAAATTATTGAAAGCTATGTTAGGGTCCTCAGTGTCGTAAATTTCAGAAAACTAAGTTTTTTTTTAAAACTCGATCACTCCATCAGAATTACTATTTGAGTTCAAAATCAACAGTGGCCCTAAAAAAAATGTCCTTAGTGAAGTAATAGATGATACTATAGGGACACGCCATTAGATAATTTAGATCAGGTTCGTAAAGAAGCATGCAAACGCATTGCAGGACAAATAAACTAAAGATAAAACTAGATTTGACTTGAAGCGGTTCAAGGTTGGTTATAACTGCGGCAATCTGGTGAACCTAAAACGAGAAATAACATGTCATGGTAAATAAAATAAAAAAAAACTAGCTGTTAAATTTCAAGGCCTTTATCGGATCGTTAAAGTTTTACCTAATGACCGCTATTTAGTAGAGGATACACCATTGACTCGCAAGCGTAGCCTACGTCGGTATGAAAATGTAGCGGTAGATAATCTGAAACTTTGGCCTATATTTAATAGAGATATCGTTACATCAGAATCTGATGCCGATGACTGTTCAGATAATTAATTTTATGAGAATTTAAGATAATTGTTATTTGAATTCGTTAACATTTTAAGTGCCTGGTAAATTCTATATTTTATAAATTAGTACTCCTGTTATTATTAGTATGTCATGTGAATCAAAATACTGCGATTGATCACGAAATTGAAACACCTATTAGTACCTTCATTAACCTATTGGGCGCCATTGACCTTTTTTTTCTTACTTTAGTTGCAAAACAGTCGCGTGACTGAGACGCAATTGACAACTAAAGTTATTACAATTTGTATTAGCCTGGCGTCAGGCGTGAAGTAACGTAAACAAGCGCTGGTGTGCAAAAGGTTATTGTGTATTCTATTACTTTAAAATATTTGTTCAAAATAGGCAGTGCTTAGGTGTGTAAAGCTTCATATAGCGGAGGGACCCGCTATTGCAGGATGGCCGAGCTGTTAGCGATTTATATGAAAACCCAGTATAAATAAACGTATTTTTGCGTATCTAAAGTATTATTTAAAATAGTAACACTTATATCTCAAAAACAGCAACAATGGCAACACTGGTTGTATCGAGTGTAATTATTGTTGGTACCCACCACTCCATTTTAGCAAGACGTCATGGAGTGGCGGGGACGATCGCTCTTGTGTGGTTAGATCGACGACTCGGGCATTCTGTTGGGCGCAGCTGTAACGTTAAGACGTAATTAACCTTTACTTGTTGTGAAGTATTGTTTTAAATAGTTTTCCGTAAAGTGTGGAGATTGTATATTTAAGGTAAGATGTATTTAACTAATTTCGATATTCTGTAAAATGAGTGATTTCAAAATAAAATATTTAATCATTAACGGAGTTTCCTTACAATAAATACAATAATATCACGTCTTAATCCCTTACGAGGTAGAAAGAAGCTTCCGGCAACTGGGACCGCAGTTCACCTAAAGTAATAAGACCCAAAGGCCACGTTTGGCGAGTAGTGTGGGCAAATACCTCAAAACGGAAACAAAAAAGTGATAGGTTGCTAGCCGCATCGCCTATCAACATAATTGCTTAGATTACCACCCAATCCCTCAGCCGGAACACGTAACAGGAACTTCTATCATCTGCGTGGGAAGAGAAGCAGCTGGTACATACTACGTTTTTTCATTTCTCCCATCAACGTGGAAAAACTCGCACTATTTCTCGTAAATAGAGGGACAGTGGACATTGTCACTATAAGTAGATATTATAGCCATCACACAAAACCACCTTGCAGCTAAAAAATAACACATTTTTAAAATTCCAGTTGTTGTTTTTCATGTGTGTAAGTGGCCACGTCCCGATGAAATACACGTCTCATTAGGGGACAAACATTTACATATTTTAAATAAGACAGTAAATTATTGGCGACGAGCGAATAACATTCGAACGTACAGCTGGCATCTTTGATAAGGGCAGATAAGGATATTTTGAGTTTGCCTCAATAAAATGTGTCGGCCGACATGTCACTCGGGTCATTTGGACGGAACGACCGTTTGTTTTAATCTAATTAGCTATGGTGTACCGGACGACGAAGTGTTTTTTATAACTATACACATCCTAAATAATATTATAAATGCAAAAGTCAGTTTGTTTCTTTGTTTGTTAAGCTTTCACGCCGTAAGTACTGAACCGATCATCATGAAATTTTGCATACAAGTTCTCTGGAGTACGGAGAAGGACATAGGCTACCTTTTATCCCGGGAAAAAGTACTATTCCTGAGGGATCGACATTGACGCGTGCGGAGCCGCGGGCGAAAGCTGGTAATATTATAAATGCGAAAGTGAGTTTGTTTGTTTGTTACGCTTTCACGTTGTAATTACTGAACCGATCATCACCGGGAAAAAGTACTGTTCCCACCCGAGGGATCGGCATTGACGCGGATGGAGCCGCGGGCGAAAGCTAGTTGAATTATAAAAATAGCTGTAACAACGGATATTTTGACAGACGTACGTGCTAATTTAGCCGTGCTAATTAGCCAAAATTTAGCCGTGTGGTATCCGGCAGAGTAGAATAGGACCACTCCAAGTTTTCCCGTGGATGTCGTAGAAGGCGACTTAGGAAATACAAGCTAAACAAAGCTTATAAACATCTAAGAGACCTCTCCAACCCGACTGGACAGCGTGGAGAGTGTAGGCCAAGTCCTCTGGCTGCCCTGGCCAACTATGGCCCTAGTAGTACAGAGAGGGTGGTGGACCTGATGATGATGATGATGATGACGTGCTAATTGCTCACTTTGCATGGAGAAGGAAGTTCTCAACTCGATGTGTTTTATGCAATTATGCATGTATATGAGATATGTAAAGTTGTAGATGAAAATATTCCAAGAGATCAATTTGGATTTCATTGGTACGAGTATTTCAAAAATATGGTGAAAAATATGGTGAACAAAACTGTAATAAATTATATATAGAACTTATACAATTAGAGCTGCGAGAGAAGTTACATAACGTGTATTTTATACTGCCATAAGGTACACACAAACAGAAGACAAACAATATCGTCTCATGAAAAAGGTAGACAAGTGAACAATATAAATGAAAAAGGTTAAAATGTTGAGACATCAACAAATGTGTTTGGTGTTTTTGCAAAAAACCTACTAATATGTACCTACTTAGTCAAAGTTTGCGAGTTTGGAAAGGAAAAAAGAAATTAACAGATACCTATAAGGTACATAGATTTAAACAAATAGGTAAATTTTCATTCGTTAGTGCTGGCACAACTCATTTGGCACAACCGGTAGTGCCATATGCGATTTTCTTTCTCATGACACAATTGTTTTCATTGGCTGATTATGCTGATACTAAAATTTACCCGTGAGCTTTCTTATTACCCATGACAGAACTGAATTTAAAAATAGTATTATAATTTAACAACGGAATTAGGTACGTTGAAACCTCGAATGTCAATAGCCGAAACAAACGCAAACACCAATAGTAACTTCAACTCGTTTCATTTTGGGGACGATTCGTCATTTCCTACACTACTGGTCTCTGAATAGTGTCACGGGAGATGCTATTTTACCCATGGCACAACCGGTACTGTCATGGGAAAGAAAATCGCCTATGGCACAATCGGTTGTGCCAAAATCAAAAATCAAAATCAAAACGTTTATTCAGAAAATAGGCCTTTGCAAGCACTTATTCACGTCAAATCACATTTTAAAGGATTTAATTTAGTCATATTTATATTATTACACTAGCTGTTGCCCGCGGCTCCGCCCGCGTTAATGTCGTTCCCTTGGGAACAGTAGAAATGATAAAAATTCCATACAAACCCCTGCCCCTTTGCTTTTTCCCCGTAAGGGGGAATTTAATACATTTCACCTGCATAGATCTTTAGCCCTTAAGGAGGGGATTTTGCCCATTTCACCTACACAGATATTTTTTTTATTGTAATAGAGAACTTCTTATTGTCATATTTCTAAGTAAATAAAAAAAATCCATACAAACTTTACCCCACCTATTCTATCCCTTCAAGGGGAAATTTCGACCATTTTAACTACACAGATCTTTTTAATTTCAACGTAAACATATAGGTATACTTATTTTAATACAGAAATGAGAAAATTTCCGTACAATCCCCCCCCCCCCCCCCCCCCTTTATCCCTTAAGGGAGAATGTTGTCTGGTTCACCTTAACAGATCTTTTTTAATTTTAATTGAGAACTTGCGTACCTACTTTCAAACTTCTAAGTCCAGAAATGAGAAAATTCCATAAAACTTCAACCCCTTTGATTTTCTAAAAATTCTTTCTTAGTGCTCATTTACATCATAAAAAGAATCCCTGTGCCAAATTTCGAGTTTCTGCGCACAGTAGTTTCGGCTGTGCGTTGATATATAAGTCAGGTTTGCCTTTGGCCCGCAGCTCCGCCCGCATAAGTGTCGATTTCTCAGGAACAGTAGAATGAACCCGGAATACATTAGTTCATGACTTTCAATGAAACACCTTAATATTGAATTTCAATTGAATAACTTCAAAAACGGAAAGTTTCATACTAACTTTGCATCCCCGTTATATTAAAGGATGATTTTTGAGAATAATATTTTACTCGTGTTTCATGCCTTTTAGTAAAGAACCTTCATGCTGAATTTCATTCGACTAACTTCAAAAATGGCAAAGTTTCATGCTTACTTTGCACCCCTATTTTACCCCCTTAAGGGATGATTTTTGAGTAAAATATTTTACTCGTGTTTCATACCTTTCAGTAAAGAACCTTCATGCTGAATTTCATTCGAATAACTTCAAAAACAACAAAGTTTCATACTAACTTTGCAACCCGTTTTTCCCCCTAAGGAGATGAATTTCCAAAAATCCTTTCTTAGTGCTTCCCTACGTTATAAAAGGAACCCCTGTGCAAAATTTCAAGTTCCTAACCCTTATAGTTTAGGCCCTGCGTTGATATGTCAGTCAGTCAGTCAGCTTCTCCTTTTTTTTTTAGTATGGATTACTATGGATAGTGTGGATAGGTATAATGCTGTCGTACGTATAATGATGATGAATTGACTTTGGATTTAAATTTTCTTTTGTCACTTATTATTTTATTTTATTTTTGCTATATGTTTGCAGGCAAACTCATGCCTTGAGTTCATTCAAATGACGATAACTTTTTTTTTAATGAACCGATTTTGATGAAACAAACTTTAAATGTTAAACTGAGTTAAAACAAAGCAATTGGTGAAAGTTTGAAGTAAATCGGTTCAGTATTTTCGGAGATAATCGTGATCATACATACAGACAGACAGACAGACAGACAGACAGACAAGAAATTCCAAAAAATTTTTTTTGCTTTCTATTATTCTTTTTAAGTGTCCCTCTATCCATTTCAGTCAAAAATTCGAAATGTACAGACAAAATAATTTTACTGTTTTATTATATGTATAGATAATGTGCAAAAGCTACAGACTACTAGCGTTTCGGAACTGACCACTGCAGAGAAGAAACGCCAAAAGACACTCTTTTTAACAGTATTGGTCGCCTACTCGCCTGAAGGCCTTTTTTATTTTATCATCTATCTTTATCATTTATCATCTAATTTCTTCATTTATCTTTTTTTTTTTGATTTTTTTTTTTTTTGCCAAAAAAGTTGTGCCAGCACCAACGATTGTAATTTTTTAATGCGGAGGACGTCGAGACCGGTAGTTAGAAATATGAGAGAACATAAAACAAAACGCTATAAACACCAGGATGACAGGACCTCAAAGCAAGTCTCGAGAATTTCAAACGCCACACACCTTACGGCTCGCAAATTGAATTTTAATTTACGATCCGTCCAATATATCTCGTGCTAATTGATATTCGGTAATTGCTCGTAACTCTTGCTTGTCAATAAAACCGCCGATGCGTTAGACACAGCGCTTCTCAACCTTTTACTTTCCATTTCATATGAAAAAACAACAATGGTGTGAAGAAAGAAACTGACGATCATAATCGATCAAACCGATTTCCCGCAAAAATAATAGTTTTCTTATTGCTGACCTGAAATTTGACCAAACATGACTTACTTTAACTCATAGAGACAATCGACTTTTTTTAAATTTCTATTTTACTTTGCGGACAGGGCGATAAAGATATACCTACATATGTTTCTTCGATGAATATTTACGGGAGATACGAACTTTATTAATATGCGAGGCGTATATTCAGCAGTGGAATTCATGCAGCTGAGGTAAAAAGCCTATGATTTGATGAGGCCTTTTCATCCGTGCGTCTGCTTCCACAATTCGAAATACTAGAGAATTCATAGTTTCCTCTAAATGAACACGTAACTTGATTTTCTAAAGAGTTTCCTGCAGTAGATAAAATTGTTCATATTGGAAAAGTAGTTCATATTACCTATATGACCCTAGCAAACTCATTTCACATCGCAATAACTGATCCCGACAATTATTGCGATGTGAAATGAATGAATCCCTCGCGAATCGCGAGTTAATCGCCGCTTCGCTCAGTGCGAACTGCGAGTCTATAATATTAGGGCATCATGGCCTGGCTCATTAAAAATTCTGGTCTTGTTCAAAGTTTGAGAACCGCTGCGCTGAGTAATAAACCTTAGGCGCCACTTTTACAGCGAGCCTCCCTCGTAAAGGCGAGCTCTCGTTAGCCTTCCAGGGTACTATTGTGAATTGTGGCGATAATTGCTAGGGAATACGTACGCTAGAGTTATTTATTTTCTATTATTATATACCTACTCTCCAACCCGTTTGGCCAGCGTGGAGAGTGTAGGCCAAGTCCTCTGGCTGCTCTGGCCAAGTATGGCCCTAGTAGTACAGAGAGGGTCATGCTCCTGCAGTGGAGACTAAAAAAGACCTGATGATGATGATGATGATGATATACCTACTCGTATAGCAACTAACAGCCTCCGTGGTCCAGTGGTTAAGGCGTTTGCCTATTGACCCGGGGGTCGTGGGTTCGATTCCCACCGGAAGCATGCTTTGTTTAGTTGCTTCCAGTTTGTTTGGACATTGCAGGCTTGAATCACCTGAATGTCTGATAATAAAGATGATTCCGTGCTTCGGAAGGCACGTTAAGCCGGTGGTCCCGGCTGCCATCTGGTAGTCGTTAAAGGAACCACGTCAGAGGCCTAGAGGCGGTTCCGAAGAACTCTGTGCATGGTCGATTGACCGTGACACCTACTCGAAAAGATGATGATGATGACTCGTATATGTACAACGTACATTTAAATTAAGCGAAATATTTTAAGCTCTGGGTCTCATAGGTCAAAGAAATGCTTTAGAAGATTTTTTTAAATGTTTTTCAAACAAAAGTTTTTTTTTTTATTTAAGTCGATAAATCAGCTGTTTTGATAGTCGACGTCAGTGACTTAGTATCCATCTTCTTCTTCTTCTTCATCAGGTCTTTTTTAGTCTCCACTGCAGGAGCATGACCCTCTCTGTACTACTGGAGCCATACTTGGCCAGAGCTGTCAGAGGGCTTGGCCTACACTCTCCACGCTGGCCAGACAGGTTGGAGAGGTCTCATAGATGTTTATAGGCTTTGTTTAGCTTGTATTTCCTAAGTCGCCTTCTACGACATCCACGGAAAGACTTGGAGTGGTCCTATTCTACTCTGCCGGATACCACACGGCAAACGGCCGGCCGGCCGGTTAGTATCCATAGTAGATAATAAAAAGTTGTTGGCCAAGAAAGTGTTTTTTTCTACAAAGGGTATATCAGGTCCAGATATCTCGAAAACTAGCGTGTCGATTTCTTTTTTTTTGCTTCTAAAGTATTTTTCAAGCTTATGGTTGCCAGCCTTTAAAATATTTGCGCTTAATTTAAATGGATCTTGTATACGAGTATTTATCAATAGATAAATAAATAAATATATACGGACAAATCACACAGATTGAGCTAGCCCCAAAGTAAGTTCGAGACTTGTGTTATGGGATACTAACTCAACGATACTATATTTTAAAACAAATACATATATAGATACACATCCAAGACCCAGGCCAATCTGAAAAAGATCATTTTCCATCTTGACCTGGCCGGGGATCGAACCCGGTCACTCCGTGTCGCAGGCTGGCGTGTTGACCGCTGCGCCACGAAGCTAGTCAATAGATGATGATGATATTAAAAATATACATATATATTCATCAGTCATCACCGTTATAAAAACAAAATTGACGAAAAGTGACCATTTCACCTACCTAATCTTCAAAATAACTGACCCGATTTAAAATAAGTAAGTACGTCATTTCATTTTTTATTTGTATTGTAATGTCCTCTGTCTGCTCTAGGCAAGTAAGGCTTAGGCTTCGGTAGTACAGAGAAGGTCATGCTCCTGCAGTGAAGTCTAACAAAGACCTGATGATGATGATGATGATTGTAATGTACAGGAAAACCTATATTGAAACGTATGGTTTAAAGTATGGTACAAACGCTCTTGACCTTTTTTAACTTTCGTCATCATTATTCATCGTTAAAGCCGTAAGAAGTCCACTGCTGGACAAAAAAGGCCTCTCCCAAGAATTTTTCGTTCCATGGGAGAATATTGGCAGGCTTGGCAGGTGCGTTGATGAGCGCAGTTTCTTTGACTTCTTGTGCTTCCGACGCTGCGGCCCACAGATTTTAGAAGTAATTATTTCTGTGTTCTGCGCTACGGCCCATCGGAAGCATTTAAGAGCCCGACATATGCCAGGCGGCGTGGCGATACAAACGCGGATGGTCTAAACGCGTTGGCTACTTTGGATATTTTCGTTTTTTAGGAATATTCAAGAGTTATTCGAAAAAGAAAAACATATGATGGCTGCCTTATCTGTAATGCAATAATAATCAAAAGTTTGAAGGTTTATTTTAATGTATTTGGTGAATAATGCTATATACCGAGTAAATTAGACGTGATTTGGAGTCAACTTAAGTGAAAGAAGGTAAAAAGTTACCAGAGTTAGTCCTGAACTTTGCTGCATTTTTATTTCAACTTGAGTATTTAATTATTATTGATATAACAGTCAATCATGCAAAGCAGTGTGAGGTAGTACGGGCCCTTAAGCTGGGGCAGGATAGGAATTTGTTGGATTTGAAAAGGGGTTGGAGATATTGGGATATTCACTCGGATGAATGGAGAAAACACAAGTAGCAGCTCGGAAGGCCGGGTGCCGTAACCGATGACCTGCAATCACCAGACAGGCAGTTGAGTATGGACCCCCTGAGCAGTTGGCCACTTATACACACGAATAAACAAACAAAAATTTTACAACCGTCATAATAAGCCGTAAAGAGAGAGAGAAAACTGAATAATCATAAAAATACCACACACCTACCCATCTACAATTAAAATATAATTTAGTGTCCATTCATGTTCTGATTCATATTCTGAATGGCCCCTAAACAAACATACAGATTTTTGGCTCTAAAAAAATACTAAAAATGCCATAAATATCGAAGTTTGCTTCACCATAGTGCTATGTTTTTTTTTTTTTTTTAATCTTTTTAAATAACAGGCTGTATACTGACTGTATATTAAAAAACCGGCCAAGTGCGAGTCGGACTGACGCAGGAAAGGTTTCAAACCACTATCTTTTTCTAACATATAATATGTTTAAAATTATTAAAAATATTTTTAACGCTGTAAATTAAAATGTATGCTTTTCGCAATTTTAATTACCATCGGGTACGCGCGCCCGAATCCGCGATTTGCTACTTCCTTATTCCCAACCCATTCAAGTAGAAGCATCCTAAATACCTTCATCCCCTTCCCCCAGTCCAACAAACTCCAACCCTTCCCTCGCTAAAAAAACGGTTTCGATGGATACCAGCATCGAATACAGATAAGGCACACAACCTGCGCTCACCAACCCGTCTATCAAGCGTGGTGAGTATGGCAATACCCCCAATGATGGAAATCCTTGGGAGAGCCCGATAGCGGGCTTTCCCAAGGATTTCTTGCGGCTTCTTGCGGCTCATCATCATCATTTTGTGTAGGTGACACGGTCAATCGACCATGCACACCCTAGTACCAGATTTCTTTGGAACCGCCTCTCGGCCTCTGACGTGGTTTCTTTAACGACTACCAGATGGCAGCCGGACAAGATTTGAAAGATTATTTTCATGGAAGATGGGTTGAGATAATGATGATGATACATCTAAAACTGTTCGTGGATTTAGAAGTTATGGTGGAATAAAGTAACTGACATACATATTATACAATACCCTTAATTGCACATACACGCTCTAAAAACTTGACCCCCGTTTTTGGGCAGTGGTGTAATAAGCAAGCATCTCAAACGTCTGGTAGCAAAGTAAAAGTTTTATTTGTACATCAAGCAGCATGCATGTCTGTATGTGTATGATTGACGCGGCGCGCCGCCCGCACACCGTTTTACATATAAATTACCAATTACACGGGCGCACAGAACTATAAAATAGTAGAAATGACATCCACATTAGGGTTTTTGGAATCGCTTTTCAGCTGTCAAAATCCACCAGTCATGTTTACCATTTTTATGATTGGTTGATTTTAACTGCTGCTAATATAATAACTGTGCTATACTTACTTTATTTTATTCCATTTTTTTGTAAGTTCAGATATACATACCATGTTTGCTATTACTCTTTAACTTACATATATTTTTTTATAGTTAAACCAAATGACAAAATTATTGTTTATATATTATGTAGATTTTAAAATTATAAATGTTAACTTTACAATTTAACACCTACTGTAACCTCCATTATATCCTAGTATTTAGTAAGAATGGCCTCAATCTATTTGGAAGGAGCCTGACTCCCTTACAGGGAAACCTGTCATAGGACGCAGAGCAACAAAAAATATTGTAACACCTGCTTGCTAAAAAATAAAATAAGGAAAGAAATTACGTTTATTTTTGATTCGCTCTTATTAAACCAATAGTCTTCAAAAACATGTACATGTTTGTTGTGTTTTTCATTTCACAACAACTTCTTAATGCAAGAATAGATTAAGATATATATAGGATATTGTTACTATCCATACATTCAAAGCTTACTTTGATACTTATTTTTTATTGGTCTTTTTCATTTCAATAAGATTGTTTTTATTTAAACTTATTGGAATATAACATTTCACTAAGTAATCGTATATGAATATATATTTTTTTTGTTCTGGATTTCAGTATATATTATTTTTTTCTTTTACATATTACTCTTATTGGCTGGGGACAAACATGAAAACTTATGATAGCTTCAATGGACAGAATGGTAGATTAGGTTTTAAAAAGGTGAAGTTGCTTCAGATGAATTCGAATGTATTCAAGTCATAAATCCTTGAAATTTATTAACAAATCAGTATCAGATTTCTTAATTTAATCAAGAATAACCACGAATGAAAAATAACGAACGATTTGAACAAGATCACATTTTATTAGTTTTAGAACCAGCACCAATTAAAAAATTAAAGAGGCGTGGGAGGAATCAGCGATTAACGCTTTTTAATCATCAACGCTTGTTTCTAAAACGTCGGACGAGACAACTCCGGTATCGATCATCCATAAATTATACAAAATTAACATTATTTAACAATTGAATCTGTAAACAACGACTATACATGCCATTAACTTGAAAACGTATAAATATTGCCCATAGTAATTAATTTGATTTTTCTCGTACCGTGTCTATTTATTCTAAAGTCAATATTAATGGTAACGGTAGCCACTTTTAATAATGAGTAATGAGATAGAAAGAATGCAGGATAACGACTGACGGTGTAATAGATGGGTGAAATATATCCACGGCACTCCTGGCCGCCTGGTACTCCGGTGCATTAAATAGACGGCCCTCATTAAAACTATGATTGATTCTGTAGCAAAACCAATACAGTAGTCGCTACTGGCACTTGGGTGATTACACCTTTGATTACCTGTTTAAACATCAAAGGCTACCGTCTTTTTAGATATAACATCGGTCTTAGTTCAAAACAAACAACAAATCGTGATTTTTGAAAGCAAGAAACAGAATCGCTCGGCGATAAGTTCCGTTCCATAAATCATGTTCAGAACGAACATTGAACTAATCAAACGAGTATGGCATTCCCTTAAAAACAGTGCAAATCCTTCACTCAAGAAGCAGGCAATCATGTACTGACAAAAGGTACGCTTAGAGGGACATGCAGTCGGCCACCCGCCGCGCGCCCCGAGGCGAGCACGCGCTTGGAAAACCTGTGTATTTTGCAAAATAGTCCCTCAATCTGCAGGTTGGACAACGGTACCTTCTGCGCTGGCATGCGAGCCTGGTACATTTTGACATATCTTAGCTAGTATTCTGTCGGATTCACTTGTCAGTTGTAATTAATTAATTGTGTGAAAAGAAACGCACACAATTTTGGCAGGAATAAGGGAGTGGTTTGCCACTGCATTCTCGATTAGACACACTTTTGAAGAACCAGAAGTAGGTACAGATGCGCTGTTAGACCACGGGGCTACGCTTACGCTAATTAGTTATACATTATATTACAAAGTATCACGTCTTTTTCCCTTGCGGGGTAGACAAAGCCAAGGCCTTTATGACGTGAAACGTGGCTTTAAGGCGTATAGCATGTTGGTGGGCGTTAGGTGGAAAACGGGATTAAAATAGTGATGGGTCGCTAGAGCATCGCCTACTAATATGATTCGACAGATTTCTTTCTTAAAATTGCTTGTTGCTAAAAAAAAAATGTCTGTAAAGTCGGTTTACGGGCGATAAATTTACGAGATAGG
Source organism: Elegia similella (assembly GCA_947532085.1). NCBI lineage: Eukaryota > Metazoa > Arthropoda > Insecta > Lepidoptera > Pyralidae > Elegia > Elegia similella. The sequence continues at coordinate 3,179,129 of OX383944.1, forward strand.
TAGAAGAGAGATAAATGCATCACACACAAGCCGAACGATTAGGCCGATCGTGCCTCTCTACCGCTTGTTCCGCGCTCACGCTTGCACACGGAACGTGAGACTTTTTCGTGCGAGCAGCCAGCCTTCATCGATTTATAAGTCAAAAAACAGAATTGCCGGTCTAAATTTAACGCAACAAAAAACTTCGAAATTCGAAAAAATAGCATCACGTCGAACGAATAAGTAAAAAGTCTCAAAATGCTTCCGAGAAATTTTGATTTTCAATGGCGTTATTGTTTTCTTATCACGTATGAGATGACTTTATTTTGATATTGCACGCTTGTGTTTTATGCTCCATTGTCTTTGGGGTACGTGTGTGAATGTGGGCGCCGATTCACTAATTCACATGTCACTCAAAGTGTTCAGTGATGTAATTAAACCATTAAAATTTTTGAAGCGTTGTTTACTTGGAAATAATTAATATTTTATAAGCTTTACGTAAAATAGAATAAAATTCTGTGCACGGGAATATGTAACAGTTTGCCGAATTGTTTTGAGGGAGTAGGAGGAGAGACACTGTCATGAGCTGCGATCTCCGTTTAGCTATGCATTCCTGGTGAGTGTTACACAAATATATCAAAATGGACTGGACTAACGAGAGTAATTTTAGGTGGATTATTATTACTAAATTGATTGTCGTTCTTTGGAATATTTGTGGCTTTCTTTTGTGGGGTGTGAATAATATGAGTAATGTTTATTTGAAATTGCTTACCATCAAAAGACAGAACAGAAAATACGGTTACTTTTTAAAATCTTTCCTAATTATTCTGTATAGTCGGGGAGGAAATGGGAGAAGGATGAGACTCTCGCCCTCTCACTCACCGAACGAAGCATAGAATCGGTAAAGCTTCTACTCAAACGTCGGTTTTTCTGTGAGAGTTGTGGTACTTCCCCGGACGAGCCGGCCCATTCATACTTCTAGCAAAAATGAATTTTGCCGGTAGCGTGGCTCTACCACAACTAAAATCTTCGACATATAGGTACATATGTCGAACAATTTCATTATCAGTCCGCCAATACATATCCACAAAAAATATGAATATTTCTATGGGACGCATAGGAAAAATAAATTCGACATTGATGTCAACCGCCAGCACTTATTTTTTAAACGAGACGTTTCACAAACAAAACGAAAATTGCTTCTTAGCACTACTAGGGTTTTCTTATCATCATCATCATATTAGCCGCAAGAAGTCCACTGCTGGACATAGGCCTCCCCCAAGGATTTCCAATACGACCGGTAGGAAGCGGCAAGCGGATTTTCTTATACGGATCTCTAATGTTGAAATGTAACTAAGCTGGCAAACGTAACTTTATTTATGACACGAAGAGTTGAGATGGCGTGAAAAGGTGGCATAAACAATGTGATAGTTCCTCGGAATGCGCAAAGTTGTTGCGTGCGTAACTCTGCGGTTTTAATGTTCTTTCCCTTTTTGTCGGCTAATGTCAAGGTTAACAATGGGAGCGAACATGTGCTGATATCGTGAAGAAACTCGTTAAAATCAAAAATATACTTTTTTTACAAGAAATAAGTAATAATAAATCTAGTAAAAATTGCCTACCAGTACTGTATCCGGCTCAAAGGTATTAAGCTAGCTGAATTTTAAATGTCAGTCGAATACGGACCCTGCGAGAGAGGGCTGGGAGAGAGTTCCAAAGCCGCACGGCTTGCACTTCGAACGAGTGTTCGAAAAGCCCACTCCGATATTGAGGCGTATGGAGAAGGAGATTGACATCCTTCGATTGATTTGATTATGATTCTGATTCGAGTCAGGTAACATCCGGAGCGGTGGTCATAACCTAGGTCTTTCAAGCGGCCTATTTCTGCAATGAAGAAAGAAAAATATAGTTTTTATTAAAAACTGAACCCAAACTGGACTGCCGCCCAAAAAATTAATTCAGTGTTTAGTAGGTCTCCCTAATCAAAATATTAAAAATACTGCATTTTCATTTCCTTTTCCAATTTACAACTGTTACGAACACCGGAAAATCAGTCAAATTTAAGTGGCTACATTTGATTATTTAGTTTCACCTGTACCGGTGTCTATACAGATGAAACTAAATAGTAACTCAAGTTATGAATTCTAATATTTAGTGTTGTATTTTAAAGATTACTTGGAAATAACCTGTTTTCTGCACTTAGAGATAATAACAAATAATGATTTTCGAAATGCTTCCCCCACAAAATGGCAACTCTGAATTCTAGGGTCAAATTAGTCGGTGTCATTGGATAATTTTAACAAGCAGCAACAACAATGCCTCAGTGATGTTGTTGTTGTTGGTGTGAGTGCCCAACATTGGTGTCAGATTTGTCAAGCTGCCTAAAGGCATTTGACATAGCTTAATCATTGCCATTAATGACAGCCGGGACCAACGGCTTAACGTCCCTCAGTGCTGCTACCGCTAATTTCAGAAAACCTACTAATTCCCTTTTCTTCTTTCTGGGTCAACTTGGACGATTTATATGTGTTGAAAGAAAGAAAGAAAAAAAGTCACTGGGACAATATCAGTGGCGAGGCCGACTTCCTACCATTGCAATTTCTACCCTATTCAAATAAATAGATATAGGCATATTATTTTCTATATTAAAAGTAATTTTCACAAAAGGTAATTTTTAGTAGTCCAATACTAAATTATACTTACTATTGAGGCAAATATTTTAAGTCTATGTATATCAATGACCGTAAACCATTGGCAAAAAGGTGAGACAAATTTGAAAACGACACCCAAGAGACCAACCGCGACGCTCCATTTCCTGATCAAAACCACGTGAATAACAACTAAATATAGTTTTTTTCGTATGGTATCAATTAGGAAACGTTCTGCAGTTCCGCCCGGGGTTGGCGCTCCAGCGAAGGCAATTAGGGCTCCGATGGCGCCCCCCGGGAGCGCGCCGGATGCCGCGATCTCCCGTTTAGGTATGCATTCTTGGTAATTATAGTTGATAAATATGCATGGCCTATGACTTTAGTGACTAATTTTGGACGTATATTGATTTATTTGTCTCTTTTAGACAGACACATATTAGTTTTCGAGATACTGTATAAATAGTCAAATAAAATGTTACTTTCTTGTAGTAGACTTATAGAGAATTGTATAGAACTTTTATACGAGCGCGCGCTTTTCTATAAGGTTTTACTTGGGTGATTTATCCTTACTTCCTTATCCTTATCCTTACTAATATTATAAATGCGAAAGTGAGTTTGTTTGTTTGTTTATTTGTTTGTTTGTTTGTAACGCTTTCACGCCGTAACTACTGAACCGATCATCATGAAATTTTGCATACACGTTCTCTGGAGTACGGAGAATGACATAGGCTACCTTTTATCCCGGGAAAAAGTACTATTCCCAAGGGATCGACATTGACGCGGGCGGAGCCGCAGGCGAAACCTAGTTACTTAATATTACTTAATATTTTGGTAAATATTCCCACTCTGCTTATTTCGATCAGTGGTTGTAATAGGATGGCGTCATTCGTGTACAAAATATGAGAATTTTTGTACACAATCAACGTAAAATATATTTTTTGATGGTCAGGGAACTTGCAGATATTTACAACTTTTTTTTGCACCTGTCATACATGTCTCTTGTCGATAAAAATACGAGTAGTGATGCGCGCTATCAGCGGATAGATCTCGCACGGCGGGCGGCCCTTATCTACATCTGGCGCCTAAATTCTTGAACGCAATGGACAAACGGACGATGCACTTACGAGTATATGAATAGTTATGGATTCTTGAGTATGTGACATTTTTGTACAGAAATATATTACCAACCAAAGTGTAAATATTAAAGCAGCCTAAACATAGCTTTAAGGTCTAATTATGGTATCTGGGCTTGGCTTGCCTGCCAAAGCACATAGGGTTTCGAGATATTTTTATGCCACCTATCCTAGTATTTGGAGCCACCAAGCTCGGAATTACTTACTTAACATTGGATTAAAGTTTTTTCCGAATTATCTTGAGAGCGTAACAAACAAACTCATAGTCACATTATACTTATTATATTTTACTAGCTGTTGCCCGCGGCTCCACCCGCATTAGTGTGGATCCCTCGGAAGCTGTAGAATTTCCCGGAATTAAAGGTACCCTATGTCCTTCCCCAGGCCTTAAATTACCTCCATGCCAAATTTCATCCCAATTGGTTTAATGGTTGAAGCGTGATAAAAGACAGACAGACAGATACTTTCGCATTTATAATATTAGTAGGGATTATGGATTAAACGTGGCCTTCGGGTCTTATAGACCTAGGGTCTGACTACCCCGCAAGAAAAAAAGACGTGATAGTATGTATGTATGGATTATAGTTAGGAAGTTAGGATAGGATGTAGATGTACAATTCTGATTTGATTCTGGTGTACCTACTAACCTTTCACATAATGTGAAATATGAGTAAGAAGTTAAATTAATTAAAAAAAAAAAGATACACGCAGCACTAACAAGAATATCATCCTTATCACAATCTCTAATCACTGATCAAAAAAGCAGGAACTGCAGGTTGCACCGTATAAAAAATAATACAGCAAAACTGAACTCTATCACTATTTTTTTTGTTAGAGTTCATTATAAATTAGATGAGAGAGAACCATCTTTTTAAAAAAGCGTAGGCAAATTCGAACTTTATCGCAACGGAATAAAGCTAATTTGAAACTGATATTAAATCCAAGTCATAGATACAGGAGGCTGTCAAAATGACGTAACATGTTTATTTATGGGTGTCCGTTGTCAGTGATGACGTGGGAATTGTGGGTGATCCGGGGTACTGGGCCCAAACCTAATAGATCATGCAAAAAAATAAGTGGTAGGTACTTCCTTTTTTGAGTTATCTTCCGTTTCATCTCAATACTTTTTAATTTCAAAAAACATAATATTACTTTTCCTGGTCCGTAAAGTAACCTTTTTTGCAATATTGACTGTTGTGAATTCTGTTTTAAACAAATAATTTTTTTATCATTTTTGATATATGATGAAACTCACAAAAAAAAACTTTTTGCAATTTTTGTTAGTACCATTATGTATATTCCTACACATATGTATATAATAATAATATAATAATAAAATAGCTTTAATAAATTCCACAAAAAATTAAGAAAGTTTAGATTATAGGTTTCAAAGTGAAATATTTAAATGTTTAATTTGTGTGACCACCTTAGGGTAAAACCCTCCTCCACCATATATGTATATACCTACCTAGATATACCCGAATAATATATTAAGTCGGTTATTTATATTATTACAGCAGCGCCGGGAGCACAAGAAGCCAAAGAAACTACGCTCGCTAACCCGCCTGCCAAGCGTGGTTTATCTCAATAGCTTTTCAAGGAACGAAGAATGCTTGAGGAGAGTCCTTGGGCCAGCAGTGTACTTCCTACGACTGAAATTATAAAAAGCTTGTTGTTGAAATAATATATGTTTGGTAAAGCTTAATATTGCATCAGAATCGCCTCAGTACCTTTTAAGTTTAGCTTACAGGACACGGCGCACTGGAAGACATTATTTATTATCATATCGTATAGCAATATGTCCGAATAATAAGATATCCAGAGACACTAGAGACAACACAAGTTTCCATACAATTTGTCGCTACGGGTGCATAGCGTGCGAAGGCAATACGGTTTGCATGTTATTGCTAATGAAATGTCAATGGCGCCGCGTATAGCATCGGCTTCGTGCTATCGTGATGTCCGATTGAATATTATTATTAACATACATATTGTTTAAATCACCAAGAATAACGACATCCTAACTAATCTATACTTTCTATACTTAATATTATAAAGCTGAAGATTTTGTTTGTTTGAACGCGCTAATCTCAGGAACTACTGGTTCAAATTGGAAAACTATTTTTGTGTTGTATAGTCCATTTATTGAGGAAGGCTTTAGGCTATAAAACATCACGCTGCGACCAATAGGAGCGAAGCATCAATAAAAAATGTTTTGAAAACGGGGGAAAAATTATTCATTAATCATAATAACAGAAATTGCCGCGGACGAAGTCGCGGGCAACAGCTAGTATTATAAATGCGAAAGTGAGTTTGATTGTTTGTTTGTTACGCTTTCACGTTGTAACTACTGAACCGATCATCATGAAATTTTGCATACACGTTATCTGGGGTGCGGAGAAGGACATAGGGTACTTTTTATCCCCTGAAAAAGTACTGTTCCCGAGGGATCGACATTGGCAGAGCCGCGGGCGAAAGCTAGTATCAAATAATTCTCTGTTATTTCATGATGTGAATTAATTGATGCGAATTATTTGGGAGAGGTCTTTGTCCAGCTGTGGACTTTTTACGGTTGTAATGATGATGATAGTCGTGTGGTTTCCGGCAGAGTAGAAAAGGACCACTCATAGTCTTCCCATGGAGGTCGTAAAAGGCGACTTAGTAAATACAAGCTAAACAAAGCTCATTAACATCAATGAGATCTCTCCAACCCGTCTGGCCAGCGAGGAGAGACCAAATCCTGTGTCTGCTCTGGCCAAGTATGGCTCCGGTAGTACAGAGAGGGTCATGCTCTTGCAGTGGAGACTAAAAGGAGCTGATGATGATGAATGATGATGATGGTGATTTATGGTCTGAGAGAAAAGAAGAAACGTAGAATGTACCAGATCCTCAGGTCGTAAGACCCAAACGCCGCGTTAAGGCTTGTTAGGGGGCGTTGAGGTGGAAGGCGGAATCACAATAAAAAATAAAGAGATAAAAAAGTTATGGCTTTTGATTCCCTCGGCCGGCTTCTACGGTATGCACGGGAAGAAAAGCAGTTGGCACATTCTATTTTTTTCTTTTCTTCTAGACCAGCATGGAAGTCCTTTCAGCATAGGAGTGACTTTCAACAGCCTCCGTGGTCCAGTGGTTAAGGCGTTTGACTGTTGACCCGGGGTCGTGGGTTCGATTCCCACCGGAAGCATACTTTGTTTAGTTGTTTCCAGTTTGGTTAGGACATTGCAGGCTTGGATCACCTGATTGTCTGATAATAAAGATGATTCCGTGCTTCGGAAGGCACGTTAAGCCGGTGATCACGGCTGCCATCTGGTAGTCGTTAAAGGAACCACGTCAGAGGCCGAGTGGCGGTTCCGAAGAACTCTAGACACCATGCATGGTTGATTGACCGTGACACCTTCTCGAAATGATAAGGAGTGACTTTGAATATCATACGATATGCTTTTCAAAAACAAAATACAATAGAAAACCTGCATTCCAGCATTAATTCGCTATTTTACATAAGTACTTAAAGACTGTACTTACACACAATCATCATGATCTGCCATAATATTTCCCTTTCATGATGTACATACACATATACATACTATCACGTCTGTTTTCCCTTGCGGAGCAGACAGAGCCTAGGTCTATGAGACCTAAAAGCCACGATTAGCACATTGGTGGACGTGTAGGTGGAATACGGAATCAAAATGGTGCTGAGTTGCTAGCTACATTATCTACTGATTCCTCAGATTTTCGCACATTCCCTCAATCGGCTTTAACGATCTGCGCGGGAAAAAAAGCAGCTAGACATTCTACGTTTGTTTTCTTTTCTCCCACACCAGCATGGAAGAGACAGAGAAAAGACTTACAAAAAGGATATTTTACACAAAATTAGATTTTATGCCTGACTAGCGATGAACTAAAAATACTTCATAGAAAAAGTAACAACTAAAAATTATGATAAATTGATTAAAAACGTTTAATTATAAATTATGCGGCTATAAATTGGGTTCGGTTGGAGGCGACGGCCCGGCGTACGGCCGCATGCCCCGAATTCCGACGACACGCATTTTGGTATGATCTCCTTTGCCTCCCATGCTTTGGCTCTATTGGAGATATATAGAATGTCCTGTTTTGCGATTGTTACGCATTTAAATTAAATCACTTTATACAGTTTTATCGTGTATATTACCCGCCCGCGTCAATGTCGAACATTACATTACCCCGCACAACGTGTATGCAAAATTTCATGTCGATCGGTTCAGTAAAAGTACCTAGGTTGTAGGTCGTAAAGGCGTAACAAACCAACAAATAAACTCACTTTCGCATTATATTAGTAAGGATTTTTACACGCAACGTTTCGAAAACTCAACAGTTTTCATGGTCGCAGGTAGACTAAGTTGCCATTTGTCTTTGTGTTATAAGAACTATGCAAAACTACCACCTACAATATTTCATTTATTAACTCGTTCACAAACACTGAACCTACAGGCGGGCAGTGTCCGAGAAAGTATTAATAACGTCCCGAACGTAACCAGTATAGGCTCATGGTGTCTGAAGGTCTTGCAGTCTTGTGACGAGCTTGAGATTTTATCAAATTGATGACAGGAACCCAAGCTGGTGGTAGCTGCCTAGAATGTCTTAGGTCCTATTTGACAGAAATGTCTTGGAAAAACGCTAACGCACCTGTAGGTTCAGTTATGGACAACCATTGACCAGGATACCAGAGGCAGGGGAGCTCTGGACATGGCCAAGACGGATGCATGGTACTAAACGTTCATCTTGGAAAATGTTCAAGGAAATTTGTGCCCAACAGTTCTTGCGGCTGGTGATGAAGAGCTTAATTTTTTATTGGCATTGTATGTCAACTCTTTCATACTGATCTGGGAGAAAAGAAAAAACGTAGAATGTACCAGCTGCCTCTCATTCCATCCCAACCGTAGAAGAAGGGCGTGCGAATGGGCGAAAATCTAAGAATTATTAAAAGACGAGGTACCCATTAAGTTACTAACCGAGGGCCTCTTATCGCCTTGGGCTCTTTCTACCCCGTTAACGATGAAGGGGTGATTTGTACCTACACAGCATGTAAATAAATCTTGTATTCTTGGAGGTATATTTTCAGGCCCCGAACCTGCCCCTATTCTGTGGATTTCTTTCCCCTAGATTCCGCGGCGATATAAACTGAGACTAAGACTAATCTTACAGCGACAAGAGAAACCCCGCCATCTTATCCCGCTCGCACACATCATAACCAAACGATAATTAAAACGGTATATTAGCATAAACAAATAAAATGCCCCATTACGATTTCAATTTACAATCTTCGGAATCGACTGAATTAGTCGCAGTAAATAATACGACGGACACATCTCCGATGGGCGCGGTGTGGGCAGAGTCACAAGCGGTAGCGATACAAGTATGTCAACACTTTTATAAGTTTTATTTTTTTGCATTAACAATGCTATTTTGATATACTATATTTTTTTCACTATATTTAACGCGTGGAATATTTCACCATATTTTATTTTCTTAATTTAATTAAAGTAGCTCCCGTTAGTGTCGAACCCGCGGAAATAATGCTTTTTTCCGGGATACAAGGTAGCATGTATGTTAATCCATGTAATATCATATCTATGCGCAAAATTTCTTCATAATACATTCAGCCGTTTTGGCGTGAACGGCGGCAATTTTTATACGTTGCATACTTGTGAACTTCTTCAAGGCATTTTTTTTGCACATATTGGCAAACCTGCTCAAAATAATTATTTTTTTGTAATTATTTAAAACAATAGAAATACTATAATATTTAAAATAAAAACCAAAGTTTACAATAATTGGAACAATTTTAAATTATATGGTTGTGTTTAATAAATTTTAAAAATATTGTTAAAACACGGTCTACTAAGCAAAGCTACACAGACTAATACTTATTTTAGAATTTTCTTTGTATTTAGTCAAATTAAGTTAAAATTAAAACCAACAAAATACCAAATTCATTGATAAGAATTATATAAACTTTATTTTTCAAAAAAACAGTGTTGTTCCACGCTTTCCGCTTATCACTTAAAATATATCGATAAAACATGTCTATGCCTCCACGCGCCGCGAGCAAACCTTTGCCTCTATTTCGATTTTAGCACAATATAGTGATAAACTTGTACTTTGCGAATTTAACAGTTTTCCAGTAGCTTAATCCATCTGATTTATTTCAGGGACGCGCTCTTGTGACTTTAGGTATGTGGATCGTTTGATACAGAATACGTGCCTATTTGGTATGTTGTTAAGATAGAATATAAAGCTTGTATTGATAACTTCGTATAATTGAAATGTATGTCTTTGCATTCTTCATTACATGAACTGATAGATAACTGCCTCCGTGGTCCAGTGGTTAAGGCGTTTGCCTGTAGACCCGGGAGTCGTGGTTGCGTTTCCCACGGGAAGCATACTTTGTTTAGTTGTTTCCAGTTTGGTTAGGACATTGCAGGCTTGAATCACCTGATTGTCTGATAATAAAGATGATTCCGTGTTTCGGAGGGCACGTTAAGACGTTAGTCACGGCTGCCATCTGGTAGTCGTTAAAGGATCCACGTCAGAGGCCGAGAGGCGGTTCCAAAGAACTCTGACACTAAGGTTTGCATGGTCGATTGACTGTGACACCTACTCGAAATGATGATGACTACATAGTATCAAACAAAATCGCTTCCCGCTGTCTGTCCCTAGGTATGCTCAAATCTTTAAAACTACGCAACGGATTTTGATGCGGTTTTATTTAATAGATAGACTAATTCAAGAGGAAGGTTTATATGTACATTGCACCCGATATACTGAAAAGTAGATAAGATTAGCACTAAGCAATGAAATCGCGTGAAATATACAATATTCCTTCAGAGCGCATCAGATACGGGTCATTCGGGGCGTACAATACGTGTATTTACTAAACAAACAAGACGTCCGAGAATTCATCGGATAAGAATCGTGCTGAGCGGGACCCCGACTCTCGACCGCCGCACAGGTCGATAGAGACGTCGTTATATCGATAGTCGATAAAAAGTATATAAAATCGCAACCGAATCAATGTACGTGAGAGCTAAACTTCATTGTTTTAAACACGTTTTTGTAAAAGTGGATTTTTGTTTTGGGAATAAATGATTTTTTATTTTATTTATTTATTTACTGTCTTGGCATTGTATGGAAATATTTCCATCATCTTTTATTGCCAAAACAAAAATGTACTTTTACAAAAACGTGTATAAAACAATGAAGACATATTCAGGTCGATTTGCGAATGCCTCAGCTTTTGTTAGCCCGGAATAAGGTTCGAGCATAACGCTGTTTTTCAGGCACCCCTCTCCCCGAGATCGAGTGCGGGCGTATCAAGAGGTCTAAATATTTACACTTATTTATTTGAAAAAATTAACTTTTTAAATCATCTTAATTGGTTTAAAAGCGAAAAGGATACGAGAAAAAACATTATATATATATAGATATATCTTATATATATAACATTACATCACATATATATAAAACATTATTATATATATCTGATCAATGTTGAAAATTAGCGAATATTTAAGGCCCTATGATCCTTAGAGTATAAACGTAATCGAATATGTATATACGTAATCAATACTTTGACAACATATTGTTGACGGTTGTTTCATAAAAGAAGTTTAATAGAAACATTTATTCCTCACAATCTTTATGTATATTAATTATAATATGTAATAGAATAAGAATCTAAAAATCATTTATAAATTTACAATAAACATATCTAACAACTGGGACACAATCGCTTCAAAAGTTTTGACATGACTTGTCCAAAAATATATACATATTTATTTTTCTAACTAACATCGCTAAATAAACACTTGCATAAGTAACATAATATTGTATCGATATAAAATTCTCAGCACTGGGTGGCGCCTCGTGGGCCGTTGCGCCGCAGGGTCTCATTGTTCGAGCCTCTAAGTGCCTCATATTCGGTTACCCGCCTGTATCACGCGACTATACCTTACATCGATACTGCATCACCGCTACCATGAACATCACTAGTTACTGTTGTTAGCAATCGAATTTTAACCTTCATAATAGGTCAATAAGGTTGATTATTGTGTGTCAGTATATACGGTTGTTAGGTTAAAAAATGTGATAAGTAAAAATGATATAATTTTCGTTTTATAACTCGGTTTCGGAGTCCCAACCGTCATAAATTAACAAACAAAAGTTACACGTCGAGCCGTATTTGTGTTTAGTTTTGTCAAACGATTGTCTCCTTTATTTATAATATTTGTTTAATAGCTACGAACAAAAAAAGTTAATTTAAAAAGCTATAACATATGATATATTTCTACTTTTTGTTTTAAAATTTTATTGGGACTTATATCTCTATTTTTTGGGTATTTTGTAATGATCTGTTTATTGATTCTAACAATAAGGGAATTATTTTTATTAGTTGTACTCGGAATGTAAGCTATCAATTTTAAAGTCTTCTTGAATTAAACTAAATCTTAATCACTATCACTACAATGGTATAAAACAAAATTGCTTCCCGCTGTCTGTCTGTGTGTTTAGATATTATGTATGTATAATATATGTGTTATAACAATACTTTTGTACAAGTAAAAGTTGACAATGACAGCTCTCAGCTGTGAAAAAAATTGGCGCAAGTTACTACTGCCAGCTGCCTGCCTGACGCTCTTTGGGTATCTCCCGAACCGCAGAGAAATACTTTTGAAAACGAAGTGTAAGTAATTAGGTGTAAGTAAGTGTAATTGTAAGTTGGTGTCCTTCATGTCGCAGGCTCGCGAGTTAACCGCTGCGCCACGAAGGCCGTTAAGAAAACGAAAACGTAAGAGCACTATGGTAGAAAAGGTACCTTAAATAATAATAAATAAATATACTTTTAAGAAAAAAAAATATCACATGAGGTCCTGGTTTAAATCTGTGGGACCTGTAGATCAAACCATGAAACATCAAAGTTGCGGCGTTTCATCATAAGAAAGCTGTCTTGTGTTTTTGTTTTCGTTTGTTTAATTGGCAAACACTGATTTCAGATTTTTCAAGCTGCCTAAAGGCACCTGACATTGCTTCGCGACTGCCATCAATGATGAAAACCGGGACCAACGGCTTAATGTGCCTTCTGAAGCACGGAGTAGCTCGAGAGCTTTTTAGCCACTCGTGGTCACCCATCCCAGTGGAACTGCGCCAAGGGTTGCTTAACATGCGTAAGAACTAAGCTCACGCCCACTAGGCCATCGGACTCCTCACATTTATTGTGCCAATGTGCGACAATAGCTGTTGGACATTAAAGAAGTTATGAGGCACCTGACTTACCTCAGGGTCAATCTTCTTATACTCAGGATCCTCCTCATCCACCTCGAAGTACAGCTCTGTGGAGGTCAGCGACACGGTGCCTGGCGCCACGAGCCCTGGAGCCACCAGCTTGGCTTTCGTGCTTATGTTCACTGGTCCTGTGTGGAAGACTTTTGGTCAAACGCCTGATTGAATATTGAAGGCAAAGTCGAGAGATGACAACATTGGTATGAAAAAAAGAAAGTGTTTTGATTCGTTGCTCTCATCACAGGTAAAAAGGTTAGGATCCCTTATACATACAAACATACATATTATCACGTCTTTATCCCTTTCGGGGTAGACAGAGCCTAAGGCCATAAGAACTAAAGACCAAATTTAGCGTGATGGTGGGCGTATTGATTACAAAAGGAATCAAAAATGGTTTGCTAACCGCATTGCCTATTACCATGATTCCTTAGTTTCTTTCCCTTCGCCCGCTTCTACGGTCTACGCGGGAAGAGAAGCAGCTGATACATTTTATGTTATTTTTATCTCTCAAACTAGCATGGAAGAGTTTATTCCTATACATTTTTTTTTTTAATTTATTAAAAGGACCAAAAAAAACTGTTTTAAAAATAGATAATAATCATATAAATATTTTATATAGAAACTGAGTAACTTAACAATAAAGGTTGAACAAAACATAAATGCTACTTCTTGATGAAATAGAAATAACAACAGATGAAAAACAAAACAGTATTGACTAAATCAATAGTCGATAATATCACTAGTAGATTATGAATAATTCATAAACAATGTAAGTATAAATAAGTCTAAGTAAGATGTACAAACTATTATATGAGCCTTTTATAAATACAACGTGATTTTGAACCTATGAGCTATATTGAAATCTTGGAATCAGAATTCTTCCCTATAGAATACAGAATTGCAAGAAAAAAGGTAAAAAGTGAAAAATAAATTCGATCTCCCATACAAACTCGCCGATCAGCTGGGCAAATTTCTATGGTAAGATTTTTTTTTAATTTTTTTACTTTTTTCTAACAAATCTGTATGCCATTAGAGATTCTGATTACAGGATTTTAACTAGCTCACGGGTGCAAAATCTCGCTGTATTAAAAAGATAATATAATAATATAGTATCTATACTATAGTATATATAAGTCTACGCTGCTTTATTGGAGCAAATGTTCGTACAACAACCGCTTAGCAGTCGCTATGCTTGTAGTAAAGTCTACATATGTCATGGTTTTAGAAATATTATTAAAGTTATTACCCACGCGCATGACAAACGAGATCTCCCGATACTTCATTGAAGCTACGGGAAGAAATATAATTAATTAATTAATTAATGTGATGCTTTTTCATACCATGAATTGCGTAATTGAGGTTTTTACGTAATATTGAAACTTTTATAACAACAATAATTTATGACTTTGTATGCCTAACGGCGCAACACAGTGATACTTGAATTTATGTACCTAAGACCCATTGTACCTATGATTGACAAAAATAAATGATTATGATTATGAATAAAAAGGTATAAAATTAAAACTCGACTACTAGTCCCCTTTTAAGCCGAACTACTAGGCCCCTAGAGAGAATGATGTCATAAGCGGATCCTGACAGGCTAGATTTCCGAGCATATATTGAATTTTCACGGGAGAAAGCTAAAGTACTAAGCTGTTCGCTAAATTGAATGAATTTGTCTCGAACCCAGATGATATTTTACGCCACGAAAAATCTAGTACATCATTGTCGCAGCAATTTCCTGGAAACGTATAGTGGACCCCGAGCTCGGACGCTCCACAGCTGAGAATGCAACCAGGACAGCGCTCAGATAAATAGGATTTAGGCTAACATACGAGTATATATCGTCAGTACCTGTGAGGTCGGCATCGATCTCCCGGTCGTCTACCAGGAGTTCAGCGTCGTCGAGAAGCTCCGCGGCGGCCGGCGTGGGCAGCTGCGCCCCGCGCCCCGCACCCCCCGCCGCCAGCCGCGCGTGCAACTCCTCCGTGGCCTGTCAAATAACCACAGAATCAATATAACTACAAACGTATAGCCTGCCAACCTCATACAAAAATATTGGCCCAACTTAAGGCCTGTTAAAAGCAGCAGGCCGGTTGTGGAAGTTGGATACACTAACTGCCACTTTGGGCGGCGGAGAAGGCGCTGCAGTACAATAGTTACAGACTTTTCCACCCAGCACTAGATGGCGCCACCAAAGTTAGTAGATAGATAGATAGATAGATAGATAACTTGTTTATTTGGTTTGCCACAAACACACAAAGTATTAAAATGCAACAATCTTATATCTAAACACGATCAAATATTGTCTTTGTGTGCTGCAGCAAGGCAAAAAGGCCATAACTCAGCAATTCTTTTGCACCGAGGTACAAAACACTGATTTTCAGTTATCGCCGTCAACGTAGGTGCGGGCGCAGAAAGTAAATAAATAATTGCATTATATACGTGTACACATTTATAAAAATAGTGAAATTTTGAAATTTGTAGAAGAAACAGCATAGATATTTTGAAGTCATTATCAATATTATAAGAATTAATTTAGTCCTAAAGGAAAGAGTCATAAGGAAAAACTCAGTCAATAGTATACCTAGGTATTATGAGCATAATGATTTTTAATCCGCTACACACACAGTGTCAGCCAGACAAAACTATCAAGAGAAGAACCCCTACCGGCAACGCTTAGGAATGCCGTTTACTTTGTGTTGAAGAAACAAGGATTTAAGCTGCTTCTTAAATGTGAATATTGAATTTAAAAGTCTTATCGGCGGTGGAATATCATTCCAACACTTCGTTGCCTGGTAGCGGAAACTCCCCTCAAACGCTACAGTTCTATGAGCCTGCACTGATAATATAGGGCGGGTGGATCTAGAGCTATGACAAGATCTAAAAAATCTAAGCTTGGAGTATAAATAATCCGGCTTTTGGAATTTAAATAAAACCAAGTAATACTAAAATTGTTTTAATATAATTCAAAAATATATTTTTCATTTAAAGTAAGATATTTCGCGTAAATGTGGCGCCATCTATGTGATAAGCCTAACAATAATCGTACAGAATAGCCTTTGGGACCACATCCTAACGAGCAAAACAGCAACTTTCAGCGTCTCCCGCAATATTGCGGCACCGCACCTCTCCCCGTAAAATGTCTACCTACCTGTAAAATGGCGTCTAACGGCGGCGCAGCAGGCGGGTCCCTGGCGAGGGCAGCAGCCGTATGCCTGCTTCCTCGCGGGTCTGGTACGAGCCTTCTTCTCCTACGAGCGTCGTCTTCCCATGAGTCTAGTTTCCAGAATTGGGTGCTGACACTGTAATATATAATATAAACTATATCTATACATTTATCTAGTGCAAGCATTACTTTACTTATATTTTTAGTAGTATAACTAGCGACCCACACTGGCTTCGCACGGGTGCGATAAATTATACATACCGTGTTATTTTGAACCTCTGAACTGTACTGAAATCGTGAAATCGGAATCTCTAATAAACTATAGAATTGCAAGAAATAATAAAAAAAGAAAAAAGAAATTATGCATCCCATACAAAGTCGCCGATCAGGCGAATTTCTTTTTTTTTTTTTCATATTTGTTTTACGGCATTTGGCTTTCTATGCCTTTTAGCTCTTCATATTTTTCTACATGATATCAACGAAATGGTGGTGTAATTCATTTCGTTGATTCAATGGAGCCCCTGGCGACAATTCCCTCGAATCCACTGGTTTGATCGTAGACGCAATAGCAGTAAGGCGAGCGACCACCAGCCCGCTATGTAAATCTCACTACAGCTGCACCATGACACTTTATCTTAGTTAGTCCACACATTGTTCATAAACATGGGCATTCATAACACCAAATTACACCGATTTCACATTATAAAGTCCATTCAAAGCAATTTGCGAAACAATCCAAAATAAAAACCGTGCAGTCCGCCAAAATTCCCGCCTCACTCGGGCGAATTTCTATGGAAGGTCATTTTTTTTTCGTTTTCCGGGATTTCAGTATAGTTCAGAGGTTCAAAATCACACTGTATAACATCTAACTCTCTACCTATTAAAAATCAACATCAAAATCTAAAAAGTTTTAAAGATCTAAGCCACGGATCTAAGCTTACATTAGGACAAACAAACTGCGGGAAACGGCTTTATGTTTATATTGCTTTTCGTGTGTGTAAGTGGCCAACACTGGTATCAGATTTTTCAAGCTGCCTTTTAGGCATCTGACTGCTGGGACCAACGGCTTAACGTGTCTACCGAAGCACGAAGGAACTCAAGGATTTGTGCCACTTGTATCCCATCCCTCTGAGGATAATGCCCGGTTGCTTTACATGCGTAAGCGCTTATAATGCACACGCCAACTGAGATGAGATGTACATGTTTACATAGTATAAATGAAGTCGCTTCCGCTGTCTTTACGCTTAGAACTTTTAAACTACTCAACGCATTTAATGCAGTTGTCATGAAGTGATTCAAGAGAAAGGTTTACATGCATAATTTAATGCCCCTCATTAATATCTACATTGCACCCGTACAACCGTCCCTAAGGTGAACTGGCAGACAATGCAATTAGCATTAAGTTTATCTTTTTGTAATCAATCTTTGATTGTGTGCAATAAACGTAAATAAATAAACGCCGGCGGCGGGTCCTTGTAAAAAATTAAAATTACGTGACGACATCTTGCGTCAGAATTAGGAACTAGAAAGAGCGTGTCAACAAAAGAGAACCAACTGCGGCAGAACGCAAAATATAGCGCGATAACTTTGATTCAGACCGCTGCCGCTAGATGGCTGTAAACGAATTAAAGAAAAATCATAATTATTCCCAAAGAAAGTTGTAGATTTCGTTATCTGTACTTTTACTTTATTTCAGTATCACAGTACAATTTGTTTTCAAAAGGTTGAATATACTCAATACAGTTATGGTCAGTACCTATACCATTACTCCTGTGTCAGTCTGCCCGTATGTCACAGCCAATTTGTTCCATATCTACAGGACCCAAAAAACTCAAATAAAGCGTAAATAAATAATTTCAGTTTCAGGGTACTTTTGGGGACACAAATCAGAAAATTAAAAAAAATTAGACTGTACCGTGTGACATATTTAACAAATAAAAGGGCTCATTGCGAGGATCTCAAATATATATTTTTATAAATACATACATAGTATCACGTCTTTTTCTTAATGGTACTACAAGTGCCTTTGAATTGCAGGGTCCCAGGTTCGATCCCCAGTCAGGTCAAGATGGAAAATGTTCTTTTTCCGATTGACCTAGGTCTTAGATGTTATCTATAACAGTATCTTCTTCTTCCACTCCTCATCTACTAACTGCCTCCGTGATCTAGTAGTTAGTTTGCCTGTAGACCCGGGGGTCGTGGGTTCGATTCCCACGGGAAACATACTTTGTTTAGTTGTAACCAGTTTGGTTAGGACATTGTAGGCTTGAATCACCTGATGTCTGATAATAAATATGATTCCGTGCGTCGGAAGGCACGTTAAGCCGTTTGTCCTGTCGGCCTATTTGCTAACTCAGTGTACATAGTCACTTCAAAATACATTACGTTTTATGTGTCTTAAATAAAAATAGTCAATCATACGTAAGCCGCAATGTATTTTGAAATGACTAATAAATCGTTGTACACTGAGTTAGCAAATATGCCGGCTGGCTGCCATCTGGTAGTCTTTAAAGAAAAGGAACTACGTCAAAGGCTGAGAGGCGGTTCCGAAGAACTCTGACACCAGGGTGTGCACGGTCGATTAAACAAATGATGATGATGACTCCTCATCCCACTTTATAAGTGGGGTCGGGACAGCATGGAAAGCTTTAATACTTTCTACTACTGGCCACCTGCCTAACGTCAACCCTCCGTGTGAAAGCTTTTGTTTTTGTCCGATTTATATGACCAGCCGCCGCCCGACGTCAACCCTCCTTGTATATATAATAAAATATTATATCTTAAGTTACTATATATATACTATAATAACACAAGTTCACAACTTACTGTGGGGCTAGCCCACAGTAAGTTGTGTAATCGAAGTAATTTTACATATTTATTTACTTACCCAGATGCAATGTCGGTGTGGGCCGCAGCATGCCTTAACTTGTCTAAATGTCTGGCCGCAGCCGCGTGGTCTCGTCTCCTAGCCGCTGCTATTAATCTTTCACATGTCCGTTCCTCTTCTGCCCTTTCTGCGCTTGTGCTTGCGCATACGCACTGAAACAATAAACGAGATTATTATGACACTAGCTGTCTCCCACAGCTCCGCTCACGTTATTGACGATCCCGCGGGAACACAATTTTTTTCGGGGGTGAAAGGTAACGTATGTGTTAATTCAGGTAATAACCTATATGTGTGCAGAATTTCGTCATAATCCGTTTAGGCGTGATTGAGCAAACATACATTAGTCACAAACTTTCGTGTTTATAATATTACTAGATTTCGCCCGCGGCTCCGCCCGCGTCAATGTCGATCCCTCGGGAATATTACTTTTTCCCGAGATAAAAGGTAGCCTATGTCCTTCTCCGTACTCCAGAGAACTTGTATGCAAAATTTCATGATAATCGGTTCAGTAATTACGGCGTGAAAGCGTAACAAACAAACAAACAAACAAACTCACTTTCGCATTTATAAAATTAGTAAGGATAAGGATAGTAAAGATAAGGATAAGGATTGTTCGTAATGCATGTATAAAGATGTTACAAATTCGATAGTACCAATACAAGGGCATACAATAATGACACAGTGTTACAAAAGGTGTCGGCTCAGCGTTCAGTTGAAGTTCTCACCTCAAAATCAGCATGCTTGAGAACATCATCTGCCCTCATCCTGTTCAGTATGAACTCAGCTTCGTTGGCGACCCTGACGATGTGGTCCCTCATAGCGTGGGACAGCAGGCGGCCCTCGTTGATGAGCTCGATGAAGGCCAGGCCCGCGTGCTTCTGCAACGAGTTCTGCCACTCCTGCGAGCACAGCAACATCACTAGCTCCACCACGGATGTGCTCGATTTGAAGGTTTGGAGACCTGAAATAGAAGCAACCATAATGTAGAACAGTAGAGCTATATAAATATATACGGACAAATCACACAGATTGAGCTAGCCCCAAAGTAAGTTCGAGACTTGTGTTATGGGATACTAACTCAACGATACTATATTTTATAACAAATACATATATAGATAAACATCCAAGATTCAGGCCAATCTGAAAAAGATCATTTTCCATCTTGACCTGGCCGGGGATCGAACCCGGTCACTCTCGTGTCGCAGGCTGGCGTGTTGACCGCTGCGCCACGGAGCTAGTCAAATTATTGCCTTCTTCTTCCACTTTTGTAAGTCCCTTTGCCAGGTGGCAAAGGCGTCCTTCAGTCTGGCTTTTCTATGGCCACTCTACTCCATGTTGTTCCCGCTACTTGTCTAATGACGTCATCCCACCTTCTTTGTGGTCTACCTCTCTTTCGTTTCCCATCCCTTGGGCACCATTGTGTGATTATTTTATTCCATGTATCCTTCCCTCTGATCATGTGACCTGCCCATTTCCACTTTTGTCTCCTTACTTTCAAGGTTACGTCCTGGACCTTAGTCTTGCCTCTGATGCTGCTATTCCTTACTTTGTCTTTTCTTTTGATAGACAAAGTAAGCTATTGGTTGGTCGTAAAAGCCGTTGGTCCCGGCTGCCATCTGGTAGTCGTTAAACTGAACTCTGACACCAAGGTGTGCATGGTCAATTGACCGTGTCACCTATTCGAAATGATGATAACGAGCTATTTAACTTGCAATGTATGTATGTAACTATGTTAGTTCGGGTGGAAACCTGCAATTAAATTTTGAAGCAGATATCTTCCACCGATTGAGCTGTTTTGTATACTTCTTTAGTATGGATGACAATGCACGGCTAGTTGTGTGACGTCATTCTAAATCTAACATGGCTAAACAATCAAGATGGCGAACTAGCTATTTTTGATGCACTCCAACAAATGGCTATCAAATTAAAGGGCTCGCTAAAAATAACTCGAAAAATGAATTGGTTGGTTTTAAGAAATTTTTACTAAAAATGGAGTGGTTTGCCCTTGCCTCTCACTACACTTCACACTAGATAACGATCCATGATGATGGCCAGCTCCGTGGCGTAGTTTTCAACACGCCTGCGACACGAGGGTAGTAAGTATCTATCTTTAAAATCTTTTTTTTCAATCAAACAAAAGATGATAAAGATAAAGCGCATCAAAGTTCGGGAGTGGGTGCTCATGACGCAACAGGCCGGTAAAAAGTGTATCGGCCAGTGACGTCACGCGGAACTTTAACGGGCTCTATTTTTATAATTTTTTGTATGATTGAGAAAAGAAAAAATATGTATCTAATATTTATCGAAATATTTAAGATGGACTTAATATTTTAAAGCGTGTTTTTTTTAGGAAACAAGCCTATTGGTGTGATATGTCCCTATATATTTATTTATCCACTAGTCTAGTAGATTGTCAGACGTTGTCTCATGATGTTATCCTTCACCGGAAGCTGAAGTGGTCGATGAAAATAACTGTACTTGAGTCAGATTGGTCTACCAACTTCGAGGTCTTCAACTCGTCGGGCCGGGCAGGTTCGGTTAAAGGTTTAAGTACCTACATAACACAGTCATCATCATCAGGTCTTTATAGTCTCTACTGCAGGAGCATGACCCTCTCTGTACTACCGGAGCCATCTTGGCCAGAGTAGACAGAGGATTTGGCCTACATTCTCCTCGCTGGCCAGACGGGTTGGAGAGGTCTCTTTGATTAATTATATTAATAGCATTACAATGCTCGGTTTAATATTAAATCGAAAATATGTGATGAAAAAATTCGCCACAGGTAGGATTTGAACCTACAACCTTCGACATCTAGCCCGTCGATGCTCTCAACCACTGAGCTGCCGTAGCTTCAAATCAACCGCGGCGAATTTTGTTCATCGCATATTATAGGTACACGCATTCGAAGCATGCGTAATCTCCATTACTATCTACTATTTAGAAGTGTGGTATCCAACTTAATTCATATCAGATGAATTGAAAGTTGATTAAAGTGGAGAAAGCTTTCTCAATTAATTATATTAATAGCATTACAATGCTCGGTTTAATATTAAAATCGAAAATATGTTATGAAATTTTTTCATCACATATTTTCGATTTTAACGTCTCTTTGTTGTTTATGAGCTTTATTTAGCTTGTATTTCCTAAGTCGTCATCTTACGACCTCCACGGGAAGACTAGGAGTGGTCCTATTCTACTCTGCCGGAAACCACGCGACGACATAACACAGTATTTTAGTTATATTGAAAATGTATCTTACGAAAAACACCCAAAGCGACAGATCTTATGAGCATATAAATACTTCGCTAAAGACGAGAGGGACGCCGCTATACGTTAGACACGATACGATATATCTCCAATCGTATCGCACGTAATGCGGCGTCCCTCTCTTAAGGTATAATAGGCGCTTAAGAGACGGTTCTAGCTAAAATAACACGTCAAAGAAATAAATTAATAATAATAAAGTTAAAGTTCGTTTTCGTTGATTGTCAACTGTGTTTTCAACAATCATGTATGGGGTTGAAGTTTTCTACCGGTAACATAGATCTCCAAAAGAAAGGTAAGTACCATATACTACATATGTATTTGTTATAAAATATAGTATCGTTGAGTTAGTATCCCATAACACAAGTCTCGAACTTACTTTGGAGCTAGCTCAATCTGTGTGATTTGTCCGTATATATTTATTTATATCAAGTCCCCTATACTTTTTCTAATTTCCATAAATCAGATGCCACAACCAATCAATACGAACGACCAGCGCCATTAAATGAAAATAAAGAAAGCACTATCACATTCTTTATTAAAGTTTCGCGCTTAATTATGTGTATAACGGGGACTTAGCACGAACCTTTTCACAGAGTTGATACAGAGTTCGAAAAATTTTTCGCTGGGGAAGAATCTATACAAAAATAATGTTACCAAATACCAAGACCCCTGTCAATGCGTGTATAGGGCAAACGAAACTACGCTTTATCCCATATAATAAAAAGATAGACAGAGATTATCTTAACATTATTAAAGTTACGAGCAATATCATATAAATTTTATATCAAACAAAATGTTTTAACTCACGTATTTTTAGTTGAAAAAATGCCGACAGTTTTTTTTTTTTTTTTAATGTATATCCGACGGCAAACGAGCAGACGAGCCACCTGATGGAAAGTGGTCACCGTCGCCCACTTTTTGAATTGGTGCCACCGTCACCTTTCTACCACCGTACCGCTCGCCACAGGAGTAAAGTCCATCCCCACATCCTTGACACTTGGGTCTCCAAAAATGTCAGAGCGTCACGTGGTTTTTTTCCTCGTACAGCAAGATTGTGGAATGGACTCCCTCCCGAGGTTTTCCCTGTGTGCTATGACTTGAGGTCCTTCAAAAGGCGTGTTTACAGGTATCTTAAGAGTCGGCAACGCATCAGCAGCTCCTCTGGTGTTGCAGATGTCCATGGGCGACGGTGACAAGTTTCAGCCTAGTCAGTACTATTTCCCGACACATGATCACGGCCGCGCCAGGACGTCCTTAAAGATGGCCTACTGACTAAGCTGAAACTATCGGCATTTTTCCAACTAAAATATACATACGCACAGCACGTACATACTTAGTATCACGTCATTTTCCCTTGCGGTTTAGACAAAGCCCAGGTCTATAAGATTTATAGCCAGCATTTAGCATGATGAAAGGGCGTGTAGGTGGAAAATGGAAGTAGGTGGAACTTGAGTGGAACGTGGAAGGTAGGTGGAAAAGAAGCAAAATAGTGATGTGTTGCTAGCCGCATCGCCTTTTGACATGATTCGTCACATTTTCGCCCATACCCTCGATCGGCTTTTACGATCTGCGCGGAAAGAGAAGCAACTGGCACATTCTACGTTTGTTTTTGTCTCCAAGACCAGCATGGAAGATTAAAAATACGTGAGTGGAACAGATTTGTTAAAAAAACATAGGCAAAGATTTTCTTGCTCGTTTTTAAGGATAGCGAACCCAGAACAAAGCAAACGTTATAGCCGGTACAGAAACCAGTGAAGAATAAGAAGCACTACCATGCTGAATACCAAGATACCTTTACCCTCCATTAGCAGTTCTTGTCCATGGCTCCCCACCAAAGTCTTCGACAGGAACGGGGCGAAGTCCAACATGATTTCCCGTAGTAGTGGACATACGGGACCCAGCGCCGTTTCTAGTTTATGGGTCAGTGACGCTTCTCGGGAAACCCCGTCGGCTGACATCGATGCGTTCATTGCGTTCAGGCCGGCTAGGGTTTCATTGTCCTGAAACATTTATTGAAAAACAATTATATTACATACTAGCTGTTGCCCGCGACTTCGTCCGCGGAAATTTCTGTTATAAGGTATAGATAAATAATTTTCCCCCGTTTTCAAAACATTTTTTATTATACTACCTATTGGTCACACCGTGATGTTATAACCTAAAGCCCTTCTCAATAAATGGCCTATCCAACACAAAAATATTTTTTCAATTTGAACCCGTAGTTCCTGAGATTAGCGCGCTCAAACAAACAAACAAACAAACTCTTCAGTTTTATAATATTAGTATAGATTGAGGTCGTAGAAATAGGGGAAGACCGAAGAAAAGGTGAATGCGTAAGGGAACATATTATTATTACGAGCCGTTAATGTCCCAATGCTGGGCAAAGGCCTCTTTCTCTCTTATCCATTTTTGTCGGTCTGTGGTTTGTGTTCTCCAGTTTTTATTATATTTGTTTAGTTCATCGCACCACCTTCTCCTTGGTCGGTCACGTCCCAGTTTGCCGTTGGGCGTCCAGTCTGTGACTTTTTTGGCCCAGTGATCATTAGGCATACGAGAAACGTGCCCAGCCCATTCCCACTTCAACTAAAAAAGTAAAAGAAAAAGTAACTACGGAAACTCCTAAATGCTTAAACAGACTAAGCTATGTGTAGATGTTGTTGGAATCCTATCGTCCCGAGTGACACGGCTTTGATTGTTTGGCAAGGCAGTTGTTTTTTTTTTATTTTTTTTTCCTAGCCTATTGGTGTTGTGTCCCACTGCTGGGCAAAGCCCTCCCCCTTGGGTTCTCCACTCATCCCTATCCTTCGCTACTTCTGGCCATCCATTTTGAAATTTATCGAGGTCGTCCCTCCATCTCCTTCTTGGTCTGCCTCTGCCACGGCAGCCGTCCGGTACCCAGAAAGTGGGAAGTTTTGCCCACCTTTCTGGCCGCATGCGACAAACATGTCTTTCCCAGCCCCATTTCAACGTGGCAGTTCTATTGCGGATATAGGTGTTATCCTAACTAATATTATAAATGCGAAAGTGAGTTTGTTTGTTACGGTTTCACGTTATAACTACTAAACCGATCAGCATGAAATTTTGCATACGCGTAAACTGGGGTACGGAGAAGGACATAGGCTACATTTTATCCCGGAAAAAAGTACTGTTCCCGAGGGATCGACATTGACGCGGCGGAGCCGCGGGCAAAAGCTTGTTTTTTTATATTTTGGAAAAAAAAATACCGGATGCAGATGCCTCTGCGCCGCCTGCAGACTCCTGTTCTGGTGCCTCTGCTGCAGATGGTGGTGCGACTCGGAGTTCCTCATGTGTATTTGTTTATCTATATCTGGAAATAACGGAATGAAGAGGTTAACATAAGACATATTAACGTTACGGTGCTTGTTATAGTTGAAATTTAAAATATACAGTCATCATCATCATCATCAATTCGTGTAGGTGACACGGTCAATCGACCATGCACACCCTGGTGTCAGAGTTCTTCGGAACCGCCTCTCGGCTCTGGTTCCTTTAACAACTACCAGATGGCAGCCGGGACCAACGGCTTAACGTCCGAAGCACGGAATCATCCTTATTATCAGACAATCAGGTGATTCAAGCCTGCAATGTCCTAACCAAACTGGAAACAACTAAACAAAGTATGCTTCCACTGGGAATCGAACCCACGATTCCCGGGTCTACAGGCAAACGCCTTAACCACTGGAATTTCATACAGCTGAAATGATGAGTGTGCTAATAAATGACATGAAGTACCTTCGTGTATGTTTCCTTCGTGATCTCTCGTCCTGCCGGTGATGGTAGCGGGTCCTCTCTCACCGTCCTCGTTTAGGTTCACGTCTGTCCATGATTCATCGTTGCTTACCTAAAAAACAAATTTACATACATACTATCACATCTTGTTCATTTGAGACAGACATATCACTGACATAGAGCCGAGGTCTTTAAGACCGAAAAGCCACGTTAAGCATTCGTGGGCAGATGGAAAACGGAGTCAAAACAGTTGCTAGCCGCATTGCCTTTAACATCCTCAGATTTTTCCATTCTCTCGATCTGTGCGGGAAGAGAAGCAACTGGTACATTCTACGTTGTTACTTTACTCCCAAACCAGCTTAAAACACGTTAAAATTTAATCTGTCTTATAATAAAACGCGAACTAAATTTAGTACCTGGTTTAAACCATTATCCGACCAAATTGCACATTTATCACTTTGACGTTTGGTCTGGAGTTGACGTCTGGAGAAAATGCGCTGTGCAGTTTGTTGCCGCTTCTTCTGCACTCCGCTTTGGAAGCGGCTCTAAACTTAACTTTAAGTAAATTAACGTTGTAAAATAATTTAACGTTCACCAAATGATATGTAAAGTATCTTATGGTGAATAAATGATATTTGACTTGGGCAACTGTCGTAATTTTTTTTTAGACGGATAATAGTTTAAACCAGGTTCTAAAGTTAGTCCGCGTTATATAATAAGACCGACAACGAGTCATTAATAATTAACATAAATCCTGATATACGCATGCTTGGAATGCAGATAGCTTACGGGGTAATATGTGATGAGAGAATTCGACGCGGTGATTTGAAGTCACGGCGGTGTAGTTGGTAGCACACTAAGGGCGTAAACCTAAGGGATATGGATATGGTTCAAATCCTACCTGTGGCGAGAACTTTTTCATTACTTGTTTTCAATTTTAATAAAAGCCTGATGCTGATCATGTAAATTGCATCAATAAATAAAAATAATATTAAAATATTTATAAACTATAATAAATTAAATCTTTGAAAATAATCATTCCCCTATGGGAAGTCAATTTTTTTGTAGTATTTTACCTATTTTATCGCGATCCTGTATTCTATTAGGTAGGTATTCCTATTCGGATATTTATTTATTGTCCGGAATTTCAGAATTAACCTGTATAAAAGCTTGTGACAAGTTTTAAAACTTTTAAACTTACAGGATGTTTGTTGTCGTCTAGTGCGATCTCACTGGACGTTTCAGGATCGTTGTTCGTCGTCTCCGTGGAATTCAGGTGGAAGGAGCCGGCGTCCTCGATCGAATCCACGCTCTATATGCGAAGAAATAAGGTTCAAAATCCAATGCAACATACTTTAATCAAGTATAAAATATACTAGATACACATTCACTTTGACTTATGTTATGAACTAATGCAAAACCTTGCAAAAACAAGTTACTAGCTGACCGTTTTCAGATTTCAGAATTCGATATTCAAATTTTAACGGGAAGAACGAATGCTACTAAATCGAAAGGCCACTCAAAAGTCAAGTGGATGCTCTGTGGTGAGGATGTTTATATAAATTAATGATAGATGGATCTTAGTTTGTTTGCGGATTGTATATCTAGATTTTTTATACTTGATCGAAGACAAAACGTTATTGGGTATATGTGATTGGTGTAGTGAATATAACACAGTGCACATGTGTGCGTTTTGTGCCGTTATTCTAGTTCATATGTTTATTTTGTAAAGTATCTTTTATGCACAGATAATCTATATCAAAAAGTCTTGTCAGTTCTAGCCACCAGAATTGTGGCTCCGATCAGAAGATAGAATATCTGTATATGACCGAAAGTCATAATATCGTAAAAATGCTGGCAATGTCGTTCGCATGTGAATTTATAGTCAATTAAAAAATACGGTATTCGTGAGACAGAACGCTTCATTTAATATCGAATATCTTCTATACTTTTAAACGGAAAAAATGTTACCATGTCCACAGGGACTACTAAATATATATGGATTGGTATGTATTTATTACTTAGATATAGATATTGCATACTAAATTAGGGGTATTAAATAACATAAATATTTTTCAATAATGTATTTTTTAATAATATAGTATGTTTAAGTCTTACCTTATTACAGTATAAACTATACACAAATATAGAGAACATAAAATTCTAATAAGAATACGTTGAAATATGATATAGTGTGAGTGATAGTGCAGAGTCATGCAAACCAATGTGGGTGAAAGAAGCGAGCTAAGCACACACATGCTAAAAATACTCACACACTCTTACAAACATACTAAGTATATTAAGTGTATAAATACACATCGTAAGTTAGAAAGGGTACACCAGATCGAAAGAAGGTTAATGTGAATTAAGAAACAGCTGTCCCATCTAGATAATTACCCACGTGTGATATAATATTATGAACAGGTTTTGGGCGATGTCGGAGAAGGCCCTATAGTAGCTATTCGTAGTAAAGGTATGACTAGAGTATAAATGTCAAGTCGAATCCTAAAACATGTTGTGTTAGAATAAAGAACACCAATGTCTTGTGGACTGTAAAATTCATTATCATATTCCAGACCGCCTGCGTCACAGGCGTTTTAGAAGATTAGCGTGGATACCATTTTATGATTTAATCTAAATGTAAATAATAATTTAAATTTAGATTAAATTACCAACAAATTTGCTAAAATCCGGTCACTCAAATGATGCAAACTTGTGTTTGATGAAGTCTATCTAATCGATTTATACATTTAAAACTTGGTAATCATTTCTTTTCCCACTAACTAGTAATATTTAAGATGCTATCAAATACACATATATGTAGTTAGAAATATGTACAATATTAATTGTAGCATACATTTGGTGAAGTGCTAAGTGCTAAGTTACATATATCATCATATAGTGAGCGTAGCTGGCTAGCTAGCACTAGGCTTAGTGTCGGTAAACCTTTACATGTTTTTACATATACTTATAATGTAGTGTTGTACAAGCAGTGTTTATTATGTGGACGTTGTGTGATCAGTATTGTATTTTTTTTTGGTAAATTCAAACGACTGTAATATGTTTGTAGAGTAAAATATTATTGGACCAAGAATACTACCTTGCGGTATACTTTCGTCAATTAGTATTGGAGAGTTTTTGTGTATTTTAAAAATGCTTTGGTATGACTAATTATTAGCGGCTTTAGGCAAGGGGAAGGGGGTACAAAGGAGCTCAAGTCCTTGGAAAATAGCTTATATTCATTAATCCAAATAAAAAAAGCCTTACGAACAAAATAAACTTCGTCGTTTGAATTTCACAATCGTGTACCAGGCTTCCATAAACATATTGCTTGTTAATATCAGAACTCGTGTCAATATAATTACTTGTGTACAAACCAAATTGACCACAGACACCGTTATCCCAGACAATGTTTTGGACCTTGCGGTTGGAGGCTTACAAAAGGATAATAACATATATTTAGTACAAGGAATTTCAACACAGAATAACAGGAACGCTAAGAATAAGATCAGCTTTCACGAAAGTGGGAAGGATGATAATAAAGATAGATAAGAAGTTAAAAGTCACATTCATGAACATCGTTAGGTACTAAGAGATAACTTTAATTTTTTTTATCAATATCTGACAATATAAATACGACTTCCTTTTGAATTATTTTAAAAAGCAACACATTTTTGATAAATTATATTAAAATATTGTATTGAAAGAACTGTCGTCAGAACAATTAAGGTATCTTTATATCTCGCTTGCTTTTAGTACAGGACGTAACAAATACTATTTCATTATCACGGCCTTTTTGTCTCTCTATTTAAGCCCCAAAAATCTTTCTATAATGATAAAAAAAATTGATATCTAGCAAAAGGATGACAAATAGAATTTAAGAATTATTATGACAAGAATCTAAAAGATCCCACTTAAGTGAATTCAAATGAAACCACAACGAAAGGATCCAGACCAAGTCGAAAGGAGACTCAAGTTCTAACAGAGAAAGACCGTCCAGAGCAGCTCCAACTAACCTTTGGTTTAGGCTGCATTTTTCGAAGGCTCGACTTGAAAAGCGGCTCTTCTTTTTCCGGTGCAGGGGTGGTAGTCTCAGCTTCTTTCGGTTTCTCCCCAGAATTCGGCTTCAGTTCGTCGGTAGTGGTCTCAATTTTGGCAACTCCTTCCTCCTCGGTTTCCTTACAATTTTATTGCAACAAAACCAATGATAAAAAGCAGTCACAGATGACGCCACCGTACAACACTGTCTTAGCCACATCGAAAACCAATGGATAGCGAAACAATCTGACAAAATGGGGGATGACATTCTGGGATTTTGATTGAATGTCATGCGTTTGAGTCTACATAATACTATATCTATTCTATAACTCATGTCATGATTCTAAGCTACTAAGTTATTAAGAAGAAAAGTTATATAAAAATCGTTTATTTCAATTTGGATATTAGGGGAGCATGCGTTCGAAAGAGTAGATACGATAAAATTTAAAAAATTAAATTAACAACATGACCATAATGGAGCCACACATAAGGGCAATATTTTGTGAGAATACCTCTAAAAATGGGTTCACAATAAAAACCTTCACACCAAACTGCCCTTATGCCTAGCACAATATCAATAAAAATAGAAATGTATTTAAATGCCTCAATACTCACAGAAAAAGGGGTATCTATCAATTTAATGCATGCTGTCTCATACAGTAATGTAAATCTAAAGTATACATTAAAATATGACATACCTTCATCGAAGGAGAGTCCATTTCTTCAGGTATAGTAGAATTATTTTCATCGACGACTATCATTGCATATTCGACGTCCTCGCCGTTATGATCTATGGAAAAATGTCAAATTAGAAGTTGCTTTTGGTGTCAATTCCGTCGCACAACATCGATTAAGCTTGCTTATAAAGCGGGTAGGTCGAGTTAGAGACGGGTTTACGTACTAAGGACCTCTAATTCTATCCATACTTCACGGAATTCTCTACACTTTTCTATTAATGCCAAAATATTCATGTATAGGAGAATATCCCCCAAATTGATTTTTGTGCGATAACTTCATTATTGAATCAAGGTGTTACTCATATTTTCTCTGTCGGAATTGCTGACTAGTTTTAAGAAGTTCTTGTTAAAACTGGAAATTTAGAAATTTATAATCATGTAAAGAATTCGCAATTTTAATATCTACATAAATTTAATGTAATAAAAATTATAATCTACATGCATTTTCCGAACTGATGATCACACTGTCTACTGAAATGATGACGCAACTCATACTTAAAGAAACTAAAATCTAAGCAGTGCTCCAGCGGTGCATTCTCGTCACTGTCTTGTCTCTTATTAGTTTATATCCTGCTGGTAGTAAGCTGGTCCATTTCGTGACAATTTTACTACATTTAAATCACAACTTTAGAGGTATATTAAAAGTATGCGTGATAGACAAAGGCGAAAACTTTTTTTGAAACATTGTGTTTTATTTTTGAAACATTTTTGATTGACAAAAGTGAACAGTTAATGCGCTCTCCACAACACTTGAACGACTCTTGGGTCTCTAATAGTCAATCATAATTAAAGTTGTGATATCAATGCAATCCCACCACAGAAAGTTGGATTTAATTCAAAAATTTTTTGACTGTGACATTTTTGATAAGGTTCTTTGCCCGAGCGTGAGTTGTGACGCGGGACAATGACCAAAATGGAAATATATGCGATCAATATATTAGCTGAATTTGTATTATACGACAAAGTTATTGTGTTGTTGTGAAAAATCCTACGCAGATCATCGGATAAACCATAACCCAAGTTTATGATGTGAATTAAAAGACCACACCTTTTTAATTTCGCTTCGCTCGCATCAATGTCGGTTCCTAAGGAACTGTACTTTTTTCCGGGATGAAAGGAAGTCTATGTCGCTCTCCGTACAACATGTATGCAAAAGTTTATACATGTTTTAGGTGGAAAGCATAAAAACAAACAGTCAAAGAAATTAACAAAGAAACAAACAAATAAACAAACTATTACATATTTATAGTATTATTTAGTTAGGTCGCTCCATTAATAAGTACAAAAAAAACAGTTTACATTTTACAATTGTATTTGTGCAGCAGTGCAAGAGTGGCCTTGAACGACTAGGAGCGAATAACTGCATCAGAGAACACAATTCTATTATGCTTCTGTCGCCAGACAACATTAATGTTTCCTTACTTTTTTGTACATTTTCCTGCAAATTGCAACTAAAGCAATAAAAGTACTAGGCTTGTATAGCTGCAGCAGAGATTGAAAATTCCACCCACAGTCCCAATGATCTGAGAAAATAATTCGCATGTGTTTCCATTTGGTTTGTCCCATGCGTTTCGCAGGCGGAGTCTAGCCGCTTTACCTGCGTGCGCGCGGTGGTAACTAGCGATGCGTGTGTGCGCGTGCGTGTTATTGTTAACGTGTTGGCTGCAATCGAGCTTGCAGTGTGTGTGCGGGTGGCGATGAGCAGGGTGCCCACCCGGCAGGAATTGTGGGTACACGTGGTGTGACCACTGCGGGAACAGCGGCCGACTGCCGGCTATTCGTTGTAGTAGTATCGAAAGAGCAACAGCATGGGTCATGATGTCAAACGTTCGAAATTCGATATTTTGAACGTTCGATATGAAAACGTGTAACAACGATGCGGTGCCGCAGTGTAGTAAAATGTAGACGATTTTACCAGTGTCCCAAACGTGACGCGCATATCAAGCGGCGTGAAAAAAGGAGAAACGACACACTTCAGATATACAAGTCTTTCAGTATCCTTT
This sequence comes from Elegia similella, assembly GCA_947532085.1. NCBI lineage: Eukaryota > Metazoa > Arthropoda > Insecta > Lepidoptera > Pyralidae > Elegia > Elegia similella. Next base: position 3,212,061 of record OX383944.1, read on the forward strand.
GTTGTACCGCCGCTGTCAAACTTTATACTACAATATTTTAAGAAACATGTAAAAATAAACTACATATCAAAATTTGCAATAATAAATTTCAAATCAGAAAAATGTTGACTGCGACGGCATGTTTTGATGGCTGATTTATGATAAATTTAGAGTATCTTAACTTAGTAATATACGTACCAATATAGTATATTAAATAATGAATGATATATAGTGCAATAAAGCGTACAAAAGAAGCGAAATTAATGGCGTTTAATAGAAACCTCTAAGAAACAAACCGGATAGATCTATGGATAGTAAAGAAATACAGTTTAGTATAATAAATATATATAATATTGTTTTTAATACACTACTACATAGAACAGTGAATGAAGTACATAGACTGTGGTCAACACTACTTGTCGTTGAAGTGTATTAAAATTATTTACATTATGTGTAATTAAATTAAAAAATAATGGCATTATTAGTGCTGCGGTATTTATATAATCTATTATTAATTCTCTAATCATTAAGACGTCTCTGTAGTTACAAACTTATTATGTAGGTATTTAAGATTCGTTTATTTCTTAAAATATAATTGAAGCAGGGTTGCGGTTTGACTGTCAATGAACCAGCCCAAAATGACAATTTCTTTTCTTTATCAACTGTAAAATGTCAAATCAAGTACTAGGGCACCATGATACATAAGAAGTAAACAAACCCATTAAAGACGAATCCTCTCTAACCAAAAAAATACACAGCAAGAAAAATCTTCGCTAATTAGATAATTAAGTAGGAAACTGTCACACGAAGTACTAGGGTAGCATAAACGTACCGTGGTGTTCGTGCGGATGGTGGTTGCGTCGTGTGCAGTCTGGCGGCGCGTGCGCAGGCGGCTCGAGTATGTCCCGATACTTCGACACCATCAGCACTGAGATGAAGTATACTATTGCCAGGGATAGGAACTGAGCTTGTTTTGTTTCTTCCTAAAATTTGGAAAAAATATCATGATCAATAGATAGAGCTACGTAAGGTTGCTTGAGTTAAATGACACCGAAATATAGTCGTGTATTAAAAATTACATCTATATGGTTGAACGTTTTTTTGTCTTAGCTCAATTTTTTTTTGAGAGATGAATAGCAGAACCGGTTCCAAACATTCTATCGACGCAAAGTTTGTAGATAAACGTTTTATAATTAAAGTTTACGAATCATGCCAGATACATTTGTATCAGCAACGGCTGTTGAAGAACTATTTCTGACTCACAAACGGCTATTATAGAACTGTTTCTGGCTCACAAACGGCTGTTGTGAAACTGTTTCTGTTTCACAAACGGCTGTTTTAGAACTTTTTCTGGCTCACAAAATATAATTATGGACTAGTAGTCAACCCATTAAAAACCCAGGCCATTATTGTAGGAAGTCCCTACTACATATCACGAATCGACTGGCACTCTCTTCCCTCGGTAATATTTGATGGCGTTGATATTAAATATAGTGAATGTGTAAAAAACTTGGGCATTTTGATTGATAGAACCTTGTCGTGGGCTCCTCAGGTCAGCGAAGTTAGCCGAAAAATATTTGCAGCGGCAGGATCCCTTAGGAGAATTCGGAACTTTCTTCCAATTAAAACTAAAATTGCATTAGCACATTCCTTGCTTCTTTCCATTCTGGACTACGCTGATATATGCTACCTAGACCTCACACAAGACCAATTAAATAAACTTGAGAGACTCCAAAATTTGTGTATTCGATTCATATTCGGGCTCCGTAAATATGATCATGTTTCTAATTTCCGATCCGATCTCAAGTGGCTCCCTATCAGACAACGTCGCAATTTGCATATCCTGTCATTGCTTTACTCCATTTTATTTAATCCCACTACTCCCCATTACCTTAAAGAACGCTTCTCTTTTCTGCGCGAGGCTGGTGATCCATGTACGCGTACTTCAGTTTCTTTGCGTCTTAGATTTCCCTCTCATTCAAGTTCCTGTTATGCAAATTCCTTTACTGTTCAGGCCATACGTCTCTGGAATGCTTTGCCTTTAGACATCCGAAAAGCTCAGACAATTTCTAAATTTAAAGATTTAGTGACGTCACACTATCTTTCTACTATTTAATTACTTGAACGCTCTAATTTTATTTATTTCTTTTATATTTTCATATTATAATGTATTTTCCTTTGCACTATGTATTATGTTTCCTTATATGTAATGCTCTTTATCGATAAGTAATTATTATCTATGTATATTAGTATTATTCATTTTTTTTTTATGTACACTGCGCCAACCTAGCCTTTTTTTTCATTGTCTTCTACCCAAAGGTTGGCTGGAAGAGATTGCGCTCTGCGATAAGCCCGCCTTTGTACCTCATGTTATACCTAATTCTTTTTATTGTTATTACTTTTAAGTGTTGGTGCAATAAAGTTATCATTCATTCATTCATTACCTCGGCTAGAGAATGGTTTGATGAAAGGATAATGCCTTTATACTTACAACATCTCTGTAGATCACAGCTCGGAGTCTATTCACGTCCATATCTTGCAGCAACCTCTCAGGATCCTTTACTGGGCTTGAAGAATCAGCCAGACTTGCGACCACGCTCTGTTATTATAAAAAATATTTACTTATCAAAACGTACAGTCAAAAATTCTATAGAATTGTCTGAACTACTAGTTGTAGTGAAATGTCCAGTTCGATGATTGGTTTGGTTAGTTTACCTGTGCCATCACGTTTTCACCATGAAATAAAACTTACTATCCATAATTTTATCATCATCCATAATTTTATTATCAGCCGAAAGAAGTCCAATGCTGGACAAAGATTTATCCCAAGGATTCTGTGTTTCATGGGAGTATTCTCTTATATACACATAACCAACGTTCCCGTGACCAATGCTGGGAAATCATTTTTTTACATTTTAATACTAATTGCCGGGCCGGCCAAACACTTTTGTCAGGGAAATGTTAAAAAAATGAGTTTTGATGTTGAACGTCGTTCGTTATTTTACGCGCTTTGTATGGTAATATTTTGCCATACTATCACTTTTGGCAAGGGCACTTTCTTTGATTTATTTTGCTTCTGACACTGTTGCCCATCGGAAGTATTTTTAAGCCGGGGAAGGATAGGAATTCGAAGAATTCGGAAAGGGAATAAAGTTATTGGGATACTTCTCACTCGGATCAATGGGAAAAGCAAGTAGCAGCTCGGGTCGACATCTCAACGAGGAATTGTCATACTGATACTTGTCACCTTGGACGAGTATAAGAAAAAACGTTTTATAGCCCCATTCCTATTAATTATGAGCATTGTGCGTTATTAAATCAATAAAGAAAACATCACAAGTGGGATTTTATAGATATTATTCACAAACATAAAATGCAATATACCTATAACAGGCTGTCATGAATTAGTAGGAGGTAAAAATGGCACATTGCAAGAGAGACACGGCTAATTCAAGTTCAGGTAGGCAGGCAGACCCTCGAAAAGCAAGTGATACTTTTACATAAATTTAATATTTTGCGGAAACTTGTGTGCATTATGCGTTTGAGTGCAATAAAGAGTGCATTGTGTACTAGGGATTCATAGATGTAAAGATGTCTTTTTCTTTTAAGGAGTTGCTATTAAACTCATTATTTTTTTATAAGGAAATACATTTTTTTTAATCACACGAAGATATTGCATCCTGTTACATTATTATGGTATGGTAGAAGTATAAGCTTTAAAATGTGCTATACAAAAAGAAGGTTTTCGTATGAGGATTACTTATTATAGAAGAGTAATATGGACCCATAAAAATCCCATAGACAAAATATGATAAATAGGAAATAAACGAAACAATTTTGTACATATATTTTACTCATTCTATATAAATATTAGCATGCTATCTCTCTCTGAGTATATTGAAAATATCAAAAGAAAGAATAAATCCTTAGACAGAGAAAAGAAAGAAACATCTACAAAGAAAACTGTGCTCTAATTTAAAAAAAATAGAGTCTATATTACCTTATTGTCAGGCGAGTCAGCCACATGGGAGGGGTGCGCAGGGTGCGCGGCGTGCGGGGGGCGGCGCGCGGCCACGTATCGTTGCCGCTCCTTGCACTCCAGGCAGTTGCGCACCGCACACGTGCAAACCTACGCACACATACTACTGCCGCCCACTATCGCTACACACTACTGCTACCTGTAGCGACGGCACCGATCTCTTACACTTTCTTCCGTTTATATTATCCTGGTATTTCTCAACCCTTAATCGTTCATGCGTGAACGATTTCGATAATTCGTTACACGTTTTTACCTCCTCAGAGATAGACAAATTAAAAAAAAACCAAGCTTCGTAGATTGATAGATTACAAAGTATAAGAGTTCGGTTCTCTAAAATAATAACATATCTATCAAAAAAAGTCATGAAGTAGTTAATCTACGCCAACTTGCTCTAGATTAAAGAACTATTTTTCATCTAGAACTCTGTACAGAACAGGAAAGAAGAATTAAACTTTATTATCTAAGCATTCATTTAAATTTTTCATAGACTACTTCAATTCAGTTTAAAGTTTTAACTTTTATCTAAAAATTTTCAACACAGAAAACATGTAGAAAGAAATCAAGTCAATGCTTAGTAGATTTAAAAACAGAGTACTTAACATAAAACTGAACATGTTAAAATCTCTTTGTTCATGCTCTTACCAGGCGCAAGCATTGCCGTAGGATTCCTCCACTTGACATGTTCTTTTCGGCTTCGAGTTCGGCGAAGTTGAGGGCGCTCGCGAAGATGAGTACATCCGCCATGCTGACCAGCCTTTGGAGGAACGTTACTGCCACCTCCACAGGCATGCCTTGCGTTGGTTCGATGACGTCCAATTCGTTCTGTCAAAAAAGCACAAGTTTATTGTATAAAACTTTATTTTAAGGTCGGTAGAGTGGCACCAAATAACAAATAAAAATGTACAAAGGCGGCCTTATCGCTTTAGCGTTGACTGGAGTTCCCCAGAGTATCTACCTTAGGGTAGATGGACAGTACATATGATTGGCTTTGGCGTAAAACAGATGTCATTGATAACAGGACTACTAAGGGACTAAATTTATGCTAATAAAATTTCTCATAGAGGGAGATGAAAAGCAGAATTTGTCTTCTCGGGACTAACATCTTCCGCTCACCAAAATGTAATGTTCAGTCCTTGCGTCATAATATACTATTTTTTTTGTCTTTACAATACGTTTAAAAGGTTGAGATTGCTCAAAAAATTTAGGTTAAAAATAAAAAACACGCTGAGTGCGTGACATACAAGTTGTTTGTTACTCTCATCGAACCTCATGCGCTGAGCGCGCAAAAATTATTACGCTACGCGCGTTTCATCATTTTGAGATACACTAGGAAAACATGACATACAAGAATACTCCGTATATCTTTCTTTTGTTGTTCGTTCCATCTCGTTTGCACTAGTTTTATTGTAACAGTTTTAAGAACAGGTCTTGTCCGTTCTACGTTCTACCATCATTACTTGAAGCACATTTTAAATGCAAAAACTCTTTTGCGAAATGTTTCCCTGGTAATCGTCGGTTAAAATATTGGTTAACATCGCAGTAAAGTTTAACTGACGGTTAAAATAGCAATAAGTTAACCAACAGTGACTAGGATTACATGATACAAAAGCGTTCACGCACGACATCAACTGTTTACGTCAATATCTCAAAAGTTGGCATTCGTCTTAGGTAAAAAGTACTTCAAATAAAGGTAGAAGAGCGGACAATCACCCTTATGAATACGTTTATAAGACCATTACCAGTCGATTGATGAGGGTAAAAGTGACCAACACGGACCTGAAAAACTTAGCTTATCGACTATATCGCTATTACACGATATTAGCGTAGTAAGATGGCGATAGTTTATCACTAAGTACTAGGAATACATAAAAGACGAGGAACTTACATTTGGCGAAGTTGCAGAAGCCAAAAGCGGCAGCAATCCACCGCAGGCAATTATCAAATTGTCAGCCAGTTGGCTGATGAGGTGAACAGTGTTGACCACGAATATGGCGTTCTCGCTGCTGTTCACGAAGTCTATCACCGATTTAGTCGAGTGACTTCGCCACACCTGAAACATACCGCGAAAATATGTAAAACTTGTCTCTACTTGTCAAATAGAAAAAGTTAAATCTAGGACGTTCCATGAAATAACAATGCATCATTCTGCATTGTATAACTTAAAAAAGGAAATTGTAAGGAAGAAAGATTTTTCAAAAATCTTTTTGTTGTTTTCATCGTCTCTTTCTCTCACATTTGGGCGTGTGCTTGGTTACATCCTCTGTGATGCTTATGAGCCCGGTGTATGTATTTGTAAGGAGCCATAAGAAAGGCGTCGTCAGGACCCTTATATAAGTTTGGTATTATTTAAGTTTTTTTTAATTCTATATGTCATCTTTAGGTATGAGATAGAATATGGCTGACTAAAGGCACATTTTTTTAACCCTTTTCAGTCCAGCGGTATTTAGAACGACTGATAACCACCATTAAGAGGAAACACTGCGCTCGAGAGAATTGAAAAATAGGCATTTGTAAAATCTATTGCTGTCGCGCTGTGTGCCCAAACAATCCACGCAGAGCGATAGAGACAACTGCAGCTCGGACCGAAAATACCTATGAAAAATACACAAAATTAACGCTTCCTAGTCCCTTGATTTCTTCTTCAAAACCTAACTAACTTAATTTATATTGTCATTAAAAAATTTAAATAAGCTATGTCTGTTTCTATGTTTTCTTTTTCTAAAATAATAGCGTCAAATTTATTTACAACATAACGAAAATATCTATTTAAATAATTCAATGAAATAAATTAAAATATTAAAACATAGGGACGTGCTAATATAGGTATCCATAGATATTTTTATAAAAAATCATTGCTCTACTGATACTATGCGGCGAGAAATCAGGGGACTACGCTTGTATGGAAATAACACCCGTGATATATATATGATAGCGGCACAGATTGTGAATGAGGCTGTTATTATCTACTAACAATTATCCGTACCTGAATATCAGTCTCCAACGAGAACAAGACGTCAGATAGTAGTCTTTGGTGTATGTATGACCACCGGAACTCTGGGATCCGGAATGGCGGTCTGGTCGGTCCGGGGGAAAACATTGGCCGAGAGCACATCGATGGCCGCTTTGTTTCTGAAACATTCAATGACAAGTTTAATCCTCATCATAGTATAGACTCAATTACTCTAACGTTAAATCTTCTCCGTTGCGTGCATGTTATACACTTTCCTTAACTTTTCCTTCTGGTCTTAAGTTTTCCATTTTAATAAAAATAAGAAGTGAACGAACCACTAATAGAGTCTTAGTACCGAGCATGAAGTGGTTCATGTTACTAAAAGTGGCTGCGCCTAAATCCTTATCCTTACTAATATTATAAATGCGAAAGTGAGTTTGTTTGTTTGTTTGTTACGCTTTCACGTCGTAACTACTGAACCGATCATCATGAAATTTTGCATACAAGTTCTCTGGAGTACGGAGAAGGACATAGGCTACCTTTTATCCCGGGAAAAAGTATTCCCGAGGGATCGACATTAACGCGGGCGGAGCCGCGGGCGAAAGCTAGTATACTATAATTAAGTCCGTCCTACATTAGGATTCAGTGCTTCAATTTTGAATGCATTTGATTTATTAGATAAGAATTTACTGTTATTATAATACAAATAACTCTTACCAAAATGATTAGAGTCCACTTGCGTACTCGTAGACGCACTACGAGGTCGTTTCGGCGATGAAGACGTGTTGGTGCTCTGTGTGGACACCCCGTCAGCTCTGCTGCCGTCCTGCTTCATATCACCGTCGCCAGGCAAGCTGACGCGTCTCTTATCTCCTTTCGCCTCTCGATTCCTATCCTCATCTTGCTCCTGCTCCTTCTTATTCGCAAGCGAGATGTTCTCACTGATTGTCGAAATCGGAGGAATCTCTGGAGTCTTATGCTCCTCTGGTACTTGCATTTCTACTCTTTGGCTGTCGTTTTTTGCGTTTTCTTCCGTAACTGTATCAGTTCCTTCAATCTCACGTTTTTCTGGCTCCTCGGGCCTTGAATTGACTAAAAATTCACCATCCAAAGGCAAAACGTTGCCTTCATGTGGATGATCTGAGGGTATCACTCTCTGTGGACTATTATCTTCAGTTATATTACTAGGATTATCAACACTCTCAATAGTATCTGTGGTTTCTTCTACTTGTTCTATTTTTTCTTCTTCTTTATTCTTTTCTTCACATCTAGTTACGACTGAGGAAATAATATCACTGATCAAATCGTTAGCAACACTTTCAGCCGTTCGATTTTCTTCAATAATATCTTCAATTCCTTGTTCAAAATCTTCCTTACCGTTTGGTGTGTTACCTTCAGAATGTAAGCCACCAGAAATAGCTCCGGAATCAGGATCATCATCAGCTTTTAACCTGACAGTTTCTAGCGCAATCGTAAGCACATCATTAACAATATTTATCGCAATATGTTTTGGGTCGTCAGTGGTTACTTCTGGAATGTCATCATCAGTCTTTTCTGTTTTCTTAGGACTAGTCGCTTCGCTCGGAGTTAAGTACAACTCGGACGGATCAGAAAGTTCCGACTCTCTTTCCGTTGTTATATTTAATTCGGCTACCCTTTCAGGGCTCGCCGTTTCACTCGCTGATAAGCTAGAAGGTATACCTTCACTTTTGTCCGTATTATCATCTTTCGTGACGTTTTCTCCGACGTCTCTTACTGGGATGTAATCAAGGCTTCCCTGTCTTGTCAAAGGCTTGTCAGTTTTTTCAGAACTCTCAGTCCCGATGCCAGACTCAGAGCTATCTAGTAATTTATTCTCGCTAATAATAGACTGTACTAATTCGTTATCCGCGTTGAGCAATTTACTTTCCGTGTCGTCGACCGCGTGTTCGACACTGTCTGTACATTTAACACTATCACAACCGTCGCGGGGCACTTCGGTATGTTTAATTGGACTATGCACTTTACACACTTCACTATACACTACTGTAGTCCGACTGTCTTCTTCGCTTTCACTCGGGTTTAGTTTGCAATTGCAGGCTTCTACTTCTCTGAGGGATAGACCTTTTCCGATTTCGGTTTGGGCTCCGTGGTTGAGTACGTTTTGTTTCCGGATGGAGACGGGGGAGCTGTGGGTGCTGTCGGTGTCTGGGACGACGCGGGTCTTGGCGTGCGTGTCGGTGTGTCTGTCCCAGCCGGAGATGGTGGAAATAGGCCTTTGTTGCCTCTCGGCGGGGTCGGTGATGTTGTCCGCGCGCCGCTGTTCGTAGTGCTCGTACATTTGCGCGAATTGGAGCTTAAATTCCTCGTATGAGACCTGTAAGATATAATATAATTTGATATCTTTAGTTCAAAACGAATGATGATGATCATTCTCGTATTAACAATGTTTATGACAGACCTTCGAATGTACGATAGCAAGAGTATCAACCCACACTCTCCAGCCACCATACTCATGCTTTATTGCGTGGTGTAATAACATCCGGAACAGGGAGTAAACCATGTCGGATATCTTCTGTTCTTCTGCGTTCTTCGGGTGAATGTACGCCATTGCTATTAGCCACTCCTGAAACATAAAATATTGAATATAGTCCTTTAATAAAGATGGCGTTTCCGAATGCGTTTAAAAAGGACCTTACGATGACAAAGCCTAACCTGACAGATTACAAGTGCACAATGCCTCGCTTACAAATTAGGCAAAGCGAATCAAAATAATAACTGTTCGCTTCCATCACCTTCAAAAGTGATGTTTTCATCAATAGTGTTTACAACAACGAATCAAGAACACTAAATTGCTGGAGCGAAAGAAACAAAAAACTCGAGTCAACGCCTGCTACGGATTAACTGGTAGCTAATGTAACATATAAAGTCAAACTCAAATGTTTCGAAGATTCTAATATTATAAATGCGAAAGTAACTCTGTCTGTTTGTCTTCTTTTCACGCTTCAGCCATTGAACCAAATTGGATGAAATTTAGTATGGAGGTAGTTTGAATCCCGGGGAAGGACAAAGGGTACCTTTCATTCCGGGAAATTCTACCGTTCCCGAGGGATCGACACTAACGCAGGCGGAGCTGCGGGCAAAAGCTAGTAAAAGTATATGTACTAATATTATAAATGCGTAAGTTACTGTGTCTGTCTGTCTTAGAAATCTAATTTGAAACTTGTTCGTACCTGCCACACAGACATCTGCAGCACCGTTCTCCTGTTCTCCCTGTTGTTGCTGCAGAGCAACGTCATGTCTGAGAGAAACAACTTCTTCACTTCCAACAGCTGTTCCGTCTGCTTCGATTGCCGGATCAGGGTCGCTACCACCTTGAGGATCACTAGAAAAAAATAATAGTACAATAAAGGATGTATGTTTTGTTAATATTTGATATGATTTATCGTACACATTATCAAATTACCTAAAAGAAGTTCACTTTTAAACTCAATAAAATAAAATAAGTATTCAGGAAAAATATCTTTTAAAACATATTTTCACCCTATATTATAACAACACTTTTCAGTTTTACTTGGTTTTACCAAGTTTAGCCTAACGCCATCTAGTGACGGTGACGGTGAAAAAGTCTGTAACTTTTGCACTGCAGCGCCCTCGCCGCCGCTCATAGTGGCAGTTAGTGGAACTAGAACTAGCACGGCCTGCCGGCATGCTTGCCAGGTACGTACTTTTAACAGGCCTTAAGCTAGGCCAATATATTTGTATGAGGTTGGCGGTTAGGTTAGTATTGTATTGTCTTTGGTATTACTCACTTGGGTTCTCTAATCGGAAGTGTGGCTGCGGCTCGGGATGACTCGTGTACAAGATTTGTTGGCCAACATGTTCGGTGAGAAGTTCGTAAAGCGCGTTGTACACAGGCAACGCTAAGCCTTCACCGCACGCAGCCAGGCGCGTCGCCAATAACGTATAGAGGTTGTGTGGTGACATGACGTCATATTTCCGTCTGAAAAAAAAGGAGTAAATAGTGAACTATATAAAAAAGATAAGGGGGTTCTTGGCGGGAATCTCGACGGACTGCACGGTTTTTATTGTGGATTGTTTTGCAAATTGTTTCTAGTGAAGTTTATAATGTGATATCGGTGCAATTTGATGTTCTGGAATAACTAAACGAAAGTGTCATGGTGTGGCATGGTGCTCGCCTCGTTGTGTCGTTTATGATCAAGCCAGTGGATTCGTGGGAATTGTCGTCAGGGGCTCCGTCGAATCAGCGAAATTAATTACACCATCATTTCGCTGATACACAAGAATAACTCGAAGTATAACTGGACACTAGCTAAAATAAGCTTCTGAATGAAGTTTGATAGTCAAATACAAGAAAAAAAAGATAAGTAATAAAAAAAAGTCGTACTGACCAATAAAGTGATAACGTAAATAATAATATACTAGGAAGGTATAACTAGGAAGTTGTGCCAAAAAATAAGTTCATCTATTAACTTACTTGTGTGTACTTCTGCTCAAGAAAAATCCTAACAGTTTGAGAGCCTGTAGCCTGATGAGTTGGCTTTCGGACGCCAGTAATTTGAAAATTGTCCTCACTCCACCCTGCAACATTGAAATACACAATTTCATTTCATCAAGTACAAATCAATCAATCAATCAAACTCTTTATTTGTGAAAACAGGTTTAAATAAGTAGTACAGTAAATAAATGGCACTCTGTTTCCTGCCCATAGGCGCGTTTTTTTTATAGTAATGTTAGTAACAATTATTAAAATTCTTATATTACAATCTAATTAGAATCACAACAAAATCTGACTATAAATATTCATATTTCATTCATATAATTTATTCATAAGGAAGTCGTCCAATTTATAATAATACTAGCTTTTGCCCGCGGCTCCGCCCGCGTCAATGTCGATCCCTCAGGAACAGTACTTTTTCCCGAGATAAAATGTTCCCTATGTCATTCTCCGTACCCTAGATAACGTGTATGCAAAATTTCATGATGATCGGTTCAGTAGTCACAACGTGAAAGCGTAACAAACAAACAAACTCACTTTCGCATTTATAATATTAGTTATGATAGGATTAGGATTTTTGTGCTAACAAGTCATGGAAGCTCCTTTTAAAACTATTTACATCTGATGTCAATTGTAAATATTTAGGCCAGTTATTATAAATAGCAGGGGCCATACCAAATACACTTTCACGAAGCAGTGACGTTTTACACGTTAGAAATTTAAGTTTAGCGTGATTACAAGAAAGAAATGTGCAGCACTGCTGCGCACGGTTCGCACCAGTCACAATAGTATTCTGAGTGTGATAGTCGATCGGTTCGACAGTCCACTCATGAGGCTCATAGATCGAACTCGGTCGCTTATAATAATTCAGTACTTGCATGGTTCGTAAACGTGCTGTTTTATTCCTGCAAACGATGTTAAATGCGAGTTAAGTTTTAATTTATATTTTGATAGGTTTTCATTACTAACATTGAATAAGTACCATTGCTACTAATCCCTGGGCCTATGTTGGGTTATTCCGTACTCATCCCACGAATTCTCATCCCATCTATTTTTAAAATTATTTTTTTTTCTCTTGTCTTGAGTAAAGATTTTATTATTATATATTATATAAATAAATAATATTATTACGAGCTATTGTACCATGTGTAAATATATGTTTATTTCTTTGTAAAAATACAGCACATTCGTATATGTAGGTGCATTACAGTACTAAATCAATATCTAGTAATTTTTAGGGTTTCGCGCTTGATTTTCACTTACCGCGATTGTATTTCAGTTTCGTCTGAAAATGCGTTGTGTTATATATATATGTGTTGTGTTGGGACAAAATAATCAATCATCTCTGCCAAGTATTATTCTCATTGAAAATAAAAATAAAGTTGAGAAGGCTGAGATAATGATGATGAAAAAGGTTCAACATAAATATACCTTGGCATCAAACGCAGGCACCATGGAGCTGGGGTGTTCTGACATCAGTGAGATCAGCATTTGGAGAACATCGTGTAGGTTTTCGTCCTGAAAGATGTAAGAGATATTAGACTTACTTACACTATACTCTCTGCGATATGATCCGCGTGGGTTATGGATTTTTATCAGGTAATCTGTCCGGGGCAATCTGTGCGTGTCCCGGGGTCCGGGGGCCCCGGACCCCGGGACACGCACCATCTCAGCTGATGATGCAATTAGAAACACGTTCAGATGACAGAGGGTTTACATGTCATCAATAGTTTTCTCAGTGCTTGCCCAATTATGCCATTTACAGGCAAATCGGTCGACCACGCTCCTATGACACCCTGACGTCGCATTTGTCCATGGGCAGCATTGATCGCTGACTGTGACTCGCTTGCTCGTTTGCCGTCGTTCACAAAAAAAAAGATTGATGAACGGAACGATAGTCTCATGAGCTAAGCTTGTTATGTTTTCGTACTAGGCTAGCATAACTCGTACAGAGTTATCAAATATTTCAATACCGATTGTACGAAGGAGACAAAAAGCCTTCCAAAGAATACCACAATAATACGCATGATATGATTTGGTATTAGGACAGCGTACCGCATACAAAGATATTGGATATTTTTTTTACTCATAATATCGAATAGGCTCCGATTCTAACCGAAACTCAGATCACAGTGAAAGTAAGAGATTTATGACTTCGTACTAGGATATCATACCTCGTGCATAGTTGTCAAGTAGTTCAATATGGACTGTAGTTCGTCCTCTTTCACACCGTTGCCGATCATGATGAGCTGTTTCAGGAACAGCAAGATGTACGCTCGTATCGTCAGGATGTCTTTGTGTGCCGGCCGCGGGCCTTCTGAAAACATTCGGAATGCAATGTATTGAATTTTTTTTCTTCTAATTCTAATATTCCGTCTATTTTACAGCCGTGAATCTAAGGTTCCAATAGTAAATTTAAACATTATAAAAAAGAAACGTTATATTTATCTACGAATATAATAAGGATTCTTGTTCAAAAACGCGTGCTCTAATTTTAAATGTAATATTGATTGATACTTTTATAAAAATTATTGGGTATGTATGTGCCCATGTCCATACCATATCCATACATTGTATTTGTATGAAAAAGAATCGACAAAAGGTAAACATAAATTTTACTACTCTACTTAATATTTTAACAAATTTTATATACTAAACTAACTTTTCCGCGCCTTTGTTCACGTAAATCATAGTCTATATTACCCTCTGTTAATGTAGCTTTCTACAGATGATAGAATTTTGATAATCGGTTTAGTAGTTTTTGACTTTCACTATCACAAATACATGAACAAATCACCAAATCTTTACTCCTTATGACATAAGTAACAATATAATTCAGAAGTCAAAAAATATTTTACTTATCATCTCTAAATTTAAGATTACATTGAATATAATTATGACTGTACTTATAGTCTGGCATAGCTACCATACCTAGTTCGAATTCTGGATTTAATGTTTTTATAATCACAGTATTAAAAATAAATGGGATAAATAAATTAATTAACGTTAATAAAAATATGTAGTGACTCCTCTACAATTTAAAATCTGGTATTAAAGGGGTCACTTTTATCTGCCCCCAACTGTACATATGAATGTCAAAATCCATACCTAACCCTCTAAAATCCATTTCCGAATCTAAATCGTCGCATAATAAATTAATAAAGTCATTAACTCAGCGATGGAAATATGAAACGCGGATCAAGGCCCGAGCGAGGACAGACTAAAAATATAATGCCGCTGTCAGATACTAATTGTTTGGTGATTTGTCGCCGCCGGAATGGCCGCTAAACGATGGAAACGGCTTTAAATTGATCTTCATATCTTAGATCACAGACAATAAGGAGATGCGTTTTGTTATCTACGTATGTAACAATCTTAACGTACTTGGTAACTTCATATGTCATCGACTAAAAGATTCGCAACACAAACTGTTGCTACTAATAACTAATAATACTAGTACAAAAAAATAATAAACTAATGATACAAAAAACCTTTGGCTTAGCTGATCCATTTTTTTCATAATTAGGCAACGAAAGCGCATTAATGCGCTTAAAATTTTAAAATCCTTTCACAATCTTAGATCGTAGATATAATAAGGGCATGATAATAGAATCACATTTTTGTGCTTCAATTACAAGGCACGGCAACACAATATAAATGGTTATACAAAAGTTTGACAAAGCAAATACTACGCGTTACAATTTTATTTGGCTCAAATCTTGCAAAGGTAACAAAACTGACGTTTTATGACAAGCTTTGAAATTTAAAAAACTCATTTTGAAACCGTGTTTAGTCAGAATGGCTCTTTAGTTAGTGAAATCACTCGATTTCACTTACTGTCCACGACTACGGATGACATAACATGATTTCTTTCCTTCTTTTATCTGGCCAAATTAAGTCGAATTTATTTATGTCAAACACAAGCAAAGATATTGCGATATGCTTGCGATAAGTAGTCATGGCCGAAATTTCGTAGTTTTAAGATTCGTAGTTATAGCGGTAATAATTACCACACAAACTTAAATCTCATCACAAACATGACCACATCTCCATCTTTCTTTGATCTGGGTCAAATTGAGTCGGAATTTATCTCTGTCAAAAACAAGCAAAGACATCGCGATACGCAGTCATTATCCGCAGAAATTGTTGGATCTTCGCGCCAACTTTCGATATTAAACTCGATCCAATGTTTATTATAGATTATATCGGGCCCTGTTAAAGAATTAACGCCATTTAGCTATTCGTACTTGTTTAATAATATTTTACTTTCCGTAGAAAAATCACGTCATAGACTAAAAGAGCAGAAACATGACACTTGCTTATTTTTTTTAATGGAATATATTTATATGCAGGAAACCTCGCAGACTTCTTTGTCATATTTACCTAGTTTGTATACAAATAAAATGAAAATAAAAAACAAACAAGTTTTATAAAGTTTTATAAAGGAATCCACACTCCACAGTGTAAAGTGCTTTCCAAGACAGATCAAATGAGCCCAAACACGATTGGTGTACCTTGTTTAGTTTAACAGTTCCTATGGCCACCAACAATTCCTATTGTATTGTCATGCGATGCAAAATTTCAGCTCAATCAGTAACCGGGAAGTGCTGACAAACATCGGGACAGGTGAAACTAAATAAAAGCTTGTAAAAAGGAAATAGTTATGTACTCACCCAATCCTTTAGGCGTGATTCCACTCTTCGCCCTAGGGTTAACCACCCAGTAGTAAAACTTCAGCGTATGTACCGTCTGCAGCACAGTGCTGACTCTCCTCACACTTCCATAGATGTGGGCATCCGCCAGGAAATCGGTCGCTAGGTAGCAGTATAATCTCGCTTGGACTGCTGCCGGGGTGTGGATCCACAACGCAGGATTGAACAGGATGTGGTCCAGGAGCTGCCAGGTCAGAAACGATTGGCAGAAAGACTGCATTAGCACAGACTTATGACTGTCCGATGGTCGGCAGCGTGGTGCTCTCTTGCTTGTCGAGTCTATTTTGATGTCTATGGATTTTAGAACTACGAATTTAAAAGTGAAAATGGGACTGTCAAGAATTTTGGGATATTTTCTATGCTTGTCGAGTCTAAATATATAGATTTCTATGGATTTTAGAACTACGAAAGTATTAAAATTGAAACAATGGGACTGTCAAATCTTTCGGGTTTTTGTGCTTGTTCAGTTCTCAAATGTCTTTGAATAGATGTTTACAAAGGGACTAAAAGTGATATTTTAATTTAAAACGGGGCTTATTTTTTTTAAATAAGCATTTTGAGAAAATTTAAAAGGGAATTAAAGCCCCAAGAACCATGATGGCTAAGCATAAAACCACTAAGTGCATAAGCTATTGTGTATTTGATGCAAGATTGCATCATTTGGCTGACATCTACTCGTGTGCAATTTTTTTCTATGCAATGTGATTGTGAGTATACTAAATATTGGCAACAAGTTACCAGGATCCCAGAAATCGTAGGATCTCTCCTTTTAAATTTTTTTTGGTCAACTACCTGTCACCATTCTATCGACTTATGTGTTTTTTTTTCTATTTCTTTGAAGCTTGCATCTGGTGTCCATTAGAGGGGGTGTGATTTGTAGGGCGGGGCGTACTGGTAATGGTAAAATGGCTGATTCACAAATACTTCAATTTTTTTTCATATTTCAAATATAAAGTTATATTTATGTTCAAATTCAAGACACTCGAAAATTGAAAAAGAAATGGCATTTATGAAATGTAAGGTTTAAAAAGGTTTAGACATCAATGTAAATTTTACTAAAAGTGATTTTTTAATCATATAAAACGTTATTTCGATGTATTTGTGAATTCGATAACTTGTAGAGAAAAAAACAACTTCTTAAATGTATTTTTTTCTTATTATTATATTGAGAAATCATTAAAAAAATACATACATACCAAGTATTACGTCTTTTTACTTTGCGCGGTAGGCAGGGCCCAGGACTTACAGCCACGTTAGCATGTTGGTGGGCGTTAGGTGGAAAACGGAATCAAAATAGTGATGGGTTGCTAACCGCATCGCCTACTATTATGATTCGTCAGATTTGCACCCATTCCCTCGATCGGCCTTTACGGTCTACGCGGGAAGAGAAGCAGCAGGCACATTCTACGTTTTTTCTTTTCTCCCAGACCAGCATGGAAAAAAACTTTAGAAAATTGCTTTATATTTTAAATAAATAAAAAATAAAGCAATGGCTGTTTGTTTCTCTTCAAGTGCACTAGTAACATGGAAATAGTCGAGGTGAAAGCAAGAGGAGCATGCGCTGACAACCATCGAAACAGAACTGTAGGTAGGGTTGTGTGTTTGTTTGTGCGGTCTCCACCGTCGATCTCGATTGGAATATACGTATTAAATAGTGACCAAGAGACTCTTTTGAAAGTTCCAGTACATCTTTCAGTAAGTTTTTGGCATTGATGATTATTGTAAACTTAATTATCTGTGCATATACAAACATTTCTAGTTGTAAGTAAGCACAACTTAATGGACAGTACTAAAAGAATTGGACAATTTGCAGAGGGGCTAGCTCGATATGCCCGGTGAAGTAGCGAAATCTCACTTGGAGCTAGCTACATAGTCAATAAAAAAAACAAAGGCGGCTCGAAAGGAATTTGTTTAAAAAAGACATCACAAAGTAGTGACCGTAAAGATTACTGTCAGATAACTAAGGCGAATATGATCATTTTCCGAAAATATTATAGTAATTTTTTTATTATTTAAAACTTTGAGTTGTTTAAAATATATTTGATAGTAAGTAAACATCTATCTATATGTAAACTGCACATCTACAAATTGTCATGTATTTTAAATTTAATTTTGTTTAGAACTTCGCCTCTTTTATGAATAGTCGGGTAAAAAGTAGCCTACATACATGTTAATCCAGGGTACAGCTACCTCTAAACCAAATTTCATCATAACTGATCCAGCCGTTCTAGAGGTATAAATGACAAAATCCGACTTTGATATATTTATACAGATAGATAAAATATATCAAAAATATACAAATGGCAGTTCCCAATAAAACGCCAAGATTTCCAACCGATAAGACAGGGATATTCCAATCGAGAAAGGGTCGGACAATAAGATTTATACAAAGGGAACGGATATCAGTGGATATGTCCGAAAGATGGGCATTCGGGCTTATTGAGCAAGGAGAATGCCCGCCGCAGCCGTAGATTTGATGGCAATTTTTGATACCTTTTTTGAAATGTTAGCTATCTCTTCGTATTTATATAAATGACAGTATAAAAAGGCATCGAAAATACCACTGAATAATAAACATAATTTAAATTTTAAAATTAACAGCCTCCGTGGTCCAGTGGTTAAGGCGTTTGCCTGTTGACCCGGGGGTCGTGGGTTCGACTCCCACTGGAAGCATACTTTGTTTAGTTGTTTCCAGTTTGGTTAGGACATTGCAGGCTTGAATCACCTGATTGTCTGATAATAAAGATGATTCCGTGCTTCGGAAGGCACGTTAAGCCGGTGGTCCCGGCTGCCATCTGGTAGTCGTTAAAGGAACCACGTCAGAGGCCGAGAGGCGGTTCCGAAGAACTCTGACACCAGGGTGTGCATGGTCGATTGACCGTGACACCTACTCGAAATGATGATGATGATGATGATGAATAAACAAAATTTACGTAAATAGGTTCACATTGTGGCAGATAAAAAACATTGAAATAAAACCACACCAGGATTTGCACAAAGAGTAAAAAATATTCGGAGATATTTTATCTTTTGAGCTTAAATTATTCTCTAATAATCTTTTATTACGTTTTTAATAAATATTACTCAGTTTCAAAATAATAAACTTTATCAGTAAATCATTAACAAAAAAGATGTATTTTTTTATATTTTGTCATTAGTGTAACCTTACCGTTTACAAAGATGAAATATAGCTTTTCATTCGTCGCGCAAATTCGCTATAAATTTCTTTAGAAAAGCAATTTTCTCACAAATTTACGAGGCGTTGTACCTTGGGCATTTTTAAAGCCATAATTATGGAAATATCCATGATTTAATAGTGATGTTACGGTGTTGAACGATAAAAACTGAATTTATTGCTCCAATTTTGTGTAATACAAATTTGAAATTACACCTTTACGTTTATTAGCATTTTTAACATGCGGTGGTTTCGATATTATAATATGTAAAGAAAACTCTCTTCGATCCTTGAAGTGGTGATACAAGTCAATATGAACAACCTTTCCTATGGAATCAAAGCTGGGAACTCAATAAAAAACGGACATTTTCATGATCGAACGCCCGGTTAATTTGTACGAGAACGTCAAAAAAAATCGCGTTCCCAGCATTGGTCCCATAGGAAAAGTTGTTCATACCAACGCGCTGTATTACCCCTTCAGGGATCGAATTTTCTTTACATGTACTTAGTACTTTCGAAATAAGATTTATAACAAAAAATCTAATGTTTGACAATGCATGCAAGATGCAGAGTATGTTGTTGTATCTGTGAAAGAAATATCAATTGGAAAATAGTGTAACAAATGAATATACATCCATAAAAACAAATATAAAATTGTGTGACATGGCGTGAATGTGTCACCTAGATGTGTTACTTTGTGCTTAAACCTTTTATATTATAAATTATTATTATATGAAAACAATTAAAAGAAGTAAATTAAACCTTATTCTCCTTTTAATTTACACCTGTTTATATGTTTTATATAAACAGATAGACATATAACTAGTTATATGTTTATAATGATATAAGAAAAGACAAAGCTTTTCTTTGGTCCATAGGGTTTCCTAATCTTTTGGTTTCGGAAACATTTGTCATTGCTTACCCCCGTTGACTGCATAACCGCGCAGACAAGCGGCTGATATTAAAATTTCTTTTAAAAACCTTATTTAATTAAAATAAGGTCTAAAACGCTTTGTATTGTAGTTTTGTCAGAGTTAATTAGTTTTTTCTTATGTAAGTTCATAAATATTAAAATCCCCACAAGACTAAAAATACCTGTTTCAAAAGCAGATCGGAATTAGGAGAGCAGCAAGTGACAAGATGTTTCGTCAGATGCAGGAAGGACGCCAGCGTGTCCGGCGTGAGGTGGTCTCGGCTGCACCTCTGCAGCATGTGCGAGATTACCAGGAACCCACGGCATTGCAGCATGTGCTGTTGTACCGTGCTGCAGGACTCAACCAGGGAGCACACGAAGCCGAGGAGTTTCGAGCTGCAATGTCAAAAATGTTTGTAAGTCTTTTTTACTCAATGACCGCCGATGACTGGCGAGTGTTTTTAGGTAAATTTTTAGGGTTCCTCTTTTCCCTTAGGATAAAGACGTAATAACATGTATGTTATGCATGAAACTAAATTCTGATCTATATAGATTCTTATGCTATATTTAAAAAAAAATTAAGTATAGGTCATTATAATAAAAATTATTTAATTTCAAGTTCTTAGTTTTTCTCCTCGTAACAGGGTAAAATAAGCAACTAACGCGGGCCAGGACCAAGCGATAGAAGCGAAGAAGGATGATTAAATAGAGTATGTAGAAGATATACTAGATGAAGTTAAAAACGTTCTGGTAATGCGGCAAGTATTAAGTATGGTAGTTTTTGTTAAGTTGGAAGATAATTATTATTATATACCTAATAAAATAGACTTTCCAGAGAAAATGGCATAGCTATAGTGACGTTAAATGGGAGGTCTAATTTTTTGCTTATTGCCTCTGTTGCGTCTTCCTGAAAGAGTCACTGCACTCTCCGATCAACCCCAGAATCACAGCAAGAGAAACAGTAAGCACTGACCTTGGATCCAGGTGGACAGGGCTCTGGGAAGAAATCGCCGGCGGCAGGCCTCGTGGCGGCTGGCTAGCAATTTCCCGGGCTTGAACTGTATTCCTTTTCTTACTTCTGACACTAGTGGTACACCAACACACACGCACGGGTTGTTTTCGGCCAGCGAAGCTCTTAGGAGACGTTATTTTTAGTTGTTTTATCAGCGCAAGCGGCGCGCTAACATGACTCGATCGCCATATTTTTACGACTGTCTTTTCGGCCAATCACAGGCCGTCTCGGCGAAATAGGAGGGATGTATGGGAGGGGAAACGGAAATATAGATAGGTAATTTTATTTAGGTTTTTAAGTTAATGCTTACACATTTTCCCCCACCTGAAATCCACAAGGGTTTCACAGAGAATGCAAATTGAAAGATAAAAAACAAAAGCAATAGCTACGCACTATTGCAAGAATATCTAGAAACATTGTTTTCGAAAGATAAAGTAATAAATAAGTTTTAACTAGCCTAAGGATAGTGTGTATTTATGTATTAGTAATATTAATTAATTGGTAAGGGACAAACCTTTACTACCGGCCTACGAAAGGTCTTTCCGTTAGCAGTTCGGAAAGTAACTACTCTGACTACTTGATCCGAACCAGCATGCACTTGCACAATACGTGCCAACTTCCAGAACATCGGCGGAAGATTAGGTTCGTTAACTATGACTAAGTTATCTATTTTAATATTTGGTTCATGTACGAACCTTTTGTTCTTTCGTTGTAATGTATGAAGATAATCACGCTGCCATACGCGCCAAAATCTCTGGGTAATTTTCTTAAGCATGACCCAACGAGAGCGCGGACACGAAATAAAACATCTAACACACTTTGACAGCACGGTACGTATCAGAAGTCTCAATCCAATTATCCAAAACTGGCGTTGAATAAGAGATTGTAAGGTTCGAGGTCCACAATGCAAATATTTTTTATGAAAATGTTTTATTATAATTTTAGATATTGGACATTGTTTATGTAACAAAAAAGGGTGTAACGCAGATGGTGACAGATTAACCTCATCGATGCGTTCCCCCACCCGCACGATCCCATCATCGTCCAGGAAAGGTGAAAGTTTTTGAATGGACTTTACACATGGTTCATTATCTCGCACTCGACTGACTTCGGAAGACATATAATAATACGGACTCAATTTAACTAACACTTTGGTTGACTTCTCGAGTTCAGGACTACTGAGAAATGAAAGAATTCGATTTTGCCTTGCAACCCTCGAATTTGAAATAAATCTAATACACCATGCTACAATTCTTAGAATTTTTGTAAAAGAGGAATGTCTGGCAATTAAGTCCAGAAGTGGGTTTCTCACCTCAATCACGTGAAGACTTTTAGTTTCTAGCGGTTTGAGCTCGGGTAAGTCTTCTTTTGGAAGTAGAACCCGTTTGTTAGGCCATTGACTAGGCAAATCCTGTAGCCAAGAAGGACCTTTCCACCACAGAGGATGGTTTATCAGCTCTGGACAGGACACTCCGCGACTACAACAGTCGGCCGGGTTATCCTTAGACGAAACATAATATCCATAATCGGGACTAATCAAATCAGTTGTTTGAATGACACGATTGGCTATATACATTTTCAACAAATGAGGGGCTGTATTAAGCCATGACAAGGTAGTGCTGCTGTCTGAATAAGCTCGAATAGAATTAATAGTTATATGATCTTTAAGCAAATCATACATGTGTGATAGAACTTTTGCCAGAAGCACCGCCGCGCTTAGCTCGAGTCTATTTACCGTGGTAGGTTTTAACGGAGCTACTCTAGATTTTCCAATCAGTAAACTAGTCGCAGTAGAAATTCTGGGCTCATTAGTAACCACACAAATATACACACAACAACCATAGCCTTTCAGAGAACCATCACAGAAACCTACTAAGTGTACTTCCATCGGATTGGAAGGTATAACTAGTCGCGGAAGAGAATTTTTTTGTAAATCAGACAAATTGGCCGCTATTAAATGCCATTGTTTGGTTAAATGTTTGGGAACAGTCTCATCCCACGACAAATTTAACCGCCATATTTCTTGCAACAGCGATTTTGCTGCAAAGACTACTGGGCATATCCAACCGAGTAGATCGAAAATGCGGGCTACTAAAGAGAGTATGGATCTTTTAGTAAATTTGACTTCGAACGAGTCTGAAAAGGCATATGAAAAAGAATCATTAATGGGATTCCATCGTATCCCTAATATTTTGACAAACTCATTTCCCGATTCATCGAAGGATTTGGAACTTTGACAAAATTCAGGAGGAACATCCTTAAGAAGACGAGGATCGTTGGTAGTCCATTTACGTAGTTCAAAGTGAGCCTTGGCCAACAAAGATGTGATGTCGGCCTTCAGCTTGATCGCCTCTTCAAGGGAAGAGCCGCCAGTTGTGATATCGTCCATAAATGTCTCCTGGGTGATAACCTGGGCTACACGACTTGAGTACGCAGAACCATGATCTTCAACAAGTTGATGAAGTGTTCGAATGGCTAAATAAGGTGAACTACTAACTCCGTACGTGACTGTCTTAAGTTCGTACTCCTTTAAGATATCAGTTGGATCATTCCGCTAAAGCACGTGTTGATAATGCCTTTCCTCGGGTCTTATCAATATTTGCCGGTACATACGACGGATGTCGGCAGTAAAAACTATTTTGTGAAGTCTAAATTTTGTCACTAAATCGACAATATCCACTTGCAGCTTAGGACCCACATGAACAATATTATTGAGTGACAGATTATTCGAGGTCCGACTACTGGCATCGAAGACTACTCGTAAACGTGTCGTTGTACTATCGGGTCGTATTACACAATGGTGAGGAATAATATAACGGTCAGTAGACAAAGATTCAGCAGGCTGCATATGTCCCAGCTCTTCGTACTGCTGCATAAATTCCTTATACTCCGTTTTCAACTCAGTCTGGCTGGCAAGACGCTTTTCCAAGTTGATAAAACGGTTAAGAGCCTGATGATATGATTCTCCTAAGGCTGGAGTATCATCTTTAAGCATAATTGGTACAACATAACGACCGTCGGAGGTACGATATGTGCCATTTTTATATTTTTGTTCACATATTTCATCCTCAGGACCGAAAATTTTACATTTCGGCGGTTCTTCGGACTCCCAAAACCGTTGAACGATCTCATCGAACGCACAAGAAGACGCGATGAGTGACGTAACGGGTGTGACTGGAGTTTGAGCCACCACGTTTTGAAGAAACTGACCACTTATCACCCAGCCGAATACACTAGACAGTGCACATGGAAAACCAGGACCTGGGCAATAACGTGAACCAGTATATATCTGGTCAAAACAGTCTACTCCTAACAACAGATCGATCGGACCCGATTTATCAAAATCTTGGTCGGCGAGATCCAGATGTTTAAACTTTTCCTTGACAACCGACGGTAACGAAGTTGAAGGAATCATTGAAGTGATTTTAGGCAAAACCACTAATGGTATATCAAATTGAGGCGAGTCATTTGACTTAGGCACAATAGAGCCAAAAGTATAACCTTTAATATTACAAACATAATTTTGCCCGAGACCGGTTACATTTAAATTACACTTTTTTATATGTAAACCTAACTGTCGCGCACAGCTACTTGTAATGAAAGAGTCCATCGAACCACTATCTATGATTATACGAGCATGCTGCAATGAACCATCCACTCTTCTCAACCGAACCACTGCTGAACCAATAATTTTGGTACTCATAGGTGACTTTGACATGTTTGGCTGAGTTGTACAAGTTAGGGAAGTGCTCATATTGGAATTCTCAGAAACCTTTAGGTCAATGGTATTAGCTAATAAACTTTTATGTTCTTCATGTAATAATGTGTTATGTTTTGAGTTACAAATGAAACACATGGACTTAGACTTGCAGTCTGCACTAGTGTGACCGGGCCTTAAGCAGTTTTGACATAATTGTAACTCTTTAACTATTTTTTGTCGCTGACCTATATTCATAGAATGTAATTTACCACAGCGATACATTGAATGATTTTCATGACAATACGCACAGACAGCCTGATTAGGTTTATTATTATTTGAGTTCGAAGAAGTAATTAAGGAAGAATTTGATTGCCGAGAAAAATTATCTTTCTTTGTATTATTGTGGTTTTGCTTATTTGTAGAATTGAATGACTGTAAATTACTAGGTTGACTAACCTCTAATACCTTTATATAATTCTGCAAATAAACAATCAAATTATTAAATTTAGGAATTTCTTCGGTATTTTGTAATTCAAACCTTTTCCTAGTTTCTGTATCAAGCGGCCGAGATGCTTTGTAAAATAAAAGAAATTCACTTAAATTATCAATATTTAACCCGCGCAAGGCACTAACACATTCATAAAGTGTGTTGGTTAATTGTGATAAGTTTGATAATGATGGCCGTTGGATCGGATTTAATTTTATTATTTTTTCTAAATAAGCGGTAGCTAAAATACGTTTATTATCATATCTGTCTAGCAACGCTGCATAAACAACAGAATAATTAGCTGATGTTATAGGAACACCCTTAGCTAGTGTCAGGGCATACCCGGACAGACATGACAACAAATAGTAAAATTTCTCTGTGTCCGACAACGAAACATTATTATGCACAAGCGACGTATAACTGTCTTTAAACATCTGCCAGTTCTCTATATTACCATCAAACTTAGCTATTTGCAATTTAGGTAATTTCACTTGAGAGTTGGAATGCGCATGACCTTGACACAGTTCCGAGCGCGAACTGACGTCGAGAGAGTCAGCAAACTCAATGACAAAATAGTATAACTCGTCAAATGACAACAAAGCATTATTATCGATAACAAATTGAGGATTTAGTTTAAGTTGCAACTGGTTTACACGATCGTTGCATTCCATGAAATTATCACGAATTTTATCAATTCTTTTATACCTAGCTCGAAAGGATGCTAATTTAGTTTTATTTTCTTTCGTAATTTTTGCTAAGTCATAAAGTATTTGCATATTTTTAAACTCATATTCACGTTTTTTAATGGTTGACATTAATTCTCCTTCTGCCATGTTTTCGCTAAGCACTAATTGTAAAAGTACGAGTAAGGTAGGTAGGTAGCAAAAGTTTAAATGGAAACTGAGTAATGGAACAGATATTCACAAAACACGTAGGTTTTAAAACTACGGACTATTACTTATAATCATAAATACACACCTCGCTGCTATTAATTAACCTTAGGTAGGTATCTAGGCTATCCAAAATAGTTCGAAAGCCTGAGTAACAAGATAGTACCTTATGGCATACAAATCGAACGATTAAGGGATTATTACAAGGGAATTAACGAGATAAGAAGTATGTACTCGTAAGCAATAGGTATTTACTATGGTATGGCACAGGTATGGAATTTCCTGTTTGATCCGAGATTGTTAGACAAATAGACAAATGCTAGGTGGGTAAGTACCTAGTTAATTTGAATCTATAATAAGTCTATTTATGAATAGTAATTAGTTATCCATATTTGGAAATAACTTTAAAACGGTTTAAAACTTAACGGTAAATTTGAAATAAGTACGTGAGGAAGTTCCTCACAGGAGGCACCATAAATTAATGTTGCGTCTTCCTGAAAGAGTCACTGCACTCTCCGATCAACCCCAGAATCACAGCAAGAGAAACAGTAAGCACTGACCTTGGATCCAGGTGGACAGGGCTCTGGGAAGAAATCGCCGGCGGCAGGCCTCGTGGCGGCTGGCTAGCAATTTCCCGGGCTTGAACTGTATTCCTTTTCTTACTTCTGACACTAGTGGTACACCAACACACACGCACGGGTTGTTTTCGGCCAGCGAAGCTCTTAGGAGACGTTATTTTTAGTTATTTTATCAGCGCAAGCGGCGCGCTAACATGACTCGATCGCCATATTTTTACGACTGTCTTTTCGGCCAATCACAGGCCGTCTCGGCGAAATAGGAGAGATGTATGGGAGGGGAAACGGAAATATAGATAGGTAATTTTATTTAGGTTTTTAAGTTAATGCTTACACAGCCTCTTTTCTTGCAATTCTGTATTCCATTAGGGATTCTGATTCCAAGATTTCAATGAAGCTCAGAGGTTTAAAATCACGCTGTATAGCCCAGAATTTGCCCGGAGCATATCTTAATAACGTCCTTATTATACACCTCATTATAATAATCCGTACCACAATATAATGGTACCTATGATTACCTTACGCCTGCTCAACGACAGACAAGGGTAAGGGCTCGAACACACTGCGGATATGTACGTCAAAAAGGTTATAAAAGAACTGCCTACTCGCTAACGTTTTATAGATACAGAGTACAACGTTTTAATCGTCACTTCAAAATTTTGCGGCTTATTCGACTAATTAATTTAACACTAAAAACCGCAATGATATGGTGTGCGAAAGCCGTGTGTTCGTCTCAAAAATCTAAGTGTCCCAAGATACGTATTTTTAAGTAAGTAGTGTAACGTTGCAGCATGCAGGTGGCAGCATCTCGTCCAACCTCATTTCGTTCTCATCCTGTTCATTTTTCATTCCTCATTTTAATCCAAATTCCATTTACTAATTCAAATTTCATTCCATTAAATTTTTAGATTACTTTCTCTCTCTCTCATCACTCATTCTTCAGTCTACTACCATCTCTCGGAGCATAACAGTCTCTGTTATTAATTATTGAAGTCAACATCTACATAGTTGAAGTTGTAAAGTGAAGTTGTAACAATAAAGTTATTCTCTGTGTGTTCTGTGTGTCGAGTCTTGTGTTCTCCCTAATTTCTTTATATGTGGGAACTCGGCTAGAGCGCTGGGATAGTCGAGCCCTCACAGTAGTAAAGTAGAGCAGTCGGGTTTATTAATTTTCGCAATAATACTACTTGTTTCGTTTTACAAACTTCTATCTTTCACAAGTTTGCAAATATTCCACATAAATTGATAACAAAATATTTAAAAAACTACACCAACCCCAAAAAGAAATACAAACACAATACATAATAACCCCCCCGCGCCCCATAAGTACTAAAACTGCTTACATCCTGCAGTATATATAAGCGTTTACTATGTTTGGCTGGCGGGATTGTCTTCGATCACGCATCGCTTTGCTTGTTCCGCTGGTAATCCCTTCTGAGACAACTTTATTGACCAGAACACCGAATTGTGCGTATTTCCGTTCTATTAAGTACTTAGGTTTATTATATAATTTGTATAATGTAGTTATCTCTACATCGCTCTCTATGCGTGTGTAGTGTATCCAGGCCCTTACTAAGTTTGGCTGTCGAGACTAGCTTTGATCATGCATCGCGTAGCTTATTCTGCTGACAATGCATTGTTTTCCAAATTTATTTATAATAATAATACAATAAGTAATAAAATCGTTTTTTTTGCCAACAGAATTATGTTACAATTTCGTTATTGTCACCAACTATCCCGACCCGCTCGAAATCGCATCCCCGAACTAGATGCAAGTCTGTATCGCTGTACAACATGGCATTTAAGAAAAAAAAAACAAACGTGTTACGCGTGCGCTCATAAATCCCTACTATAAAACGACGTCACCTTATCTATACTTCTATATCTATCTATACTAATATTATAAAGAGAAAAATATTTGAATGTTTGTTTGTTTGCATCGAATAGGCTCTGAAACTACTAGGCCGATTGGCAAAATTCTTTCTCAATAAGAATTCTACATTATCCCTGATGAAAAAAGGCTATTTAAATACCTATATCTTCCCGTGCGAAGCCGGGGCCGCTAGTAAGAAATAATTATTATCAGTTTGAACATAAAGCGTTCGCGCCTGCCACGCCCGCAGGCATACATATACATCTCTATGATATAATGACTATACATTTTCTGTCTAGTATGTCTATAGTGAGAAGGTGCCCTTACTATGGCCGGGCTTTGATCACGCATCGGTCGCTTATTCTGCTACTAATCCCTTGTAAGGCAACTTAATTAACAAGAACATCGTATTCTAGACACCTACCTTTGTATTATTATAATTTTATAACCAAATTTCTTGTAATTTTCCGAATAGTGAGTGTCACATCCCCTAGATACCACACCACAGCTCGGAACTGCCATTTAAAATTGATCACGCATATGACAATCGTTTAGAGGAAACAATGCGCTTGAGAGAATTGAAAAATTGGTGTTTGTAAAATCTATTGCTGTCGCGCTGTGTGCCCAAATAACCCCCGCAGAGTGCGATAGAGACAACTGCAGCTCGGACCGAAAATACCTATGAATATTACACTAAATTAACGCTTCGTAGTCCCCTGATTTCTTCTTCAAAACTCAACCGTTTTAATTTCTTTTTCCATTAAAAATGTAGAATAAGCTATTGCTCTGTTTCTATGTTTTTTTTTTCTAATATAATCGCGTCGAATTTGTTTTCTTGATGTTTGAACACAACGAAAATTCTTACCAATTTTTCAGGTTTATGAAGCTTCATATCTTTTTAAATAATTAGGGACTTGCTACTATATCCATAGATATTTTTGGTAGAAAATCATTGCTCTACTGGTACTATCCGGAAAGAAATCAGGGGACTACGCTTGAATGGAAATATGGCCCTGCGATTTCCTCTTAAGTTGTGTTATCTTTATCTCAGCATGTTCCAGTTCGCCCCCTCAGGTGTGGTGTTACGAAACCCAGGTCTGCAGTTACGTAACTGCATATTAATTAATAAGTAACTAGCTTTCGCCCGCGGCTCCGCCCGCGTCAATGTCGATTCCTCGGGAATAGTACTTTTTCCCGGGATAAAAGGTAGCCTATGTCCTTCTCCGCGCTCCAGAGAACTTGTATGCGAAATTTCATGATGATCGGTTCAGTAGTTACGGCGTGAAAGCGTAACAAACAAACAAACAAATAAACAAACAAACAAACAAACAAACTCACTTTCGCATTTATAATATTAGTTAGGATTACTACGCACGGTATAAAATGAAATGGCAAAGAGCCTACGTTCTACACCAACATGCTTGGGGTTTATTTTGTTTTACTTCAGCTTTCGGTGTCAATTTTTATTTCATATTCGTATCCGATATAGGAGAGACCTTTGCCCAGCAGTGGGACAGTACTGGTTATTAAAAAAAATCTTATCCTAATATAGCTGTCGGAAATAGATATTGCCTTAGTTCTTTAATCATTATATCGCCAAAACAATCCGACCTAACATCTCCAGTCCGCCCAACTACTTGATGGCTTTCAGAGAATTTGCAAGCGCGGTGAGTTCCAAACTCAGAGCTATTCATTAATATTCCTAGTAGCTCGGATCGTATTACCCGCCTAAATGCACTTTCACTGTTAGCTCCCAATCGCCTCTGAAACTGTTCGCACTCCCGCCCGCCGCCGTTTAATAGCTGCGAACTAACTCCTCCCGACTCCTAATTGCCTGGTGTCGAGTCGCATAGACTGGTAGATTTATCGGCGACGTTTTGTGGCGCAATTTATAGAGGGCGGGTGCGTTATTAAATTATTTTAGTGTGTGCAATGAATATTATGACACTGGTGGTTCAAACGATTAGTTTTATATAAGAACTTATAAACAACTAGATTGTGCCCGCGGCTCCGCCCGCGTTAGTGTCGATCCCTCGGAAACAGTAGAATTTCCCGGTATTAAAAGCACCCTATAAAAAAATTATAAATAAAATGAAAATAAAAATCGTTTATTTTCAGACTATTAAAATCCATACAGCGAGAGATAAGATTAAAAATTATTTATTTATTATTTATTCTATCCTATGTCCTTCCCCCGGCCTCAAACTACCTCCATACCAAACATCCTATTAGTTCAATGGTTTAAGCGTGAAAAGAAGACAGACAGAGTTACTTTCACACACAATCTATTATATAGTATTACAAATTATTTTCTCTTACACTCGTTCTCACTGCTTCCTCTTAACTAGATATTAGAAATAACAATAGAATTACTTCTACAGGCAATAGTATCCCTTAAAGTAATATACAACTAAAAATATGTGTCCAAACGTACTTATTTAAAAAAAAAGACAAAAAAGGTAAGGTACTTTTTGATTTTTAAATATACAATATGTAAAGATAACCCTGTCCGATCCTTGAAGGGTTGGTTCGGCCCGATTCACCCGAAGTTCCTTTCATGATGTAGGTAAGTGAGCACTAAGAAAGGATTTTTGGCCATTCAACCCCTGGGTGAAACAAGAGGGTAAAGTTTATATCTAAGAACACCGACGAAGTCGCGGGCAAAAGCTAGTATATACTATTACAAGACTACGCAAAATTCGGTGTTCTGGAGTTGCCTAACAAGGGATTATCCAGCGGAACAAGCAACGCGATGCGTGATCAAAGCCAATTCCGACAGGCAAACACAGTAAGGGCACGTACACACTGCAGTGCGATTGCGTACCTACGTATAATGAAAGATTTTCACGCTCACAAATCAAACAAGACACGTAATTATTTTAAATAGCAAAGTAGAATTGTTTTAAATAGCGGAATAGGAAAAAATTATGTGGGCTGAAGTCCTTTAGGGCTCGGTTACAAATGGTAGGTCTCCCCAAAAGGAACGTCTTCATTATGCGCGAGGGTCCTGGAATGAGTAGTCGCTGGCGGAGGCCCACGTCGCGTAAGCCTAGTATTATAAGTACCTAACTGATATAATAACATAATCCATCTGATAGAATTTTCATAAGTTCTTCCATGACACCCTCAGCGACCTAGTGGACATCATGCCATCACACTGGAGGTTCCGGATTAGATTGCCCGTCAGGTCAAGTTGGAAATCATCATTTTCAGATTGACCTGGGTCTTGGATATTTATCAATACATGTATTTGTTATTTGAAATATAATATCGTTGAGTTAGTATCACTTAAGTTTTGAATATACTTTGGGGCTGGCTTTATCTGTGTGATTTGTCCGTAAGTCCGTATATATTTATTTATAAAGCCGTGTTGTATACGGCAGAGTAGAATAGGATCACTCCAAGTCTTCCCATGGATGTCGTAGAAGGCGACTTAGGAAATACAAGCTAAACAAAGCTTATAAACATCTGTCAGACCTCTCCAACCCGTCTGGCCAGCATGAAGAGTGTAAGCCAAGTATGGCTCTAGTAGTACTGAGAGGGTCGTGCTCCTGTAGTGGACACTAAAAAAGACCTGATGATGATGATAATTAATTTTTTGCCCACATTGTATAAATATAATATCCCTCGTACACGTATATCATACTGTAATACATATGTGTTTATTTACTTTATTTTTTTTATTTCTATTTTCATTATAAATTTGTTTTCTATGGCGTCCGCGGAAGACCAGCGTTGTGGGTCACGCCACAACATATGCTGAGCGGAGACCATTTTGGTATAAACATAAGGATAGGATTGTTCTTGTTTGTATTTGTTTTTTGTTGTTTTTATTTATTTTTATGTTTTGTACTAAATAAACGTTTTTTCTTTCTTTCTTTCTTTCCTATACTATAAACATGCTCCTCTCTTGGCAGTGTGCACAGGCCCTTGCCGTATCAGGTATTATTACATCGTCGTACTGTGTACTACGAGTATATGGAGGTAATTACGATACGCTCCGAGCGAATACTAAGGAGCTTATTCAGACAAGTCAGTCTTCATCGAGTACCTATCTGTTTTACGATACAAATATTCTAAATTCTAAATATTATTACGCGACAGCTCTTGAGCAGATAGTCTAATGTTCTCTTAACAGGTACGCGTTCAAGGGGGCTGTAGTTCGATTATTTCTCAAGAATATTTGTCTCTTTGTTTTTTATTTATTTATATTTGACAGCAAAGACAAGCCCCCTGATGGAAAGTAGTCATCGTCGCCCATGGACATCTGCAACACCAGGGGAAGTGCTAATGCGTTGCCGACTCTTAAGTGACCTGTAAACACGCCTTTTGAAGGACCCCAAGTCATAGCACGCAGGGAAAACCTCGGGAGGGAGTCCATTCCAAAATCCTACGAGAAACAAAACCACGTGACGCTCTGACATTTTCGGAGACCAAGTCAAGTCAAGGATGTGGGGATAATTGTAATATTGTTAATGCTCTTTGTTCTTCTTCCCTTTCCCGTTTATCAGTAATCATCCTATATTTATTTATTTATATGTTTACTAATCTGTATTTATGTGATACATTTTAATTTATGTATATATTTCATTTGATAATATGTCGTTATGTATATTATGTTGTATTGATGTTTTACGTCACATTTATTCATATATGGCACTTTATCGCACCACCCACTTTAATTTTCTTTTTGGTCCAAAAGTTCAGCTAGGAGAGAATACCAAGTACCGAATTAAGTCCATCTTTTGTATTTTTTTTGTAAACTGCAATAAAGTTTAAATAAAAATAAATAAAAAAGAATGTGTATGTGATTTATAGCATTCCAGGAGTGCTTTGATTGACTTTGTACCGTATTGAAGCAGATTTTGGATCAGACTTGTAAAATCGTAGTATTTTTTTCCACTGTGATCAGACCATATTTCTATGCGCGGAGGCATAGAAATATGGTCTGTCCATCCGTCTGTCTCGACGGATTTGAACGTCGATAGGCAACAGTTTATTGCTCAGGCAGTCGTTTTTTTGACGTAATAACTTCATATAAACCGATGAACGCAGGATGCATGCACGAAAAAGTGTCACGTTCCGTGTGCAAGCGAGAGCCCGGAACAAGCGATCGGCCTAACAGTTCCGCGGCCACGGCTTGTGACGCCTCTATCTCTCTTCTACCGTTATCACGTAATATTATTTTCCGTAAACCGACTTTAGAGGAACCAATTAAAAAAAAAAACCTTTGTAATGTCATGACATTAGACAAGGATCAAATCACTAGGGGGTCAATCATCAATAACACAGTCGGAAACGAAGACTTAACTTCAGGACTCAGGCAGTTGTAAAAAATACGATTATGTCTTGGATGATTCTTACGTACCATAGCATAGGGTCTCTTTTGGGGTCCGTTGCGGGGGCATCATGGGGCAGGTCCAATTGTGCGAAGAGCGGGAAGAGAACTTGAACCCCACCGATGGAATTTAGCGCGCTGTGGATCGAATGCGTCACTACTGCCTTCACCTCCTGTAAAAACAAAGTTTTTAGAAATCCTACCTGTGGCGAGTTTCTGTTTCATCACATATTTTTAATTTAAATAATATAAATTCTATATAAAAACATGACTTGAACTCAAAGTCTGCTTTATCTACAACTAGCTTTTGCCCGCGGCTCCGCCCGCGCAATGTTGATCCTTCGGGAACAGTACTTTTTCCCGGGATAAAAGGTAGCCTATGTCCTTCTTCGTACTTCAGAGAACTTGTATGCAAAATTTCATGATGACCGGTTCAGTAGTTACAGCGTGAAAGCGTAACAAACAAACAAACTCACTCTCGCATTTATAATATTAAGTAAAGATAGTAAGGATTAAATTCTTCGGTCCATGTTTTTACATTTCCACGAAGTATAGATATGGATCAACTCCCCAAAATCGAGTTAGACTATCTTATTTCCAATATATAATATAAGAAAACGAATTCTTGAAATATAGTATAGACTAGCTTTCGCCCGCGACTCCGCCCGCGTCAATGTCGATCCCTCGGGAACAGTACATTTTCCCGGGATAAATGGTAGCCTATGTCCTTCTCCGTACACCAGAGAACCTGTATGCAAAATTTCATGATGATCGGTTCAGTAGTTACGGCGTAAAAGCGTAACAAACAAACAAACAAACTCACTTTCGCATTTA
The DNA here is from genome assembly GCA_947532085.1 of Elegia similella. Lineage (NCBI taxonomy): Eukaryota > Metazoa > Arthropoda > Insecta > Lepidoptera > Pyralidae > Elegia > Elegia similella. Next base: position 3,247,036 of record OX383944.1, read on the forward strand.
TAATATTAGTAAGGATAAGGAAGTAAACCAGAGATGAGAACATTAGACCCCCTAATGTTCTCATAGTAAAAACCCATGAAATCGAATAAATGTGTATACCGCCACAAGTTTTAAAAATAGTTGAGCAGTATATAGGTTACGAAGTGGAGAAGAAAAGGCCGGAAAACGGACCCCGGGCTCCGAAGCACCATAGCTAAGGATGTAACCGCGAACACGCTCAGATGAGAGAGAGATTTACATTCAATGCAATAAGATGCACCAAGACCAGAAAAACATTATTCTTCTTATGATACGATCAGGTAAAAATGCATTCAAAACTAATGACGCATCTTATGCATATCATTCCCACATGTACCAAGTTGACAGAACCAAGCAGACGGTTCCGCAGTAGAAAAACGGTTAAAAACCGTTTCTGTCCATATTTTTTGTCGTCAACCCCCGATCGAACGTGGGAACTTCTTGCGTTCGAGTTTCAGAATAACTTCCAAAGCTTCTATGCTATCCTAGTATTCATGGGAGTATAGTAGGGTGGTGTCGGAAAGTTTCTCACGCCAAAGATTTTTTTTTTAAATCAGTCCTTTCAAGTCACAGTAATTTGGAATCTTTTTTAGCTTGCTCTCTAATTTTCTATGGCAGTAAATTATTGTTAGATCAGAAAGTTCCACACGCAAAGGCAAGCCCTTTAGTACCTAAAGGGTGAAAACTGAACCCAATACTAAGCCTTCGCTGTCCGTCCGTCCATCTGTTACAGGTCTGTATTCTTGAAACAGTATACTTGAAATTTTCACAAAAATCTTCCGGCGCTCATACAATACATCCAAGTAACGAGTATTTTTGGCGTTTCACTCGATTCTATCAAAATAGCTAATATTACGAGGATATTACTGAAACCATAGATAATTATGGCAATTAGAGTCAATGCAAGAAAGAGTTTGGTTAATTTCACAGTGGTCGTATCGTATGGAAGAGGTATGTGTACATCGTCCCCGTACAAGAAACGAGGTTAACATACCTACCTACTGAAGTGGTGCTACGGAACCCTTAGTGTGTGCGAACTGCGAATCCGACTCACCCTTGGTCTGACAAGCTTAATAATATATTTCTCAAGTCCAAAGATTTATTTCTATAATTCTATGTTGCTCTAGTAACTGTGGGAGCAACGCGCGGTTGTGATCGAAACATTCTCACGCTAAAGGTATTTTTTTAAGTTTATCCGTATATTTTTTTGAGGCAGTTTAAGATTTATCCAATATTAATAGTTGGTATTACTCCTACAACCGTATGCTCTCCTCATATGCATGGGAGCAATACGAGGTTGTTGCGTAAAGTTTCTCACGCTTTATAACGTTTTTTCCTTTCATCCCCTATTTCCGTTGAATCATTCAGAATAGATTTAAAAACGTTAAAATTCAGACACCTACAGACGCATGTTTTCCTAGTCTCTATGGGAGCAAAATAGGTAGACTCGAAAAAGTTCTCACGCTAGCAAAAATTTTTAAACTTTAGCTGTTTCATTCCCACAGGTACCAGGCGAGTATAGGCTCCGAAGAGGTTATTACCTGGAGCATTAGTGCGTGAGGAGTGTGTACGAAGTAGGACACGTTCCCTTTCGGCGCCGACTGCAGACACAGTTGGCCATCTGTCGCCACCGGGTTGTACATGAACACTATCGCAGATGACAGCTTGCCGTCGTATAGCACCTGTCCGCCGATGAATAAAAAGATTAGTTAAACGATTACATTGTATGGTATCTTTTATATTTACAGTTATTTGTACAAGTTTACGTATATTTTACAAAATTAACTGAAAATATTTCGTTTATCAGCAAGTCCAATGATACTGAGCAATATCCGCATGGAAAATATTCGTATGATGAAGGAAATAAATATAAAAAAACGACACCCATATAAATTCGATTAAATAAGCTGTCTTGTGAATATAAAACAAGGAACGAAAAATAGTTTCAGTTAATATTTAATCTTAAAATGTTTCATACAATCAAAAAGAAAAATGCGTCAAAGTGCATTACAATTACATTTAATTGAAATATTTCTTATTAATTTCACTTCACATTTAAACAAGTTAATTATTTAAAACACATGTTAAATAATAACAGTATAAAATAAAACAAACAACACACAAAACCAAGCACCACACCAAAATTCATGCAGTAAACGTACCAAGAAGATACTAGGGAGTAATAAAATTAGGGCACATCGCATTAATCAAACCTAGTAACTACAATGTATTTTCTACTACGAAAACAATGTATGACTTAAAAACGCACTGAATGCTAGAATGTCGTTAACGTCAACACAGGTAAACACCGGACGTTGAGTTTAATTGAATGATTTGTCGATTTAATCGTCCCCCATTGGGTAAGTAAAAATAATAGGTAGCAGAAAACAAAGACTTTTAACATACAAACAAAACAAGGAAGCAATAAAGTACAATAATACAATAAACATACCAGGACAACATAACAATATAGTTACATTAACCAAACCCAATTACTACAATGTCTGTTTTCTATTACAAACGACAACGTTTGCGCGAGTAAAACACGCAGTGAATGCAATGCTGGGACGTCGGCCGCTACAGCCAGTTTATGTAATATACAGGTTGATTTTGAGAATTACCTGGCAGTGTTTTAATATTGAAATCAGAATCCCTGATAGAATATAAACCTGCAGGAAAAAAGGTAAAAATGATGAAAAAAAATTGAGCCTCCTATACAAATTCACCGATCAGCTAGTCAAATTTTTATGGAAAGTCTTAATTTTTTTTTTTCATAAATTACCTTTTTCTTCTTGCGGATGTATAATTCTATTAGGGATTCTGATTCCAACATTGAAATGTGACCACGTAATTCAAAATCACCTGTAGATACAGAAGTATTAAATCTTTTCTCTTATATAGAAACTAATATTATAAAGCGGATATATTTTATAGATTATGTGTGCATATTTGTGTATTTGTAAGTAATGGATACACTCAAAAACGACTGAACAGACTTTAAACATTCTTGCACATATTAAAAGCTACATTATCAGCGTATAACAGGCTATAGTATACGCGGACGAAGTCACAAAAAAATAGCTAGTTATTTAAATACATGTCGGCCGCAGTTTTGCACGCTAGGATACAGACACTTGAAAATAAAAGGGCAAATGGTACGTAAGTACTTGTACTTATTCTGTGCTAATGGTGTCGAATCTTAAGCAAGGTTAATCAAGGCTTCAACATTACAGGAAGCCATTTTGAAATAAGTATAATAAAAGCCCAGTAAACATTGACTAAAATGTAAAAAACAAACAAACAAAACACAAGGAAGCACCATACCACAGTACATCATGCAATAAAACATACCAGGACAACATAACACTTCAGAGTTACATTAAGCAAACCAAATTACCACAATGTCTGTTTTCTATTGCAAATGACGACGCACGACGAAATTTGGTAAATACTAGAAATTTTGAGTTAAAATGGAAGCTCGGAAATTTACTTGTCCGTTAATTGTCGTCCTTTAACGTATAAGTAAATGTAAACTTAGAGATAACACTCAGTAACTTGTTCTGTTATTACTAGTGTTCCGTTTTTAGGGTTCTGTACCCAAAGGGTGAAAAGGGAAGGGGCCGTATACTAAGCCTCCGTTGGGCGTCCACCTGCCACAGGATTGTATCTTAGGAACCGTAATAGGTAGACAATTGAAAATTATTACTAAATGTGTTTTTTTTCCACTATAACAATAATATAAAAATGATTTAAAAAAATGGAACGTAATTTTTGTAGTCAAATGGTGTTATATGAACCCTTAGGCCTAACGCAGACGATGGATAGTGGCGGACAAAAAGTCCACGGCGCACTCATAATGGTATTATAATAATGTTGCACTTTGTAAGCGTATATCTGCGACAAAGAGCTCGCCACGGACTTTTTGTCCGCCACTATCCATCGTCTGCGTTGGGCCTTAGTGTGTGCGAATCCGACCCAATCGCACTTCGTCAGTTTTATTTATTTATCTAGTTGCCACGATTTTGGTGATACGAAAAATACTTATAATTAATAATTATATGCGAAGTTTAGATTGAGATTTATTTAATTTGATCTAATTTAGCAGTAAAGGAACAATGATGGGTGGCGCTTGTTGTTGGCAATGCAACTTAAAGTTAAGAATAATAATGTCAAAATTGTCAACATGGCCTTTTTTAAGTTTTTTTTTTTCTTATCCTCTAGCTTCGCGACTTGTAAGGATGTGTTTTTGTGCGTGTCGCAATACGTGTAATCCAAGTTTGTCTCAAGAACCAAGTTTTATTTCTTAATACAGTCCAACTTCTCCATACTTGTTTCACAAATGTAAGTAAGCCAATAAACAAACTAACAAAATCAACAAAAAAGCACCAAACCACAATAAACATACTAGGACAACATAACACTACAGAGTTATATTAACCAAACCCAATTACAACAATGCCTGCTTTCTATTTCAAACGACAGAATAACGCGCGCCGTGAAAGCGGCGCTATAATTTTGGTACCGTCACATCACATTCAGAACAGGTAAACATTGGACTTCTGCGTTTTGCCAAGCTCGGAATGTCCTTGTGAGTTAAATTCTAGTCCCTCAACGTGTATAAATGTAAACTCAGATTTTCACGTTAAAGTTTCGTAATAAAATTGAATAATGTATTATGTATGATTTAAATCATTTTACCGGTAACATAAACAGGGTTTAACTAACAGATCAAAAATTCGTGAAAAAGGCGAAACATTAATAATAAAACATAGTAGTACCAGTTAATCGGTAAATTGCATGTTTTAACGATTTATAAATAAATATATAAATTCGAGGCTTGTGTCATGGGATCTATACTATTTCGTAGCATGGGATCCCATCATGGGATACTTAACTCAACGATACTATATTTTATAACTTTGGCTAGCTCCGTGGCGCAGCGGTCAACACGCCAGCCTGCGACACGGAGTGCCCGGGTTCGATCCCCGGCCAGGTCAAGATGGAAAATGATCTTTTTCAGATTGGCCTGGGTCTTGGATGTGTATCTATATATGTATTTGTTATAAAATATAGTATCGTTGAGTTAGTATCCTATAACACAAGTCTCGAACTTACTTTGGGGCTAGCTCAATCTGTGTGATTTGTCCGTAGGTATATATTTATTTCTATTCTATTATTACTTAATAACTCCAAGCCAATCTAAACAAGATCATTTATCATCTTGACCTGACCGGGGATCGATGCCGGGAACTCCGGTGTGGCAACCTCGCATGATGACCACTAGGCCACAGAGCTCGACAATCTATGTAAATATTTGTATTTATAATAATAATAGCCTGGCAACAAATACTAGCAAAAGTATGTCTTTGTGCTTATGATTCTAATCAACCTGGCTGAACACCAAATACCGGTAAAAAATAAAAACAATACAAGAAATTACAGAGAAGACTAGACAGATAACAGACACTAGTGATACGTAAGTACAGTCGGCCAAGCAGATACCTGACCCCCTGAATCTCAGCTAATAATTCAAGTAATCATCAATGGTAAGAACAAGAAAGAATCAAAAATAATCCTACGTAAAGTTCGATTCGAACCATGGACCCACGACTTGAGAAGCTAGCGCTCATCTCAATACGCCAACCGACGATATGACGTCTCGGGCGAAATTGGCTATCTATTTCTACTGCTATGACATCATTGTCACCAACTGCAACGCATTGCTTTAACAAATAAATTGAGGGTAATCTATCAGATTTATTTATACCTGATACCAACTAATCAAAAATATTGTTCACTCGCGTCACAAATAAGATACTGCGATTACTGTGTAGTGATCCAAAACCCCACCAGTTATTAGGCATCCCGTTTCATCTTATAAAGCAGATTTTGTGAAAGCTAATATTGTATTGTAAAGACAACCACAGTATTTAAAATATCTATATCTAGAGAGTTAGGTATCGCGGTAAGTAGAAATTATAAGTATTTAATATACTTACTTAATTGTCACACTATTTTTTGTTCCGTAAAACATAGGGTTTGTGATAAATGTCTAAGATAAATATATCTCTTACAGAGAAACACCGTCCGTTTGTGGATTCGGAGTCAACTGGCGTAACATATACACTACAATATTTCAATTGAAACAGTGAGGAAACATTCAACAAGAACGAGATCGTATTTTATTCTGATGAAAAAAGTTTTAAGTCTGATGATGATGGCAGAAAAATATTGCGGAGAAGACATGGCCAGCGTATAGCCATCAAAATAATTTGCCTTTGAGAACAGTGGCAGGATAACATTAGGTAAAAATATTCATTAAATAGTGAAGTAAAATAATAATAATATTTAATACCTAGTGTATTACGCAGTGTAGAATAATAGGTAACTGATCGTATTATTGTTTTGCAGGTTATTGGGGACAGATGTCTTCAATGGGCCCAGGGGAGCTGGTAGAATTCGGCGGCCGGATGAATAAAGAAAAATACTTGGAAAATTTATGAGATGTGGTGATTCCAACAGTTTGCAATGTAGAATATATTTTATTTAAGACAATTGTTCTGTGATCTAACTGTTATTGAGTGACCAATTAAAATCCCAGATTGTAGGGTCAAATAGTGCTTAACTGGGACACGAGACACGAGTAAAGTTTGATTTAAATCAATTTAGACAAAAAGGTTATACTAAATTAATAAATATGCGCATAAGTGATATGTGATCTGATCTAACATGGTAAGTGAAATGACAAATAGACTTGAACAAAAGCTTCAAAATGGGGGTCACCCTCTCCCATATTAAAATTCATTTAATGCCATAGGTTTATATTCATTCATATACTATTATCGAAGCAAAGTTATTCACATAGCACTATTTGACCCTACACATTTAAAAAAATATAATACTATGATTAAAAAGAAGTTGAGAGATGTAAATTGTTACTTATTAAGTAACATGTTGGTTCTCTCTGCAGAAGATTAATCATAGTTTGAATTAAGTAGGCAGGTATTTATTTCACTGTTACATTTTTTTGATGTAATAAAGTAATTAAAAATTAAAAATGCTTTTTATTCACAGTAATTAGCTCGGTAACATTATGTTAAAACAACCAAAATTACACCAACATCACAATACGAAGTTGGTGATATTTGTAAAAAATAAAAAGCTTTGGAGGATTTGACCCTGTTCATTCATAATCACATTAACTATTAAACCGTAGTGCCTACCACTTGCGCCACATCTAACTATTGAAGTATCTTTGAAATAAGCGTATCGTATGCTAGGGCTTGTTTTATTTATCAAAAATCGAATAGATGGCATTAGTCGTCAAGGGTATCAGATTTCTGCTTATTAACCTTATTTGTTCATTCACAATTCAATAGATGGCACTAGTCGCAAAGGATATTACACTTGTATATTTTTATCTTTGGGTTTAAACCACGGATGTTTCTGTAGTTTGCGAAAAATGGCGCTGTTGTAGGGGGTCAGATATCTCATTGGCTGACTGTACATAAAACCTGTGGTGAAACACAACATCACATCAAAACAAACAAATGTTATAACGATCATATTACTTACGCGTGTTAGATGTGGGTGAAGACAATGCTGAATGTGGTTATTGGGTTAGGGTTGTACAAAACAAATTCAAATATAATATATTCGAATAAGGAGTGACTTATAAGAAAGTTTGTGTATATCTTTTTTATCCTTTGTCGACAGCCCTATAAACATACACTACCTGGTTTTTTTACTGATTGGTACCCCTGATCTCGTTTAAGCCAAATTCATTATTTCTTGCTTTACTCTTTTAAATAAATAAATACGGCATAAACAAATTCTTTTCATATTTAACACATAAAATCCCAATTTATTAACACCTTGCTATTCGAATTTACTAGGCAAAATTTTGCATACCGTTCAGCGCACAAAAGCCATTGGTTGAGTGAGATGCAAGGCTATCGGATATAATAAAACTAAAGAAAAAACTCATAAGAATACTTATTATACATACATACTATCACGTCTTTTTCCCTTGCGGGGTAGACAGAGCCTAGGCTCTGTCTAGACCTAGGCATATGAGACCTAAAAGCCATGTTTAGCATATTGTTGGGCGTATAGGTGGAAAAAAAATCAAGGTCATATCGCAAGGAAGGTTTTAGTACTGAAGGTAAATGGAACCTGGAACAGGGGACGACCTAAGAAAAGATGGATGGATTGTGTCAAGGAGAGTATGAACAAGAAAGGCGCGACAAAGGATATGGTAGGTGACAGATCAAAATGGAAGAAACTGACATACCGTGCCGACCTCACATAAAAAGTGGGATAAGGTAAAGGAAGAAGAAGAAAAAGATAGGTGGAAAACAATACATATACATAAATGATAGTCACGTCTTTTTCCTTTTCTTGGTAGACCAGAAAAACCAATCTTGATTTATTACTGTGAGGTAAACAGAGCGCAAACCCATAAGATCCAAGGGCTACGTTTAGCGCATAGGTGGGAACTGTAAGAAGTTTGCATCAAAGAAATTAAAAATACTTGTATCATCCATAGTGTGCTTAGTAACAACCCTACCTTGTTAACCCTTCACCGGCCGCACTAGACCCGAGCCACTAAAAGCCGTCCGGTGTAACGTTACCGGACACAGGCCTGGAGGATAAACACGAATACATATATACCACTACTGATATGATACTGTACTCGAGTAATAAGTAATCAAGTATAGATATACTTATATAATTGTAATTGTATACACATGTATTCAAAGATTCAGCTACAATTACAATTCAAAATAAAAGTCAAAGATTTTTATTCAAAATTGGATACATCTCTTTTTGAACGTCATATTTTTATTTCTTACTAGCTGTTGCCCGCGGTTCCGCCCGCGTTATTTTCGATCCCTCGGGAACAGTAGAATTTCCCGGAACCAAACATACCCTATGTTCTTCCCGGGCCTCACACCTCCATACCAAATTTAGCGTAAAAAAAACAACATATAGAATTAGTTTCGCATTTATAATATTAGTATGGAAGTATGGATATTATTTATACTTCTAAGTCCAGAAATGAGAAAATTCCATAAAACCTTTACCCTCCCATTTTACCCCTTTAGGAGTGAATTCAGTCCATTTCACCCACATATATATTTTTGATTGTAATCGAGAACTTACATACCTATTTATTTTCATACTTCATATAGTCCAGAAATGAGAAAATTTCCATACAAATTTTACGGGAGGTAAAGTTGAGAAAATTTCCAAACAAACTTTACGGGGGATTTCTGGGGGATTTTTCCAGTTAACCTACACAAATCTTTTTCAATTGTAATCGTGAATTTATTTACCTATTTTCATACTTCTAAGTCAAGAAATTAGTAAATTCCTATGCAATCTTTATCCCGCTATTTTACCCCTACAGGGGAAAATATCGTCCATTTTACCTACACAGATATTTTTAATTGTAATCTCTAGGTTAGGTTAGGTACTTATTTTCATACGTCTAAGTCCAGAAATGAGAAAATTTCCATACAAAGTTTATACCACCCATCCACCCGCATTTTACTCCTTAAGGGGGGAATTTAGCATATTTCATCTACCTACACACATCTTTTTTAATTTAATCTAGAACTTATATACCTACTTTCATACTTCTAAGTCCAGAAATTAGAAAATTCCATATAAATTTTAGCCCGCGGCTACGCCGCCGCCGTTAGTGTCCATCCCTCAGGAACAGTTTGGACCTTTAAAGGGGTGACTCAGGTCATCAATATGAACATTTTTTTCTATGGGACCAATGCCGGGAACTAAAAAAAAATTTCGTCATTTCCATACAAAAGAGTCCCGCCGCCCGGCCTGTGAATGGGAATGTAGAATTTTATTTTGAGTTCCCACCATTGTTCCCATAGGAAAAGTTGTTCATTTTGATGGTCTGAGTCACCCCTTGAAGGGTCCAAAATGATAAAAAATTCACCGTGTATATTTGCAGGCAAACTAATGCCTTGAGTTCATTCAAATGACGATAACTTTTTTTTTAATGAACCGATTTTGATGAAACAAACTTTAAATGTTTTGCTGGGTTAAAACAAAGCAATTGGTGAAAGTTTGAAGTAAATAGGTTCAGTATTTTTTGAGATAATCGTGATCATACATACAGACAGACAGACAGACAGACAGACAGACAAGAAATTCGAAAAAAAATTTTTTGCTTTCTATTATTCTCTTTAGTGTCCCTCTATCCATTTCAGTAAAAAATTCTAAATGTACAGACAAAATATTTTTACTGTTTTATTATATGTATGTATAGATAAAAAAAAAATATATATGCAATATCGAAATACTACTAGCGTTTCGGAATGACCACTGGTGAGAAGAATACGCCGAAAGAAACTCAATCCAGACTTGGTCCCTATGTGCCTGAAAGGCTCTGATTACATTGTTTACATGAATTACATTTATTTAATTGCCAAGCATTTTAATCAATTATATAATTATCAATAATAAGCCTTTATGCAGTAATAAGCCTTTCTTACTAACTGGTTTTTTACAGTCGTTTTAAACTTAAGTATAGGCAGACCTAATATTTCTGCAGAAATTTTATTATAGAAGCGTACTGGTGTAGCTAATTTATTTTTATTTCTCGTGTTTCGGTCATGAATACCACTTTTTTATATAAATCAAGATTATATAGCGCACAAACATAATATATTCACTGATAGGATACCTTTAATTCCGGGAAATTCTACTGTTACCAAGCAATCGCCAATAACGCGGGCTGAACCGCGGGCAATAGCTAGTATTTAAACGTTTGATAATAAACCTTTGAATCTTGAATCAACCACAACCGCGTCAATGTCGAATACTTTTCCTCAGGATAAAAGTGCATGTCCTTCTCCGTACCCAAAACAACGGGTATGCAAAATTTCATGACGATCGGTACAGTAGTTGACGTTACCCAGAGGTACCAAGGTGCCTTTGAATCGTAGAGTTCGATCCCCGGTCAGGTCAAGATGGAAACTGATCTTTTTCAGATTGGCCTGGGTCTTGGATGTTTATCTTTATAAGTATTTGTAATAAAATATAGTATCATTGAGTTAGTATCCCATAACACAAGTCTCGAACTTATGTACTTTGGGGCTGGCACAATCTGTATGATTTGTCCGTATATATTTATTATGTATGTATATATGATTAAGATTCAAAACATGACACGTCGAAATAACGTTGAGGAAACTTTCGCGACGCAAAGTTTGCGGAAAAAACCCACCGGCTATTTGTGCTTCCGGAACTCGAGCTTTTTTGCCAACTCTCGCGAAGCTTCCTTTTTATTCGGAAGTTTCGCACAATAGATACCTTTTATTAGATAGAAGTTACGAGTTATTGAATTACGATTTTTTTTTTCTTTTTGTTGAGTTTTGAAGTTGTTTGGATTTTGTGTATGAATTGTGGGGCGTACGTATTTATAATGAGGTGGAATATTGAGTGTGAATTTTCCGCTAGGGGCGTTAGTGTAGCGTGAGGTATCCGAAATGATATTCATTTAAACTAGAAAATGATACATTTTTCGAAATTAAGACGAAAAAACATGTTTTCCTAGATATAAGACCCAGTTATATCAATTTTTAGCCCATAAATCCCCCTAAATACTAAATTTCATCAAATTGTTGAAGTCATTACTTTAATTGTTATATATTACATGTATATAATAATTGCTTGTTTAAGTAATAAGGTTTAAGAGTATCTGACGAATCATGCTAATAGGCGATGCGACTAGCAACCCATAATTATTTTGATTCCGTTTTTCACCAACACGTTTTGTTTTTCCCATTTTGTGTTTATTTGGTGCAATAAAGAATTGTTCATTCATTCATTCATTCATTCATTCATTCAACACGCCCACTTACATGTTAAACGTGGCTTTTAAGTCTTATGGTCCTAGGCTCTGTCTACCCCGCAAGAAAAGGATGTGATTGTTTGTTTGTACGATAATCAGTATTGTATGTATGATAAAAAGTATATATGTATCACTACATAGTCACTTCATAGTATAAAACAAAGTTGCTTCCGCTGTCTTTCCCTATGTATGCTTAGATGTTTAAAATTAAAACTACGTGAGATAGGTAGCAAGAGTGATTCAAGAAGAAGGTTTATCCTAACTAATATTATAAATGCGAAAGTGAGTTTGTTTGTTTGTTTATTTGTCTGTTTAACCCGTTTTGTTTGTTTGCTGTAACTACTGAACCGATCATCATGAAATTTTGCATACAAGTTCTCTGGAGTACGGAGAAGGACATAGGCTACCTTTTATCCCGGGAAAAAGTACTAATCCCGAGGGATCGACATTGACGCGGGCGGAGCCGCGGTCGAAAGCTAGTATTTAATAATTTATCGCACCCGTGCGAAGCCGGGGCGGGTCGCTAGTTAGTTATAAAATATAGTATCGTTGAGTTAGTACCCCATTACACAAATGTCGAACTTACTTTCGAGCTAGCTCAATCTGTGATTTGTTCATATATACTTATTTAATTTTACTTCTCTCATTACCCGCCCGCTTACACGAGTTTTCTTTCCGGACCATTATCTTCGGACCATTATCTCCGCGCCATAAGTACGTCTACTTACAGACTCCTAGGAATAATCTAGCTCAAACTTGAGTGCACTTAGTGCTGTTACGTTAACTTGGATTTATTTTGTTGGTTTTCCTATTCCACGATAACATTTTCTTTAACGCTTTTAGAAAGTTAACAGCCGATGTTTTAACTGACAATTTGTTGAAACTTATTGAAAAATGAAAAATACTAACGATACATCCAAATCTGTTCAGGCAGGTGGATTATGAATTTATATACACACTAGCTATTGCTCCATTCCTCGGAAACAGTAGAACTTCTCGGAGTTAAAGGTGTGCTTCCCCTGGCCTCAAATTACCTCCATACATAAATTTCATCCAAAATGTGTAAAGAAGATAGACAGATAAATAGTGTTTTTTTTTTGTTTACTTTAGCACATATAATATAAGAACCTATCGTGGAAAACAAAAAAATATTCTTGATTTGTTTACTAATAACTTACATCCAAATTAAACTTAATATAGGCAGCTTACAATAACAACTTTCAACTCCGAGATAAGACTAAGAAAATTTGTGTCATCCAGTTTCAACTTACGGCAAGTATCTCAGTTTGAAAGCTTTGCGAAGTTAGTAGTAATTTAAACCGTACTAAAGGAAGGCAGGTTCCTGTTGGCAACCAACTTACAGACCGGGAAAACAGAAACTTCTAAGAAATAAAAATTAACAGCCAAAATTAAACACATTATAAAATACCTCAAGCTTCTCCGTACTTTGCCGTGATAATCGTCCATCTCTGCTATACTATAATGAGCACGTCTGTCCGTACTTTAATGGATTGCTATTTACATGATTATGCATCGCCTATTGGCATGATTCTGTTGATTTTAGCCCAATCCCTTGATCGGCTATAACGGTCTGCGCGGGAAGAGAATCAGCTGACACATTCTACGTTTTTTCTTTTCTCCTAGACCAGTATGGAAGAAATATAGTGAGACCACTGTCGTTAAGAGAATTTCCAGGCTACTAGGAGATCATAACCGCACTAGAGGTCACCTAATTTTACCCTATTAAAGTTTGGCTAAGTGTGAAATAATTTTTATTATAAGGCACATCCTGCTGGTAACCAACTCACCAACCGGGATAATATAAATTTCCAACAATAACATCTTTTCGAGAACCTAATACCTTCCCAATTCGTTGATCCTAAACACTGTTAAACAACTGAGTCAAAGCTGTCTTATAACTACTTATCAGTACCAAAGGGAGTATACTGGCATAAAATCTTTGACATAACGAACTTTCTAGAAGTCTCAACTCGCAAGCGAAACCTTGACGAATTTAATATTAAAACAACGGAAGCCAGGCCTGATCTCGTTACTGGGATTGCTTGCAAACTGTATTGTGTTCCGTTACCAAATACGAGTATAGCAGCAAGGCTGGAAGTGATTGCTTTGAGGTATTATAGAGGATTGCTTATATTGAAATTGCTTTTCATCTTCCATACAGCGGGTAAATTTATACATACATGAACTTTGAATTGAAGTCCCGTTAGTATATCTAACGACGTTAGATAACAATATAGCTTAACCGATCATCGTTTGGTTATAATTTCACGCGTTTTATTATAAACTGACGAAGTTTATAAACTTATGGTAACAAATAGTAAATTCCATTACTTTTTGGGCAGTCCTGTTAAATTTGTAAGTATACTTTAATCTTTAATATTTGTAAGGCAAAATTTTTAAAGATTTTTTTTTTAGCATTGACCGTGATTCATTATAATTCATCACAGCATGACGACTCTAATCTAACCACCGTTTGTTGATAATCTGACGCATTTATATGTTTATAATCTGTCGGAGTTCACAATCATTCGGTAACAAATATACTACACCACTTTTTTGGTCACTCATGTAAAAAGGTAATATTTTTTAGGCTAGAAATACAGAAAATCTTCAGTAATGTCCCCGACTCAAATTTCGAGGTAATTCATCACAGCATGACGTTTACAAAAAGAAGTTTGTGTTCGGCAAAAAGTTGGCGAGTACTCGCTCGATCTTGTTCGGAGTCAATCAATGACAAAGCGTTTCGTAGTTTGTAACAACTTGCTGAGAAATTCCTTAGTATACTTTATAATAATAAAAAATAATTAGAAAGGTGAAATTTATTAAAACATACTTGCTTGCTTTGCTGAGAAAAACTTATTTTCTTAGAAATAGTATCCTACAAAACTGTAGTTTTGGGTATCTCTTGGATAGGCATGTAACATCCTCGTCTTCATCGTCACTTACCATCAGGTGAGATGGGAGGCAAATGCCTAATCCAAGATTTAGTAAAAAATAAAAGCTTTTACTCGAAATAAGTTAACGTTTGTGAATTTTCCTCTAAAGGCGTGTAGCAATGACATTTACTGGGAAACCGAGATTTAGATGGACAAAAACGTATTTTCATGTCTGAATGAGACGCAGATATATATCGATTTTTCGCCCCCAAAATACCTACATGTTAAATTTTATGGAAATTGGTGTGTTTGAAACCTTTTTAAGTCCCTTAAAAAGTATATTTTGGTTAGACAATTTATGTAGACAAGACAAAGGCTTATATCATAGAAATGTAAAATTGTATGCACGCGGGTAATAAAGTTTACTCAAAAGTGGCGCCTAGATGGCGCCACTTTTGAAAAAACCGGTAGCCCTCATTGTTTTTTTTTTTTTATGTATATCCGACGGTAAACGGGCAGACGAGCCACCTGATGGAAAGTGGTCACCGTCGCCAATGGACATCTGCAACACAAGAGGAGCTGCTGATGCGTTGCCGACTCTTAAGATACCTGTAAACACGCCTTTTGAAGGACCTCAAGTCATACACACAGGGAAAACCTCGGGAGGGAGTCCATTCCACAATCTTGCTGTACGAGGAAAAAAAACACGTGACGCTCTGACATTTTTGGAGACCCAAGTGTCAAGGATGTGGGGATGGACTTTACTCCTGTGGCGAGCGGTGCGGTGGTAGAAAGGTGACGGTGGCACCAATTCAAAAAGTTCTTCAGAACACTCCCCATAGTATAGACGGTAAAATACACACAGAGAGCCAACGTCTCTCCGTAGACTGAGGGTGTCTAAATCGTCTGTGAGTGTGGGATCGTCGATAATACGAATTGCCCGGCGTTGGATGGAGTCAAGAGGAAGGAGTTGGTATTGAGGTGCACCAGACCAGATATGAGAGCAGTACTCCATGTGGGGCCGGACTTGAGCTTTATATAACAAAAGTCTATGACCCGGAGTGAAGTACTGCCTCGCTCTATTGAGCACCCCAAGTTTTTTAGAAGCCATTTTGGCTTCACCTTCCAGATTGTGTACGTAGGTACTTACCCCCAATATTATTTACGGATTTTACCTTATATTTTTTTGAATAAATAAATGCAAAAACTAATTTATCTAATTCCTAGATTTGACTAATGTAGCCACAGATCAACCAGGGCAAGTAAAAAACTATATAAAAACTAGTAAAAATATTCCCTCTAAAAAGCATACTGCGAATACCAGGAATACAGCACAGGCAGTGTATATTCTTTGGCACAGGTAAGACAGTAAATATTCCAGGCGTTCGTGACAAGATTTGACACCCACATACCACATACGGCCAGACAAAGCTTGTAAAAATATCCCTAAACCTCACCGATGGTATGGTAAATATTTAAAAGCATACTCTGAATACCAGGCTGGCAGCACAGGTAAGGCGGTGAATATTTCACGAATCTAGGGCATGGAACAGCCACTTTAGTTGTACGGCGCGTATAAAGTTACCCGTGATACGCAAAACCGACTATAACTTACAGACTCTTATATAGAATTATTTTAACAAGAGATTCTGATTCAACAAGTCTGTTATTAAGATTCACCTGTATTGGTGTCTGTTTTTACCAAGGTTTTTACCCATCATGAGTACCTAATGTTATATTGCAAATTGCAACATCTAACCGAATTCCCCGTGTTCGATCGAGTCGAAATTTTGCATACATCGGATGGAAATGTAAATCTGAATAACGCGGGCCGTATGCCTGTTTGCCTGCTTGTAGGTAAAAAATAATAATTTAGTTTTTAAGATTTCAACCCGAAGGTTAAAAACGGGAAACGATTACTTCCGTCCGTTCGTCCGTCTGTCTATATGTCAAAACAGGGCTGTATCTCTTGAATCTTAACAAGTAGATGTAATTTTTCACAGAATGTGTGTAATGGGAGTCTTCCACTGCCGGGCGATGGCCTACCCCTCTTTCTTCCTAAGTCGTTTCCTTCCAATGCTTGTCAAATACTCGCAAGTCATATAACCAACTCGCTCTTGACCGTCCTGCTCTTTCTGTAGCTATCCGTTATATATAACCCAGTTGGTATTTATTTTAGCACATCGTCATCATCAGGTCTTTTTAGTCTCCACTGCAGGAGCATGGCCTGTACTACTGGAGCCATATTTGGCCAGAGCAGACAGATTAATTCGCAAATTATTTTTTTCTTTTCTCAAATGTGATTTTATATTCCTTCAATCTTATTTAAAGTCTGCTGTAAAGAGTAAAAAAATACTTAAGGATTTCTATTGTAGGGTTTGCACGTTCCGAGACAGACGTAATTACCATGCAAATTAACATTTAATTTGAGGCTCGTTTCTTTCAGCAACATTCATTACAGTAATCTCCACCCACACATAAATCATTTTCTTTTATTTACATTTTCTTTACTTACGTACTCTAAGATGAATGGAACTTATACATTTCTTGAGATTATTATCCTAACTAGTCCTAACTAATATTATAAATGCGAAAGTAGTTTGTTTGTTTGTTACGCTTTCACGTTGTAACTACTGAACCGATCATCATGAATTTGCATACACGTTATCTGGGGTACAGAGAAGGAAATAGGGTATATTTTGTACATACGAACATACATGAACCATTAAAACGCTTTTTGAGGATTGCTTATCATGTGTAACATCTGACAATTATTTTTGTATTCGTTGGGACTTTCTTTCTTTTTTTTTACTAATTGTTGAAGTAAGCATTTGTCTCCCATCTAACCTGATGGTAAGTGACGATGAAGACGATGTTACATGCCTATCCAAGAGATCTATTCTACTTTTATCTGACAATCCGGCTGGTTAAACTTCCTTCCAATATCTCGAAAAGTGATTTCGACAGTATGCAAAAAAGCGAGAGAAAAGATGGTACTCATTATTAAACAGCACTGTTAGTTTTCCTTCTTCTAAGTTATATACGTCACTCCATTTACTGAAATTTGCAAACTGACAGCGTGATACAACAATGCAGTGAATTCCGTACATTTTAGCAAACGGGCGACGCAGAGTCGTCCTAATTTTGTTTCAAACAATGTCCCAAATGCGACATTCCGGCCGGGCCCAAGTCTGCAGCAAGTTTCGAATAGTTCCCCTAAATATTGGCGGAATTTTTGGGAAGTGTTTAATGTTAAAAATGTGGGCAAAATAAAAATAAAGTATGCCTTTTTAAAACTTTTAAACTAACGATACTAGGTACAAAGGATAAAGCGCGTATTTAATATACTAACTAGCTTTCACCCGCGGCTCCGTCCGTGTCAATGTCGATCCCTCGAGAACAGTACTTTTCCAGGGATAAAATGTACCATATGTCCTTCTCCGTACCCCAGATAACGTGTATGCAAAATTTCATGATGATCGGTTCAGTAGTTACAACGTGAAAGCGTAATAAACAAACAAACTCACTGTCGCATTTACAATATGAGTTAGGATAAATGTTTTATGTAAACTAGCTTTTGCCTGCAGCTTCTCTAGCCAGGGCCGTCCTAACCTGGGGGTGCAAGGGAGCGGGTCACCCGGACCGATAATGTACCCCACCATGTTTCAGAGTTCAGAGGACGACTGTCGGGCGATAGCGGCGTCATCAAACCTGGAGCCCAATGGGGTAGGGGCACTGGGCGGTTTCGTCTCCATTTGCACCTTACGATGACGGGGGTCATCAATTCACGCGTCGGTAGTTAAGGGACTCTAGCAGATTTTCGCATTCGACCAGTGTGCTTAAGACGCCACTAGCAATAAGATCAGAAGAAACGGCTTGCAGCTGGTGCAAAACAAAGCATTTTTCATTGTTTGCCCGCACATATGCGGGATGGCACTGAAAGGTTTAAAGGTGTACTATGTTCTTTTTGTACTCTCTACGGACAAATGCGCGCAGCCCACACCAAGTCTGCAGCAAGTTTGGAATAGTTTGCCGGGATATCGGTGGAAATTGTAGGACATCGTTTGAAGCAAATTTTCTCTATTTTCACGCTTGAGAGGTTAAAGTAAAAATTCTAAGTATTTCTTTCACATATCCATTTATAGAACCCAAATACACATAGCGGATTAGCCAGCATTTTTATTTTTTCACGTATTTTATATATCTGTATTTTATTTCTTCTTGTTTATCATGTATTTATCATATAACAAAATACAACGGCACATAGTTCCACTTACAGTACTTAAAAAATCATAAAAAAAATCAAAGTAGCAATTGATATAAAAAATATTGCAATTTTTTTACTAACTGACTAACATTCTAAATTACAAATATCTAAAACAAAAATACTAAAGTACTGGTTAATATTTTTATTATTAAAATGCTAATGTTATCATTAATTTAATTCTACCTAACCTGGAATACATCCCATTTCCCAATTGGGCCCTTAATATAGGTGATAATGAGTATTCGCCCACCTGCCCGCTGATTAGTTTAATCTCCTAAACGCCCATGTGATCCTGGCCTCATGAATATGCTACCGGCGGCCTCGATTATTTTTTCTGGGCGTAATTAATTTTCAGTTTTCTTGGCTTATTTTATTAAACGAGGAGTTTTTAAATGATTCTGTCGCAATAGTGGCAAGGCTCGCATTTTGCGATAGAACATTTGAAATGTTAACTAGGATATCAGGATTTAAGAAGAGACACTTTGTTTGAAACACAACACCACTGCATCCCTACAATTTTCAAAAATGGCGTCTTCAGATCGTAAAACATATACTTCGAACATGCTGAGACTTGGGGCTATAAATACCAAAGTGTGCAGGATTTGTTCGTAAGACCGTGATCGATTGTTACATCGTAAAGGGTTAACAATTTAGTCTCAAAAGTGGGAAAGGCTTAAAGGCATTTTGGGGATGCGACATATTTAAGTATAAGAATTACAGAAGATTAGCGAAATTAGTGCGACACACCACATCCACTATTTGGAAAAGGAATGTCGCACAATCGGCGGGTTGTTTCAACTATTTCCACCATACAGCGATCTCGAACGTCACGCTCATCTCACAATTAGCTAAATCTACCAGGATAACAGAAGTTGTAGAGAACTTCGAATGACTCCCAACGCAACCGTATCCCCACTACTTGCCAAAAAGGGCGTCTCTCGACCAAAACATTTAGTATTTACGAAGAAAACAAATCGGCTGGTCGGCGCCCATTATTTATTTAGGACTAATGAAGTTGTAAATTTGTACCTGAAAGTTGAACAATCCCGGGCAATAAATAAGTTTCTGTCGGGATCCGGGGCGTTCCCGCTGACTAATGAGGACCTGCCCGCTTCTGTATGGTAAGGAAAGGAATTATACCCTTGATAAGTGATTGCGGGATTTTGTACCTTTTTTGATTAGATTTATTGTTCTTTCTTCTTGTTTTTGCAAGGCGATTTGTTTGAATGTACTTTATGTAGAATGTAAAGCTTTGTGTCGTGGCTAGTATTAAAATGAAGTAACTAGTAGTTCAAGTTACTAACCTTCTCCAATTTCAGACGAGTATTATTAAATTAATAATTTAGGCGAGTCAATAGAATCACATAAATGATTTGACTAAGCAATCGAGCGAAAGCATGATATAGGCTTATATAATAAGGTGATAGACACATGAGCACTCTGCTAAGTGAGAAAACCGCCTACATCTTTTAGTTACAGTTATAGTTTAGTGATGGTAGCTGTTAGTCACTGACCAAAGTCACTAACAGTTAAGGTTGTAGGTCTATCTGAAAAGAAAGTAGAAAAGTCAATGGAGTTACTGTCAATTGGACTCAATTTTTTTTGTTATAGAGATAGTATTTTAGAAGATAATGAGTCTGAAGATAGACCCTTCGAAATAGACGAATGTTATTACATCATTGATCCCGCATGCACATTCATAATCCAAGTTTGAAGAATTTATCCCAATACATCAATCACAATTTACCAGGACACCATAAAGTTATTGGATACTCAAACCCCATGAACCAGTAAATTGCCTTACGTCGTGAATGTTCTGCGTTGGATCGTGGACGAGGTCACCGAAGCGATCCTCCCTGATATCGCTGGTCGGAAGCGGGACGTGACACTCGGAGTCGAATCTGAACTGACCCTGGCACCACACAGACAATAGCAGAAACACATTACAAAGTGAGAATAAACACAGCGAGTGGTGAACATTATACAGTGTAAGCGACACAAACATACAAAACTAATATAAGAGCGAGCGGCGCGACATGCTTACACGCTTGCATGCTTCAATATCTACGAGCAGGGACGCATGCGCGGCGGCCACTTCTTTTGCTTCGTCCGCCATGCGCCGTCCTCGAGGAGTCGCATCTTCTTTCACAACTACGCAAGCTTCTTCTGGTTCTGTTACGTTGGTATCCTCAGTTGGCGAAGCTGTAGCTTGGCTATCAAGGGACTGGGGTTCGGGGGTTTGGGAAGTTTCGGGATCAGGCGGGAGGTCAGCGTCAAGCTTCGGCGCAGCCGTCTCGCTCACCCTTTTATGGTTCTCCGGTAAACTGATGTTGCATTCATTGTCGAATCGAAACTGACTCTGTCCAGGGTTAGCAGGAAAGAAAGTTATATAAATTAAAACTAAGTAAGCAATTAATACAGGTTGCCTAAACCTGCGCATCGTAATTGCGCCTCTATCTTATAAATCCTCGTTTGTTCGTAATAAATAAGTTGTTCAGACAGCGTGTAGGCAACCTGTCTGTACTACGGAGTATTCCCAGTGGCTAAATCCTAATTGCAAAATGATATTTTGCCTGGAATTTCAAAGTTTAAATGAAATGTAAACTTCTCGTATGAGTTTATCTTTAGGAAACTAACATGTACCAACAATGAAATTCAAAAATTAAAGTAGAGTAGGTACTGAATTACTTCGTGAGTATTACGAATCTACATATAACAGTAAAGTAGTTTCGTAAGACAAAATAAGGTCAAAGTATTCATCAAAGTCAATTTACTGTAATTACAACAGCGAATATATGTAGGTATATATAGTTCTAGACTAGACAGAGATAGCACAACATTTGAGTCTTTCGTAAAAATGATATTGAGTATTCGGCACTCAATTTTTAAAGTTTTGCTAATGACAAGAGCTCACCTTATACCCCGGACCGAGCCTATGCATGGCGCAGATCTGATGTGTCGTCAGCGCCTCCCCAAAAAGGTAGATTGCAGCCATCTGTCCGCAGAACACTCTCTCCTCGTCCAACTCCGCCGTTGCGCCGATGTAGCACTTGTCGAAGGGCTGAAGAAAAAAAAGGAATATGAATATTATTATAAAAATATTATACAGGTATATCTATTCAATACTTAAATTCCTTGATCATGGACTACTAATTACTCTGTGAGCGGTACAACCCTCGGGATTTGTCACAGCTTTTCACCATTTTGAAAAAGTCCACAAACATATTGTATGTTATGATCGAACCCTCTAAAAAAAATTCACGAGAGTAAGTTGAGAAAAACCACCTGTAGCTGAAGAAAATAAGCCGGACAGACGGAATACGAAGGATTTTACCCAAGCCAAAGCGGAGACCCTTATGTTGTTTATATCGACAGCCTGAATTTTCCCCTTCAAGTATCGGAAGAGATTTCTTTACATATAGTATAAATGAATTATGTAACAATATAACGTTATGTATTAATGTTTTCGCGATTGTCTTGAATGTAGTCCACCTGCAAACATGAAAATTGTAAAAAATTCAAGAAGCGGGTGCCGCGCGTACGAAAAACGTCACTACTTCGCAAGCCATTAGGATGCACATAACCATTGGACGATTAGCATAAAAGATAAGTCTTAATATTTTCATATTTATATTTTTATAAAAAAAAAAGAAAAGGGGGTCCGAGATGTCTGTTTCAAATTCCAACAAGGGCGCGATCTTTTTCAAGGATCGATCTAAATTATACAAATACTTTTGATGTATTTAATTAATTCAGCGCATAGTACTAGTGACTTGAAAACACCGTCTTAAATAAACCTATAAAATTTTGGCAAGTAAATTCTTAATAAAATAGAAGTAAAGTTTAAAAGTCCTATTCTATTCTTATATTGGCACAAGAAATTCGAACAAGTCATTAAACATTAAAAACGTCAATTATACTATTACAAAAAAGGCTTGTTCGAAACAAATAAAAAGGCGGTTGCAAACATTTATTTTATAAACTAGCTTTCGCGCGCGGCTCCGCCCGCGTCAATGTCGATCCCTCGGGAATAGCACTTTTTCCCGGGATAAAAGTAGCCTAAGTCCTTCTCCGTACTCCAGAGAATTTGTATGCAAAATTTCATGATGATCGGTTCAGTAGTTACGGCGTAAAAGCGTAACAAACAAACCAACAAATAAATAAATAAACAAACAATCAAACTCACTTTCGCATTTATAATATTAGTAAGGATTAATAAGGGAAGCCAAATTTCTAAGCAAAACAAAGGGAGAAATTTGCATAAGTCTATCTTCGTGAGAAGGCTTTACAAAAATTGCGAGCGGCAAATTTTTTGCTGAAATTTAATTATAATGTGAACCGAATGATGTTTCATTGCTAATTAAGTAAGGCGAAGCTCAAAAGTTAATTATTCTAATGGAATGTATGATTTAATTTCGGAGGGATCGAGTGATTTAATTGAAAAAGAAATGGAATACTTTACCGCTCTTATACTTTATTACCCGTTTCGTTTTTGCAAATATAAATATAGTATATATTTTTTTCCAAAAGAGATATAAGAATCTATGTGCCACTAGGATAATTTTTGGTGACCCGATCACACAGGTATAACAAGAACACTTGGAAAGTTAATAAAAAATCTTTGAAATTACTACATCAATTACTTTAAATTAATTTATTGCTCTTTCACATTGTACAGGTAAAATACACTTTAAATTACTACAGTCGCTACTATACTTATTTTAATGTTCTTATTTTTGGCTGTCATCCCTAAGCTCCCTTACCAACTTAGCCATTTAGAAAATACTATAGCCCTCTAGAATATACGCCAAAACAAGGTAAGAACGGTTGGGTCGGCTTTTGAGTCGATATTATTGTAGCACGTACGTAATTGTCTCATAGAAATAACGTCAAACATTATATTATTAAAAAAAAAAATATTTAAATTTGGATATCATGTATTTGAACGGCAAAAATATTTGGCATGCAATAGTTTGCATGAACTAATTGGTGGCGGAAGCACGCAAAGTAAATTGTCTCAAAGTAAAGTCAAAAATATTTCTTAAATTGGCGCTACGAGAAATTCTTGCGATTTATAAATTCACTTTAGGTTTTGGTCAGATCTGGCCATGGCGGCGGACAATTTTAAACCTTAAAAAGTTAAGAATAAAGGTCACATCGCCTGAAAAAAATGCTCTTTCCGCCTGAGAAGTTAAAATTGTCCTTTTATTAACAAAGGCTCAAAACGAATGAAATAAAAAAGGTAGTCGCGGCCATTTATTTTATAAATTAATAAAGGCCAAATTCAGAAGCAAAACAAAACAAAAAAGAAATTTGCATAAGTCTGTCGGCCGTGGGGGCTTCACAAAAACTGCGAGCGACCAATTTTCCGCTGAAATTTTATAATAATAAAAACTCAATGATGTTTAATTGCTGACTAAGTCGAGACTCAAAGTTAATCTAATGGAATGTATCATTTAATTTTGGAAAGATCAAATGATTTTTATCCTAACTTCCTAACTAATATTATAAATGCGAAAGTGAGTTTGTTTGTTTATTTGTTTGTTGGTTACGCTTTCACGGCGTAACTACTGAACCGATCATCATGAAATTTTGCATACAAGTTCTCTGGAGTTCGGAGAAGGACATAGGCTGCCTTTTATCCCGGGAAAAAGTACTTTTCCCGAGGGATCGACATTAACGCGGGCGGAGACGCGGGCGAAAGCTAGTAATTGAATAAAACTGGCCAAGTGTGAGTCGGATTCACACTAAGGGTTCCGTACCACCTTCTGATAATCAACTACATCAACCACGTTTCTT
This sequence comes from Elegia similella, assembly GCA_947532085.1. Lineage (NCBI taxonomy): Eukaryota > Metazoa > Arthropoda > Insecta > Lepidoptera > Pyralidae > Elegia > Elegia similella. Next base: position 3,271,901 of record OX383944.1, read on the forward strand.
GTATAGAGACCATGATAAATAAGTACACATGAATAAATCAATATGTAGAGACAAATCACACACACTATTTTTTTCGACATTGAAGTGGTCAACAATGGTGTCAGACTTTTCAAGCTGCCTTAAGGCATCTGATATAGCTTAATAACTGCCTTTAATGATGACCGCCGGGACCAACGGCTTAACGTGCCTTCCGAAGCTCGAGAATTTTATACCCCAGTGACTTTAAGATTTGGCTGTGTGGGCTCCCTTTCTTCCCTATAAAGGAGAACCATACCGTTTACCACCGTATACCAAAAAAAACTTAACTATTTGTGATTAAATGGGTCCTTAATAAAATAGCAGAATTGACGGAATCTAGAAAAATGCCCATAGTTCATGTTCTTATATGGCACCACTAAATTATTAATTTTATTTTGTATTAAAAGATATATTATACACATTCTTTGAAAATTTCAAGTCTCTACTTATTACGGATTATAGCCCTGTGACACAGAGACGGACAGATGCTTTAGTAATAGACGTTAGTACTTATATTAATTCTGTGGTAATAGGGTCCCATTTTTATTATTTGGGTACGGAACCCTAAAAACTGAATATGTACCTCCGTTTATTAGTACAAAACAGAGAACAGTAGTAACTATTGTACGGACTTACGGGACAAAACCACATTTTAACATTGGCGCAGTCGGGCAAAGAGGACAAGCTATCGCATTCATTCGTCAAGAGACTAGGAGCACCGAAACTTTAAAGAGATCTTGACCCGGCAAACTCTCTATAAATAAGTAAAACAGCGTCTTGCTTCTGAACTACTAGTAAATAAGTTATGTAAGTTATCCATTTCTGAGAGTAGATATCAATTTAACAACTAAGAAATAACTACTTAAATCAGTTTCTTTCCGACAGTTTCGAATTTTTTTTGTAAGAGAATGTGTCAAAATTCTTGTCTTAATATAAGATCTTACTATTCCTTACTAATTGTTACTAATATGATAAACGCAGTTTGTTAGTATGTATAGATGTATGGATGTTTGTTACTCTTTTACGCCAGAACGGTTAAACGGATTTTGACGAAATTTTGTACACAGATACGCATAGGCTACAGAACAGTTCCCGCGGGATCGAAATTAACGTTTTTTTACAGAAATATTCAAATGCTAGTGTGTACAGTGGTTTATCATTTAAAGTAAGCCAGACTCTTGTCAGTAAAGTAACTTCCAGACTTCCCTGTCTTCGGCCAATTCTTTTATCTTTTAACTAGCTGTGCCCGCGACTCCGTTCGCGTACATTTGTATGAGGGCCACGTCTTATCATATCTGGAGAAAAAAATTAAGTAGCCTATCCCTGTACGCTTGATGTTTAACTACCAAGTCTCATAAAATCAGTCAATTCGTTTATGAGTTATGGAGAAACATCACACAGAAAAACGTCAAAAAATTCTCGATTTAGTTTCACATACAGAAAAAAGTCTAAAAATTCTCGGTTTAGTTTCAGTATCATGTATAGAGCTTATAAACACAATATCTCTGAAAACTAAGTAACTTACTCCATGACCAAATTTTACAGATTCCTTATGTTTTAGCTTCCAGTTTCTTTATATTTGATCGAAAACGTTATTTTCTTTCCTGTGGTAATTAATTTCTAATTCATGGGGTTCTTCGATGGTTTGATGTAGCCCGTTCGTAATAATTACACGTAATAATTAGGAATGGATGCCAGAGCACAGGAAATGAAATGAGTGGCCACGAAACAAGCGGCCAGAATTACGCCATCCGCTGCATTATAAACGACGCCGTTCTGTTTACGAGTTAATTAACAGCACTGCTGCGCTCCGGGTACATTCTAAAATAACTATTGTGACAGTAATGTCACACGGATAACATCAAATACAATGTATGTTAATATTAACCTTTACTCAAAGAGTCAGGCAGGCCGTCAATATGAACAACTCCTCCTATAAATAAATATATGTACATGGATAAAGCACACAGATTGAGCTAACCCCAAAGTAAGTTCGAGACATGTGTTATGGGATACTAACTCAACGATACTATAATAAGGTAAATTTAATTTAAGCGCAAATATTACAAGCAACATAAAAGGAAGCAAAATAAAAAAATATCGACACGCTAGTCTTCGAGATATCTGGACCTGAACATTTAAAAAACAGATGAAAAAACATCCTGTGTGCAAATTAACACTTTCTTAGCATTTCTTAATTTTAGTCCTAACAACTTAATGCTTATATCTACTATGTATACTAGTTTACTAGATCAATAAGTAAAGCATTTTAGGAAAACCCTCCTTCTGCAACCTGACAGATGGAACTTCGTTCCAAAAGAGTGCCTCTCCTGTTTTATTTACTAAAACCCTACTAAAACAGAATATTTCAAAAATTCTGCAGTAACCCAGGACGTAATGGTCCAATTACTTCGAGTGCATAAAGGAAGAGGGTGTCAGCACTCTGTCGTGGTAACGTGGCGAATTATCGCACGTGTGGAATTTGTGGTTCAAGGGAAAAACGACAAGCGGACTTATCTATACTAATATTATAAAGCTGAAGAGTTTGTTTGTTTGTTTGAACGCGCTAATCTCAGGAACTACTGGTTCAAATTGGAAAATTATTTTTGTGTTGGATAGTCCATTTATTGAGGAAGCCTTCAGAGTATAAAACATCACGCTGCGACCAATGGGAGTGAAGCATTAATAAAAAATGTTTTGAAAACGGGGGCAAAATTATTCATCTATTCTATACTAATTAATCATAATAACAGAACTTGCCGCGGACGAAGTAGCGGGCGACAGCTAGTTTAAAATATTTTCACTACTGGATCATAAGAGGATAAATGACGTCTCTTCAAATTCATATTTTTTCTACCCCTCCTTGTCACAGATGGACTCCTATGTGATGTGACTGCCTCCCATAGTCAGTGTAGTGTAAATATAAAAAACTAGCTGTTGCAATTTCTGTTATTGATTAATTAGTATAGAATAGACGAATAATTTTCCCCCGTTTTCAATACATTTTTTATTGATGCTTCGCTCCTATTAGTCGCAGCGTGATGTTTTATACTTAGGGTATAAAGCCTTCCTCAATAAATGAACTATAGAACACAAAAACAATTTTCCACTTTGAACCAGTAGTTTCTGAGATTAGCGCGTTCAAACAAACAAACAAACTTTTCAGCTTTTGCACATTAATTAATAATATAAATATGACTAAATTAGATCCTTTAAAATGCCTGCAAAGGCCTATAAACGTTTTGATTTTGTTGTTAGTTAATTCTGTGACTATGGTTAACAGCTTACGTCTTGTACCACACACCAAAGACATTGTTATAAAAATTCTGAAGACGCGCTTATCTGTAATTCAGTAAACGCGAAGATTTCACCCACTTGCCGCGAAGGCGGTTCACTTAAAAATCTTTATACCCTTTTTGCGAGCTCCGTGGCGCAGTGGTTAACACGCCAGCGAAACGAGAGTCCCCGGGTTCGATCCCCGATCAGGTCACTATGGAAAACGATCTTTTTCAGATTGATCTATTATGAAATATAGTATCCTTGAGTTAGTATCTTACGACACAAGTTCACAACTTACTTCAGGGCTAGCTCAATCTGTGTAATAATATGTCCCTATATATTTATACTAGCTTTCGCCCGCGGCTCCGCCCGCGTCAATGTCGATCCCTCGGGGACAGTTCTTTTTCCCGGGATAAAATGTACCCCAGATAACGTGTATGCAAAATTTCATGATGATCGCTTCAGTAGTTACGGCGTGAAAGCGTAACAAACAAACAAACTCACTTTCGCATTTATAATATTAGTTAGGATTAGGATGTTTTGCTTTAGTATGTACGCAGAAATATCTAGTTGGGCTTTGAAGTACTACAATGTATTTTAATCTAGTAGCCACTACACTTGTAAACATGTAACGAACATCTGACACTCGCTATTACCCTTTTGGTTGCCTATTCTCTGAGATACAGACCCATACCATCTTGTTCAGGGATGGTCACGCAGATGGGATGGCTCCGATTTGTCCTAAAATCTGTATTTACTGTAATACCTACAAATGTAATGTGTTGGCAAATAAAGTTTTTACTATGTTATTGAATAAAAAAATCGAAGTGGTAGAGGTAGCGTTGAGTAAGTATCCTACGACACAAGTTCACAACTTACTGTGGGGCTAGCTCAATTTGTGTGATTTGTCCCTATAAATTTATTTATTTGTTTATCCTATAAATTAAATTGAATTTTTATGATTTATCGTTAATGCGGCTTTATTATATGTAGAAATACCACACCACACGTTCTGTGGAAATTTCAAGTGACTACTTACTACGGTTAAATAGATACAGCCCTGTCACAGACGGACGAACGGGCAGCGGAGGCTTCGTAATAAAGTTCCGTTTTAACCTTAAGTTACGGAACCCTAAAAATGACTGGTGTCACTAGGTTCAGCCTCTGCTGTTTCTACTTAGCGTGTCATATTGGACAAAAAATATTTCATAAGATTTCTGAACAGAAGTCAGGACAGCAGCTTAAGGCGCTGTATCCCTTAACCGTTTGCAGCGGACATCGCGCGATATTTTATATATTTGTGCCATACCTGTCGTCATCATCATCGTCTCAGTTCAATCAAATCCGTGTCTGCCATTTTCGTGTTAATTTTCACTTTTAATTTAATAATTCAATAATTATAATCAAATATTTTATTTTTTGTAGGTATCCATCTTGCTCATTTAGTTATACTTTTTATAGACGTATATAAGTTGGTAGTTGTTGCTGAAAATATCAAGTAACTCGCGACGAAAATTTTTCTAGATATAGCTTTTTCGCTATTTTATTTAGTTAGGTTTTAAATATTTTTTTTAACATATTTTGATGTATCCATTTATTTTGATCTTTGAACTGCACTTGATATTTTTTTCATGCTAGTATTCTTTGAAAAATAAGGCTAACTGCGCGACGAAAAAATACACGTTTTACGGTATTCTTCTGATGCACAGCGCCTTAAAACGCTATCATAAGCCGATTTCTAGCACAGATTACTTAATAATGTTCCACTTTAGTAAGAAGGTAATTTCGTTATCATTTGGCATATCTATCTTGCACTCATTAAATTGCGCCGAATACCATTTAGGAAGTCTAAAAAGTCATTAAAGTCGCTGCTAACTCATTATCATGTAAGCGATTGTATTCAGGGTTTTCATCTTCGTACAAAGTCAAGATGAAAAGCAGGTGGCGGACTTATCCCTGAAGAGATTTCTTTCAGTCAACAAAGTAGTATTATGAGAGCTAGTAAATAAGTTCTGGAAAACTTTTACTGTCAGGTGCCCGCTGGACCCTACATATTTCGATAGATGGCATCTGAATTGGCTGAAATTTGTCGGCGATACGAACTAACAATATGTAAGTGAAAACGTTTGTTATACCTACTATTTTCGATCATTCGCCAAAATCTGATGAAAATAAAGATTTCTTGAAAGATTTTTTTTTACCATCAACGACTTAATCGCAAGGGATTTAAGTAATTCGTTTCTCATAAGTTAGTAAGCTATTCATGCAACTCCTTAATCCATTCTCAAATACCAGGCGTTCATAAGAGCTTAGCATAATATATTTCGTTATCTTCACCGAGCATTCTCATTCCGCAAGTTGTGTTTGAATCGTCACGTACGTGTCGTTAGACGTAATTTATTACAAGAAAATGCCATGTAAATAGGTTAAAGAGGTGAAACATTATAAATTCCTGAGAAAAACCTAAGTTTAATAGAGAAGTCCCGAAACTGTTTTGTTTCCCTGAAACCTTTGTGTTTGCGAATGCGATTTACACATGGCCAGTTTTTTTTTTAATTTACTTTAGGGCCGATAGCCATTAAAGCCAAAATCTATACGTTCAGCGTGTATGTGGAAATCACGATCAGCTTACATGTCTGCGCGTGAAGAAAAGCGGCTGGTACTCTGTCTTCTTTTATTTCCCTACATGCCCATTGATAGTAATAAATGGAATGGCAACCCTACAAATTTCCCTGGCCTTACCAGGGTAACATGATAATACAGGAATTAGGAGTTGGAAAGTTGCGGATAAGGTGAAATGAGCTCAGGGAGGGCATTAATCTTCGTTATTTGATAGCGTTAACAATAACGCTACTAGAGTGGGCTAGTCAAGGAGGTTACGAATAAAAATTCATAATATTATTCTTGGTGTAGGCTAAGTCCTCTGGCTGCTCTAGCCAAGTATGGCTCTAGTAGTACAGAGAGGGTCGTGCTCCTGTAGTTGAGACTAAAAAGGGTCTGATGATGATGATGACGAAGATTATTCTTGACATCAAATTCGAAAAAAAAAAAATCGTTTATGCATTTGTTAGAAACTAGTTACATGTGAGGCTTATATGCTAACTTACGTCTTCAGCATAAAAGCCTCCGATACATGCGTAGAGTCTGAGGTAGAATACACTAACCAAGTAGTAGTGGGTGAACCTAACATTATGGGCGAAGTTATAGCACACCGTCTTCAATGGCCGGTCACTTCGAAAGAATGGACGAGGATCGAGGTGAAGAGAGCATACCAGGGCCGATCGATCCAGGCCGGTGGGCCGTCCTAGCTAGCATAAGACCGAGAGCGATGGCGTTCTCTTCTGTTGGAGGCCAAGACTCAGTTTGGGTCGCTGAGCCAGGATAGATAATAAGTGGTCATCACAACAATCTGTACTCGTATGTAACCGCACCCACAGTTGCTTTACACGCGTAAGCATTTGTAGATAGTTTGTACTAGGATTCCATGAACAGAAGAAGGTGTAGCGAAGAGCTGTTATATTCTATTTTTACTATAAAGTTCTAATGAGAGGTGCATCATGCTACAGATTATGCTTTTGCACGAACTATGCCTGAATAACATGAATATTCATACGCGCGAACTACTCGTCCAATTTCACACCGACTGGTGTTTAGCGATAATGGCTTCACGTGTTCCTTTTTACAAAAACTGGAGAAACTAGCAGTTATTTTCACCTATTTACGACAAAACCAAAGAAGGATTACGTTTTAAGACAATATGTAGGTATTCTTGTTAATTTGAACCCTCATATATTCTAAACTACGAATATACAGCATGTTAAGAATAAGCCTTATTAAAACAAAAGACTACCTTGGGAAAAACAAATTATAACTTATGGCAGTAGGATTATGGATATGTCTATGTATAGGATTATGGATATAATCCTACTCGAGTGACATAAGTTATAATTTGTTCTAACGATACCCCTTATGTCGGATCCGTTGAGGCATTTAGAAGTTATGGTGGAATAACTCACCAATATACACATTACTTACATACATATTTATGGACTCATAAGCTAGAAAAATACTTTAAAAGCAAATTTAAAAAAGAAATTACACGCCAGCTTCGAGTTATCTTGCCTTGAACATTATAAAAAACTAGCTTTCGCCTGCGGCTCCGCCCGCGTCAATGTCGATCCCTCGAAGATAGTGCGTTTTCCCGGGATAAAAGGTAGCCTATGTCCTTTTCCCTACTCCAGAGAACATGTATGCAAATAACCGCTAACTCTTCACTGTTTACTCCTATGTAAATAGTGAGGAGTTACGGTTTATCATGAACTAGCCGACCCGACAGGCATTATTCTGTTATTTTTTTTAATTTTCCGCGCATTTTTATTTTCAAATGAACCTTCTCCTGAGAAAAGCAAACACGACAAAGAAATTATCATCTAAATCGGTCCAGCCGTTCAAACGTAATGCCGTGATCAAGGGGAAAAAAGGATTCATTTTTATATATATATAAAAAAAGCCAGCCGCAGGGCGTCCCCGGTTCAAAGGAATTTGTTTTATGTTTTGTTACAAGGATATTAAAAATAAAACAAAAGCTTGTTCAATGAGGCACACGAAAATATTTTAAAAATATTACTTAGAACATGTATGATTTACCGTTTGGTACAACGATAAAACTAAAATAAACAACCAGGACAACATGAAACGCGGGAGCACTGAATTTTCTATTTTATTCACAGCGACATAAAATGGATAGCACCACTGGCTAACTAACCTGAAACACCAGTCAAGAGTGAGTCAGACTAGTGTATTGATGGTTCCGGACTACCACTGCACGTCAATGTTTTACAATATATATGTTTTTATACATTTTAATGGGTTTGGAAATAGCCGTCGAAAATATTTATATTATATATACATTTTCAATTAATTTTATTAATTCAATAACTTTAAAGTAATTTTTTTGGTAATCATAAACTCTGAAAAAAAAAAGAATCACGAACCACGTTCCTGTTATGATCACATAAAATACGAAATCAGTGATTTAAATTTAATAGGTCCATGTACCAGCGGTAAATTTGCTATGAAATATAGACAAAAAGACACTTGAGTAATCCTATAACTATTTTGTCGACGCTTCGTCTGTGGAAAATAATTAATCTGTGGAACAGGATGTCACATAGAAACAATGATTGGACAACTGTAACAAGAGGACCGATGAGGACCGAGATCCTGGCAGACAGCAGCATATGGTCACGTGTCGTACCTTTCCGAGAAGAAGCCCTGTACCAAAAATTATAGATTTTTGCTCTCTCTTACGGTGTCCTTCGTGGCGATGCACACGCGTCATAAATAAATAAATATATACGGACAAATCACACAGATTGAGCTAGCCCCAAAGTAAGTTCGAGACTTGTGTTATGGGATACTAACTCAACGATACTATATTTTATAACAAATACATATATAGATAAACATCCAAGACCCATGCCAATCTGAAAAAGATCATTTTCCATCTTGACCTGGCCGGGGATCGAACCCGGTCACTCTGTGTCGCAGGCTGGCGTGTTGACCGCTGCGCCACGGAGCTAGTCACTCAATATTAGTCAAGCATAGAAACTGTGTCATGGTACGAATAAAATAGTTTTGTATTGGACACCATCTTTGTATTCACAATAAACCAAATCTCTCATGTCGCAGCCGCAGCTTGAAGCGATACTATTCCTTTTAATTGTAACCACAGAACCCTAAAAAGTTCGAAAAATATGCACGGATAGCGTACGTGGAAGCGCATACTCGTATTTTCATATTATCCTCGCTTAGCTGGTGCTGAGCCATGCGTTGTGACTACTTGTGATTTGTCTTTTATCTTTTTTCTACAATACACTTTGAACTAAAACTTTTGCTTGCATAATTGCGACGACAAAACGAGTTTTCCATTTATCATGTACTAGCTTTCGCCCGCGGCTCCGCCCGCGTCAATGTCGATCCCTCGGGATAAGTACTTTTTCCCGGGATAAAAGGTAGCCTATGCCTTCTCCACACTCCAGAGAACTTGTATGCAAAATTTCATGATGATCGGTTCAGTAGTAACGGCGTGAAAGCGTAACAAACAAACATACAAACAAATAAACAAACAAAAAAACAAACAAACAAATAAACAAACAAACAAACAAACAAATAAACAAACAAACAAACTCACTTTCGCATTTATAATATTAGTTAGGATTAGTGGCCAAATCAACTACCTGCTAGAATTATTACGTCTACCTCAAGCAAGGCGTCTTTGCACAGATTATCGAAGCTTCTGAGAAAGCCAAGTGGGTATCACGGATGTTTTGCGGCAGCTTGGAAAATCTAAAAATGTTGGTCAATCACATCCTTATCCTTACTAATATTATAAATGCGAAAGTGAGTTTGTTTGTTTGTTTGTTTGTTACGCTTTCACGCCGTAACTACTGAACCGATCATTATGAAATTTTGCATACAAGTTCTCTGGAGTGCGGAGAAGGACATAGGCTACCTTTTATCCCGGGAAAAAGTACTATTCCCGAGGGATCGACATTGACGCGAGCGGAGCCGCGGGCGAAAGCTAGTACACAAATAAATAGAAAAACTGGAATGGCTGTTTCGCTAGAAGCAGTATTGATATATTAAGGGTTTGACGGTTGTTTCCAACATTCGAAACATATTTAACTGGAAGATTTTAAAAAATGGCTATTATAGTGGCATGCAGACAAAGTTAGATGATTCATTTACGTAGCTGATCGAACGATTCAGAAATCGTCTCCCAATTTCGCGAATATCGCTAGACGCAGTCAATTCCAACCGATGATATCTGAAATCCTTCAAAAGCAGGCCTATACTTTTATTACTAAATAAGTAGTTAGTTTAAAATAAATCACGCAGATTGAGCTAGCCCCAAAGTTCGAGACTTGTAATATGGAATGCTTACTTATCTATACATATAATAAAACAGTAAAAATATTTTGTCTGTACATTTAGAATTTTTGACTGAAATGGATAGAGGGACAAAAGAATAATAGAAAGCAAAAAAACTTTTTTCGAATTTTTTGTCCAACTGTCTGTCTGTCTGTCTGTCTGTCTGTCTGTATGTATGATCACGATTATCTCCGAAAATACTGAACCGATTTTCTTCAAACTTTCACCAATTGCTTTGTTTTAACTCAGCAAAACATCTAACGTTTGTTTCATCAAAATCGGTTCATTAAAAAAAAAGTTATCGTCATTTGAATGAACTCAAGGCATTAGTTTGCCTGCAAATATACACGGTGAATTTTTTTCGTTTTGGACCCTTAAAGGGGTGACTCAGACCATCAAAATGAACACCTTTTCCGATGGGAACAATGCTGGAAATTATAAAAAAATCAACATTCCCTCCCATACAAACTGGCCGGGCGGCGGGACTCTTTTGTATGGAAATGACGAATTTTTTTTTGAGTTCCCAGCATTGGTCCCATAGAAAAAGTTGTTCATATTGATGACCTGAGTCACCCCTTTAAGGGTCCAAAACGATCAAAATTTCACCGTGTATAGCACTTAAATAGTAAGTGAATAAATAATGACATAAGAAAATTTAAATACAAAGTCAATTCATCATCAGCATGCATTATACCTATCCATACTAATATTATAAATGCGAAAGTAACTCAGTCTGTCTGTCTGTCTGTCTTCTTTTCACGCTTCAACCATTCAACCAATTTGGTTGAAGTTTGAGACCCGGGAAAGGACATAGGGTACCTATAGCCTAGAAACTTGAAATTTGGTACAGGGATTTTTTCAATGATGTGAGTGAGCGCTAAGAAAGTATTTTTAAGAAATTTAACTTCTATAGGGGTAAAATTGATATAGAATTTTCTTATTTCTGGACTTAGAAGTATGAAAGTAGGTATATAAGTCCTCGATTAAAATTAAAAAGATGTGTGTAGGTAGATGAAATTTGCAAAATTCCCCCCTTAAGGGATAAAATGGGGGTGGGTGGGTGGTATAAACTTTGTATGGAAATTTTCTCATTTCTAGACTTAGAAGTATGAAAATAGGTAAATAAATTTACGATATCAATTGAAAAAGATCTATGTAGGTCAACTGGAAAAAAATCCCCCAGAAGGGTAAAGTTTGTTTGAAAATTGGAAATTTTCTCATTTCTGGACTATGAAGTATGAAAATAAATAGGTATGTAAGTTCTCGATTACAATTAAAGATATATGTGGGTGAAATGGACAAAATTCACTCCTAAAGAGGTAAAATGGGAGGGTAAAGGTTTTATGGAAATATTCTCATTTCCGGACTTAGAAGTATAAATAATGTCCATACTTCCATACTAATACTAATATTTTAAATACGAAAGTCGTTTTTTTACGCTTCAACCATTGAACTGATTTGGATGAAATTTGGTATGGAGCTGTGAGGCCCGGGGAAGGACAGGAGGGTTTGATTCCGGGAAATTCTACTGTTCCCGAGGGATCGACACTAACGCGGGCGGAGCCGCGGGCAACAGCTAGTTGATAATATATGTTATAACAAATACATGGAAAGATAGACATGCAAAACGCAGCTCAATCTGAATAAGATAATTTTCCATGTTAACCTGACCGGGGGTCGAACCCGGTAACTCCAGGGAGACAGCCAGGCATGATGAGCAATAAAAATAGGCCACAGAGGTATGTCCAGCAATGAAAATATACCTAGTGGTTGAAATTATGATGATGAATTATGATAAACTCACGTCATTGGTGGAGACGAACCACGCCATCTCGGTACTGGACGCGAGCTGCCCGTTCACCAGGCACTTGATCTCGCTCTTCGTCCATCTGTTGTATATGTACACCACCGCTATCGCGTACCACCTGTTAAAGTTAAAAAAAATATATTTAATTAAGATCTCCTCTTCTTCTTCTCATCATCATCAGGTCTTTTAAGTCTCCACTGCAGGAGCATTACCCTCTCTGTACTACCGGAGTCATATTTGGCCAGAGCAGACAGAGGATTTGGCCTACACTCTCCTTGTTAGCTTCTTCTTCTCACCCAGTTACTTGACCATGCTGGTCTGTGAGAAAATAAAAAACGTAGAATGTACCAGCTGCTTCTCTTCCCGCGCAGATCAAGCCAATCGAGGGAATGGGTAAAATCTGAGGAATCATGTTAATAGGCGATGCGGCTAGCACCCCATCGCTATTTTGAGTCCGATTTTCCAACTAATGCTCACCAACAGGCTCAACGTGGCCTTCAACTCTCATAGCTCATAGCATCTCGGCTCTGTCTACCCCGAAAGCGAATAAGACGTGATACTATGTATATGCCACTTGCTTTTCCCCCATTCATCCGAGTGAGTACTATCCCAATACCTTCAATAAGATGATGTTAGAGAGGCAATGGTGGACCGCACCAATCTTACTCTGCATGCTGTCTCCGATTGTTTCGATACGTATACGCTCCCCCAACACGCTAAACGTGGTATCAGGTTCTTATGGCCTTAGGCTCTGTCTACCCCGAAAGTGATATAGACGTGATAATATGTATGTATGTATTGTCCTATAGGAACGGATATATTCAGCCCAACATCTTCCATAAATGTTACCTTTGGCGTAGCGTCTTGGGACGTCTTTTTATCGTAAGTGATAAAGAAGTGATTTTGTTTCTTTATTTTGATCTTGAATATGATTTGAAGTGACATTAGCTAAGAGCAAAACAAGAAACTGACTAATACATTTTTTCTAAACATACTTGCTATTAGGCTATACAAAGTATTTTATTAAGAAAAATTTGAGCGCGTTTATCCTCTATCTTACCTGATGGGAAGCAACGATGAGGTCTAGGGTGGTACACGCAAAATCAAATAATGCCTGTTCACTCTTCCCTTGAAAATCCCTAAATTGAACGAGCCGGGAAACAGCGACGCGAGGAGGTAATTCCATTCCTTCGCGGTTCGCATAATGAAGGAGGAGGCGAATCTAGAGTTATGAGAGCGATGAGCAGGAATATTAACCACATATGGATGGAATCCCTGCCCACGCAGTGGATAGTATCTACAATGGACCAGGATAGCATGAATCATAGGGTGTACAAACTAACCTCCTAGGCTGGAATTCGTATTTGACGCAGTGCTGGAACCCTTTGCCTCGCACCTTCATCGAAGTCAGCACGAGGCAGTTGCCAACGAAATGGGCCGTGTACCCCACGCCTTTGCTCGTCTTGAAGCTGAAAAGGGAAAGACTTTACTTATGCAAAATATAAACCTCATTCTTTTAAACTTTCGCGTTTAAGACACAGAGTAAAGTTTATTTTAGTTTTGAGTCCAATTACATAATCATGTTAATTTATATAAATAATAATAAATAAATATATACGGACAAATCACACAGATTGAGCTAGCCCCAAAGTAAGTTCGAGACTTGTGTTATGGGATACTAACACAACGATAGTATATTTTATAACAAATACATATATAGATACACATCCAAGACCCAAGCCAATCTGAAAAAGATCATTTTCCATCTTGACCTGGCCGGGGATCAAACCCGGTCACTCCGTGTCGCAGGCTGGCGTGTTGACCGCTGCGCCACGGAGCTAGTCAAATGTTAATTTATATGATAATATACAATTATAATATTATTACAATGTAATTTTTTTCATTTTAAGTAGTCACTTAAAAAATAAACGCATTTTTCAATTAGCCATGAATGAAGTATAATTTTAAATTTATATACTGTCAACTGTTTAATCTCTTTAGGCAGCTTATTAAATACCTTTGCGCACATGGCATAACAGTTTCTAGCACAAACTTGCGTACGAATATTCGGCAACACACATAATTATGTACATTATATATGAACGGGACTTAACCCTGCTAAGCCCCGTTTATGGATGCCGGCCGCTTTCATCCGGTCATTTTGGAAACTCTATGTCCAGCAGAGAACTTTTTGTGACATAAATAAATATATAGCGACAAATCACACAGATAAAGCTATGACTACTCTAAGTTGTAAACTTGTGTCGTGGGATAAAAACTCAATGATACTATATTTTTATTAAAATTCCGATGTTTCGAAAGTAGAAAGTCTGAAAGCATTTTCTGACGAGTCAACAAAACGCACTATAACAAAAATATTGTTGACATTGACAACTCTTTCAGACCCTCAGTATGACCCGTTTAATTAAATTCAATGCCCGGCTGGGTAAATTCAAGGCAATAAAACAATAATTGCATAGGCTTCATATATGTTTTAAATAATAAAATGATTTTTTTAATATAATATTATTCATTATTACAGTAGAATTGTTGTATAAATAAATTATAGGCCACTGTTCATATTTTGCTATAAATCACCTCAACAATCATAGCCAGAAAGTGAACAGATCCTTTTAAGAACAATGCCAACAAATTATATAATGGAAAACGCGGTTTTCAAAATACATAATTTCAAGAAAAGGAGCATCTTGGTTAGACTCTCTGTATAATTATAAACATCTAATTTGTGGTAGCACCCTTATCTTTTGTTGGTTGAAAAGTTGTTGGTACACACAATTACTTACAACTTTGTTAGGTTCTTGGTAGATTCAAGTTCATGTTAAATGTTTAATCATCTGAACTGTATTTAGGCACCGGAACTTACTTTATATACTTTTGCCGGGTTTTAACTTATACAAAACTTTGAATTTTCGTGTACGAGCGAGTAATCTCTCCAAAAATGTATTAACATGACTAACAGCCTCCGTGGTCCAGTGGTTAAGGTTTGCCTGTAGACCCGGGGGTTCTTGGGTTCGATTCCCACGGGAAGCATACTTTGTTTAGTTGTTTCCAGTTAGAACATTGCAGGCTTGAATCACCTGATTGTCTGATAATAAAGATGATTCCGTGCTTCGGAAGGCATGCTAAGCCGTTGGTCACGGCTGCCATCTGGTTGTCGTTACAGGAACCACAACTCTGACACCAAAGTGTGTATGGTCGATAGACCGTGTCACCTACACGAAATGATGATGACCTGAATTTTTTTTTTTGTAGGCTTTAATTTAGATTTTCAATACCTAATACTTATTTACTTTACAAACTAGCGACCGGCTCCGGCTTCGCACAGGTGCAAAGTACTAATAGGGGGCAGTAATTAATACATATAAACCGTCCTCTTGATCACTCTCACACTACACACACGAAAAACTAACAACTAGAATTTTCCCGACCAAACGCCTGCATCATGAAGCGTAGATCTGTGTTAGTAGTTCACATAGATTATATTTCGTCACTTTGTTCGAAGATATAGATAAGTAAATATATGTATGTATTTAAATACATATATTAGTGTAATAGGTATAATAATATGTAGCCCTTTTATTGTTCGAGCAAATCGCACGCTTTTCAGATTTTACAAATCAAAAAAGATAAAAGTTTTATTCGTTTTTTTTTGTTTTGACTACTGGTCACCCCATTACCCAGCCCGGCCGCCGCGCCATCTTTACTTCATTCTTTAGAGTTACTTAAAATCCGGCAAAAATTAAATAGGGCAGGGCTGGGTGGGAGTATCCTCTATATCTTCGAAAAAGTGACTCATATAATACTGATCGAACTTCACTTGGAAGTTCGTTTGATCATGTATTATTTTTACTTACCAATATAAGTAAGGCTTCTCCCTCTCGATGTTGACAGAGTTGATGGGGTCTAGCCGGAACCACGTGGTGAACGTGAACCCGTTCTCGTACGGCCACCGCGCCAGAGGGGGCAGTACCACCGCCTGTAACAACGACAAGAAAATGTTAAATTCATGATTTATATCTCGCACATTTTTTTTATCTGACTAGCTCCGTGGCGCAGCGGTCAACACGCCTGCCTACGACACGGAGTGACCGGGTTCGATCCCCGGCCAGGTCAAGATGGAAAATGATCTTTTTCAGATTGGCCTGGGTCTTGGATGTTTATCTTTATATGTATTTGTTATAAAATATAGTATCGTTGAGTTAGTATCCCATAACACAAGTCTTGAACTTACTTTGGGGCTAGCTCAATCTGTGTGATTTGTCCGTATATATTTATTTATTTATTTTATTTATCTGTAGCATGAAGACTACCGTCATACAGAATCTCCACAGACAATGGTATACTTAGATGCCCAGCGTGCCCTCCGCCCTGAACGCTGGAGGACCTGCATAATGCTACACCTAGTGTCAAAGTCAAAGTCAAAGATTTCTATTCAAAATTGGATACATGTATCTCTTTTTGAACTTCATATTTGTATTTCTTAATTTTGTTTAATTTTTACAAAATCGAAATACTACTAGCGTTTGGAAACGACCGCTGGTGAGAAGAATACGCCGTATATATAATATGTGTAGTACAAGTAGCCCAGTACTGGGCCCAGAAAAATATAGTATAATTGGGTGGATATCGACACGCGAAGAAGAAGAAGACCGTCTTACACAGTTCCGTGTGAAAGAAAAACTGCTGTTTAATTAATAATATATGTCGTAGTAGACAAATAATTATATATAATTGTGGTTTGTTTGGCAATATCCTCCCATGGAACGAGGTACCCTATGGGAGACGCCTGTGTATAGCATGTAGTCGTGGTAAAGCCACGCTACAGGCAAAACTAATTTCTCGTAGTATGAATTATTTGTCCGGGGAAGTACCACACTCTCGAAGCACTACCGGTTCTATGCTTCGCTCATTGAGCGAGGGAGGGAGTCGGAGGCCCATCCTCTAACTCTCTAAAAGGCCAGCAACGCACCTGTCACACCATGGTGTTGCAGTTGTCCATTGGCAGCGGTGATCACTTACTATCAGGTGACCCGCTTACTCGTTTGCCGTACTATACCATAAAAAAATGAAGCAGTCGACTTCTTGCGACTGAAATGATAATGATGAATGAATGTGTCAAATTGAACTGAAAAAGGTAAGAAAAGAAAACGATTGAAAAAGGAATCGCATTCATAAAAAATAAATAACCCCTTTGATAGGTACCTAGTTTATTTAAAAAGTATGAACAACATATTTCTTTGCGTCAAAGGGAGAGCGTGATGGATGTCTCAATTTAGGGCCTTTGTCCTTTAACGGGAAAGGGGCGTATTTGTTTGTGAGCGCGGTGGAGTTTGTTTGTCAATACGAAATGTGTTACAACCTTTTCACTGTACATTTGTAAAGGCAATGTGTGTTATTAGTGTTATTATATGTGAATAGTGTTGAAGTTGTGTTAATTTTGTTGCCCTTTCCCATATTGGTATTGTTTTTTACGGCCCTGGTTTCGAGTCCTTTAGAGTCTTTCTTCATTTATTACGCCAATTGGTGAGTTATTCTTGTTTATCAACGAAATGATGGTTCGCATCGCGTGGTGTATAATTCTTTGAGGATGGTGTAATTTCGTTGATACGACGTTCTCCATTGGGCATTTTAAAGACTTTAGACAAAAAACTAAGTTATAATGTTTACATTGATCTTTTGTCTGCCAAAAATTGCGTATTCTAAATTATTCGTTAAAACACATTGTTGAATAGAAAAAATAAGATTATAAAATTTGATCGAATAGTGTTTCTGTGAAATATTTTTATTCACGTAAATAATAGTTGAAACAATAATACCTATTCGAAGTAAAATCACAAGGATTAAATATTATAGGGAAAAAAATCTGCGAAACGTAAGTTTTTGGACTTTTTTTTCTGTTAAACTATTTAGAAACTGCCTCTCCTGTTTTTCTACGTAATAAGCTTTTATTAACAAAATATTACTTTGATTATGAATATTTGATTAGTATAAAGAAATATTATACTTTATTTCAACATAAATCAATGATTTAAAAATATATATACAAAATGCGATACAACTGCTGTCCAGTCTGTATGCCCAAGAATGGAATTTATTAAGTTTTATAAGATTTAGTAACAGCCTCCGTGGTCCAGTGGTTAAGGCATTTGCCTGTTGACCCGGGGTCGTGGGTTCGATTCCCACCGGAAGCATACTTTGTTTAGTTGTTTCCAGTTTGGTTAGGATATTGCAGGCTTGAATCACCTGATTGTCTGATAATAAAGATGATTCCGTGCTTCGGAAGGCACGTTAAGCCGGTGGTCCCGGCTGCCATCTGGTAGTCGTTAAAGGAACCACGTTAGTGGCCAAGAGGCGGTTCCGAAGAACTCTGACACCAGGGTGTGCATGGTCGATTGACCGTGACACCTACTCGAAATGATGATGATATAAGATTTAGTCACAATCATTATTTATTAATAAGTTTCATAAATAAGTTTCATAATAGTTTAGTAAATATCTCGGAAGTTGTTATTTAACAAATAAAATCAAAATGAAAGCAAACATGTTGATAAATAAGTTGTTTATCGTCTAAAGTCAAGAAAATACTTCGGTGTCGATAAACAAATACTAGGGTGACATGACAGCAAAGAAGTCTTCCGGCCGAATAAATCCGAAACACAGCCCAAATACCCACTAACTAGACTTCGCTTTTCTCGAACATAATAAAATATTTCCATAAATATGGATGACATGCGATAAACACGAGAGAAATATCCTTTTAACATAAATTTCCGTCAAAAATAAAAATAGGGCTATCCCAGCACGCCCGCCCGGGCGCCCGGGAAGCGACCGTAAAAATATTCGCGAATTATGAATGGTATCCGGCGGAAGAGTGATGGCGCTTTACTACGAGTGTTTATGCAAGCCTGGTAGTTATGCTATGCATGTTTTGCATAAATATTTTATAACACGAAAAACGTAAATTTTGAGAATTAAGTGATGGATAACGATTTTTAATTTCCTAATCGTAAAACAGGTCGAAAATAATACAATTTTAATATTACGAGTACCATCGACCTGACTAGGTCTTCGCCTGACCCTGGTTGTAAAAATATGGAATCCCTTGTCTACAACAATTATTTGAATTCAAAATCAATGTAAAAATACATGATTTGATGTCTTCAAAACTGACTTCCAAAGGTGGTCCAGCTTCCAATATAGAGCAGATCGTAAGCACAGTTTATCAGATGGTTGAATAATACTTTTAAAAGTCTAAAGCCAAAACAATTTTACTATAATTAATGCCAAGTGTTTATTTATTTTAAGTAGGGGGCCACCCGGCTGCGAAATGCGATACAACTGCTGTCCAGTCTGTATGCCCAAGAATGGAATTTATTAAGTTTTATAAGATTTAGTAACAGCCTCCGTGGTCCAGTGGTTAAGGCATTTGCCTGTTGACCCGGGGTCGTGGGTTCGATTCCCACCGGAAGCATACTTTGTTTAGTTGTTTCCAGTTTGGTTAGGACATTGCAAGCTTGAATCACCTGATTGTCTGATAATAAAGATGATTCCGTGCTTCGGAAGGCACGTTAAGCCGGTGGTCCCGGCTGCCATCTGGTAGTCGTTAAAGGAACCATGTTAGTGGCCAAGAGGCGGTTCCGAAGAACTCTGACACCAGGGTGTGCATGGTCGATTGACCGTGACACCTACTCGAAATAATGATGATATAAGATTTAGTCACAATCATTATTTATTAATAAGTTTCATAAATAAGTTTCATAATAGTTCAGTAAATATCTCGGAAGTTGTTATTTAACAAATAAAATCAAAATGAAAGCAAACATGTTGATAAATAAGTTGTTTATCGTCTAAAGTCAAGAAAATACTTCGGTGCGCGATTTATACATTATACATATAAACCTTCCCAGAAAATGTCCTACATGTTCTTGAAGAGAACCGTATGAAAATCACCCCAGCAGTTAACAAGTTTAGCCGACAAACAGATGTGTGTATTTTTACATATTGATTTTAATGTTTGTTTACTTTCACACCTTAACTACTTTCGTAATCAATCCGAAAATGATCTATAAAAGTTTTTTCTCTTCTTGGTTTGTTTGCTGCTACATGTGATTTATTTCCGACTGTTCTTAACCCTCGTCTTCTTAACTAAAAAAAAGCAAAACGAGCATCCACAAATGAAATAATCCCCGAGTTCATTGCATCCGAAGCTGCTTGAAAAAGATTTTCGCGGACGGAAAATATTTTTCCCCGGCGGACCTCTCGGTTGAGAACAAAATCATCTTGCGCCTTTGGGATTGCAGTTTTGTCATATGCCGTTAATTCATGTGTGAGGA
This sequence comes from Elegia similella, assembly GCA_947532085.1. Lineage (NCBI taxonomy): Eukaryota > Metazoa > Arthropoda > Insecta > Lepidoptera > Pyralidae > Elegia > Elegia similella. The sequence goes on from OX383944.1 coordinate 3,292,292, forward strand.
TACCCTTATCCTTACTAATATTATAAATGCGAAAGTGAGTTTGTTTGTTTATTTGTTTGTTATGCTTTCACGCCGTAGCTACTGAACCGATCATCATGAAATTCTCCATACAAGTTCTCTGGAGTACGGAGAAGGACATAGGCTACCTTTTATGCCGGGAAAAAGTACTATTCCCGAGGGATCGACATTGACGCGGGCGGAGCCGCGGGCGATAGCTAGTAATACATACTTTTCTGACAGACACACTACTTTCCGAGATCTAGAAAATTGGTTAACAACTTTCATACGTCGAAAAATATAAGCTGGTGCAGTTGTTGCAAAGATTACCAGACAAAATGCAATACGTGATGATACGAGTATGTTGCAGCTTTATTTATAAATCAAATAATTTTGTACGGCCAAATTCTCAATCTGATAGGACAAGCCGATATTCGTGTACAGAAAACTTAAATATTCAGGTTCGCAGCCTATTACGATTTGAATTTAGACTGAAAATCTCGAATATTGTAAATTCCTCTAGCCATTGTAGCCATCAATGTCAGCTCTTCATCAAAATAAATCCTTCAGAACCCAGGCAAATCTTAATAGCTATTTCCCGTTCAACTCGTGAACGGGTGCTGCCAGGGGGGACAGGTCTGCTCGGCCTCTTTGACACTTTTATCATATCTGTTGTTTATCATATCTGTTGTTGTTGCACGCTCGATCGCTAACATAACGTGTTCCACAAAAATATGTTAATTAAAATTGTATATAACATGACATCAAAAAAAAAAGAAAAGAAAAATATTAAATATCATACAAAGCCCTTCAGGCAAGTAGGCGACCAATACCGTTGAAGAGTTTCTTTCGGCGTCTTCTTCTCTGCAGTGGTCGGTTCCGAAACGCTAGTAGTTTGTAGCTTTTAAACAATAATTAATAATTTGAATATAATATAATAAGTATTATTTAATTTTAAATGTGAATTGACGTGAAAAAGTGCCTGAAAAGGCCTATTTTCTGAATAAATCTTTGAATCTTTGAATCTTTGAATCCGTCACAGAAACAAGATAAACACATTCTTGTTCTAAATCCTGACAACTTACAAACCCTAAATTAAATTAGGTCCCTCCCCTAGGCTAAGATAATTTAATTAAGAACCATTAATCACACTGCGCAACCACGTTTTCACCCTCGGAGTACCAGGCGAGCAGACGCGGCTAAGAAGCGTCAGTCCGCCCGTCAGATCTCGGGATAAGCGCGACAGAGAGAAATGGACCGGCCCCGGGCACGACGGCGATAAATAAGGAAAAAAACGGACACACAGATAGCCCAGTATGTCACGCGGATTACGCCCGAGCCCCTATTTGAATAAGAATTGCCAATAAAGGAGACCGTTTAGACTCGCCTCCTGAGATGTCCTGATTTGCTGGTCTGAAAGATGTTTCTTTGGAACTTCCAAAAACAGATAATGTTATATTTTTCATTTGAGTGTCTACAATACAAGGTCTTCAGGGGCCTGATTATCGCCACGACAAAATACCATAAATACCATTCAAGACATTTTTGTAGACCTTTTCAGGTATACAATACTGTACAACATCATTTTGATCTATCTCGTAGGTTTCAGCCAGAGTTTGCATAAAGCGCAAAAAAATGTGTTTATTTGAGACGTCACATTAGAAACCTCTAAAACTATCAGTGTTTCTCTACTCTATATTATGCATGTATTATACATATAAAACGTACTCTTTAATCGCTCTATCTATTAAAAAAAACCGCTTCAATATCCGTTGCGTAATTTTAAAGATCAAAGCATACATAGGGACAGACAGGCAGCGAGAAGCGACTATGTTTTATAGTTTGTAGTGATAGTAGTTTTAAGTCTACCTATTAAAGCTTTTTTTGGCTCAATAAAGTTTTTAAATAAATAAATAAATAAATAGTGATGGTTTTAATATAACAAAAAACTATTCTCAAAATCTATCAAAATAGCTGTTTCCGCCCGGGATCGAACCGGGGACCTTGTGCGTGTGAAGCACACGTGATAACCGCTACACTACGGAAACTTGATATCTACAGGCTAAAGTTAATATTTGTTTCAGTTTCAACTGTCTATATCTTTATTACTTTCACTTCTTAATGATATCTCATTATCTGACAGGTTTATTGCAGAAGTCGATAAGATCGGTAAAGCTAAATTTATTTTTTATTACTCAATTACTCTAATCTAGCCTGATAGAGGCTATATTAAAAACAACAATATCACAAGACAAGGTAGTATTATTATATTAGACATGTGTATTTACATTACCGATATCCAAATCTCAAAAAGTAAGTGAACTTAAGAATGTTTGTGACATAACTGTTTTATCACCATTCTATCTAAACACAATTTAAAAACATGTACTTTAACTCCAAATCTCTTTTTAACCAACTTCAAAAAAGGAGGAGGTTACCAATTTGCTTATTTATTTTATAAATATTTGTGTGTGATTCAAGAGGAAGATTATATGTACATTGCACCCGTGGGAAACGATCAGATGATGATGATGAAAATATATAAGTCAGGACTCAGAACACTACAGTGTATACAAAACTTTTACCCATTTTTAACTTTCATTCTGTTGTCCAATTGTATTTCCTTCAGGATCAAGTGGTTTATGCCTGTGTCGTATGGTACCTGTCTAGTATATTTGGAGATGGGCCTAGTACCACATTTATTGAGTAGTCGGTCAAATAACTCGGTTTTAGTAATATTAATTTTCAAATGAAAATTTCCTTGAAATTCCTTCAGTTTTGACTACCATAAAAGTAAAAACATAATTATTTACTTATTTAACAATTTGAACGCATATAATCAGGCGACTTTTCAGCACTCCTATTATATCAGACGTCCTTTGACATTTAAATCAAATATGGCGTTGAAAAGGTTTAAAAATAGTCAGTTGAACCGAGTACGAAAAAAATACTCGGCACCAATACTCGGCAGTCAAAAGAGTTATTCGGCCAAGTACGAGTACTGAAAAAGGTGCCTATTATGCAGAGTACCAAATAACCAAGTACTCGGCCCATATTTGTGCTTTATTGTTATCGTAACAAATCAAACAAAAAACGTGATGGCGGCGTAAGCGAGGAGTTTGTTTTACTTTCCTTCAAAGCCATCGAAAATCCTTAACTAAAATTAACTTAATCAAAGTTGGCATCCCTCATAATACCAAAATACCAGAATATTTGCGATTGAAAATTAATTATGTACCAGGAAAACATAACAAGCCGAGAGTTTCCTGACCGGCGCTCTCAGGCTCGCTCCCGAATCTTAAATAAATAATTACTAAGGGCACAAAGGTCGAGTACAATTCGGCTCGCCCGAAATTATCCTTTATTATATTAAAATATTCAAAACATCTTCGCTTTGGAAAATTTGGACAATTTGCAATGCAGCCCCTTTGTTAAAATAGAATTAACTTACCTACAAACAAAGCGTGAGTTCGAAAAACGTCGAGGATTATCGGAACGACTGTTTATATAAAATTGCATGTATTACTAATATTTAAATCAACTATCCATACCAAACCTAAACTCTTGACAAGTTAAGGCGAGAAAACGCAACTAACAAGCCCTCATTAACTACTCATTAACTGTCAGCGGCCGAGAGGCGCTTACGAAGAACTCTGACACCAGGGTGTGCATGGTCGATTGACCGTGACACCTACTCGAAATGATGATGATGATTAACTACCCAGCCATGGATAGAACCAGACTTAAAAGTCGGAACAGTTTTCTGGGCTCCACAAATGCACTTTCTTCTCCTGATGTAGTCACTTGGGCATACATGCCCCGGATGTCCCACCTCTTGTACGAGAGAGGATTTGGCGAAAGCCACGGATGCGGCTGTAAAGGTTGCATCATTCTGGGCAAGATTCATTTAATCGTTTGGACCATTCACACGATAGAAGAAGAAAAAGTCACTAAGGCAAGATTAGAACTTTGGAAAAAAATAATATCCCCTCCTTCTGATTACATTAGCCCATCTGAGGAACTGCCTCCTGACCATGATTTGTCTTGGCTGGTTTGGAGATCTATCAATAGGCTGAGGACCCAGGTTGGTCGCTGCAAAAGCAATATGGTTAGATGGGGTTTCGCAAATGATACCAAGTGCCCGTGTGGCTACGATTCGAAGACAATGTGACACCTACTTGAATGTCTATCTTGTACCACATCTTGTACAATAAAGTTATTCCAGGTAAAAATATTCCATACAATCAAGCGCTTTTTCGTGCATACATACATAAATACTATCACGTTTTTTTCCCTTGTGGGGTAGACAGAGCCCAGGTCATTAAGACCGTTTAGACCTAAAAGCCACTTGTAGGATATTGGTGACCGTTGGGTGGAAAACGGAATCAAAATAGTAATGGGTTGCTAGCCGCCTTGCCTACCAACATGATTCCTCAGATTTAACATGTTAGTGAAACGATATAAATTAAATTATTCATATGGTTTATGTCTTATAATTCTTATATTGCTAAGAACTTTAGATGTAACTTTAGATCTAACGTAATAAAATGACCATATCTAACTTATGTTACTTATAAAGTGCTTTCTTAAGCATACAGGCTGAAATTGAATTTATTAGCATACGTTTAAGAAGTAGCTCAGACCACGAATCTGAACAACTTTCAATAAGGGACCAACTCCGAAATTTTAAAAAAAAAAATCAGCTGTTCCATTGTTTTTGGCCAAGTAGATATTCGACTTTAGTATGAGAGAGCAGATAATTTTTTTTTTACGATGTCGAAGTTGGTCCCATAATGAAAGTTGTTCAGTTTCGTGGTCTGAGTCACTCCTTAAACGTTTACTAGTGAATTTTCACCTGACACTAGGAAACAATCCCCGAAACGATCACAAATTATAAGCTCCCGCCAGCGTTTCAAACACAGTCCGCTTCGCTTATGGCTTCCAATAGACCTATCATCGTCGCCAGCTGCGAACTCTCAAAATATGGCCACAGTTTATAAATAAGCAGTTTCTCACTCTGAAATATTGAGGTCCGCAGGTGACGCACAAAGTTGGGAACATTAATTCAGTTTGGGGTGGCCCGATTATCTCGTCGTTATGGTCACTTAGCTAGATATTTATTTGGCAGATACTCTGTTACTAGTCACTCAGATCAGAGCTTATCAAGTTTCGCCAAGTTGCTAACCACAGAACAACAAACACATTAGAAGTGTTATCACGCGTGATTTCTATGAAAACCAGCGTCCCTCATTTCAAGCATACTACTAACGCAACACAATACTTCACTTCTTTTTCTGATTTACCGATGAGTAGTTGCACTAGGACTTCTCAATTTACACGTTAGAATAGCACAAGTCGGCATTTTTCGTATTTTTTTTTCACGTTTTTCGAGCTACGCTCGCACATTTGAGCGACCCGCGGCTTACATCATGTAGGTCGCGTGTCAGCTATATTAATAATATAAATAGCTCCATTATCTTAAAATATATCGAGTTACATATCGATGGCGTCATGATACACACATCGAACGGTCGGCGATACTATAGCGCCTGGACACTGCTATCGAGAAAGGATCCGTCACACCCAGCCATCATGTAACCAGCAAGAACAATAAATTACTTTCTCCGTGAGGTGATCTTGTGTCTCCACACCACCGTCTTCAACCCAGCAAGCAGCAACATCTCTTCATGTATGGTGTTGGGCCTAACACCAAGTCTGGCACCATACACACGTAAATCACACTTTTGTTCCTTTGACGATCGCGGGAGAAACTACTTAGGTGATTCAAGTAAGCTGATCGAGCGCATTGTCGGCGCGCGTGCCACGCCCCCTTGCCATTTCTAATGTCTTTGTTGTTCTGTGTTACTAACAAACGTGTAACTACAAAAAAAGATTTTGAGTTAACGCAATTGCTTTTAAATAAAGTTTAGATTAAAAAAGCCAATTGTATAGAAAGAGTATAAAGAAGTCGATAGAAAATACACTGAAAATAACAGCACACGGTGTTACCGATATTTTTATCGCAGTATTGAAAACCAATCTCGGTAATTTAATTTGTATGTCAAATACAAAAACGAATAAAAAAGTACTAGGTAATTTCACCGACGTGATAAATTGGGAAATCAAGTGTCACTCGAATGCAATCACGACAATATCACGTATCGGTTTTTTTTTTAAATTCTAACATGCATATTTTTAAAAAAGAAACTCGCACAATAAAATTCTAGATGTGCCTTGCTCTATCAAATAAATTATGAGGTGCATTGAAAATTTCAATGTTATTTTGCTACTTGTAACACATACTATCACGTCTTTTTCCCTTTCGGGGTATACAGTAAATGCAAAGACACAAGAAATGAAAAAAAAAGAAGTAAAATAGACATCAAATTAAAAACCCTTCAGGCGAGTAGGCGACCAATACTGCTCAAAAGAGTTTATTTTGGCGTCTCTTCTCTGCAGTGGTCGGTTACGAAACGCTTGTAGTCTGTGGCTTTTGCACGTCAATTAATAATATAAATTACTAAATTAGTTCCTTTAAAATGTGATTTGACGTGAAAAAAAAATATTTTCTTAATATACGTTTTGATTTTGAATCAAATCTTCCTCACTATAATATTGGTGTAGAAGTGTAGATAGCGTACTGGCTGTCGGCTGCGACTTTGCTCGTGTTAGTGTAATTTCCTCAGAAACAGAACTTTTTCCGGGAAAAAGGTAAACTTTGTCCTTCTCCGAATCCTAGACACCGCTCGTACTAAATTTCATGATGATCGGTTCAGTAGTTGAAGCGTAAAAGAAAGAAATAAACATACAAACTCACTTTCGCATTCTTAATCCTAATAGAATATAGGATAAGGCTATCTCACGTCAGTTTTAATGATATAGATACAAATTGTTATAATCGAAGTAAAATAAAACTTCAGCTAAAGTTTGCAAACTTCCCCGCCGGTTTTTGTGTTCGCCGGGTTAGTTCTGCAAATCTGGAGTTTCAGATTTCCTACAACTTTGACTTTGTAGACTTTCAAATATCTACAGATTGGGAATTAATAAATCTTTATTTTTACAAGCTTTTATTTAGTTTCACCCGTCCCGATGTTTGTCTGTAATAAGATCGGATGACAACAAAATATTATGGAATCGTTTCGCTGATCTGATAATGGACTCCATTATCAGATCAGCCAAAACAAGGTACTTACACCAATCGTGTTTGCTGGGCTCATTTAATTTGTCTTGGAAAACACTACAGTGTGGATTGGTTTATAATAAACTAGCGACCCGCCCCGGCTTCGCACGGGTGCGATAAATTATATATATAAACCTTCCTCTTGAATCAGTCTATCTATAAAATAATAATATAATAATAATAATAATAACTCATTTATTTCAGGCAATAGTATTGTACTTACAATTATGTACAATACCAGAGGCCCATATTATAAATACCTTACAGACTAACATACATAAAGTTCATAAAATAAATACCTTATAACTAACATAAATAATATAATATATCCTATCCTATATCACACGTAGTGCCGGCGACGTGTGATGCGCGGTGACGTCAGGCAGCCGACCTCGGAACCTCCGAAACACGACTCCCTGCGGCCAAAAGTCCTCCTTCATGAAGGTTGGCAGATGATGCGTCGGCACTCTCACCACATAAGAATTGAAGTTCGCTTTGTGGCGAGACTGCAGACGTTCAACCCTCAAGGTGAAGGTGGACTTCTTTCGGACGTAGTCCACGACCTCCTCTACCCTCGTGGACCAGTGCAGGCGGGACACGTACAGCTGCGTCGATGGTACGGCAGGACGCAGCGGAGAATCCGGTCCGATCGGCGCCGTTCCGCAGTCAAATAAACCGCATCAAAATCCGTTGCGTAGTTTTAAAGATCTAAGCATACATAGGGACGAACAGACAGCAGGAAGCGACTTTGTTTTATACTATATAATATTATGAAGCTTGCCAAAGAAATGTAATTTTTGCAAAAAATCTTTTTTAAGCTAATCAACAAAACTAGATGACGTATAGAAACTGATTTTGGAGATTATTAAAGCTTCTTTCTTTTTAGGGTTCCGTACCTCAAAAGGAATAAAACGGGTAAGTAATATAACATATAAACACAAAATATATATAATTTAAGATAAATATCAACGAAACATATAATTTTGGTTAGTATAATTATCAAGTAAGATAAAAATCGAGAGAAATAACTTTAAAAAAACTAAAATCTCTAATTATAACAATCATTCAACATATCAAACCTTTATTATACCGTTTTATTATTATAAACTTTAAAATATCGATTAGTTGTTATGTATAATAAACTTTATATATACATATTAGTACAGATAATAATCATTGGTTATACGAATTAATTGGTAAAAGATTCTCAATAAACCTAATAATTAAATTAAAAAAAAAACCTAGCATCTCAAACAATTTTATTTTACGAGTTTCTTCCATATCTCCAAAGTTCTCCATTATATCTTCACCAAATTAAAATAGGAAAAACTTAGTAGTAAAGGCTATTAAATAAAAAGGAAATATCAAAATCGGTTTACAATTGGCGAAGATATCGTGTAACAAACATACATAAAAAAAGAAACATACAGTCAAATTGATAACCTCATCCTTTTTTGAAGCCGTTTAATAAATTATCTTATTTATTTTTATAGAACGCCTAGCCGAAAATTAATAGCAACCTGACGATATCGTAAACGCAAAAAAATATTAATGAAACAAGAAAAGATAACATTATATTAAAACGAAGATCTGAATATTACGAGTGTGAATTTCTTCTCGAATATAAGTAAAAAAAAATTTAAAATATAGGTATACTAAAAAATACTTTGAAAAATTGTGATATTTATTTCTAACTTTGTCCCAATATTTACATACAATAAAATATTATAAAAATTATATTTCTACTTTAAAAAAATTGTGATACATACAAAATGCGCGCGCATTTTGTATGTATCACAATTTTTTTATTTATATTATACTTTGCTAATATTTACATACAATTAAATATTGTGAAAGTTATATTTCTACTTTTAAAAAAAATGTGATACATTCAAAATGCGCGCGCATTTTGTATGTGTCACATTTTTTTTTAATTTATATTACACTTTTTTTTTTATTTATATTACACTTTGTCCTAATATTTATATTAGGGTGTCCCAAAAAAATCAAAGTCGTTATTTTTTTACGCATACCCTCTAATTTTTTTACTTTTAAGTCAAAACGATTATAAATAAAATTTCAAGAAGATAGGACCACGGTAACCCGTGCCGACTTACGTTGATATATGTCAGTACTTGCTCTCTAAGGCTGACGCGACCTAACGTGTCGATGTGCTTGTGATTACTTAATAATTGGTTATAGAGCACGCATTGTTTTCAATCAGTCAACATGTCAGTAGAAATATACTGTTCCAAAAGGAATATATTTTTATTAGGTGACGTAAAACATCTAATAAGGGGTTCAAAACTTCCGTATAATGAACAAGTTCAAGCAGTTTTATTTTACAATATCCGTGAAGTGAATTTAACTGTCAATGAAAGCGCGAATCTCACTATTCGCGAGTGTATTGTATATTGGGAAAAGGCACGTATTCCTACTAAATCTTTACCTAATTATGTGAAGAAACTTATTAATTTATATCAAGTTCGGAGGGACTTCCAAAAAATACATAAAAGACACAAGACGCATTTAAGCAGCGCTGTAAAGAGTCAAGACTGACAACGATTTAGATAATTTGTTTGATATTACACACCGACGCTCTTCAATTTTTTTAAGTAAATGAGTTTATAATCTTTTTACAGCGGCAAAGAGAGCCAGGCCGACCTGGTCACTAAGCAGGAATGGATACAAAATTTACTGATAGAGAGGAAAGAGCGCGCCTCAGTTCGTCCCAGTACTGAGGCGCGCCCTTTTTTTGATGAACAAAATGAAAAACAATAGGTTGCACTCGTGGAGTCAAGTCACGTGTCCATCTTACGAATTTTTGATCAGGTCACGTGTTCTGACGCGAGTTTAACATTTTTTATCCATCCCAAAAGGTGCACAACGCCGCTAAAGAAGTTTTCACTTTAAAAACGACGTGCTAAATATTTGTCTGAGCCGACTCCTTCCACATCACCTTATGTACTGAATCTAATGTAAACTTAGATGTATAAAAGGACGTACTGAATCTTGTTAAATACATGCTGCAAAACACCTCTGCGGAAAAATTGCATTACTCCAAAGCTAGTAGCAGCGCAAAGATAGGTGTCAATTGAGTACGAGTATGAGAGATTCTGTGTTCAGTCTTGAAGCAAATATTGAAGCACTTGGTTATAATATTGATGAATTTCCGATAAGTAAGTCTTCTCCAATGAACTTCAGCAATAAATCACCTTACCAAGATTTGTGCTTTTTGAAATCAATGAAGTCGTACGAGAAAACTGATAACACGATTTCAAAAGCAGCCTTGCAGAAGATAACTCAGTATTTGTGGTTAACTGACGAATTTTCTATATTATCACTATTTGACGATGATGTGGACCAAGAAACTAAAGTTAAAATGGATAATTTACCCAAAAAGCAAAAAAATCATGGAAAACGATACTATCCCATCGAGAGAAGGACTTTGCGGTTCATTGTACGGTTAATTGTAAGTTTATTAAAGAACATTGGCATTTATAGTTTTAAATGTTTTTACCTTCGTTTTTTGGAAAAGTATATTTTTTTAAGTCATCACTTATTTATGTTTCAGGAAAAAAAATCATCTCTGACTTCATTTCAGTAAAAACTTGCAGCAAGTCCATGTTCAATCGCCTTAAAATTGAAGACAATATTTTACATGAATGTAGAATATTGTCGTCTTTGTGGACGAATAATACTTCGTTTTAAGAGCTTTAGCTTCTTAGCTAGAAAGAAAATTTCGGCACTGAGGGTAGTAAACGATGTAGTGAAAGAGCAATTAGGTTGATGCAAGACTTTCATGGATTAATCACAGTTGAGGAGGGACAAAACAAGTTTTATTACATTGCGTAGGTACAAGAACACTGGAAAATTAATCCTGACTGCAAAAAACGAACGTCAAAAAGAAAATTTGTACAATTATATTATTTTTTAATGTAAATGAGTAAATAATATACTATTCGGGTGCATTGGAGTTTTAATTAAGTAACAAAAATTAAATTCTTAATTCCTCCTATAGTACGTCAGTACAAATTTTAATGTCAAAAGTTTGGCATCAAGTCGGCACGGGTTATTATTGTCCAATCGTAATAATATTTATTATTTGAGTCAATAAGGTCAAACGCAATAAAAATAAAGGGTATGAGTATTTGATTTAGTCTTGGGACACCCTAATTTACATACCATAAAATATTGTAAAAATTATTTTTCTACTTTAAAAAAAATTGTGATACATACAAAATGCGCGTTTAAGTATTTCATACTTTGTCTTTATATTTACATGCAATAAAATATTGTAATAAGTTCTTTTGTTTTTTATAGTTTTTTGTAATCCTTTGAAGTTAATGACTTCTTGTATTACTTTCCGTTTGCTTTACTGATGAAATCGATTACCTATTATTAGTTATTCGATAGTCTGTTTGAATGATGCACCTTTTGCTGGCTACTCCGATGTTTTTACAAGAAAATGAAGTTTATGAGCTTGCGCAAATATGACTTATTTTGTAGGTATTACTGAAATAATTCAAATTCGCAAAATAGACATGGGTCTATATATATTTTTAATATGTATACATTTTATAGATTTTGATTCATATTTATTTTAAATACTATACTTTTTGAATGGTATACATTTTGGCAGGTATACTGCACAAGTTGTATAACAAACAGGTGATATTTAGTATACATAAACGTTATAAAAAATTTATGCTTTTCGTATTGAAAATATTATGAATTTTATAGCTTTTAAGAATATAATCAGTAATGATTATGTCAAGTTAACCTTATATCTTTTGAACTTTATTGAAATGAAAATATATAATTTGTTATTATATCAATCAATACGCACCCGAATAAAACGGAACCCTTATATAGGATCACTTGGTTGTCTGTTTGTCGTTGACCGTTTTCTCAGAAACGCGTAGAGTTATCCAGCTGAAATTCATATCAAATACTCAGGTCTACTGTCCCTTGGAGCTGCAAAATAATCAAACTTCTAAGCAAGAGCAATCAATAGATACAGCTGGTTATGCCGCAAATTTTCGTGTTTTTTTCGACATTCGCAAGGGAATACCAACAGGGTATTTCCCAGGAACACAGAATCTTGAAATTTGGTACGAAGCAACGTCTTATATATAACACAGATGAAGGAAAAATTGCAAAAAGCATATTTTTTTGTTACATCATATAATAAAAATATTTTTAACAATTTTTCGATAATTTCAAACTATAAATAACTATCTTTCGCCCGCGGCTCCGCCCGCGTCAATGAATAGCCTATGTCCTTCTCCGTACTCCAGAGAACTTGTATGCAAAATTTCATGATGATCGGTTCAGTAGTTACGGCGTGAAAGCGTAACAAACAAACAAACTCACTTTCGCATTTATAATATTAGTAAGGATGTACGGGACGCTTATTGCGCAATTCCGACTCGCACTCGGTCGGTTTTTTTATGAATAAGAAGGCAAAGAATACATGCGCCCGCTGGTCTGATAAACATTTTAAGTACAAATTGTTTAAATCGAAGATCAAGCAGAAGTCTGCAGACTTTTTCTTTAGTTTTTGTGTTAGTTCCGTAAACTTTCTGCTAACCCCTCCCTGTGGGAAGACTCCAGACGCTGTCGATCCGTCCGAGATTTTCCTTCGACTTTGAAACTATTTAATGGCTGTCGAATTTAGATATAGGGATTATTTATATAACTTAACTAGCTTTTGCCCGCAGCTTCGCTCGCGTCAACGTCGTTCCCTCGGGAACAGTACTTTTTCTAGATTGAAAGGTCTATGCCTATGTCCTTCTCTAAAGTTGTTAATAAGGGAGATTGGATATGGTGGAGAATTTCGGCGCCGAGATTGAATTGTGCGGTAGCTCAGATGGCAGAGCATAGGTCGTACACAGACCTAGGTCGCCAGTTCAAGTCCCGTCCGCATGTAAATTTTTTCACCATGTTTTATTTCTTAATTTACTAAGAGTATATCAAAATAGGATTGTGAATGCAATATAAAAATTCCAGTCTGGTCAGAGCAGATTGCCATCTGGTTTGATGATGGCGGGTATTTGTTTAGCCATTGTTCCACACCAATAATTAAAATCATATTGTATTATCTATTAAATCATTTAAATCGATTTCATACGACAACAATTGCCCCAATTGGAACCGATTCAGCTCGAGTGAAAGGCATAGCGCGTTCCGTATCAAACAGTCGGCGTCCTTGCCTCAGGCGAATTAATTTCAATTAATTTACAATTGGAATGATAATTTCGTAGGCTTAGTTATCAGGGGGCGTAGCTCAGATGGTAGAGCGCTCGCTTAGCATGCGAGAGGTACCGGGATCGATACCCGGCGCCTCCAATGTTTTTGTAAACATGAATTAGTATATGTAGTTAATGGTTTAGTGGTCTTAGAGCTCGACCCATTAATGGAAGGTGCCCGACTCGGAGATTGTAGTCCACTTTGACTGAAGTACGGCCATTTTCATCGACAATACCTATTCCGGTTAAAGAACGCTGATGGATTGTTCACTAGTGTGGAATGAAGGAAACAGCGGCAATATTGTTCACTCTATACATAAATATTATTTTCTGCCAAAAATAGTACGTTTCTTTTCCACACAATAAACAAATTGATATAAATATTAGAGACAAATCACACAGATTGAGCTAGCCCCACAATAAGTTAAGAACTTGTGTTGTGGGATACAACACAAGTTCTTAACTTTCATCAATTTTGCTTTCATCTCAACGATGCATTTTTTAAAATCAATACATGATATAGATAAACACCCAAGAACCAGACCAGTTTGCAGAAGAAGACCAAGAAGCAATGTCGACCACAAGAGCTACATGTCCTACATGTTCAATTTCTATATTTTTCGTTTCGCCTGTATCGATATACAGGCGCGTCGACGGCACGCTTCAAAAACGTGGTATACACCGACTTTTACACATATTTTCTTTTTCGAAAATTAACAAAGATATAAATATGAAAGTACAATAATATTTACTTTGAGACAATTTACTTTGCGTGCTTCCGCCACCAGTTAGTTCATGCAAACTATTGCTGGCCAGCGCCCACCCACTACTGTTAGTCCCTTCATACCCGCCACCAATAGTTGATGCATGCAACCCTGGTCGATACTGCTGCATCCGTTGAGGCTGCAGCAATGTCGGCCGTCGTGCTCGCGACACGTGTTTCGCCTCTACACGAGGCATCTTCAGGCAGTGAACCCTAGATGTTGATCCTTCGAATGACAAGCAACGAATGCCAAAAATTACGCCGTATTGCCGCCTTTTATACTATCTGGGAGGGGGGAGGGGATTGATCGTTATTTTGGTTTTGTATTGAAAATATATTTAATAATGGGGAATTATTCAAATCTATTTGTTTATTTATCAAAGTAATATTTGACCTTTTATGTTTATTTATTTCTAATTGCTCCCATATACTCATTTTTAATCCCTTCTCCGCTGTATGTAATATTTTGTATGTGTGATTATTTAATAATGTGTGATTATTTTCCAATAGATGTTCTGCAAAATGTGATCGATCGGGGTGATTATTTTTAAACGCGTTGATATGTTCGTTATAACGAATTTTAAAATTACGTCCTGTTTGTCCAATATAAACTTGTTGACAATCATCGCAAGTTAATTTATATATACCGGATTTTTTATCTGATTGAATTTTGTCTTTAGTATTACAAAGTGATTTTAATGTTTTGTTTGTTTTGAGAGCAATATGAATATTGTTTTTTCTAAATATCTTAGCTATTTTATCTGTAATTTTACCGTAATAAGATAAACTCGCTGCATATCTTTGCGTTTTATCTTGTGGGACCGCATATAAAAGGTCTTTAATGGTGTTCTGTTTCCTTTTCAATATTATTTTATCAACGATTTTCTTACTATATCCATTCGATATAGCAATTTGATAAATAATTTGCAGTTCTTTTTTGTAATTTTTCTCATTTAAAGGAACGGTCATAAGTCTATGTATCATCGATCGATATGCAGCGAGTTTATGTTGCCATGGGTGGTTAGATGACGCGGGGATCGTTGTATCGGTGTGTGTTGGTTTACGATATATTGAAAATTCATGTTTTGTTTTGTTTCTCGCAATCGTTAAATCCAGAAAATTTATACTATTATTTTGTTCTATTTCTGTGGTGAATTTTATTTTAGGATGAATTTTATTTAAATTAGAAACAAATAAATCTAATTGGCGATTTGTACCTGTCCAACAAATAAGTATGTCGTCGACATATCTATAGTAATAAAATATATTATTAGATTTTCTTATAATATGTTGTTGTTCGTAATTATTCATAAACAAATCTGCCATAAGTGGACTTAAAGGGGAACCCATAGCTAACCCATTATTTTGGGTATAATATTTATTATCAAATTGGAAATAGTTTTGTGTCATACATAGTCTTGTCAGTCGTATGATGTCTTCCGTCTCTCCGGGGTGTATTCTTTTCATTTCTAGTTCAAATTTTAAAATATTTAAACAATCTTCATATGGTACGTTGGTAAATAAACTTTCTACATCTAACGAAACTAATTTTGAATTTATCGGAATTTTAAGGTTTTTGATATTATCTATTAATTGCAGACTATTTTTTAGACTATTTTTAGGGTCAAAATTTATCTTTTCCCGAATATAATAATTGAGGAACTTGGCCAGCTCATATGTTGGGGCTCCAATGTAGGAAACTACTGGTCTCACTGGTACATTATCTTTATGTGTTTTTGGTTGTCCATACAACATTGGAGCATGAGTGTTCATCGGTATTATTTTTGATTTTAAATATGAATTATCTGGGAAGATAAATTTGGAGCTATTAACTGTTAATTTAAGCTGAGCTAAATATTTGTTTGTTGGATCGTGACTTATGTTTTGGAATTCTTCTTTCTCTAAAATATCGTTTACTTTTGAAATATACTGATTGCGATCTATAATTACGATTGTATTACCTTTATCGGCTTTTGTAAGTACAATATTGTTGGTATCAAGTTTTTGTTGGACAGACACAAATGTTTTATTTTCTTTTATTGACAAATTTGAAATGTAATTATATTTAGAATTAGCCGATTTAATGTTTTGAGCAATTACATGTTTAAAAAAGTTGTCTTTTTTATTTCTAATTATTGCAACTTCCGCGTCAACTGCTAATGTTTCTAAAGATTTTTGGGATAATTTTGGTGTTATACTATACTTAAGTCCCTTCTCTAATAAAGAGTTTTCTTCTTGGGTAAAATGAGTATTTGAGAGGTTTTTAACTCTAGGATAAAATGTATGTGAATTTAAAGTTGTATTATTATTATCACTATTTTTAATTGACCTTTGCTCTGAAATAAGGCGCGATAGTTTATTGTTTTGTGTCAAGTATTTAGAGTGAATAGAATTAGAGGCGAGTTCTCTAGCCTTTTGATCTATCAAATCGAATTCTATGGGATGTAAATGGTGAGCCAATTCAGTATGTAGTATTTTAAGATGTGACTTTAAATTATCTCTAACTGTAAACCAACGACGTGACTCTTCATTAAGCCAGGTTGTCTGGGCTTTCTGGATTGCTTTATGAGCTGCTAGGGAGTCTGAATTGGTTTTTATAGAAATATATTTTGGAATAACCTTATTTTGTTTACATTGTTGGTTAAACCAAAGGTTTTGAACAGCAATACGATGTAATTTTGTCAGTTTGACGTAAAACTTCACCTGATCAGCTATACATGCTGTTCTAAGATAGTTAGTTGACTTCCGCAAAGTAACACCTGAGTCTATTAACTATCTTAGAACAGCATGTATAGCTGATCAGGTGAAGTTTTACGTCAAACTGACAAAATTACATCGTATTGCTGTTCAAAACCTTTGGTTTAACCAACAATGTAAACAAAATAAGGTTATTCCAAAATATATTTCTATAAAAACCAATTCAGACTCCCTAGCAGCTCATAAAGCAATCCAGAAAGCCCAGACAACCTGGCTTAATGAAGAGTCACGTCGTTGGTTTACAGTTAGAGATAATTTAAAGTCACATCTTAAAATACTACATACTGAATTGGCTCACCATTTACATCCCATAGAATTCGATTTGATAGATCAAAAGGCTAGAGAACTCGCCTCTAATTCTATTCACTCTAAATACTTGACACAAAACAATAAACTATCGCGCCTTATTTCAGAGCAAAGGTCAATTAAAAATAGTGATAATAATAATACAACTTTAAATTCACATACATTTTATCCTAGAGTTAAAAACCTCTCAAATACTCATTTTACCCAAGAAGAAAACTCTTTATTAGAGAAGGGACTTAAGTATAGTATAACACCAAAATTATCCCAAAAATCTTTAGAAACATTAGCAGTTGACGCGGAAGTTGCAATAATTAGAAATAAAAAAGACAACTTTTTTAAACATGTAATTGCTCAAAACATTAAATCGGCTAATTCTAAATATAATTACATTTCAAATTTGTCAATAAAAGAAAATAAAACATTTGTGTCTGTCCAACAAAAACTTGATACCAACAATATTGTACTTACAAAAGCCGATAAAGGTAATACAATCGTAATTATAGATCGCAATCAGTATATTTCAAAAGTAAACGATATTTTAGAGAAAGAAGAATTCCAAAACATAAGTCACGATCCAACAAACAAATATTTAGCTCAGCTTAAATTAACAGTTAATAGCTCCAAATTTATCTTCCCAGATAATTCATATTTAAAATCAAAAATAATACCGATGAACACTCATGCTCCAATGTTGTATGGACAACCAAAAACACATAAAGATAATGTACCAGTGAGACCAGTAGTTTCCTACATTGGAGCCCCAACATATGAGCTGGCCAAGTTCCTCAATTATTATATTCGGGAAAAGATAAATTTTGACCCTAAAAATAGTCTAAAAAATAGTCTGCAATTAATAGATAATATCAAAAACCTTAAAATTCCGATAAATTCAAAATTAGTTTCGTTAGATGTAGAAAGTTTATTTACCAACGTACCATATGAAGATTGTTTAAATATTTTAAAATTTGAACTAGAAATGAAAAGAATACACCCCGGAGAGACGGAAGACATCATACGACTGACAAGACTATGTATGACACAAAACTATTTCCAATTTGATAATAAATATTATACCCAAAATAATGGGTTAGCTATGGGTTCCCCTTTAAGTCCACTTATGGCAGATTTGTTTATGAATAATTACGAACAACAACATATTATAAGAAAATCTAATAATATATTTTATTACTATAGATATGTCGACGACATACTTATTTGTTGGACAGGTACAAATCGCCAATTAGATTTATTTGTTTCTAATTTAAATAAAATTCATCCTAAAATAAAATTCACCACAGAAATAGAACAAAATAATAGTATAAATTTTCTGGATTTAACGATTGCGAGAAACAAAACAAAACATGAATTTTCAATATATCGTAAACCAACACACACCGATACAACGATCCCCGCGTCATCTAACCACCCATGGCAACATAAACTCGCTGCATATCGATCGATGATACATAGACTTATGACCGTTCCTTTAAATGAGAAAAATTACAAAAAAGAACTGCAAATTATTTATCAAATTGCTATATCGAATGGATATAGTAAGAAAATCGTTGATAAAATAATATTGAAAAGGAAACAGAACACCATTAAAGACCTTTTATATGCGGTCCCACAAGATAAAACGCAAAGATATGCAGCGAGTTTATCTTATTACGGTAAAATTACAGATAAAATAGCTAAGATATTTAGAAAAAACAATATTCATATTGCTCTCAAAACAAACAAAACATTAAAATCACTTTGTAATACTAAAGACAAAATTCAATCAGATAAAAAATCCGGTATATATAAATTAACTTGCGATGATTGTCAACAAGTTTATATTGGACAAACAGGACGTAATTTTAAAATTCGTTATAACGAACATATCAACGCGTTTAAAAATAATCACCCCGATCGATCACATTTTGCAGAACATCTATTGGAAAATAATCACACATTATTAAATAATCACACATACAAAATATTACATACAGCGGAGAAGGGATTAAAAATGAGTATATGGGAGCAATTAGAAATAAATAAACATAAAAGGTCAAATATTACTTTGATAAATAAACAAATAGATTTGAATAATTCCCCATTATTAAATATATTTTCAATACAAAACCAAAATAACGATCAATCCCCTCCCCCCTCCCAGATAGTATAAAAGGCGGCAATACGGCGTAATTTTTGGCTCCTACCGGCCTATCAGTCTTTTGAACTGTATAGGCAAGATCTACGAACGGATCATCCTCAAAAGACTCAAGGACTACGTAGAGTCCAAAAGTCTCATCCCCGACGAACAGTTTGGATTCCGGGCCAAACACGCGTGTCACCACCAACTGCACCGCCTCACGGAGCATATTCTCAAGTTGAGAAATTGGGGACGTCCTACGGGAGCACTCTTCTTCGATGTAGCGAAAGCCTTCGACAAAGTCTGGCATTCGGGCTTGATATCCAAGTTGACCAACTTGGGCCTGCCGGATAGTCTCGTGCACATCATACGAGACTTTTTGTCGAATCGGTCTTTTCGGTACAGAGTAGAGGGATGCCTCTCGAGGCCCCGTCCCATTAGAGCCGGCGTCCCGCAAGGCGCTGTTCTCTCGCCCCTCCTTTATACGCTGTACACAAGCGATATCCCAAAGACCCCAGATGTAGAAGTGGCACTATTCGCCGACGATACGGCCCTCTACACGTCCCATCACCTTAAAACGGTCATCGTGAATCGTCTTCAGTCCGCCGTGGACGCTCTCGGCGGGTGGTTCAAGAGGTGGCGCATCGAAGTTAATCCGGAGAAAAGCACAGCTGTGTTTTTCTCAAAGGATAACCAAGCTGTGACACGTCGAAAAATCACCATGTCCGGAGCAGAACTCCCCTCGTTAGGATCAGTATCGTTGTACGGAAAGCCCATTCAGTGGGCAGGCAAGGCTAAATACCTTGGAGTCGTACTCGATAGCGCGATGACCTTCGGCCCCCACATCACCAAAGTCCGCAACCATGCCGCCTTCGTATTAGGCCGTCTCCACCCCATGATAGGCAATGCTAAGATGTCACTTAGAAATAAGTTGACACTCTATAAGCTTTGCGTCCGCCCTATCATGACCTACGCCGGCGTAGTCTTCTCCCATATCGCGCCCTCCCACATCGATCGGCTGCAACGATTGCAGAACCGTTTCGTCACCCGTGCCACGAATACGAGTCACCACCGGTACTTGCGCATGACAGACTTACACCGTGACCTAGATCTCCCATCCATTCGCGGCTATCTCAAAAACGCCTCCAAGCGTTACTTTGAGAAAGCCGCACGCCACCCCAACCCGTTAGTAGTGCAAGCTGCTAACTACTCCCCCAACTTACACGATACGACCTTACGTCGTAGACGTCCTAGGAACGTACTAGACGATCCCGATGATCCTATTGACATCGCACAAGCCCGCCCCGACCCCTCTTCGGCTCCGAACAGCCAGAGGAATCCCACTATCCGACCCCGTCGCACTCGCCACCGGAATAGAGTGCGTAGAGTAGGATTAGCTCCGATTACTGGTGACCGCCCGGCGGTCCCGGGTGACTTGCACCCAGGATAGGCCCTTCTGGCAACGTAGCTTTCGGCCCATAAGGCAAAAGATGAGAGTTGCTGCTCTCTAAAGGCTTTTGCCATTGTTTCTCAGATTGGCCCTTCAGGCTTGCATGCACGCATACGCGGCCCATCAGGCAATACGAGAGTTTGCTGTCTCTCCAAGCCTTGCGCACACAGGCAACGCCCAAAGCCGAGGTCCGTCCCTCCTGGGGGCCCTTTGGTGATGTTGTCTATAAAGGTTGAGGGCACTCTGCCCTCACCTCAAACGCCCGGTGAAGTAGCGAAAGCTCACTTGGAGCTAGCTACATAGTCCTTTCAAAAAAAAAAAAAAAAAAAAAAAAAAAAAAAAAAAAAAAAAAAAAAAGTAATTTTTGGCATTCGTTGCTTGTCATTCGAAGGATCAACATCTAGGGTTCACTGCCTGAAGATGCCTCGTGTAGAGGCGAAACACGTGTCGCGAGCACGACGGCCGACATTGCTGCAGCCTCAACGGATGCAGCAGTATCGACCAGGGTTGCATGCATCAACTATTGGTGGCGGGTATGAAGGGACTAACAGTAGTGGGTGGGCGCTGGCCAGCAATAGTTTGCATGAACTAACTGGTGGCGGAAGCACGCAAAGTAAATTGTCTCAAAGTAAATGTAGCTTTGACTTCCGCAAAGTAACACCTGAGTCTATTAACTACAATAATATTATACTATATGTCAACTCACCGATCCCTTCCGGCCCGGAAAGCTGAAGAAGACGTCGGGTCCGTTCCTGTGAGGCATTTGACGTAGCACGTTGAGAAGCTTGGCCGAGTGACGGGGCTGTAACAAACATTTAAGACTTACAAATGCTGGAGCCCCCAATTGTTTTAGATATTTTGAGTAAGTTTTAGTTTTATTTAATAATAACTTTTTAGATTAAGTTTTAGTGTTTAAGTTTTTCTATCATATCCTTTGTTTAAATTAGACTAAATAGTGAAATTGACTTATGTAATATCTAATAAGACTCATTGGAAGTATGATAGAATGATAAATAAATGAAATGAAATACTAAAATAAAGAGTAACAATAGCAATCCAGTGTTGGATAACATCAAAAGCACAGTAGTAGCTACCTCCAATGAGCTTTTGCCACTTCAGCGGGCATTTAAACTCAAGAGTCTCAACCTGTAAAGGCAACATCAGCCCCAGAAGGTTTAGTAGTGGTAGAGCCACGCTACCGGCAAAATTCATTTTTGCTAGTAGCATGAATGGATCGGCTCGTCCGGGGAAGTACCACACTGTCACAGAAAACCGGTGTTTGAGTAAAACCTTTACCGCTACTATGCTTTGTTCGGTGCCTGCGAGAGCCGGAGGCCAACCATTCCCCCAAATCCGTGAAAGACCATAAACACTACTGTTACATCGTGGTGATGCAATTGTTAGTGGGCAGCGCTGATCGCTTACCATCAGGTGACTCCCTTGCTCGTTTGCCATTCTATACCATAAAAAAGGAGGGACTGACCTCTGCTTTAGGCGATGCCTGTGTACGCATGCCTTGGAAAGCACCAACTCTCATTTTGTCATACTCTGTATATGTCCCTGAAGGGCCTATCGAATTATGCCAGGTCTAAGATCACATGGGGAGTGTGAACGGTATAGGTAGTGTACACGTAGTGTTAGTAGTTATTCTACCTCGAAACGGCAAATTAATAATTCCCTTTACTAAAATTACGAAATACTGTTAATAAATTGACCAAGTTGCCTAACAAACCAGCTAATCATAAATATGTATCTTTTACTCGTGTCATGTGGTGCAATAACGGGCGAATGAATCCAATCAATTTGTAATAGATTTCAATCAACTAACAATATTTTTTTTACAACCGTTCCACAGGATTTCGTGCCTACTCAACCACTCCAGGGATCGCGTCGAATAGTAAACCAATTTAGGGGATAATTTGACAATCCAATCTTGTAAAAGTGTTTCAATTTTTATTTAAATTTACTTTCGAATGAAAAATAACTGCCATAATGGACAAAAGCAAAACACTTTTCATAATAAGTTTTTAAATCTTCTTACTTTCGCAATATTCATCTACATAAACCCAAGATAAAGGTCGTTAAAAACACCTTTAAAGCCTGTTTTAAACGCCAGCCTAATCCAAAAAGCAACGTAAAAAGCAACGCCCCCGCAATACTCGTCTCATTCTACCAGGATCGCAGCGCCTCACAAGAGATACGTACAACCGAATCCCAACCAAATGCAAAGGGAGCCACTAAGTGCACAATTAGCTGTGCCACGAATGCTTTTCAAATTTGTATCGTAGTGCGCGGTTGCGGCGAACGGTAATTAGCTGGCACAAACGCTTTGGTGTTTATGTTTGCCTGGGAATTGGGATCGCTGCGTTTTCTTTTTCTGACTTGGCCAAGTCGGGGTAAAAAGGGATATTGGCAATATCGCGATTGAAGCAAAAATCTAGCATTTCGGATCCAATTATATCAAAAATTACTAAAACGTCTGTTAGTTTAATTTTACATTTAAACGCTTGAATTATACGGTAATTACGCCCTTTTCATTGAGCCTTTTTCTGAACAAACTCGTTCGAAATTATTTTCGACATCAGACAAAATTGTGGTCAATGCTAGAAATTTTTAATAAAAGAAACATTGGCCATATTTTGTCCAATCTCAATTTTTGTTTTTGTGTCGAGGTCTATATGAAACGAAAATGAAAATAGTAATTGACTGAGAAATTCAATAAAATGGTAGACCATTGCATTTCGTATCGACTGACCACATTGCTTTGTTTTGCTCTGGCTAGTTATGAAGAATAATATAAAATATCTCACCCATTTGCCGTTGACCGCCTTCATGGCGTTGAACAGTTGTTTGAGCTCCTTCACCGTAACGCTGTAGCTCGCCAGCACGCCTAGCATCTCTATCAGGAGATCTGCAAAGACAGAAACACAACTCTTAATATATGAAAAGAGAATACTCGTATAGTATTTTTTTGATATATAATATGAAGCGTTGGATGATATTGTGTGTTCCTTGTACGCAGCCGGTTGCTTTGCAAGTTCATTCCATGGTAATTGGTAACGCAACCTTACTAGTCCATCGATCGTACCAATGCAATTATCTGATGATAACATGTAAGCGGCGACTTAGGAAATACAAGCTAAACAAAGCTCATAAACATCAATGAGACCTCTCCAACCCGTCTGACCAGCGAGGAGAGTGTAGGCCAAACCCTTTGTCTGCTCTGGCCAAGTATGGCTCCGTTAGTACAGAGAGGGTCATGCTCCTGCAGTGGAGATTAAAAATACCTGATGATGACGATAACATGTGCTTAGCGACTATAATACACGGATGCGCACTTTATTAGTGAACATAAATATTCCATTTCCTTCTTGCGTATAAATAGCTTTTGGGAGATACGGCATGTTTGACACGGAATCAAGAAGCGAGTATTTTTTATGGGAGGCATTTTTATCCAAAATTTATATATTGGATAGTTTGTTTTGATTGTTTTTCGTGTGTGTAAGTGGCCAACACTGGTGTCGATTTTCCAAGCTCTCTAAAGGCATCTGACATAGCTTACGATTGTCATCAATGATGACAGCAGGGACCAACAGCTTAACGTACCTTCCGAAGCACGGAGGAGCTCGAGATATTGTTATACCACTTACGGTCACCCATTCCAGTGGGGATTGCGCGCAGGGTTGCTTAACCTGCGTAAGTGCTAAATATGCTCACGCCCACTAGGACATCGGGGCAGAAGCAAGAACAGATGAAAAGTTTCATGTGTGGCATCCGTGGCTGGTCACTTACGTCCAAATACTCCCTTGAAACACATATAGTATGCTAAAAATATTTTCGAGTATTTACATACATATTATCACGTCTTTATCCCTTACGGGGTAGACTGACCCTAAGGTCATAAGACCGAAGGGCCACGTTTAGCGTGTTAGTGGGCGTAAAGGTAGAAAACCGAATCGAAATAGAGATGGGTTGCTAGCCGGATCGCCTATTGACATGATTCTTTAGATTTTCGCCCATTCGCTAGACCGGCTTCTACGGTCCGCGCGGGAAGAGAAGCAGCTGGCACATTCTACGTTTTTTCTTTTCTTCCAGTCCCGCATGGAAGAATTCGAGTATTTAGGTCTAGAATATATTAAGTATATAAGTGAGAATCTCAGCAAATACTTGTATGAAATCGAGTAGGTGTACCCAGGCCATACATTATGAACGGCGCTCAGAATTAGGAGCGCATTAATTATTCACACGCCACTAAACGTTGGCACTCGGGCCGTAATGGATGGCCGATACTCACTGCTGATTCCTATTGATGAAAAACTATTATTCATTCTATTCACGGAGTATTCAGAACCTAGTTCCAGAAGCCACATCGAGAAATAAGTGCCTTTAATTCAAGGAAATTGGAATTTTACCGTTGCGTCACAAAACATTCTTGCTAATATACTGCACGTACGGTCACCTG
Organism: Elegia similella; assembly: GCA_947532085.1. Lineage (NCBI taxonomy): Eukaryota > Metazoa > Arthropoda > Insecta > Lepidoptera > Pyralidae > Elegia > Elegia similella. Next base: position 3,317,592 of record OX383944.1, read on the forward strand.
CAAAAGTCCATACATAGCCTTAAGGTGAAAATCGATTGCACTGATTAGTGAGGCATATGCCTCACTAATCAGTGCAATCGATTTTATATATTCGATTTTATAATACATATGTATTTAGTAATATCATGAACCTTATGCCACATAAATAAGGTTGAAATTGCTGTTATTTTTAAATAGTATCCGTAACTACACGTAGCTACCGTAGCACACGACTTTTTACGCCAATTCTATATGAACTTTTGCAGGCGACTGTACATCAAAATATTCACAAATATGTTAAGAATTGTCATGTTCATACATACAACACTAAAAACAAAAATAAACTAGTCAATGAAGCTTTTAGACTACAGAAAACTATGAATACATTCTAAGGGCTCAGTATTCGTTTGTATATAAAATTCCTGACAATATTAATTACAGCTAATATATTACTGAAAAGAGCTTATTATTATTAGGCGTTAATTATTATTTGGTTGAAACGAATGCTTGAAGCCGAGACCTCGAGTGAAATGCAGGACTTCTCGAAACGCTTTTATTTTAATTTTATTTATAATTGTTTTCTTTTTTCTTGCTGCTATTTTATTTTGTATAATTAAAATTATCTAAAATCTACTCTTAATTGCAAAACATGTAGGTATATGTTTGCGGTCAACGAGTGTCGACAATTAGCTTTTGCTTTTGTGCTGTTCGAGTAAGTCATGCTCACTAAAATGTTCAAACTGGTGGCGGCGTTGTGTGTCGGGTCGTCGAGTTCCCTCTAATATGGTTGAGCTGAAATAACTTGTTCCACAAAATTATGTAAATTGAAATTTTATATAAAATAACATCAGAAAAAAAAGAAAAGATAAAAATATAAAATATCATACAAAGCCCTTCAGGCAAGTAGGCGACCCATACTGTTGAAAAGTTTCTTTCGGCGTCTTCTTTTCCGCAGTGGTCGGTTCCGAAACGCTAGTAGTTTATAGATTTTAAACAATAATTAATAATTTGAATATCTATCTAATCTAAATATATATAACTCAAAGGTGACTGACAGCCCAAACCACTGGACGGATCGGGCTGAAATTTGGCATGCAAGTAGATGTTATGACGTAGCATCCGCTAAGAAATATATATAATATAAAATATAATAGGATTTTGATCAATTCTACCCCCAAAGGGATAAAATAGGGGATTAAAAAGTTTGTATGAAATTATACTTCTTAACGCGAGCGGAGCCGCGGTCAAAAGCTAGTACTGACATGCTGTTACAACAGCTGTGGATGTACCACATTCGGATGAGCCAGAGAGGTCAAAATGAGATACCAAACAAGCATAAGTTACTAGAAATTCTAATTTATTTGATTCCTTTTTCCACCACTTCGCCCACCATCTGGCCTGCAGGTTTTACGGTCTTAGCCACTGTCTACATGAATAATACTTATGAATCAAGGAAGATACCAGGCGACCATAAATTACGTAGAACTCATTTAGACACAGTGGCCGCACACAACCAGTTCATATTGTGGACAGCGGACGGACATGAAGCGGAGAGTAAATTAAAACTGACAACTCTCGCGGCAACATTACACGGCATTCGCGCTATTTGTGTCTGTTGCATTTGTGCTAAAGTTTTTTTTTTTTATTTGTCATTTGTTAACAAGGAACAAATCCTACTTGACTAACTTATACTCGTGTAGCGTATATATTCTTTGCTTATACATTAATGTGAAAGTTTGTAGGATTTTAAGGATTGCATTTTTATACTCAATCACGACTCATAGCTGAATCTATTTTGAAGGTCTTGGCGTATTTATTTCCCTGTCTGTTCAGTAAAAAGTAAAGATGTGATGTTTAATTAAGACAAATATCAAAGAAGGTACCACGAGACCATAAATTACGTAGCACTCATTTATACCGAAGATCGAAACCAGTTCATATTGTGGACGGCGAACGGACGAGAAGTGTAAATTAAAGCTGACAACTTGCATGGCGAGACCACAATACACGACATGCGCACAATTTGTCGCAGTGGCATTTGTGCCGCAATTTATATTCCGTCTTTTACTGTAAATATATAATGTGTATAAGCCAGTAATAGCTATTCAATTACTAATAATTGAGAAATGCTATTGACTTTTTGACTGTCATAACTTTTTATCTGACTAATTGTAATGTTTGTTTTGTAGACTCTTTAAAATTTTTATGTTTACATCTTTTTTTTTTCTTTCTATAACAGCATGTCTTCTGAATTCATATTTGCACATCAACAATATTCTCAAGTTTGTAAATATCTCACATATGGAGTAATATTGGCGAGCTCCGTGGCGCAGTGGTTAACACGCCAGCCTGCAACACGGGCCACAGCCTGCCACATGCCCGGGTTCGATATCCGGTCAGGTCATGATGGAAAACGATCTTTTCCAGATAACACTGGGTCTTGGACAGGGCTTGTTACCGGTACCAAATTCCCATTATAAGTACCGGTAAGTACCGGTATTACTATTCTGTTAAAATTTTAACGGTAATATGAGGTACCGGTAATCTAGTATTTAACGGTAATAATATTGTTAACAGTTAACGGTAATTTTACCGGTACTTGTTACCGGTACCAAATTCACATTATAAGTACCGGTAAGTACCGGTACCTCTATTCTGTCAAATTTTAACGGTATTAAAATTGCGTTAATTTTACCGGTACCTACGCATTGTTGCCGTCTACCGCATGGGACTCACTCGACTGTAAAAGTGCCGCCCTATTGTGGGCCCCCGCCTCACGCCGCACATGCACAACACGGCAACGACACACATTAACGAAATGATAATTCCCAATACGAGTACCGGTACTAAGTACCGGTACTGTTTACCGGTATTTGGTACAGGTACTTCTTTCAATTACCGGTACCGTCGTTTTATTGAGGTACCGGTACCAATCCAATTACCGGTACCGTTGTATTATAGAGGTACCGGTACTTGATTTTTACCGTTACCAAATGTACCGGTACAAAACCAATTCCCGGTACTGTCGTTTCATAGAGGTACCGGTAATGGAATTTTACCGGTATTCCAACCCCTGGTCTTGGATGATTATTTTTATAAGCATCTATTATAAAATATAGTATAGGTGAGTTAGTATCCTAGGACACAAGTTCATAACTTACTATGGGATTTATGTTTTGCATTATATATAATCTAAGGCATTATGTTACCAGGGAACCATACGATACCAACGTCCATGCACTGCGTCAAATATACAGGGACTGGCGGTAGAGCCGGGCTTTTGATATTAAATATTAATTTCGTCGGAAATTGTCGGCGGCGCATCTGGAGCTCTGATATGCAGAGCTGAATATACATTCAGCACTTCGCTTCAGAATGCACGTAAGGTCAGCCGTTGTTGGTTGGCTGTTATTATTAATGGCCAGATGCCTTTAGGCAGCTTGAAAACTATTTTCACTTTATACCCGAAAAACAAACCAATTTGGCAAAACAAATTAAATGCCCCAAACATCGAGTTTGAATTTTTTTTTTTTTTGTTTTAATATTTTTTAATATTTTTGTTTTTTAATAGTTCGTTGACATCATTATATTCCATTATCTATCATCCGGTGTACTTGTGTATGCAATATTGAAATTTAATCGGATATTGGAGAGTGGGACAAATTTAACTTGAAAAACAACAAACATAAAGAAACATTTGAACAGAAACTAAATAAAAGCTTGTAAAAGATTAAAATCCTACTCTTACTCGTAATAAATTAAGAAATAAAATATGGTGAAAAAACTTTATGCGGGCGGGACTTGAACCGGCGACCTACGACTCGTAGGTCTATATACGACCTATGCTCTGGCATCTGGGCTACCGCACGATACAATCTCAAAGCCAAAATAATTTAAATTTTATTTTGATATACTCTTAATAAATTATTTGTTAGTAAAATGACACTACGCTACTTCAGGAGAAAAAGAGGTACACATTCTTATATAATAAAGCGGACTATCTTAGTATTAATATAAATTTGAACCAAGTAAACTGGGCTGATGAATTAACTAAGGGTACCGTTGATGAAGCTGTAGATTTCTTTTACAAAAAATTATATGAATTGCGTGACAATTACATTCCTCAAGCCCAAATTAAGTCTGACTCACATCCGCCGTGGTTCACTCCATCTTTGCTTAAGATACTTAAGGAAACAAAGAAATACCACAGGAAATTTAAAACGTATGGCAATATCTCCGATTATGAAGCATTTTCTATTTTACGGTCTAGGGCTAATAAAGTCGAGAAATAATGCTATGAAAAATATATTGCTAAAGTCGAAACTTCAATTTCGGATAATCCTAAAACATTTTGGTCGTATGTTAAAAGTAAGCGAGGTACTAATAATTATCCTAATGTTATGTATCATAAGGATATCTTTGCGGATAATGGAAACGATATATCTAATTTATTTAACTCTTTTTTTTCACTCTTCGTTTTTAAATTCTACTGATGCAGTACAGAGCAATACAGAAAGTATTAATTCAGACTGTACTGATCATGGTAACTGTGCTGGTGATATTTCATCTATCAACCTTGATCTTAATGAAATTCTCCTACACCTTAAGTCTCTCGATGAAACGAAAACTGGAGGACCTGATGGTATACCGCCTACTTATATAAAAAATTGCGCCCATAGCCTTGCTAAACCACTTTACCTACTATTCAAAAGCTCATTGACAGAGGGTGTGATGCCTAATATTTGGAAGTCTGCTTTCATTACACCTATTTTGAAAAAGGGGGACAAGTCGAACGTAGAGAATTATAGACTGATTTCCAAGCTTAGCATTTTCGCCAAAATTTTAGAGAAAATAGTATCCAAAAATTTGTATGCTGCTGTCAAATGTCGTTTGGGTGCAGAACAACATGGCTTTGTAAAAAATCGGTCTACCACCTCGAATCTGATCCTAACCAATGACTTTATTACTGAAAGCATGGCAGATGGTAGCCAAGTAGATGTGATCTACACTGATTATTGCAAATGCTTTGACAGAATTAATCATGACGTACTTTTAGGAAAATTACATGCAACTGGAGTGCACGGAGATCTGTATCGATGGTTTGAATCCTATATAAGAAATCGCAATCAGCCTGTAGTTCTTGGAGGCTTCACTTCCAAGTGGATCTCAATACCTTCAGGTGTTCCGCAGGGATCAATTTTGGGCCCGCTCTTATTTATTATTTTCATCATGGATATTAGTTCTTGTTTTCAAAATTCAAAAATTATTCTATATGCGGATGACTTGAAAATTTTAAAAACTATAAATGATATTTCGGATGCTAATCAACTTCAAGATGATCTTGAACGATTCGGAAACTACTGTAGGAAAAATAAGCTAGACCTGAATGTAAAAAAATGTTTCTGTATGACATTTACTCGTAAATTAACAAAGATACTATATAATTTAAAATATATACTATATAAAATATAGTATCGTTGAGTTAGTATCCCATAACACAAGTCTTGAACTTACTTTGGGGCTAGCTCAATCTGTGTGATTTGTCCGTATATATTTATTTATTTATTTATAACTACAAACTTCAAAATAGCACTCTCACAAGAGTGGAAGAAATGCGTGACTTGGGAGTTATACATGATAGTAAGTTGTTGTTTGATCAACACGTCACTGAAGTTGTTAGTAGGGCCTCTAAAGCATTGGGATTTATATTCAGAATGGCATCTGACTTCCGTTAAATCAAAACAATTAAAATATTATATTGTGCTTACGTCAGAAGTCATCTTGAATATGCGTCCCAAGTATGGAATCAGCAATACCAAGTTTATATAACTAGGGTTGAAAATATCCAACGACGATTTATGCGTTTCCTAGACTTTAAGACCCACCAGAGATCCAGTAACTATGATATAGAAGATAAAAATAGAAGATACCATTTCCTGCCTCTAGAAACTCGTCGTCATATAGCTGATGCCTGCTACCTATCCGCCATCGCCAACGGTTCAGTGGACTGCCCTGAGTTACTCGGTAAACTGTCGCTCCGCACAAACACTGCAGGATTGAGGCACTGTCCTCTGCTACATGTACCGGTCGTTCCAACGAATTATAGGCGTAACTCTTTCTTATTGAGAAGCTGCAAGACTTTTAACGACTACATATCTGAATATGACATTGACCTGTTTTGCACCAGCATACCTCGTATAAAGCGAGTGTTGGCTGAGAGGTTTTTTTAACCAGTGATCTTCATCTTAATTCTTAGCGTATTGTCATATTGTCTGCATATGTGTCAAGATTCAGAATTTAAAGATTAATTTAGAAAATATACCTTTTCAGGCACTTTTTCACGTGTGTATGCGTTTATAATATTACATAATATTTATTCTTCTTGTTTATGAGCCTTCCGCTTACATTTCTATTGTACTCGTTATTTGTTATCTATTATTATTTTATTACTCATCCAGCAGTCATCATACATGTATTGCAATATTTAGTTTAGTTTTGTAAGTTAACATTCCAAAGCTTAAATTAGTAATTTTATAAGTGAAGATTTGTAATAGGCAATTAGTATTTAAGATTTTGTTATTTAGTTAATTTGCTGTAAATCTTCGAAACATAATAAAATAAAATAAAATAAATAAAATAAAATAAAATAGCATTGTAAATGCAAAAAAAAAACTTATAAAAAGAATAAAATATTATTCAATTAATGATTGATGTAGGTAAGGAAATAACAAACAACATAATAAAAGGTAAGTTTAACTCAAAGAGCTTACAAAACAAGCACTCCCTTTCATCTAAATGAAAATTCAAGGAAAGCATCTAATGGTCGAAGACAAACGGACTACGGGAGTAATTCCAGTTTAAGATTAAAATATATGTGGGCTGTTCTTCTTTTTAGGATTCCGTATGACTGAGTGACCTTTATAGGATCACTCGTGTCTCTCACTGTCAGTCCGTCACAGCCAATTTGCTCTAAATTTCCTAGCCAGATTTATTTGAAACTAGCTTTCGCCCGCGGCTCCGCCCGCGTCAATGTCGATCCCTCGGGAATAGTAATTTTTCCCAGGATAAAAGGTAGCCTATGTCCTCCGTACTCCAGAGAACTTGTATGCAAAATTTCATGATGATCGGTTCAGTAGTTACGGCGTGAAAGCGTAACAAACAAACTAACAAACAAACAAATAAACAAACAAACAAACTCACTTTCGCATTTATAATATTATTATAGTAATAGTAATATAGTAAGGAGTAAGGATAAGGATTAAGCACACTTATAAATTAACGCACACACGAGCATATTGCAATAATATACCTCAACTTTTTAAATTTATGAGCTCATTTTGGGGTCAGAAATCAAAACAATTAAAAAGTGTTTTGCAAACCATCTTGCGACATATGAGTTGTTAGACATTATTTCCATAATGTTACAATATACAGTTTTAAAGTTATTTAACAAAATAAATGAAAATTGCCCATTCCCCACCTAATCTCTGAAACTATACATTAAAAAGGATTTTACTTATGAAATATAGGAAAACCTATAAGAAATGAAAAATTTAATTCTAGGCTCTAAACTTAGCTTTAAGTAAATTAACGTCAACAATCTTTTGTTGTAAAATAAATGTTAACGTTCACCAAATGATATGTAAAGTATCTTATGAATAAATTATATTTGATTTGACTTGACTTGAATTATAATTGAAGAAAACTACATTCATCGGAACCCTAAACTAAATTCCAGGCGAGTTGAACTGGCTCGGCCGTGTATTTTTCCTGATGTGTAATAAGACTACATTTTATTACTTTAAGCTATTTTCACGAAAAAGTATAAGTTATCTTTTAAAATAGCAACGCAAAGCATTTATGTGAGATGGTCTTGATGGCAAATTCAAACAGACCGAAATATGATAATAATATATGCTTAAACAACTTAATAAAAAACCATCTTACATTCTTGGCTGATGGCGTGCGACTCTCCAATCTGTCTTTCATGCTCTATAAAGAAAACGTCATAACATTATTTATTTAAAACATCCATCTTCTTTCTCTTAGTTCCATTCAAATCTTTTCATACATCCTACATTTATTAGAAAGAAGCGCCTATTATAAAAGATAAGCTTACATCGCTTTTAAACACACCATTAGAGTCCCGCATTTAACGGGCTGATAGAAACTGAAATGTTATTGTTACACGGTAACAAAAGTTTCTAGAATAAAACTCAGTATTACTTGTAATTTGTAATCGGCATGTACTTTAAACTTTACAAATTCAATTTCCACAGCCACCGGCCCACAAATATTCAACTTTTGACATTTAAATTACGATCATAAAACCAATAAAAATAGTCATTACGTCCAGGAGTGAAAGATGGGAGAACATAACGGGAATAACGGGAGCCAAACACCAGGGGCCCATAAATACAGGTGAGGCTAATTTCAGTGCAGTTGGCGGTCGCCGGCGACAATATCAACTGAAAAATTTATTGGACCACAGATTGGTTACGTAAAATAGAGTTTCCGTTCTTTAGAAAAACGGAACCCATATAGGATCACTTCGTTGTCCGTCTGTCTGCTTGTCTATCTATCAAGATTCTTTTTCTCAGGAAAGCGTGGAGGTATTGAGCTGAAATTCATATCAAATTTCTGGGTTACTGTCCTTTGGAGCTGTGAAAAAATTAAACTTTTAAATCTACGCAACCAAAAGATACAGCCGTTTATGCGACATTCGCAAGGAATCTTGAAATTTGGTACGAAGCAAAGTCTTATAGCACAGATAAAGGAAAATTGCAAAAGAATATTTTGTTTAGTAACATCATATTTGACGCGATAACGTCTTATAAATCGATGAACGCCAGCTGCTCGCACGAAAAAGTGTCTCGTTCCGCGTGCAAGCGAGAGCGGCTCTACGCGACGCATCTATCACTCTTCCACCGTTATCACGTAAAATTATCATCTGTAAACCGACTCTACAGACAACCAAATTTTTTTATTAGCCTTGTATTGTGTCCAACAGCTGGGCAAAATAAAATAAACATTCCGAAAAGCATAAATTTTTAGTAACATCACGTAATAAAAATATTTTTAACAATTTTAAATACCGTACGGCCGGATTAACCGGCGCCGCAACCCCCGAGCTTACCCCGCTACAAAAAGCCTGCCATTAGGAAACAGATACACTTTTCAAGCGTAGGCAGCCGAGAGAATGGGCGAATATATGAGTAATTATGTCCTAAGCAATATAGATATGAAACTATTTATATTTTTATTCCATCACGCTAAAAGTTACATCTAGATCTTATGGCCCCAGGCTGTGTATAAACCAAGGAGTAAGAATAAACCATGAAGGATAAAACATGAGTACAGACACCGATTATTTTAAAAGGAATAATCCTCTAAAGAGTAGGTCATTCATTCATAGAGTCATTTCTATACTGTTGTTATTTTGAATTTTGCAATCCCGTTCGGCCAGGATTACGGCCGGATTAACCGGCGCCGCGGCGTCCGGGCTTACCCGGCTCCAATGCGGCCGCCATTAGGTGACAGATGGACTTTCCGCACGGATGCGATTTTCCTTCTTTTTGTTACAACCACCGAACTGACCACGCTGCAGAATTAGTCTCACCTTTATTTTATAAGGCAGTACGTTTTTGAATGATACTTTTAATTTATAACAGCTGTTTCATAGTAAATTGAATACCTACTTATTAAAAATGTATGGAACAGCATTTTTTTTTTCTCTTTTTCAGACTTGGTTACAGAATAAAGTTATTAGGTTTAGAATAATTTTATTTCTCATAAGAATTACAATAAATGAATTCACTTACTGAGAAAAACAATGTGACTTACAACAATACAATGAGCATGCTTTTATAAACTACTAGCTTTCGCCCGCGGCTCCGCCCGCGTTAATGTCGATCCCTCGGGAATAGTACTTTTTACCGGGATAAAAGGTAGCCTATGTCCTTCTCCGTACTCCTTATCCTTATCCTTACTAATATTATAAATGCGAAAGTGACTTTGTTTGTTGCGTTGTTTGTTTGTTTGTTTCGCTTTCACGCCGTAACTACTAAACCGATCATCATGAAATTTTGCATAGAAGTTCTCTGGAGTACAGAGAAGGACATAGGCTACCTTTTATCCCGGGTAAAAGTACTATTCCCGAGGGATCGACATTGACGCGGGCGGAGCCGCGGGCGAAAGCTAGTCTAGTATAAAATTGAGAAACCAGTTGCATTGCGATACAACTTTCAAAATTCAAAATTCATTTTTTTTTATCTATACTATCTTAAATTAAATACTTTTTTTGTTAACATATGGCTCCACACTAGGCAAAATGCCTGTCCTATGGCAGCCAAATTTAACATTGACATTTGGTTAAAAACAAGCCGTCAACAAGTTGTATCAACGATATATGTTAACTATACGATAAGTTTATAATTAATGACTTTATGATTTTCATTAAACTATGCTACTAAACGAAATAAAATATTATAGAACTCAATTCAAATTCAATGTAAAACAACAACAAGAAGATTGCAAAAGGGATGCCTCAACGACTTGAGTTAGGTACATCGAAAAGATAAAAAGAAGATAAAAATACATGTATAGAAGTTAAAAATTAATTACTTGACAATATCCAGAAATAGCTCGGTATACATATAATCCCACTTCATTAGCAGGGTTCTTAAAATGTGAACTTACCACAAAGGTTGTCTCTCTGTCGATCGGTGTTATCGCAGGGTACCGGGTTCGATTTTTTCAGAGTGACCTGGGTCTAGGGTGTTTATCTATATTAGTATCTATAGTGAAATATAGTATCGTTAAGTGAGTATCCCACGACACAAATTTAGTGTAGAGTTAGCTCAATTAGTGTGATTTATCCCTCTATATATTTATATTATATTACATGTCATCAAAATCAGTAAATTTATGCATTTTTATCAAACACTTCAACAAGACAAGCTCAGTTCTTGATTGATTGAATCAGAGAGAGATTGAGAGAGATTATTCTGTCTGTTCTGTACTTAGTACAAGTAATAATCATAAAAAGTAACTTTGGTATTTATTCATCATAATTCGTATAGTATGAACTCGGCAACCGCACGAGTACCAGGGACGCATGAATTATAATGATTAATTTCCTAGCCGCCATAGTTTGCATACGGGGAACAATAGCGCGCCAACGAACTTATTAATTTGGTGACTTGCTCAAACCAGGCTACCAGAAAATGGGCGAAATGCGGCCTATTGTTATACAGTCGTAGACTCTCTCGTGTAGAATTACCTAAGTGCCAATTTCATCTAGTGTTTGTTCCTGTTATAACGACTCTACAACTTATGGGAAGTTATAGAGTCGTTATGGCGCGACTGGCTGTTCATGAAGGAGTTTTGGTTCCAACTCTTATGTATCACAGTGATAGTTGGGTATGGCAAAAAAGACACGAAAGTAGAATAAATGCAGCTGAAATGAGAGCGCTTAGAAATATGTGTGGTATAACTTTAAAAGGTCGAATAAGAAATTAGCGGTGTTTTTGGCCACGTTGAAAGGATGAATGAAAGAAGAACAACGAAGAAAATATATAAAGCCAGTGTGAATGGGAATAATGTTCAAGGTCGACCTCGTCGAACGTACTGTGATCAGATTGCAGACGTTTATAATAAAGGAGCTAGAAGTACCCGAAACCCCAGAGCATTTGTATGAGGAGAGTAATGAGTGTAGACAAAGCTAGAGATATATGTCAATAAGCAAGTGGATATTCATAGTCTCTGCCCACCCCCATGGGAAACAGGCGTGATAATATGTATGTATAGAGTCGTCGAGATAGCAACTAACATAAAAAAAATCACATTTAGTATAGTGCTTCAGTCAACAAAATAGCAAGTAGTACCTATCTACATTACAGTAGTATTGAAATATTGATTGGAGTGTTTACTCCAAGGGTTGTTTTCAATCAGCTATTTTTATAGCGGGCACAGCTCTAAAAATAGCTGATTGAAAACAACCCTAATGATTGAACGAGTGAAGGCACGCGGCTTACAATTAATTTTATATCGATATCCTACTATTTGCTCTCGGCTCCGCCCGCGTTAATGTCAGTCGAACCCCTTGGGAACAGTAGAATTTTCCGAAGTGAAAAGTACTCTATGTCCTTCCCTGGGCCTCAAACTACCTCCATACCAAATTGGTTCAATGGTTATAGGTAATAGCGTGAAATGGTGCCAGACAGAGTTACTTTCGCATTTATTAAATTAGTACGAATTGCGCTTTGGGCTTTGATGGTTTTTGACGGGATTCCCTTTCAAGTCAAGTCTGATATGTATAAAGATAATTTTACCTTGTATTTTTTTTATTAGTCTAATATTTGGGTGTCCCACTGGGCAAAGGCCTTTTTTGTCTCCAGTCATCCCTTACATGGCCAATAGTTTGACAGCCACTTATATATGCGTCCTAGTCATAGTGCTATCTCATTCTAGGTCTGCCACGTTATCGGCGGCCATCCGGTTTCCACATTGTGGCCACCACAGAACAACAAAGACATTAGAAATGGCAAGGGGGCGTGGCACGCGCGCCGACAATGCGCTCGATCAGCTTACTTGAATCACCTAAATAATTTGTACCGCGATCGTCAAAGGAACAATAGTCAGGTTTACGTGAAAAAAAATGCTGATTTGTGCTATTCTAACGTGTAAAGTGCGAAGTCCAAGTGAAACTTTGACCAATGGAGGAGTTTCTACTCAATTGTGTTGCGTTAGTAGTATGCTTGAAATATATAATGAGGCGACGCTGGTTTTCATATAAATCACGCGTGATAACACTTCTAATGCGTTTGTTGTTCTGTGGTGGCCACCTTGGCCCACCTTCCCTCTCGCATGCGGCAGATGTGTTCCGCCCAGTCCCACTTAAGCTGTGCTGATTTCACAATGTATATTGTTTCATTCATTCATTCATTCATTCATTGTGAAACAATACATACACAATGTATATGTACAGGATTTAAGACGGTACTGCACGAAATTGAGGAAATTGACGTGTTTTCAAATCACTAGAACTCCGCGCTGAATTAATTAAATACATCAAAAGTATTTATATAATATAGGTCGATCCTTGAACAAGACCCTTGTTGGAATTTGAAACAGATACATATGAAATAAAAAAATGATATATAGGTATATGTTATGATGTCTAAAAACATTTTTTGTCGAATCTATATAATTTTTCAGTCTAAAGCAATAATTCTCACATGACAATATTTTATTTACAACTCGGAGGCCGCCCTCTTTCTTTTTTTTTTTATAAAAATATAGATATTTAAATATTAAGACTTCATCTTTTTTCCTAATCGCCCAATGGTCCTGCGCAGCCTAATGGTTTGCACAGTAGCAATGTTTTACGTTCGCGCGGCTCCCGCTCAAGCTGTGCTGATTTCACAATGTATTTTGTGAAACAGTACATAGACAATGTATATTATGTACTGGATTTAAATAAATCTAAATAATTTATTTAGATTTGCGACTCTTAAATGGAACTGGGCAGGACACCTGGCTAGAAGGAACAATGGTAGGTGGAGTAAGGCTGTCACTGAGTGGTATCCCAGAAATGGGAAACGTAGTGTTGGGCGTCCGGCAGTTAGGTGGGTCGACGACATAAAGCAGATTGCTGGTAAGAACTGGATTGCGAGGGCTGGTGATAGGGAAGAATGGCGCAGACAAAAGCAGGCTTATACCCAGCAGTGGGTCGTGGAAAGCTGACGATGATGATGAATTTATTTACTCTTTAGAACGTACACAAATAAAAGTCAGGAATGTTTTTCTCTTATGTCCAGAAATTTTAAACACAGTTCTTTTCAGAGGCCCATTAGTTTCTTCGTACACTCGTACAACATACAATACACAAGCACGATTTAAAACAATGTACGAGGGCAATTCATTACGCCTGCTTTCATAAATACTTCCTTCCGACTTTCCATTGTGCGCGGAAAAAAGTGAACAGTCTGCACGTTGCTTAGAAGCTATTAAAAAACGAAAATTCTTGAGAGGGTACTTGAATGAATGAGAGACTTGAACATTTGTATTTAAATGCTAACATTATACAAATTATACAGTAAAATGCAATCAATGCTTTAACATTTATTAAGCGTATATATTTTTTTTTGAGAATGTATTCGAGTGTATGGCGCTGCAATTTCACTTTTATTTTAACTAAACAAACATAATGGGATGTGGATTTGACGATCATTGTCCTGATAGTCATTTCAGTGAACGGTCAGCGAAGAGCCTCGATCAACACCTCAAGAGGCTCTCGCTAGATGGCTGGATCAAGGGTCAGACACAGAAGGCAGTACTCCTAGACACGGCGCGCATCGTCAGGATGTTCCTCTCTCAGTAGCCTTACCTGCCGGTAGCTTGAGCCTTGCCTCGGTACTAGGATTAAATTTGTATGGTATTTTATTATATTTTACTTTTATAATATCTAATTCTAGTTTAATAAATACCTAATTCTAAGTTACCAAATAAATACAGATAATAATTGTTTATTTTCTACGCCCTCCAACATGCTAAATGTGGCCATGGGGTCTTATAGTCATAGGGTCTGTCTACCCCGCAAGGAAAAAAAGACGTGATGCTATGTATGTATGTCTATTTTCTCTCTACATACATGATATCTATTAATTACATACATTGTTGGATATTGTGAATTTTTAAGTAGAAGTAGGTCAAGACCTGTATTACAAGTCACCAGTTTATGTCCTTAAAAAGGGTAGACATAGTCTAGTCATAAGACCGAAAGTCCACGTTTAGTAGTTGGTAGCGTAGTAGTGATGGGTTGCTAGCCGCACCGCCAATTGACATAATTCTTCAGATTTCCTCGACCGGCTTCTTTACAGTCTACTCGGGAAGAGAAGCAGCCGTAACATTCTACGTTTCTTTTTTTCTCCCAGACCAGCACGGTTTGATTTTCATCATCATTCCAGCCGTTGAAGTCCACTGCTGGACAAAGGCCTCTTCCAAGAAAGGTTTCTGAAAGTGATTTTAATTAAATCTTTTTCAAGGAATTTAAGATTTTAACTAAACAAAATTTATTTGTATTTTGTACGGTCATGGTCGGTAGTTCAGAGTTCTGATGGCTATATATGAAAACAAAAAGAATCAAAAAAGAGCTTAGTCAAAAAAGTACTGGGCTCGTCCGGGATTTGAACCCGGGACCTCTCGCACCCTAAGCGAAAATCATACCCCTAGACCAACGAGCCGATGGAAACAGCTTTTAAATATCGAACCACAATGATAAATTATTCTAATCCATTAATTGCATAATTTATGGCGCCTACGAAATATGTTTTTATCCTGTATATTATAAATATATCCATCCGTCGCATCATTGTTTAAGGTAAAAGATGTAATAGTATGTTTATTTAGTCATATTATCGTGTATGTGTGTATAGTATAGTATGTGTTTAAGGTTTTCCTTCTTAAACATAACACAAACCAAACATTGTATAGAAACACAAAGTACCTATTTACATACAACAATAAAATATCTAAAATAAACAAAAAAACAGGACTACAAGAGACTATGCTAGAAAAAAAATTGGAGGCGCCGGGTATCGATCCCGGTACCTCTCGCATGCTAAGCGAGCGCTCTACCATCTGAGCTACGCCCCCTGATGCTAGCTAGTTCGAAAAAATAAAATGCAATCGCATTAAACAAGGTCGATATTCGACTTTGATAAATGCTAATCCGATTCGCCATAAATTTTAATTAAATTGTTAGATTATGTTTATGGCATGTTAATAAGATACGGTGATACGCAATGTATTATTATAACTACAGTACTTAGTCACTTTTGATTTCCCTTATTGTTTGTTTTTCGTATGTGCCCGACATATGGGTCATGCTCCTACAGTGGAGCCTAAAAAGACCTGATGATGATGATGATGATGTGCACGTCATACCCCCAATGCTGTTGTTAATTTTAAGTTGCCTAAAGGCATCTGACATAGCTTAACAACTGCCATCGAAATGAAGATAGCCAGGACCAACGGCTTCATGTGCCTTCTGAAGTATGGAAGAGCAAGAGATATTTTGATGCCATTGGCGGCCACCCATCCCAGTAGGCAAAACACCCTAGGTTGCTTAACGTGAGTTAGCGCTTATAATTTTCACGCCCACTTGACCTTCGAGATCCTACTTTGATACTAAAATCAACTGTCAAAAGTGGATTCTTATCGCGGCCCTCCTTTAATATCCCACCCACTGGACCTTCGAGGTCCTACTTTGATACTAAAAGCAACTGTCAAAAGTGGATTCTTTTCGCGGCCCTCCTTTAATATTATTACAAGTGAGTATTCATCATCATCATCATCAGGTCTTTTTAGTCTCTACTGCAGGAGCATGACCCTCTCTGTACTACCAGAACCATACATAGCCAGAGCAGACAGAGGATTTGGCCAACAAGTGAGTATTGGTATGGATCTATGTCAGGAATCGAACCTGTAATCTCAAGCAGTGATTTTGGCCTTAGCACCAACAATATCTCAAACTTTGCAAAGTATATCAATATAACAACACACAGCGACCTTTATATAAAATGTCGACCGGTGAAAGGATCTACCGAGTAAAAATATAGAAGAGCAGAAGGATAACTCTTTAATCATACATACATAGTATCACTTCTTTTTCCCTTGCGGGGTAGACAGAGCACAGTAGATCTATAAGACCCGAAGGCCACTTTTAGCATGTTGATGGGCATTAGGTGGAAAACAGAATCAAGATAGTGATGGATTGCTAGCCGCATCACCTATTAACTTGATTCCTCGGAATTTTGCCGGTTCCCTCGGTCGGCTTTTACGATCTGCGCGGGAAGAGAAGCAGCTGGTACATTCTACGTTTTTTCTTTTCTCCCAGACCAGCAAGGAAAAGATAATCATTTTTTTTTTGTTAAGTACCTTTATGCAATGTGGTGGAAAACAGAGATATCTTGGCATCATCTCCACGGGCGAGTAATACGACTCGTATGTACCTACGCCCATTTATATCGATAATATCGCCGCGATGAAATCGTCGTGTGGAGGTGACCCCTTAGAGTCGACTCTCAACAAAAAGCCTGCCTTTTCGAAGAAACACAACTTGTTGTTTTTCGCGTGTGTAAATAACCACCAACACTGGTGTCATATTTGTCGAGCGGCTTAAAAGCATCTGACATAGCTTAACGATTGATGATGCAGTACTTATAGTTTGGGGCGTAGCATCTGTTTTTTTTTTAATTTTCAACAATGCGGCCGAGGACTTTCAATAAAGTGTCCTCGCCTGGGGCTACTGAATTCAATAAGACGTTTAAATTCGTAAGAACATATAACAGGGGGCGTAGCTCAGATGGTAGAGCGCTCGCTTAGCATGCGAGAGGTACCGGGATCGATACCCGGCGCCTCCAAATTGTACTTTTTACAACACAGCCCAAAATAGGTTTGTATTGTTTTTAGAGTTTAATATATGTTATGTCGATACTGTATTTATTCCATACTAGCTTTCGCCCGCAGCTTTGCTCGCGACAACGTCGTTCCTTCGGGAACAGTAGTTTTTTTCCGGAATGAAAGGTAGCCTATGTCTTTCTCCGTACTCCAGAGAACTTGTATGCAAAATTTCATGATGATCGGTTTAGTAGTTACGGCGTGAAAGAGTCACAAACAAATAAACAAACAAACTTATAATATTAGTAAGGAATAAAGAAGTAAGAATCTGTACACTATCCCGATTCCCCCATGACATAGGCTATATATTTTTGGCAGATTTGAAAGCCTTAGCAGTCTTAGCACGTCATCCGTTTTATTGATTGTTGTTATAAATAAGGGGTTTCCTAAAATATGTGACGGCAACACTGAGGCGTCGTGTCCGGTAACCTCATGGAGTCTATGTATCATATTGATCGAAAGAAAATTATTCCACGCAGACTGAAAAAAGCCGATCAAGGTAACTAACGAAAACCTAAGGTCAATAACTAGGTACCAACCATTCCCATTCGGTTTTCGATATTATGGTCAAAGGCCCATAAAAACTGTACCTTAAGTCCACCTTTGTCCATATTTTATTGTTTGTGATTGTAATGTAAAAATCAATCACTAGTGAACCGAATTTTAAAATTATTTCATTTATAGTGAGCTACTTTATAAGCGGGTAACATAGGCTACAATTTATGTGGATGAAGTCACGGGAAAAGCTAGTATGACATAAGTCTTGCAATCTTTGCCTCTGTTTACACCGTATTCCTTAATTAGAGAGATACATTATAAGCGGGTAACATAGGCTACAATTTACGCGGACGAAGTCACGGGAAAAGCTAGTGTGACATAAGTCTTGCAATCTTTGCCTCTGTCTACACCGTATTTCTAGAGAGCTACATTATAAACGGGTAACATAGGCTACAATTTACGCGGACGAAGTCACGGGAAAAGCTAGTGTGACATAAGTCTTGCAATCTTTGCCTCTGCCTACACCGTATTCCTTAATTAGAGAGCTACATTATAAGCGGGTAACATAGGCTACAATTTACGCGAATGAAGTCACGGGAAAAGCTAGTGAGACATAAGTCTTGCAATCTTTGCCTCTGTCTACACTGTATTCCTAGAGAGCTACATTATAAACGGGTAACATAGGCTACAATTTACGCGGACGAAGTCACGGGAAAAGCTAGTGTGACATAAGTCTTGCAATCTTTGGCTCTGTCTACACCATATTCAACATAGGCTACAATTTACGCGGACGAAGCCACGGGAAAAGCTAATATGACATAAGTCTTGCAATCTTTGGCTCTGTCTACACCGTACTCCTTAATCTGTATTCCGAACGACACCAGTATTCTAAGACCACGTGTTTGCATAAACCAGTCGCGTTTACGTAACAGCAAACGCGTGGTGTGACCATGTCTGGTTGGCCAATTATTGTTGCGTAATCTTGAACTAGTTTTTTCTTTAAGTGAAACGTAAATTCGTTCAATATTGTATCAGGGGGCGTAGCTCAGATGGTAGAGCGCTCGCTTAGCATGCGAGAGGTACCGGGATCGATACCCGGCGCCTCCAATGTCCTTTTTTTTCTGACCAAAATTCTTTATAGGTACTAAAGCTGAAGCGTTGAGCCCATGTTATCCTCAACGGCAACGCCAGTCCAACAAAAATGCCAAAACGTGTCACCGTACATTTTTTCAAAGTTCCGAATTGAATGAATCACACAGATATATTTCAGTGGAATCACAAAAATCAAAAATTTATGTAAGAAAATTCAAATAAATCATCAAAAAGGACACAATTAAAGTTAGTTAGTACATAAAAAACGGATCGATAAAATCGTATTTTCGACACCAATTCACACCTTGATTAGGATATCAGAAGTGAGCAGATGGTTAAATCCAAGCACTTAGTAAAAAGAATGTTTTTTTAGGAGTAAAAAATAAAAATTATCGTTCCTAAAATATCAATGTTTCACACCTATACTAGGACATCAGAATTTGATAGGAAGTAGAAGGCGTTCCGTTAGAAAGGGACTAACTGATTGGAAAGAGAAAACAACATTATTCCTTGGGCGAAGGAAAAAAAACTTGCATGAAGAAATCTTTAGAAAACCCTACGAATAAGTAGACATAATTTCGTAGAGAAAAACACAACTATCATTCATAAGTCATCGTAAAAATATCTTAACATTCACGTCTTTACTAGGGCTCTGGAAGATGATAGAATGTTTATACTTTTAGAAGGGGCTCAAGAAAAAGTCCACATTCTTTAGATACAGCAAATATGAACCGTCGGATAAAGAAAGGAAGCTGTATATTTTTCTTCTATTATTGTCATATTTATTTGTAATTAATTAGAATGTCTCAAGAAGACCGTAAATCATCTTAAGCACGTCTTAACATTCACACCTTTACTAGGGCATCAGAAACTGACAGCGATGTCGAAGACATTTTGTAAAGAAAGGGACCCCGTAAAAAGAAAGAGAAAACAACATTATCCCGCGGATAAGGGGAGGAAACTATTAATTTAAGAAGGGTCCCAAGACCCCAGGTAAGCGATGGGAGACAGAGATGGGCGATTTGTTAACATATTTTGTTGAAATTCATCTAAGCATATATAATATATCTAAGGACAATTTTTTCTTCGTTAGAAATCTTTTTAAAGAAAAAAATATCTTCAGTTTTTCAATATGTTTAAGAAGGTTTCAAAAACAACGCTGAAGAATACGGAATTATAAAAAATCACCCTTCTTTAACGGGAAGATATTTGGTACAAATGGACAGAGACATCAAACGGATTACATTAATACTAAACATGGTTTTCAAAGTAACTATATTTTGATATTTGTAAATATATTTTGACTAGCTCCGTGGCGCAGCGGTCAACACGCCAGCCTGCGACACGGAGTGACCGTGTTCGATTCCCGGCCAGGTCAAGATGGAAAATGATCTTTTTCAGATTGACCTGGGTCTTGGATGTGTATCTATAAATGTATTTGTTGTAAAATATAGTATCGTTGAGTTAGTATCCCATAACACAAGTCTTGAACTTACTTTGGGGCTAGCTCAATCTGTGTGATTTGTCCGTATATATTTATTTATTTATATTTAACTAAAATTAAAAGCAAAGAAATAAATGGATATACGTCTACTACTCCCATCATTAAAAAATTGTATGTGTGATATTAATTTTCCTTTGTACTAGGATATTAGCTACGGTTATATTCATATCGTGACCAAGGAGGCAGAAATCTAAAATAGTTTTTCGAGAACGGCTGATGTTGAAGGAAAACAAAATATGGATGACATATTTATCATTAGTATATGAAGCTGTTTGTTAATCTTGTGTTAATAATGAAATTATATAAAAATATTTGAGTCTTTTGAACATTAAGTATATAAAAATACTTAATGTTTTTGTAGTGCGGTTGATGAAATGCGCGCAAAATATAATTTATCATATTTTTATACATGGTGAAATTTTTATCGTTTTGGACCTAAGGAGTGAATCAGACCATCAATATGAACAACTTTTTCTATGGGACCAATGCTGGGAACTCGATATTCGAGATCGAGAAAATTCGACTTTCCCATAAAAACTGGTCGGGCGGCGGAACTCTTTTGTATGGAAAAGACAATTTTTTTTTGAGTTCCCAGCATTGGTCCCGTAGAAAAAGTTGTTCATATTGATCGTCTGAGTCACCCCTTTATGGGTCCTGCTGCCCATCGGAAGCATTTTTAGCTAAGGAAGGATAGGAATTTGTTGGATTTTGGAAGGGAATGAAGTTGTGGGATGCTACTCGCTCGGATGGGTAAGTAGCAGTTCGGGAGGCCAGGCGCCCGTACCCTATGCCATACCTCCAACCACTGGACAAGAAGATGGGGATAACACACTTCTGACCATAATAATATTGTTTATGTTGTTACAAAGCTAGCATATGAAATATGAAGTATCAAACGTAGCAAAGTTTAAGAATAAGGTAGGTCGTTTTGGCTGTAATAGACACTCAAAAAAATTACAGGTATGTGCTGGTTCAATATATCTCCGTCTCTCTCTTTTGAGGGTGTTTCCGTGCTTCCGTACGGTTGCATCTTCAAAAAACCTCAACCTCTTTGAAATCCATGCTATCCTAATAATCATAAGAAGCATGGTCAGTCATTTTAACCCTTTAATAACCGTCACAAAAGCATTGAATTATTTATAATATTATAAATATTCCTATGACGAGATTTGCAAACAGTATTTTGTTGCAAAATTGAATACATAGCTAAATTTGTGCAAAATATTGATTATATTCACACAGTCATTAGGAGATCAGAGATGTCAGGGAGATAGAAATATCATAGAAGGATGGTGAAACCCCATTATTATACCATTGCAAGCGAAATAAAGGCGAATTGGTGTGGTTCACACGATCACAAAGCAAACAGAATATTTAAGGAGTATCTAATACAGTAACTTCTTTATGTCAGCTTTTATATTACGTGATACCAACCGTATTTGTACCATACATACAACCATAGGGTGCCGGCCTATTTGCTAAATGTACGTTTTAATAGTCATTCCAAAATATATTGCGGCTTTCGTATGATTGACTATTTTTATTTAAGATATATAAAACGCAATGTATTTTAAAGTGGCTATTAAAACGTTGTACACTGAGTAAGCAAATAGGCCGGCTGGTTAGTATCTACAATTGCGAAATTTGCAAAAAAATATGGGGCAAACCATTTCGTAAATGTTTTAAAATTCACATATGCACACGGAGTTCAGAAGTAAAGAAGACAGTAACAATATCCTTTAGAAAAGTAGTCGGGCATAGACAGGGTACAATTGTTACCTGTACATCCCTCGCACAAAACAGACTAAAGGACGCAACTGAGGGTAAATCATACTTTAAATTCAAGTCAGGTAAAAGTAGGTGTGTCTACGATGCCAAGACCAAAGTTCTATGCCAAAGGAAGCTCGACACTTCTGTTTGCCTATGTCACCCTAATCAATGTGAGAAATCATTTTAAACATTCCAAACTTTTAAAATCTTTTAACATACATAGTCGTAGTAAAAAATAAGTACGTGTAAGGCAAACGATCACGACGTTCTTAAAATATACGAGTATCTTCAACATTTATGTTATCCTGATGTGTGAGAATCTTAAAAAATGAATTAATATTCTAAGAAATTATATAAAATATTGTTTTACTTTTTGCCTGGTCCTCTTCACAATTCTTACAATCACCAATGTAACAGAAATTTTAAGTATATGTTTATTTTCATTGACATTCACAACTGATGACAGTGGTATTGTTAGAACATTTTGCACAAATCTAACCAATCAAAACCCACCAGAATATTTTTTTCCAGTTCCCTTAGCATAGAAAGATACAGCATTATCTACCTTAAACCTTTGCAAGTAACCAATGTTGTTAAAGAGTGACCATTCTTCAAAATTAGGTCAGGTAGAGGCAGGTGTACCCCCACCCAACGTACACATTAAAAAAGAATCGCCCAAGAAATCTGAAAACTCCTGTCTAGTCATGCCACCCTTATAATGGGGGATAAAATGTGAGAAAACATGTCAACCCTTCTAAGCGAAACATTTTTGATAAGATTTTGCTTCACAGAAGAAGCTTTCGATTTCTTAAAATTCTAATAATCATTAGGGTTACATAAGTCTTTAAAAGAAATATTATGCAATAGGTCTAACTGTGGTTTCGATACATCACAATTTATATTCGGTTTGATTTTTTGTCATAAGAAGTTTTCATTTTCTTATGATTCTCACCATCACTAAGGTTACATAAATGTGAAGGAAATGTGTTCAATTGAAATTAAGAATGGTGTTCTTCTGCACATTTATAAGTGATGGCAGTGGTATTTGTTAGAACATTTCACAAATTCGCAAATTTCAGAAAGATTTTTTTAGAAAGAAGTAGGTTGGCATAGAAATAGACTACATTCACTGCCTGTACAACCCTCACTAAATAAAGCTGGAAAGGATGATAATTCTTCACAATTAATTCAGGTAGGAGAAGATGTTATTTCAACTCAAAGTACCCAGTTCTATACACAAGGAAACTCGAAACTCTTTTCTATTCATGTCATGCTAATCAGTGTGAGAAGTTATTCTTTTCAAATAAAAATCGTCTCAATCTCACCTTCGAAACTAAAACTACCGTTTTCTAAACATTCTCATAATAACAGAGTTGCAGAAGTGTATAAGAAATGTTTTTATAATTGAAGTATGGTGTTTGTTTACTTGATGTTGCAAGTTGCAACTACGATAGAAAGAGACGACATTCACTACCTGCCTAAACCTTACATTTTTAAAGGGAAGGGCTTCCAGTCTTTAACATAACAGGCCACGTAATTTTATGCCCAAGGATTCTCGAAACTCCTCTCTATTGACGTCACCCTTACCAGTTTTCAAAATTAATTGAACCCCTTTTAAACGTATGATGTTGTGGTCGTGGTTAACAAGTAAGAAGACATTTTCGTTTTCTTACCAGTCTCACAAACATCGCAATTAAAGAATTTGCTGAAGATATATTTTAGAAATGATGTTACACACTACAGTTTTTCTGTAAAAACCCTCACATAAAACACTGAAGGACGAAACTAAGGGTAGATCATACTTAAAATTCAAGTCAGGTAAAAGTACGATCCCAAGACCAAAGTTCTATTACAAAGAAACCTTGACACTTCTGTTTGTTTATGTCACCCTAATCAGTGTCAGATATCATTCTAACCCTTCCAAACTTCTAACGTCTTTTGATATAGTTGTAGTAAATATAAAAACTGCTAAATTAGGTCAGGTAGAGGTAGGTGTGTCCTCAACCCCACATACGCATTTAGAAAGAATTGCCCAAGGAATCTAAAAACTCCTGTCTAGTCATGCTACCCTTATAACTGTAAGAAAACATTTCAACCCTCCTAACCGAAACATCGTCTCTACCTTTGATAAGATTTTGCTTTACAGAAGAAGTTTTCGATTTCTTAAAATTCTCATAATCATTAGGGTTACATAAGTCTAAAAGAAATATTATGCAATAAGTATAACTGTTGTTTTGATACATTACTATTTATATTCTGTTTCATTTTTTGTCATAAGACGTTTTCATTTTCCTATGATTCGCACCATCACTACGGTTACATACACATTTCACACAAAGCTAAACCAATTAGAACCTTAGAGATTTTTTTACAGTTCCCTTAGTATAGAAAGAGACAGCGTTGACTACCTGTATAAACCTTTGTAAGTAACCAATGTAGTTAAGGAGTGACCATTTTTCAAAATTAGGTCAGGTAGAGGTGGGTGTGTCCCCAAACCCACGTACGCATTTAGAAAAAAATTCCCAAGGAATCTAAACACTCCTGTCTAGTCATGCCGCCCTTATTAGTGTGAGAAAACATTTCAACCCTTCTAACCGGAACATCGTCTCTACCTTTGATAAGAACTTGATTTAAAGAAGCTTTCGATTTCTTAAAATTCTCATAATCATTAGGGTTACATACGTCTGAAAGAAATATTATGCAATAGGTACTTATAACTATGTTTTTGATACATCACTGTATATTCTATTTGATTTTTTTGTCATAAGACGTTTTCATTTTCTTGTGATTCTCACCATCACTAAGGTTACATAAATGTGAAGAAAATGTTTTCAATTTTTATTAAGAATGGTGTTTTTCTGCACACAGGCGATGACAGTGGTATTGTTAGAACATTTCACACAAAGCTAAACCAATCAGAACTTTAGAGATTTTACAGTTCTCTAAGCATAGAAAGAGACAGCATTAACTACCTGTATAAACCTTTTTTTTTATTTTTTTCAAAATTAGGTCAGGTAGAGGTAGGTGTGTCCCCAACCCCACGTACATATTTAGAAAGAATTGCCCAAGGAATCTGAAAACTCCTGTCTAGTCATGCCACCCTTATGAGTGTGAGAAAACATTTCAACCCTTCTAAAAGGAACATCGTCTCTACCTTTGATAAGAACTTGCTTTAAAGAAGAAGCTATAGATTTCTTAAAATTTTCATAATCATTACATACGTCTAAAAGAAATATTATGCAATGGGTATCTGTGGTTTCGATACATTACTATTTATAATCTGTTTGATTTTTGTCATATGACGTTTTCATTTTCTTATGATTCTCACCATCACTAAGGTTACATAAATGTGAAGGAAATGTGTTCCATTTAAATTAAGAATGGTGTTTTTCTACACACAAGCGATGACAGTGGTATTGTTAGTTAAATGTGAAGGAAATGTTTTCAATTTTTATTTAAAATGGTGTTTTTCTGCACACAGGCGATGACAGTGGTATTGTTAGAACATTTCACATAAAGCTAAACCAATCAGAAACTTAGAATTTTTTTTACAGTTCCCTTAGCATAGAAAGAGACAGCGTTGACTATCTGTATAAACCTTTGTAAGTAACCAATGTAGTTAGGGAATAACCATTTTTCAAAATTAGGTCAGGTAGAGGTAGGTGTGTCCCCAACCCCACGTACACATTTAGAAAGTCTTAAATAAATATTATGCAATAGGTATAACTGTGGTTTTGACATATCACTATTTATATTTTGTTTGATTTTTTGTCATGAGACGTTTTCATTTTCTTATGATTCTCACCATCACTAAGGTTACATAAATATGTAGGAAATGTTTTCAATTTTAATTTAGAATGGTGTTTTTCTACACACAAGTGATGGCAGTAGTAAAAACCACAGTTATACTTATTGCATAATATTTCTTTCAGACTTATGTAACCCTAATGACTATGCGAATTTTAAGAAATCGAAAGTTTCTTCTGTAATGCGAAATCTTATCAAAGGTTCGATGTTTCGTTTAGAAGGGGTAAAATGTTTTCTCACATTGATAAGGGTGGCATGACTAGTCAGGAGTCAGGAGTTTTAAGATTCTTTGGGCATGCAACGTGGAGTTGGAGACACGCCTAACTCAATCTGATTTAATTTTAAAGAATGGTTCCTTCCTTTACTTAAATATATTTTTACAGGTAGTCAATGCTGTCTCTTTCTATGCTAAGGGAACTGTAAAAAATCTGTAAGGTTCTGATTGGTTAGCTTTGTGCAAAATGTTCTAAACCACTGTCATCACTTGTTAATCTCAATGAAAAAAAAACATCAACATTTCCTTAACATTTCTGTAACCTTAGTAATGGTGAGAATGTTAAGAAACAATCTGTATGACAAAAAATAAAACAATTTTATATCATTTATTACGATACTTAATCATTTCTTAAGATTCTCACAAACATCAGGATTATTAAAATGATTTCTCATATTGATAAGGTTGACATAAGCAAACAAAAGTGTCGATGTTCCTTTGACATAGAACTTTCATCTTGGGATCGTAGACACATCTACCCTTAGTTTTGTCCTTTAGTCTGTTTTATGTGAGGGTTTTACAAAAAAAGTGATTGACATCATTTCTAAAATATTTTTTCTGCAATTTTTTATTGCGATGTTTGTAACACTGGTGAGAAAACGAAAACTTCTTCTTATTTGTTGACCACGACCACAATATCTTACGTTTGAAAGATTTCAATTAACTTCGAAAACTGATTAGGGTGACATCAATGGAGAGGAGTTTCGAGAATCCTTGGGCATAAAATTACATGGTCTGTAATTTTAAAGAATGGAAGCCCTTCCCTTTACGACGCTATTGAAAATGTAAGGTTTACACAGGTAGTGAATGTCGTCTCTTTCTACCAGTGGTTGCAACATCAAGTAAACAAATACTATACTTCAACTGTAAAAACATTTCTTATACACTTCTGCAACTCTGTTATTATGAGAATGTTTAGAAAATGGTAGCTTTTCATTTCGAAGGTTGAGATTGAGACGATTTTTAGTTGAGAAGAATATAATTTCTCACACTGATTAGCATGACATGGATACATAACAGTTTCGAAATTCCCCGGATACAAAACTGTGTACTTGGGGTTGGAATAAACTCTTTCTCTACCTGAATTAATTTTGAAGAATAATCATCCCTTCCACTTAGCTTTACTTGTCGAGGGTTGCACAGGCAGTGAATGCTGTCTCTTTCTATGCCAACTTATCTCTTTATAAAAAGCGTTCTGTAGTGATCTGATTGGTTGACTATGAGTGAAGTGTTCGAACAATATCACTGCCATCACTTACAAATGTGCAGAAGAATACCATTCTTAATTTCAATGGAAACAATTTCCTACACATTTATGTAACCTTAGTGATGGTGAGAATGATAAGAAAACGAAAACTTCATCTGCGTAGCAAAATATCAAACAAAATATTAATTGTGATAATTGTCACAAACCACAGTTATACTTATTGCATAATATTTATTTTAGACAAAATCTTATCAAAGAAAGAGACGATGTTTCGTTTAAACGGGCTGACATGTTTTCTCACACTGATAAGGGCGGCATGACTACACAGGAGTTTTTAGGTTCTTTGGGCAATTCTTTCTAAATGTGTACCCGGGTTTGGGGCCACACCTATCTCTACCTAATCTAATGATGAAGGATGGTCATTCTTTTACAACATTGGTTACTTGCAAAGGTTTATACAGGTAGTCAATGCTGTCTCTTTCTTTCCTTAGGGAACTGGAAAAAAATATTCTGATAGAACCCATCAAGGTTGGTAAGCTTTGTGTAAAATGTTCTAACAATACCGCTGTCGTCACTTGTGAATGTAAATAAAACACCATAAACATGTCCAATATTTATGTTACCTTAGTGATTATGATAATGTTAAGAAAACAATCCGTATGGCAAAAATATTGAATCATTTCTTAAGATTCACACAATCATCAGGATTGCATAAATGTTGAAGATACTTGTATATTTTAAGACAGTCGTGAACGTTTGCCTTACCCGTACTTTTTTTTACTACGACTATGTTAAAAGACTTTAAAAGTTTAGAAGGGTTAAAATGATTTGTCACATTGGTTAGGATGACATAAACAAACAGAAGAGTCGACGTGCCCTGCCGACGTGCCCGGGATACTTTGGTCTTGGAATCGTAGATACACCTACTTTTACCTGACACTTCTTTAATTGCGATGTTTGTGAGACTGGTAAGAAAAATGTCTTCTTACTTGTTAACCACGACCACAATATCTTACGTTTGAAAGGGTTGAATGAATTTCGAAAACTGATTAGGGGTGACTTCAATAGAGAGGACTTTCGAGAATCTGTAATTTTAAAGAATGGAAATTCTTCCCTTTACGCAGCTAATGAAAATATAAGGCTTACGCACGTAATGAATGTTGTCTCTTTCTACGAGTGGTTGCTACATCAACTAAGCAAATACCATAAAAAAACATTTTTTATACACTTCTACATAATCATAATCATAATAATTTATTTGCAAACATACAGTAATTAAGGGTCATATAACATTGAGAGTACATTGTATGAAACCTGCACGCAGGTATGCAAATATTTAATACAAATGTCAAAAAAAAGAAAAATTTAATTTCTTTAATAATGTAATATATATAATGTAGCGATGTACGGTAAATCTCGAATGAGATTATGCTACATTGTTTAGATTTATGATATTTTTGTATTCTTTTGAAATAAATAAATAAATAAAAAAAAATATAATTTTAATATAAATTATAAATTAATATTTTTATGTGATTTGCAATAGTCAATATATTCCTTCAAAGAGTAAAAACAATTCTCAAGCAACCACCGCGTCAACTTATTTTTGAATGATGTACCTTTTAATGATTTAAATACAATACAACTCTGTTATTATGAGAATGTACATATCACAATTTATTTAATTTTTTACCATGCTGAAGACGCTTTCGTTTTCTGCATTCTCACAATCACTAAGGTTACAGAAATGTGTAGGAAAAGTTTTTCATTAAAAATAAGAATGGTATTCTTCTGCACATTTTGCGATGACAGTGGTATTGTTCGAATATTTTACACAATGTCAACCAATCAGAACATTTTAGAAATCTTTTTAAAAAGAGATAATTCGGCATAGAAATAGACAGCATTCCATGCCTGTGCAACCCTTAACAAGTAAAGCTAAGTGGAAGGGATGATTTTTCTTATAAATTAATTCAGGTAGAGGAAGTTGTTACCCGAACCCCAAGTTCTGTATCCAAGGAATTTCGAAACTCTTGTGTATTCATGGCATGCTAATCAATGTGAGAAATATTATATTCTTCTCAACAAAAAATCGTCTTAACGTTTTCAACATTATTATAACAGAGTTGCAGAAGTGTATAAGAAATGTTTTATGATTGAAGTATGGTATTTGTTTAGTTGATGTTGTAGCCATTGGTAGAAAGAGATAACATTCACTACCTGAGTAATCTTTGCGTTTTCAAAAGGGTCACAACGAAAAGATATCTTTAAAATTACATACCACCTAACTTTATGCCCAAGGATTCTCGAAACTCCTCCCTAATAATGCCACCTTAATCAGTTTTCGAAATTAATTCGACCCTATTAAACTGAAGATGCTTTTTCCATAACAGTCTGACAAACATTACAATTAAAGAAGCGCTACTTTTTCTGAAAGATATATAAACAGAATGATTACCAGCACCGTCATTATTCTGTTTATATATACCAATATAAGGAGTTACAAGTTTCATAGTGTATCCGCGGCATATAAAGAATACTATCCCTTGCTTTTAAAACAAGAAGGGTTGCTCATTCAAAGTCAGGTAGATATGAATCGGGCTCACTAACAAAGTTTTACGACCGGGATAATCTCCAACCTCCTTTTGATTCATGTTCCCCTAATCAGTGTGAGAAATCATTTTAACCCTTTGAAACTACGCCAATTTCACTTTTAATGCAAGTTTGGTATTTTCACATACTTACAAATGTGCAATTAGCACAAACGCAATAAAAAAGAAATACCACAAGCCTGCCTTTTTACGTAATCCCCCTCGTGTCCAAGCCCTATTCGAAACAGATTTAATTTTAAAAAGGGACAACCGACTTACGAGTACGTATTTAAAATGTACCAGGAAATAAGCATCAGCATAATCATGTTGCTCTACCAAGGTATCAGAATACAGATGAAGTCAAGCTTACCTTAAGAAATAGAAACAAAGCTATGTGCTGATATTTCTATACTAAAAGATAATTTTGAACATGTTTTTTGGACTATACCTAAGAATTTATATAATTTATAAGAAATCTAACAAAGAAAAAGATACAACTAGAATACGTAATTTCGTCTAATAAGAATGTTTGTTAAATTTAGTGACAGTTTTGATTTCTTAAAATTCACGCAACTACCGGGAGACAGATCTGTGGGAACAACCAATAACAGAAAATATATGTAGTTCCTTCCTGGATAACGGACACTTATAAAAATCTCTTTTATAACAAAAATCATCATAATTTAATTAAAGTTTAAAATTAAGCTCTCCTTATTCACACCATTAATGACATAAGAACACATAAAGAAGATATTTTCTGAGACGATTTTAAAGATGGGCGAGCACAACCTTCTTCAAACCCCAAAGTTTCGAGGAAAAAATGTATACGCCCCATATGGTTATAATATAAATATTACTAACAAAACCTTCTTTGTACTCATGATACCCTGAGCATCTTGAGAAATAAGTATAACCCTTTCGGGCACTCAAACTTTAGTAAAAAGTTTGTTTTAAGCAAAATATGAACTGTAACTAAGTTCTTTAATATTCTCACATATGTACGTTATTATATCAGAATTTATAATAGTTGGGAGTAGCGTAAACTCTGTAATTTCTGGTCTGGCATAATGTATTGCGAACACATATATTCACATACTTACAAAGACGTCGGAAACTTAAAAAGTTATCCGATAAAATTTTTAACAAGTTTAAAGAATCTCTCAAAGATTCATTCTTGAAAAATCATAAACGCCCACATGATCGCCACGTAATGTAGTACGCCTGAAAATAAGGACCGTGTTGCTCATGATGTCCTTATCCTTGTGAGAAATAAGATCAACTAACTCGTGAGAACCTCAGTGAGATGACACTCCGCAGATAATCGAAAAAATAAATTCGATTATTTAGATTTTTAAGAATTCATTGACCATTTCTTCTGACATTAGGATATCAGAATTTGTAAGTAGGCGTTGCGAGAATATGTCATTTCGTGCACAAAATGTATCGAAAATGGTAGCAATAATTAAACACAGGAAATTAAAGTTACACTTATTCACACAATTACTAAGACGACAGAAAACTTGAGTAGTTCTTCGGTAATAAGACTTAGTAGTGAGAGAGAGAACAATTTCTACCTGCTTGTAGCCAACCCTCACTTTTTAAATCAAGGGTGAAAAAAGCTCTAAGGATCCAATCTTAACAAAGATAATATACGCCCAGATGGTCGCCACCTTGTGGGATCAGTTATTTCTGAAAAAGGCTTCGTTATGCTCATGATACCCTAATCGCTGTGAGAAATTAGATCAATTCATCTCAACCTTTTCGCCATAACAAGTGACTAAGCAAGAAGTTATTAAGGCAATTTGTAAATTCTGTACTCAAAATGAAATTTTTCACGAAAAGTATAAAATTCGTAAAAGTATAAAATACCAAATTAACAACAATCCGTAATAAGACACCTCAAAGATGAGAAACTTCTTGCTTAGAAGAATAGTTGGCACAGATCTAGTAATAAAACAATATGTCTGATATGTTGGTTGCCTGTATGTGCAATACATGCCTAAGCTATTGCCTTCTCAATGGTAAGTAAGTAAGATATGATGTCGACCAAATCATGGCAAACTACTACATTACATATTACTTTAAAAAATATTATTATTGTGTACATTTCTTTCACACAAGATAGTACAGAGACAAAATCTTGTGCGAGTGCTAACCTTCAAAATTTCAATATAATGTTTTTTTTTTTGTAAACTTTTAATTATATCTGATATTTGCCAACGAATTAGGATATCAAAACTTGTGTTTGATAATTGCGTATTTTTATATTTCAATATATTGCACTGCACACGTGTGTGAGATAGCTGCAAATCGAAATTAAAGTATACCTTATTCACAGCATTACTAAGAAGACAGAAATCTTGAGTAGATTTTGTGAGATGCAGAAAGAAACCACCGAATCTACCAGTTGTATTGTATCTACCCCTCACTTTTGTAACCAAGGGTTTCTTAAAAGGAACAAGTATCCGTTCCTAAAAAAACATAAACGCTCATATGGTAGCCATGTTGAAATATTCTGAAAATAAGGCTCCATGTTGCGTATGATGTCCTTGTCCTTGTGAGAAATAAGATCAACCCTTTAATATATCTGAGTGATATGCAGCAAGAAAAAAATATTTAAATATTTAAATTTTGATTAGTTTGGAGATGAATCCCTATCAATTCTTGCTAAATGTAATACAAAAATATTTGCCCTTTTTCGAATAAAATTAACGTTACACTTATTCACACAATTACCAAGACGACAGAAATACTGAGAAGTTACTATTCGGTAAAAAGTTTTAGTAGTGAGACAACCATCTCTACCAGCTCGTACGTAACCAATCAACACCTTTTTCAACCAACGATTTTAAACTCCCTTTAGGATCCATTCCTAAATAAAAACGGTGTACGCCTAGATGGTCGACATCTTGTGGGATCAGTTAATTCTGAAAAGAAGGCTTCCTTCTTCTCCTGATGTCCTAATCATTGTGAGAAATAACATCAACCGTTTTCAACCCTTTTACGATACATACTTTAGTATACAGGAACATCTCGCAAACTACACATTTATTAAGTACTAGCTGTATTTCTGTGACTTTTTCCGCATAAATTATATCATATGCTACCTTCGAAATAATTATGTTTCATCATTTCATACATTACAAATGAACACACAAACTCCTGTTTATATTATAGTTAGTATGGATATAGATAAAATTAACAATGTTTCGTACAGATGTCATGTAAATCAAAATGTTTGTGTCGGTTGCACGTTTGTCAAATATACATGTCACCCAGTGATCACCGTATATAATCTATTCATGAGGATTTTTAATCTGTCTTTCGCCTTTCTCATCCGTAAAATGTGCGGTTGTCCCTGATTGGTCGAATTGGCGGTAGCTCGTTTAGTACCCATAGAGTTCGGAAACATTTGACAGGATGACGTAGGTTGCCTGTTCAATGTTACTTAATAAGAAGGACAATTAAAATCTCTCTAATTCCTTTATAAAGGCATCGCATTTGTTCCTTTTTAAGTATAAACAATACACAAAGACACCGATTAGTTCCAGCCTTATTTTCAAAATATCTGTAGTAGGTAAATACCAAAGATACAATTGTCGGCATCAGATTATCAAAATATGCGAATGTTCCGAGGATAATTACATTTAAATAATTATGTTGCTGTATGTTATTACTGCAAAACATAAATGAGACATAGAAATCGAAATTAAAGTATCACTTATTCACAACATTACTAAGATGACATAAATCTAGAGAAGTTTAAGCGGAGACGTATTTTAACAGAAAGAGACCACAGTATCTCGACACTCACTTTTTTAAATAAGGGTTGAAAAAGCCCTTGACGGTTCTTTATTTGAAAAATAAGTAAACGCCCATATAATCGCCATCTTTTGAACTAATATGTCTGTCTGTATTGTATTGAAAGCTCCATGTTGATGATTATGCCCTAATCATTATGAGAATTATAAGAAAATTTTCAACCCTTTTGCGGTACTAAGTGACTACGCAAAAAATTCACACAGACACTTCGCAGGCTAAAAACTTCTTAAGAAGGTATCAGATTATTAAAATTCGTGAGCGTTTGAGGGTTGTAATTTATTTACATTTAATTGTAGCTCTACCAGCGTTTCTGCCTTCTGTGCATAGTATTGAAAAGCTTTTCAAAAAAATCCTCAATGATGACGAAATGACCATTAGTTATGCAACAGAGGCCAGAGACGCCTGGCGAGTTCTAGCTCCAAATTCCGAATTCCCTGATTACCTATCCTCGCAAAGACAATGGGATGGGCCGCTTTGCAAAATTGCTCAAGATAATTTACTTGATACGTCTGGCAATTCTGTAGAGCGTGCCCGCCTTTTGGCTGTGGCAGAGTGGGAATCCGGGCTTTGGTTGCAGGCCCTGCCGTCAGCCAACCTAGGCACACTGCTGCACAATGACGCTTTCCGTCTGGCAACTGCGCTAAGACTAGGCGCCACGTGCATAGTCCCTCATCGTTGTCCCTGTGGGGATACCATCGATAGTTTTGGTCACCACGGCTTATCTTGCATTAGGAGTTCCGGCCGTTTGGGGCGTCATGCCGCCCTAAACAATATTATCCACCGCTCTCTTGCAACCATTAATATACCGGCCGCTTTAAAACCTAATAAAATGATGGCAAGAGACCGGATGGAATGACTCTGGTGCCTTGGCGATTGGGGCGGCCTTTGGTATGGGATGCTACATGCGTTGATACCTTAGCGCCGTCTCATGTTCAGGTCACCAAGTCAAAGGCCGGTACAGCAGCAGCCGCAGCGGAATGCCTCAAAAGGCGCAAGTATGTAGGTATCGGAGACAGCTACATATTTGAGCCTTTTGGGGTAGAAACAATGGGTCCGTGGGGTCCATCAGCCCATCGTCTCTTTGACTTTCTGTCAAAGAGACTGATCGAGGTATCCCGCGACCAAAAGGCTGGCAATTACCTGGCTCAAAGGATAAGCATTGCCATCCAACGTGGCAATGCTGCCAGCCTTTTGGGCACGTTGCCACAGAATAACGGTTTGCAGGGGCTATATAATTTGTAAATATTTATATATATTTTTTTAAGTAGTTGTAATTATTATCCTGTTACAGTAAATTTGATTAATTGAAAATTATTAATAATTTTATAACATTTAAATAATACGTTGACTTAATTCGACGTAGAAATCCAAATTAAAGTATCACTTATTCACATCATTACTAAGATGACATAAATCTAGAGAAGTCTAAGCCGAGATGTTTTAGCAGAAAGAGACCACAATATCTGCCTGCTTGTAACCGAACTTCACTTTTTTTACCTAAGGGTAGAAAAAGCCCTTAACGGTTCTTTCTTTGAAAAAGAAGTTAACGCCCATATGCTCGCCATCTTTTGAACTAATATGTCTGTCTGTATTGTAATGGAGGCTCCGTGTTGATGATGATGCCCTAATCATCATGAGAATTATGAAAAACTCTTTTCAACCCTTTAGAGGTAATAAGTGACTAAGCAAAAAGTTCACACAGGCACTTCGCAAGCTACAAACTTTTTGAATAGGTAATTGAACGGCAGAGATGTCGAAGAAGCCAAAGTTTTTTTATTATTTTTGCAATTTGTACAATATGCCACGACTATACGCGTTTACTTGCGTTTGTACCTGCGAAGACCCCGCCCCTTTTAAGAAAGGAAGCCTTCAGAATGATCCATTCATATTTTTTGCTTCTAGTATGGATATCGATCGAAGTGTGTCTTAAACTCTAACGTATTTATGCTACATTGGTAGATTGCATAATCAATGATACTGTGATTATGATGAAGATCTTTATGTGCTGGAGAAATAAAATATCAATTCTTTTGTAAACTTACGTACTCGAATACGCATAGACTGATTTCTGTAAACCATATTACAAAGCAAATCATATTTATCTATCTTTGAAGGGACCACTTCAGAACGTTCATTGATAGTTTTTGCTGTTTTTCAAGTAGAAATTTTGTCTTAAACTCTGTGGTAGTTATGCTGCCCTGATCAATCTGGGAATCAATGACACGGTAATCTTCATCCTGCTATTTTAAAATCCAAACAACGCTTTGTATAAAGAATATACCGTCTGTATATACTTATTTTTTCTAAAAAAACTTTATAAGATCCAAACATTAGGAAATATGCTATATTTACTTACAATGAGTACATAGCAGATTATTTACTAAACATATTTGTAGAGATAGCCACTTTAGATGGTCTATTCATCGTTTTTCGATGTTATTTTTTTACTCCAAATTGCAATGTCATGCCAAGCTCTGTCCATATTATGATCCCTTAGTAGCGCTGAGAATCAATGCCAAGATAAATGATAAAGTTTTTTTTTAATGTACCCTCTAACAAGCAGTTCTTATACGTTGTATACTTATTTATTTTATCAATATTCAAGACTCAAATATAAACCTTTTTTTTGGTATCTGAAGCCCGTAATGACAATACTTGTTACTGTAGACGTTATGTTTGGTTTCATCTACCTGCGCTGACTCCGCCCCTTTTAAGAAAAGGAACCTTCATATTTTTTGCTTCGAGTTTTTGTAAAAATAAATCAATTTTGCGCAAAAGATCTATCTATCTTATGCTGCCTTGGTAGTCATGTGAATCAAACATATCCTGATATTCAAATAATGTTAGCATTCACAGAAATTATGTATAGGTGCCGTGGAGCTGATATAGAAAGTAATACCAAAGATACGAACCTAGCAACATAGTTTTAAAATATTTTCGATTTGCACGAAAACGTAATGTAATTTTTGGCCATTATTAATCTCATTATATATATAGCCCCGGGCTCCGCCGTCAAAAAACAGTATTTTTTCCCGTAATAAAATGTACCCCAATGCTTTGTCTTTCTCCGTATCCCAGACAACGTTTATGCAAGATTTCATAATGATCGGTTTAGTAGTAAAGGCGTGAAAGCGTACCAAACAAACTCACTTTCGCATTTATCATATTAGTAAAGATTCCGATTTTAAAAGTTGTAAATCATTGTACTAGTACTGTTTAATACTATACTTGGCACATGTTTTTGACTGTTCGGCCAGTATTACCAAAAGCGTGAGATGACCGATAATTGGATAATTGTCTGTAAACAAATTGATAAACGACCGCTATTTTTATTGCTGCTGTGGGCATATTTTGATTGCTGTAGAAGCAAAATGGCGTGGTGGGTGTATGTGGCATATTTTAAACGCGAGTGTGCCCTTCGAACTAAATATAGTAGGTATAGATTACTTTTTACAAGCTTTTATTTAACTTGCAATGTATACACGGTTTGGGTGTCTCGCTCTTCTCGGGCATTCGTACCGTATTTTGATCGTTCTGGACTCTCAATTTCGAACGGCAGGTCAATTTGTATGGGAACGTCAAAAAATTTTTTTAAGTTCCCAGCATTGGTCCCATAGGAAAACTTGTTTTAACAACGGGCTGAATCATCTCTTTAAGGGTCCAGAATGATCAAAATTTCACCGTGTATATAAAACTATGTTTGTTCCACCCGATCTCGCAACTCAATTTTGAAGCAGATATCTTCCACCGATAGAGCAAATTTTTTTATACTCGTTTAATCTGGATGGCAATGTATGGTCAGTTGTGTGAAGATCCAACATGGCGGAACACTCAAGATGGCTTTAATTTTTAATTAATTGATTTGTACCACAAACAAGCTCACCGTTTCATTCAATCTATAATGAAAGTAATTTAAATAGCATTTATACTTTATACAAAATATTTATTTTCACTGTGTATTAAAAGTACCTATTTTTAGTGAGCTATCAATTTGTGCATAGGATCCAACTACGTTATGCTGTCTTAGTTAACATGTGAATCAATTATATTCTGATTTTCACGCCACTGCCCAAAAGGAGTGTTTTGTTTTCAGAATTCATGTTATGTGAACTTATCTTTATTGGCCAGGAACTTCTAAAAACGTGCACGTATACTAAATAAAAAAGAAACACAGATTCAGTAGACATAATACATGCAAATGATGTGTTGAAATTAAAAACCGGTTTGTGACTACGCAGTTAAAAACCTACATAATCACGTACTTTAAATAAAGTTTATACAAGTAAAGTGGTGAGGTATCAAGAACTTCCATACTAGAAGTTATTTTTAAACTTCGCTGAGCATAGTGTACCAGCATTACATAACTCGCAAGGAGTGCGACTTCATGAAAAGAAAAGACACGTCTTTTCCACGTGCGCCATTCTCTCCACACCTATTGTGCTGCCAAACTGGCCTAGTACCTTTCTCCCTTGGTTTCGCTGCTTCTATTTTCTCCGTTACCTTTGGCAGAAACCGGGCCAGTGGTTTGGTTTAAAATGAGCAAATACGCGATTTTATTTCGTTTTCAAAGCACTTTTCGATCAGCAAGGTTCACATAACTTGATATGACAAATGTGAAGCCTAATGAGTTTAGCACAAAATTAAAACAACTTTGCTACTTGTAAGAAGAGCAAAACTAACAATGAACTAAAAAAAAATTTAAAGATGAATGTAAAATTGTTCTTTGTGATATAGATGCACACAATAGTGTGTGTGTTTTATTTTATTGCCAGTCTCCACGACTTATGACGATATACTTACTTAGCACACGTGAGTTAACAAAAGATTTGATATTTTTATTTCTTCAGCACAAATTTGAATCTTTTTCAGATAATCACGATATCATTGATTATGCGATCTACCAATGTAGCATAAATACGTCCGAGTTTAAAACGCACTTCGATCGATATCCCTACTAGAAGCAAAAAATATGAATGGATCTTTCTGAAGGAAGGCCCTTTTTGAGGAAGGGGTAACCCCTTCCTCAAAAAGGGCGGAGTCTTTGCAGGTACAAAAAGTCGTGGCATATTGTACAAAATGCAAAAATATTAAAATAAACTTTGGCTTCTTCGACATCTGTGCCGTCCAATTACTTACGCAAGATGTTTGTAAGTGCCTTTGTGAAGTTTTTGCTTAGTCAGTATCGCTAAAGGGTTGAAAAGAGTTTCTCATAATTCTCTTGAT
Organism: Elegia similella; assembly: GCA_947532085.1. Lineage (NCBI taxonomy): Eukaryota > Metazoa > Arthropoda > Insecta > Lepidoptera > Pyralidae > Elegia > Elegia similella. Next base: position 3,356,822 of record OX383944.1, read on the forward strand.
GATTAGGGCATCATCATCAACCCGGAGTCAACATTAAAATATAGACATATTAGTTCAAAAGATGGCGAGTATATGGGCGTTTACTTCTTTTTCAAAGAAAGAACCGTTAAGGGCTTTTTCTACCCTTAGTTAAAAAAAGTAAAAGTCGGTTACAAGCAGGTAGATATTGTGGTCTCTTTCTTATACAACACCTCTTCGCTTAGACTTCTCCAGATTTATGTTATCTTAGTAATGATGTGAATAAGTGATACTTTAATTTGGATTTAGTTTTGCAATATAATCACATACAGCAACATGAATTTAAAAAAATTGCAAATCTCAAACAGTCGCAAATTTTAATATTCCGATGCTGATTTTTTTTTTTATCTGGTATTAAATAACAGATATTTTAAAAATAAATCAATAACTAATCGGTGGTATTGTGTATACGATGACTTGTTTTCTAAAGGAATAATAGAGTGGTTTTAATTGTTTTCCATTTTTAAATAGGTAACATTGAACCAATAAGTGGTTTCGCATTGAACAAGCAATGATGTAGTCCTGTTAAATGTTTCCAAATTTTATGGATACAAAACGAGCTACCGCCAAACCGAATCGACCAATCACGGACGAGCGCACAATATTACAGATAAAGACAGATAATAAACCCTGCAGGTTCTTTCACATTTAAAACTAACGTAGAAGTTAATTTTAAACGTCGCTGAGCATAGTGTACCAGCATTACATAACTCGCAAGGAGTGCGACTTCATAAAAGGACACGTCTTTTCCACGTGCGCCATTCTCTCCACACCTATTGTGCTGCCATGCTCGCCTAGTACATTTCTCCCTTGATTTCGCTGCTTTTATTCTTCACGTTACCTTTGGCAGAAACTGGGTCAGAGCTTTGGTTTGAAATGAGCAAATATGCTATTTTATTTCGTTTTGACTGCATTATTCGCTCAGTAAGGTTTACATAACTTGATATGACAAATTTGAACCTACGATTGCTTCGATGTGCACTTTATTATTAATATAAATTACTGTTAATGATTTCTAATGTTACACATGACACATTTAAAAATAACACTGTAGACAATGTCGACTTGTCTACCTGCGACCATGAAAACTGCGATATCGAAACATTGGGTGTAAAAATAATGAAATAAACGCGATAAAACCATATCATGTGATTTAATTTAAATACTGTTAATGATTTAATGCCTTATCATAATAATTATTTCATTTAATTTCAATAATAACGCGGCACCGTGTATTTACGTTCATTCATATAGTTCTATAATATAATAACTGTAAATGGAACGGTAATAGTATGACTGACAAATTGTTCCTCTATCATAGCGGTAACTGACAACTGACCTGCCACGACGGTCTCGGCGCGCGGTAGCCTCTGCAGCACATGATGGATGAGACCCACGTCGGTGCAGGCTTGCAGGTTGCGGACGCTCTTGCGCAGGATCGCGATGAACACCGACCATATCTCCGCCTGGAACAAGCAAGTTTCCTTATGATTTTAGAGTCACGAATCAAGGACGATATTTGGCCTACGGCTCTCTCACCGAACCAAGGATAGAATTTTATATGAGAGTGTGGTACGTCCCCGGATTAATCATTCATGCTCATCATCATCATAATTTCGAGTAGGTGACACGGTCAATCGACCATGCACCAGAATTCTGCGGAACCGCCTCTCGGCCTCTGACGAGATTCCTTTAACAACTACCAGATGGCAGCCGGGACCAACGGCTTAAGGTGCCTTCCGAAGTACGGAATCATCTTAATTATCAGACAATCAAGTGATTCAAGCCTGTCCTAACCACACTGGAAACAACTAAACAAAGTATGCTTCCCGTGGGAATCGAACCCACGACCCCCGGGTCTACAGGCAAACGCCTTAACCACTGGATCACGAAGGTAGTTCAGTCATTCATGCTTGTAGCAAATGTGTAGTTGCACGGCAACACGACACAGACAAGGCTAACAATATTACCTTCATCATCGCTCTTAATAAAGTTTAAGGTAAAACATTTTTCACTGCAAGTTTAAGGTAAATTCTTTTTGCAGACAGCATAATTCGCCAGCTTCATTTAGCTAACGAGCGGAGGACAAGCACTAAAGGGGCAGGTAACGCTTCTGCCGCAATTTGAAACAGGACCTTAGTACACTTTACTACTCTCAAAATGACCCATTTTCAGATTAAACTGGTGCCGCGCGAACGAAAAACTTTGCGACTGCGCAATCCATTAGGCTGCGCAAAACTATTAGGGGATTATATAAAATTTCGTAGTATAAAAGGATGAAAAGTCTTAATATTTTTATTAAAAAATAAGAAAGAGGCGACCTCCGAGATGTAAATGTAAATATTATCGAGTGACAATTATTGTTTTAGACGTAAAATTTACAAACTTTTCGAAGAAAAATGACATATTATATATCGCTTTTAAATTTTACATGTATCTGTTTCAAATTGCAATAAGGGGGCGATCTTGTGCAAGGATCGACCTAAATTATACAAATACATTTGATGTATTTAATTATTCAGCACATAGAACTAGTGATTTGAAAACACGTCAATTTTCACAATTTCGTGCAATACCGTCTTAAGCTTTGTTATATTATTAACAGTTACGCGCGATGACATAATTAAATGCTTAAATAACGTGTTTTATAGTCGGTATCGCCGACAAATTTAAGTCTATACAGAAGGTCATCTTTAGGGCTAATATAAAGGTGATCACTGAGTCACTAGAGGTCAAAGGCCGGCCGGGCCGTGATAGGTCTTTAATTAAGGCGCTGTGCATCAGAAGAATACCGTAAAACGTGTATTTTTTCGTCGCGCAGTTAGCCTTATATTTCATGGAATACTAGCATGAAAAAAATATGACGTACAGTTTAAAGGTCAAGATAAATGGTAACACTAAAATATTTTCAAAAATATATTTGAAACTTAGCTAAATAAAATAGCCAAAAATCTATATCCAGAAAAAGTTTCGTCGCGAATTACTTGATATTTTCAGCGACAACTACCAACTTTTTAATATCTATAAAAAGTATAACTGGATGAGCCAGATGGATACCTCAAAAAAATAGAATATTTGGTTATAATTATTGAATTATTAAATTAAAAGTAAAAATTAACACGGAAATGGCAGACACGGGTTTGAACTGAGACTGATGACACGTATGACAAGAGTAAATAATATATCGCGCGATGTCCGCTACAAACGGTTAAGGGATACAGCGCCTTAAGCATTTTTATATCCTAACTAATATTATAAATGCGAAAGAGAGTTTGTTTGTTAGTTTGTTACGCTTTCACGCCGTAACTACTGAACCCATCATCATGAAATTTTGCATACAAGTTCTCTGGAGTACTGAGAAGGACATAGGCATTTTATCCCGGGAAAAGGTACTATTCCCGAGGGATCGACATTGACGCGGGCGGAGCCGCGGGCGAAAGCTAGTAGGTTTATAAAAACTACACATTTTTTTCTGAATAAAATATTTGATTATATATACAACGTGATTTTGAACCTCCTAGCTTTATTGAAATCTGGGAATCAGAATACCTAATGGAACACAGAATTGCAAGAAAAAAAGGTAAAAACGAAAAAGAAAATTAGGTTTCCCATACAAAGTCGCCGATCAGCTGGGCGAATTTCTATGAGAGGTTAAATATTTTTTTTTGTTTTTTCCTTTTTTTCTTACTATTATGTATTCCATAAGGGATTCTGATTCCCAGATTTCAATATAGCTAGGGAGTTCAAAATCAGGCTGTATAATCATGAATATTGCCCGCGATTATGTATTATGCCCGTGATTATATTATGTCCACGTGTACTAAAACCAATGTGTTATTTTATTTTATTATATAACTATCATGGATACGCTATATGTTTATGTTGTAGTTTCATCAAATTCATGTATTCATACATCCTCAACCATACTATATTTTAGAAATGTTTTTCGTGTGTGTGAGAGGCAAACATCGGTGTTAGATTTTTCAAGCCGCTTATAGACATCTATCATAGCTTAGCGCCTGCCATCAATGTTGAAGGACTAACGGCCTAACATGCCTTCCGAAGCACGAAGGACCTCGAGATATTTCTATGCCACTTGAGGTCACCATTCCAGTGGCGACCGCACCCGGGGTTGATTAACCTAACTAAACGCCAATAATGCTTACACTCATTGGATCATCGGGCTCGTATATCCGAAACAAAAAAAAACATTCTCACGCAAATTGGGATATTTCACCAATAGGTATATATTAGCCGTGTGGTTTCCGGCAGAGTAGAATAGGACCACTCCTAGTCTTCCAATGGAAATACAAGCTAAACAAAGCTCATAAACAATCAATGAGACCTCTCCAACCCGTCTGACCAGCGAGGAGAGTGTAGGCCAAATCCTCTGTCTGCTCTGTCCAAGTATGGTTCCGGTAGTACAAAGAGCGTCATGCTCCTGCAGTGGAGACTAAAAAGGCCTGATGATGATGATGACCAATAGGTAAGTCATTTTGCGAATATGTCTTTGCCTTTGCTTAAGAAATCCGACATCTGCGTTACATTAGCATAAATTTGCTAGCGCACAAAACAAAAATGAGACTAGACAAGACAACAGGGCATTTCAGTAATGAGTCAATTTGCGGATAGGTATGTCTTTGAACAGTCACTATAAAAAACATCTCTGTTATTTTAGCATAAATTAGTGCAAAGCGCGCAGTGTTGTGCTAAATTACTGCAGCGCTGAGCACAGAGAAAAGAATTTCATTAAAAATGTTTCGCGAGCCGTTCCGTTTGACGGATCAACTAAACAACAGAACATACTATACTATTACGTCTTTTTCTTACGTGTTTGACAGAGCCCAGGTCATAGAAACATTGAAAATTATTGTAGACTAGCTGTTGCCCGCGGCTCCGCCCGCGTTAGTGTCGATCCCTCGGGAGCAGTAGAATTTCCCGGAATCAAACATACCCTATGTCCTTCCTCGGGGCTCACACCTCCATACCAAATTTCATCCAAATCAGTTCAATGGTTGAAGCGTAAAAAAACGACAGACTGAGTTACTTTCGCATTTATAATATTAGTATTAGTATGAAAGTATGGATATTATTTATACTTCTAAGTCCAGAAATGAGAAAATTTCCATAAAACCTTTACCCTCCCATTTTACCCCTTTAGGGGCGAATTTTGTCCATTTCACCCACATATATCTTTTTTAATTGTAATCGAGAACATACCTATTTATTTTCATACTTCATAGTCCAGAAATGAGAAAATTTCCAATTTCCAAACAAACTTTACCGCCTTCTGGGGGATTTTTTTCCAGTTGACCTACACAGATCTTTTTCAATTGTAATCGTGAATTTATTTACCTATTTTCATACTTCTAAGTCCAAAAATGAGAAAATTCCATATAAATTTTACCCCTTTAGAAGTTAAATTTCTTAAAAATCCTTTCTTAGCGCTCACTCACATCATTAAAAGAACCCCTGTACCAAATTTCAAGTTTCTAGGCGCAGCAGTTTCAGTTGGTTTGCCGTTTGCCCGCGGCTAGGCCGCCGCCGTTAGTGTCCATCCCTCAGGAACAGTTTGGACCCTTAAAGGGGTGATTCAGGTCATCAATGTAAACAACTTTTTCTATGGGACCAATGCCAGCAACTAAAAAAAAATTTCGTCATTTCTATAAAAAAGAGTCCCGCCGCCCGGCCAGTTTGTATGGGAATGTCGAATGTTTTTTGAGAACCTACCATTGTTCCCGTAGGAAAAGTTGTTCATTTTGATGGTCTGAGTAACCCCTTTAAGGGTCCAAAACGATAAAAAATTCACCGTGTATATTTGCAGGCAAACTAATGCCTTGAGTTCATTCAAATGACGATAACTTTTTTTTTAATGAACCGATTTTGATGAAACAAACTTTAGATGTTTTGCTGAGTTAAAACAAAGCAATTAGTGAAAGTTTGCAGTAAATCGGTGCAGTATTTTCGGAGATAATCGTGATCATACATACAGACAGACAGACAGACAGACAAAAAATTCGAAAAAAATTTTTTTGCTTTCTATTAATCTTTTTAAGTGTCCCTCTATCCATTTCAGTCAAAAATTCTAAATGTACAGACAACATATTTTTACTGTTTTATTATATGTATAGATTAATGAAAATTGTTTACTTATAAAAAAATATAAAAATAAAATAAAATTAAAACCACGTTTAGCATGTTGGTGGGCGCAAAGTGGAAAACTGAATTAAAATAGTGATGGGTTGCTAGCTGCATCGCCTACTACGATTACTCAGATTTTCACCTATTCCCTCGAACGGTTTTTACGATCTGCGCGGGAAGAGATGCATGTGGTACATTCTACTTTTTTTTTGTCCCAGACCATAATGAAATAGGTACCGATATTTACCCGTGCGAAGCCGGGGTCGCTACTAGTGGAATAAAGAATACTATAATTGAGGAATCAAATGACAGCCGATACCAATTATTTATTTTGTATTTTACAAGTAAATCCCACTCGACTTCATGAGTTGCAAGAACTGTACTCATTTATTAAAAAATATGTTGCTTACACTTATGTGACGTCTTTAATTTATATCAAAACGCTATCGCTTTGGAATTGAAAATTTCGCGCTCGATGCTCGCCTTATGTGGGCGAGAAAACTCACTTAGTGGATTATGTTTTCCTTGTATATTATCCGTGATATTATCCCGGGGATTTGCTTAACTTTTTAAGTCCGCTTGGATTATTTATGTTAAGTCCATTGACATCAATAAAAGAAATGCGAGTAAGTATAATCTTAGATTTGCGGCGATGGAATAATGGTTTAGCCGATGATGAAAAAATCCGTAAGACAAATCATCATGATCGTATTTTGAGGATTTGGTTACGAGGTGCATTTTTCATCAATTGGATCTGAGAATATTTTGATAATCATTATTTATAACGCTAATATCTTATATGCTTGTATAAAATAGAGTGGGACGAAAATGAGGTTTTTTCACGTTTTCTGACCAAATGTTACGTGAAATATTAATGAGAAAAGTTCGTCGGCGCTGCGCTCCTGGTCGCATGCAAATGATCCCTGAGGTTTATTAACAGGCGATCATAAATCTGCAGGAGTTCGTAATTAAACAACTTTCAATGATATACTTACTTACATAATATGTATATGTATATGTATATATGTATATGTAATATGTATATGTAATATGTATATGTAATATGTATATGTAATATGTATATGTAATATGTATATGTAATATGTATATGTAATATGTATATGTAATATGTATATGTAATATGTATATGTAATATGTAATATGTATATGTATATCTAAAATGATATTATCCTGACAATGCGATGAGCAAGTTATTACCGATAGAAATTGGGATATTTCAATGTAGTGGGATAGTTTTCAAGGCCCTTTCGATTATTATATTTTACCAATAGAAAAGTTGGTCAGTCGTCTTTAAGACGAGGCCTCAAATGTTTGGTACCATCGCTCGGCAAAGGCGTACGCAGACTGATCAAGTGCGCGCAAGGTATAGCGCTTGGCGGTTTAGCCCGTAAATGATGAGATAGGTATAGTCTCGAGTCGCTCAAAGAAAAAAACGTAAGCGCCAAATTCATTATTTCTATTTTTCATATTTAAATTTTCATATTTAAATTTTGATAAATTACTAATAACCTATCTTTTAGTCTAAAAATCATTATTTCTTCGTCGCATATGAGCTACAATAACAAAAACTCTGCGAACGATGACCATTTTTCAAAAAATATTTCTATCGAGAAAATTGTATCAAAACGTGTTTTCATCTAATACTTTTGGAGATGAAATAGTCAAAAATCATATTACTTAGATTTGAAACTCCTAATTTAAGTATTTTGCGAGATAAATAAGGTTCAGAACGACCTTATTTACAGTGGTATCGCCTTAATCGTCGAATCTTCTTTATTATCAGACAGTCAGATGATTCAGGCCTTCAATGTCCTAACCAAACTAGAAACAACTAAACTAAGTATGTTTCTCATGGGAATCTAATCCATGACCCCTGGATCTACAGACAAACTCCTTAAGTACGTACGAAGGCAGTTAAAGCATAAGCATGAAGAATTAGTATAAATCTGCGTTATTAAAGAACTTTCAAAGATATTAATTATTCCTACTTATGTATAATGAAAATGTGATGAGCATGTTATTACCAATAGAAATAGGGATGCTTTTAATTAATAGTTTTCAAGACCATTTCTATTGTTATCTATTTTACCAACAAAATATTAATGAGAAAAGTTCGGGTGCTGCGCTTCTGGTCGCATGCAAATGATTCGCGAGGTTTATTACCAGGCAATCATAAATCTGACGGAGTTCGTTATTACACAACTTTTTACGATATACGTAGGTATAATGATGTATGTATGTGCGTTAATAATATGTGCTGTTATAAGTATATATTACATCTTCTGCATTCTTCGTCGTGGTAGAGCCACGCTACCGGCAAAATTAATTGCTAGTAGCATGAATGGACCGGCTCGTCAGGGGAAGGGCCACACTCTCACAGAAAATCGACGTCTGACTAGAAGATGTACCGTTTCTATGCTTCGTTCGGTGAGTGACAGTAAGAGAGCCTTGAAAGGCCGACAACGCACCTGTCTCACCCTGGTGTTGCGGTTGTCAGTGGGCACCGGTGATCAGCAGAATTCTTTCGTATGAAAATGCCGTCATTTTTTTGAGTTCCCAGCATTGGGCCCATAGGAAAAGCTGTTCATTCAAAAGTTGTTATTGATGGGCTGAGTCGCCCCTTGAAGGAAATGTCAAGGGTACATTCCCTGTATTATCAATTTATTTTCTTTAATATAGATGCCAAGAAATCCGAGTATCTAATAAATTAAATCGACGTTAATTATTCGTAAAATAATTGACATTTCACAAATATTCTGAAACTAGATATCTCCCAATTACAGACGTAATTAACTAACAAACAACCTTAAATACGCTGATTCTCGCAAATAATTAAATATTTGATCAAAATGCGCGCAAATATTCGCATATAGGAATTTGGTAGAAAATTGAAGGCGGCCCTGTTTAATCACTGCTCGGAAAACAACAGGCGTCTGCTAGGTTTAGCCGCTAAATGATCTATTCGCAAAATGTTTAATAAAGCTTAACGTCCTATTCACTTATCTACATTACGTCTACGTATAATACTAAATGTGGCATGGCAAATTTTGATGCTATAACCCTAGTCCTTGTAAGCAATGAAGAATTTGTATTTATGTACCTAGTTTTATGCCTTTTATTTTATTACCTAGAGTTGCACACGTTCTTATTAGAGATAAATCTGACTGGTCTGACTTGGTTATGTATGTACTTTCTTTTACTTCAGCGTCAAATTATATCGACTTACTTGTCCTTGATCTTTGTTCGTTACTTGATCGCTAGGTTACTTACGTGCTCTCCCTATACTTAAAAGCTTTTTTTTTTAATCAAAAAAAAAAATCTAGTCCCTGGCTATAGGTCTGATAAAATAATTGAATATTGAAGTTGAAGGGAAAAAACCGGCCAAGTGCGAGTCGGACCCGCGCATTAAGGGTTCCGTATCCTTATCTATACAAAGTCTAAAATTATTAAAAATATTTTTATTACAAGATGTAACTAAAATGTATGCTTTTCACAATTTTTGCTTTATCTGTGCTACGTTGCTTCGTACTAAATTTCAAGATTCTGAGTTAACAGGAAGTATCCTGTAGGTTTTGATTCCCTTGCGACAAAAAATTGCGGCATAAACGGCTGTATCTTTTGATTGCGTTGGCTTAGAAGTTTGATATTTTTCACAGCTCCAAGGGACAGTAGACCTGAGTATTTTATATCAATTTCAGCTTGATACCTCCACGCGTTCCTGAGAAAAAGTATCTTGACAGACAGACAAACAGAAAGACGGACAACAAATGAAAAAATAATAAGGAAAAATGGATCAGGATGTTCCGTTTTGCCTTTTGAGGTACGGAACCCTAAAAAATAAGATTACGACATTTTGCTTATTAAACAAATAGCGATCGCGTACCTCATAGATACGTACGCGATTTGTTCACCTTGACCTTGACCTTTTCGGGAATCGTCTTTTCGATTTTAATCTGACGTTTTGCGAATCTGACGTCCCACGCCTTAACCGCCCGCCAGCAATAGAAATATTTTTCATTCGGAATTCCACGCCCGGTGGGTGAATCGTGGGAATTCACTCAACTTGTAATTTCGCTGAGATTGTTCCGTTAACGGTAGAAGAATGTAATGTAATTACAACGGCCCTCGTTACACCCCGACACGAGTGCTTTTGTGTGCTACACTCCACTTCTCTGGCCTGGTACTATTTTGCTGGCGCGGTTGATTTAACTTAGTTCATTTGGAAAACTTTTTCGTTAAGACTTTTACAGAACCACTAGAATTCCTTGTGTATTCTCATCCTAAAATTACAAATACGAAACTAAATTTGGTAATTTATAGAGGCACAGTTACTTACTATACTATCTACCTAGGCCATTCTACAAGTATCTATGAAAAGATTTCTCTAAGAAGCTTATAGACATAGAGTTAAATTTTGTTTGTTAATCCAACTTGGGATGTTTAAACGTTAACTCGTAGAAGTAACTAACAAGTTATGATGTCGCCTAGAGGTTTCCAACTTTAACAGTGAATAAAGTATGTCGTGGTTTATCAGATGTCTTCATTAAAGCAAGTTGTCTTGTTACATTTACCTCCGGCCATAAAATCCGAACGTACTGTCTTGTATATAAGCAGTAAAGAACCGTGTCATGTAAACTTTTCTCTTAGTCAGCGCTACAAAACTTTACGCATCGTGGTCATTATCTCTTGAAACTCCGCCTCAGCAACGCTTGGCAACTTATGTACGCCTGGTGACGAGACACATTGCTTTACAAAGTTTGCGTATTTTTCGTTTGTGTTAGTGGCCAGCCATTGCTGGTGGCAGATTTTTCAAGCTTGAAACGTCCATTCCCAGTGTTGGGCACACCCACACACGAAACAACGAGTATAGCTTAACTATACTATATACAACTACATACCTATACTTATATTTACTAGCTAACATCACACCATAAAAATATCTCGAGTTCCTTCGAAGGACATGTCACTCCTTTGTTCAAGGCCGTCGTAATTACGGAAGGAGTCGCAGGCAAAAGCAAGTATATCATAATGTATAGAACTCGTTATCTTCCATAATAAAATCTTAATGTACCTTCTCGTACATAATGAACCGTATCGCATTAACTTTTCACTCAGTTAGCGCTACAAAACTTCTCCTAACAACGGACGAGGCACCACGCTCAGATGTCATGAAAATCCGCCTCATCAGCGCCTTACAGCTAGAGATGACTTGCTTTATAAAGAAGGTATCAACTGATAAAGCACGACAAACTTCGTTCACTGTGAAGTTGGAAACCTCTCGGCGTATAACTCGTTAGATACGCCCACGAAGTTACAAGAATTAGCATCACAAGTTGGTAAACAAGTCATAACATTATACGTTGTTGAAGAAAATCTTTCTCTGACATATACGCGAATGTTGGAAATCGAATCATTTCAGTTAACCAATGAAATTTGTATCGGCAAAATATTTGGTACAAGTTCATCGTTTATAATACACTAGCTGCTTTCCCGCGACTTCGTCCGCGTAAAACATAGACTATGTTCAGCGCAGATAGTGTAGCTTCCCAACTGTGAAATATTTTTCGAATCCGTCTAGTAGTTTCGGAGCCTATTCCCGTCTAACAAACAAACAAACAAATCTTTCCTCTTTATAATATAAGTATAGATTTGTACGTCAAAAAAGCATTTTTCTAATATTTATGTTGTATTACAATAATATATCTTGCCGGTTGTAAGGACAATTTTTTTCTAGACATTCGAATCTATCTTTTCAGAAAACGTGAATATAGAAAACGAAATAAAAAATATCCTTGTGGAATATGATACCACTGTTTTGAAATAACCTGAAAGAAATATCATTGTAGGTTTGTGAAGATAAACAAAACGAACTAAAGATTAAAGGTAAGAAGTTCATAAATAAAATAAACTTAATCCATAATCTAAATTTATCGTATATTTCTCCACAAATATCCATTGGTTGAACTTTAGTATCCTTATCCTTACTAATATTATAAATGCGAAAGTGAGTTTGTTTGTTTGTTACGCTTTCACGCCGTAGCTACTGAAGCGATCGTCATGAAATTTTGCATACACGTTATCTGGGGTACGAAGAAGGCTACCTTTTATCCAAAGTACTATTCCCGAGAGATCGACATTGACGCGGGCGGAGCCGCGGGCGAAAGCTAGTTAATCCATGACCGACCCTTACAGATATATTTATAGATATTATTAGTATTGATGATTTAGTAAAGTTATTTATAACTAGCTTTCGCCCGCGGCATAATTTTTATTTTTATTTATATGAACCAGTTGGTCGGACGACCTGACTAAGGTCGCAGGAAGACGCTGGATGCAGGCCGCTTCCAACCGGTCATATTGGAAATCCTTGGGTAGTCCTATGTCCAGCAGTGGACTTCTTGCGGGTAAGATGATGATGATGTATGTATTTAGTTCATTCGTTTAAGAGCACGGAGCAGATATAGAGTTTAAGAGTTATGAGGTCTCTTAAACGAATTATGGCGAGCTCCATGGAGCAGTGGTTAATACACCAGCCTGCGACACGCGGGTTCCCGGGTTCAATCCACGGCAAGATCAAGATGAAAAAACGAACTTTTTCAGATTGACCTGGGTCTTGGATGTTTATCTATCTATATAAGTATTTATTATAAAATATAGTATCGTTGAGTTAGTATCCTACAACACAAATGCACAACTTACTGTGGGGCTAACTTACTATGTCAATATTTATTTATTTAATTAATTGAATTTTAACGAAGTCGCGGGCACAGCTAATCTATACATATAATCTATACATATAATAAAACAGTAAAAATATATTGTCTGTACATTTAAAATTTTTGACGGAAATGGATAGAGGGACACCTAAAAAGAATAATAGAAAGCAAAACAAAATTTTTAGAATTTTTTGTCTGTCTGTCTGTCTGTATGTATGATCACGATTATCTCCGAAAATACTGAACTGATTTACTCCAAACTTTCACCAATTGCTTTGTTTTAACCCAGAAAAACATTTAAAGTTAGTTTCATCAAAATCGGTTCATTAAAAAAAAGTTATCGTCATTTTAATGAAGTCAAGGCGAGATTGCTTGCAAATATATAGCAAAAAAATAAATAAATATTAAATATTTTAAATATAATAGTATAAATGCGAAAGTGAGTTTGTTAGTTTGTTTGTTTGTTTATTTGTTTGTTTGTGACGCTTTCACGCCGTAACTACTGAACCGATCATCATGAAATTTTGCATACAAGTTCTCTGGAGTGCAGAGAAGGACATAGGCTACCTTTTATCCCGGGAAAAAGTACTATTCCCGATGGATCGACATTGACGCGGGCGGAGCCGCGGGCGAAAGCTAGTGTAAAATAATAATTGACGAACATCATCATCATTTCGTAGGTGACACGGTCAATCGACCATGCACACCCTGATGTCAGAGTTCTTCGGAACCGCCTCTCGGCCTCTGACGTGGTTCCTTTAACGACAACCAGATGGCAGCCGGGACCAACGGCTAAACGTGCCTTCCGAAGCACAGAATCATCTTTATTATCAGACAATCAGGTGATTCAAGCCTGCAATGTCCTAACCAAACTGGAAACAACTAAACAAAGTATGCTTTCCATGGGAATCGAACCCACGACCCCCGGAGGCAGTTGTTGACGAACAAATTCTGACGGGTCATCTTATGAGGCGGGTTTTTTGGACCGCATTACGCAACCCACATACCAGTCAAGGGCTACATCGCTGTTACACTCGAAAGGGCTTCTATTAGCGTTGTTATTAAGACGAGGACTCAAATGTTTGGTACCTTCGCTCGGCAAAGGACTGATCAAGTGCGCGCAAGGGATAGCGCTTGGCGGTTTAGCCCGTGAATGATGAGATAGGAGATAGTCTCGAGTCGCTCAAAGAAAAAAACGTAAGCGCCAAATTCGTTATTTCTATTTTATATAAAATCAGACCGGTTAATTGTATTTTCATATTTACATTTTGATGAATTACTAATAACCTATCTTTTAGTCTAAAAATCATTATTTCATTCGTCGCATTTGAGCTACAATAACAAAAACTCTGCGAACGAAGACAATTTTTCAAAAAATATTTCTATCGAGAAAATTTTATCAAAACGTGTTTCCATCTTCAATTTTTGGAGATGAAATAGTCAAAAATCATATTACTTAGATTTGAAACTCCTAATTTAAGTATTTTGCGAGATAAATAAGGTTCAGAACGACCTTATTTACAGTGGTATCGCCTTAAAGGATTCTTTTAGGGCAAATATTTGGTTAGGGATTCTTCATTCTACGCATATTGCGGGCCTTATACGTTTAAAAATATAACATCTTTTGATGTAAAATCACATCTAAAATATTACATTTTCTCATGCTTGTTTAGAAGATAATTTGATGATGCTGTACTGGCCATATGCACACCAGGAAATTGTGTGCAGATGTATTAAAATAAAATCCATATCCGTCGTGGTTTACCGGCCAAATTAATTACTACCCATATTTGTCGTGTAACTTTAAAATGGAACAATCCCGCGAAACTTTGCTACGAAATACTGCAAATACGGAGGTAAGTGAAAAAGGTTACCTTTTTTTTATTCGGGATAAACTTAGGTTTAAAAAAGTCGACGCGGGGTTGGAACTTTAGGTCTATGTACAATCTACGCTCTGCCAATTGAGCTACCGCATGTTCAAACCTTACCATATCTTAATTTAATAAGAGTATATCAACGGTTGATAACAGCATTGTGAATGCAAAATAAACACTTGATTAATGTAGTTTTGCGAGTTACCGATTATTCCGGTCAAATTACATAGACCATGATCATGAAGGAACTCCTTTCTGATTATGTCCAAACTTCCTTCGTGATCATGTAACTGGACCGTAATATCGAAAACTATAAAAATATTTTTGGACTAGCTATTTTACCGTGACTTCTTCCATTCGCGTAAGTTATAGCCTAAGTTATCCGCTGAATGTGAAAAATATTATTTTTGAATTTATCCATTACAAACAACACACAAACATACGGACTCACATCACAATCAAATCTTCCCTCTTTATAATATTAGTATTAAAATATAATAAGTATATTTATATATATTTTTTATCAATGTGTTTTTTAAACCTCTGATATAATTCATGATTATCGATTGAGAAGTTGTCACATTCATTTGTTTGTTACGCTTTCACGCCTTGACTAATTTACCGATCGGCATGAAATGAAGGAAGGGTACGGAGAAGGACATAGGGTACCTTTTCTCCCAGAAAAAAAGACTTTTCCCGAAGGATCGACATTAACGAAGGCTGTTAAACAACTAAATCAAAACGCGTATTGTCATACACATACTTACCTAAAATGATTTGAACTCGTTATATACGAACCGCATATTTACTAATTCCATTGCTATTTAGAATTCAAATTAATACTGTAATAAAATAGATAGTAATCTCTCCATTGAACAAGTCTCGCAGACAAGTAAATCTCCATTCAGTACAACTCCATTAAAATGTAGATAAGTATCTACGACTTCGTGCCTTGTACAAGTAATCATTATAATGACATTACTCAGGTCTCAGACACACAGACACCTATTCTAAAGGTTTCAGACAGATTTTAATTTAGAACTTGATACTGTTTTGTTCTTAAATATATTTGGTAGTTTAAAATAAATTAAGTCTTCCAATTTGGGAGAAAAAACCAGCTGCTTCTCTTCCCGCGCAAATCGTAACAGCCGATCGAGGGAATTACTACTAATATGATTCGTCAGAAATCGGAAGATGACGTGGCAATGCGGCTAGCAACCCATCACTATTTTGATTCCATTTTCGACCTATCACCCACCAACATGCTAAACGTGGCTTGTAGGACTTCTAGGCTCTGTCTATCCCGCAAGGAAAAAGACGTGATACTAAGTATGCATGTAAAATAAATTAAGGGGTTTCAAACCGTAAATTGACATTTAAATTTTTATCTACTTCTAAATAGTGGGTAGTAATGGAGATTACGCATGCTTCGAATGCGTGTACCTATAATATGTGATGAACAAATTCGCCGCGGTGATTTGAAGCTACGGCAGTGGTTGAGAGCATCGACGGGCTAGATGTCGAAGGTTGTAGGTTCAAATCCTACCTGTGGCGAAAATTTTTCATCACATATTTTCGATTTTAATATTAAACCAAGCATTGTAATGCTATTAATATAATTAATGCTGTAAAAAGTTTCGGCTTATTTTTACGACGGACAAAAAAAATACGAACTATACGTAAAATACTTAATCAAATATTTATTTAACGCATCAGCACCTCCTCTGGTGTTGCAGATGTCCATGGGCGACGGTGACCACTTTCCATCAGGTGGCTCGCCTGCTCGTTTGCCGTCAAATATACATAAAAATTATATTTATTGATAGATGGACCTTGATCGTATAAAGATTCCTTAAAAATGTTAACTGTATAGACAAATAATATTTATTACAAGTGATGACGTTAACTACAGAACATACTCTGTGAAGGGCTGATCTAGAAATTCGACCAGCTGGATAGTGGATGGTTATTTTTTTAATATAATATATATATATATATATATATTTTTATATTATCGTTTAAGTTTTTTTATATATATATTTTTATATTATCGTTTAAGTCGACATTTGTCTCCATCTCACCTGATGGTAAGTGACGATGAAGACGAGGATGTTACATGCCTATCCAAGCGATACCTATTTATTCTACTCTTGAATGTCCCGGGACTGTACTTGTCTGAGAATATGGACGCAGGCAGTTCATTCCACACCTTAGCTACTAGAACCAAAACGGAACTGTCAAAGCGTTTAGTTCGACATGGCTATGTATCAGTGATAATTGAAAAACCGTACGTATTTACACGCGCCCGGCCTCCTGATCGGCTACTTTCTTCTCCTCCATTAATCCGAGGTAAAAAATATCCCAATACCTTCATTCACTTCCCAAACCCAACTATTTCTTATCCTTCTTCGGCTTAAAAATTCTTCTAATGGTCCGAAGCACAAGAAGCCAAAGAAACTGCGCTCGCTAACTCGCCTGCCGAGCGTGGTGAGTATGGTATTATAAAATAAATAAATAAATAAATAAATACGGACAAATCACACAGATTGAGCTAGCCCCAAGGTTAGTTCGAGACTTGTTTTATGGGATACTAGCTCAACGATACTATATTTTATAACATATACATATATAGATAAACATCCAAGACCCAGGCCAATCTGAAAAAGATCATTTTCCATCTTGACCTGGCCGGGAATCGAACCCGGGCACTCCATGTCGCAGGCTGGCGTGTTAACCACTGCGACACGGAGCTGTCATAGATGTAGGGTTGTGATAAAGCCCGTTGATAAGATAAATCAATCTCGGCAATCGATCGCTACACCTCCATTACATATTCGATAACGTATAGTTAATTAAATTATATAGACCCAGTTCCCTCATTATTCTCCCATCGAACGAAGAATCCTTGGGAGAGGCCTTTGACCAGCAGTGGACTTCTTACGGCTGATACGATGATGATATTGCCGAATCATCATCATCATTTCGAGTAGGTGTCACGGTCAATCGACCATGCACACCCTGGTGTCAGAGTTCTTCGGAACCGCCTATCGGCCTCTGACGTGGTTCCTTTAACGACTAACAGATGGCAGCCGGGACCACCGGCTTAACGTTCCTTCCGAAGCACGGAATCATCTTTATTATCAGACAATCAGGTGATTTATGCCTGCAATGTCCTAACCAAACTGGAAACAACTAAACAAAGTATGCTTCCGGTGGGAATCGAACCCACGACCCCGGGTCAACAGGCAAACGCTTTAACCACTGGACCACGGAGGCTGTTCTCCGTCTCTGTGTGTCGAATCATATTACATCATTAATGCTATATTTATCATTTAGATTAGATTGGATTATTATTATAGAAAACATTATTGTAGTAGAATCTATACGAATGCATCTCAGAGCTTTTAATCTCGTCTGAGCTCCGTAAATTCGAAGATGTTTCTGCGAAATAATTAAACCCGCGCCGCTCAGCCGCAAGCGGATTACATCTGGATTTGTTTGTTTTACAGTGGTTGACAGAGCTTATGGTCATAAGGCCGAAAGGCCACATTTAGCGTGTTGGTGGGCTATCCTAGTACAACAACAACAATATAATAACAACTGGCTTTATATGTTTTTCGAAGTTGGTTAAAAACATCAATGAGACCTCTCCAACCCGGCTGGCTAGCGAGGAGAGTGTAGGACAAATTCTCTGTCTGCTCTGGCCAAGTATGGCTCCAGTAGAACAGAGAGGGTTATGCTCCTGCAGTGGACACTAAAAAGACCTGATGATGATGATGATAATTAAAAACATCACGCAACAGGAAGACAGAGCTGAATAAAAAGCGTAAGGAACTTCGTTGCTGAAGGGGGTCCTACGATTCCAATTGTTCTTTGTTCTTTTGTACTAATTCACACTCCAAGCACATAACTTTTCAACTATGAACGATAAATAAATAATCGATCAAAAAAAAAAATACTTCTGATGATCGGATAAACAAAAAGACGTTGTTTCCGCCCGGGATCGAACCGGGGACCTTGTGCGTGTGAAGCACACGTGATAACCGCTACACTACGGAAACTTGAAATCAGCAGGCTAAAGTTATTATATGTTTCAACTGTCTGTATCTTTATTACTTTCACTTGTCTATCATATCTAGTTATCGTCGATATATTTATTACGATAGTTTAGTCGATAAGACTATTAGGCATAATAAACATTCAACCATATCAAACCTGTTTGCTTATCAGATAGAAAAGACATTTTCTTTTTGTATGGGTTTAAGGGTTGACGATACGCCTGTTATAAGCGTTTACACATGTAAAGTGACCTCGGACGTGGTACCCATTGCTATAGGTGACCAAATGTAGCAAAAAAAAAATCCGTTGAGCCGTAGCCCTATCCCGACTATGATGGAGGTCGCAAAGCTGTTTCTTGCCTCCTCTGTTGTAGCCTCGAAAAATCTGACAACAGTGTTGGCCACTTACACACACGTACCGCCGAAATATTGCGTCGAGCCAACATAAGCGGCATCCACAAAATTTAACTTTTTGGCAATTCCAATATTATATTATTACTCATATATTTTTATATTTCTTTTATTTTAACCTGTTTCTACTCTTTACGATCCGGGGCTACTATAAAAAATATATTTGAAACTAACTTAAAAAACCATATTTCGTTAAATTACAAAAATCCTTCCTAGCAAGAATCACCTAAATAACCCGATTCAACCCTTCCAGTAAAGTCTGCTATTACTAGGAGCGCATGTTCAGCACGGAGATTGAACCTCGTTAACCGTCGCCCAGAGAACGATGACTCGGAAGATTGCATACTGTTTGACTGGCGTGGTCACGAATCTTCCCTTTTCGGTATAAATTGTTTTGCAGAAAGTTCTTAACAAAAGAAATAAAAAATAATTGCTTGACAATTATGCTGTGAAATTAAATATACCTATAAAGCAGAGAGAGTAAAAGAAGTGATTTCAGAAAAATAGATATATAACTTTAAGTATATATAGGGAGAAATTACGCACATTACACCTTAAGTTCTGAAGTTGTGTCGAAGGATACTAACTCAACGATACTATATTTTATAATCGATACTGAAATAGATCGTTTTCCATCTTGACCTGGCCGGGGGTCGAACCCGGGAGCCTACGATTTAGAGTCACTTGCGCTACCACTGTGCCACAGAGGTCGGCAAAGATGGCGATACGCTTCCAAAAATGAGAAATATCCACCTATTCTAGTAAAAATAAAATAAATCATAAAACAACAAAACACTAAATATCCGAATTAAGCATAGAGTTTGGACCAATGAAGAATCGATGATTGCGCATTGTTCGACCTGCGAGAGATCTCTGCTCATCGCTTGGACGCTTAGGCTATTATGCAGATATTATATTTCTCCCATCCTCCTAATCTACGCCGATCATATTAATATTTTTTTCTAAAAAAAACATTACAAAACTAAGTCGATTTATTTTCAACAGTCAGCCGATACTAGGAGCGCATGTACAACACAGAGCTTAAACCTCGTTAACCGTCACCAAGGAACGTTAACTTATTAAATCGCGCACCGTTCTACCTGCGACAGCTATCTCTTTCGTTTTGCTTTACCTTAGAACATTTACCTAATAAAGTATAAACTGCGAGGCAGAAACTTAAACTTTATTTAGATTAAGAATTGGAACAATCGTTACTAGGCGTTAGGTATATTTGATTAGGATATATGTATGTAATATACCGTCTTGTTTGTAATAGTAGTCATAAGGACGTGAATTCTATATGTATGACAGAACTTGCTATATAGAATATACGGGAAGGCTTTTGTTTTAACTTGTTCCAGGTAATTTTTTTTTTTTTTGATTATTTATAAAGGGCAAAATAAAGGAATTTCTACGAAACCAAATAATGGAAACCGTATATTTTAACGGTAATTTCAATATGTAGATTCAGTTTTGTTTAATAAACCCTATTGTTATGTTCGGTATAAATAAATAATTTCAACCATTTAAAACGCGGGTCCATTAAAATTCGACCGCGAAATTGCGGACAAACAGCAAAACTACAAATAAAATTAATTGAACTGCATTCAGGATTTGTGTGCACGCCGCACAATTGAGTTTAATATTGCAATAGTCAATTGTATCAAGAAAAATAAAAAAGGTGATTTAAATTCAATAATCTAATAACCAGACCGTTAAAATTCATACTTATCTATCTTATTATTAAACGAGGACTAACTGTAGTACCTGTTTTAAACCATTATCCGTCCAAAACAAATTGACAATGACAGTTGACCAAACGTCAATAAGTGTCGACTTCTTTTGGTCGGATAATGGTTTAAACCAGGTACTAAAGATAGTAGTGTTTAAAGGGCGATTACAAGAAAACTTTTCCAATATACCATTTCCATTTTTTAGAACGAACGAAGTCATATTTTTCATTGGACAGAGCCAGAAAATATAGCTTGTAACACAATAAATAAATAAATAATAATAATAAAATATAAGTTAGCATGAGTTAAGAATAAGTAATACAAAACCATGGGATGAGAAAAGAAAGGATGAGTAAGGAATCAAAATTTGGGATGAGTGAAGAATTTTTAACGCGTGGGATGAATACGTTGGATGAATACGGAATAACCTATATACGGACGTGTGATCCATGACGGAATTCGCAAATAAAGAGTATATTAGGCTTCCGTATCCAAAGGCTAAAAATGGGACATTGCTATACTCCACTGTCACCAGGCTGTGACAGACACAGACGGATCGTAGTCTCGCGAACTGTGATAGCTAGACAGTTGAAACTTTCACAACAGGTACTCTTAAAATACACATTTCAAAAATAAATAATTAAATACAAATGAAATTAATTAAGGGGATATTATAATAAAGTGTCCAATGTTGTAAAGATAATGGTACGGAATCCTTAGTGCGATCCGACTCGCACTTGACCGATTTTTATTAAATTCTGATCATAGCTCCGCAATAAAGTACACCCAACTAGTGTGAATCATAAAACTGTTCTATAGATAAGTGCCTCGGAAATAAAATGGGAAGTGAAGATATACTGATATTATAACAAATACAAAGACGGACTTTGGTACTTTGTGACAAGTAATCTCTTCCAACAATATTAAATAAATATAATACGTTGGATAATGTCTAATACAATCGTATTTCGCTATAGTAAGTGAAAAAATAAACCCACAAAAACTTCAGCACTAAAGTCAAAAGTGGTTTTGAGATATTTTAAAACCTTGTTTAAAATCTCCAGGTTAATTGGTTCAACATATTCAAGGCCATGATAGTTTATGGTTCTAATAATTTTAATTCAATAAGCTCAACACCTCTCTACATTGGTGGTCAATATTCGTTGATCACAAATGAGATTTAAGACTTTTTGTTTAAACAATTATTGTCAAAAACAATTTTTTTTTTACGTCAAGTTTCGACTTTAGCCTATGAAATAAAGTTTATTTTAGTCAAATCCAATCAGTTGTTAGGTTGCTATCGCGAGTTGTACTGATGATCGGCGCCCGCGCTATACCTTATATTCAATGCTCACTTCCGTGATCTATGACGACATTGTAGATTATAAGGGGCGAAGAGAAATCAACATATAATTAAATTTTAGTGTTGTCGCCGAATGGATCCTGTACATTTATATAAGTATTATTTTTGTAACTTTTAAACTTTAGTATTTATTTATTACATAAGTATAATATTACATAAGTACCTACATTTATTTATAACGCATTTTTTTCTGTCATGATCGGATCATCAACGAGGAAGAGACGTTCATCGAATTCACGTCAAAAATACGGGGTAAAATTCTTAAAGAGTTAAAGATTGACCTACTTTCGTACCAGGAATCCATAGAAATGTAGTAGCACAGAGAACCAGAGGGTAGATAATAGAAAACGTAAACAGGAAAAGAACAGATTACATTTTAAAATATGCATTTTAAAGTAAATGAGTGATAATTAAGCATACTGTAATTAGAAATCAGTTAATTAAGCAAGTAAAGGGTTAACTTGAACTACTTTAGTACCAGGATAGCAAAGGTTAGTAGGCGGTTGAAAGAAACGTTTATGTACAAAAACTCGAACAGGTAGAGGGAACGCCTTCGAGAAAAGGATCGCTTAGACGCAAAAAGTCCAAGTTTTTGTGATAAAAAGAAAAGGATAGCGACGTCGAGAGTAAGTGTAAAAGAAAGAGATGCAATGAAAGTAAGGATGGGACAAAAAACAACATGAAACAAAAAAGAGAAGATATGCATGCAGCATATAAGTTACATTGTCATTATTATGAAGTTTATAAACTGTATCTAGACATTTCATTATAGGGATAGTCGTTATTATAATATACAGCGTGATTTTGAACCCCTAGCTATATTGAAATCTGGGAATCAGAATCCGTAGTGGAATACAGAATTGTAAGAAAAAAGGTAAAAACAAAAATAAAATATTTGATCTTTCGGCGACTTTGTATATGAATTGTCTTTTTTTCGACTTTCAGTTTTTTTCGTGCAATTCTATATTTAATTAGGGATTCTGATTCCAGGATTTCAATACAGTTCAGAGGTTCTAAATCACACGGTATATCTGATGAGAGTTGGCACAGAATAGGGAAGAATGGCGATCAACTTCGGGTCGCTGAGCCAGCGTAGTAAGTAATATGCTGATGAAGCTGACCAATACCATAATATAGACCACATAACAGCCATCTATTTAACATACACTAAAACAAACCCTCCATGTACAACAACAAAACATCGCAACTTTACGCATTAAAACTTATTTTGGGCAGTGGCGAGAATAACCCGGGCTAATGTATTATTTCAACCGACAATCATTGCAGTGTTAGCGAAAAGGGGTTTGTAGATTTATTTGCAACTAGCTGTCGCCCGGGGTCCGCTCACGTTAACGTCGATGCCGCGGGAACTGTACTTTTCCCGGGATGAAAGGTAGCCTATGTGTTAATCCAGGTAATAACCTATATGTGTGGAAAATTTCGTCAAAATCCTTTCAGCCGTATTGGCGTGAAAGAGTAACGAATATCCATACTTACTCACAAACTTTCGCGTTTATAATATAACTAGCTTTCGTCCGCGGCTCTGCCAGCGTCAATGTCGATGCCTAGAGAATAATCTTTTACTCGGGATAAAAGGTAGCCTATGTCCATCTCCGTACTCCAGAGAACTTGTATGCAAAATTTCATGATGATCAGTTCAGTAGTTATGGCGTGGAAGCGTAACGAACAAACAAACACACTTTCGCATTTATAATATTAGTAAGGATAAGAATTTGTCGAGAAACAGTTTGTTGCCGCTTCTTCTGCACTCCGCCTTGAAAGCGGCGTAAACTTAGCTTTAAGTAAGTTATTGACGTCAACAATATTATTGTTGTAAATAATAATGTGTAATTTAACGTTCACGATATTTAAAATATCTTACGATGAATAAAATATTTTGACTTTGACTTTGAATAATAAAATGATAATAATACGATAATAATTGGTAAGGAAGTAAAGGATGAGGTAGACAAATGCCATAATACTTCGACCATATTACAGCCATCTATTTAACATACACTAAAACAAACCCTCAATGTACAACAACAAAACATGGCAACTTTACGCATTAAAACTTATTTTGGGCAGTGGCGAGAGAATAACCCTAGCTAATGTATTATTTCAACCGACAATCATCGCATGTGTTAGCGAAAAGAGGTTTTTGGGGTTCCGTTGTAAACAAGGAACCGTTATAATTTCGCCATGTTAGATTTATTAGCAACTTAGTCCTTTAAGAAGTACCTATACAGCGTATAACATTACCAACGACGTTGCCGTGAAGGGGTGACTCAGCCCGTCAAAATGAATACCTTTCTCTATGGGACCAATGCAGGGTAGTGGCGTGATTACTATAATCACGTCCTTATCCCTTACGGAGTGGATAGTGCCAGGCCATAAGTTAAGGGCCTCGTTTAGTTTGTCGTTTATGTACAAGTAGTTGACATGGCTGTGGGTAGTTAGCCCAGACCCGATTCCTTAGGCATTTAGACTAGCTCCGTGGCGCAGCGGTCAACAGCCCAGCCTGCAACACGGAGTGACCGGGTTCGATCCCCGGCCAGGTCAAGATGGAAAATTATCTTTTTTAGATTGGCCTGGGTCTTGGATGTGTATCTATATATGTATTTGTTATAAAATATAGTATCGTTGAGTTAGTATCCCATAACACAAGTCTCGAATTTACTTTGGGGCTAGCTCAATCTGTGTGATTTGTCCGTATATATTTATTTATTATTTGTTTTGACGTGATAACGTCGTATAAATCGATGAACGCCGGCTGCACGCACAAAAAGTGTCACGTTCCGTGTGCAAGCAAAAGCGCGAAACAAGCGATAGAGAGGCACGATCGGCATAAGCGTTCGGCTTGTGACGCATCTATATCTCTTCCACTGTTATCACGTAAAATATCGTCCGTAAATCGACTTTACAGACAACCAAATTAAGAGCAAAATAGTGGAACAATTAGTATAATATGTGTACACGAATGAGTGCACGACGCACGTCGCCGTCGGTGTAATTGCACCAGCTGCATATGAAGTCTGCAGTTAATGCTAACTGATTATTATATTCATAACTTGCGAGACTTGCTGTAATATCTTGCATGTTTATGCGATCCTAATATAAGCATTTATTAGTGTACTAGCTGTTGCCCACGGCTTCGCATCATCTTCATCATTTCGAGTAGGTGATACGGTCAATCGACCATGCATACACACCCTGGTGTCAGAATTCTTCGGAACCGCCTCTCAGCCTTTGACGTGGTTCCTTTAACGACTACTAGATGGCAGCCGGGACCAGCTTAACGTGCCTTCCGAAGCACGGAATCATCTTAATTATCAGACAGTCACGTGATTCAATCCTGCAATGTCCTAACCAAACTCGGAACAACTTAACAAAGTATGCTTCCCGTGGGAATCGAACCCACGACCCCCGGGTATACAGGCAAACGCCTTAACCACTGGACCACGGAGGCAGTTACACTGGCAGTCTACCTGCGCGATATGCAGTAATAAATATTCTTATTATGGCTGCAGTAATATCTTCTACGTTTATGCAGGTGTTACAAAAAACTGCTTGTAGACACTAACGGCTTCAACGTTAGTCATGATGCAATATGCTTTTGTAACGTAACTAATGATGACTAAGTTACTGCCGTTTCAAACATCTAAAACGCGGACGAAACCCGCCAATCGCGGACGTAGCCCCACAAAAGCGGACGAAGTATAGATAAAAAAAATGGTTGTACAGACAACCATTTTTATTTAACCGACTTTACAGAAAGTCAGTTTACGAACGCTAATTATACGTGATAACGGTGAGAGATTGATGCGTGATACTACTACTGCTGCTGCTCTGGAACGTGACAATCTTCGTGCGTGCAGCTGGTGTTCATCGATTTGACGTTATCACGTCAATAAAATGTAAGGTGTCATCCCTCATACCAGGCGACAAGAAGTTGAAAGGAGATCTATAGAGCTTACCTGCAAGCTGGGTGGGCAGTGGTCCAACAGCTCAAGCATGTGCTGTATGTTCTGAGCGTCCTGGATCACGAAGTTTAGCTCCATGTCGAACTCGCCACCCACCAACTGTAACAAGGAGGGTGTTGTTAGTAAAAATAAAAATAAAATCCGGTCTAGTTCCGTTAAAAGAGGAATTCTTGACGGGAATTTTGGCGGGTTTGGATTGTTTTGCAAATTGCTTCTAGTGAACTTTATAATTTATAATCGCTGTAATTTGGTGGTATAAATGCCGATGTTTATTAAGGAATGTATGGAATAACTAAAATAAATTGTCATGGTGCGGTTACAGTGAGATTTATTTAGCGGGCTGGTGCGTCCGTTTTGCTGTGTCGTCTATGATCAAATTAGCGGATTTGCGGGAATTGCCGCCAGGGGCTCCGTCGAATCATCGAAATTAATCACACTATTATTTCGTTGATAAGTGATAACACATACTGAAAAAAAGAAGGGCTAAAAGGCGTAAAAACGAAAGGCCGCAAAACAACTAGAAACCAAAAAACTGTAAAACGAGCGGTAACATAATTTGAAAATGAATTTGTAAGGCTCTATGTTTTAATAGAATTAATAAAACTGCTATTTCATAACAAAGAGCAGAAATCTATCTAGCTCTCAATCCCTGAATAATTTTCCTCATAAATTTCATTCACAGTGTCTGAAGGATAAGTAAATAAAAGATTAAGAGAAGTATTTAATTTAATTCACATTTCGTGGCGGATTAACAGTACAGTGTATTTTCGGGATAATACCTTATATAACTCTGTCGATTTCTTACTATGTTATATATGACATTTTGCGCATACGCGTTTTCATGATCGATTCTTACATACCTACTTTGGTATTTATAAACATAAGTATGGATTTGGACTCATTCGTATAGGAGCCCGATGGCCTATTGGGCGTGAGCGTTACTAGCACTTACGCATGTTAAGCAACCCCGGGCGCTGACCCTACTTGGATGGGTGACCGCAAACGGCATAAAAATGACCCGAGCTCCCCCGTGCCTCCCGGCTGTCATCGTTAATGGCAGTCGCAAAGCTATGTCAGATGCCTTAAGGCAGCTTGAAAAATCTGACGCCAGTGTTAACCACTTACACTCACAAAAAACAACAAACAAATATTCTTTAACATATGTACACTCCATACATACATACATACATACATAGTATCACGTCTTTTTTCCTTACGGGGTAGACAGAGCCTAGGCTTAAAGGACCTTATGGCCACATTTAGCATGTTGGAGGGCGTGTAAATGGAAAACGAAATCAAATAGTGATGGGTTGCTAGCCGCATCGCCTATGATTCCGGAGATTTTAGCTCAATCCCTCGATCGGCTTTTACGATCTGCGCGGGAAGAAAAGCAGCTGGCACATTCTAGGTGGCAGAATCCATGTATATTAAACTTTATCCAAGTAGTTTTATAAACGATTCTTGTGAAAAAAGTACGTGAACGTTAAAATTTAATACATTCTGTTTATAGTATGTACACAGGAAAAGTCAAACAATAACCTCGTTTCCCGGAAAAATTCTTGAATATACAAGTAAATATTACTTGGTATAATTCGTTATCTGGGGAACTTTTATTCGTTATATCAACTGACAGGGCAAATAAATTTTTGTTATTTTTGTTCATAATTATGAACAAAAATTTATTCGCCCTGTCAGTTGTTATAACGAATAAAAGTTCCCCAGATAAAGTTCTACAGAACTTTACAAAACAATCATTTTAAGGGTTCCGCACCCAACAGGTATTACTAAGCCTCCGTTGTCCGTCTGTCCAGGCACAGGGTTGTATCTTTTGTACCGTAATAGCATTTATCTATTATAATTCTACAAGAATAGATATCTCAACCGGCGACTCGCGCTGTGGCAAAGGCTCTGGCAATTTTTGGTCCTAAGTCATCGTTAGGTTTTTATAAACAAATTATCAAAAGTCGTAGAACAAACGTTTTTGTTTCAGCTACCTAGGCCCAGAATATTCGTAGTGTTTTGCAAAAAACCCCGTATAGAGGCTAAAAAAGTTTTTTTAGACGCGCGTTGATGGTGGCCGATTTAGTAATTTAGAGGACAATGTACATTTTTAGAATAGAAAATACTATACCGAAGTCCGTTTATTTAGCAATTTTATTTTATGTGAAAAAATGTACTTATGATAATATAGGTATCTTTTTTCAACCAACTGGGTAGACACAACAGACTGAGGCTGGTTTGGGTACCAGGTCACGTTGGGGTTGAGGGCAATGAGAGGGCCGATGAGCTGGCAAAGAAAGGATCGAGTATGCCATTTGTAGGACCCGAACCCTTCGTAGGTCTATCCTATAGCGTGGTAATTACTGCAATCAATGCGTATGTCGACAGTAGACACCAAGCGAATGGAAAAATATGAGTGGACATATACACTCGAAGGAAACACTTGGCTTGGACAGCGCCAGGTGGCACAAAGTGATCTGCAGATACAGCAGGAGACAGACAAGAATTCTAGTGGGAGCCCTGACTGGACACTTTGAAAATAACAGTCATCTCTTTAAACTAAAAATTGTTGAAAGCCACTATGTAGGGCATGTAAGGAATCGGAGGAGACAATGAGACACATTTTGTGTATCTGTAACTCGTTAGCTGGTAAGCGTTTGGACCTCTTAGGATCACCTTATCCTGAGCTAGAGGACTACAGGCACTACGCACTGGGCGATGTTCTGAAGCTCATGCAGTCGTTCTTTAGAATAAACCGTGCGGGTGAGTAAGGCATGGGGTAAGTACAAAATAACCCAAAGGTTAGACGTGCTACCGACTCGACCCCATCGAAGATAAGATAAGATAAGATAAGTTAAGATAAGTTAAGATAAGTTAAGATAAGTTAAGATAAGTTAAGATAAGTTAAGATAAGTTAAGATAAGATAAGATCTATTTTTGGTATGTGTTTTCCAAAATATAAAAAACCGGCGAGTGCGAGTCAAACTCGCGCACAAAGGGTTCCGTAGAAATCGTATTACATATTAATTTTATTTAATTATTTTTTACAAATTGCATAATATAACATAATACTCGGTTAATATTTCAATCAACTACCTGTTACCGTTATCAATATCGAGCAACAAAAACGAGCAAAGTAATCACGTTTATTATATGAGAGCCTTCTTTAATATTTATTTTATTCTGTTTTTTACTATTTATTGTTATATATATATATATATAAAACATCATCTGTGAAATTTCCAACTGTGTAACCAAAACGGTTCATGAGATACAGTCTGGTGACAGACGAACGGACAGACGGAGACCGGAGCCATATTAATAGGGTCCCGTTTTTACCCTTTAGGTACGGAACCTTAAAAATATGTGTAATTAACATTAAATGTACAAAACTACGCGGACAAAGCTGCACGCAAGAACTTATATTAGCGAAGCATAATTCACCAAACATACACACACACACACGCTATTGGGTACCTTAATATCGATTGCCATCCTGTTTATATTTCAAGTAAATCCGAGGTACACCTTGTACTAGGGCAGAATAACTAACGAGGAGATTCGATATACGTACGTCCTTTGAAGATTTGAACGCGTGGGTCGAGGAAGGGATTTGATAAATGTCCCGGGATAGCATCTACGGTAGAGTGGCGTGCAATTTTGCCTGCAGGTATTTACTTACGGTAATATTTAGGGTTAGGTTAAGGAGATTTATGATATATTTGTACTTTTTTGTGTGATACAAGAGAGCTTTTAGGCATCATTTTTCATTTGGTATGTGTGATAAATAAGATGTGAAAAATTGTTGTCTGTTTATGGACGATAATTTTACGTGATAAGGGTGGAAGAAAGATAGATGCGACACAAGCCAAACGCTTAGGCCGATCGTGCCCCTATCGCTTGTTCCGCGCTCTCGCTTGCACACGGCACGTGACACTTTTTCGTGTGTGCAGGCCACAGAACAACAAAGACATTAGAAATGGGAAGGGGGCGTGGCAAGCGCGCTGACAATGCGGTCGATCAACTCACTTGAATGACCTGAGTAGTATGTCCCGCGATCGTCAAAGGATCAAAAGTGAGATTTACGTGAAAAATCGAAAAATGCCGATGTGTGCTATTCTAACGTGTAAAGTGAGAAGTCCTAGTGAAACTTTGACCAAAGGAGGAGTTTCTACTCAATTGTGTTGCGTTAGCAGTATGCTTGAAATATGGCGACGCTGGTTTTCTTAGAAATCACGCGTGATAACACTTCTTATGTGTTTGTTGTTCTGTGGTGCGGCCGGCGTTCATCAATTTATAAGACGTTTTCATGTTAAGAAGTCTAAATTACTTCAAATCTACAAAGAAATGATATATAAATATATAAATAAATATATAGGGACAAATCACACAGATTAAGCTAGCCCCAAGGTAAGTTCGAGATTTGTGTTATGGGATACTAACTCAACGATACTATATTTTATAACAAATACATATATAGATAAACATCCAAGACCCAGGCCAATCTAAAAAGATCATTTTCCATCTTGACCTGGCCGGGGATCGAACCCGGGCACTCCCGTGTCGCAGGCTGGCGTGTTGACCGCTGCGCCACGGAGCTGTCGATATATGTTAGGTCGAATAAAAGTACATTTCCGATAAATCAACCACCAAATGTAATGCCGAAATTTACGGGTAATATGCACAGCTCGTCTTTCGACTTTTTCCAGATACGACCTGCCTATTTTGTGAGCAAGTGAAATATTGGTCATATCTTGAAAAGCCAATAGGACAATAGGGTGTTGTCCCCGTCGTGTTCAACGCACATTCAATTTGCGCGATCGGTCAATCTCTGTATAGATTCTGCGCGCCTGGTGCCTCGGCCTTTTGTGTTCTGCAACAATAGCGTCAGAAAGAACATGAAAAATAGCTAACAAGTAACACAGTCTCGCTTTTGTGTCATTTCACCCGATGTTACTAGATTTTAGTTGTCACATTATTTACATTTTTAATTTGGAACACGATACAAATATCCGGAGATGCTCTAACAATATGGTACAAGATGGATGGATATGGACTTATCGAGATGGGTCAATTGAGAGGTTTCTTGTTTTGTAGGATTTTAGAGAAAAATTACCAAAGGACATGACACCAATTTTTGAGAAAATAGAAAAACCAAATTGACAGATTTTTAAAAACTGGCATACACGACCGTGGAATCGAAACTAGCTAATTTAAAAAAAGTGTGAGTAGATCGTGAGTAATTATAAGAAATTATAAAATAAGGGTTATTCATAACAATAGTAGTGGAGCCCTGGATGCTAAATGTGTCGAAAGTCAAAGGGCCCATTCGACAAATATTAGTAGTTGAAATAAAAAAAAAAAGATTATATGATATTTTTTTTATTTCAACGATGGGAAGTGAGAAATATTTCGTGGCTTTAGATTTATTTATTAGGTGATAATGATTAATATAATATATGGTGACAAAAAATATAGTCCCCCCTTTTAATACAACAGTCAACCACACAACACAATCGATTTGTAGTTTTTTTGTGTGTCGTATATATTATACAAACCTCTAAATAATGGCAGGTAGAAATGTAAACGGATATACCTACTAAGTAGTACTAAGTAGGGTGCTATGAAATGTATTAACCTCTGAATAAGTTCTGCACTCCTGGTGTCCCGAAATTCTGTGTTTCTCAACAATGACGTCAATACACACAAACGACCTGTTCAAACAACCCTCAGCAAAGTGGTAGATTTGTAATACTTTTGGGGTGTGTCATTTAGTCAGTTAACTTCTAAATAACTTGTGTGTGCCTGGTATCCCCGACTTGTGTGTTACTCTAAAATGGCGTCAGCAAGAAAATAATTTAACAAGACGGAGGCGAACGCGAAATGTATACACATATTTTTTTTTTTGTATTTTTCCGAATGACCAATGTTCATCGCATCGCCATGTATTTTGTAGTTACTATTTG
Organism: Elegia similella; assembly: GCA_947532085.1. NCBI lineage: Eukaryota > Metazoa > Arthropoda > Insecta > Lepidoptera > Pyralidae > Elegia > Elegia similella. The sequence goes on from OX383944.1 coordinate 3,389,106, forward strand.
TACCCATATTAACAGACTAATAAATCATTATATACAAATAAACAAATAGATGTCTATTCGTAACTACCAATATAAAGTAATGTTGCCTAATACCACATTACCACAAATTGATTGTAACTTGCATTATTTATTATCCCCATTTGCCAAACAATGGCTGTCTCAGGTTATGGTGATGGAGTACTAGGCAATCATAAGTACAGAAGAGGGTAATCATGGGATTGCTCCCCATAAAATATTAACTCATGCTTTTATTGCATACTAATAGAAAAAGAGGTTACGGGGCAGGTGTTTCCCCTATCCTAATTCTTTCTTGAGACACAGAATAAGTAATAGTACCTTGAGACTATAAATACGTATTTTTTCTTCATAAACCAACACGCAAACAAAAATGAGTTCCTCAATATATCCGTGGGATTTTAACATTAAACAAACAATGGTTTTGAAAACAATAGACTTCCAACCCTTACGGTGTTAAAGTACTAGGCGATAATAAATATAGAAGAGAACATTGTAACCATTGGGGTTGAATCCCATAAAATATGCACCCCTGTTTAGGTACGCCATTTTGGAAAAATAAAAATCGGTTGCTTCTATGTTCATCCATCTGTCTCTTTCTCTCTGGGCTCCTCGCTCGCTGAGTCGCTTTCCGGAAAGCTTCAAGGAGCTTCAACGTTTATTTCAAGGCAGAAAATAAAGAATAGTAATTTTGTTTTGTATAAAACACACACACACGTGAAGACAAAACTATTTGTTGAATAGTCACGTGTTATTTTTAACATTAGCTACCAGGCCAACATGGGTGAATAGGAAGTCGTAATCGCGGCCCACCCTCTTTATTCACACAATGGGGTGTACTGTTCAATGGCCGACCGGCATTCAAACCGGTTACGGAATAAAAAGGGGTTGTGTTACGGACTACTAGAGCACAATTGAGCATACGTGTGGGTTAAACTGATTCATTGACACTAATCAATTACAGAGAATACATATAATGTTCTCCTCATATACATATGTACTGGATTACATTTTTCTAATTTTGCGACGCCCTGCAAAAAGTCGCTTATGTAACTCCGGATGACATAATACCTAATTCTAACGATTCCTATACATCCAGTCTGTTCAGGTATTTAGAAGTTATTTTGTTTGAAAGAGGTTAACATACATGAATTCAAAAAATTGGTTGTCTGTAAAGTCGGCTACGATCATCTATATAGTATGTGGTTTCCTTAGTACCCTGATAGAACTGTTTCAGATTTTGATATACGATATTAACCCTTAACGCTTAAAGAATAGAGAGCATAATGCTGTGCAAAAATTTCTAGGGTAAAGTGAGACGGAAATACCTCGGCATTTTTTCCCTCTCGCACCCTTGCCATTGCATAAAAATGTAAATAATGGAAGAAAATGGTAGTAAAGCAAAACAGAAATAAGCTTGTATGGATTTTTTCTCATTTCTGTAATAATAATTATGAAAATACGTATATAAGTTCTTGTATACATTTAAAAAAGATCTGTGTAGGTGAACTCTGTCTGTCTTTCTTTCGAATGTTCACGCTTCAAGCATAGAACGGATTTGGATGAAATTTGATATGGAGGTAGTTTGGGGCCCGAGAAAGAACACAGGTTATCTTTCATTCCGGGAAATTCTATTGTTCCCGAGGGATCGACATTAACACTGGTGGAGCCACGGGTAACAGCTAGTTATAGAATAAAGCTTCGATCCATCAGGCTTACTATGAACATCTCTACTGTTGCTATTCCCTTCTACAGTTGCTATTTGTCAAAAGTGATCAGCATAAATGATCATAGCATGGGTCTTATCAATGACACCGACATAGGTACCTACCATAGAAATATATCAGCATAGAATGGCTACGCGTGGACTTTGCAAAGGGAACGCGTTTGTCAGTTTTTGCATAAGCCACGCCACCACCATTACTAGCGAAGTTTGTAGTAACTGCCCCCGTGGTCCAGTGGTTAAGGCGTTTGCCTGTAGACCCGGAGGTCATGGGTTCGATTCCTACGGGAAGCATACTTTGTTTAGTTATTTGCAATTTGGTTAGGACATTGCAGGCTTGAATCACCGGATTGTCTGATAATAAAGATGATTCCGTGCTTCGGAAGGCACGTTAAGTCGTTGGTTCCAGCTACCATCTGGTAGTCGTTAAAGGAACCACGTCAGAGGCTGAGAGGCGGTTTCGAAGAACTCTGACACCAGGGTGTGCATGGTCGATTGACCTGGACACCTACTCGAAATGATGATGATGATGAGCGAAATAGTAATGTTATATCCACAGAAATAAATCGCGTTATTTCGATAAACAGTCATTTGTATTTCTCGATTGGCTTGCCTTTCATTCATGTATATTAAAACACGACTTATGATGTATTATAACTTTTTGTATGCCAAAGTTCGAATTCTTTTCGTAACATGCATTCCATAATAGTTACTGATAAATATTTTAATCAACACATGGGAGCAACCTAAAAAATGTGAGATAATTATATTAACTATTAAATATTATCGATAATATCAGTTCGAGTGCAACGCAGCTTTCGTGTTGCTATCACGCAATTGAATTTACATTGCGCGTTCTCCTTGGAACGAGCTTTGGAACCCCTTTGGATGTGAAATTAGTTGTATTGTCGTTTTATATTGAAAATCGTGACAGGTCTTTTATTTTTTTGTTGTTGTTAAATCACGATTTTAGTTGAAACAAAGTAATGATCCATGGAAAAAATACCTTGTTTCGACCTTTACTTTCATACTTTTGTTTTTATAATTAAATACCGCTTAATAAAGCATATGTTCAAGTAAGGATGTGCGCGCTGACTGAATGATCGTTTAACGAATCTCGTACGATCGTACAAGATTGAGAAACGCGTGTACCACCCACTTGGCTTTACCTAAGTACTTCATGTCCGAGAAATCTATTCTATAGTTGGTCACCCTACTTTAGAGCGAGATAGAATTCCGAAGTTTGTCTTCGCTTTCTGCTCCAATTATTACTATGAGAGCTCAGTCCTTCTACTATAACGTCCTTGGCTACGATAAATTTACGTGATAACGGTGAAAAAAAAAGAGATACGTCAGACGCCGAACGTGCCTCTCTATCGCTTGTTCCGGGCTTGCACACGGAACGTGAAACTGATTCATGCGTGCAGCCGGGTTCATCGATTTATAAGACGTTATCACGTCAAAAATAAGTAGGTAACTTATTTTTAACGGCAGTCGTTGAAAAACATATAATCATTCACAATTAAAACAGCTACAAAAAATAACAACTTAATCCAGCGAAACGCGAAACTTCTACCATCGACCGCGACCGCCCCACTTAACCCGAAAGTACGGATGTTAAAAATTATGACGCCAATAAAAAGGCCCTCTCCCGTACCTGTGCGGGATGACCGGGAGGACAGAAACGAGCGATGTCACTTATAAACGTGATTATTACAGGGAACGAGCGCCACATAGAGATGTGTTTTAACAAAATGTCGATAATTTTAACTTTATACCTCTCAAACTAACAGTAATAATTGCGATGACTTTTTTTTCTTCTTCTCTTTCTCCTGCCCTCTTTCCAGTTCACCTTGGATCGGGTTTCCTTATAATGCGGCACCAGGATGCTTTTTCCTGGGTTGTCACGGTCAGGTTCTGCACGTCTCTATTTATGATAGATAGCGGCCTGCCCTTACTCCTCATTTTTCTTGAATTCTTTTTGCCTTCTGTCCAGGCTAGTTTTCGTCTCGCCTCATCACATGTATACCAGCGCAGTCAAGACTCTTTAAGTTTGTCTGTGATGATAGAAGCAACCATAAAATAACCCCTAATATACTCGTTGCGGACAATATCCAATCTTGTGATTCCCCCTGCCCACCTCAGCATCATAATTTTTTTATCGAGTCGAAATTGTTTCCTTTAAATTTATTCTAGTCGTGTGGTTTCCGGCAGAGTAAAATAGGATCACTCCTAGTCTTCCCATGGAGGTCGTAAGAGGCGACTTAGGAAATACAAGCTAAACAAAGCTCATAAACATCAATGAGACCTTTCCAACCCGTCTGGCCAGCGAGGAGAGTGTAGGCTAAATACTCTGTCTACTCTGGCAAAGTATGGTATATCCGGTAGTACAGAGAGGTCATTCTCCTGCAGTGGAGACTAAAAAGACCTGATGAAGATGATGATGACATATATTTTAAACTGGTACGTGATCAAACATGAGTCGACTTCAAAATTTTAACTAATGTATGTCAGCACTTGTCATAAAGTCCGATACAGTGTTTACACCATATCGATACTCGATCTTTCCTCAAATATAATAAGTATGCTTTGTTACTTTTAAATGTCTATGGTGTTAGAACAAAAAACGAATAGAAATACAGAAGAGTACATCAAAGGATTTGGTAAGTTATCAGTTAGGTACACCTAAAACACATTTTTTAAGACATGAAAGGGACAAATTTTCTCCCCCAAAATCCAATACTGAGTTTAAATGCTTCATGCTATTTTACCATTGATTGATTTATACATTGATTACATTTGAAAGCAGTAGGGACATACTAATGTTTTGTTATTTTTAGATGATGTTAGGCTAGCCGATAATATACACAAAACTATCATCAATATTTCCCCGTCTCGCCTACGGCGATTTGGTCCGCTATGTCTGGCAATTGGATTTCTCGCCATCGGTTGCTTTTTCCAACCCCTTATCCGGAATTCTGGATATATCCGGTTATGTCCTCCAATAACAATCGAATAACCACTGCCTTAACAAAAACAAAAAAAAACTATGGCACCACGTCCCTAGACGGAATCAGCGTGTGTGTTGTATCAACGCATTCAATTAAGCCCAAACATACTGTGATTACTGAGCCTAAGGCCATCGCGTACTAGGCGACAAGAAATACTAAAGAGTAAAAGATTAGCAAAGGAAACAGATGTGATACTATGTATGTATGTATGTAAAAGATTATACACTAGACAAGTCGATAAAAAGAAACTCAAAAACATCGACATTTCCCATCGCGCCTACGGCGGTTTGGTCGGCAACGGCCGGTAATTCGATTGCGCGCCGCCGGTTATTATTGCAGACCCTATATCCGGATATATCCGGTTATGGCCTCTAATAATAAGGCTGGCACTTGTCTCCCGTTACTTCATTAGTAACGGTGAAAACTGTTTGTCAGGCTTAAATTCGTAAATAGACCTCCAGGGTCTCTCAGCGTTAGATAAATTGGGATTGGACGGTGTTTACTGTTTATCATCATCATCGTCAGGTCTTTTTAGTCTCCACTGCAGGAGAATGACCTCTCTGTACTACCGGATATACCATACTTTGCCAGAGTAGACAGAGTATTTAGCCTACACTCTCCTCGCTGGCCAGTCGGGTTGGAGAGGTCTCATTGATGTTTATAAGCTTTGTTTAACTTGTATTTCCTAAGTCGCCTCTTAGGACCTCCATTAGAAGTCTAGGCGTGGTCCTATTCTACTCTATCGGAAACCACACGGCTAACTGTTTACTGTTTAATTACTTTCTTTTTCCTGATTGTAAGTGGCAAATAGAGTTGTCCCCTCCCTTATAATGAAATCTTGATAAAAGGCATAACATCTAAATAACGTGAAGGTGATGTAGGGGATAATTGGTCAAGCAAGAAAATATTATCAACGGGCCTTTTTTAACCGCTCCTAAGATGGTGTATTCGTCAAGCGACACAAAATTATTAATTCGCCAAGCCATTCATATTAGTCCATTGGTCAAGCCTCAGTTACTTGTCAAAGTTTTTATTATTTTACACTTTTATTTTTGGACATTTTTCTTTAAGGTCATTAGTTAAGTCTGCGGTATTTAAAATTTATACCTAGCTTATTCTTTAAACTTGTTCAGTAATTTTATTTTCGACAGACGTTTAGTCTAAATTCACGATTTTATGGTTAGTCGTAGTTATTTATCCGAATCCATAACGCTAACAGCATTATAGCCTACAATAGTTTTTTTTTTATTTTCTTTGTAATAAATAAGGTCGCGAATCCTCACCAGGCTCTCAGGCCCACAGGAGTGTTGTGCAGGTTGAAGTGTGCGAGTAATCATGTCGAGTGGACGCGTACGTCGCAAGGGAAATATGAAGCAAGAATTCAAACGAGTACTGGTATTACATTCAAAGTTTCAGGCTGCTGCGAGTGACATTTTCATTTTTTTGTGATTATAAAATTTTCAGATGATTCAGATTTATTGCTAAATGAAATATCTCTCAAATTTAAGAGATATGATTTTATTTTAAGCCTGTTTGTAGGTAGTGAAAGGATCGCTTACTGCTATGTTTGTAGCATTTGAACGAAAGAATCGGACACAGTTTTTAGCAGTGACTCGTAGATGTTGCTATCAAATGATACGATTCAGTGTCAACAGTGGATATCGGTTGATAAGTCATGCCTTATAGTGATCAAAACAAACATGAACTGCGTCAATAATTCTTAATATGGGTTAGCACCGATAATACCTATAGGCCAGCTAACGAGACTTAACTCAAACATAAATAAATAGTGAATTCCCACCACGCAGGCGAAAATTCCTATTACGGACACGTGACCTGAGACCGCCGCAAAGGGGAGTTTTCACTTCTGCCGGCACTCCCAGAGTGCAACCCGTTGTTTTTTTTTTCCACACCTGTTTGGAAGTACATTGTATCCGGAGATTTATAGTTAATGGACTGGTGGATGGACCGTATCTATCCAGTATACGGTCGGGACCTTCGATCAAATATAATGGTAGATACACAGTTTCATACAAAATGAAGCCTTAATAATGTCCCCGAGCCCAAACATGAATAAAAACGGTAAATACTGAAAGTATGACATTCCATCTTTCTTTTTCACTTTTGACGCGTAGTTTTTGCATCTTTTCACTGACCTTCGTCATCGCGAGACGTGTGCTAGCGCGGTTTATTGAAACTGTGGACAAAACAGCTCCGAAACCCGCTTGGGGCGCTGTTTTGCCGGTGCCACTTTTCGTGTGCGAATCGTGTATCTACCATTATATTTCATCGAAGGTCGGGACGGACGAAATAAAGCCTTTCCGGTCTATTGACTAAGGACGTTAATTAACGAATGGCCGGTTTTAATTATATTGTTTTATTGCAGAACAAACCAAAGGTAAATTACGTCCTCATGCAAACACATCCCAATTTAAAATCAACGGGAGGAAAAATAAACAGACTATTTAAAGCGTAACTCATATTAATGACGATTATATTCTTCCATGCTGGTCTGGGAAAAGAAAAAACGTAGAATGTGCCAGCTGCTCTTCCCGCGCAGAACGTAAAAGTCGATCGAGGGAATGGGCGAATGAGGAATCATGTCAATATGCGATGCGAACCCATCACGTCTTCCAACATGCTAAATGTGGCTATAAATTCTAATAGATCTGGGCTCTGTCTACCCCGCAAGGTTAAAAGAGAAGCTTATACCAACAGACGAGTCACCGGCTGATAAGCAGTTTTGCTAGATAGAACACCATTTTTAGATATTTACATAAAATTAATTTAAAATATAACTCCTCTGTCATATTTATTATAACTGTTTTCAAAATGCCCGTGGGATTATGACATTTTATAGATAGATATGATAAGATTTAGTTGTACTCAGAGTATCATCTTCCGTCACGCGTCTCTACTTCACCATAAAAATGTAGTTAAATTTGAACTGGAAGGAAAAGCAGTCAGAAATTCGGATATAATAATGAAATTTCGTAAAAATATTAACTTTTCGTGTCCCAACAAAATATAGTGTGAACGTCCAGCGTGAATCGGAACACCTGCCAACGGTAAGCGAAACACACGACAGGAAAACGGCGTTTAAAAGCAGAAAAATATCGTTCAGTTCAGAAGGCTTTTTCCCACGACGTTAATAGGAGATAAAGTGGCCATTAAATCCCAAGCAGATGTCGCGATGACAAATCGTACAGTGCAGAGATAGTGGCCCAGTTTATACCAGATTCTATAGTGAGAAATGTAATCTTTGATAGTTATTATATACGCCGAACCTTTATAAAAATACTTCTTAGCTGTTTCTCGGGAATTCAATTCCCACGGGCCGACTCCCGTGCGACTCCGAGCTCGAGTAGTTTTTTGAGTTTATCTATTACAAACAAACATACAAATCTTTTTTCTTTGTAATTTTAGTCTATTTGACTTATACAAGTCTATTACTCAAAAATCTTCGTAAAGTGTTTAGTTTGGCCCTTTGCTGTCAGCAATTTTAAATCATGATTTCCTAGTACTTTTTAGACACGGGGGTTGCAACAAGGCCACACCCATTCATTCGAACAACAATATGACCCCACTGTTTTTATAACAGCCGCAACAGCTGCATTTCCAAAAGCACTCTCAACCTCTTCGGTAGTCATGATTTCGTAGTACTATGATTAGATTTTATTGCTATTATAATGGCGAATAAACTTTATCACATTTGTTCCAGGCTATTTATAAACTATTTCAACAAAATCTATTTGATATCCTTACAAAGTGAAATCCCAGAAGGGTTAAAAATATTATTCCTCTCACTAGGGCAACATAAAACGGGAGAGCTATAGAATTCTCACTGAATATGCTGCCACCACATGTGGACTTTTCTTCAAGAGACCCTTGAGTAATGCGGTTTTTATGTTCGAAAAGAAGCGAGGGGTAATGCCGCCTTATTTTTAACATTCATAAACTTACTAGGCAAGAATAAATTCACAGGAGAATATTTCATAATCTCAGCGAAGCAATTTTAAATACTATAAAAAGTTTTGACAAAATCATTCGTATCTAAAAATGCCATGCAAAATATGCGTCTATGAAGCTCATAATTCATACTTTGAACTCAAAATTCGCGTGCAAGCTGTTTACCTTCGTAGCTACACAGTTCACACCTACACATTGGCAACCCTTGCTTAGTGAAATGTTTGCGAAACTAAAGTCGGGCATGAATATGCAATAAAAGTACTAGGACGACATGGAGTTAAAAGGATGCTAGTTCGCAACAAGGGATGCTGCAACGCACCCCCTGCGGTTAGGGGCGGGCTTGCCTGAATAGTAAGTGTCGCGAGGTGCAGGGGTGCATATTTCATCCCATTTCAACAGACTGACACATCTTTTTGAGTTACCTCGCTCGGTTATGTGTGTTTTTGTGCCGTAAATCAGCCGTAACCAATGTTGTCCATATATTTTAAATGTAGAGTTATCACAAAGATTTTGCTTATTTAATTTATAAATATATACGGACAAATCACACAGATTGAGCTAGCCCAAAAGTAAGTTCGAGACTTGTGTTATGGGATACTAACTCAATGATACTATATTTTATAACAAATAAATATATAGATAAACATCCAAGACCCAGGCCAATCTGAAAAAGATCATTTTCCATTTTAACCTGACCGGGGATCGAAACCGGGCATCCTCGTGTCATAGGCTGCCCCGTGTTAACCACTGCGACACGGAGCTCGCCGAATTATATTGTATCTTAATAAAAAGTATAATTATAGGCTAAATCTTTTATAATTCATCGATATTTTTTGGCGGGTTGGACAGTTGCAAGAACTATTATCGAGATATCGAGCTCAAAGAATAATGGAAATTAGAATTACGCCTATTTAATCCTTACTTCCTTACTAATTGTTACTTATATTATAAATGCGAAAGTAAGTTTGTCAAATTCTCTGGAGTGTGGAGAAGGATATAGGCTACCTTTTATCCCGGGAAAAAAATTATTGAAAAAACTATTCCCGAGGGATCGACATTGACGCGGGCGGAGCCGCGGGCGAAAGCTATTATATAATAAGTTTGAAATTATTAAACATATTTTTATTAACTTAAAATTAATGCTTTTCACAATTTTCCCTTTATTTGTACTATGAGACGTTGCTTCGTACCAAATGTCAAGATTCTGAGTTCACGGGTTTTTTTTTGAACTGACTATGTAGTTAGCTCCAAGTGAGCTTTCACTACTTCACCGGGCGTTAGTTCACGGGAAGTACCCTGTAGGTTTTAATTCCCTTGCGAATGTGAGAAAACACGAAAATTTGCGGCATAACCAGCTGTATCTTTTGCTTAGATTGCGTTAGCTTAGAAGTTTATACTTTCACAGCTCCAAGGGACAGTAGACCTAAGTATTTGATGTGAATTTCACCTTGAAACCTCTACGCGTTCCTGAATCGGTTCCTGACAGACAGACAGACAGACAGTCGGACAACCAAGTGATCCTATAAGGGTTCCGTTTTTTCCTTTTGTGATACAGAACCCTAAAAAAACTCAGCCAATACATCAATGTGTGGAAAATAACGATTCATACCAAAAATACGATTTAAATTCTATCCATTTATAACCCTTTGACACATAGCCGCATTAACATATCGTACACACGCTTAACGCAAATTAGTTTCCAGTGTTCGTTCTAGGGACCGGGAATACATAATGTAATATTCTTATTCATGAGATATTTATCGGGCGCCAAGGGAGTCGAGTACAAACAGTGTGTGTCCACAAACAGCCTGAGGTCTTATGCAATCCTGGTACTACAAGATTTTTCGAATCTTTGAACAATGTCTGGAAATAAAAAAAAACACACCACGCACGAGTTACGTGGGAGAGCTAGAAACTCCATTAATTGATGTTGTTAACAGTTCTGTCAATAAACAGAATTTGTTATTTTTAAATACAATTTAAGGTGCCTCACTCATACCACGTGATTTTGAACCTCTGAACTATATTGAAATCCTGGAATCAGAAGCCCTAATCAAATATAGAATTGCAAAAAAAAACTAAAAATCGAAAAAAATACAAAGTCCCAATAATACAAAGTCGTCGATCAGCTGGATGAATTTATATATAATTATATATAGCTATTTTTTTTTTACTTTTTTTCTTGAAATTCTTTTTTCCATTAGGGACTCTGATTCCAGGATTTCAATATAGTTCAGAGGTGCAAAATCACGCTGCATAAGTGAGATATATTTTTAAGCCAATCTGTTGATTTGTGATCATTGGATAAGTCTTACAAAAATATTGTCGGAGTCTGAACACATGCTGAGTATTCTTTAGAAGTCGAAGACTAATTATTGTCTACCAACCAATAAAACGTACTTGAATAAAGAATACTTCTATATCAGTTCACGCACTTATCTTTTTAATAAAAATATTATCCCATCATTTTAGTTGCGTAAAAATGGCAATTTAAAAAGTCCAAATTCAAAGGATTATACTTTCAATCTAAAATATTACTGGTCTAATTTTCACTTACCAAAGGTTAACTTCGTTAACTCATTTGTAGAAAAAATACCGTCTAGACAGCGAGTTTAATTAAACATTTGAACAAAAAATTTGAATATTCTTGAGCTGAATTTTCATCGAGTCTAGTTAGAAGTAAAAAACTAAGGGGAACCTAACTCAAACAAGTTGGGCAAACAAGCCGCCGTTCAAAGCTAATCAGGCCATATTACGTCATCCATATTGATTTGAAGTACCAGGAGCGCATAGGCAGTGAGAAGCACGTCGAGTCAGCAAGCGAGGGGTGGAGTATGCCTATAATGCCGCACCGCCATTGGGCTGTTGGACCCGCCATATGACGATCATGTCGTTTTTTATGATGAATGGTAGTCGATAGACATTATTCATGCCATGTTACATAACAGATGAAAGAAAAATGGCTTTTGCTTCCTTTGTCTCCTTTTTTCATGGGATAAAAATGTCGACTCGGTTTAGAGACTCGCTGATCTAAAATAAAAATAAATGCGTAGAAAAATCTGAATTCAAAGGAACTTTCCGAAGAGTAGGTATAATGTTTTAATTTAAATACAGTTTTCAGGGTTCCGTACCCAAAGGGTAAAAATGGGACCCTTTTAATATCGCTCCGCTGTACGTCTGTCTGTCTGTCCGTCTGTCTGTCACCAGGCTGTATCTCATGAACTGTGATAGTTAAACAGTTGACATTTTCACAGATGATGTATTTCTGTTGCCGCTATAAATACAACACATACTAAAAAATTGAATAAAATAAATAATTAATGGAGCTGCCATACAACAAACGTGATTTTTTTGCTTGTTTTTGCTCGATATTGATAACGGCAACAGGTAGACTTGAAATATACACAGAATCTTTAGATTATATTCACTTTAAAAATAAATAATTAAGTATAAAAAAATAATATTCAAGGGGGCTCCCATACAATAGACATGATTTTTTTTGCGGTTTTTATAGATTCTGGTACGGAACCCTTCGTGCGCGAGTCCGACTCGCACTTGGCCGGTTTTTTATTTCTCGATGGCCTAGATTGTTTGTGCTTACGCATGTTAAGTACCCAGGCCATGGTTTCTATTTTGAATTGGTTACACAATCTTCTTATATCCATACTTATACTAAGTTAAGACTCATTTCGAGTTCCCAGCATTGGCCCCATAGGAAATGTTGTTTATATTAGCGGGCTGAGCTCGTCTCTTTTAGGAAAATTCGTGGGTAAATATACATCCAGTATTATGTAAAGTCCATACTTTAAACTCGAAATTATAAGTATTATTTTTCATTGTAATTGAAATTAATTGACATTTTCGAAACATAAATTCATCAACGCATTTGCTTCGCGAATGTATTCGACGAAATGTGTTTCGGGAAATGATTACTCCTGAAATTGATAAATGCCAGCCATAATTTTACTGTATTAAGTTCGTACGGCATCATAGGTAAAAGAAAACAAGACATTTATAGGGAACCTTTAAAAAACCGTCCGAGTCCGAGGGTTCCGTCCCAATAATAAGTTTAAAATTATTAAAAATATTTGTTATTATATGATGTAACTAAAAATTTATGCTTTACGCCATTTTCCCTTTATCTGTGCCATAAGACGTTTCTTAGTACCAAATTTCAAGATTTCTGAGTTTACGGGAAGTACCCTGTAGGTTTTGATTCCAGATTAGAAGTTTGTTCTTTTCACAGCTCCAAGGGATGTATACCTCAGTATTTAACATGAATTTCAGCTTGATACCTCCACGCGTTCCTGAGAAAAAGGTTCTTGACAGGCAGACAGATGGACAATAGACAGATTTCTTCAATCAGGGTCGGCAACGCGCGAGTGGCACCCCTGGTGTTGCGGGCGTCCATAGGCTACCGTAACCGCTTTCTATCAGGTGGGCCGTATGCTTGTTTGCCTACTTAGTAGTATAAAAAAAGTGATCCCATAAGGGTTCCGTTTTTTTCTTTAGAGGTACGGAACCCTAAAAAGGAACTTTCAATGCGTCATCATTTAAATAGACTTGTGTGACAGTGATTTAGTTTATTATCCTCCATCAACCGTCCATTTGTCCGTCCGTCCGTCAAAGGCCTGTATCTACTGACCCGTAATAGGTAGAGACTTTGTCTAAATATGATTTGCCAAAAGGTAGCTTCGTAGCCCTGTCGTAGCTTTTTGGACACTACTTTAATACGGTAACTCTCGTAAGCTTTCGAGCCCGGAAAACAAATAGACCATTGTAGCCTTGACCTCCTATCGCCAAATACTGAACAAAACAGCCCCTTCAGAGATAATTATGGTTCATAAAAAGCGGTTCTCCCGGCACAAAGGTCCGTCACTGCGCCCGTTCTTATTTTTTTAATTAGCCATTTTATTTTGTAGGGAAAGTAATTAGGGCCAGAAAAACAAGTAGGTCTTGGGTTCAGTGCGGTTATTTGTAGTTCTTCGTATGTATAAGTGTCCAACGCTGGCGTAACTACCTCCGTGGTCCAGTAGACCCGGGGGTCGTGGGTTCGATTACCACGGGAAGCATACTTTGTTTAGTTGTTTCCAATTTGGTTATGACATTGCAGGCTTGAATCACCTGATTGTCCGATAATGAAGATTCCGTGCTTCGAAAGGCACGTTAAGCTGTTGGTCCCGGTTGCCATCTGGTAGTCGTTAAAGGAACCACGTCAGAGGCCGAGATGCGGTTCCGAAGAACTCTGTCACCATGGTCGATTGACCGTGACATCTACTCGAAATGAATGAATGACGCTGGCGTCAGAATTATCAGGTTGCCTAAAGGCACTGATATGCTCAACGAAAGTCACCAGTGCTGGAAACCGAGACCAACGATTTAACGTACTGATCTCCCAAAGCACGGAGGAGCTCGTCCCATCCCCATCCCAGTGGGAACCACGCCCAGGGATGCTTAACATGCGTAAGCGAAATTAAGCTCACGCCCACTGGGCCATTAGGCCTTGAACGAGTGACTCAGCTCGGCAAAATGATCAACTTTTCGTTTGGAACTGAAAAAAAATCGACATTTATTAAAACTAGCTTTCACCCGCGCCTCCGCTCGATTCAAAAACGATCCCTCGGGAACAGTTTTCCCGGGATACAATGTAACTTCCCCGTACCCCAGACAGCGGGTATGCAAAATTTCATGACGATCGGTTCAGTAGATAGGGCGTGAAATGCAAATTCACTTTCGCATTTATAATATAAGTTAGGATAGGAAGTTAGGATTAGGATTGCCAGGATTAGGATTAGGATTAAACACTTATATGGAAATGTCTATTTTATTTAGACTTTAGTCACATAGAATTGTTGATCTATATGAAAAGATGGAACGCACCTTTTCACGGGAATGTCAAAAATAAATTTACATACGATGTTCCAAAAATGAAATTAAGTAATAACTTGTTCCATATTCTAGTACCTGGGCGACTGAGCTTCGCTCGGTTATTACTATTTATTGTAATATGGTGTTGTTTAGGTGATAGATAATCTACTTAAACTTAAAAACTCGAAAGCATAAATCTTATTCACGTAATCAGTAGAGGTAAATGTAAGACATAATTATGAAAAATATATAGTGTTATCTCAAACATTAACAATTTTTTTTTAACTAGTCTAAAAAACAATAATTAATTAAAAAATTATATAACCTTAAACATATAAAAAAAAAACAAAAGTAAGTCACCGAGCGTGATTCGAACCCGTAACACTCGTTTCTTGCCGTTCGCGTCTTAACCCCTGGACCAGACGGACAGTGGCCGGCAGGACGAAATTAGCGACCATGTTCTGCGTGGAAAGAAAATGCATGAAAACTCGAAAACACGCGTTTTCCCAAACATAAGACGAATCTAGATCGATTGTTTACCCCCGAATACCAAATTTCAGCGAAATCGTCAGAGCCGTTATTAAGATCATAAAAATAAATTTATATATATACAAAAATTGCTCGTTTATAGGTATAAGATATTCATTATATAATTAATTTACCTATGACCCTAATAACCTAACCCTTCCAGAGCAGCCCTGGGCAAGGGTCAAAGGGACCTGCTCAGTGCTCACTGATAAAGCGCTTTTGATGTCAGCGCATTTCCGCTGCAAATTACAGTTGTAAAATATATAGAAATTTATGGATATAGGTATATCTTTATCTTTAGGTAGTATAAAATAAAAATGCTTCCGATGTCTGTTCGCTTATATCTTTTAAACGACTCATAGTATCACGTCTTTTCCCTTGCGGGGTAGACAGAGCCTAGGTCTTTAAGACCTTATGGCCACATTTAGCATGTTGGTGGGCATGTAGATGAAAAACGGAATCAAATAGTGATGGGTTGCTAACCGCATCGCCTATTGACATGATTCCGCAGATTTTAGCCCACACCCTCGATCGGCTTTTACGATCTGCGCGGGAAGAGAAGCAGCTGGTGGCTGCACATTCTACGTTTTTTCTTTTCTCCCAGACCAGCATGGAAGAGCTACTCAACGGATCTTAATGCAGTTATCAGCTATCATCATCATCATCTCCGCCACAAGAAGGCACTGCAGGATATAGACCTCCCAGAAGGATTTCCAAAACGACCGTTTGGGTCGGAGAGTGATAACTGGTTTATAAATTTTGAAACGCGTGAAGTACGACTATATAATAGTTAGAGAAGTACGACTAAATAATGGGCGAGCTCCGTGGCGCAGTGGTTAACACGCCAGCCCGCGAGACGAGGGCCCCAGGTTCCATCCCCGGCCAGGTCAAGATGGAAAAGATCTTTTTCAGATTGGCCTGGGTCTTGGATGTTTATCTATATATGTATTTGTTATAAAATATAGTATTATTGAGTTAGTATCCCATGACACAAGTCTCGAACTTACTTTGGGGCTAGCTCAATCTGTGTGATTTGTCCGTATATATTTATTTATTTATCTATAGTTTTTTTTTTTTTTTACTAGCTATTTATGTCCCACTGCTGGGCAAAAGCCTCCCCTTTATTTTTCCACTTTGCTCTATCTCTTGCCATCTCTCTCCAAGTTTCATCGAATATAGTAAAGTCGTCTGTCCATCTTGTTTTTGGTTTGCCTCTTGACCGTTTCCCATCAGTAGGTACCCATGAGGTTGTTCTATAAGCCCATCTTTCCGGCACCATTCGGCAAACATGGCCCGCCCAGTCCCACTTCAGCCTAGCAGACTTCGTTGCAACATCGACCACTTGATAGTATTTGTTATAAAATATAGTTTTATTGAGTTAGTATCCCATGGCACAAGTCTCAAACTTACTTTGGGGCTAGCTCAATCTGTGTGATTTGACCGTATATATTTATTTATTAACTTATTGTATCTAATGTAAACCATGTCATCAGAGCCCTTTAGGCACATCGGGACCAAGTCTGGGATGAGTTTCTTACGGCGTATTCTGCTCACCAGTATTCGTTACTCTAAGCAAAAGTTACTCTATCTTAGGCCGTTTGTTGCCGCTTCTTCTCCACTGCGCTTCGGAAGCGGCATTAAACTTAACGTGCTATGACTTGGGGACCTTTAAAAGGCGTGTTTACAGGAATCTTATGAGTTGGCAACGCATCAGCACCTCCTCTGGTGTTGCAGATGTCCATGGGCGACAGTGACCACTTTCCATCAGGAGGCTCGTCTGCTCGTTTGCCGTCAAATATACATAAAAAAAGCAGTCTTGAATAGCCCAATGTAGCAAGCACCGCAAGGGCACTTCAAATACCGATTATTCTTTCCAGAAAATGTCTTTCGAAAGGTTCTATCTCGAAAGGTCCTTCAACTATTGTGAATAACGACTAAACTGCTCAACTACAATAACTGGGGAGTAAATCACTTCGTTATTGTCTTTCGTAACAATGGGGGATAGGGATGGATGGTGTGATATTAATGGGTGAACTACATGCTAGTACTTTCTTAATATTGGGTCTTTACTTCGATTAAACATAATGGTAGATACACAGTTTCATAAAAAATGAAGCCTAAATAATGTCCCCGAGCCAAAAGATCACGCATACTTACAAACAACGACAAAAACGGTACATACTGAAAGTATAACTCCATCTTTTTTTCACTTTTTACGCGTAGTTTTTGCATCTTTTCACTGACCTTCGTCATCGCGAGACGTGTGATGTGAGTGCTAGCGCGGTTTATTGAAACTGTGGACAAAACAGCTCCGAAACTCGATTAGTGCGCTGTTTTGCCGGTGCCACTTTTCGAACGCGAATCGTGTAGCTACCAATATATTTGATCAAAGGGTATTTACCTATGAAATCGGCAGTTTCTATACAGAATTTCGAGTAAATTGAATTGTTCATTCTTACGTTTAATATTTCGGGTTTGATAAATTCAACTAAAGTGCAATTTTGCATGTTACGGACAACAGTTTGATTTATGTAGTATAAAATATACAAAAAGATAGAAAAAGAATAGAAAAATGACGATAGAGAGAAGAACACGTTCAGATGTTGTCCAATCATCTGAACGTGTTCTTTACATGAGCATTTTACAATAATTAAATATAGAAAAATAAAAAAAATTATGCATGCAGAATGTTAATAATATAGTTCAATTATAAGTTTAAATAAAAAAAATTGTGTTTAACTGAAAATCCTAGTTATTAGGAACAAAATGGCAAGCCGAAAAATTTCCTCTATCGGCTTTTACGATCTGCACAGGAAGAGTCGCAGCTGGTACATTCTATAGATTTTATGTGTTTTTCTTTACTCCCAGACCAGCAGGAAGATTTGTATATATTCATATTTTTATATTAATAATTACTAATTTATCAGCAACAAGCTTCGTCAAAACTTACAAAAAATATCAGCAACATGCTTCGTCAAAGTATTTACCGATATAAATCCGCCACATGCTTCGTCAAAAATACTACTAACTAATTAACTTTCTTGGCCAATAAATTAATATTCATTGTCCAAACCTATCACGGTGAAGTTTCGCGTGAGCGTGACCTTGCATTCGTTTCACGTCCACGATTCACGAATAAAAGAAAGGCCTTTTCTAATCTACGCCCTTATAATAGATAGGGCAAAAAGTTGTTGACAGGGCTGTCACGCTATTGAAGACCGACCGGCGATGGAGTGTTTTTTTTTATCGTGCGGTCATTACTATTTTCTCTTATACAAGCTGTCTTAAGACATCTGACATAGTCTTAAATTCTTAATACTAAATTATGATATTATTGCTGCAGCCTCAACGGATGCAGCAGTATCGACCAGGGTTGCATGCATCAACTAGTGTTGGTGGGCATGAAGGGACTAACAGTAGTGGGTGAGCGCTGGCCAGCAATAGTTTGCATGAACTAACTGGTGGCGGTAGCACGCAAAGTAAATTGTCTCAAAGTAAATGTAGCTTTTACTTTCGCAAAGTAACACCTGAATCTATTAACTAAGTTATGATTGACTGATGTCGAACTTGCAATCTTTTTTTTATGGTATACGACAGCAAACGAGCAAGCGAGTCACCTCATGGTAAGCGATCAGCGCTGCTCATGGTCAATTGCAACACCAGGATGTAACAGGATAATTGCCGGCCATTCAAGGGGTTAAATAAATAAATATATACGGACAAATCACACAGATTGAGCTAGCCCCAAAGTAAGTTCGAGACTTGTGTTATGGGATACTAACTCAACGATACTATATTTTATAACAAATACATATATAGATAAACATCCAAGACCCAGGCCAATCTGAAAAAGATCATTTTCCATCTTGACCTGGCCGGGGATCGAACCCGGTCACTCCGTGTCGCAGGCTGGCGTGTTGACCGCTGCGCCACGGAGCTAGTCAAAACACGGAGCGGTTGGGGGAAATGTGGGTATGGTAGGCCTCCGGCTCTCTCACTCACCGAACAAAGCATAGAAGCGATAAAGCTTCTACTCAAACGTTGATTTTCTGTGAGATTATGGTTCTTCCTCGGACGAGCCGGCCCATTCATGGCTAGCAAAAATAAATTTTGTCGGTAACGTGGCTCTACCACTGGATTATACAGAAGAAAGATTTTTGATTGTTCGCACTAAATTGCTTCGATACTACTAGACCGATAATTCTTTTACCATTAGAATCCTACATTATCCTTGACGAACATAGACTATAGAATATACATATGGCTATAAAAACAGTCGCTTCCCGCTGTCTGTCTCTATGTATGCTTAGATCTTTCAAACTAACGCAACGGGTATTGTATGTAATTTTCCCCTAAATTTTCATCCGGCAGGCGGCAGCCCTTGAATATAGCGCGTGAGTGTGTTTTGTAGTTTTTGCCGGAAACTTTCAGCGAAGATGAATAGAGGACGCTTAACGCTGAGAGTAGGTGCTATTTCATGATGTTTGCACATCTGCCGCCTCGCACAAATTAAAAAATGTATAAACATAATGCTTCATGTATCACTGGCACATTTTTACATTAGTATCTATGTACATTATAGATGATCTATCTGAGAGGACCTCATTTTATTCCTTTAATGACCTAGCGTGCACGAAGTGCAAGCGAAGCGTCTCCGTTTCAGCTTATCACAACCGCTTGTATGTTCCGCTGTCCGGTTGTTCTCCCTAGGGGGTTCCACATCACAACCGATTCTGATATTTTGTGAAACGGTTCAATACATATTTTATTACATAGAATATTTTTAGTAGATCCAGGTTCTTTTTTTTATAAATTGCGGAATTGACACAAAGAACATGAGTGCCGTTGGGGTAAATGTCGCTTAGCCACTGTGAGTTCGCTGTGACACAAGTAACACTCGTTAGGTCTACAGGTCATGGACGGAGCCACTTAGTGCTTTTTCCGGTATAAAGTACCCTTCAATAATAAATAGGTACTATATTAGTGAAGGGTACTTCATCCCGGAAAAAGAACTGTTCCCGAGGAATCATACATAAACTAGTACGTAGTGTATATATTCTTTGATATAGGTACAAACTCACTGAGTAACTAGCTATCGCCCGCAGCTCTTATGTTCAAATGGTTTACTCTATATTAAATTAAGAAGTTAAATATGGTGAAAATATTCCACGCGAGCAGGATTCGAACCAGCGACCTTAGGTATTAGTTGCGAACTACGCTCTGCCAATAGGGTACTTTATCCCGGAAAAAGCACTCTTCCCGAGGAATCATACATAAAAGAGGGCGAAGCCGCGGGCAAAATCTAGAACTTAAAGGCTTTAAATTTATTACCTGTCGCGATCCTTTATAAATTTTTCAATTGAAAAATCTTATACCATTATTTATAGCCTCGTGAGAAATTTATGGTTACCAAAATACTTTCTTTTGAATGCTTCATATCTATACTCTTACTATTCTGTGCAATCTTTATTGTGTCCCGGGATTAAATGTATCGTATGATATATTTTTCCTAATATACTTTGGGACGAAGTCACGTAACGGCTCTTTGTTACGCCGACGGCTACATTTGAATTCGTCTCGACAAATTGTGCCAGGCGACCCGATAACAGATATTATAAAAAATAAGTTCAAAAACTAAAACCCGACTACTAAAAACACGTCCTTAAAAGTATGAAACAAGAAATGTATTTTATTCATAGGGCTTCACAGTGTTGTTTAGAGGATTGCCGTGGTCGTAGTTTTGTTTTGTAGTAACAGCAGAATAAGCATAATTCAAATTCATTGTAAAATGAGTTGAATCAAATAAATTAGTTGTAAAAGTGGGGTAGTTGTGTTAGGTGACGCAAGCTTTAATGCGTGCGTTTATGGGGAATGAGGTATGGTGGAGAATTTCGACGCCAGGGTCTGAAGCGCGGTATACCGACTCCGACACCGGAAATACAAGCTAAACAAAACACATGAACATCAATGAGATCTCTCCAACCCGTCTGGCCAGCGAGGAGAGTGAAGGCAAAATCCTGTCTGCTCTGGCCAAGTATGGCTCTGGTAGTACAGAGCTCATTCAGTATGATGATTGTGTTGTAGAGATTGGTTTCCTGGTACTCTGTGTTGCCAAGTACCAGCTATCCAGGTGCGCCGGACGTCGACTGATAGTCACTCGGGGAAAACGAATGCAATGGTGGGAAAATGCGAAATTTTCAAACAATTCCGCCATCAATGGTATTTTTTAATCTCATCGGCCGACAAGAGTCCGCGCAAAATCATATCCTCGCTGATGTGTCAAAGGATTTTTGCAGAGGCGATCACGGTTTAAAATGAAAAGCCGACGTGGATTTTTGAGGTATTTCATTACTACTAGTTTTGTCCGCGACTTCACACGCGTAATTTATAGCCTATGCTACGAACAAACAGTCCTTGAAATCTATGACGGCAACTGACTTCGACGTTTATTTCAGTAGGGTGTAGTAGGGTGCTGTGTGCGTAAACAAGTTCTGACAGCCAAGCCATCTCAGGATGTTACGTTAATGAACATTGAACACATTACTTACATAAAAGGTTTGTACATTGGGCGATCCTCGTTTCCACCTATTTCTGCATGTACTTTAGTCTGAATGGGCAGCGGTGATCACTTACCATCAGGTGACGCGCTTGCTCGCATGCCGACCTATCTAAAATAAACCGGCCAAGTGCGAGTCGCGCACTAAGGGTTCCGTACCATTATCTACATATAATAAGTTTAAAATTATTAAAAATATTTTTATTATATTATGTAACTAAAAATGTATACTTTTCGCAATTTTTCCACCTCCACGCATTCCTGAAAAATAGGGTGTTGACAGAAAGACAGACAAACGGACAACGAAGTGATCCTATAAGAGTTCCTTTTCTTCCCTTTTAGGTACGGAACCCTAGAAATTCTGGCTATGGTACTTAAAATGTCATTGTGCCAAGTTATATTATCACTCTGAGTATAAAACTCTTTCTATCACATTAATAAGCCTTATCTAAGCTAGCATTATAAAGAGAAAAGATATGATTGTATGTTTGTTTTTTTTTTAAATTAATAAACTCCAAAACTTATGTATTGGTACTCGTACATACTCAATTTTTGGCAATAATTCAAGTTTTTTATATTTATTCTTGAAAACTACATAACATGTCACATGGTCTATAATTTAAGCGGACGAACCGCGGGACTTACAGCGTAGCGTAAAGGCATGATGATCGTTAGTACCAGGAGAACATATAAGATCAGAGATGCGAACAAGCCAATAGTTGGCGGGTGCAGTTAGACAATGGGTCAGGATCGCGCTCAGACAATTGGCACGCTCTAGACTCTAGCAATTTACATAAATTTTCCGCCACTAATTATCCCGTTCACTTTTGCTGACTTCCTTTAACTTTTGCCTTATCTATATTGTTCCAATGTTGGGCAAAGATCTCCCCCATTTCTTTTCAGGACCCATTTGTGCCAATTATGACCATACCCTATTTGCCTTACTAAGAAAAAAAATATTTCCATAATACATATGTTGCTTGCCTTGACTCACTAATATTATAAAAAGTAATTTATAGGTTTGTTTGTATTGCTTTTACTACGGAATCAACCACCATAATAAGGACATTCTCGAAAACAAGTACTGTTCCCGAGGATCGACAAACTTAAACAAGATATATATTCAAAATCAAAGTCCAGATTCGTAATAATAAACTTATTAAACAAAGCTGTATCAAAGTCAAATAGATAGAGCAATTTCAGCGAACAATCATAAATTGTAAGATATACGATTAAGTGGTTTCCAGTGGAATCCAAATTGTACTAATTTCAAATCCCATCTCAAAATCCAGTAACATTTCTCATAAAATATTAATTCTCCAATATTAATGTACCTGTCCTAAATCGGGAGTCTTGGAATTAACTCGCAAACAAGGATGGTATTTAATTGAGATTACTGGGCTAGTGGGGTCGCCCCCGCACTAAAGTAAATCCGTCGTTAATAATAAAGGGCTCATAATATCTGTCAGAAAAGGCGCCGCAGACGAAGGCGCCTTTGTTCGGATCTCGACCACTTCACAATTATTTAGAATGGAGAAGAGTAACTGATCATACAATTTATACCTATGAAAAAAATTGTGAATGCTCCGGGCGCATTTCGGCTTAATACCTAGCGCTTAAATCATTCATATCTCTGCTGCGCTATGCTCTCCTGATACCGACAAAAAGTATATTAGTTTTAATTAAGATTGTAAATAAGGCTAGTAGTGGGGTCGCCCCCGCACTAAAGATCCGTCTTTAATAATAAAGGGCTCATAATATCTGTCAGGAAAGGCGCCGCAGACGAAGACGCCTTTGTTCGGATCTCGACCACTTCACAATTATTTAGAGCGGAGAAGAGTAACTGATCATACAATTTATACCTAGGAAAATAAAATGGGAATGGCTCTAAGCCTAACGCTTAAATTATTCATATCTCTGCTGCGCTATGCTCTTCTGATACCGACAAAAGTATACTAGTTTTAATTAAGATTGTAAATAAGACTAGTGGGGTCACCCCCGCACTAAAGATAATCCGTCGTTAATAATAAAGGGCACATAATATCTGCGCCTTTGTTCGGATCTCGACCACTTCACAATTATTTAGAGTGGAGAAGAGTAAATGATCATAAAATGTATGCCTATGAAAAATAATGGTTGCGGATTCTCCGGGCGCATTCCAGCTCAGCCTTGCGCTTGAATCCTTATCCTTATCTTAACCACGGTAATCTTAACTTATATTGTTAATGCGAAAGTGAGTTTGTTTGTTACGGTGTCACACCGCAACTACTGCACCGATCATCATGAAATTTTGCATACAAGTTCTCTGGAGTACCTACGGAGAAGGACATAGGCTATCTTTCATCCCGGAAAAAAGTACTGTTCCCGCGGGAACGACGTTGACACGAGCGAAGCTGTGGGCGAAAGCTATCATATCTTTGCTGCGTTATGCTCTCCTGGTACTGATAAAAATATTATTGGACAAGTAAATCCGTAGTTAATATAAAGAGCTCATAATATCTGCCAGAAAAGGCGCCGCAGACGAAGGCGCCTTTGTTCGGATCTCGTCTACTCTACAATATTATATTAGTCAAAATATTAGCGGTATATAAGTTCAGTAATATGTTATTCTATAGATATCTTATTTTGAAATTGAATTTCTCACTGCGTACGACTCCATCTGTACTCCTTGCCTTACATGCTTTCTAAACACAAATAACACAAAAACACACAATTAGATTATTTGCTCTTGGAAGTGGTGAAATGCCTTCGATAAGATCTCCTGTCGCAATTTGTTATACCATTATAACATGTAGAGTATAAATAAATAAATTTTGTATAAATATAAATATATACGGACAAATCACACAGATTGAGCTAGCCCCAACGTAAGTTCGAGACTTGTGTTATGGGACACTAACTCAAAGATACTATTTTATAACAAATACATATATAGATATACATCCAAGACCCAGGCCAATCTCAAAAAGATCATTTTCCATCTTGACCTGGCCGGGGATCGAACCCGGGCACTCTCGTGTCACAGGCTGGCGTGTTGACCACTGCGCCACGGAGCTAGCCTATTTATTAAGCTAGCCTAGTTATGAACAATGGTACCTGCTTATGCGTTATTTGAATTACAATTCCGCACCCTCTTTATTTTGCTCCACTCAACGTACGCACTCGTCTGACTGTTTATGATTTGGGTCCAACAGATACGACGCTTTACGCGACTCCTATTAAATGTTCAGCGATTTATAATCAATTTGGGTTTGGTAAAAGAGAATATTCATTGCTATCTTAGCTTAATATTATTGCGCGAAAATCTACGTCTATTTTATAGTGTAAAAGGGTGTAAGGTCAAAATGTTGCTTGGCTCTCTGGGGTGAGACTTATCAGACTGGATCGATTTATAAGTAACTAGCTTTCGCCCGCGGCTCCGCCCGCGTCAATGTCGATCCCTCGGGAATAGTACTTTTTCCCGGGATAAAAGGTAGCATATGTCCTTCTCCGCACTCCAGAGAACTTGTATGCAATTTCATGATGATCGGTTCAGTAGTTACGGCGTGAAAGCGTAACAAACAAACAAACAAACAAACAAACTCACTTTCGCATTTATAATATTAGTTAGGATTAAACATAATACTTTGGCCAAGTCCCTAAAGTGGTTTCATTTTCTTCTTGTCAAGACGCGATGATTACTTTTTTGGCTTCGGTTTGAGGCTCATTGTAATACTACAATGAGCCGCAAGGGAAAAAGTCGTGATACTATACAGTATCACGACTTTTTCCCTTGCGGCGTAGACAGAGGCTAGGTCAATTAGACCTTATGGCCACATTTAGCATGTTGGAGGGCGTGTTGGAAAACGGAATCAAAATAGTAATGTTTTGTTAAACGCATCGCCTATTGACATGATTCCGCAGATTTTAGCCCAATCCCTCTATCGGCTTTTACGATCTGCGAGGAAAGAGAAGCCACTGGCATATTCTATGCTTTTTCTTTTCTCCCACACCAACATGGAAGGATGCATTGTACTCATTGTTGCAAATCGGGCATAATGTTATATTACATATCTTTGTTTTTAGTATTTGTTGGATGTAGACAATTTGTACCAATACTCGTGGCTATTGCCATTGAAGATGATGCGGTTTTTAACAATGCCACCACCGATATAAATCTTTATAAGCTGATCGGGTATTACCGGGAGAACATAAATTCCCAGGCAATTATGAGACGCAGCAGGTGAAACCGTGTCGTTCATTATTCAAGCACACGCTCGCTGGATTTCACAAATCCTCGGCAGCCGGTCTAAGACGTGTCGCGATTAGCCCGCACCTCATGTTACCCTGGGAGACGAAGAAAGAAGACAGGCGACATATAATATTTAAATATAAATTAGATAAAAAAAAGATAAGTTTCATTTCATTGTAGACGCTGAACAAACAAAATATAGCATATTGCTACAACAAAATTCATTTTGGTTTCAAATTAATGACATATTTATCATAATGACAAATTGCAAATTTAGTCAATTTTCAAGCCAGGTCGGAGCTTTTTGTTATTATTTGTTCATGTGAGCAAAATTCAAACATTTTAAGGGACCACCTCGTGTATCTTGAATGAGACAAAGCTAAATTAAAAAAAAAATCATAACGTTAATAGTCGTGAAATTCAAAAGCAATTCAGAATTCCCCCCATTGATTCTTCATGAGTCTAAACAGAAATCGTTATTCCTTTTCAATCCGCTAGGGAACTAATAAAACTCAAGTTTATTCTGTATAACGGACTGAAAGAGAATAAATAGTGAGTTCTGTCGAATCCTTTGGGGTATCTTAGAGGGGATCCGAGTAAAACTACTGATTTGATAAACATTGCTAACAAGATTCGTCAAACAGAACAGATAGATTAAGTTAACAGGCCTGCTCAACCTACGTCATTTCAGAAAAGTTGGAATTTCGAGTTAGTTTAAACTGAAGTAAAGAAACTTTGTGCACATTGCGATATTGAATATTGAGTCCTTTTGATGTGATAGATAACGTCTTATAAATCGATGAACACCGGCTGCACGCACGAAGAATGTCACGTTCCAGAGCACCAGCAGTAGCAGTAGTAGTAGTATCTATCATGCATATCTCTTACCGTTATCACGATGTTTCGTTTTGGAGTTGAAATGTTTTCACACTGATAAGGGAGACATGACTAGACAGGAGTTTTAAGATTCTTTAGGCATACAACTGTGTCCGTGGGGTTAGGGACACACCTACCTCTACCTGACCTAATCTTGAAGAATGGTTACTTGTTCTCTTTAACAACATTGGTTACTTTAATATGATTTTACAGGTAGTCAATGCTGTCTCTTTCTAAATTAACTGTAAAAAAAAGTGTAAGGTTCTCACTTGTGAATGTCAAAGGTAAAACTATAAACATTTCTGTAACCTTAGTGATTGTGAGAATGTTAAGAAAACGATGTGAATGGCCAAAAAATAAAACGATATTTTAAAATAATTTCTTATAATATTAAATCGATTCTCACAAACATCAGGATTACATAAATGTTGAAGATACTCGTATATATTAAGAAAGTAAAATTATCGTCCGCAAACCGACTTTACAGACAAGCATTTTTTAAGATATAAATTAGGTTAGCTGGTAATGTTTTGGTAAGGTCAGTATTTTAATAACCCTTGGACGCTTCTGATCTAATGAAAGTTCGTATATTATATTGACGTTTGTGTCAATGTCCCTATTCGCCGGTCATATCGGGAAGTTGTCGTGTCGTGAGGTGGTCGTGTCGGGAAGGGGTCGTATCGGGAACTTGTCGTATCGGGAAGTTGTCGTGTTGGGATGTGGTCACCAACCTAATCTTCACAGAATACTTTCATAACATGCTTTTTAGTAACGGAAGACAATTATTACAACAAATAAGCGTTTAGTTGTAGTTTGGAGCCGTGATGTAATAAACAAGGATTGGACGAGGAAGCGTGATCAGTGATCACCGTTTCAAGTCGTAATTGCTCGGACACAACCTACCACGTGCTTCTGTTTTCCTAGTGTTATATTACGCTTTGTTATATTATATTAGTATTTTTTATGAGTGGCCAATACTGGCCTTACTCGTTGCAACCTCAATGGCCATTTTCTTAATAGAACACAAACGAATTCCATGCTACGTTCTTTAGTAGCGGAGATAAAGGGTATTACAACAAAGGAGCCTTCCGTGGTTGCTTGGAGCCGTGACGTTATAAACAAGGATTGGACGAGGAAGCGTAATCACCATTTATAGTCGTAATTGCTTGGACGCAACCTACCACTTGCTTCTGTTTCCCTAGTGTTATATTACGCTTAGTTATACAATACTAGTTTCGTTTTGTGTGCGTGGCCAACACTGGCTCTTCTCGCCTCAATCTCAATGGCCATTTTTCTTACCAGAACACAAACTAATTTTATGCCACGTTCTTTAGTAGCGGAGATAAAGTAACAACAAAGGAGCCTTCCCTGGTCGCCGGGAGCCATCATGAAATAAACAAGGATTTGATGCGAAAGCGGGATCACCATTAAACAAGTTGCTGTAATTGCTGGGATGCGACGTGCATGCCTCTGCTAATGACACTTTACGATAGTAATAATATATATTTTTTGTTATTTTGAACTAAAATGTAACTTTTAGGCGTGATGGCGTCATTCCTTCATTATCATGTACTTCAAAGTGTAATAATTTTTGAAAATAATAAACTGTCCTTCGTAAAGCTAAAATCGAAGGGACAAGGCACAATACAATACTACCGAGTTATAGTGGCGGAAAATTAGCGTGAATTTCTAAAGTGGCTAGAGCGTGCCAATTTTACCAGCGCGAACCCGACCCATTGTCGAAGTGCATCCGCCTACTATTCACTTGTTCGCATCTCTGCTGCTTTATGTTGTCCTGGTAATGATAAAAAATTATATACCTTTGAAAACAAAATGAGTTAACATTGACCTTTATTGAGTTTCTTCTTCCTTTTATTATTTGAAATTTCTCACAGAGGGCTTTTTCACAAAGAATTGTTAATTCAGTACTCAAAGCCAATGGACGTCGGTTTGTCTGTCGATGTAAATTACAGAGTACAATTTATTTATTTATTTATTTATTTATTTACCATCTTAGCTTAATTCCATCATAACAGTTTGCACCAATGCGATAGACAAAGCCTTACTTATTTACTATTATACAGTATAACATAATATGTGCAATGCTACCTTTGTGAATTCGTTCAGAGAACACGAAAATATATCTAGTCTGTCGGCTATAAGGTTGAGCGTGCGCAGCGTACGCGTCAGCGGCGCACTTTGGCGCAGCGCGGTGCGGGCGCGGGGCAGCGCCAGAAGCGGCGGCCGGCGGCGGCGCCCCGCGTAGCCGTCGGGCACATATACACTCACCAGAGACAGCAACTCAGGATTAAAAACTTTTCCGCGAATTAACTTAAATATATATAAAGAAAGTGCAAACTCCCGACGCACTCTCAATTCTGTGTATCCCACCATACCGAGAACAAAAAGGGTAGGATACATCAAGGGATATAACGGATACACCCCATAAAGCCTCATATATAAGTATCTTGTAAATTTATTTTGGAGACGCTCCAGCATGAGATTATATTTAGCTTCATGTGGTGCCCAGATAACTGCATTACATTCTAAGTGGCTTCTTACTAACGCATTATATAAGATCATGATGGCTTTAATGTTTGTGAAACCATGTACTCTACGAAGTATAAAGCCTAGGTTTTTAAAAGCTTTTTTCACAATCTTGCTGATGTGACTCTTAAATGAAAGTTCAGCTGTAAAATGAACGCCTAAATCTTTAACCTCCTTAACTCGTTTCATAGCCACGTCGTTTATCTTATATTCGCATTGTACCGGCTTATACTTCTTTGTGAATGTTATCGTAAGACACTTTGAGGTATTGAATTGAAGTCCATTTACTTGAGCCCAATTGACTACTCTATTGATATCCTCCTGCAAAAGCTCGCAGTCTGCAGTCGTGTTAACTTTCAGCGATAACTTAAGGTCGTCGGCAAACATCAAACAATTGGAGTGCTGAATGACCTTGGGCAGATCATTAATCATTATGAGGAATTGGAGTGGTCCTATATTGGTTCCTTGGCTAACCCCAGATCTAACAAAGTATGGTACCGAGCGGCATCCAGCATACTCCACATATTGCTGTCTATTCTGCATGTAACTCGCAAAGAATTTTAATAAGTGAGGAGTACAGCCGACTGCAGCCAATTTACTTAAAAGCACATCATTATCTACCATATCGAAGGCTTTTCGGAAGTCGAAATATGAGACGTCTACCTGCCCACCCTCGTCCACGGCTGGTACAACACGAGCCATGTGATTCAACAAATTGCTTGCAGTGCTCCGGCCTGGCCTGAATCCGTGTTGCGCATCGGAGATTTGAGCACTCACCTGTTCAAAGATGCTTTTTTGTATTGCCGAGTCAAATACTTTGGCTGGAGTAGATAATACTGCCACTGGTCTAAGTTGATCCACCGCTTGGCTCGACCCCCCTTTTGGCACTGGAACTACGCGAGTCATTTTCCAGGTCTCTGGAAATGTAGCTGACTGCAAACACCTATTGAACACATGTAGCAATGGCTGCACCAGCACAGACCGACAGTCCCTGAACAAGAAGGCAGGGATTCCGTCTGGCCCGGCAGAACGCTTCGGTTTCAGTTTAGCCAAGGCCTGGGCTACCTCCTGCACCTGCAGCTCGAACAGATGTACACGCGCCGATGCATTGACACCGCCCGCCTCCGCCATCGCAGCACTAACATTTAGTTTTGGCTGGTCCGTGCTACAAATAGACCGAAAGTAGTCCGCTACCTCATCGCAACATTGCTCTCCTGTTAATTCTACCCCGTCTTTTAAGATCGTTTGTGAGGTTAATTTACTTCTTTTAGAATTAATATAGTCCCAAAAGGATTTTGGGTCGTCCACTAAATGATTTTGAATCCTGTCACGGTATTGTTCTTGTGCGATTTTTATCATATTTTTTACTCGAGACCTACACTTAGCAAATTCATCATAATCAATTTGTGATTTACCTTTTTTAAACTTTTTATGAAGCAAAGCCTTTGTTTTGATTTCATGAATTAATTCTGCAGTGTACCACTCGGGATACTTGTATCTCGAATTAATCCGTTTTTGCCTTTTCACTGGGACGCATTCATTAAATATGCCATATAACTTTTCATAAAATACATCTACAATTGATTCAACATCACTCAAAATGTAAATAGGACTCCAGTCTATGGCCGCTATTCGCGAATATAATAACGAGAAATTAGCCTTAGAAAAGTTCCAATCCATCCGCCTTATATGTGGACTAATATTACTCATATCTCGTTGATGAACCGTTTGTATTGCTATGTCCGTGCCACGCCTCGCACCGGCGCCGAAACAGATACCTACCTCGAGAGGAGGGTGTAGTACATCTACCGGCACCAAGGGCTCATTCGCGCCGCGCACGCTCACGTCACTCAACGATGTCAGAACCAAGTCCAATTGCCTACCGCTACAGTTAGGTACTTTGTTTTTCTGAACGAATCCACAATATGTAGTAAAATACTCATAATAATTTAGAATACTGTCCGAACACGAGTATAAATTAAAATCTCCTAATAAAATTATTTCATTAAATTTAACACACAATTGTTCAATTATCCTAAAAAGTAACAAGTATTCATTCTCGTTGCCGTGCGGCGGAATGTAAGCAACACAACATAAACACAGATATCTACCGCGCAAGTATACCTGCGCGCAAGCTATCTCGAATGAATGGTCATCGATGTTTACGTTGCCGGGTATCGGAACGCTCCGCAGTTCGAAACGCGGTGTGGCCACGAGAAGCGCGCCGCCTTGCTTTCGTCCATCCATTCTATCGCAACGTACAATTTTATATCCCGGAGGAACCAGTTCTGCATCGTAGATAGAATTATTACATCCAGTCTCGGTTATAGCATATATATCAGCACTCAGACATTCTATCCCTGTGCAGAATTTTTCTAATTTGGTTCTAAGTCCCCTTACGTTTTGGTAGTAGATATTAATAGTCTTAACTCGATTTTCGTGTATTGTTAAGTGGTCTACGAAAAAATATCCACTCACTAAATTCCACATTAATTGGCCAGACATCTGGATGGCATAATTTTTCGTAAAACTGTTCCGGAACTCCAATCTTAAAAGAAGCGTAGTCCCGCTCAGTTTTAGGTGTAATTTTCTCGACTTGGATTGACACCTCTTGACCACAAATCTTTTTCATATACATCTCCATACTTTCTTTCGTCGTTTCCTTTTTTAATCGCCAAACGTGTAAATATTTCTTCTTTTCTGTACCCTGGATTTCCGATACATTCGAACTTCCTCCCTTTTTAACTTCGGTTTGTAGATATCTGCTCTTCCTTTTTGTCACTTGTACCCAGTCATCTTCTCTTTGTACCGCAACTCTTTTATCTTGCCCTGTTTCTGACTGTTCGATTATATTTTCTGGCCGCATTAAAGGTGCCAATACGCTTTGAGTGTTCAATTTATTTTTTTGCCTATTACTCGCTGGTTTCATGGCCACACTCTTCGCGTTAGCAGTTTCTCCTACCTTCATTTCGCTTTGTGCTACTTGTTTGGCAAACGATACTGGCAATTCTTTCTCCTTCGAAGACTTTGCCGCTTCTTCATTCTTCTCCGCAAGATAGCCTTCCAAATACTCATTTCTCTCCTTTAATGACTGTACAAGATTTTCTAGTACATCAACTCTGCTAGCTTTTTCTTGAGATACCGTCAGAAGTTTCCTCATTTCTTGCAATACCTTCTCTGATTTTAAAAGCTGATCTTGAAACTGCGAATAAACTTCTTTCTGCACGTCAAATCGGGAGTTCATTTCCGCTCTTAGCTCCCGTATTTCATCCAGCACATTAAGTTCATTGCATGTTATGGAAGCATCGGCTGGCTTGAGACGACTTCCGCGCTCAGTATTTACATAACACGGTGTGAAGGTTTTATTTAGCACAGTAATATTGCTTCTTACGGGAGTATCTGCATTGTCTCGTTTCGGATTACTGCAGACACACTCGGGACATATCCAGTTGTTCTTGTATTCTTGTGCAAAATTTTCAAACGCCTCCATTGTAACTCCCAAACACTTGAGATGGTAAGGCTTCCTGCACTTCTCTTTACAGCATTCCATAAAGGAAATGTCATAAATTCCTGTACCACAACCATTACATTTAGTCTCCATTTTATTAATGATCAAAAATGATTCCGTACACACGTCCTGCGCTCGCGACGGTTAGCGCGAATATCTTTTAATTTATTTTAATAATTTGTATTTACGGGCCTTCAAGCAGACAGTTGCTACTTTTAGTAGCGCTTGTTTGTATGTTAAGCTACTAAGCGATATGTTAGTGACCACAATTGGAATACAAGACGTGTTTCAGAAGGAAGTCTTAAGTATTGGTTTCAAATATCATTTACAAGATACAAACACAAATAGTTTAAATAATTCACAATAGTTTAAAAAATTCACAATAGTTTTAATAATTCACAGTAGTTTAAATAAACACAAATATATCTAGTAAAATCATAGCCTAAGGAGGGTCGCTGTCATGCAGAAAACTAGCTATAAAAACTATGATGTGCACGCGTGACAGCATCCGCGGCACGCATACGGTTCCGACGGACGCGGACGGAATCTGCGGCATGAATATGCATCCATTCCGTCCCGGCCCCATGCGACCTATCATATTAAGTACCCTAAAGCTTCACCATTCAGACTGACCGAGTCTAAATGGTGAAGCTTAGGCGAAGGGTACTTGAAAAATGGGACACCCGTGAGCTAGATTGAATTTCATTTAACTTTAATTTTTTGGGTTCCGTACCCAAAGGGTAAAAACGGGACCCTATCAATATCGCTCCGCTGTCTAGACAAACGTCTGTCTGTCTGTCCGTCTGTCTGTCTGTCTGTCCGTCTGTCACCAGGCTGTATCTAATGAACCGTGATAGTTAAACAGTTGAAATTTTCACAGATGATGTAGATTTATGTTGCCGCTATAACAGCAAATACTAAAAAATAGAATAAAATAAATATTTAATGATTTTATATCTAAAAAATGAAAAATTGTTAGTAATAATTAAATGAAAATAAAATTAAATTAAATTTAATTAAATTATTTTTGCCTTTTTTTTAAAGTTAGCTGTTCAATATGGTGCTAACACAGCAGTTATATAACGTTTTTACATAATGTGTTACACGATAACATTCTTTATAATTTATGATGTTATAGAACGCTATCGTTGATGTTTTATAACGTTACTAGCCTTTGCCCGCGGCTCGGGATAAGTCTTTCTCACTCCAGAGAACTTTTATGCAAAATTTCATGATGATCGGTTCAGTAGTTATGGCGTGAAAGCGTAACAAACACACTTTCGCATTTATAATACTGGTAAGGAAGTAAGGATAAGGATATAACTGCTGTGTGGAAGCACCTTTCAATTGAAACATGTTTTGAATAACCTCAACATCAGTTCAATACCGTATTCAGTACACATAATCAATGGATTTCGGTTTGTCTGTCGACGTGAATTGCAGTGTACTAGCTGTTATTAACGACGGGTGCATCTATCTGTGGGGCGGACTATACGACACATTTGTATAGTGTCTACACTCACAAGATAAGAACGACAGAACAACGAATTGTTGCTGGTTTGTTGAATTTAACTATTTCTACATCTATTACATATATATATCGCAGAAATCTGTTTATTAGTAAAACGACTTTACTGTCCACCTAACTATAAGGTATCATAAGGGTAACCTATCAAATTGATATCAAATTAAAAGGATCAATCACGGACTCTCATGTTCCACAAGTGCCGGCCGTTTGGGGCGTCATGCTGCCCTAAATAATATTATCTACCGTGCTCTTGCCAGCTTTCACGTTCCTGCCGTTTTAGAACTAAACGGCCTGACACGCGATGATGGCAAGAGACCAGACGGAATGACTTTGGTACCCTGGAGATTGGGGCGACCGCTGGTATGGGACGCTACTTGCGTCGACACACTGGCGCCATCTCATCTCCAAAGTACCAAGTCGAAGGCAGGCACAGCCGCTGCTGGAGCAGAAACCCTTAAAAGACGCAAATATGTAGGTATCGGAGCCTTTTGGGGTAGAAACATTGGGTCCGTGGGGTCCATCAGCGCATAAGCTTTTTAGTTTCTTGGCTAAAAGGCTTATTGAGGTATCTCGTGACCAAAGGGCTGGAAATTACCTAGCTCAGCGTATTAGCATTGCCATTCAATTAGGCAATGCTGCCAGCCTTTTGGGCACGATGCCCAGAGGCAAAGACAATATATAAAGGGTTTATATATTGTTTTTGCCAGAGGTGAGCATCTGGAGGGACTGTACGATTTGTAAATATATATTTTTAAGTAGGTTATTTTTTTTTCTATTATTTTAGTTTCGTCTTTTTAAGTAGTTTAAATAAGTATCCATGTCTTGATTAAATAAAATTAAAAGTGTTCTAACATTATTATTGCTAGATAACAGTAACATTTGAAACATATTTTGTGTAACCACAACATAATAAAAGGAGCCTGAGAGATAAAAAGAAATTAAAATCAATGAAACTTCATAATACATTTTATATAAATAAACAAACCAAGCACCGTCGGTTTGTCTATCGATGTAAATTGCAGAGTACAGACTGTTTATTTATTAACGACAGATGCGTCTATCTGTCGCGGAGACAAATCGACACATTTGTATAGTGTCTCGACTGTAAGATAAGAACTTCGAGACGGAGATAGTGGAGCAATAAGAACACGATGGAGCAAAGAAGTCGTTACATTGAATTATTGCCGGTTTATGTACTTTACAGCTATGTAGGTACTTTGATTAAGTTTAAAAAACTAGATACTCACCCGACCTTACTTGCATGACATATAGTCAAATTTCGAAAACTGATTGTTGGCAGCCTGCATACCTTCAGCCAACTTAGGGAACAGCGCAATTCGAAGTTGCTGAGAACTCGGATACAATATATTCGGACTCACTGTCCGAATTGACACTTTTTAATTTTAATATTATTTCCACTGACAATTTATGTCCAAATTGTGAATGAAGAAAAATTGTTTTGTACAGTCAGAAAGAAAGTTCCGACGATACATTAAAAAACAAAAGCTGTAAAAATATATAATATAGGATATTTATTACGTCATCATTAGTTTACAACATTTGTAACGCATGATGACCGAATCAATATTTGGTGTATTAGCAGGGCAGTTTTATTGTTAATAATAAGTAATGCTAAATCACTACATTAACCAATATTTATAAGATGTTGATTTTTATACTAAATAAACGTTTTAAATGATTAAGTTTTTTTCAACATATGAGTACCTACATGTCCACAAAACAATTTATTAAAGCAACTCTAAAATATTTTATTATCTGGTTTTTTTACATATTTATACTTTTTTTATTTATTATATAGATTGTACTAAATAACTTCAATAATTTGATAGTGTCCAAATTGTCAGTGAAAAAATATTAAAATTTAAAACTATCAATTCGGACAGTGTGTCCGAATATATTGTGTCCGAGTCGTCAGCAACTCGCAATTCGAGTGTGTATCAATCACTAAATTACAATTATGACATCGGTTATATTATTTTTTAAAATTATTATTCTTGATAATGTCTTCATTTTATTACTTTGTATGGAACATAAATAGTACAACATATTAGAACTACAACACGGACTCAAACTATAAAACCTAAGTATAAAATAAAGTGTAAGAACAATAATCCCACGAGCTTTGCAAGAAACTTACAAAGCTGGAAAGAAGCGTAGTTTAGCGAAACTTGTTGCAAAGAGGGCACTTGGAGTAGTTTATAAGTTTACTATTGCAATCAATATCTCCGAGAAACTACTGGAGCGAAATGATGCCGTTATGAGATTTGCTTTGCTTATATTTTGCAAGCTTATTCTCACGTCTCCGCTCGCGGTAAGTTGATCTTGGACCTCGGGAATAGTACCTTATTTCGAAATGAACGGTATTCAACGTAGTTTCCAGAGCATCAAAGAGACTTCACACAAAATTTCAGTCAAATCGGTTAAATGGCTGAAGCGTGAAAAGGCATCTTGCTTCGCTTTGTTTCATACTATACGAGTATCGAACCCCAAAAATACTCGAAAGCAGCCCCAATAATTTAACGGACTAGCTAAATCTAAGTCCTGGAGAATCCCCGTGAGAAGCTCGATTATTCAGATGCTAAAAGTAAAATGGTCCAAATTAATAAAAACATTGGCTGTCTGCAAAGTCGGTTTACGGACGATAATTTTCAAGCCGACCGATCGTGCCTCTATCGTTTGCTCCGCGCTCTTGCTTGCACACTGAACGTGACACTTTTTCGTGCGAGCAGCCGGAGTTCATTGATTTATAAGACGTTACCACGTCAAAAATGTGTGAAAATGTACTATCCCGCCAACACTTCATTAGAGAGTAATCCTAAACTCTATTCAAATACAAAATTATATATAACAAAAATAATTGCATTTCCTTTGTAACCGGGAAATCTAACTAAAGAACGGATTGAGAAAATGACTACCAAGTCGAAGTAATAAAACTTGGGCGCCCGAGGCGGTTGTCGGCTCCCGGGCTATAATTATTTGAAAGAGGGCCGAACTCCCCGGTAAATGGTAAACAATGGTATCTGTTAAGTGAGTTTAATCAAATTAATGGCTGACAAGTGGATTACAAAAATTACCTTTTAACAATTCCTTAGGAGCAAAGTTTTTTAACGTGTCAAAACCTTGTTTAAGTAAAGACTCCTTGATTAGTTAGTAGCAGCCGAGTAGCATAATTAAAAAAAAGTACGTATCACGCAGTGAACAAGTTTCCACCATGTACGATTATTCCTGTCCGTCTTATTTTAAAACGAGGACGAACTTCAGTACCTTGTAAACCATTATCCACCCAATATTAATTAACAATGACAGCTGAAAAAACGTCAAAGTAATAAGTGTCGACTTATTTTGGTTGGGTAATGGTTTAAACCAGGTACTAAAGTAAGTCCTCGTTTTGTAATACGACGATGTGTGTCTATACTATACCATTTTGCTATTGTAGATATTACAAAGAAGTCTCACTCAAGTAATTATGAAATATTTATGACACTAGAATTTCTTTTTAATACTAGCCAATGTTGACTGTCGCTATTTCTGCTGCAGCTACAAAACGTACCTGAAACAATAAAAAATACATTGATAAATAGAGGTACAAACTACATATAAAATACATTATTATTAGCGAGATCTACTAAGCCGTTCGTCTCATTTGCATCATCATAACCATTTTCTTCTTAACTTCTTGAAATGTTCTTTAAAAATAAGCATTGAGTCAAGGACCTTCTAAGAAATCCGTATATTCCATTGCATATTACCATAAACAAGAATTTCCATGAGGCTGACATAAATAAACCATAAATAAGCCCTTAGAAAAGGTGTCTCGGTACTAGGAGCGCAGTAATAAGAAGAGGTGGCCTGCGGGCGACACCGTGCAATATTGATGCGACGGGCGTGGAATGGATCGCCGGTGCCAAGCTGAACCGACGCCAAGCCTTCTGAATGGATCCATAAAATTCTATAGGGCTGTTTATAAGCGATTTATAGGAATAATATTCCGAGATTTTACTTGAAGAGAATATAAACCGTTTACAGCTTAGATAATCAACGTGTTATTTGATGCATTACAGTTATGTTAAGTTGAAAATCAAGGGGGTTTTAAAATGAATGGGCATGTGACACATCCATAAAATCCAATGTTAATTGGAATGGGCGATCATGTAAATCGATAATTCACGACGTTATATAATGAGTAATTAACGAAAATATCTTCAATATTAAACTGACATCTCATAATATTCTCTTTTGAGCCGAAGCAATTAATTTGACAAAACGTAATATTTTTCAGGTCGCCGAGCATGTGTCGCGATTTCAGTTAAGCCTGTTTGACATTGACACGTGGACGGAGTCCTCGATAACATTGAGGGGGCTTAATGTCAAATGCGTTCTAGAGCACTCCTGTTTGCCTGGTGGGCCTGAACCTGTGAGCTGGCAATAGATGTGATTTTGCTTCCAATCCAATCTGATGTCTGATTCAACTATCGGCAGGCGTAGTAATTGTATGGACATGAAATAGGTACACGTCCAATCCGACATTCAGACGTCCGATCCAATAGTCTGATCAGAGAACCGGATCATACTATCAGATAGCAAAATTGGCCGCTGGTATAAAAGTTAAATTCTGTTTTTAGGGTTCCGTAACCAAAGGGTAAAAACGGGACCCTATCAATATCATTTCGCTGTCCGTCTGTCTGAATATATGTCTGTAGTTTTGGACTCGTTAGGAGACATTTTCAAGACGAATGCAGAAGCACAGCGCGCCGCGGCGGGAGGTCCCGCTCGTTGTTGTAGTGATTAACTATAGTCGGCAATCCTGACGAAATAGCACTTGAGTGACCCGTTACCCAGTCATTATCAGTCTTATTATAAACCGAGGACTAATTTTAGTACCGGGTTTAAACAATTATCCGACCAAAACAAATTGACAATGATAGTTGAACAAAACGTAGAAGTGATAAGTGTCGACTTATTTTGGTCGGATAATGGTTTAAACCAAGTACTAAATTTAGTCCTCGTTTATGATAAATCAGAAGCTATCATGTATAAGACCCATCATATTGTTAAGCAAGTATCGTAACATAGTTTTCTTATTCTTGTTTAAATAAATTTTAATTTGATTCATGAGCCAGACTTATTGTGTAAAAAATAGTAAATTGTGACGCAAGGGCATAAGATAATAATAATTTTTGATGAGAGCTAGTTTTTTTAACCCAGTGCGGACCGAAGGAGCCTAGAATAGAATCCTTAGCGTAGCGACGGATTCATAAGTAGACTCCTGAGTGAAGGCGAGGGATTTAGAGTATGTTGCCCAAAGTAAAAATATTATGTTAGTCCCGATAATTTTATTCCCTCTATGACAAAAACTGTACGATACGGGCAACCGTTCTTTGTTTTTTGAATAGATGAGAATGAGTTAAAAAAAAATACTTTATATCTCAATGTACAGAAAAGAAAAATAAATACGTACAAACAAGACGCAAGTATTTTGAATTAAAATATTATTTCAGTCCAACAGCGAAAACTCGTTAGTGTGAAATAAAAATAAAGAAGTACTAGCAAAGCATAAAAAATGAACAGCAGTAATTAGCGTCCGGGCTTTATTTGGAAAATAAACCTCCTCGGATACTCTAATCTCCTCTCAGCCATCAGCCATGCCTGCTTGCGCCGGGTGCCCACTTAAATGCATCCGCTGAAGAGGTATTTAAATGTCTGTCTCCGTGAAATCCTCTTTCCCCTGGAAATTACCCAGCATTTTAATTTTTGTCTTTGAATCTTCTGAGTTTATTTTTGATATAATAAACCTATAAATGGCCGTATTCGTATTTTATATTTCTGACCTACTTGTCAGAAATAATAAGCCAATTTCTTCTTTCCTCAGTGGATCATGTATGGTGGAATTATATTTTAACGATAATTTTGAGGAGTAACATTTTTGAAAGAGCGGGTTCTCAAAACTAATGATTTTTGTATGAAAAAATAGCTCGTTTAGAGCCGCCTATTCAAAAATAGTATCTGATTGCGATGCACACTAACTTACATCAATGAAAGAAAAATATGAGTGCACACCAAAAGACTCAACAATATTTAAGGGCCCGTACTACCTCACACTGCTTTGCACGATTGACTGTTATATCAATAATAATTAAATACTCAAGTTGAAATAAAAATGCAGCAAAGTTCAGGACTAACTCTGGTAACTATATGACTCAAAAACACGATTGAGTTAAATTTTCTCGATAGAAAAAAATTTCAAAGTTGCCTCCAAATCACGTCTAATTTACTCGGTATATAGCATTATTCACCATATACATTAAAATTTACCTTGAAACTTTTGATTATTATTGCATTACAGATAAGGCAGCCATCATATGTTTTTCTTTTTCTAATAACCCTTGAATATTCCTAAAAAACGAAAATATCCAAAGTAGCCAACGCGTTTAGACCATCCGCGTTTGTATCGCCACGCCGCCTGGCATATGTCGGGCTCTTAAGACCAACATCGAAAACTCGTTATTGTGAAATTAATAATAGGAGAGCATAAAAAATAAAGAGCAGTAATAAGCGTCTGGCCTTTATTTGGTAAATAAAACCTCCTGGGATGCTCTGATCTCCTCCGACAGCCGACAGCTAGGAATTACTAAGCGTTTTAATTTTTGTCGTTATAGTTTCTGAACTTATTTTTACTATAATGGTGATCTACTGTTTTTTACAGAAAATATAAGGCAAAATTCTTCTTTCTGATCTTCGAATACTATGCATATCTAGTAGGTACGTTTTTTTAATCTATACCGCCTACCATCTCGCTAAACATTGCGTTTCGGTCTTATACCTTGAGGCTATAAGGATTATAGCATAGCTATAAGAATTAATATAATATATATGTATGAATTTGAATCATTTACATCACAAACTGTGTCATGTCAACTAACATTGTTAACAGTCAAAATGTTTTCCATTTGATTTGTCCGTTTACCAATTTGGCATAAAAAACAACGATACATTCAATGTTGACAGTAAACAAACGGAGAAAACACTTCGCTAGTCTATTGTCCGAATCGTAAATACGCAAACGAATTTGTTAATTGTCAACAAACAAAAGCTTGGCGTGTTTTATTTTGTGAGAAATTTTTATTTCATTTGCGGCGAGGCAAGTGCCGCGCGCTGCCGCACAAACTTCAAAACAATAAACTTTTCTGTTTCCCTCTATACAATTTTAAGACCTGCCATTATCATTAGTATCGTATGAATAATGCAAGTGGGCCCTTTTTTACTCGCTGTTTAGATAGGGACGGTTTCGTTGTAGTTTTTGTCTCTTTCTATGCCCCGCCCTTTTGATCCTTTTTGTAGAGGGGAACTAATGCACTCGATGCGACCCCTCGGCTTGCATTGTTGCCGCTCGCTCGAACCTCTCTTTAACTTATGCTATCCTAGTACACGCCAAGGAATGTCACCATAACCCTATTGTCTTAGCGGTCTTTAATTACTTTTTAAAGATCTCCAAGAAATCTTAAGGAGCTGAAATCTTCTGTACGTTTCTGCTGCCCTGGTTTGAAAAGTGTAACTTATCCTCTGAACTTTCTCACGAAGCTTAAATTCTTTATCATCTCCGTTAAGGTGGAACTTTCTTTAACTCGTGCAACCCTGGTATTTCTTAAGAGTAAAATAAGAAAGGGGTGCAGTTACTTTTTTATTTACGATGAGTAAGTAGTTGATGGAGTTTCATGTTTTTACTGTTTGATATAATGAGATATTTTTTCTTTACCTACTTTTCTCCTGATCACCCTTGTGTAGATATTTGTTACTTATCGCACGCCTATCTCCTACGTGCCTTAATTTGGCCACAGCGACCACAATATGGATTCCACAAATTGGAAAAGGAAACGCTGCAAGCCCTTTACTTAAAAGATGCAGAGATTGGACTTTAAAACCCTTTAAGACTTGATCTCACAAAAGGGTAGCCTATGTCCTGCTGTGGAAGAATAAAATACAGATACGATAGAAGGTTAAACGGATTTAAATAAACTCTAAAACAACGGTTTACTCATGTATTATTCAACTAGACGACAAGTTTCAGCCTATACAGAAAGTCACCTTCAGAGCGAGTGCGAAGGTCGTCACGGCCCGGCCGACATTTGAAAACTTGACGGTGACATTAGAAAACTTATCAGTAATACGTAATTTGTTTTAGAGTTTAATTACGTCATCTCGCGTAAGTTTTAATATAAACGGATTTAGATTAAATTTAGCACATAATATGTACAAATCGTTTACTAGCCGAAATATAATTTGAAGTTTGGCGTAAATCGAAGCGGAAATTAGGGTGATATAATTGAACATGCTTAACAAGCAGGCCCCTATTCCCGCCAATTACGTCAAGGACTTGTAGTGGCCGAATTCAAATTAAACATGTACGTTAGGAACACGAGTGAACATTAGGATTGAACTAATTTTCTACAGAAAGGTGGTACCTGCAGTGTACCTCAGTGTACTACTGTACCCTTAATAAAATCCAGTGTTCTTCTTTTGATAAAAAGATATATGATAAAATATGTACATCCGCCATTCTAACGTTAGAACTGCAGGTGCACCTATTGTTCCACCGACCTATATTTTATTATAAGTTAAATTATTGTAAATTCCACATCATGAGCATTTGCACATAGCTGTGACTTATTATTACCGAGATAAAGCATATATTATGTGGTCTACTATAGACCCTATTTTTATCGTGAGATTAACCGCAAAATATCCATCCTAAATTAAAAGCGAGTACAGCTGTACTTTTTTACATTTCTTCATCTTCTACAGAGTCGTAAATATACTATACATACATATTAAATAAGTTTAGACAAGCACTTTACTACCACGATGGCCCGTTCCATTGTTTCATTCAGATCTTGCTGGGAGCATGGATCTAATAATAATCAGGATAGGACCTTGAGAATGTGGCAGTGAAGCAATTATCACAATGTATGCAGACGTGTCGTGACACGAAACTCACGCACAC
Source organism: Elegia similella (assembly GCA_947532085.1). Lineage (NCBI taxonomy): Eukaryota > Metazoa > Arthropoda > Insecta > Lepidoptera > Pyralidae > Elegia > Elegia similella. The sequence goes on from OX383944.1 coordinate 3,432,485, forward strand.
ATCGGCACTCAAATGGATGCAGGTTTTCCCCGGTCGAAATGTCAAACTCACGAAATATCAAACTTGTACTTACCGCGAAGTTGGTGTGCCTTTTGAAACTCGTTGAAAATAAGCATAAAAACATAAAATAATGCCGAGCTGTGTGGTAAAATAGTGTAAAAATGATAGTAAACTACACAAAAAGTCCGACGGTATCACGTATCATAGGTAAGTACAAACTTCTTGTTATTTTCGAGACTATGTAAGTATTTCACTCAATCGCATATTTTCTTGGTTTAATTATACTATTTACACACACAACACCACAGTTACTCGTATGTACGAATTGGTTGGTAGCCTAAACACACGTTTCAACTACAATTTTAAATTAAACTAATATGATTTTGTAATTTTCTTTGCGCCGCAAAAGTCAATGACCCGGTGACAGCGCAGCGCTAAGTCGGACTGTCGGTGTTGCCAGAATATGATATCAAGATTCCTGTTCTTTATTTTTAATATAAAATTTTATATTGTTTACTAGCTGTTGCCCGCGGCTCCGCCCGCGTTAATGTCGTTCCCTTGGGAACAGTACAAATGATAAAAATTCCATACAAACCCCTGCCCCGTTGCTTTTTCCCCTTAAGGGGGAATTTAATACATTTCACCTGCATAGATCCTTAGCCCTTAAGGAGGGGATTTTGCCCATTTCACCTACACAGATATTTTTTTATTGTAATGGAGAACTTCTTATTGTCATATTTCTAAGAAAATAAAAAAATTCCATACAAACTTTACCCCACCTATTGGACCCCTTCAAGGGGAAATTTCGACCATTTTAACTACACAGATCTTCTTTAATTGTAATGTAAACATATATACTTATTTTTATACTTCTATGTTCAGAAATGAGAAAATTTCCATACAATCCCCCCCCCCCATTTATCCCTTAAGGAGGAAATTTTGTACATTTCACCTACACAGATCTTTTTTAATTGTAACCTAGAACGTATATACTTATTTTCATACCTCTAAGTCAAGAAATGGAAATATTCCATACAAACTTTACCCCCTATTTACCTCTTCAAGGGAGAATGTTGTCTGGTTCACCTAAAAAGATCTTTTTTAATTTTAATTGAGACCTTGCGTACCTACTTTCAAACTTCTAAGTCCAGAAATGAGAAAATTCCATAAAACTTCAGCCCCTTTGATTTTCTAAAAATCCTTTCTTAATGCTCATTTACATCATAAAAAGAATCCCTGTGCCAAATTTCAAGTTTCTGCGCACAGTTGATCGTAGTTTCGGCTGTGCGTTGATATATAAGTCAGGTTTGCCTTTGGCCCGCGGCTCCGCCCGCGTAAGTGTCGATTTCTCAGGAACAGTAGAATTACCCGGAATACATTAGTTTATGACTTTCAATGACACACCTTAATATTGAATTTCAATTGAATAACTTTAAAAACGGAATGTTTCATACTAACTTTGCATCCCCGTTATATCCCCTTAAGGGATGATTTTTGACAAAAATATTTTACTCGTGTTTCATGCCTTTTAGTAAAGAACCTTCATGCTGAATTTCATTCGACTAACTTCAAAAATGGCAAAGTTTCATGCTTACTTTGCACCCCTATTTTACCCCCTTAAGGGATGATTTTTGAGTAAAATATTTTACTCGTGTTTCATACCTTTCAGTAAAGAACCTTCATGCTGAATTTCATTCGAATAACTTCAAAAACAACAAAGTTTCATACTAACTTTGCAACCCGTTTTTCCCCCTATGGAGATGAATTTCCAAAAATCCTTTCTTAGTGCTCCCCTACGTTATAAAAGGAACCCCTGTGCAAAATTTTAAGTTCCTAACCCTTATAGTTTAGGCCCTGCGTTGATATGTCAGTCAGTCAGTCAGCTTCTCCTTTTTTTTTAGTATGGATTACTATGGATAGTATGGATAGGTATAATGCTGTCGTATAATGATGATGAATTGACTTTAGATTTTAATTTTCTTATGTCACTTATTATTTTATTTTATTTTTGCTATATGTTTGCAGGCACACTCATGCCTTGAGTTCATTCAAATGACGTTACCTTTTTTTTTAATAAACCGATTTTGATGAAACAAACTTTAAATGTTACACTAAGTTAAAACAAAGCAATTGGTGAAAGTTTGAAGTAAATCGGTTCAGTATTTTCGGAGATAATCGTGATCATACATACAGACAGACAGACAGACAGACAGACAGACAGACAGACAGACAAGAAATTCCAAAAAAAATGTTTTGCTTTTTATTATTCTTTTTAAGTGTCCCTCTATCCATTTCAGTCAAAAATTCGAAATGTACAGACAAAATAATTTTACTGTTTTATTATATGTATAGATTTTTTTTAAGGTTCCCCATTCGTGATGCTTATGTAAAAAAATAATGGATCGATATTATTAGAAGAAATAGAAAGGATGCATCATGGGTACCATCAAATTATTCATTTGTTTGTTCCGAACATTTTAAAAATAGCAATTTTTATATGACAAAAGGAGCATATCGCCGGTTGATTAAGTTCGCGTGCCCAGAAAAGGTATGTTTCTTATTAATACTTTTACTCGACTTCAAAAAAAGGAGCAGTTCCAGTTGTATTTCATTTTGCATATTTTAATGTCATAACTCCATCATTTATGAACTAAATTTGGAAAATCGATGTATGTGTTGATGATAAATGTATGAAGTGAGATGATTTTGGAATCCAAGATGGCTGACATTACTTTTCATTTAAAGTCAACTTTAGTGGCGTTTTTGGAATTTTCTGGGATATCAACAAAAATGAAGTCATTTTCAGTTTTCAAGATGGCCATCACCATTATTTATGGAAATTCGACTTGGGTGACGTTTTCGAAGTATTTCGGGGTAAAACTGACGTCAATTTTGTGTTGGGATTCAAGATGACTGTCACAATTTTTTGAAAATATGACTTATGTGTCGCTTTTGAGTAATTTTTGGGTGCATCACAAACAACACCTATGGGATGCAAAACAAGGGTGATATTTTCGAGGTATTTTGGCGTGTAGATCACAAAAGTAGCGTCAATTTCGGGATCATAGTATAAAACAAAGTCGCTTCCCGCTGTGTCCGTCTGTCCCTATGTATGCTTAGATTTTTAAAACAACGCAAAAGACTTTGATACGGTTTTTTTCAAAGATAGAGATATTCAATGTTTATATTTTATACTTATATGTAAATGTGAAAGTATTTTATTGTTTTTTTTTGAATTTCTGAATTTGATATTATTGATGTTTATTGATGACACTAATAATCTATAAAAAATACTGATTCTATAAATCTGCAAAATTATAAAAAAAGTAATTTTAAAATTTACCACCAATATAAAGCCTCGAGGGTTTGTTTTTCTGTAAGTAAAATTATATGTATTGTTATTTATTAACTTAAAACACAGTAAAATAAAAATGTTATCTATAATTTCGTTCTTTTATTCCTTTTATCGAGTTCCCCAAAACGTCTAAGATCGCTCAAAGATGAGATTGATTTTGCCCTTCTGGATCATTATGTCCAAATTCATAATACTTCTCTGATACAGATGTTACGTTACGTTTTGTAAAAAAAATATAAATAATATTAGTGCTACTAGGCATCAGTACCACTTACAATTTATTTACTCTAATTATTGGGTAATTTGTGATGACAATGGTCACCCTATACTGCCCACATGTAACCAAAGTTTGCTTCACTTTGACGTTCCTCACGCCCGGTCCATATTATTCTTATGTCCATGGCTGGGAGCAAGAAGTTTCTGGGCACACTAGGAGGTGACCCATAGATTGTATAGGACCACATTCGCACTTACTATTTTGTTGAAGAAACCCCACCTGACTCTATTTTCAAGGCATCTGCCAACACCAGCCCGCAGTCAATTTAAAGATTTCCAGAGTTTTTACGATTTGAAATTAAGTTTTTAAGATAAAATTAATATTTGAAATTAAGGTTTAAAGATGTTATTATTTTTTGTTGGACCTTTCTGTTAATAAACACTAATATACTCGTACTTACAGACATTAAAGATCAGAATTATTGATGCTTCCTTCAAAACTAAAGTTGATTGGGAGTGTTTTCTAAAAAAAAACTTTTCAAAATAATTAGTCCGTCTGGTAGATTATTGCAAAATATTGGACACGTATTTTGTCTTTTGTCAATCAAACAAAAGTTAATAAAGATGTATCCCGTTAAGGTTTCGCGTGACGTCACTGTCCGGTACACTTTTTACCGGCCTGTTGCGTCATGAGCCCCCACTCCTGAACTTTGATGCGCTTTATCTTTATCATCTTTTGTTTGATGGAAAAAAGAAAAAATACGTGTCTTATATTTTTCGATACTCTCTAATTATTTTAAATGGTAGTTTCTTAGGTGACAATAACAAGCCTATTACCTACAGTAATCGTAACGAAACGGGGAGGGGGGTGTATTAAAACACGCTCAAAAACCAAGCTCCCGAGTTCCCGCCAATTACCGCCGCAGCTAGTGGTCGAGTTTAAATTAAAAACCTTTGTTCCTCCGACCTCTCTTTACGAATAAAATTTTATATAATGCTTACCCCTCATCATGAGTCTTTACATGGTCGTGACACGGCATTACTTCGATTAAATTAACGTAGATTAAATGATTAAAGCAACAACAGTAGGTCCATAACCTCTTAATAAATTTAATATGGGTCAACCGCAAAAATCGCCTTGGCCGTTAGGCCTCGTGACAACATTATTTATATCCTACAGGCAGCTTGGCAAATCTAGCAAAACGAAAAAAGATGCGAAAGTGAATTTGTTTGTTTGTTACGCTTTCACGCTGTAACTACTGAACCGATCATCATGAAATTTTGCATACAAGTTCTCCGGAGTACGGAGAAGGACATAGGCTACCTTTTATCCCGGGAAAAAGTACTATTCCCGAATGATCCATAAGGTGTTAGTAAAACAATTTCTTAGCAATACTGTAAGTATGACAAAATAATTGATGAGTTATCTTCGAAATATCAATTTACATAGTGCACACCTCTGTGTACCAGTAAATCCGCCCTGTCGAAAGGCCCATCTATTTTGGCTACAAGGTTTTTGAGAACTGTCAGAAAATTATGGGTATATAGGTATTTATTTTATAGCCTATGTACATCACGGATAATGTGGGATACCAATTTTCAAATTTTCAAATCTTCAAATCGGTACAGTAGTTTCGGAGCCTATTCAATGCAAACAAACAATTAAATCTCTCTTTATAATATTAGTGTAGATATTGATATAAATATGAATATGAATGTGAATATAAATATATACGGACAAATCACACAGATTAAGCTAGCCCCAAAGTAAGTTCGAGACTTGTGTTATGGGATACTAACTCAACGATACTATATTTTATAACAAATACATATATAGATAAACATCCAAGACCCAAGCCAATCTGAAAAAGATTATTTTTCATCTTGACCTGACCGGGGATCGAACCCGAGTTTACCCGAGCACCCTCGTGTCGCAGGCTGGCGTGTTAACCACTGCGCCACGGAGCTGTCATAGATGTAGGGTTGTGATAAAGCCCATAGATAAGATAAATCAATCTCGGCAATCGATCGCTACACCTCCATTACATATTCGATAACGTACAGTTAATTAAATTATATAGACCCAGTTCCCTCATATGCTTGCGTAATCGCCTGTCACGACCATGTAATCCCGTGATTCCCGTGCTACTGGACGAGATCCCTAATCATTACTCGGGATTCACGATAATTTAATTTGTAGAGTGCGTGCGAGGTTGGGTAACAAAGGTATGTAATTAGTTCCCGACCACTACAAGTTGTTGCCTGTTATTAAGCAATAGATAATGTAGCTGAATAGAACATTTGGGCGCATAATGCCTAATTCGCAAAATGGCATACGAGTCTCAAAAGGGCTGATTCGCAAATGGATTAGTTCACGAAATTAGTTTTTGCGAAGACGCTATTTCATAAAAGGACTTAATAGTTAAATGGCTAATTCTCATGCATAAATAGTAAAATGGCTAATTCTTAGAAGGATCAAAAAGTGTAAGGCTAATTCTAATTAATTCATGCGCTGCGATCAACCAAGTTTTTTCAAACAATTATGAAAGCACAAACATAAAACGAAAATAGCGTTTGTCTCTCAGAATAAGGCAAGGATTCTAAAAATAACTCTCTCAATCAAATCTGTACAGTTATGGCGGAATCAATATTCAAATTCAAATCGTTTATTCAATATAGGTTTCTTTGAACACTTAATAATTGTCATATTTCACTTCCCAACAATTGTTGATTTCAAAAATTTACTTACAACTAAGTTTAATAAAAACACATTTGTGATAAATATATCAATAAAAGAACTCAAAACGTGTAAAAAAAGTGTCCTTTATACCCTTCACCATAAGCCTTCCTGTACATTTCGTCTTCGTTTTAAATATAGTAAGCTTCAAATGAAAGAAGTAAAATTAAACGGATAACAATAAATCATAACAGGTGGGCCTAAAAGTAATGCCGTGTCAAGAACCCATTATGAGGGATTCACTCTAATTTATTTTATCTTCCATGCTGATCTGGGAGGAAATAAAAAACTTTGAATGTACGGGCAGCAAAAACGAATAAGAATGCAAGGAACCTTCTTAATAGGCGTTGCGGCAAGCAACTCATCATCTTCTCGTATTATGTCCACCACACGCTTAACGTGCCCTTTTGATTCCGAAATAGAGACAAAAGTATGTGTATTGTGTCCGTAATGTCCGAAAAAGAGGGTAGGACATTGCAGTCTTGAATCACCTGATTGTCTGATAATAAAGACGATTTTGTGCTTCGGAAGGCACGTTAAGCCGTTGGTCCCGGCTGCCATTTGGTAGTCGTTAAAGGAACCACGTCAGAGGCCGAGAGGCGATTCCGAAGAACTCTGACAACAGGGAGTGCATGGTCGATTGATCGTGTCACCTACACGAAATGATGATCGGAAAAAAAAAGTCATAGATCAAGACTTTGCAGCGAATTGAATTTCATATGAAGTTTTAGCATTTCAATACTCAATACTCAATATTTATTGCAAACCATATAGACATAGGATGACAAATTAGTAAGTATTACAAAGTAAGACCATATATGGACCCTGTCGGGCACAGCAATATTAGATTAGAGGAGGACGCACATACATTAATAGGAGTACCCACTAATTATTACAATTAGTAAAAAGTACTACATCACTAAATTTAAGATGACATTTAATTTTATTTTATTGTGTAAGTATATAAGGATAAGGACCATATTTTTAAATATATGAATTGTGTTTGTTATTATTATTAATAATTTGATTAGTTTGTATTTTTTTTATATTGTTTCACTTTTTATTTGGTTTCAGGCTCATCACATAGATGGCGCCATAGGTTTATCCACAACTATCATCATCATCATCATCATCATCATCATCATCATCATCATCAGGTATTTTTAGTCCCCACTGCAGGAGCATGACCCTCTCTGTACTACCGGAGCCATACTTGGCCGGAGCAGACAGAGGATTTGGCCTACACTCTCCTCGCTGGCCAGACGGGTTGGAGAGGTCTCATTGATGTTTATGAGCTTTGTTTAGCTTCTAAGTCGCCTCTTACGACCTCTACAGACTAGGAGTGGTCCTATTCTACTCTGCCGGTAACCACACAACTATATATCCAACATATTATAAGAAACTAGCTGTTGCCCGCGGCTCCGCCCGCGTTAGTGTCGATTCGGGAACAGTAGAATTTCCCGGAATCAAACATACCCTATGTCCTTCCCCGGGCCTCACACCTCCATACCAAATTTCATCCAAATCAGTTCAATGGTTGAAGCGTAAAAAAATGACAGACAGAGTTACTTTCGCATTTATAACATTAGAATTAGTATGGAAGTATGGATATTATTTGTAGTTCTAAGTCCAGAAATGAGAAAATTTCCATAAAAACTTTACCCTCCCATTTTACCCCTTTAGGAGTGATTTTTTTTCCATTTCACCCACATATATCTTTTTTAATTGTAATCGAGACCTTAATACCTATTTATTTTCATACTTCATAGTCCAGAAATGAGAAAATTTGCAAACAATCTTTACCCCTGCTAGGGGATTTTTTTCCAGTTGACCTACATAGATCTTTTTCAATTGTAATCGTGAAATTATTTACCTATTTTCATTCTTCTAAGTCTAGAAATGTGTAAATACCTATACAATCTTTACCCCGTTATTTTACCCCTTCAGGGGAAAATATCGTCCATTCTACCTACACAGATATTTTTAATTGTAACCTAGAACTTATATACTTATTTTTGTACTTCTAAGTCCAGAAATGAGACAATTCCATATAAATTTTACCCCTTTAGAAGTTAAATGTCTTAAATATACTTTCTTAGCGCTCACTCACATCATTAAAAGAACCTCTGTACCAAATTTCAAGTTTCTAGGCGCAACAGTTTCGGTTGGTTTGCCGTTTGCCCCCGGCTACGCCGCCGCCGTTAGTGTCCATCCCTCAGGAACAGTAGAATTTCCCGGAATAAAAGGTACCCTATGTCCTTCCCCGGGTCTCAAACCTTATCCAAATTGAAGCGTGAAAAGAAGACAGACAGACAGACAGAGTTACTTTCGCATTTATAATATTAGTATGGATATGTATAATGCTGTAGTATACTGATGATGAATTGACTTTGTATTTTAATTTTCTTATGTTACTTATTATTAAATCACTTACTATTTAAGTGTTATACCCGGTGAACCATGCTGGGAACTCAAAAAAAATTCGACATTTCCATACAAACTGGCCGGGCGGCGGGACTCTTTTGTATGGAAATGACGAATTTTTTTTTGAGTTCCCAGCATTGGTCCCATAGAAAAAGTTGTTCATATTGATGGTCTGATTCACCCCTTTAAGGGTCCAAAACGATGAAAAATTCACCGTCTATATTTGCAGGCAAACTAATGCCTTGAGTTCATTCAAATGGCGATAACTTTTTTTTTAATGAACGGATTTTGATGAAACAAACTTTAGATGTTTTGCTGAGTTAAAACAAAGCAATTGGTGAAAGTTTGAAGTAAATCGGTTCAGTACTTTCGGAGATAATCGTGATCATACATACAGACAGACAGACAGACAGACAGACAGACAGACAGACAGACAAGAAATTCGAAAAAAATATTTTTGCTTTCTATTATTCTTTTTAAGTGTCCCTCTATCCATTTCAGTCAAAAATTTTAATTGTACAGACAAAATATTTTTACTGTTTTATTATATGTATAGATAAAATCAGTAACACGAAAAATAAATGAAAAAATATTATCGGCTTATATAATAGTGGCAGTTAGTGGCACTAAATACCGCCAGCCTGCGACACGGAGTGACCGGGTTCCATCCCCGGCCAGGTCAAGATGGTAAATGATCTTTTTCAGATTAGCCTGGTTCTTGGATGTGTATCAATATATGTATTTGTTATAAAATATAGTATCGTTGAGTTAGTATCCCATAACACAAGTCTCGAACTTACCTTGGGGCTAGCTCAATCTGTGTGATTTGTCCGTATATATTTATTTACAGCCTGCCGTTAAGACGAGGACTCAAATGTTTGGTACCTTCGGCAAAGGACTGATCAAGTGCGCGCAAGGGATAGCGCTTGGCGGTTTAGCCCGTGAATGATGAGATAGGAGATAGTCTCGAGTCGCTCAAAGAAAAAAACGTAAGCGCCAAATTCGTTATTTCTATTTGATATAAAATCAGACCGGTTAATTGTATTTTCATATTTACATTTTGATGAATTACTAATAACCTATCTTGTAGTCTAAAAATTATTATTTCATTCGTCGCATTTGAGCTACAATAACAAAAACTCTACGAACGAAGACCATTTTTCAAAAAATATTTCTATCGAGAAAATTTTATCAAAACGTGTTTTCATCTTCAATTTTTGGAGATGAAATAGTCAAAAGTCATATTACTTAGATTTGAAACTCCTAATTTAAGTATTTTGCGAGATAAATAAGGTTCAGAACGACCTTATTTACAGTGGTATCGCCTTAAGGGGCCTGCTGTTTTATCAGGCCTTAAGTTAGGCCAATATTTGTGTATGAGGTAGGCACTCTATACTAGGGATGTTACGAATATTTGTATTCGCATTCGCATAAGCGAATGATTCGCATCATTTTAAAAATTCGCATCAACATTTGCGTTCGCATCGAACGAATGTTTTGCGAATGCGAATCTGTGCAAGTCGGTGCATGCTAGAAGTGGGCGGAAATTTGAATATACTAAAGATTGTTATAATTTCATATGTTTACCTACCTACTAACTGTACCTTTATTACTATTAATATGTATAATTATTAATAAATAAATATTGTGATTACGTACTTATCTTTTGTATTATTTGTTATTTTAATGATTTACCGGAATATTCGCATTCGCACATTCGCATGACCAATATTCGCATTCGCGAATGTCGAAAATATGAAATTCGTAACATCCCTGCTCTAAACGTTAATATTATACGACTATTATCTTTGGTTTTAGGGAACCGGACTATATTTTACTTAATATAGGTGTACAAGCAATATTTTTCGCTGCCCTACTCGAGTATAACTTCAAAAGACAAACTATTCAAACATAACTATCCAAACAAAACTCTACTGCTCTACTGAAGTCTACGATTAGAAGTCCAGTACGAGTACAAAATAGCACCCCTAGCCGTCAGATGCAAGGCATTTCACACAATGCGGATTCCGGGGTCAGAAGTGTAAAACGGCCAAATTGTGGCCACGCCTTTGTCGCCCGAGACTGGACCGTCAGGACTCGGCCATTGTGACGTGACGTCATTAAAATTGACTAACGACCATTCTGCTACAATACCAACTCTGTAATATTTCATAGATGTACTATTTTTTAGAATATCCTTATCCTTACTAATTTATAAATGCGAAAGTGAGTTTGTTTATTTGTTTGTTTGTTTGTTACGCTTTCACGCCGTAACTACTGAACGATCATCATGAAATTTTGCATACAAGTTCTCTGGAGTACGGAGAAGGACATAGGCTACCTTTTATCTCGGGCAAAAGTACTATCCGCGGGCGAAAGCTAGTATTATATAATTTTAAGCATTCAAAACGCTAAATTATCTTACGCGTATTCTTATTAAAAATAGATCTTATTTCTTTGTTTCATATATTATTTTACTAGCTTCCACCCGCGGCTTCGCCCACGTCAATGTCGATCCCTCAGGAATAGTCCTTTTTCCGAGGATAAAAGGTAGCCTATGTCCATACCCGTACTCCAGAAACCTATGCAAATTCCATGATGATTGGGTCAGTAGTTACGACGTGAAAGAGTCACAAACAAACAAACAAATAAACAAACAAACTCTTCAAAACAAACTTTCGCATTTATAATATTAGTAAGGATAAGGATAAATTCTACTGAATTTGAAGATCTCTTTGAATGTGGCGCATTGTTAGAGTTTTTGTATATGCAGCAACCACAAGTGGTCGAAACGAGTGACAACAGAACTCTTCTGTTTTCACCGACTGTCGTAAAAAGGGGCTGTCTTGGACCTATTTGCACTCCAGACGACTTTCGTCCTTAAGGTAGAAAGGCTAGCCTTATGAGAGTACTTATTTTAGTATTTTACTTAAATAATTCTTTGCACATACGATCAATAATGTACAAAAGGTAATGAGTTAATGATAAGCATTGTATACCCATTTTACCTTTGGGATGTGGTGAAAAGCTGATAGAAGAAGTGCAAGATTTAAGTGAGACATTTGACAAATGATATTTATGTAGGTAAAATCAATGAAATAATAAAATATAGATAACTAGCTTTCGACCGCGGCTCCGCCCGCGTCAATGTCGATCCCTAGGGAATAGTCCGTTTTCCCGGGATAAAAAGTAGCCTTCCTTCTCAGTATTCCAGAGAACTTGTATGCAAAATTTTATGATGATCGGTTCAGTAGTTACGGCGTGAAAGCGTAACAAACAAACAAACTCACTTTCGCATTTATAATATTAGGATAAGGCAAATATAATTATCTTTTTATTGATTATTTTAAAATCAGGTGAAAATGAAACTGTACAATACCATCACTAATCCGAAAAAAATGTGATTAGCTATCGACACGCTCGATAAAAAGAATAAGAAACATGTATCCCTTACCTCGATGCATCACAGCAGTTGCAGTATTGGAAATGTCGCCAATAAATAATGCCATTCTAAATGCATTTATGTTGATGAATGTGCATCGCGATCGGCCATATCCACGGCTTAATGGGTATTGCCGCCATTTGAAAGTCTTATTGCATTCGTAGACAATATGGCGGATAAGTCGATATTATTGCTTCTGATATTCGTCTGTGTTAGTGGCCATTACTTTTTGCTATAAGTCTTCCCGTGGATGTCGTAGAAGGCGACTTAGGAAATACAAGCTAAACAAAGCTTATAAACATCTGAGAGACCTCTCCCACCTGTCTGGCCGTGTAGAGTGTAGAGTGTAGCGTGGAGAGTGTAGGCCAAGTCCTCTGGCTGCTCTGGCCAAGTATGGCTCTAGTAGTACAGAGAGGGTCGTGCTCCTGTAGTGGAGACTAAAAAGGACCTGATGATGATGATGATGATTAGGCTGAGGTCAGGGGTGTCATCTGCCTATCCGGTGATTGCAGGCGTATGCGCACCCGACCTCCCGAGCTGCTACTTGCTTATTTCCCCATTTATCCGAGTAAGTAATAGTATCCCAATATCTTCATTCCCTACCCAAATCCAACAAATTCTTAGAGAACTTATTCTTAGAGACAGGATTTATATGACTAGCCGGTACGTCACTAGCCGTGGAAATTATTTAGTCTTGCCCACACCACACTTAGAACTGTATAAAATTAGCTTGTATTATATGGCTGTCAAGGTATACAATCATCTCATCATCAATCATGGCTAGCTCCGTGGCGCAGCGGTCAACACGCCAGCCTGCGACACGAGAGTGCCCGGGTTCGACCCCGGCCAGGTCAAGATGGAAAATGATCTTTTTCAGATTGGCCTGGGTCTTGGATGTGTATTTATATAGGTATTTGTTATAAAATATAGTATCGTTGAATTAGTATCCCTTAACACGAGTCTCGAACTTACTTTGGGGCTTGCTCAATCTGTGTGATTTGTCCGTATATATTTATTTATATATTTATTTATTTATCTCCCAAAAAAGTTAAAAGCCCTTCAAGGCAACCAATTCCAGAACGAATTAAAAAGATTTTTGACAGAAAAGGGTTATTATAATTTAACAGAATCCTGGAATGACAAATCGTAAGATCGTAAATCTACTTTTATTTTGACATTTAATTTCTAACATTGTTTTAATTTTGACTATTTAAGAATTTCAATACTTAACGACAGTTTTATTCATCAACAAATGAAATGTCAAAAGGTAAGTAATATCTACTTAGATATTACCTTTTGACATTTCATTTATTTTAATTTATTTTTTTTTTAATTAAAATTATATGTTATACAATTGTATTATTTAAACAATTTATGACATATGTATTAATACATTTCACAATGCCGGAACCGGTATATTTATACATAGTTTTAAGACCTAATGTATATGATAAATATACTGTGAATGCTATTTATAAATTAAGTGAATAAATGAATATGAAATACTTTTCAGTCTTACAGTATAAGGTGTATTGCGAGTAAAAGAAGCAAAGTTTTTAACTGTAATATAGCGTTTATTCTGTTAAATTGCTATCGTAACGATCGTTATAATATCACAGACTGTCGCGTGCACTGCATATAAACGGGATTGCCTGCGATAGACGTAACTGCGTTTAGTTTCTGCACGGTTAATGTAAAGAGAAGCCTTACCACAACTTATACGAGGCAAGTGCAGGCAGACACGTCAAAGACCCAATTAACTGGATATATACTTATATAGCGTACAGACGGTGTCTGTAGGCGTCTCTTTTGATATATAAAATTGAATTTGGTACTGATCTACTAAACCTACACTAATATTATAAAGGGGAGAGATTTGATTGTTTGTTTGCATTGATTAGGCGCCGAAATTACTGGACCAAAACTTCTGTAATTCTTCCATGAAAAAACAGAATAAACGTAGTATATACTAGCTGCTTCTCTACCCGCGCAGATCGTAAAAGCCGATCGAGGGGATGGGCGAAAATCAGAAATCATGTTAGTAGGCGATGCGACTAGCAACCCATCACTATAGTGATTTTGTTTTTCACTAACGCCTACCAACATGTTAAATGTGGCTTTTTGGTCTTAAAGACGTGGGCTCTGTCTTCCCTACATGGAAAAATGATGTGATAGTATGCCTTGCCATAAAAATTATAGCCAGTGTTACTGGTATGATGTAAGGATCCCATACATCCAGATCTGTTCGGACATTTAGATGTTACGATAGATTAAATAAAATCAATATTATATATAAACGTGAGCTCTAAGAAAACTTACACTCCTTTTATGAGCAATCGTATAAAAATACCAACAAGCTTAATAATCAGAGAATAAATAGAGCTGAATAAAATCTTACTTCTTGAATTAAAAGTGTCATCAACATCTTTAAATACTTTATAGATAACTACAGCCAAACTATTTAGTAAACTGTGCTATATAGCAGCCTGTGCTATATGATACTTGACAAACTGCTCCCAGAACATGAATAGTACAATAGCTATTTATATCATACTAGTTCTTCCTACACATCTTATTCACTTATGCTGGCCTAGTAAAGAGACAAAGCTGTTTACTGCAGCCGTCGCCGGAAGCGGTAGTGCGGCCATATTGACGACCGGAGGTGTCTCGGCCGCCATTGTGTGCGACTTCCGCTGGCTGCTTTGTGGCTGACAACTGTCTTCAGCAGAACTACGCCACCCCCCGCTAGTTTAGTCCTATTCTTTTGAAAGTAAGCTAATAGTTTACAACACTATAAGATTTTCTTTAACTAAGTTTTTAGGGTTCCATTTTAAGAGTGCCAGGAGGAACACTATTTCTAAGCCTCCGATGCCTGTCCGTCCGTCGTCCATCTGTCACTGGTCGTCTGCATATATTAAACCGTAATACGAAGAGACTTGACGCAGAATGTGTTGCTGCTATAAAAACAAATAAAAAAATAAAAGTTATAATTAAAGGTTTGTATACACACACATATAGCTTTGACAGTGTCAAAGTTGCTGTTTTTTATTATTTATGGCTTTTCCGCGCGACGTATTTAGCTAGTATTAAGTATAAATTAGATATTTCGCGATTTTTAAGTCTTGTTAATCAACGAAATTATGGTGTAGTTCATTTTGTTGATTCTATAGAGCCCC
The DNA here is from genome assembly GCA_947532085.1 of Elegia similella. NCBI lineage: Eukaryota > Metazoa > Arthropoda > Insecta > Lepidoptera > Pyralidae > Elegia > Elegia similella. The sequence goes on from OX383944.1 coordinate 3,447,835, forward strand.
TGCCTGGCGATAATTCCCACGAATCCACTGGCTTGATTACAGATGACACAACGAGGCGGAAAATCACCAGCCCGCTAAGTAAATCTCACTACAGCCGCACCATGACAGTTTATTTTATTTAATCCACATATTGTTCATAAACATGGATATTTACATATTACACCGAATTAAACCGATTACACATTATAAAGTCCACTAGAAACAATTTGCAAAACAATCCAAAACAAAAGCCGTGGAGTAAGCCAAAACTCCCGCCAAGAACTGCTAATTTATTAAATTACTGAGACGTCAAACTACAGATAATTAAGAACGAGTGTTCGTGCTCAGAAGAGTTTGGTTAACTTTACAAGAGTGGTCGCTTAGAACCTTACCTAACAATACAATACAATATTGAACGGAGGTACTGAACAGTGATAAAGCGACTCACAGTTAGACAATTTATATTTAACATTGAGTGTGTGTGTTACTGCGCAGGAATAATGATAAATTATGTGTTAGTAAAATATTTTGCAAACATAACCTATAAAAATAGTTCTTGATTTAATTTTAATGCCAGAAATATGGGTGATATTAATAGTTTATTTCACGAAGTTTGATCAGTTTAAGAAGATAAATAATTTTTAGTCAAACGTCTATACATTTCACAGTTTGCTTCGAAACAATCGTATAAGACGTAACTCTTGATAGGTGATGGTTGCTATCAACAAATAGCTACTAACTCTCTTCAGAAGCTTTCGACTACATTATTTAGATTTCTTTATCGCTTATGCTATCCTAGTACAATTGCTACGAAAGTATGACGCATCGTAATTACTACGAGGCTTTAAAGCCGGAAGCGGCCATATTGACGAACGGAAGTGTCCCCAGCCACTGTTGTGCACAACCGCCGCTGGGTGCTTTGTGGTAGACAACTACTAGTTCTCAGCCGAACTATGCACCTTCGCAAGTTTAGACGAAGAAATAATGTCACTTGATTCTTTCTTGTCTTTGTACATCTCAATTTACTAGATAGCTACGATTGTTATTTAATATAAACTATTATATACCTTTCCGGTGGTATTTGTTTTAAATGGTATGAGTGAAGAAAAAAATATTAATTTATTTATTAAAAAATACGCTTGGGATGAGTTGAGAACAGAATAAGGATGAGTGAGGAAAAAGATAATTTAAAAAATACATGTAGTAAGAAAACGTCGGATGAGTACGGAATAACCCAAAATTACGAAATACCACTCCAATCCTTTTGTACCATTTTTCCATAGTTGTACCCTCCTTTTTTAGTTGCTTGAGCGATGTAACTTTGCAAACTACAAAAAATTAAGATGGAAAGTTTTTCACAGGAAAATAAAGAAACGACGGCCCTGTCAAAAATTTTATACCCTACTTCACTCATTTGGCCGGCAAAAGGCGAAACCTCACACAACAAAATTTAGGCGTTTAGAAGTTTAAGTGGAATAAATAAACTTAAGGTACATACTTGCAGAAACTGTCAATACATTACACAATACACTCCTTTTACAAGGCTCATGAAAAAATACAGATTATGACGTGATACAACACATATACTAGTATATACAACAATGGTAATTCAAGAAAACATTTTATAAGTTATCCCGCTATCAAGTTAATATAGCTAAGATATTTAGTCGCTATTTAACGTTTACCCATTATATACGCGGTACACCTCCCAAGCTCTGTTGCCCTGGTCCACGTATAAGCACATACACGGAGACGACATCCGGACCGGTTTCTCTGACGGGCGGAAACCACACGCCGGAAGATCCGCCATTCAGGCTCTGTGACGTCACTGATGTTAATAGAGGTATGTTTATATCCAATGGGATGATACGAGTATATTGTGTGTTCCTCTGAGATCTAGACATTGAATTGAGACTGTGCATGCCATAATGCAGGGTACTCACAAAAAGGTGAGCAAAATCAACCAGAGATTGGGCCCTGCGGGCACGAGATGGGTTGATGATTTAACGACCTTTGGTATACTCTGGTGATGTCTCACACCTAATAGAAACCAATGGCTTAAGAAGGTGAAGCATTTATCCCAGCAGTGGGACATTATAAAAAAAACTACTAGGTATATTTTGGCAATTGTGAAAATCATAGATGTGACTCAGTCTCGTTGTAGAATTTGGTATTACAGAGCACTTTCATACTATACTTTATCATTACTAGCTATAAAACCATTTTTAATGTCCATCAGAGCAGAAAATTTATGCGAGTCTCTACTCGAACGTAAGGCCCTTTTCACAAAGATACGGTCACGGTACTGTTACCGTGCCGTGCCGTGTAAAGTATGAACTACTAGACAGCTTTCACTAGGCACGATGACTATATCGTGACCGTGTGACGCCCATGCTTAGCTACTATCCGACGCGACATCCGTTTTTGCAGTTACGAGAATACATTGACTTTATAGACTCATTCACGTGGCACGTCGACCGCTAGAAAAGGCATTCGACAACTTACATCACAAAAGCCTTTTTCTTTTTTTTTGTCATTTCATTCATAACGATGTACTGAAAATACTGCTAACTCACCATCTCTCGCCGCCGCGTCACGCGTCGCTGGGAGGCGTGTAAACCGTGTACGGCACGACGCCGAGCCGCGTATGTGGCAACCGTATGCATGTGAAAAGGCCCTTAGACTATGCTACCCAAGTGTAAGATAAACGACATGACATAGCGAAAACTTGGAACAATGGCTGAACAGCGTTCTGCTATGAGCGATTAATGTCTTCATAAATTCACACTCGGCCAGATTTAGTGGCCCTTTAAGACACTGGAACGTATCTCTATGATATATTAGCTTTCACTCGCGGCTCCGCTCGCGTTAATGTATATTTTATATATAATTTCCCTAGAAAACAGTTCTTTTTCCCAGGGTAAAAGGTATCCTGAGGTCGCTGGTTCAAATCCCGCCCGCGTAAATTTTTTTCACCATATTTTATTTCTCAATTTAAGAAGAGTATATCAAAATAGCGTTGTGAATGTAAAATAAACACTTGTAAAAATATTGCATGGCTTCCTACATATTAGATGACTTTCAAATTAATTGTAAAATGAGTTGAATCAAATACCTCACTTGTAAAAGTAGGGTAGTTGTGTTAGGTGACGTGAGTCTTAATACGAATAAGGGGAATGTGATATGGTCGAGATTCTCGACGCCGAGGTTGGAACATGCGGTAGCTCAATTGGCAGAGCGCAGGTCGTACATAGACCTAAGGTCGTCTTAGGCCCAATTTAACCATATTTTATTTCTTAATTTAATACGAGTAAAACAAATAATTAGACAAACAAACTCACGTTCGAAGGGCCGTATCACAATAGGGAGTTGCAAGCGAGTTGAAAGCGGGACGAGGGCGCAGCGAACTCGCTGCGAAGACGCCGCGCGTGCGCAGCCAGTTCGCGTCGTGCGACCGCTGAAGCCGCTCCCGCGGCTTCTTCGCGGCGTGTTCGCCGCGCACCCGTTGCCAACTCACGGCGAACTCGCTGCGCACTCGCCCCGCTTTCAAGTCGCTTGCAACTCGTAGTGTAATAGGGCCCAAATATAAGTGAGGTTAATAATAAATATTGGTTACCAAGACAAAAGAAAAATGAACAAGCACTACTAGGATAAGATAAACGACATGACAACGAAAACTTAGAACAATAGCTAAAGAGCGTTATGCTATGAACGATAAAAGCCTTCATAAATTCACACTCGGCCAGATTCAGTGGACCATTAAGATACCGGAACGTATTAATATGATATATTTTGCCTGGGTCAGTAAAATTATTTAGATTTTAGGGCTAAATCATGCGGAATCATGTCAATAGGCGATGCGGCTAGCAACCTATCACTATTTGATTCCGTTTTCCATCAATACGTGGCCATAAGGTCTAATAGACCTAGGCTCTGTCTACCCCGCAAGGGAAAAAGACGTGACACTATGTATGTATATGAGGAATATATTGATTTGAAGTTGAAAACTGACTGACACAGCTTTGCTCGATGGCTCAGCGGCGTGGGCTTCACCAGCTTTAGAGTCAGAGCCCCCCCCCCTGACAAAACCTTTGCGAGGATGGGGGTCAAAAGCCCAAGTAGGACACGTGATATTTTTAGTTTATACGTTTAACGATGCTTGTAATTAATAAATTAATACTAAAAAGGGTGTTATAGAGACATTTTTTTACCAACGTTGTCCAACGGCTCATCTGTAATATACATACATAGTAACACGACTTTTTCCCTTGCGGGGTAGATAGAGCCTAGGCCTATAAGACCGGAAGGCCACGTTTAGCATGTTAGTGGGCTATAGGTGGGCTACCTGATGTGTTTAGATCTAGCGGGGCCACGTGAGCTAGACTAAAAAACCTAGTGGCAATGCTTAGTTTAATCAATGTACCTCACGAATTTATTGACAATATCCAATGTACCTCAACCGTTCTGATAGAAATTTAAAAAAATTCAACTCGTCCATCCAGCGGGGCCCTCGGTTGTATTACGCTAGAAATACATCAAAATAATAGTGATCGTTACTTGTTGCAATATACCTATCGATTTATGTATTAACTTCAAGGAATCTTCAACAGAAAGGGAGAAATTCAGTAAAAAAAAATCGTCTATCCACCTATGCAATGTGACTTCATATTCCCAAGAAAAGCACACCATTGTTACGTAATACAAATGTACCTCATAATCCGGTCCATTTAACAAGATAGATACATAGACGCGGCCGGAGCCGCGGGCGAAAGCTAGTCTGATATAATTCGGAACGCCTTTCAGAACCTCGCAAAAGCTCTACACACATTTAATTCTTCAGAATAGCAGAAAGAAAATTGTTTTCATTACAACTTAATTCCGCCGGCGGAAACAACATTGTCGTAAACGTTACGATGGCATAAAGCGGTCGGAAACAATACGCTCACGTCCGCTTTTACTGCGGCCTGTACTAAACCTGAATAAGCAGCGCTTTACTGCTGATGAATTTCATGCGACTGTAAAGTAATACGGACGCAGATTGGGGGCGGTGTTGTAAAAATTTTGTTATATCGTTTATTTTTAATATTCAGCTACTTATTTTAGACAAATATATTTTTTTCACGGTTCCCTAACAGCCTCCGTGGTCCAGTGGTTAAGGCGTTTGCCTGTTGACCCGGGGGTCGTGGGTTCGATTCCCACCGGAAGCATATTTTGTTTAGTTGTTTCCAGTTTGGTTAGGACATTGCAGGCTTGAATCACCTGATTGTCTGATAATAAAGATGATTCCGTGCTTCGGAAGGCACGTTAAGCAGGTGGTCCCGGCTGCCATCTGGTAGTCGTTAAAGGAACCACGTCAGAGGCCGAGAGGCGGTTCCGAAGAACTCTGACACCAGGGTGTGCATGGTCGATTGACCGTGACACCTACTCGAAATGAATGAATGACGGTTCCCTATTAGAGAATACAATCCCGAGATCTCGAATCTCGGGATCCCGGGATCCCGACCGTTTTCTGGCCCCGAAAATCCCGGGACTGTACTTGGCTAATCTCAGGATTTTCGCCACAAACAAGTCTAGTTTGTATTCCGTAGTCCGTTGCGCCTTGAAAGTAACCTTGCCTAGATTATTTTAATACATTACGACAAAAAGCAACGCGTACAATACGTAGGTACCCACTATTTACTACACAGGTACAGTCCTAATAATATGTTTGTCGTAGAACTTAGAAGGGACTTCCCCATTCGGAATACTTTAATACAATACTCTTAAGGTAATTCCCCAACGAACCACAACAGGGGAATCACCCGATCATCTCATATCATAATATTGTTGCGGGTATTGCCCGTCGGGGATTCCCTGTACGAAAGTATAAATATGCAAATCAGGTTTTATTTTTTTCACTTATTGTTCTGTCAGTGACGGGTTACGTAGGCTACGTCATTAAATTCAAATGGCGGGAGACTTTGTTAAACATAAAAAAGACAGCGATACGACGTCAGTGTGGAGTTATTATTAATTGCGAAGGACGGGATTTTAATTACTCGTGTTTTTTTATTTTAGCCCAATTAGAAACCACGTAGTTTAATCCCGGGATAGGCCCGGGATCCCGGGAAAAGGCTTCAAAAATCCCGTAAGCCCGGGATTGAAAAACATGCTCGGGATTGTATTCTCTATTCCCTATCTATAAGCATACAAATTTAAGCCATAATGTAACATGGCATACTGTTATTTGGCAGAATGATTTTTAAGCATAACGTTCTTACGCATAACAGTATACGCATAGTTGCTTTAAGCATAATGTACCTAAGCATAATCATATTTAGGCAAAACATTTCTAAAGCATAATTGTATTTAAACATAAAAGCATAACCTTACCTTCTTTTCTGGAAGCGATTTTGACGTATTTTATAAATTTTAAACCTTATCACTATTAGTCTCATAGTTATTATGTCTATGGAGATTATGCGAATCATCATTATGCCAAAACAAATTAGCCTAAATGATGACTACGTCAAATTACCCGTATGCCAAAAAACAATTATGCGTAAGTACTATTATGCCAAAAATATTTATGCTAAAACCGGTATGCATATTAGGCAAAAAAAACAAATTATCCGTAAAAAAGGGGTACCTTTTTTCACACATCGCTGAAACCAGAGTACACAGAGTACCCGAAACCGGCAAGCATGCATTAAAAAGTGATGGATGTAGATGAAGCAAAATAAGTTTGTAAGGATCGTATCATCATCATTTCGTGTAGGTGTCACGGTCAATCGACCATGCACACCCTGGTGTCAGAGTTCCTCGGAACCGCCTCTCGGCCTCTGACGTGGTTCCTTTAACGATAACTAGATGGCAGCCGGACCAACGGCTTAACGTACCTTCCGAAGCACGGAATTATCTTTATTATCAGACAATCAGGTGATTCAAGCCTGCAAAGTCCTAACCAAACTGGAAACAACTGAACAAAGTATGCTTCCCGTGGGAATCGAACCCACGACCCTCGGGTCTACAGGCAAACGCCATAACCACTGGACCACGGAGGCAGGCAAGAATCGTAGCAAGTGGACATTCATAGTCTCTGCCTACCCCCATGGGAAAGAGGCGTGATAATATCTAGTATCATTGAAATTTTGTGAAAGATGAGAATGGGCTCTATAAAGTTTGTTTCCTTGCATACACTATTTAATGTTTATTATAATAATAAAATATTTATAACACTGCCGTATACAGTCTTAAAATAAAGACCGTCAAGTGACAATTACGACTTTTATACACCGTGTAGATCACCGACATTCTCTTTTTAGGGGGGTGACTCAGCCCATCTAAATAACAACTTTCCTTTGGAAGCAATGGGAAAAATAAGAACTTTTTTCAACATTTTCATACCAATTGCCAGGCCGAACTCTTTTGTATGAAAATTTTTTCGAGATAGTCCCGTAAAAAACTTTAATAATTTGAACGGGCTAAGTCATCTCTTTATGGGAATGTCGGGGCTACATTAACACAAGTGTATAGAACCGGAAAATCTCGGTATCGAAAACCTCCGGTTACAGTCCGGTTCCGAAAATTCCGATTCCTTGACACAGATCCGGTCTCCACGACCACACACTCCACTACTACATCTATACTTCTAAACTAATATTATTAAACTGAAGAGTTTGTTTGTTTGTTTAAACGCTGTTTGTTTGTTCAAAAACTACTGGTTCAAATTGGACAATTCTTTTTGTGTTGGATAGTCCATTTATTGAGGAAGAGTTTAGGTTATAAAACATCACGCTGCGACCAATAGGAGCGAAGCACCAGTAAAAAATGTTTTGAAAACGGGGAAAAATTATTCATTACTAAGCAAAAAACTAATTAATCATAATAACCGAAATTGCCGCGGACGAAGTCGCGGGCAGCAGCTAGTAACATAATAAAAGTCAAAATTGCCCATTGTCACTGTAATAGGACGGCAGAGTTAAAGTGACAATGCATAAGGATAGACCGATGTAGTCATCAAGTTAGGTCGACGAAAAACCTGAGTTATATAAAAATCGCAGTAACTTCCACAAAATTCTCTTATTGGATGTAAGAACTGCTATTTATGATATAGTTAACATTTTTTTGAAAATCGTTTCTCGGTATTATACAAATACGAGTAACAGTGCATAGTAGAACATTGACGTCACATCCATGCCAACACGGTAATCTAACGTTAAACCCTAAGCTAAGTAACATGGACTTATCGATAGACGTGACGGCTCGCTTAACGTTTGATATCGGCCATTAGCGTCAGAACACAAACGCGTCACAGGCGTCAGTGCATAATCGAATCTCGGCAGCTGTTTGGCCGAGACCTGCGGTTGTCTCATGCATGCCTGGTAACGCCGTCTTGGAATTCAGTAGCTGACACTATTGGTTTGCGATCAATGAAGTCCGGCTATGAGGCCTGGGAGACCCACAATTTCAAAATTTGTTTGTCCACGTTGCTCACGGCAGAGATGCCCCCGATTGTAAAGTTTTTACAAGCTTTTATTTAGTTTTACCTGTTCCGAAGTTTGTTTGTAATCAAATCTTGCAAATTAAATCTGATCCTCTTCCTGGTTACCGATTGAGCTGAAATTTTGCATGCATGTGTAAATCGGATGACGATACAATATTATGGAATCGTGAGCTGGTCTGCTGATGGAGTCGATATGTATATCAGTAGATAATTTAGAGATTCTTGTAGAAATTTCATTAATCCGACCTGCGGCCGCTTTATGCATGCCTGGTCACACCGTCTCGACACTATCGATTTCCGATGGCTGCGCAGACAAATTTCTACTTACAAGTAGGTATTACTGGAGTCATTGATTGATAAATATCAATAAGAAGTGTAAAGAAATATGATCTATTTCATAATTTAATTAGTTGCCTTGACTCTTCGAAGATTTGTTTTATTAACATTATCGATTTATTTATTCATTCGATTTCACCCGCAACTCCTCCCGCTACAATATCGATCACTTGGTAACAGTACTTTTTCCCGACATAAAATGTAAAATAAGTCCTTTTCCATACCCCAGACAACAGCTATGCAAAATTTCACGACGATCGGTTCAGTAGATAGGGCGTGAATGCGTAACAAACAAACTCACTTCCGCATTTATAATATTAGTTAAGATTTTTGACGTATTGACTAAGGAAAGAGTGCCAAAAGTTTTCTAATATTCATTGGTATAGTTTTCCATACGCATAAATCCGTACAATCTCATCGTATCAAGTTTTACGGACTCCGTATCGAACGCCAAGTAACAAGATCAAAATGAGAAAAGTAGGGTAACACGTCAGTGGCCGACTATTGGAAACTTGGTCACTTACCAGAAGTTGGACAATGCAAGTTTGCGGGGTCAATCTCGTACTACTTTAGTTGGCTATTAGAGCAGGATGATCTTATTCGACATAGTATATCGAAGTTATATTTGTTGTCTTAGAATGTAGTATTATAATTAATCCATTCTTCTAACAATAATATATAGGGACAAATCATACCGATTGAGCCAGCCCTAACTCAACGATATTATACATACATATTATCACGGGAAAAAAGAAAAAACAGAGAATGTGCCAGCTGCTTCTCCTTTTGTGCAGATCGTAAAAGCCGATCGAGGAAATGGGCGAAAATCTGGCTAGCAACCCATCACTATTTTGATTCCGTTTTCCACCTACATACCCACCGAAATGCACCGAAATGTGGCCTTAAGGTCTTATAGACCTAGGCTCTGTCTACCCCGCAAAGGAAAAGACGTGGTACTATGTATATGTATATATGTTATTGATATTTGATGACTAAAATTCAGCCTTTATAGTTTAAAAATTACATACGCAACGTACAAACAAAGGCTTCGGATTTGCTGCCTGTGTATATTGTACATATGCTGTGGCGCCTTTGTTCTTTACAAAAAACCAACTAGCTCTGAAATTTTAACAATGTCCAACATTTTAAATACCAGGATCGCAGAGCCGCGGAGCAGTTCACGTCGGACGGGCAAATAGGATTTCAGTTTGAAAGGCTGTCCGGATCAGGTGTCCGGTTCCGGTGCGGTCGAATGCCTGAAAGCTGTTGGAGGGCGTCGGATGAAAAAATTAAAATAACTTGTTTTATTTGCCCGTATCGAGTCTGTACATCCGATGCGACATTTTTTTATATATTTATGCTTTAGCTATGTTTTTGACGTGATAACGTCTTATAAATCGATGAACGCCGGCTGCATGCACGAATAAGTGTCACGTTCCGTGTGCAAGAGAGAGCGTGCAACAAGCGATAGAGGCACGATCGGCATAAGAGTTCAGCTTGTGACGCATCTATCTCTCTTCCATAGTTATCACGTAAAATTATCGTCCGTAAACTGACCTAACAGACAACTAATTTTTTCATAGCCTGAAGCGAAATACGACAAGATTTAACCTGTATGAACGATCGGGAATATGCATAAACTTTATTCATTGTGCCTTGGTGACCTTCTAAAAATATGCACATCCGGACATCAGTGACAAAATACCTTTTTAGTACAAAAACTCTTTGAGCTAAAAAGTAACAAAGTAACAATGTGTAAGTGAGTCCAAAACGTTCCTTTGAATAGAAAGCTATAACGTCACATATGTACGTAGCTCTTGTAGCGTAATGTTAGTAAAAACTCAGCCATGTTAAACTTTGCTTTTATGGAAATAGCCTCTTAAAAAAGTTTCAATTGGTAGACACAATATCTTATAGTATTTTTTTTTATTTGTTCTTATTGCCCAACCCTTTTTAAACCAAACATACAATCCAATATCAAAATTAAAGTGCGCTTAAGAGGCTTTTTAAGAACGATGTCTGTCAGAAATATGTTTTTAAATTTTTTATCATTTTTGGTCCTATTGAAGAAAATGTAAGATAATTTGACAAAGTGCTCTTACGGACAGTCGCATGCCTGACACTAAACATGAGACTTTATTACAGAACACCAAAGTAAGTAAACAGACAGGAGATGCTCATCTGTCAGACAGTAGCAACCGCAGACCGCAGACCGCAAACGTCTTAACACCTGCTATCGTGTGCCACAAACAGCTCGCTATTTATGCTATCCTAGTACACGTACATACAGGTATTTGTGTGGCTTGTTTAAAAAGCGGTAGTTTTCAAGGTAGTGTTGAACAAATAAAAGTTTCGTAACTTTTATTTGTAAGTATTAAATTAATATTTAATCCAAATAAACATAGAAGGGGCCATGATTTTTTTACTTAAAAATAGTTTGCTCAAGTCAGTAACGTGACGTTATAACCGCATTTTGCACATGAGACGGTACGTCGCGTCGCGCGCGATTCAATTACCGCGCGTCGACAAGGATAGTCTTAACGCTAACTTGTAATTATCTCATATTGGCGTTTAGAATTGCAAATTTTTCTCGTTATTCTATACATTGGAAAAAATGGTCAGAAGAACACATCTTTCCCATGTACAGAAACATCAAGTACTCTGCCTTTCATCTTTGTTAGCAGCTGACACTAGTAACATATTATAAAGTTAAAATAAATGACTGCTCACGAACAATTGTATCCTTTAATACACGTATATTTTATCAGTACCAGGAAATCATAACATTGGAAGCAACAGCCTCCGTGGTCCAGTGGTTAAGGCGTTTGCCTGTTGACCCGGGGGTCGTGGGTTCGATTCCCACCGGAAGCATACTTTGTTTAGTTGTTTCCAGTTTGGTTAGGACATTGCAGGCTTGAATCACCTGATTGTCTGAAAATAAAGATGATTCCGTGCTTCGGAAGGCACGTTAAGCCGGTGGTCCCGGCTGCCATCTGGTAATCGTTAAAGGAACCACGTCAGAGGCCGAGAGGCGGTTCCAAAGAACTCTGACACCAGGGTGTGCATGGTCGATTGACCGTGACACCTACTCGAAATGAATGAATAACATTGGAAGAGCGTTTATCCTCGCGACGAGCTGAATAGGTAGGTAAACTCAGGCACTACGCTTTTAAACCATAATTCAGAACTAGCAGTAAATTTCACAAATGTTGCCTAGTTAACGGTTTCATACAATTTCAGAGTATCTAATTAGCAAAGTTTTTGAATGCCGAAATGGCATTCGTCTACCAGGATAACATGAAACTCCAGCCCCCGTAGCATGGCTACTATCTACAGCTCACGCCAAAGATAGATAAAAAAGCAGCCTACTTAAAATTTATCGAAGCTCACCAATGAAAACGTAGTATTTATCTCATACGATTCGTAGCACGCATGTAGTCTAGAAACATTATTAATTATAAAAATTAAAACCTCTTATTATTAAAGAAAACGAACGTATTAGACATAATTTATAAAATACCTAGTGATATTTACTTAAAAACTAAATATATTTGGGTTTATTTTTATTCAATATGGAAATAACGGAATGTAAATCGTGTACCAATCAAACGCAAACAACCACTTTACACTGACAGTACACATCTGTCATTAATCTGTCGGTAAAATGGTTCTTTCCGTTTGAGTTTTCGTTTTTCACGCAAGATGGCGTACTAGTATCGGGCTTTTATTTCGTAAAAATCATTCGTAAAAATCATTAGTTTTTGTACTGTACATTAAAATATTATACTCATTATAGGTGTCTGACAGCTTGTAACTACGCAAAACAAAATATTTTGATTGTTTTGTTACTTTAATGTTCGAAATGCGTATGAAACATATTTTATCTAGGCTTTGCTAATCCCCGATAAATTTATGCGATTTCAAGGTACCAACCTCGATTTTGCCTGCATTTGTCTATCGCGAGCTGTCAAACCCATGCTCGCAAGACGCGCACCCCGCGACTTGTAACGTATTTATGAATGAAATTTGACTTTATTTAACGCGTGTGCCATGCTCGCTGGGTTAAAAGACGCAAAACGCGATATTTTGTCTTTTTATCAACGGAGACAGTGAGCCATGCTACGGGGGCTGGAGTGACAAGCGGAAGCCCTGCCAGAGGGCAGGAAATTTTTATTCCTGTTGGTAAAGTGTCCCTATTAACCTACAATATCTCACCAACTCCTTAGTTTTCGATTCTGCATCAATCGCAAACTGTATGTCCGACGTTTCTCTTTTTATTTCTTATAGTATATTGGTAAAACGTATGATTTTAATAAATATTTCTGAAATATAATTTTATTCAATTCACACTAAGTTATTTCTATAGTTGTCTTTAAGATTAACATTTTTACAAGGTTTTATTTAGTTTCAACTATCCCGATGTTTGTCTGTAATCAAATTTTGCAAGTTAAATTTAATCCACTTTCCGGTTACTGATTGAGCTGAAATTTTGCATGCATGTGTAAATTTGATGACAATACAATATTATGGAATCGTTGCGCTGGTCTGATGATGGAGTCGGAAGGTGGCCATAGGAACTCTTAAACTGAACAAGGTACACCAATCGTGTTTGGGCTGATTTGATTTGTCTTGGAAAGCACTTTACAGTGTGGATTCGTTTAAAATAAACTAACTTTCGCCTGCGGCTTCGCCCAATGTCGTTGTCAATGTTGATCCCTCGGGAATAGTACTTTTTCCCGGGATAAAATGTAGCCTACGTCCTTCTCCGTACTCCAGAGAACTTGTATGCAAAATTTCATGATGATCGGTTCAGTAGTTAAGGCGTGAAAGCGTAACAAACAAACAAACTCACTTTCGCAATTTATTAGTTACTAAGGATGCTTGCCACAAAAATGTATTTCTTGCAAAAAAACTTTAGTCACATGTTATATGAAAAGTTTGATTGAGAGAGCTAAGACGTAAGTCTTTCTTTTTCGAGTGTAAGAAATGATGTAAGAAAAACAAAACAGAGTACTTGGGATATGCCTTCGTCTTCACGGGATAAATACGTAACCACCCTTGCGTTTCACCCTAGCAAACTGCTGCTACCCTGTTACTCGGAAGTTGTGTGTTGGGAAACAAATACAAGTTTCGGAGAACTGAACCGTTTCAGTTCGTGTTTCCGATTCGACTGTGCAATTGTAGTTTAGTTTAAAGATGGCGTTCGATTTCAAACATCGGTTTTGTTTGGTAAAGTTGTTCAGGAGTCCTATTTGGAACGCAGTTCCAAAACATTTCTGAATTCACATTCGTTTTACATTGTTTTTCACCAAATATTGTTTAATTTTTTTATGACATAGGACGGCAAACGAGCAAGCGTGTCACCTGATGGTAACTGATCACCGGTTGAAAATAACTAGAAATTAAATTACAGCGACGTGGGTCTTGCCCAAACAATAATGTCGAAGCCTAGTTCGGTGGCTGCCAGAAAATTCTACGAACTTCTTATAACGTTCCCTCAGACGTAAAGATCTTTTAATTAGGATACTATAGGGCTGACATGCCTTTAAGGATAAAAGCCCTTTAAAAATAAAGAGAAAAAAAATAAAAAAATAATAAGTAGTAGTAGTAGTAACGGTAGTTTCAAATAATGTATCCTAATTTTGGTGCAATAAAGAATATTTCATTCATTCACCGCTGCCCATGGATACCTGCAACACCTGGGGTGTGACAAGAGCGTTGCCGGCCTATTAAGAAAACATAGACTCGTTTTTTGAAGGTTCCAATGTATACAGGATGAAATTGAATTCATTAGCAAACGTTTTAGGAGGGACTCAGACCACGAATCTGAACAACTTTCATTATGGGACCAACTCCGAAATTGCAAAGAAAAAATAAGCTGTTGCATAGATTTTGGCCAAGTATATATTCCACTTTTGTATGAAAGAGCAGATAATTTTATCACGATGTGTAAGTTGGTCCCATAATGAAAGTTGTTCAGATTCGTGGTCTGAGTCACTCCTTAAACACATGAAATCTTAAACAAAACAAGGTACATCAATCGTGTTTGGACTCATTTGATCGGTCTTGGAAAGCACTCTACAGTGTATTCTTTTTTAAACTTTCGCGCTTAAACCACATAATTATGTATATAAACGGGACTTAGCACGAACCTTTTTATTATTTCTTTCGTTGCGACCACGATGGATGTAACTTCATTGAAACGTCATCGGAAACAAATAATAAAACGGTTGGTGCTAAGTCCCGTTTATATACATAACTTTACAGTGTAGATTGGTTTAATAAAAGCTTGTCGCAAAAATGTAATTTTTGCTAAAACACTTGTTTTATCCGGCAACCTTATCTTCAAGGGAATTTCTTGGTAAATTTACTCGCAGTATCATTACTAATATTATAAATGCGAAAGTGAGTTTGTTTGTTTGTTTGTTACGCTTTCACGCCGTAACTACTAAACCGATCATCATGAAATTTTGCATACAAGTTCTCTGGAGTGCGGAGAAGGACATAGGCTACTTTTTATCCCGGGAAAAAATACTATTCCCGAGGGATCGACATTGACGCGGGCGGAGCCGCGGGCGAAAGCTAGTAGACAATAATTAACTAATAAAGCTGTGATCTCAACTATGCCACCGTCACTTTGGACCGAGCTAAGTTTAACATTGTAACATAATGTACTAGGCTAAAGTACTCAGAACTTACGATAATGCCTCGCCTCGTTGAAATTCCGGCGTATTAGTCTCTGGAGGCGTATTAGCCTTGTCGGGTTCATTGAATTAGGCTCCTTGAGACTGGAATAATTGATTGACTGATTATTCGAGGACTAAGGACCTGAAGCCAGTGTCATGGCATACCTCAACTCAGCTGACGAAAACTAATTTCTGTCAAGTTGTAGATGACAAAACTGACTTGAAACATACAATGAACCGATTTTAATGAAAATTAAATGGTATTGTAAATTATAATTTACTAGCTTTCGCCCGCGGCTCCGCCCGCGTCAATGTCGATCTCTCGGGAATAGTATTTTTTTCCGGGATAAAAGGCAGCCCATGTCCTATTCCGTACTCTAGAAGACTTGTATGCAAAATTTCATGAAGATCGGTTCAGTAGTTACGGCGTGAAAGTGAAACAAACAAACAAACTCACTTTCGCATTTATAATATTAGTAAGGATTGTTGTTATACATGCACTAAATAAACATTTTCTTTCTTTCTTTCTTTCTATTCAGATTTTTTTTACAAATTATGATTTAACTTGTTTGTATCTTGTATGTCTGTCCGTGTAAAATTTTAAAGTTATTAGTTGCAAAAAATTATGTTGAATTTTATGCTGGAAAAAAATTTTTGAGCCACCGCCCCCTCAATCAATCAAGAGCAAATGAATACTGTTAGCATCACTTATATGGTAGTACTCATTATATTCCATATTCCCCATGTTCTTTTTAACTGAAGAGTACATACCTGAAACAAACAAAACAATACATTAATCATCATCGTCATCATCATCATCAATAGTAATAATAAATATGTAAGGGTTGGTCATGGATTAAGTTATACATGATACTGTAACTAAATTTACGATTTTTTTGATTATTTAGTCGTTTTCTTTATGAATGTGTGTGTGTATGTACTCGTATGTTCCTCCATAACTATAAAATGAATTAACTGAATTTTATGAAACTTGGTAGATAAACATTTAGACGTACAGGACACAGGATCTACTTAAATTTATTAGTTTTTGTTTAGTTTAGAAGTCGTAATGTACGCGAACGGAGTCGCGGACACAGCTATTATAATTTTAGAGGAATAATCATTCAGCGGCACGCGGTCTGACAAAAGATTTGGAAAACTTTTTACTTTTAACTTAATTACTTTACACAAATGTTTAGTATAGGTCCTCTTTTTTTAATTGGAGCTGACCGCCTCCGTGGTCCAGCGTTTGCCTGTTGACCCGGGGGTCGTGGATTCTATTCCCACCGGAAACATACTTTGATTAGTTATTTCCAGTTTGGTTAGGACATTGCAGGCTTGGATCACCTGATTGTCCGATAATAAAGATGATTCTGTGCTTCGGAAGGCACGTAATGCCGGTGGGACCGGCTGCCATCTGGTAATCGTTAAAGTAACCACGTCAGAGGCCGAGAGGCGGTTCCGAAGAACTCTGACACCAGGGTGTGCATGGTCGATTGACCTTGACACCTACTCGAAATGATGATGATGAATTGGAGGTGAGCCTTTACTTTTTTTCAAAACCAGCCAGTAATATAGTTTGCAAACTTTGAACATGTAAAACAACGATGTTTTAGGAAATTATTATTAAATCAATACTTATAAGAAATGAAATATATCAAATTGAATAGCTCCGTGGCGCAGCGGTCAATACGCCAGCCTGCGACACGGAGTGACCGGGTTCGATCCCCGGCCAGGTCAAGATGGAAAATGATCTTTTTCAGATTGGCCTGGGTCTTGGATGTTTATCTATATATGTATTTGTTATAAAATATAGTATCGTTGAGTTAGTATCCCATTACACAAGTCTCGAACTTACCTTAGAGCTAGCTCAATATGTGTGATTTGTCATGGCAAAGTACTTTTATTTTTTTTTAATTATAAAACTATTTTTTTTTTTTGTGAAAGGCAGTATCATTGACGTCATTTTGGCAATGGCCATTAGCTGTCATAACATTTTTGACATTTCACTTCCGTGTTTGAGAGGTTAATTGAAAAACTTGTTAGAGAATTATTACTTGTCAATGGGATATTGATGTATACAATACAGATATGTTACAAGTGTTATGGAACAATAGCATTTAAAGCGAATACCAGATTGGAGTGAAATGAACCGGTACAGGCACACGATGAGATCAAAGACTGCCTTTGATCAGCGTATTAGTGACAACTGTACGCCAGTTGCCATGTTACGGAAATGTCTTTAGCAGCCTTTCAATATGTCACTGTTATATTAGTAAGGTATTGGAATACATTATATAGGAGGAAGTACTATATAAATACATTGCTGTGGTGATATCGTAGATAACACACAAGTCAAGATAAAGTTAAAAGACTGCAAGCCTACTACTAACTATTCCGGGAATATTTTATACCTAAACGGGACATTCGTGTGATAATGTTATATAAAAATTTATATATTTTTGTGATTTACAGGAAAATACATTAATTTGATACCAAACACGGTACCTATTTTTTTAAAAAACTTTTTATTTTCAGTACTTAATGCACTGCAGCGGACGCCATATTTAACGTAGTGTGACGTCATATAGCCCATATATATGTATAAACTATAGGCTATTATATAATTTATTATAGGCTATGTAACGTATATATCCTAATCCTAACTAATATTATAAATGCGAAAGTGTGTTTGTTTGTTACGCTTTCACGTTGTAACTACTGAACCGATCATCATGAAATTTTGCATACATGTTATCTGGGATACAGAAAAGGACATAGGGTATATTTTATCCAGGGAAAAAGGACTGTTCCCGAGGGATCGATATTGACGCGGGCGGAGCCCCGGGCGAAAGCTAGTTATATAAATATAATACCGGTTTTGATATCTTATTTGCAATAGACACATCGGTGGTCCAGTGGCTAAGGCATTTGCCTGCTGACCCGGGGGTCGTGGGTTCGATTCCCACCGGAAGCATACTTTGTTTAGTTGTTTCCAGTTTGGTTAGAACATTGCAGGCTTGAATCACCTGATTGTCTGATAATAAAGATGATTCCGTGCTTCGGAAGGCACGTTAAGCCGGTGGTCCTGGCTGCCATCTGGTAGTCGTTAAAGGAACCACGTCAGAGGCCGAGAGGCGGTTCCGAAGAACTCTGATACCAGGGTGTGCATGGTCGATTGACCGTGTCACCTACTCGAAATGATAATGATGATGATGATCATGCAATAGAACCCGGAGCTCCTAGCGTTGGGGTCTAGCTTGTTAACCACCGTGATATGCAGGCAATCATCTTAAATGATGTTAATAATATCGTGGAGCTACAGAATCTGAAATCAAAGTGGGAATCAAACGAACCGGTGCAGGCACACGACGGAGATCAAAGACGGGTTTAAACGTCGTATTTGCAGACACGAGTGATTTAACTGTGCGTTGCCAGGCGACGGGAGGTACATACGTCTTTGTCGGGTATCAGGAACGTCACTCAAAATATACAGCGTGAAAATTTACCCTCAAATTCCCTTAAAGGGATGACTTCCCATCAATATACGTTTCCTATCAATGCTTAAAACTGAAAATATTCGACATTTCCGTACAAAAGTGTGAGCTGCCAGGTGGAATTGTCGATTTTTTATAGTTTTTTTTTTAAATGTTGGGTTGTAGGAAGATTATTTTTATATTAGATTGACTGGTTGTATATCGACTCTGGAACGCCTTACCCGAAGATATACACTTTTCTCTCTTATGTTGAGTTTGCAGATTCATTCATTACTAGCTCCGTGGCGCAGCGGTCAACACGCCTGCCTGCGACACGGAGTGACCGGGTTCGATCCCCGGCCAGGTCAAGATGGAAAATGATCTTTTTCAGATTGGCCTGGGTCTTGGATGTGTATCTATATATGTATTTGTTATAAAATATAGTATCGTTGAGTTAGTATCCCATAACACAAGTCCCGAACTTACTTTGGGGCTAGCTCAATCTGTGTGATTTGTCCGTATATATTTATTAATTATTTATTAATTTATTCATACTTTCCTTCTAATTTGTGTATGTATATGTTTGTATATATTTATTATACTTATATGTATTATTATTTAAGAAATATTTTTATTTAAACTGTTTATGTATATATGAAATCCATCCTTACTAAATTTGTACTTTATTATATCTTTTTTTATCACACTTTACCTACTTTTTTAACTGTTTTTCTTGTCAAGGTTGACTGGGAGAGAATGCTTTTAGCATTAAGTCCACCTACTGTAGCTCCATAAGGCTCAAAAAGTTTTCAAATAAATAAAGATTAGAAGTTTTTATTTTATTTTCTTAAACTTTTCAAATTAATTATTCTTTTCGAAGAAAAAAAAAAGACGTACTACAGGCTATTTCACGGCGTATTTCTGCCATTTTATTCCGACAGAATTTTAGTGAGCCTCCGACCATTACGAGTTGGAAACACTCCAACAAGATACACAACCGGATGATCCCTGCGAACTGGCAACATATTTAAACTAAACAATAAGTGTTAGTTTTTTTAACTATGTTATATTTGAGAAAGAGCTTCTAAATAAGTCATAACTTGAAATATACATTATAACGGCGTGTTTCTGCCATTTTAATCTGGCAGTATTTTAGGGAGGCCCCGACTATTACGAGTTGGAAACACTCCAACAAGATACCAATCCGGATGATCCCTGTGGACCGGGTACATTTATTTACAGCAAAAAATACAAGTGCTAGTTATTCTGACTCTCTTTGAAATCTCTAATTGGAATTGCAGATCGTAAAATTTATTAAACAAACTAGCTTTCGCCCGCGGCTCCGCCCGCGTCAATGTCGATCCCTCGGGAATAGTACTTTTTCCCGGGATAAAAGCCTATGTCCTTCTCCGTACTCCAGAGAACTTGTATACAACATTTCATGATGATCGGGCCAGTAGTTACGGCGTGAAAGCGTAACAAACAAACAAACAACTGCATTTGTAATATTAGATAGGATGTGCGTGCATATACTTGATTACAATTGGAACGAAGCTCTTGAAGCGAGGATGCTGTAAGATTAATTCCACGCAACTGCATCACGGAACAGTCTTATAATCGGCATGCGCGTGTGTCATACATTCATGCCTTGTTGGCAAAGTGAGTATTATAAATAAATAGATGATAGTACCCCTTTTCTATTTCCGATTGGTCTCTATCTTTGAGCTCACCATATGCTAAACTGGTATGAATATATCGGTTCTCGAACGTGAAGTCCCGTTGTCTATTCGCTTAGACAACTAATTCACTCTGACCGAACTACGGACTCAGAGAAAAGACCTTCGGCTGTCAAAACTCTGTTCAAACAAAAATAAGGGGTTTTCTCGACACTGCTTCCCGTTATTTAGCGGAGGATCTGACTATTACAAAATGGAAACCGGGTACCGGGTATAGAACCCCGCGGATCGGAAATATATTTTATTGTAAAATAAAGTACTAATTTTGCTAGATGGAGCGAAGATCTGCGCAGGGCGGCTGGCAGCAATTGGATGGGAGAAGCCTACGTCCAGCAGTGGACTGCCGCAGGCTGCTAATGATGATGTAATGATGAAAATTTGAGCTAGACTATTTCGTAACCTCCGATGCAAAAAGAGAAATTCCAAGTTATTTCCTCGCTGATAATGAAGCTTTGTGTAGGTGAAGTTTTTTAGGGTTCCGTACCCAAAGGGTAAAAACGGGACCCTATTAATATCGCTCCGCTGTCCGTCTCTCTGTCTGTCTGTCCGTCTGTCACCAGGCTGTATCTCATGAACCGTGATAGTTAGACAGTTGGAATTTTCACAGATGATATATTCCTTTTGCCGCTATAACAACAAATACTAAAAAACAGAATAAAATAAATATTAAAGGGCTCCCATACAACAACCGTGATTTTTTTTGCTTGTTTTTACTCGATATTGATAACGGCAACAGGTAGACGCTTGAAATATTTCACAGAATATTTAGTTTTATATTCACTTTAAAAAAATATAATAATATAATTAATATTAAAAGCGGGGCTCCCATACAACAGACCTGATCTTTTTTCCTATTTTTATAGATAACGGTATAGGACCATTCGTGCGCGAGTCCGAATCGTACTTGGCCGGTTTTTTTTAATCAGTTCATTCGTCTTTATTTTTTTAATTATATACGAATACAAAATCAAATTCTTTCTCTTTATAATAATAGTTACATAAGGCACTAACGATTATTTAAGGAAATCATGGGAAGTGGTCGTTAAGAGTTTCATCAATATAGTATCAGGCAACTCGTGAACCAACTTTTCATTGTCAGGGGAAATAAATGGCATACATAAAACTCAATTTCGGTATAAATTCCCCAAAATTTCCACAAGCCACACGCCCCACCACAATTATATCCCCCGAGGCTTATCTCCTTTTCACCTCCGTTCATAAACTTCCAAATCCACAAATTAAAATTCATGCCACAACAAAAATTACTGGCCCGATTTTTCTTATTAAAATATTTAAAGTATCCTTAACGCGTTGAATTAATTAAAAGTTTGGGACTCATTAAGATTCCGCAGTGCTACCACCGGAAAAATGGTACAGACGCGGTATACGCAAAATGTTCGATTCGCAAGACGTCCTAATTCTTACAATTACAAAATATTACCTACGTAATATTACGTACTTAAAATATTACATACAGTTAAGAAAGAAAGCTTAAAGAAAGCATTTTGGAGCGACAATCATTAAGAAAAGTTAACGTGTAACCGATACAATATATGCAGTACTCTTTATGTATTCTCCAAGTATTCTCCTATATTAAATAGACCTAACTGTAAATCAGTCACGTACGTGAGGATCCGTAACTAAACCGGCTATATAAACAAAACGTGGCCTTTGATCTAACGACCTTTGACTATTTACTACGTACTTAAGTCTTTTTAGCAACTTTGGTATAGTATTTTAGTTGTGGTAGAATCCGGCTCGAAGGACCATATATTTCGGAAGGTGCCCGTATGCTGTAGATACTAGGAATCCCTATCCGTGATTTAAAAGAAACTTCGATTTGAATAGAGGACTGTATAATTAAAAAAGGAAAATAAATTAGGGGTACAAATCGTGACCCGACAGTAATTCGACGCGGCTATCGCTCGGAGCGCGATTTGGGAAGTGAGTTGTCAGATGGACAGATGACACTTAACCGATGGGCGCCCGCGGGCCGAGCTGCGCCCGCGGCTCGATGTAGTCGATGGTTTCGCGATGTTGCCATCAACAGCCACGCTTCCGGCGAAATTATTTTGTGCTAGTAGCATGAATGTGCCGGCTCGTCCAGGGCAGTACACACTCTCACAGAAATTCGACGTTTAAGTTGAAGCTTTACCGCTTCTATGATTCGTTCCGTGAGTGAGAGAGCCGGAGGCCGATCTTTCCTCCCATTTCATTTCCCGCTTGTCCTCCCCAACTCCTTGAAAGGCCGGCAACGCTCCTGTCACACCCTAGTGTTGCAGTTGTTCATGGACGGCGCTGATCACTTACCATCAGATGACTCGCTTGCCGTCCTATATCTCAAAAAAAAAAGAATCAAAAGACGAGATTAAAATCCGAAACATTTAAAACGTTCTGCGAAACAGATTTTTGCATATCTCTCAATTTGCGACTCGAACATTCTGCATTTAAACCGAAAAATGACCAAAAGTTGTATGTTTTAATCCGGTGGCAGCTTCACGCCGCGACATTGTTTCGCTGAAAGTTAAACATGACGAGTGGGGCCGTGTGTTTGGCTTCCACAATGGACAGTTAATGAAAACAGATGCTTTGTACGCCATATAAACGAAATTCTCCGAATTCGCACCGACATGTTTGCCCAAACCAAGATTAAATTTTAACTTGTAAAATCAAGCTTTAATTTGAATCTGAATGAACCGAGATGATTATGCTCGGCTCGTAAATGAAAATTTAACAATGTCTATTCACAACGAACCGCTGATGGAGGCAGAGATACGAAATAACCCCGAAATAACTCCGAAATTGCTGGTTCAATTACGCGTTAATTTTGAGAGACAGACAAACATACAATTTAAATAATTCTGCGTTAACAGGCGACTATACGCCGGCAGGAGGCGATTGAGCCAATATCCGAGACATTACGTGGTCGGGGAGTATCTACGCTGCCAAAATTAAATTAACATGAGGAGCGCACAATGACACGGCGCCAAGTAGCTCCGTAACTCGGGTGCATAATTTCAGTCCTCGCGTCCTCTAAACGTTCATTCGCTCCTAGTACTTAATTAGTAAGAAAATTGGGTTTCACCAACGCTTTCCTAGTCCTTTTGAATACTGAATTCCTTTGACATCAAATACAGTAAAGAAGACACTCAAAGTTACGTTTCTCAGTAATGGCAGGATTCTCCTACCATCGAAAAGATTGAACATTTACATAAAAGTCTTCAAGTAATGAGGATATTTGAAATGCTAATACTACTTACCTGCCTTATTACCGTGGGCTGGGGAGCTGTAATAATATATCAATGACGTGGTTGATACGTCATGAGACATTCTTTATGCCCTTTAAGAATGGGCGGAATGAAAAGGGATGGTTGGCAACACATCTTCATTTTTCTTCGTTTGTGTCGTGTCGTTTCCCCTTTGATGTTTTAGCGTAAAAGATAGCGATGCTCTGGAAGTTTTATGCGAACACAAAATCCCATCTTTATTTCAATGTCGACAATTCTTAAAAAGACGACAATTCTTAAAAAGACGACTGTCCTGAATGAGCCTATTAAACGTCTTGATAAAGTCGCCTTGGCGAAGATAGTACTATTGGTCACTTGTATACATTGACCATTTCAATTAAGCTCAAATATTTTAAGGGCTTGTACCCACAAGCTGTTAAAAGATTTTAGAAGCAAATTTTAAAAAATCAGCACGTTTTTTTTTGAGATATTTTGACTTGAACATTTAGAAAAACAGATGCAAAAATCACCCTGTTTACAAAAAACTTTCTTGGCGTACAACTGTTTACTGTTATCTACTATGGATACTAAATCACTTACCTCGACAATCTATACAGCTGATTTATCGATGTTAATATTTTTTTTGTATAATGAAGCGAAAACAAAAACTAGCGTGTCGATTTCTAAAATTATTTTCTTAAGCTACTAAAGCATTTCTTTGACCTATGAGAGCCAGCCCTTAAAATATTTAGAAATACGCATGCTTGGAATGCGTATAACCTACGGGGTAATATGTGATGAGAGAATGACACGATGATACATGGTACACTTAGGGTGTAAACCTAAGGAAAGAATGTCAGGCTTGAATCACCTGATTGTATAATAATAAAGATGATTCCGTGCTTCGGAAGGCACGTCAAGCCGTTGGTCCCGGCTGCCATCTGGTAGTCGTTAAAGGATCCACGTCAGAGGCCGAGAGGCGGTTCCGAAGAGCTCTGACACCAGGGTGCGCATGGTCGATTGACCGTATCACCTACTCTAAATTATGATGACTGTAACTTAACACTTTCGCTGACACTGCCCGCCTGCAGACGTAATCCTATGTTATTTCTTTTGTGTCTGGTTCAGTGTCAGCGAACTAGTTAAAATCACCGTGTAATTCTCTCATCACAAACTACCCCATAGGTTATACGCATTTCAAGCATGCGTACTGCTTCATATTCATCATTTACCATAGATGATTTGAAGTCACGGTGGTGTAGTTGGTAGAACACTTAGAGCGTAAACCTAAGGACCGTGATTCAAATCCTACCTGTGGCGAGTCCTTTTATTACGAGTACATATTTTCTAATATACCGAGCATTGTAATGAAAAAAATACGAGTACAAACAATCTAATCTAAATAATGTTTAGTTGAAACAATTAACTTAAGTAGTACCACTTAGTAACTACGATTCTTAAAGGCAAGAAATACGAAGAACAATCGGTTAAGAAGCTGAATTAGTTAATTCACGAGGACTTTCTAATTTTAAATGTCGTTAAAATGGTTAATCTAAAGATAAAAGGATTATTAAAAGATAATGAATATTCATCTATTAATAAAGCTACTAAAAGTAAAAAAAACTGATGAAAGCTTAACAGACAACTCTCCGTAGAAATTAATAACGGTCATTTAGCAACCAGCTTAAAACTTGAGTCCGTACCTGTCGACATAAAATATCTAGAGAACAGAACTATACCTACCGTATGTTCTCCTACCTGCCTGGCGAGGAAAATAGTTACGAGTACCAACATCTCGCGTGCAAAAGCTTAATCAAAGTCGTAAGGAACTACAAACCTAAGATGCGGAGACTCTGCCGCGCACTAATAAATAAAGGATCAGCAACCGAGTATACGTTGTAATGTGCAAAGGATACTTGTTCCTAAAGCATCTAATCAAATCTTATACATTCTGCCCAATCCATCTAAGCTACTAGATTGCGGTTACAAAATCAGTTACCATCACTATAATGGGAGCGTAGAATATCTGACATCGTTAGTTCTATTGAGGTTGCGTACGAAGTCAGCTTTTGGCTGACATGTTTCAACCTCATCTGGAGGGCTTCCTCAGGGCGAATGTAAAACAAAATGCACGCTTAAAGTCGTCCCGATCCGCACTAATACTAGCGTTCGAAAGCATGGGCAAAACATATCGGCAAGTAGCTGACTTCGAACGTGAGTTACCCGTTGTTACATATTTTATATCGTCAAAGTGTGAGAAAAAGTGCGCATCTGACAAACCTTAATGATTGTCATCCAATTTTGACAGCCGGGTACAACAGCTTAACGTGCTTCCGAAGCACGAACAAGCTCGGAATTTTTTTTGAGCCATTTGTGGTCATATACTAGTGGGGAATACACCCCGCGTTGCTTTATATGATTAAACGCTAATACTGCGCTGCGCACGCCAACTGGGCCGTCGATCTCCTCGATCTAGAGTTTCGCATCTGCACTTACTATAATTTGTACTGCCAGGTTACACTATTCCAGGACCGGACTCAGGGATTCAGTTTGTAAATCGCTGAGAACTGTTAATGGAAATTATTTAGTTTATTGTAAGCTTTTAACACCTACAAGTACATTGCAGTCTCATGTGGAAAATTTAATACGTTCCCTTGAACGTTACGGCAACATAATCTTTCATTTAAATATATAAATAAAACCGGCCAAGTGCGAGTCGAAATCGCAAAAGAAGGGTTCCGTACGTAGCACCGTAAATTATATTTTGTTTTTATTTCGTTTGTTTTATAGCGGCAATAGAAATACACATTTTGTGAAAATTTCAAGTGAATACCTGTTATGCTTCAATAGATAAAGTCTTGTGATAGATGGACGGATAGATGGAAGAACAGCGAAGGCTTTATATACCTATTTTTACCCTTTGGTTTCGGAACTTGAAAATTTAAACCAATGTGTACAGGAATGGTTTAATGTGAAGAAATTTAAACCCAATTCGAAAAATACGTTAATGTATGTAACCTAAGCCATACATACCTACTATCACTTTTTTTCCCTTGCGGGGTAAACAGAGCCCAGGTCCTTAAAACCTAAAAGCCATCATTAGCATATTGGTAGGCGTTAGGTGGAAAACTGAATCATATTATGGGTTGCTAGCCCCTATCACCTATTAACATGATTCGTCAGATTTTCAACTGTCTCTTAATTTTTTTCCGTTGATCTAGAGTTTTGTTTTACATTTTTGTTAATCATCATCATCATCATCATTTCGAGTAGGTGTCACGGTCAATCGACCATGCACACCATTTTTGTTAATTAAGTTATGAATCTTTGTCAGAAGGATTGAGTTCGCTTGGCAAATCGACAATCACAATGCTTGCATATCTTAACTGATAAAGATGACATCTTAACTGATGATTTGATATAAGTTGATGTGTGTTTGTATATTTGTACATTAAACTTTCACGCTTTAACAACTTAACCGATTTTCATTAAATTTTGCAAACAATCAATAAGTGTGGTATTGTGTGGTATCCGGCAGAGTAGAATAGGACCACTCCAAGTCTTCTCGTGGATGTCGTAGAAGGCGACTTAGGAAATACAAGCTACACAAAGCTTATAAACATCTAAGAGACCCCTCCAACCCGTCTGGCCAGCGTGGAGAGTGTAGGCCAAGTCCTCTGGCTGCTCTGGCCAAGTATGGCCCTAGTAGTACAGAGAGGGTCGTGCTCCTGTAGTGGAGACTAAAAAGGACCTGATGATGATGATGAATCAATAAGCGAAGCTAAAAAGGACATGGGGTACGTAACATTCAGAAAAAAGGTCTCTTTCTAAGAGATTTACATGAACGACTATAGGCTTGTATCATTAAATGAGTAAATTGCGTACTAGCGATCTACTAATGAAATACTCAGAAGGGCTATGGGACAAAGGGCGCGATACAAACACAATCACGCTAAGAGCAAACCTCACACTTAAATATTTAAGTGGGGCACACATCTTATAAGTATTTATACACCAATATTGTCACGTCTATATCCCTCACGGGGTAGACAGAGCCTAGGGCCATAAGATCCAAATTCTACGATTAGTGTGTTGATTAAACTAGGTTTGGCCCGCGGCTCCGCCCGCGTCAATGTCGATCCCTCGAGAACCGTACTTTTTCCCGGGATAAAATGTACCTTATATCCTTCTGTGTACCCCAGATAAAGTGTATGCAATTTTTTCTGATGATCGGTTCGGTAGTAAAGGCGTGAAAGCGTAAAAAACAAACTAACTTTCGGATTTATAACACACAT
Organism: Elegia similella; assembly: GCA_947532085.1. Classification (NCBI taxonomy): domain Eukaryota; kingdom Metazoa; phylum Arthropoda; class Insecta; order Lepidoptera; family Pyralidae; genus Elegia; species Elegia similella. The sequence continues at coordinate 3,476,055 of OX383944.1, forward strand.
ACACATCCTATTCCTAACTAATAGTTAGGAATAGGATGTGTAAAGGAATTTTCATGAAGTGTGGAAGGTGCTCAAACATTTTGATATACTTTGGAAAGGTTTTTCTTATTATTACAGATTTATTTATTAACTTTCCTTTGCATGTAAATTCGTCTGCGTTCTGTTTTTAGAATTACTATCCCCTTGGATCTTGCAATAATTTGCAGATTAATCTGGTTATCTGAATGTCTTAGTATTCGTAATCAAAAAAACACATTCTTTCAAAGGGTTCCAATAAAAGAAGTTAACATAATTCTCATTTACGATACCTTCTCAACTTCATTGTTTCATTACATTACCCCTCACATTTTGGGCACGTAAGTACCATACTCATATTTTACTGAACAAATAGTAATAAATTTCCCACCAAAATATTGCTAATCATTCAGTGAACGAGCAGACGCACCCCAATAACAATATTTGTAACTCTGAAAGACAACATCACTTACTTACGCAATACCAAGGCAACATTATTCGTAGGAGGTCGAATGCGAAGGGTTATTTTATATTATCGTCCTCATAGTTTAATAACTTATTAACCTTGTGTACCCTTACATTTAGGGCACGTAAGCAGTATCCCCGTATTTCACTTAGCAAATAACAATTAATTTCCCACCGAAATACTGCTAATTGCCCAGAAAACGTGCTGGCGTACCCCAAAAACGATATTTACTCCGAACACCAATATAGCTTACTTATGCATTTATCAGTCGTTACCAGGGCAACAGACGTTCGCAGGAGCTCGATATGAGTACTTTCGTACGTTCCAGTGTTATTAATCCGGGATATATCGTTTTCTTGTTTATTGTAATCCTGCACATGTTGTTCCTAATTATCTCCGTCTAATCTCTGAGCGCCTAGTAAGACAGATGATCACTGCTCTAATACGAGTAGTTAATCTACGAGTACCTGAAAATAATTAATTTGAAGGATGATTGGTTTGTTACGTAGGAGTGATATATATGTTACGGTTAGAGTGATTAATTAAAAATTATTAATAATTGTCTATCATTATTAATAATTACCGAAAGTACAGGTAAAAGTGAGAAATTAATCACATTTGTCGGTGATTATTAATAATGTAACCTTAGTACCGATAAATGTAATAACTACCGATAAAAATAAATGTACACTGGCGATTTTCGAAGATTTGCCTTCTTAGATACTAAAACTGATGTAATTTTCCAAAACTACACCGAAAAAAACCTAGAAATTGACACTCACGTCGATATATAATGAAAAGTCACGTCCGACATCTTAGATTATATAACTGACGTCATTTTCGAGATATGCGCCTCTAAACCCCAAGAACCTAGAAACGACACTCATGTTGGTTTACCATGAAAAGTCGCGCCCGCCATCTTGGATTACATAACTAAGATAAAAACCCAAAAAACGACCCCTTTGCAGGTTTTTCATGAAAAGTCGCGTCCGCCATCTTGGATTCCAAAAATTACATCATTTTCAAGATCTCCACCCTAAAATAGACACTTACATATTTTCATGCCTGTTCCCATGGTTGTAATCTCGAGGCCTTTTTACTACTTTGATCACAAGAGGCCTTCTTGATGGTGATGACGAGTCTATAATTTTGCCATTTTATATTAATAGCAGGTGTCCGATCCTTGGCAATAACCTAGCACAAGTCCAGCCACATTTCAATCTCATAAATTTGTCTTTCATAATGCAATAGTTTCTGCTCCAGCCTAGACCTGTTCAAGGACTTATCATACATTGGTATTTCCAGAAACAAGTTCTGGCTGGAGACCAACTTTACATCAACTTCTCCAAAGGGCCTCTACATGTTGGATATATATCTCCACGCAAGCCTCTAAAGGACCGGTCCTTACCTTGACCGGTAACACCCGTGAAACCAAAGGAGATACAAATAATAATACTAATAACGTTTTATTTTAGAAATACATTTCTATAACATAGGTTAGTACCAAAAATAAGCTTATAAACTAGGGTTAGTAAAGTGAGCCGAATAAAAATATTAAAAACTAAAGTTATTTTACATTGACACGAGCAAGTCTCGAGCCAACGTGGACTCTGTTCCAGTAGCTCGAGATAGGGCAGCAATAGCGAGTCCCTTTCGCTGCCGAGAGGCTGTTCTCTCACTCTTTTAACTTTGTTAATTAAGAGTACAGATTAAGAGGTGATTATTGTTGTCAGTTTCTTTAGAACAAGTACCTACCTACCCTTGTTTGTGTGATCTGAGACAACCACTGTTATATGTGTCATATCTTACGAATAAGTAGTATCGTCGTCATATCATATTCTAAATAAATACCTGCTGGACTAATAACTTTGGGTTTTTTATAACTTTTACCAATGTGTGTAGTGAATTATTAATAATAACTACCAAAAGTAATTAATTTCAGTTTTTTATTCACATTTACCAAAACACGAGGTTATTATTAATAATGTTATAAAATTATTAATAATTTTCGATTAATCAAATTTACCGTAACATATATATATATAGTCTACACTATTCTACTCAAGATTGTTAAGGCACTTGCTATTCGAATTCACAGTAAAATCATTCATACATAATATTACACGTCTTTTTCCCTTGCGGTGTAGACAGAGCCTAGGTCTCTAAGACTTTATGGCCACATTTAGCATGTTGGAGGGAGTCTATCTACACGGCTTCCAACTTGCTCAATGCTAAATGGAAAACGGAATTAAAATAGTGAGGGGTTGCTAGCCGCATCACCTATTGACATGATTCCGCAGATTTTCGCCCATTCCCTCGATCGGCTTTTACGATCTGCGCGGGAAAAGATGTAGCTGGCACATTCTACATTATTTTTCTCTTACGTTTCTATTCTACGTATTTTAGGGTTCCGTACACAAAGAGTAAAAACGGGACCCTATTAATATCGTTCCGCTATCCGTCTGTCTGTCTGTCCGTCCGTCTGTGACCAGGCTGTATCTCATGAATCGTGATAGTTAGAAAGTTACAATTTTCACAGATGATGTACCTATTTCTGTTGCCGCTATAACAACATATGTGACTTTTTTGATCGTTTTTGCTTGATATTGATTAATAACGAAAACAGGTATGCGCTTGAAATATTTACAGAATATTCAGTTATATTTCAGTTAAAAAATAAATTATTTAAATTTAATTTAATTTTAATTATTAATTAATATATATATATATCCTTATTATAAGGATATATATATATATATTAATAAAATAAATAAGGCTCGATGCCTTCCAGCCTCCCGAACAAGCCGGTTTCCGAAAAGGCTATAGTACCATAGACCACATCCACACGCTGCGGCAGGTTATACAGAAGACCAGAGAGTATAACCGGCCACTATGCTTAGCGTTTGTGGACTATGAGAAGGCCTTTGATTCGATCGAAACATGGGCCGTACTTCGATCTCTCCAGCGATGCCGCATCGATCATCGGTATATCGAAGTGTTGAAGTGCTTATACAGCAACGCCACAATGTCAGTCCGAGTACAGGAGCAGAGTACGAGGGCTATCCGACTACAGAGAGGTGTGAGACAGGGAGATGTGATATCTCCAAAACTGTTCACCGCTGCTCTGGAGGATGCCTTCAAGCTGCTGGAATGGAAAGGACTTGGCATTAATATTAACGGCGAGTATATCACTCACCTTCGATTTGCCGATGATATTGTTATAATGGCGGAGTCGCTGGAGGATCTGAGTGCCATGCTCAATGACCTCAATGAAGTTTCCCAACAAGTGGGCCTTAAAATGAACATGGACAAGACGAAAATAATGTCGAATGTCCATGTTGCGCCTTCTCCAGTGCTTGTTGGGAGCTCCATACTTGAAGCTGTTGACCAATATATCTATCTGGGTCAATTGATCCAGGTTGGAAGTTCCAGCTTCAAGGATGAGGTCTTTCGACGAATCCGACTCGGCTGGGCAGCGTTCGGGAAGCTCCGAAGTGTCTTCTCGTCCAAAATACCTCAGTGCCTCAAGTCGAAAGTATTCGACCAATGTGTGTTGCCAGTGATTACTTACGGGTCCGAAACGTGGTCGTTTACTATGGGCCTCATAAGAAAGCTCAAGGTCGCTCAAAGAGCTATGGAGAGGGCTATGCTCGGTGTTTCTCTGCGAGATCGAATCAGAAACGAAGAGATCCGTAGAAGAACAAAGGTCACCGACATAGCTCAGCGGATTAGCTCTTTGAAGTGGCAGTGGGCGGGGCACATAGCTCGAAGAACCGAAAGCCGATGGGGCAGAAAGGTGCTCGAATGGCGACCACGTACCGGCAAGCGCAGCGTTGGACACCCACCGACAAGGTGGTCGGACGACCTAACCAAGGTCGCAGGAAGACGCTGGATGCAGGCCGCTTCCAACCGGTCATATTGGAAATCCTTGGGGGAGGCCTATGTCCAGCAGTGGACTTCTTGCGGCTGAGATGATGATGATGATGATAATATTTAAGGGAAATTAATTATAAAGGAAATAATATTAAGGGAAATTAATATTTTCCCATAAAGAGAAATGGTACGGAGTCTTCGTGCGCGAGTCCGACTCGCACATGACCGGGCTTTTTTCTTTTCTCCCAGACCAGCGTGGAAGAGCTACTTACAAAAAGTTAAGGAAAACTATGATAGAATTTCCGTTTGAGAATACCATATTCACTATAAGTCGCGCTTTAATATTTGATTGTAAGACTTGCTCTTAGCGATATTGCGCTTGTAACGCGTCCTTATTACTATATATAACCCTGTTAGGTTTCGTATCCAAAGGGTAAAAACGGGGCCCTAGTACTAAGCCTATTGAACCGTAACTGTTATAGGTGGAGACTTGACATTTCCACAGAATGTGTACACTACACGTATTGCCGCTATAAAACAAACAAATAAAATAAAAAAATTAGGACGGAGAAGCATCCAAATTATACAAACTAGAAACAATGTCCAGTGTTATAAATAGGTACAATGTTACTTTTTTTTTCTGTATGAATGTATTCCTCCATTACTCTTAAACAAATTAACTGAATTTTATGAAACTTGGTAGATGAACAATCAGAATTCCAAGACACAAGAAAGGCTACTTAAATTTTTCTGCAGTTATGATAAGACGTGCCCCCCTTATAAATAAATACATGCAAGCGAAGTCGCGAGCACAGCTGTACTTATTAAAAATCAGAGTAATCTTAGAAACCTCACGACCCATTCTACTCTTTGTTCTCTAAGCCAATCATCATCTGAGCCGCAAGAAGTCTACTGCTGGACATAGGCTCCAATATGACCTCCCCCAAGGCATTCCAATATGACCGGTTGGAAGCGGCCTGCATCCAGCCAATTCATGTTGCAAATTGATTTAGCTAAGTTTTTACGGCCGGCTGCCTGGCACCTGGCACCTACTTGAATTTGCTTTTGTATATTATATATGTACCTGTTTTTGTCCGTAAGTCACCTCTTACGATATCCAGAATAAAAACAGATTAAGAAACCTCGCGACCCATCATCATCATCAGGTCTTTTTAATCTCCACTGCAGGAGCATGACCCTCTCTGTACTACCGGAGCCATCTTGGCCAGAGTAGACAGAGGATTTAGCGTACATTCTCCTTGCTGGCCAGACGGGTTGGAGAGGTCTTATTGATGTTTATGAGCTTTGTTTAGCTTGTATTTCCTAAGTCGCCTCTCACGACCTCCATGGGAAGACTTGGAGTGGTCCTATTCTACTCCACCGGAAACCATACGACCCATTTTACTGTTAGTTAATTCCTCAAGCCAATTCATATTCCCTTATTAAATTAAGAAATAAAATATGGTGAAAAAATTCCAAGCGGGCGGGAAAATTCATATTGAAAGTGATTTTGTCTCTTAGTCGCCTATTACGATATCCATAACAAAACAAAGAGAATACTATATATACACTTTTTCGACTCTTTGTTCATTCTTCAAGCCAATGTAACATTTGAGAACAAAAATCTAACAATAAAGTTGGTATTTTCGTCCCCGGCGAAGGTATATCGCCTTCTTGTGATGACGTCATAAGACGCCCCGCCGACGCGGCGCCGACTACATAGTACGTACACAGACAGAAAACAGCATCGCCGAGCTCCGCCCCGGGAAAACTGGGAAAGATGATATTTGAGATGAAAAGCGATTTCAGTGTGATTTTCTTCTAATACTTGATATTACAAAGGGTACTGACTAAAACAGGCGATTGTATACTTATATATGTACATTAGATGCCCGCCCCGGCTTCGCTCGGGTAGATTTAGTGACACCAAAAAAATAAAGATTATAAATTTTGACACACTCTTGGCAGACTTCTTATGTTTAGCACACTCGATCAAGTCTGCTTTCGACAAAACAAACATAATCATAACAACAACCTACAAATAAATACACACAAAGACACAAAACACGTAAAACTTATAACACCCCGCTTTTTGTGTCTATATAGCTGACCCGGTAAAAGTTACTTTGCCATATAAATAAAAAAAATTGCGGTGGACATCCCCTACCACTAAGGGGTATAAAAAATTGTTTACGTCCCCTCGGACATACTGAATATACACACAACATTTAATAAGAATCGGTCCAGCCGTTTCGGAGCAGTTTTGTTACAAACACTGTGACATGATAATTTTATATATTAGATAGATACAGATCCCAGTTCCTTAAAGTGAATAGCGGTACAGAGCAGCCAGTTTTGTCTTACTAGATACCGTAATGTCTAAACATTTAAGTTAAAAAAGGGGACTCTCTTACTTAGCCTCCGCTGGCTGTCCGTCTGTCACAAGGATGTATCTTTTGAGCTGGAATAGGTAAATTTTCACAGAATATGTATTTGTGTTGCCGATATAAGAACAAATAATTAATTAGAGAAAAAAATTAAGGGGGCCCTCATATTAACAACGTGTTTTAATTGGCGTATTTGTAGTTAAATATTATATGATGGTACGGAACCTTTAATGAGCGAAAACGACTCGCTCTTGGCCGGTTTTATTATTTTTCTCTTCTCTAGCAATTTCAAATATGATTTTATAAATTGATATTGGCATCTAATCGAGTGAGAACCAAAAAGGCTTTCACCTAAATTAATTAAAGAGAATCGTTTAATCAATCTGATTAATGAATTTTTCGAAACTAATCTATTTTCATTAATTATCGGAAAAACTTAATAGATCTACGTCAATTCATCAAAATAGTTTCCAATACGGCTGGCGATTACCTCTTAAATGAATTTTTGTACACCGAACTATTCGAATGGAACTGACATGTGAAATTCAATTATAAAAAGAGAGAGAATGAGATAAATCATTAACTTTCTATCGACTTCGGTATTTGACATAATATTATACGGTATAATGCAATACTGTATGTTAAAAATTAATATTTCCTAAACAAAAAAACATTAAGTCTGTCAATTTCCTAGACTGTAGTGTGGTTCTTCCATGCTGGTCTGGGAGAAAAGAAAAAATAAGTTACTTAGAATGTGCCAGTTACTTCTCTTCCCGCGTAGACCGTGAAAGGCGGTCAAGGAAATGGGCGAAAATCTAAAGAGTCATGACAATAGGCGATGCGGCTAGCAATCCATCACTATTTTGATTCCGTTTTCCACCTTTACACCCACCATCACGCTAAACGTGGTCTTTCGGTCTTATAACCTTAGGCCCAGTCTATCCATAAGGGATAAAGACGTGATAATAAATGTATGTATGGTAAAAAGTGCTGAGTCCGATTGTATCCTCTTTTACAATGTCTTGGGTGTCATATTCTTTCTTTTCTTCCTTCCTTCTTTGCGTAATTTATTTATATTTCACAGGTAAATACTCGTAACAAACGGCAAAGACGAAGTAGGTATATATCTTTTTAACCTGATTGAATTATGTTCTGTTTTTTATAATGTTGTCATCAAAAACTATATTTAAATAGCCAGACCCGGCCGTAGGTCGTCTATTTTCATAAACCTCGATAGATTACTTACTTTTACTCAAAATTCCTATAGATTACGCGGTAAATTAATAACTAAACGACAAAGACGGAATATATAAATCTCTTTAAACGGCTGAATTTTTATAATGATGTCATCAGAAACTTTGAATAACTCGACCAAGCTAACTCTAGTCTCAACTGACGCAGAGTGGTCAATTATGCACCGCTAAGCTCCTCTCCGCTCCACTCCGCGGCAGTAGAGCCGCAGCCTCAGGTACGGTCTACAAAAAATTATTCACTATGACTTTAAAAAAAAATGTGGCTGTGAAATACGGACGGACAGACAAACATGACGAATTCATAAGGGTTCCGTTTTTGACATTTGGCTAAGGAACCCTAATAACGATTTTTTTTTACAAAATGTTGGCTAGTTCAACTTTTTGTAATAATTGCGAGCGGGAAAGAGGGTGAGACGCCGCGTTCCAACGAGGTGCAAACTCATTCATTCATTCATTTCGAGTAGGTGACACGGTCAATCGACCATGTACACCCTGGTGTCACAGTTCTTCGAAACCGCCTCTCGAACTCTGACGCGTTTCCTTTAACGACTACCAGATGGCAGCCGGGACCAACGGCTTAACGTGCCTTCCGAAGCACGGAATCATCTTTATTATCAGACAATCAGGTGATGCAAGCCTGCAATATCCTAACCAAACTGGAAACAGCTAAACAAAGTATGCTTCCCGTGGGAACCGAACCCACGATCGGGTCTACAGGCAAACGCCTTAACCACTGGAACACGGTTGAGTAACTCATACTCCAGACCCGTAGGTCGTCTCCATACATTTCCCTCGATATCCCAATACCATTCGACTTAACAAAACTTCGACCAATCAGACGTGATTGCTCTTTTCATTTCTCGAAAATTAACTTTCGCAATAACCGATATCTTAAACTCTTCGATGCTGGGTAATTAAAACCCGAGTTTTGGATTCCTCTTGTAATAATTTATTCATAGTAGGTACTTATAACTTGATAATTCTGTCTGCATATTAACGCTGTTTTGTGAGTACGTAGATCTGTAAGAAATCTACTCTAACATTATGAAGACAAAGATTTGATTGTTTGTTTGCACCGATTTAAAAAAAATATCACCTTTCACCATTAGAATCTTACACTATCCCTTGGATTATTCTGTTTTTAGGGTTCCGTACCCAAAGGGTAAAAACCGAACCCTATTAATATCGCTCCGCTGTCCGTCTGTCACCAGGCTATATCGCATGAACAGTGATAGTTAGACATTTAAAATTTTGACAGATGATGTATTACTGTTACCGCTATAACAACAAATACTAAAAAAATTAATAAAAAATATTTAAGACGGCTCCCATACAACAAACGTGATTCTTGAGGTTCCGCACCCGAAGGGTAAAAACGGGATCCTATTAACATCACTCCGCTGTCCGTCTGTCTGTCCATCTGTCACCCACCAGGCACCAGGTAAATAATAGAGAACCCATTTTACCCTTTGGGCAGGGAATCCTAACAAAAACCCTAATTACTCGTAATCTTGTAAAAGATCATTTTCGCAGTACGCCAAATTCTCTGAGAACCGTTGATAACGTGGATAAGAGCGGCCATCTTTTTCCCCTGGGCCCGAGAAATCAGTGTGCAAATGGTACGTCTCAGTGATCCGGGTATTAGGACATCAGAGACATTAAGGGGTGCCTAAATTAGGAATTCACTGAATAGTAAAAGAACATCATCATCAGATTATCGTTTTACATAAGGCACAGTTCTTTCGAAGATGGATTTTAAACATCATTTATAAGGTAGGTTAATATTTATATTAAATAATAGAGCGTCGTCCCAACGCAATTTTATGATGTACTCGTACCTATAAGATAGTGATTGGGGCTATATTGGAAGGGCACTTCATTAGTGAACATAAATATCCAATTTCTTATATCCGGTTATCTCCTTTATCGGAGAAAGCAAGGTCACTTTACAAAATTGTGCAAGCGGCTATTAATCATAGATGGAACTTAGTTTTGTCGCTTTTGTGAGGGTGGCATAGGCTATGTAGACAAAACCCTCTTTAAAAAAACGGATGTAAGAAATTGGATATTTATGCCCGCCCAATATATCCAAACTCCAAACTCAATTTATATATCAGAAACTCGCGTTGGGACGACGTGACGGTTTATAAATGTTTCGGTTAGAGTGATTAATTAAAAAATATTAATAATTGTCTATCATTATTAATAATTACCGAAAGTAGAGGTAAAAGTGAGAAATTAATCACATTTGTCGGTAATTATAAATAATGTTACCTTAGTACCGATAAATGTAATAACTACCGATAAAAATAAACGTACATTGGCAATTTTTTTTCTCAATCGGGCAATAGAGGTGCGGGCAGGGGTGGCATCTACACTGAAAAAAAGCTAGGAATTGACACTCATATCGATTTATAATGAAAAGTCGCGTCCTCCAACTTAGGTTACATAACTGACGTCATTTTCGAGATCTGCGCCTCAAAAATCGTCAAGAAACGACTCCTTTTGTTGAATTTTTATGAGAAGTCGCGTCAGACATCTTGGATTCCAAAACGTCATTTGCGAGATCTACACCCCCAAAAACCTAGGAAACGACACTCATGTTGGTTTATCATGAAAAGTCACGCCCGTCATCTTGGATTCCAAAAATGACATCATTTTCGAGATATCTACCGCCTAAATACACATTAACATATTTTCACGCCTGTTGCCATGGTTGTAGGGCAAAATAATTTATAACTATGAATCATCCAAGGCCTTTTTAATACTTTGATCACAAGAGGCCTTCTTGATACGAGTCCGATCCCTGGCAATAACCTTGCACAAGTCCAGCCACATTTCAATCCCATGACCCAGAAATTTCTCTATCATAATGCAATAGTTTCTGCTCCAGTCTAGACCTGTTCAAGGATATATCATACATTGGTATTTCCAGTAACGAGTTTTGGCTGGAGACCAACATTACATCAACTTCTCCAAAGGACCGGGGTAACACCCGTGAAAGCAAAGGAGATACAAATAATAATAACGTTTGATTGCAGAAATAAATTTTCATAACATAGGTTTGTACCAAAAATAAGCTTATAAACTAGGGTTAGTAAAGTGAGCCAAATAAAAATATTAAAAACTAAAGTTATTTTACATTGACATGAGCAGGTCTCGAGTTAACGTGGACTCTGCTCCAGTGCCTCAAGATAGAGCAGCAATAGCGACTACCTATAGCTGCCAAGAGGCTGTTCTCTCATTCTTTTAACTTTGTTTATTTAGAATTCAGATTAAAAGGTGATTTATGTTGTCAGTTTCTTTAAAACAAGTACAAGTACCTACCTTTGTTTGTGTGATCTGAGACAAGCACTGTGTGTCATATCCTTACTAATATTATAAAAGTGAGTTTGTTTGTTTGTTTGTTACGCTTTCACGCCGTAACTACTGAACCGATCATCATGAAATTTTGCATACAAGTTATCTGGAGTACAGAGAAGGACATAGGCTACCTTTTATCCCGGAAAAAAGTACTATTTTCGAGGGATCGACATTAACGCGGGCGGAGCCGCGGGCGAAAGCTAGTCATATTATAAATAAAAACTTTGGGGTATTTTATAACTTTTACCAATGTGTGTAGTGAATTATTAATAATAACTACCAAAAGTAATTAATTTCAATTATTTATTCACTTTTCACAAAACACGAGGTTATTATTAATCTTAATATATATAAATCTCGTGTCACAATGTTTGTCCTCAATGGACTCCTAAACCACTTAACCGATTATAATAAAATTCACACACCATGTGCAGTTCGATCCAACTTGAGAGATAGGATAGTTTTTAACTTATGACGAAACGAAGTTCGCCGGGGCAGCTAGTAATGTTATAAAATTATTCATAATTTTCATTTAATCAAATTTTCCGTAACATAAACATTACTACAATAAACGTTTCATTCATTTTGTATTTTAAATTTTTTTTTTACAAATTAATCTGTTAATTATGGTGAAATAAAAATATTTTATTGTTATTATTATTAGTTATTCAAATATCGTTTCTGCCATCTTTATTCCCTCGAGGCCAAAAAGCTGGATTTATACAATGTGCAAATGATACGCTTCATTGGTCCGTGATTAGGGCAGCAGGAGTGTTAAGAAGTTGTAATTGAAATTGATGTGAAAAGCACAGTTCTGTATTCTAAGAATACGACAGGTAGGTATCATCCTACCGTCGGCCTTTTTTTTTTGTCCAGGGCAAGAAAAATTTTATCATCCTAATCTGTTCAAATTTTACGCCTCATTGGTTCGGTTGCGAGCGTATAAGATCCTTTAAGAGGTTGTATCCCCCATCAACAAAATCATTAAATCTTTAAGGGTTCTTTGTAGGATTTATCTGATGTCATATTTCGATACCTATTTTGGGTACCATGACAAGTAAGGCGGCCATCTTTTTCCCAAGAGACCGAAAAAATCAGGTTAAATAAGCTTTCAAATACTATTCTGAGATACTATTAATAATATTACATCCTCGTTTTCATATTCACTTACCATCAGGATTAGGCATTTGTCTCCCATCAGAGATGGGAGACAAATGCCTAATCCAACATTTAGTTAAAAATAAAATAAAAAATAAAGAAATAAGTAAGATATGGTGAAAAAATCCACGCGAGGTAGATTAGAACCAGCAATTTGGTCTTATGCGATCAGTGCTTCGTAAATTACGCAAGAGCGACTATCTTTTTCCCTAGCGGCATATCAATCAGATTATTTTGGGTAATCTATTCAAATCATTGCTAAGGATACTAGAACCAAAAAGTTAATTGTATTGGCATAATATACATTTTATGTGAATGATAAATACGAACAACGAGAACGTTAGAAGGATGTAATTCACAGTAGCTCTTCAAAAGCTTAGCCACACAGAGATTTTGGTAGGTTGGGCTAAGGGATCATTTTTCCCTTAGAGACTGTCAAAGCCGATTATATTAATCTGTGCAAATGTTACGTTACGCCTCATTGCTCGGGGTACTAGGGCACCAGGGACGCGAGTAGGTTGTAATAAGTCGACTCGAGGGCAGGCACGTCTGATTCAGACGATGAAGTTTTGCGCAGAGCTTGAAAGTTATCAAAGGACACTTGGGTATTCCAGACATCCTACATTATGATATATCAGCCACATGTTTAGTACAATTTATTAGTATTTTTATGACGACTTGCTTTCGAGAGGCTTTGTATTTTGATTTATTGCATAATTCCATTTTGTATAGAAATTTTATTTGTTAACGAAATATTTTGATGAAATCTACATCAAAAAGGTTTAGATTGATGAATAGTTTGGATAAATGGGGTTAAAAGCTAATAAACTAATCTGATGAATGTATAACCTCTGTGGCTCAGGGATAACGAAGTTGCCTTCCCTGGTTCGACCCCAGCCTAGCCATGACGGACAGCCAGCCTATATTCCCAGACAAGTACTGTCCCAGGACATTCAAATGTAGAATAAATGGGTATCTCTTGAATAGGCATGTAACGTTCTCGTCTTCATCGTCTCTTACCATCAGGTGAGATGGTCTACTTCAACATTTAGTAAAAAAAGACTGTTTCACATTGGCTAGGGTCTTGGATGTTATTAATACATGTACATATTTACATACAAAAAATCAAGTGTTAGTATCTGACACAAGTTCTTTTGCGACGAAGCGGTTCACAACTGTGCGTAACTAGCTCAATCTGAGTGATTTAAATAAATAATAAATAAATAAATATAATGACATGTGTGCCGAATGACATCCGATCGATGGGCCCAGAAGGTCACTCTATGGTTCCCTGATGGACGTAGGCGGAGGGGTAGACCGCGAACGAGATGGCGAGACGATATCCAAAAGTTCTTGGCGAACTGGCAGCAGGCAGCGTTAGATAGAGATCAGTGGAAAAAAGAAGGGGAGGCCTTTGCCCAGCAGTGGGAAACTTAACAGGCTATAAAAAAAAATATAAAGGAACATATTTTATATAGATAAACATACAAGACCCAGGGGTCAATCAGAAAAAGATCGTTTCCATCATTATGACCTGACCGGGGATCGAACCCGGGAACGCTCGTGTCGCAGGCTGACGTCTTAACCGCTGCGCCATGGAGCTCGCCAATTTGTTCCTATATATTAATATAATTCCTAACAATATTCATTATATTGTTATCTATGTAAAAACCAATAGCTAATAATAAGGTTTTTATGCTTCCTAACTCAGTTGCTGAAACTATTAATTTCTCCTTTATGAATTTACTAATTTCATAATTATTATTCCTAGTCAGTTCTTCATCAGGGATGAATTCCGAGCTTATCGCCGCTTCCGGACCCCATTTACGGTGAATGATTTAAAACTGGACGTGGTCAGAGAACGAATACGTCCTACACCGAGATATAAAGTCCATTTAAATTAAACGCAAATCATAACTTTGTGTTTGTTAATGATTATTAATATCCTAATCCTAACTAACATTATAAATAGGAGGAATATAATAGAACAGGACCACTCCAAGTCTTCCCGTGGATGTCGTAGAAGGCGACTTAGGAAATACAAGCTAAACAAACCTCATAAACATTTGTGAGACCTCTCCAACCCATCTGGCCAGCGTGGAGTGTAGGTCAAGTCCTCTGGCTGCTCTGGCCAAGTATGGCTCTAGTAGTACAGAAAGGGTCGTGCTCCTGTAGTGGAGACTAAAAAGGACCTGATGGTGATGAATATTGATGATGATGAAGGACCTGATGATGATAAAACGAAAGTGAGTTTGTTTGTTACGCTTTCACGATGTAACTAATGAACCGATCATAATGACATTTTGCATACACGTCATCTGGGGTACGGAGAAGGACATAGGGTACATTTTATCCCGGGAAAAAGTACTGTTCCCGAGGGATCGACATTGAGCAAATCCAGTCCTTAAATCTTATGTTCAACGCAAAATATAGACTTTTTACAAACATATCAACCAGATTTAAATAAAATCACCTTAATACGCGAAAAAATCAGAAACCATATCAACCAGATTGAGCTAGCCCCAAAGTAAGTTCGAAAATACATGTATTAAAATAATAAATATCAAAGACCCAGGTCAATCTGAAAAAGATCATTTTATTGTTGTAGCGGTAACAGAAATACATCATCTGTAAAAATTTCAACTGTCTAACTACCACGGTTCATCAGTCTGGTGACAGATGAACAGACAGACAGCGGAGTGATATTAATATGGTCCCGTTTTTACCCTTTGGGTACGGGACCCTAGAAACGAAGCGAGAAGACGAAAGGCAAAGGACCATGTATGAACGATATGGCAGACAACAGAGGGGATAAGTGTATGGCTGAAAATAGAGAGAAATGGAAAATAATCCAACGCCAATGAAACTGCTATTAAATTGGATACAGTACAGAGCAATACAAACAATACTTCCTTGACATTTCCATCCATTTTTTATTACAGACGCATAACTGTAAAAACGCTATCATCCCGCTCTCAACAATAACGTTTGAAGTGAAGCGTAGCATCGTAAAGCCACTTCAGAGACGAGAGTTTGTACATATAACGTGTTGCGTAGATACAGCATTAATAAAATAATAAACAAAAATACTTCACATTGATGTGGTCTTGGTTATAATAATATACACAACATTTCATGATTATGACACTTTTTCCGGGAAGAAAGGTAGCATTTGTCCTTCTCCATTCCCCAGAGAACTTGTACGCAAAAGAATCATGGCGAACGCCCATACATCGAATGTACAGAAAAAAAAAATAGAAGATAAATTATATAGCAGTATTGAGGTTTCCTTACTAGTAATATGTCTGCATAATAGAAATATTTTTAAACCCCCGTTTTTATAAAATATTTCACAATAAAAGTTATAGCCTTATTGCCATTTTCTTTTGCCTAAAAAAGTTCACAATGGTTGTCAAACTGACTGTTTGTTGTAGATCTGTCACTCAGAACTGTCAAGTCAATGAGAAAATGTCAGTCGGATTGACAGATTTTTATTTTAATTTTAGCGGATGGTTGCCTGCTTGCGTGGTGTTGCCATAAACTAATATATTTTAACGTGTCAGTAGCGGGTAGTGTTCGGATATTAAGTCAAAAATTATTAATATGCGTTCAGATATCGAATAAAAAATCAGTATATAAATAAATAAATATCTTTTTTTCCCGTCTTTAAAAAATATTCTGATTAATTCAAGTTGTTGACCAGAGCCGTAGTAATCATATAAAAAATATTTCACCTTCTCTTTTTTTTAAATTTAATTTGTACAAATTTCGCCATGATTCTTTCATAATGATCGGTACTGTAGTTACGGCGTCAAAGCGTAACAAACAAACAAATTCACTTTGGCATTTATAATATTAGTAAGAATAAGGATAAGTTAGGATTTTATATTGCCATCAGATTAATTTTTACGTGCATATTCAACTTAATCGAACACCAGCCCCCGTAGCATGGCTACTATCTACAGCTCACGCCAAAGATAGATAAAAAAGCAGCCTACTTAAAATTTATCGAAGCCCACCAATGAAAACGTAGTATTTATCTCATACGATTCGTAGCACGCATGCAGTCTAGAAACATTATTCATATTTCAAACACGAAACTACAAATAAAAAATTAAAACCTCGTATGATTAAAGAAAACGAACGTATTAGACATAATTTATAAAATACCTAGTGATATTTACTTAAAAACTAAATATATTTGGGTTTATTTTTATTCAATATGGAAATAACGGAATGTAAATCGTGTACCAACCAAACGCAAACAACCACTTTACACTGACAGTACACATCTGTCATTAATCTGTCGGTAAAATGGTTCTTTCCGTTTGAGTTTTCGTTTCTCACGCAAGATGGCGTACTAGTATCGGGCTTTTATTTTCGTAAAAATCTGGTTTTTGTACTGTACATTAAAATATTATACTCAATATAGGTGTCTGACAGCTTGTAACTACGCAAAACAAAATATTTTGATTGTTTTATCACTTTAATGTTCGAAATGCGTATGAAACATATTTTATCTAGGCTTTGCTAATCCCCGATAAATTTATGCGATTTCAAGGTACCAACCTCGATTTTGCCTGCATTTGTCTATCGCGAGCTGTCAAACCCATGCTCGCAAGACGCGCACCCCGCGACTTGTAACGTATTTATGAATGAAATTTGACATTATTTAACGCGTGTGCCATGCTCGCTGGGTTAAAAGACGCAAAACGCGATATTTTGTCTTTTTATCAACGGAGACAGTGAGCCATGCTACGGGGGCAGGGAAGACGTTTAAAAACTTGCAGGAATTGATTACTGACACACGAGACACTCTGGGATAACGGAAACAAATATGAGCTTGTAAAAAATATACTACATATTGAAATCATAAAAGTCATTCTTTGCTGGATACGGAAAGTCGAATGCAGGCAAATAAAATTAGTTGTTTCCATTTTTTCATCTGACGCCCGCCGGCAGCTTTCAGGCAATCGACCGCACCGGAACCGGACATCTGATCCGGACAGCCTTTCAAACTGAAATCCTATTTGCCTGTTCGACGTGAACTGCTCCGCGGCTCTGCAATCCTAGTATTTAAATGTTGGCAATTGTAAAACGTCAGTGATAGTTTCCTTTTTTATTTTGTGTGGAAAAGCAAAGGCGCACCGGAACCGGACATCTGATCCGGACAGCCTTTCAAACTGAAATCCTATTTGCCTGTTCGACGTGAACTGCTCCGCGGCTCTGCAATCCTAGTATTTAAATGTTGGCAATTGTAAAACGTCAGTGATAGTTTCCTTTTTTATTTTGTGTGGAAAAGCAAAGGCTATTGCATCTAAACAAAGGATAACATTTTTAAAATTCGAAAGACTGATTTTTTTTAAACGAAAGTCAAAAATTATGGGTGTTCAAGCGTTCAGCTGTCGGGGAGTGCGTGTATGAGAGAGGCAAGGTTCTTAGCTATAGTTGGTGGAAATGGAAACACACTGAGCATCCAGGATCGAAATTATCCAATATGGTAGGTTTTACCTCAATTTAGGGGTCAAGTGCAATCGCTTGATATGCCAATCCATGAGAGAAAATTCTATATTCAGTATGCTAAGTTTAATTTAAAAATATATATGTATACGGACAAATCACACAGATTGAGGTAGCCCCAAAATAAGTTCGAAACATCATAACAGGTTCATATATAGATAAACATCCTCGTGGATGTTATTATCCATATTTTGATGACCTGGGTCGTCCCAATCCAATCAAAAAAAAAAATTTTCCATCTTGACCTTAGCGGAGGTAGAACCCAAGACCTACGTTGTGATAGCCTGGACTGATGACCACTAGGCACAGAGGTAGGTATATGGAAGGTCAGGCTGGAATAACGTATCAAACATGGATTACATAAATATAAATATATATATACGGACAAATCACACAGATTGAGCTAGCCCCAAAGTAAGTTCGAGACTTGTGTTATGGGACACTAACTCAACGATACTATATTTTATAACAAATACATATATAGATACACATCCAAGACCCAGGCCAATCTGAAAAAGATCATTTTTCCATCTTGACCTGGCCGGGGATCGAACCCGGTCACCCCGTGTCGCAGGCTGGCGTGTTGACCGCTGCGCCACGGAGCTAGACTATTACACTTTTATATGTGCGTAAAGAAATCAATCAAAACATCGCAAAAAAATTTAGGGTATGGAACTCAAACAAGCTCCCGACCTCCTTAATCATGGGCCATTTAAGGATATTCAACTCTTAATCCGTACTTTAAAATTGAGATTAACACCGAAGATCGACGCGGGCTCATTTGTCACCCGCGGTCTGAACGCAGCGGGTATAAATCATCCCGTGACACTATTTATGGAGATAACTTTACATTTTCCTGCCGTTTCAAGAGTGAATGATATTTTTTAACGTAATCTTTACCGGTTTAGGATATCTTAAGGTATAAAAGCACTGATATAATGAGTGGTATGTATAAAAAAACTGCCTATTTTTTGTCTTTGGAACTTTACACATTTTACACATAATTATTAATATAAACGGGAGTTAGCACTTTTATTATTTATTTCTTCTACACTTTTAAGGACTTACATCCATCGTGGTATCGATATCGCTGCACGCATGTACATATAACAGATATGTAGTAATACTTAGTTTTAAATACATAAATAGAGTATATGCCCGTATAGGTAGCTACTCTAAATAATGTATGCACGTTGTAGTCCACAACACTTTTAACTAAGTAGTATAAATTTAGACCCACCTTACCAGGGGTATGGTCGGTGGAATGGTGGATCCGCAGCGGTATGTCTGCGAGCTAAACCCCGTTTTTATTATGCGCAGCATCTTAAAAAATCTCAATACCGGTTTAACACAGGATTACAGAACAAACATTTATCATCCATAATGACGTAACAGAGAATTTCTGTTTGTAAGCACTGTTTATTGTACTTATATGTTTAGTATATTATGTGACCCAGCTCTTTGATCAAAGTAAATTCAGTAGAGATCTCCAGACATGATATGTAGATGTCGGGAGAAATCCGAAAGGCTGACTCGTACCTCGCTCGACCAAAGTTTTGTACAAGACTTGAATTATGTTTTTTAGCAAATATTTGTTTGTTAAACCTTGGTAACATTCATGTTCTAAAACAAGTTTTTAAAATAAAAAAAATACTGCCTTCACAAAAAAAAATATAATTTAAGGAGAACGTAAGGATTCTTACGTCTGAATCTGTTGAGCCATTTAAAGGTTTCGGTGGATAGACACTCGCATATATACTTACATTATAGTCCTTTAAACAATAAAGTAAAATAAACTTCCTTTTAGGGCAGCCGTATAAAAACACAGGTAAATGCAAATCCACAACCATATTTACCGTGACTGCTCTTCCAGCTGAGCTGACGTGACAACAGTTAAATTTCTTCATCACATAGTACCCCAAACAGAATTTGCACATTTAAAGCTTTCCGCCGTCTTACCGCGTAACCGTGTAACGAAATCAAATTGTAAGCCCGTTTGAAATTCATCCCCTCACAAACATTTTCCAGAAACATTTTCTGGCCTAATTAAATGAGAAAGGGCGCGATATTGAATATGTTCCCTTCGGAATTAAACAGCTGCTGCCGGTAGGTACATTTCGCTCCCCGTAAGAGTGCATACGACACTCTCCTACGGCCCGCGAGCGCTCATGTGAGAAAATGAAAACTCAGGTCACTGACTCTGTTCAATGGAACACTTTTAAGAAGAATATTGATGCCGCGTCTGTACATTTAAAGGATATAAACCAGTTTTCTATGGACGTAGTCGTTACTGATATCGATTTTCTTTAATCTTCGGTTGGTCCGCAGACGAGATGGTTTGAAGCCTGCGGTGCGCTTTCTGGCTTTTACTTCTCCCTTTAGCACGGTGTTCGGCTTCCTTGATGGTAAGACGATATCAAAAATATTCAAAATGCCACACTAAATTAACGACTGTAATATTTTCAAAGCTAATAAAACAAAAAATAAGAAGAACGTTGCAACTGCATTTCTTCCCTAGTAAGTCGTAAGTATAATTCGATTATTTGGCAAGGGATCCACCTGCCAAATGTGCTAAGCAATGGATTGGAATCTTTTATCCCATAAAAATAAATTCGAATGATGGTGATATGTATAATTAAATTATGATTCAATACAATAGCCATAAATGATAATTAGCAATACACAGGACCCTCAAGAATCTGACCCGTTAGTATAAAGTCATGCGTGTACTCTGGCTCATATGAAACGGAAAAATATAGTTACACGAGCGAAATGTGAAAAATCCGATGCGGGCCGCGTAATATTCGATTCAGCAACTATTAGACGAGCGTTGGCAGGCGAGAAATTCCTTGCAGTAAATCATCTCTGCGAGCCGAGCCGAAATGAGGGTTACATAAAAATGCTACGGTTAGCAAAATCAACCTTTATGCTCAACTTGTTTCTATTGAAGTAACGAGAGTTTGGTCATCTTGACGGTGAAACATGATTCGGGAATGATTTAGGATATCCTCATGAGTTTAATACGATATTATTAAATCATCCATGTATTAGGGGTTCAATATTCCAACTATAGAAAAAACAGACATCACCAGCATAATATTCGAATCAGCAACTATTACATGAGCGCTGGCAGGCGAGAAATTCCTTGCAGTAAATCATCTTTATGAGCTGATCCGGGTTTAGGGGTCAACAGAAATGCTAGGATTAGCAGAATCGACCTTTGTTCCAATCAAAGTAGGGATTGTTTGTCCTCAATGTGTGTTATTTAGTTAATGCTGGTGGCTGACACTAATATAAATTTATTCATGGATGATTAAAACTTAGTGTAGGCCAAATCCTCTGTCTGCCCTGGCCAAGTATGGCTCCGGTAGTACAGAAATGGTCATGTCATGCTCCTGTAGTGGAGACTAAAAAGACCTGATGATGATGATGGTTGGAACTTGGAACATGAAACTGTAGTGGTCTATACTCTATGGCTCAGTTGATAATTTAAGTAATGTTACTAAGGGTCGTTAGTTCTTATCCTGGTCCGCTTATCACTAATTTTAATACATTATTTTGTATGTCTCTACTAAAAGAAACAATGTGCTACATTTAGTTTTTTAAGTAATAAATAAATGAGACAGATAGAGAACTCAATGGTTAATACAAGTCGAACGAATCCGGGTTTTAAATCTTTTGGTTAAGGGTTGCGTTCTCGGAAAACTGGACCACTTCCGTAACAATTTACGTTTGGCATCCAATATAAACAAATCTCTGAGCCATGATCGAGCAGTGAAATGCATAAGCATCGTAAAATTGTTGACAATGACCGTCAACATTGTGCGAGACAGGTCTATTTCTTCGAATCTTTAGTTTCACAGAATCTCTTTTTACCGCCTCAGATCGGCTCTGCTCGTTTGTATCAATTAGGAACCCTGAATCGACGATAGCTCCTCACTCGTCTTTATTTTTACCATAGCTGTTCTATCTTTCTTAGAGTCTCTGTCCTCACTAGCTTTGCTAGCATTTTTCTAATTAGAACGTGTGAATCTCAACTCGAATATCAACAGTTAGTTCTGCACGCGACGATTATTTTTGCGTGACTGATCTATCTTGGTTCAAGTCTATGGCCTCACTGTAAACTCTTTCCGGCGTCTCAGCTCGCTTCGCTAGTTTGTTTCAATCAGGACGCGTGAATCGACAGTTAGCTCCACAATCGACAACTCTTTTAAACTGCAGCGTTCGGGACTTTATTTTCTGATTGAAGACTTGGCGTGATTCTTTTTTCAAACTTTTTACTTTTATCTCAACGATCTTTACAGGCGAAAAATGTCTTTCGAAAATAAATAGATGTCTAAGTGATATTGTAATCTAAAATGAAAATAAAGGTTTCCTCTGTTTAACTCAAAATTTTACGTGCAGTTCAAAATGTAGTTCTTATTCTAAAACTCGCCAAAAAAGTCGTCGACAAAAATAATCCAAAATTAAACAAAACAAACGAGGAGTTATTATTTAGCCACATCAATTTTATCATAATGGAAAATACAAGCACCTTTACGTTACAAAAACAAAAGGAAATTGAGTACCTCGTTTCATCAAGTTAATAAAAACAAATCACAATAAGGCGAATTCCTTGTACCAGGGGCGCAGAAATGGCGAGCATGTACGCCGCGGGCAAAGGTTGACTGGTATTATTTATCGAGAGCATTTCACCTGTGGGCCTTTCTCTCGCGAACCTCCTTCATACATGTGCGACCCCAATAAAATCACCATTTTTATAACCTGTTCACGGGCCATAACCTCCGCCACCCTTTATTTAATGCCGGCGCAAAACTCAGATTTACGACCTCTATAAGAAGTTCCATTGTTATATTCACCTAGGTGGAACTCCTTTGGAGTAAACTGATCCTTGATTTAATATTACGACGTAATACATTGTATGAAATGGAGTCTTAAAAACTCTCTATCAAAATGGCTTAACATTGTTACAAAGTAAACTGAGGACTAACCCGATAATATTACATAGCTGAAAAAAGTATTGGCTCGATATATTTTTATTACTAAGCTCAAACAACGAAGTCAATTAGGTACTTACTCAGTTTAGCGTTTACAGTATCTATTCAACCGTTATCTTGATGATAACATGTCGCACTTACCTGAAACAATAAAAAATAATATCAGTTAGACACAAGCCTAGACTTCATTTATTTTAGTGTACCATACATATACAATTGGCACGAATTTTGCACTTCCCAAGAATCTTTGCAATGTACAATGCAATCAAAATTAATGTGTAATGGTAAGAAAATACCGCTTATTGAGGAGCCCGATGCCCAGTGGTCGTGAACATTAATAACGCTTACGTAAGTTAAGCAACCCTGGGCGCAGTCCCTACTGTGATAGGTGACCGCAAATGGTACAAACATTCTATAAACCTCATGTACCTTCATTCCAAACATTTATTATTACCTAGACAAAAAAACACCAGTTAATTCAACAAGTACAGTCACAAGCATTACAATGAAACACATCGGTTCTTAAGTCAATGTGATAAGGTCTAAACAGAAATACAATTGTATAACATATTAATGCTTGTGACTGTACCCGAAAGGCATTAGCATAAACACACAATGGCCAGCCAAATGCATAATGAGTTCGGTTTTGTTCGCGAAAACATCATTACCATATCGTTTTGCGAAAATGAATTCGTTTAAAAATTAGTTTGGCAAAAAAATTTGATTGATGGCAGAAGTTTTTTAGTCTAAAGTTTTTAATTTTAAAGCAATATCATGCCTTAAACAGATCTTAATTACTTTTTAATATTAAAAAAGATCGTGGCTAGAAACTTATACATTCTCTGAGATACAGACCCATACCGTCTAGTTCAGGGATGGTCTTCCAGATGGGATGGCTTCGATTTGTCCTAATATCTGTATTCACTGTAATACCTACAAATTTAAATGTGTTGGCAACGTAGGTTGGCAAACATATTTTATTTATTCAATAATTTACATACAGACTTAGCAGTATAGACCGAAATCAGTTGGTTTGTAAGTATGAATGCAGGTAATGCATATAAACCAACTAACAAACAAACAATATATAATAATAGTAATGGCAGTATAATGGGTACTTTTGGTTCAGGGACGATGCGGGGCGGTCTTTTCGATTGATGATTTTTTGTACCATGAAATTAATAGTTTTCAAAATAAATTGTATTAATTCTATATTAATTTTAAAATAAACAAACAATATAATAAAAAAATAATTGTCGCTCAAAGATACATTTGTCATCATCATCATTTTCGGGTCCTTAGTAGTTTCACACCCCGAGCGATTCTAATTTCAGCCCACTGCTGGGCATAGACCTCCCTTTTTTACGCTAATTTCATAGGACCTATGCTAGTCTTATATCATGTTTTACACATAGCAAAATAATGTCATCTGACCAGAGGGCTGGTGGGTTACCGACTGCATTTATTACATCTGTCAATAACGTTTAAATTTACGTCATAGTTATAATTTTAATACTGAACTTCATATACATTATTATCATCATGAATAGTTATACATAGGACACATACGTATGCAAAATAAAGCATGTATTATAGGACACTACTCTATATTTATTAATTATGGAAATTGACCACACGTAACGTTCATTAAGCGGGTACCGCGCGAACGAAAAACGTCGCTACTGCGCAAGCCATTAGGCTGGCAGAACCATTCGGTGATTACGAAAAAAGAAGAAAAGTCTTAATATTTTCATATTTCTATCTTTATAAAACAAATAAGATAAGGGGCGACCTCCGAGACGTACATATAAATATTGTCATGTGGGAATTATTGTTTTAGATGTAAAAATTACAAAGTTTTCGAAGAAAAATGCTTTTAGATATCATACCACATACATATAATTTTTAAATTCCATATGTATCTGTTTTAAATTCCAACAAGGGGACGATCTTGTTCAAGGATTGATCTAAATTATACAAATACTTTTCATGTTTTTAATTAATTCAGCGCATAGTACTAGTGATTTAAAACCCGTCAATTTTCACAATTTCGTATCTGTAGGTATTTTGTTAATCAATATCAAATAGACATTACACGGTAAAACCAAACAAACTACTTACTATTCAAGAGAAATACCAGGATCACAGAAACTTCAAGGAGCTGAATAGAAAAACAAACCAACCAGTGATCCCGAGGACTTCGATATTAAGTAACTCTCAAACGACCGGCTGGCAAAGATAAACGACATTTCAATCTGAATTGATGTATAAAAATATAACTCTGAACTGGCAAAGTTAGCTAACTTTAAAGGTCGCATCAACTCGGATCCCGGATGAGGTTTTAAAGACGCAGATCAAGTTAGTTGGCGGCAAATCAGCAATCAACTAGGATTTGGGTAATTTCATTGACGAACAGCTCGGCTTTTACGTACAGTCCATTAGTCTCGACTTAGTTATGTAAACTTAGTAAAACGCGAAGGAATAACATTTAGTACGTACAGCGGTAACTCACAAGTTTCTATGGCATACTAAAAATACCTAGAATAGGTATTTTTTGTACGATGTAAAATTTTAGATAAATCGGAGCCATTTAAAAACTTTCTTTTCAATTTTATTTTGAAGACACAGAGAACTTATAAATCAATTGTCTTTTCTTAATTGGTTTTTTTTTTAATGTATATTTGACGGCAAAAGAGCAGATGGATTATATAGCAATACACAATCACGAATCACTAGTAATAAATACAATAGAATTAATATGAAATTAAAAAAAAAATGTTTAAATTGTTTAATTTCTTAATGTTAATCGAATATGTAGACCTAGACTTCATCCTTATCATCATCATATTAGCCGCAAAGCCTCTCCTAAGGATTTCAAAAATGACCGGTTGGAAACGGCTTGCATCCAGCGTTTACAAGGTATTTAGCATTCTACTAAATTATAGAATATATTGCTGTCTCGCTCTCTTCCGTCTGTCTGTGCTTATCACGATTCCATAGTATAAATATATTTAAACAGTGCCAACCATTGTAAAAGCAGTGAAAAATAAAAGTGTCAAACATTATACATTGTTTGTGTAAATCAGTCACCCTCTACACACTCAATTCATAACACAAGGAACTATATGAAAAAATTAAAAGCCAAAATAATTCTCTTAAAAAAAATAACCATGCTGGTATGGTAGAAAAGAAAAAAGCGTAGATGTACCAGCTGCTTTTCTTCCCGCGCAGAACGAGGGATTGGGCTAAAATTAATAGGCGATGCGGCTAGCAACCCATCACTATATTGATTCCGTTTTCCATCTACACGCCCTCCAACATGCTAAACGTCATAAGGTCTTATAAACCTATGCTCTGTCTACCTCGTAAGGGAAAAAGACGATACTATAAAAAATAACCTGAATTTTGTGCTCAAAATGAGCGTATAAATTGTCTTAAAAGCTTTTCACGCATTTCGCCTGGGGTGTTCTTAAATGCAATGTCGGGTAGGTTTATAATGTGCCCCTCAAGGGAAGTCTAAAATAATTCGCATACGAAACTCGATCCACTCGTTCCGAATATTACTCATTTTCCAATTTCGTCACACGTGCAAAAAATGTTTTGCTGACTCGAGCATCTTTTGAAAAAGGTAAGCTTGACAATATTAGCTCTTAGGTCTTATGACGCTAGGCTTCGTCTATCCCGTATGGGATTAAGACGTAATAAATATAAATAGTGTAAGAAAAACCTACATGTACGTCGAGTTATATTACTTTGCGTGTATCCGCTACCAGTACCACATAGTAATTTAACTCACAGTGCATGTTTGACTTTCACTAATTAATAATCCTCTCTAACCCGTCTGGCCAGTGAGGAGAGTGTAGGCCAAATCCTCTGTCTGCTCTAGCCAAGTATGGCTCCGATAGTACAGAGAGGGTCATGCTCCTGCAGTGAAGACTAAAAAGACCTGATGATGATGATGATGATAAATTAATAATCACCTCTAGTAGCAGTAGTCCGGTTGTTAGGCCGATTGACCAAACTACTGCAACTTTTCAGTTGCGATAGTTCCGTTCTAACATAGCACCGAACTCATACAAAAATCTATGTAAATTAGTGGGATTTGCTACTACACATCAATATAGTTTTCATTTCATATCAGCCCTTCAGTTTTCATATCTTACGCTGCTGAGCATAGGATTTTCGCTTACGCCACACACCTCAGTCCTGTGCCTCTCTGATCCAGTTCGACCCACGACCTTAACTATGTCGTCAACCCATGTCATAGCTGGAGGACATTGAATTAGAAAAAATATGGAAGCGTAACTCTCATATAACTAACGATTCAATATAAGTGCCATTTACGCAAACAAACTTAACTCATACCTTGCTCGCTACGATAAGTTACTCCAATCTCACTATTCCGTCTTTCCTTGCGATTCCTGCACCACTTTACTACACAAGAAGTATTTTTTTTCTAAATTCGTTTTTATTGCGCCGATGTTCACAAAAAATAAGTCGTTAAATGCTTTTATCGACGCGTCCTTTTGTCACGGAGCGCGCGGCAGACTAGTTCGCGAAAAAATCTACTTCTTAAGCCCCGTCCGCTTTCAGCTACTTTGCGTGGTGTCAATTTTTGAGCGCAATGCTGTTTCCATAGTTTTTATAATTCAATGCTGGACGACCTTCTCACCTGTTTTCTTGTTTTCATAAACGTACTCAATCAAAAATATATCGGTCTTATCCGAGCGTATTCTCGATTGCAGTCAACGCCCGATAAAAATCTATGAAAATTTTATGAAATTCTTAACACCAGATGGCAGCACTGCATAGCAGGATCATTGGATAATATTTAACAAGCAGCAACAACTGACGCATTGTTGGCCAATAACAGCTTCCCGCACCCGATGCCTCAGTGCTGCCATCAATTATTTCGGAAAACCCTCATTCCTAAATCAGAATTGATATAATAATGGTTGAACTACAGTCTATTCACCGTGGACTTGTGATCGAATATCATGCCTCATTCTTCTTTTTTTCGAGTTGTAATCGTAATGTCTGTGACTTAATAAATTTTGCCCAATATGAGATCACGGGCGGCCAAATTCCGACAACTGAACCTGTTAACACCACTCCCAAACGAATTAAAAAGACACCATTGCAGAAATTTGGGAAAAAACGGATGTAGCTACGTCACGGATGGAATTTTAACGAGCGTTTTCGTGCATTGCATGCATCCTCTGATTTTGACGAAGTCGATTTGAGAATTTCTGGCGTCAAGCAAAATTTATATTACACTAGCCTTCGCCCGCGGCTTCGCCCGCGTCTGTCGATCCCTCGGGAATAGTACTTTTTCCCGGGATAAAAAGTAGCCTATGTCCTTCTCCGTACTCCAAAGAACTTATGCAAAATTTCATGATGATCGGTTCTGTAGTTACGGCGTGAAACGTTACAAACAAACAAACTCACTTTCGCATTTATAATATTAGTAAGGAGTAAGGATTATTTTCATTTGGCAATTGCCAGATGAATGCTTTATCCTATACCGATATGCATGATTTTTTCACTAGTACAGGAAATTGAATCAAATCTTATGGAAATACATAAAATCCGGTTCCTGGTTAATTTTGCACAATGGCAGTCGCCTAGACGGCAGATGCCTTTAGCTAGTTCGAAAAATCTGCCACAAGTGTAAGCCTACACAACATTTTTACTTAATACACAAAAATCATTTTGAACGACCATACAGTTACCGGTTTATATCTAAATTCACATTCTATCCCTCAAGGTGTAGACAGAGCCTATAATTCACAATTATCTTAATCTTCGCCCTAGCACACGAAATACTGAACCTGCCAACACACGAACGAAAAAAAAAAGATATCATTGCGAAAATTGTCGATACGTTACGGAGAGAATTTTAACGAGCGTTTTCGCGCATTGCTTTCTCTTATTTTGACGTGACGTCGATTTGGAAATTGCCCGCGTCAAACCTAATTTATATTCCAATATTTTCATTCGACTGCTGCCGGCTGTAGAAATTATTCTCTGATTGATATTTCATATCGGTTTGCATGATTTGTTGTATTCTCTGAGGGTATTTATGACAGCTAAAACGTTGGAATTATTCGAATAAACAAGTTTGGAAACAGAATTACGAAGTTTTATTCTATAAGTTTATTAGTCATTAACCGGTTGTGTCGAGTATATACATATATATGCGATGTCTAATGTCTATATTATTGAAATGAACTTGTAGCTAATACAGTTAAAAAGCTGTAACATAATAAGTGTGCTTAGATTCTTAAGAGCCCGCCATATGCCAGGCGGCGTGGCGGTACAAACGCGGATGGTCTAAACGCGTTGGCTACTTTGGATATTTTCGTTTTTAGGAATATTCAAGGGTTATTCGAAAAAGAAAAGCATATGATGGCTGCCTTATCTTTAATGCAATAATAATCAAAAGTTTCAAGGTTAATTTTAATGTATTTAGTGAATAATAAATATACCGAGTAAATTAGACGTGATTTGGAGGCAACTTTGCAAAATATTTGCTAATGAAATAAACTCTAAAGACTAATGTAATAATAGATCATATCTGAGACAATTTAGGGCACTAGCGATAAAATATATACACAAAAACATAGTCCTCCATTCTCAAGCAGCTGGGCAAAATCAGGTTATTTACCTACCTTCCTCGTACGTGGTCTAACTACATAACGAAAACTACACGTGAATCATTTATTACTGAGTGCTCATCAGAGCGTTCGGAAGCGATAATTAAAAAACTTTCTAGACTATTTCAACGAGCACCTCTCGCACTTTCTTCAATCCTGGTACGTGTACGGAAACTCCGGCCATTTGAATCTCTTTGCTAGCTTTTTATTGCTCTAGAAAAATGTCTTTCTCGGCGCTTTTTTTCGTACATGTGACGACATTAGGCCGTAAAATAACTACTAAAAATCGTCCAGTTTGCACAAGATCTGTATAAAAGGCATTTTTTATTTTTTTTATGCGAGAGGTTTGAGGTAGTATGAAAAAGATGACTACAATTAGAAATATATTAAACTTTATATTTATGAGTACGAGTTGTCACGTATGTTTGAAATTTTGAATGGACCTAAAACTAGACAATTTAATCAGTCGATCTCTAGATTTTACGAGTACGCATCCGCCTGAAACACTGTCAAGAAATTCGCAAGTTCGTATTACTCTTTCTGCCTTTTCACAACAGACATATATTTTTAAATTCGTTAAGTAAATCGTGACACAAAAACTTGACAGTTACATACTCGTCAAAACTATCAAAGAAGCATTTATCATCCAGCATTTTCGATCTGACATGATTCACAGACATGACCCCAAAATGTTCATTTGTCCATCCCTCCGTCTGTCTATAGAACCGTTATAAGTAGAGATTTGTTTTTTTACAGAATTTGTATATCTATTGCCGCCAAAATAACAATTAAAAAAAACTAAAATTAAGTGCCCATGCCCCATATTATATGGTCGTCCGGAACCCTTGGTGCCAGACTTGACCGATTATATTTTTTCCTCAATATTAGATAAAAAAAACTGTCAAATCCACACATCCCAATTACCAGGAGAGCATAAAGCGCGAGCTGTCAACAAATACGCGAGTTCGCGTTTTTCGTTTGACAGCAGCACCACTTCACGCCCCTCCATTGCTTTTAACAAAATAAACACCAAGTAAGTGCTTCGCTTAGCGACGACGCTTCTTATATTTGAGGCTCTTCGTAAACATGAATTAGCCGTATTCGACATTAAAATTCCGACATGAACATTATATTTTACATAACATCTTCATTTAATTATCATCACCATCACGGCAAATATGTCGCATTTAGGGCTTTACATACTAATAAGTCTTCGATCAAATAAGAATGGTAGATACACGATTCGCGCTCGAAAAGTGGCACCGGCAAAACAGCGCACTAACCGAGTTTCGGAGCTGTTTTGTCCACAGTTTCAATAAACCGCGCTAGCACTCACATCTCGCGATGACAAAGGTAAGGATTTTGGACAAAGGATTTTGCCGGTATTGAGCAAGGTGTTTGAAAAGATAATGCTTAAACAAATGCAGCTTTACTTTAAGAACCACAACATTTTCCATAGCCAACAATTTGGCTTTACTGGCGGAAAGTCGACCACCGATGCGGGAGTAGCCCTAATTACTCATATCTATAACGCATGGGAGAATTCACAGGATGCCATTGGTGCATTTTGTGATCTCTTAAAAGCATTTGATTGCGTTGATCATCAGACACTTTTGCTCAAGCTCCGGCAATACGGGTTTGAAAACAAGTCCATTGAATTAATAGAATCATATTTAAAAAATAGGCTTCAGACAGTCGAAATAAATTACACAAAGTCTAAAGGAACTAACTTAAAAATAGGTGTGCCCCAAGGATCCATTTTAGGCCCATTCCTTTTCTTAGTTTATGTCAACGACCTGCCTTATATGGTTGAAAAACAAGCGGGAATAGTGTTATTTGCGGATGACACGTCTCTAATATTCAAGTTGGACCGCGCTAGCGAAGACGTTCAAGCTACAAATAACACTCTATCTGCCATCTCAAATTGGTTCTCAGTCAACAATCTCTTGATGAATGCGCAAAAAACCCAATGCATTCGATTTACAGTCCCCAATGTGAGGCAGTCCAACGTTGACATACTAGTTGAAGGTAAAATACTAGACTTTCTAAATGATACCACCTTCTTAGGAATCACAATAGACTCTAAATTGCAATGGGGCGCTCATGTATCAAAACTTTCGAATAGACTTAGTTCCGCAGCATATGATGTTAGAAGGATTAGACAATTAACAGATGTGGCAACTGCTAGGCTTGTATATTTTAGCTATTTTCATAGTTTAATGTCATATGGATTACTTCTCTGGGGAAATGCAACCGACATTCAAACTATTTTTATATTACAAAAAAGGGCAATCCGTGCCATCTACGGCTTGAACTCAAGGGATTCGCTCAGAGATTTGTTCAAAGACATAAATATTTTAACGGTAGCCTCACAGTATATACTCGAGAACATAATGCACGTAAGGAAAAATATTTCGTCATTCAAAAAAAAATGTGATGTAAGAGATAGACCCTTGCGTAACGATCATAAATTATTTCTACCGCGGTATCGGCTTAGCAGAGTTAGTGATTCGTTCATGGGGAACTGTATACGTTTTTATAACAAGTTATCAAAACCAATCCTAGATATGCCTGATAGAAAATTCAAAGGTTATGTAAAACAGTTACTTTGTAAAAAGGCCTATTATAGTACTAAAGATTTCCTGAATGACAATAATATTGGGCTTGAGCTTGGCGCAGACACCTCGTAGTTTTGTATATATGACTATATATTTGGTACATTCGGTACAAAATATTTTTAAAAATGACATTATATAATTTCAATATTTTGACATATTTTTTTTATATTATTTTTTTAAACATATTTTTTTTAAATTCAATTTATAATGACTATAATAAGGACAATGTATACTCAGTCCACATACCTAGTTTTAAAGATAAACTAAAATTGTAAGTTGACGTCGATTGGAGAAAATGCGCTGTGCAGTTTGTTGGCGCTTCTTCTGCACTCCGCTTTGGAAGCGGCATTAAACTTATCCATAAGTAAATTACTGACGTCAACAATTCTCAGTTGAAAATATATGACAATTAATAAGTGTCCAAATGACCTATGTTAAATAAATGTATTTGAATTTGAATTTTTTTGAATTTTGGTACAGTGAAAAGATGCAAAAACTACGCATCAAAAGTGAAAAAGAAGATGGAGTTATACTTTCCTTATGTACCGTTTTTATGGTTGTTAGTATGCATGATGTTTGACTCGGGGACATTATTAAGGCTTCATTTTGTATGAGACTGTGTATCTACCATTATATTTGATCGAAGTGCTACTAGCTAGTGCAATAAGCGCTAAAGACTAATAGAACATATCTAAGAGATTTGGGACACTAGCGAACTGCTATCAGAAAGATTATTAATGCAGCTTTCAAGAAATGCAAGCTGACAAGAGTCGCGGGCAAAAACTAGTAATAAATAAAAAGAGGTGAGTATCTTTACTAACCCACTGCACAAAACACGAAACTCAGAACAAATTCGCTAATTATAGGATATTTTCATCTATTTTTAGATTTTACTTAAGATTTCACCATTTTCCCCAATCAACCGGTAAAACGTTTAAGGCCGTAAAAGGATATCAGTTTTCTCGAAAGATCCTTCAACTCGCACTTCCAAAACACGAAACACCAGTTAACAGGCAAACAGCTTCCCAAAATTCAATATAAAATCTGTTGTCAGTTTTAATGAAAGCCAACCGGGCCTTGTTTGACTAAACAATTAATAGGTACTTAGATCCAATAAATTCCCGGTTCCCGGCCCGCATTAATTCGGGAATGTTCACGAGGCGCGCAGATTTCGCGAGGAGGTGCCCTCGCCGGGGGCGCGTTCCTATAGCCAACTATAGTCGGAGGTATTGCAATTATTATATCCATACATTTTGCCTTTGTAAATATGGCTTTGATTCTCTGATCTTTACAGCTGGATTAAATCGTACTTTATCTGATATAAATGACAACAGTGATATGGTCATATTTGATACATGAGACCAGCCCCTGTAGCATGGCACGCGCGACAACGTTTATCGAATATCGCCATCTTGTTTCCCGTGATATCAAAGAGCGAGATGTGGATACTTTATCCCGCGATATAAACATTAATTTCTTTCTTTAGTTTTTATCATATTTTATTCCCTCCCAGTCTTTGAAGCCAAAAAAAAGAAAGGTTGGCATTATCATTATCATCATTTCGAGTAGGTGAATCGAGCATGCACAGATGTCAGAGTTTGTCAAAACCGCCTCTCGGCCCTTGACGTGGTTCCTTTAACGATTACCAGATGGCAGCCGGGACCAACGGCTTAACGTGCTTTCCGAAGCACGGAATCATCTTTATTATCAGGCAGACAATCAGGAAGCAACTAAACAAAGTATGCTTCCCGTGGGATCGAACCCACGACCCCCGAGAGTAGGCAGTTTAAGGTTGGCATAAGGTAGGATTGAGAACCTATGGCAGAAAAAAAGGGGAAGAAGACCGAAATGGTTATATTTTTCACATCTCTTACAGACGTCAAAAAATGAAACCAATGATAGTTTTAGATATTGCAATAGTTTTAAGCAGAGATGGGAAAGGACGAGAAGAAGCTGCCATATTCCAAGCCTTTCCTTAGCTAACAAACCAGCATAGAACATATTCTGACTATAAAAATGTTGTCGTAAGATCTTTCACAGCGACGTTCCATTTCACGAGCGAGCTACTGCAATCCTCGGGTTCGCGGCGAATTTGGCGACACATCGAGATTCCGGCGGCGGCCGCGATATTGAAGGCTTTGGAAGCGGGATTGGACGAAATAAATTCAGTTTCGCTATCGTAAAAACTAGAACAGAATTGCGAAAAAGGCAAGTACCTAATTCGAGTGTAAATTAGATTCATTGGGTCTTTGACGCACTTGACACTTTAATATTTAATGGAGAATGGTAAACAGAAAGTTGGATTCCCAATAGGACATAAAGACTGGGTCACTGGGGTAGAGGAGCACATTCGTTGAGTCCCAGTGTTACCGATTGGGCGATGATGACTCATCATTAGCCGCAGTATACGATTATAGTATGCTCTTCTATAAGCTTCCTGAAGTTGTATTACGTGCACTTCCTCTGTTTAAATAAAAATAAGACAGCCTACTTTAGAAAAGTTACTGGACCATTATAAACTTCGCCTGATAGCGCAATTACCAGGAACCCATAAGTTATCAGAGTATTTTTTGCCCATTATAGTACCTATGTCGGCTCTCAGACAATCTGTGATTTGCCCAGCAACGCCGATATCAGCCAAA
Source organism: Elegia similella (assembly GCA_947532085.1). NCBI lineage: Eukaryota > Metazoa > Arthropoda > Insecta > Lepidoptera > Pyralidae > Elegia > Elegia similella. Next base: position 3,511,003 of record OX383944.1, read on the forward strand.
TTTATTTTGTTATGATATTTTTATAGCTTATAAACATCTAAGAGACCTCTCCAACCCGTCTGGCCAGCGTGGAGAATGTAGGCCAAGTCCTCTGGCTGCTCTGGCCAAGTATGGCCCTAGTAGTACACAGAGGGTCGTGCTCCTGTAGTGGAGACTAAAAAGGACCTGATGATGATGATGATTTTTATAACAATGGTTTTATTTTTGGTATTTTTAAAATAATGAAGGTTTGTCATCAATTTGCTCTTACTATCACGTAGATGTTGCATCTGGTGGTGTACTCTGTCTCCGACCACGTCACGTCAATGATGTTGAGGAGATTCTGGTATGTATGGTCAATAACACAAGGGCCCCTTAAATTAGCAGGATCCAAGGTAATATACCAATTTGTGTAGTCAATTGTAGTGAGCCACACTCAAACAATCGGCCATTTGTCGAAAAACCCGATATCGGCACCCCACACGGTGGGTCAGTTGAGAAAAAAAACTTGACACCGACATTACTTGTGTTAGAATCCCCTAAAATTAGTAAAACAACATCCTATTATTTATTACACCTTACATAATTTATTTATAATATTATATAATATTTATTTATTCATTAAAAGAAACGCAATATAAGATGCATCTGGGCTGAGGTAACCACTTCCGGTCGGATGCAACTTGTCAATTGATTGTACGATTATTTGTGAAGAAATGATAATTTGACTTATGTTAATTATTTCGTAAAGCGCCTTAAATACTTATATTATGTCCATATTTATTAAATATTTATTAGAATAATATATTTTGGCATATCAAATACAAATAGTGACGTAATTGTTATACTTAGTTGTTAAGTTGATTTAAAAAAACATGTAACGGCTAGAATGAATGACAGATAGATTTTTGCATTCATTCTTGTCGCAACCTTGGAACTGTGAACACAGTTAAACTAATTTTGCGATTATTTCGCGATTTTATTGATCTCCCTGTTTCGAAATATCCTTCAGCTTATACTTGTATGTGAGTTACCGTAAATTCTTTTTCATGATTTTATTTTTCCATTTTTTTACCATGATTAATATACATATCCATACCAAATTACAGCTTTCTAATACTTATAGTCTCTGAGAACCGCGGACGGATACACATGATGAAACTATAAGGGTTCCTTGTCTACTACGGAACCCAAGATCACGTTTGTTGTATGGGAGCCCCCTTAAATATTTATTTTATTCTGTTTTTTAGTATTTGTTGTTATAGCGGCAATAGAAATACATAATCTGTTAAAACTTCAACTCCCTGGCTATCACGCTTCATGAGATACAGCCTGATGACAGACGGGCGGACAGACAGACAGACGGACGGCGGAGCCATATTAATAGGGTTCCGTTTTTACCCTTTGAGTATAGAACCTTAAAAACCCCCTTGATTTTTGATCTCGTACAAAGCATGCCTTAAACTTCGCGTATGATTACCAGGGTCCCATAAGTAAGCAGGATCCAAGTTACCAGAGCAATTTATCTAGTCCATTGTAGTGCGTCGCATTCAGACAATCGCCCATTTGCCGAGCATCGCCGATATCGGCCGCATTTATTTCGTTAAGATATTTCTTTATCTTGCGTCTCAAAGAGATTGCGCCTCCGAAATAAATCGGACCTCCTGCGGCCGCTTTAGTGAGTTACATTTTGCATACAAGCAATATTTTATTTTGTCCCTCTAAGTCCAGATCAATCAGTTTTTATCTAAATATAATTATCTGTATTGAGAGAAACTATAAAAGTTTTCTCACTCAGCAAGTCGTAAAAGCCATCAAGAAAGGCGCAATCTTTAAGAGAGTGTAATAACTTAAAACAACAAGGGATGTTGCAGAACTTTATTCATCCGAGTATGCAGATTTTTTACATCCGCGGGTAGATACGGAGGCGAATCTTGAAATATCTTACAAGAAACAAGGTATATATATGTGCTAACTGTAACCCCCGACTCCGTTTGCGTACATTTATATGGGGCCCACATCTTATCAAAACTGGAGAAAAAAAAATAAGTAGCATATCTTGTGTCCTGTACGTCTAAATGATTATCTACCAAGTTTCATAAAATGAATTTAAGAGTTATGGAGAAACATACATACATATAGACATAAATACACACAGAAAAAAAATTAAGTAATCATTTAGTTTCAGTGTTATGTATAGAGCAAATAAACATGATATCTCTGAAAACAAAGTACCTTACATGACCAACTCTTACAGATGTATTATTGGTATTGATATCTATCTATGGGTATGCTAACGTCAGAACCGCTTTCTATTACTTTTATCGTTCACGGGAATTCCCCGTGCTGATTCCACATCATAAAACACAGAGAAATTCTTATAAGAATCGAACTCGTAACAGTTTTTATGTAAATACGCACCCCTGGGGTACTCCCTCTCTCCGTTACATGGAATTTCCATTCGAAATAAGGTAAACCGAACTAAATCACACGTAAACGTTATAAAAACAAAAGAAACAAGGTGATTTGACTACTTCTACGCGGTTGGTGAACGACGTATTGTCTAAAATTTTATTCCATTTCGCTTCGTTTCGACTCTGCGTCAATAGGAATTGAACCTTAGTTTATTTTCGACGGGCAAGCGACGTAAATATCTAATTTATGTACAGTCACGATGAATACACAGGTTCTTAAGTCAATACGATAAGGTCTCAAATGGAATACAAATGTGTTTATTTAAATTCTCGTGACTGTACGTGTACGTCCCTTGTTCTTATACTTGACACTTGATTGAATGTCTGCGAGAGAAATTACTTTGTCCATGAATAAGTTAACGTACGTCGAGTGTTCGTATCGTACGTTGTCGACGAAATACTCGTATGTTAAAGGATTTCGATCATCATCATTTCGAGTAGGTGTCACGGTCAATCGACCATGCACACCCTGGTGTCAGAGTTCTTCGGAACCGCCTCACCGATAACCAGATGGCAGCCGGGACCAACGGTATCGTCGATAAAAGTCAGATTCTAGAAATGTCTGATGAGTTTAAAACGTCAAATTCTAAAAATGCCGGATTCTACAAATGTCAGATTCTACCAATGTCGGCCGAACGAAGCATAGAAGCGGTAAAGCTTCTACTCAGACGTCGATTTTCTGTGAGAGTGCGATACTTCCCCGGACGAAATAAATAAAAAGTTAAATCCATCTCTCCCAGTGGGGCCTGTTGTCGGTCCCGCTGAGGAAACAAACTTGGAGTGCTATTTCCGAGAAACAATCGTGCTAATAGATATCGATTGTGATAAATATTTTACTAAGTTATCATATGTTGCTCTAACTTATGAAGTAATAAGTACCTACTAAAGAAGTAATATTGTGTTACTTAACCTACTATACTCGGTATTCATGAAAAAAAAAAACTCATACGTACCGTTAAAGTTGATGGACGCAATAACGTCAATAAAGGAAGAAGTGATTTTAACTTTAACTGAAATTAATAATTGGTATATCTTGTGAATATGGTAATGGAATAATAAACACCAAAAATGTACTGTGGATCTGTTATATTTAAACTTTTCACTCGTGAACATCTTCGATACAGTATTTCCATGTCAATGAATAAGTAAGTGCAGCGCTCGTACCGTACCCGTTTCCGAGAAATATTCAGAGCTAGTTGGATATCAATTGAGTTAAATATTTCATTTCTAATTATCACTTGTTTGTTTACTTATTGATTACTTTTACTAGGAATAAAATTAATTAGGATGTACAGTCACGAGCATAATAAATTTACAGTTGTATTACATTTTAGTTCTATATATATATTTTCATTTATTTATAAAACAATTTGCATATTGTTGAAAAACATACTTACATACACCTTTTTTGAGTCTTAACTGAAACATTAAAATTTAATCAAATAATTTGAATTTTAATGACGTCCATAAAGGAATATAATAAATAACAAAACGAAATAATAAAAGGGAAATAATAAATCAAGCCACAAAATTATTTATTGGCCACGTGAGCAAACTTCTAATTTCATAACTAAGCAACGGGAAAATGACATAGCCTCTAATAAACTAATTCGTCTTTTTTACACCGCCAGCTAAATATTCTATAGAAAGCGTCAAATAAAGATCATCAATTATTATGACTTGTCCTTCTTATTTATACGTTGCCATCTAATTTACTAACTCGGCCACAGATTTTATATTTCGTCACCATTTTCCTTTTTACAGCATCAAAACTATGTCCTCAAAAAATATAATTCAAGCTTCTACAGTCAGCATCATTTATTATAACTTAGCATGTAAAATAATACATCATATTCTTTTATCGTAAAAATAGCCACTACATGATATGGCGTGATTCATGTATCGATAGGCAGGAGAGCTGGTACCAATTTTTGGGTAGGTAGGTATTTGAAGCAAGTTGAAAAATTGTCACATACTTCTATCTCAACACGAAACTACAGACCTGGCTGGTGAGTAGCGGGACTAAATCGACCCCTATTTTTTTTTTTTATATTCTTTTTTCAAAAAAAAAATATAGATATTTGTGGCAATATGCAATTCTTTATGTTTAATGTAAAAAAATATAAGCCAGACTATCTAGACGGGGTTTTAACATTACCAGATGCGTGCAAAAAACTTTGCAAAAATTAAAAAATAAATTTGAGGCAGGTTGAAATTTTTATAGGGTTCTATTTTGGTGAGACTTTCTACTAGCCACACTGCCAAAAAATTAGGGGTTGATTTAGTCCCGCTATTTACCACTAACCAGCCAGGTCTGCAGTTCCGTGTTGAGGTATTATAGGAGAGGTATGTGACAAGTTTTCAGCTTGCTTCAAATACTTGCCCAAAAATTTGTACCAGCTCTATTACTATTAGTAAAATTATGGTAATTTAATAAACAATTTTTTTTTCAAAAATAAAGTCTCGTTTTGTCTCTCTTCAATAGCTACTGGTAATATTAGTGGCCATATTATACTATTTGATAACAATTTTAGCTAAATATTGACGATCAATTATTTTGGGTTAAGTTACATTTTAAACATGCTGAGTTAAATAATAGAAGCTAAATAAATATATTTTATGATGTCAAATATTAGTATTTTAGAAGTTCACTGCTAGAATGTAAGTTACAAATTTAGATGCTAAATAATAACCATCATGCTGAGTTGTATTTAGAGTGGCTTACATAGAAGATAACTAGTGGCTAAGATGGTATTATTTAGATGCTCGTTATTGTGGCTGACTTAGTAATTTAGAGGGCAACATACATTTTAAGAGGCGGATAATGCTATTCAAAAGAATCCTGTTTAATTAGCACCCATAATAAAATATGGATTACCTACCGTGCAAGAAATCATCTAAGGAATAAAAGGACATTTCCAGTTATTATTTTTCCATTACACTGACCTAAGAACCGATGTGTATAAGAGTACATATTAATCCTTGCTCAAATATACATTCTGTTTCAACTAAAAAAAAGGGATTCTCAGAAACCTAGGTAAAATAAAAAAGTCGACTTACTGATCACATGCACAACTCTGGTGGTCCAAATCGACCCAATCCAAAAGATACCTTGGGCGATTATCACCACGATTTTTATTCTTATGGTGCATCATACTGGAGCGAATTGCCTTACCTCTATTCCTTGAATTATAACCGCGAGAAACAGCCACCATAGACTATACAGCTTTAGGTCGACATTTCCATACTAAAGTGGGCAATTTGTATGAAAATGTCGATAAGTTCCCAGCTTTGATCATAAAGGAAAGGATGTTCGTATTGATAGGCTGAGTCACCCCTTTAAGAGGCGGTGACTTATGTACCCGCTGCATAGTATTCATGTTTTCAAGCGTTTCACTCGAGAATGTCTTTGAGACAGTATTTCCGCGTCCATGAATAAGTAAGTGCTGCATGTACAGTCGGGGCAGATAAAATATACCCCTCTAACAACAGATAAAAAAATTGTATTGTCACATTTCATGGTGGAAGAGTGGTGGTAGCTCCACCGTGCCCACCATTCCGGTAATATCGCGTGAAGGGAGCAATCATGTGGTTTTTAGCGGATGCGAGTCCCGCATAACTGTTCTGTACCCCCGTAGCAGATCAGTATGCATAACGCATTTTCCACATGTAAAAAAAGGGGTCACATTTATCTGTCGCCGACTGTACAAATCTCGTGACGTACAGTCAGGGACAGAGATACCTGACCAGGCCCTCTTCCTATATCTTATTTATTTATTTATTTATACTTTATTGTACAATTCAAGTATAAAAAGCACAATAGGCGGACTTAATGCCATAGGGCATTCTCTACCAGTCAACCATAAGACCAATCAGAGAAAAGTGTGGCTGGTGTACGATTAAGTGCAAAGTTAAAGAAAATGTATATGGAATAACGGTACTAACATAATTATATATCATCTGTGAAGTTATAAAAAAATGCAATCTATTATGGAATAAACATAATATCAATAAATACTTACTAACTACAAATAATTACATACTCAAAAAATAATAACATATATAACATACACATATAGATGACAAAAAAATAATAACATATATAACGTTTATATACTGATTGCTTGAATGCGAGACGACTTGCTCTTCTAATAGCTTCAGGTAAAGCGTTCCAGAGACTTAGAATATCTTGCATTTTCTCTTAAACAATAAATAATATAAACATGAAAATTGATATAAAGAAAGACTTCATTAAAATCTTTCTGTATATACATTTTAATGTTATTATTATTTATCATCATCATCAGGTCTTTTTAGTCTCCACTGCAGGAGAATGACGCCTGCTCCGCCTCATGTTAGACCTAATACTTTTATTGTTATTACTTTTAAGTGTTGGTGCAATATAGTTTCATCATTCATTTATGACCCTCTCTGTACTACCGAATATACCATACTACTAATTATTTATAGTTTAAGAGAAAATTCAAGATATAGGTAGAGGGCCTGGTCAGGTATCTTTGGCCCTGACTGTACCTGTTTCAGAGATATATTCGTGTGCTAATGGATATCGTTTGTGTTAAATATTCCGTAACTTGCGTTGATCTGTATGATTATGATATATATATACAAAGTTAAAGTCATAGCCGTGTGGTATCCGGCAGAGTAGAATAGGACCACTCCAAGTCTTCCCGAGGATGTCGTAGAAGGCGACTTAGGAAATACAAGCTAAACAAAGCTTATAAACATCTAAGACACCTCTCCAATCCGTCTGCCCAGCGTGGAGAGTGTAGGCCAAGTCCTCTGGCTGCTCTGGCCAAGTATGGCCCTAGTAGTACAGAGAGGGTCGTGCTCCTGTAGTGGAGACTAAAAAGGACCTGATGATGATAAAAAGTTACCTGAAAACGAATCGCTTTAAAAGAATAGCAGCGAAAGCAATATTCGATCGTAGTCACCATAATCATTTCCTTTGTAGTTTATTATTCATAGAACAAATTATTTCACAATTTTTTTAATACTTTTTCAAGCAGATACATCTGTTAACATTTTTAGTTGAGTTTAGTTTCTAACATTATTATTTTTTTATAATTACAAACTGTTGCTTACACATTATCACACCGTACACGCATATTTAAGATAATGACAAATGCTTTTATTTGGAGTAACAATTATGTTATTAAATTTCATATACTGTTTTGTGTGTCAATAAATAAAACCACTAATAACCTCGTAGGACGAGATTGCCAACATCATAAACAATAAAGTTTGCTCTACATCTTTTGATAATTTGTTATATTTTACTTTCATACAAAATAAATATTAGTTTAATTATCCGTTTGAATGTTAACAAGTCTACGCGCATCGCAAAGAAAGATTACGCGCGAGTGTCGCGTCGTCCTTTCGTTTACATAGACTTACAAATGTCACGACAGGACATTAAAAACTTGAAAACCCATTTTTATTTAATTATATTTGATTGCTCTTTGGATAAAAACGGAGTGGTCCACCTTCTTGAACGACCATAATAAAATAAAGAGTTTATATGTATAAGCATGTTTGTAACATTAAAGGAGATTAATGTTTTTAAACGCATCAAGCGCGAGAAACGTAAACACAATGGATTTTTATTTTATATACAGCGTGATTTTGAACCCCCAAGCTATATTGAAATCTGGGAATCAGAATCCCTAATGGAATACAGAATTGTAAGAAAAAAAGATAAAAAACGAAAAAATAAATTTAACCTTTCATAGAAATTCGTCCAGCTGATCGGCGACTTTGTATGGGAAACCTAATTTTCTTTTTCGTTTTTCAACTTATTTTCTTGTAATTCTGTGTTCCATTAAGGATTCTGATTCCCAGATTTCAATATAGCTAGGGGGTTCAAAATCACGTTGTATATAAAAATAGATCGGGCCGCTTGGTGGTTGAGAGGTCAATTTATTAAGTCATGTCAGAACTCGTACAATAATTGTTATTTATGATGTTAGCTATCTAGTCCTGCAAAATTATAAGTGTTTTACAAATAAAAAAATATTGCGGAATTAATTAACACTTTAGCTGACACTGAACCAGACACAAAAGAAATAACAATAGAATTACGTCTACAGGCGGGCAGTGTCAGCGAAAAGTTAAAGATTGATAGTAAATTTATTTATTTCCATTACGCGACTGTCTAAATAAGGAGTGCAATATTTATTTAATAGACAAAGTAATTTATTGTTAAAAAAGATGTATGAGGACAGTACCGTTGGAATTCTTGCATTACCCCAAGACTTTAATTAACACTATGTTCTGTTGACAAAGCATTTTTTAACAAGAAGCTTGTAGTTACTAGTTATAAAAACATATCTGTAGTACCTGAACTGCAACAAACTTTCCTCTGACATTTGCTACAGCTTCTTCGGCGTTCCTTCTGAACGCTTAACTTCGGAAACATTTCCTAGGATCAAAGAGATAAATTGCAAGAAGGGATCTATATTCAACTTACTCTTTAAACCTCTTTAAACTTTCGCACTATAAGCTCTGATATTTTTCTAGGCTAGCACAAACCTTCATTTACTTAGCTACAGTCTCGCTGCAACCACGATTAATGTAACTCCATGGAGACTTTAGAGGAATCAGAGGGAACCAAAGAAACGTTGGATGGAATGTGTAAAGGAGGATATGAGTAGGAGGAGGATATGAGTAGGAGGAGGATATGACTAGGAGGGGAGTGATGGACGAGTTGACTGGAGATACAGCGAAATGGAAAAAGCTTACATGCTGTGCCGACCCCACACAAATGGTGGGATAAGGATAAGGCAAAAGAGGAGACGTCAGCGGAAATAACATAAATAAAATAATAAAAGGTAATCGAAAATTTTTTTTTATTGTGTGTTAAACAGTACCAATCATCACCATGGACTAATCATCATCATCATCAGGAGTATGTCAGTATTTATGTCCTTTACCGTGCAAATAACAACCTGCATGGAAAATTTCATCTGAATCGGTTAAGTGGTTGAAACGTAAGCATGTATACAAATTTGTTGAAATACCATCCGTCAATTATTGTTGGTTTTCTCAAGAAAATAGAACGGATAGACTGTAAAGTATTTGACAGTTCATAGACGTCATTTAACAATTAATAACGTGCAACATTTTATTTCGTTGTGATAAAAAAGAGCTCTCAAAAAGGCATATCAATAAAAAAATACCTTGTTAACCAAAATCTCAGGTACAGAGAAATCTGATTCCATTTAGATATAGACACTAAAAATCTACAGTAGATTTTAAAATTCTACACTCTTTTTTCCGTCACTTCTATCACAATTATCTCTGTGGCACGAACTAGCAAAAATTGTAACACGCCAGCAAACTTCGTCAGCACGTTTCAAAGTTTAAAGTTTCCCCCTTATTTCACCTCGTCCTTTAGTAGTGCCATCCGGCAAGTTTCTGACTCAGCAAACATTTCAACTTATAGAACGAAGTTATTTAATCTTCGGATAGCGTCACGTACAGTACTACCACTTTAAGGGTGCCGAACTGCCGATCCACCGAAGCGGAGCGAGGCTGCGGAGCGGAGAAGCAGAGAAGCGGAGAAATATAAATCAATAGGATTGCGGAGCGGAGATTTTGTACAATCCTATTGGTTAATATATCTCTACTTCTCCGCTCCGCAGCTTCGCTCCGCTTCGGTGCATCGGCTCCGTTAAAAGTCGCATCGGCTTTGTTCGGCGACGCAGAATAGCAAAACCTATCGCTGAATTAAACCGGATAAAAATATCAATGAAATAATGAACTTATAACTACTACATAAGATTTCAAACCCAAAAACGACAGGACTCGTGCTGGCTCGCTCTTAATACTTGTACGACGTAGCGCTGCAGCGAACTCCAGACATGGCGCGTACGCATCAGCCACTGAGCGGACGGATATTTACGCGCCATGCAAAAATTTGATTTCTGCGCAATATAACAGTGTTATAGCCAGTGCGATTGCAATTAAATTTAAATTAAATATACGGATTTAAGGGAAAGGAACTTGGTTTGTGACATGTGACCCAGGACCGCACTCTTTGTTTAGCACGCAAAGGGCAAAGACGGGGACAACATTACTAAGACTGCTGTCCGTCCATCTGTCACAGAGCTATATCAATTGAATCGTAGAGTAACACTTGGCCACTTTTATTAAACATGGAACTTGTCATCAAACTAATGATCTTTATATTTACACACATTCCAAGATTTTGATTCTTGACAAATGTAGACTCAACGCGTAATTTATCACACAAGGCATCGCCGATAAAATCTACATCACGCCTTAATTTATAGACATATCGTGATAATATGTATACATTTTTATGATTCATTAGATCTAGATTATGATTAAGATTTCAGAGGTTCCATAAGTCTTATCTTAGAATCTATCTACACCGTAAGAGGTCAGAACAGGACTCCATGGAAGAAAGGATGGAATACAGGCTCTAAACTAAACTTTAAGTAAATTACCGTCAACAAAATTTTGTTGTGAAATAAATGTGAACGTTCACCAAATGATATGTAAAGTATCTTATGATGAATAAATGATATTTGATTGATTGATTGATATACACAAGAGCTGACCTACGCTTAAAATCACGCCGACCGTTTGCTCTTGTAGCATCTAAAGCCTTGCGAAATGACAAAACTCTAACAGAAAGATGTTTTGAAAGATTGACCAGATCTGGGGTAGACAACAAGGACCTCATTTCCGACCCCGATCAGCCTGTCCCTGGTTTTAATCTTCCGCAAAAACATTGGGCTCAAATAAACAGGTGCCGGACTTCGCAAGGAAGATGTGCAGGTGGAATTTTGCTACAGATCCTAGGTGCTCCTGCGACGAAATTCAGAGTATGGTCCATCGTAGCGATCACTGTCCCATTTTATCTATCAAGGCAGCATCCGTAGGCTACACGAGGCTGATAAAGAGGTTGTCAAATGGATCGACAGGCTTTTTTTACTTTTGCTGCAGTCAAATAATCCATTCGCAAATAATAATAGAAGACTATTTCGGCAATACATACATACTTTCACGTCTTTTCCCTTGCGGGGTAGACAGAGCCTAGGTCTTTAAGACCTTATGGCCACATTTAACAAGTTGGAGGGCGTGTAGATGGAAAACGGAATCAAAATAGTGTAATAGCTAGCCGCATCGCCTATTGACAAGATTCCGCAGATTTAAACCCAATCCCTCGATCGGCTTTTACGTTCTGCGAGGAAATAGAATCAGCTGGAATATTTTAAGTTTTTTCTTTTCTCCCAGACCACCGTGGAAGATTCGGCAATACAGTTTTCACTATAAATAGTTCCTACTCAGTTCATCTCGATGTACCTACAGTTTCAGATAATCCAAAGGGGATGAAAATAACTCGGAAACACGTGTAACTTGTGGCATACTACATACCGTATGCTATGACAGTCTATACATCAACGTGGCCGGCACGTGCAGTTTGCTTACGTCACAAAGGAAATCATATATACATAGCATCGAGTATGTGTTTCACGTACATTGGCGTCAGGTGAAAAATCAATATTTTGCCTGTAGCAAGACAAAGTGGCGAGCTCCGTGGCGCAGTGGTTAACACGCCAGCCTGCGACACACGGGTTCCCAGGTTCGATCATCGGCCACGTCAAGATGGAAAACGATATTTTTCAGATCGACCTGGGTCTTGGATGTTTATCTATATAAGTATCTATCCTAAAATATAGTATCGTTGAGCTAGCATCCTACGACATAAGTTCACAACTTAATATGGGGCTTGCTCAATTTGTGTGATATGTCCCTATATATTAATTATATTATTTTACATTACAACTACCTCCGTGGTCCAGTGGTTTAGGCGTTTGCCTGTTGACCCGGGGGTCGTGGGTTCGATTCCCACCGGAAGCATACTTTGTATAGTTGTTTCCAGTTTGGTTAGGACATTGCAGGCTTGAATCACCTGATTGTCTGATAATAAAGATGATTCCGTGCTTCGGAAGGCACGTTAAGCCGGTGGTCCCGGCTGCTATCTAGTAGTCGTTAAAGGAACCACGTCAGAGGCCGAGAGGCGGTTCCGAAGTACTCTGACACCAGGGTGTGCATGGTCGATTGACCGTGACACCTACTCGAAATGATGATGATGATTATTTTACATAAGTTCTTAGGTAACCAAGCTTTTTATATTGGTAGTAACCAAGGTTTTTAATTTAGCTTTTCCCATTTCCAATCTATACATATAATAAAACAGTAAAATTATTTTGTCTGTACATTTCGAATTTTTGACTGAAATGGATAGAGGGACACTTAAAAAGAATAATAGAAAGCAAAAAAAGTTTTTTGGAATTTCTTGTCTGTCTGTCTGTCTGTCTGTCTGTCTGTATGTATGATCACGATTATCTCCGAAAATACTGAACCGATTTACTTTAAATTTTCAGCAATTGCTTTGTTTTAACTCAGTTTAACATTTAAAGTTTGTTTCATCAAAATCGGTTCATTAAAAAAAAAGTTATCGTCATTTGAATGAACTCAAGGCATGAGTTTGCCTGCAAACATATAGCAAAAATAAAATAAAATAATAAGTGACATAAAAAAATTAAAATCCAAAGTCAATTCATCATCATTATACGACAGCATTATACCTATCCATACTATCCATAGTAATCCATACTAAAAAAAAAGGAGAAGCTGACTGACTGACTGACATATCAACGCAGGGCCTAAACTATAAGGGTTAGGAACTTGAAATTTTGCACAGGGGTTCCTTTTATAACGTAGGGGAGCACTAAGAAAGGATTTTTGGAAATTCATCTCCTTAGGGGGAAAAACGGGTTGCAAAGTTAGTATGAAACTTTGTTGTTTTTGAAGTTATTCGAATGAAATTCAGCATGAAGGTTCTTTACTGAAAGGTATGAAACATGAGTAAAATATTTTACTCAAAAATCATCCCTTAAGGGGGTAAAATAGGGGTGCAAAGTAAGCATGAATGTTTGCCATTTTTGAAGTTAGTCGAATGAAATTCAGCATGAAGGTTGTTTACTAAAAGGCATGAAACACGAGTAAAATATTTTTCTCAAAAATAAATAAATAATAAATAAATTTATTCAATTGAAACTCAATATTAAGGTGTTTCATTGAAAGTCATAAACTAATGTATTCCGGGTAATTCTACTGTTCCTGAGAAATCGACACTTACGCGGGCGGAGCCGCGGGCCAAAGGCAAACCTGACTTATATATTAACGCACAGCAGAAACTACTGTGCGCAGAAACTTGAAATTTGGCACAGGGATTCTTTTTATGATGTAAATGAGCACTAAGAAAGGATTTTTAGAAAATTAAAGGGGTTGAAGTTTTATGGAATTTTCTTATTTCTGGACTTAGAAGTTTGAAAGTAGGTACGGGAGTTCTCAATTAAAATTAAAAAAGATCTGTTTAGGTGAACCAGACAACATTCTCCCTTGAAGGGGTAAATAGGGGGTAAAGTTTGTATGAAATTTTAAATGAAAATAAGTATATACGTTCTAGGTTACAATTAAAAAAGATCTGTGTAGGTGAAATGTACATAATTCCCCCTTAAGGGATAAAGGGGGGGGGGGGGGGGGGAATTGTATGGAAATTTTCTTATTTCTGGACATAGAAGTATAAAAATAAGTATATATGTTTACATTACAATTAAAAAGATCTGTGTAGTTAAAATGGTCGAAATTTCCCCTTGAAGGGGTAGAATAGGTGGGGTAAACTTTGTATGGTTTTTTTTTATTTACTTAGAAATATGACAATAAGAAGTTTTCCATTACAATAAAAAAATATCTGTGTAGGTGAAATGGGCAAAATCCCCTCCTTAAGGGCTAAAGATCTATGCAGGTGAAATGAATTAAATTCCCCCTTAAAGGGAAAAAGCAAAGGGACAGGGGATTGTATGGAATTTTTATCATTTCTACTGTTCCCAATGGAACGACATTAACGCGGGCGGAGCCGCGGGCAACAGCTAGTATAATAATAATTTAAGATTAACATAGTTTTTGCGTGATGCTTACACAAACAGAAATAAGAAAATAGATAAATCCCAATGGCAGGTGTATGTATATATGTTTTAGTTATTGGATTATTAGGGTATTTTTTCAATAATGATGATTTTGGGAGGTCTCTCAAAACGAAAAAAAATATATGCATGTTCTTCATTACATACTTTAAACGATTAAAGTAACCATTTCGCCATTCATTCAATTCTATTACATATATATAAACAAATGTTTCAATAGAATTTAAAATGTCCCATGTCAGCAACGTATGAATAGGAAAACATTATTTTTCTCGTGTTCCCTACCTCAATAATATATCTTCATCCAGTTGTTATTTTTGACACTCGTCAAATATCGGTACATTTGGAAGCGAATCCTCAGGGGCACCGGAATACGTAAGGTATTCACTTACACAAGTATGTCATACTCGCCGTGTGGTACCCGGCAGAGCAGAATACGACCACTCCAAGTCTTCCCGTGGATGTCGTAGAAGGCGACTTAGGAAATACAAGCTAAACAAAGCTTATAAACATCTGTGAGACCTCTCCAACCCGTCCGGCCAGCGTGGAGAGTGTAGGCCAATTCCTCTGACTGCTCTGGCCAAGTATGGCTCTAGTAGTACAGAGAGAGTCGTGCTCCTGCAGTGGAGACTAAAAAGACCTATACAAAGAAGATAAATGTTAATGTTTAGTCAGTAAAAAGTTTTTTTTTCATGTCTGTGCAACAAACACATTAATTGGGTTTCAAACATATAGTGTTATCAGCTTAGTACGGAACCCGTAAAGTGCAAGTCGGACTTATCTACTTCGATTTTCGCCCTAATTTCATCTCATTTTCCATACCGAACGGAATCAACGGGATGCTAAACGAATTCTTGTTTTTGTTAATGCAACTTTAGCCTAATTTGGAGGCCAGAGCCTAAGTAAACTCAACGGCAAAAATATATTCGCTGTTCTTCGCATAAAAAAAAACCTGATATAGTTCTTCGCATGGAAGCCTGGTATACAAGATTCGGGATAAACATAAATTGCGTTTTTAAAATAAATGAAAATGTATTATTTAATATTTTGATGTGTTTTATAACCACTATCGGGTGATATGTACGGTCTGACTTTATTTGACGAGCTTGTCAATATGAACGATATTCATAAATGCTGAGAGAAATGATGAGCCCGATGGCTTGTGGTCGTGGGCATTGAAAGCGATTTCACAAGTTAAGCGACCCTGGGCGCAGCCCCTATTGTGATGGGTGACCGTAATTGGCATTAAAATATCTCGAGATCATCGTGAAGGCACGTTAGTCATTGGTCCCGGCTGTTGTCATCTTTGATGACAGTCATTAAGCTATGTTAGATGCGTTTAGGTAGCTTGAAAACACCAGTGTCAGCCACTTACACACACGAATAACAAACAAAACAAACATAAATGCTCTAAAAACAGCGACATTCTCACTTATTCCAATAAATTTTATCTATATCTGGCAGCCGAACCAACCATACTACAGCCGAACCAAACAGTGTTCTAGTGTATCTCCGTACATTTACATTCGGTATACTTGCTGCGCCCTCATGGGAGCCTAGTATTGAGGTTGTGGGATAAATATTCCGCGCTGCGTTTGTGAGAAATTTACACTTTTTATCAGGCGTTCTTATTTGCATAACACAGGAATAGGACACAGAGATACTTTAAATGTAAATTACTAGTGAGGCGAATTTTTGCTACGGATTTTGAAGTTAAATATTTTTTAGGAGTTAAATATGTGAGTAAGCTTCGCTCTACGCTTCAGTTTCTTTTAAATCAATTATTTTACTTCAGCAATGTCAGAGAACGAAAAATCTCAATTTATTTTCTTTATATTTGGCAGCCGAACCAACCATACTACAGCCGAATCAAACATGTTGTCCGTACATTTATTTACATTCGGTATACTTGCTGCGCCCTCATGGGAGCCTAGTATTGAGGTAGTGAGATAAATATTCCGCGCTGCGTTTGTGAGAAATTTACACATTATATCAGACGCGTTTCTTATTTGCGTAAGACAGGAATAGGAGATAATATTACGAATACAGAGATACTTTAAATGTAAGTTACTAGTGAGGCGAATTTTTGCTACGGAAATTGATTTTTTTAGGATTTAAAAATATGAGAGATGACACTACATAATCATATATAGAGGGCGCTTCACATAGCAAATGGGTCTAGGCCTAAACCATTACCCAATTTATAATTTATTTTATTTTAGTTAAGCAATGTAATAAATCTCAAATGAGACGATATAAGTGAGAATGTAAGTTGATTTATTTGTGTATTAAACACATGAAAAAGCCAAAAGTTTTTGGTTTTATTAGTTTAGTTTATAAGGCATACAGTGAGAATGATATAATGTACTCAGTCCTATCGATAAGCCCCAACATTACGCGATATTCCAAACGTACTCTTCCCCCTTGTGCTTATAATCAGACGGACCAGCTAATAAATACGTGTCGTTTGTCGTCGTCTCTCGAGCTTATTATTATGATAGTACTAGGCGAACATAATTACCAATCATTAGTTGCTACGTGACACGAGCGAGTCTCAGGTAGGTTTCACCGACTAATTTAGAGGTGGCCCAAAAGATAAATTCCTGTTCCATTCCTTATGTGACTATAATGTAGGACTCAATGTTCGGGTCTCAAACTTGAGCCAAATACATTTGTTTGGATCAGAACCTCGCCACAGACTCCTAAGACTGAAGCGTGTTCATCAGAAGATTATACTGATGTTTTTCATTTCAATAAATATAGGTATAACTAGTAATAAGTAGTATCTGGTAACAAAATCTTACCAAAATAATACACGAAAATTACCACACACGACATAAACATGAAATAAGCAAAGATACAAGTCTCATTGTTAGTTTTCTTTTATTGAAACTGTATGTGATCTATGGTAGATAAAAGGGTATATCATATAGTCACAGGCAGTCAGGTAGTCGGATAACCTGACCAGAGACACAAGAAGGCGCTGGACGCAGGCCGCTTCCAACCGGTCATATTGGAAATCCTAGGGGATGTCCATGTGCTGAGATGATGATGATATAAGCCACATTTTAGAAATACACTTTGGCAATATACAGCCGGGATTTGAAATCTTCTTTTAGTAATGACTTGTATGAGCCTATTGTGATAACTATTATGTACCCGGATAACATAGTGCAAAGAAGTAAGTAGGTCAAATTCATAGTCGATCGTAAGAGGAACAAAACAAAGTTATGAGTCCAATTTGCAGGACGTTACGAGAGCCGTGACAATAATTTACTATACGACTTATTTAAGAGAGTGAGTGATGGTAATGGCCGCCGTATTATTTACGACTTCTTCAACTGTCAGGTTTATCTGCGAAGTTTGAGATGACATTTGAGATGTTATATTTTAGGAAGAAAAAGAATGACATCTTTTCTGAATCTGCGACATATAAGTCTGCACGCGGATTAAAATTACATTTTTCCATGCAATGTTTTTTATATTACCATCTTTTTCATGCTGGTATGGAGGAGAAAAGAAAAAACGTATATTGTGCCAGCTGCTTTTCCTCCCGCGCAGCTCGTAAAAACCGATCGAGGGCAAAAATCTGCGGAATCATGTCAATAGGCGGTGCGGCTAGCAACCCATCACTTTTTAGATTTCGTTTTCCATCTACACGCCCTCCAACATGCTAAGCGTGGCCATAAAGTCTTATAGAAATAGGCACTGTCTACCTCGCAAGGGAAAAAGACGTGATACTATACATGTACCTACATTAACAAACATAAACACGTGTGGTTTTGTTAACTTTTGACAATTCTGCTCTCAACAGTAATTACTCTAGATTATTCAATACTTATTCTTAAATTAAATAATAACAAAAATAACGCTGATGTTGAATTTCCACAATTTCGTTCAGTACCTTCTTAAGGCTTTTACTTATTACTCGAGACAATCCAGTACCAGGAATACATATTGATAAAGGATAACAATGATCCTTTACTAACAATATTATATTATTTTGTTCCTATGATGAATTTAACATGAGATAACCAATACCCACAGTAATATAATATATTTGCCCGCTCTGCTATTGACATGGACATAAAATGCACAATCAAATATTGGATATACTGAAATATTATCGAATTGGTACGCAAAAAGAATGCACAAACAATGATGTGTCGCTAATTTGGCACTAACAGTGTTTTCATTCATTCGTTCCGCAGCCGTAAGAAGTCCACGGCTGGACAAAGACCTCTCTCAAAAGGATTCTTCGTTCCATGGGAGGATATTACCATACTCACCACGCCTGGCAGGCGGGTGGGCGAGCGCAGTTTCTTTGGCTTCTTGTGCTTCCGACGATGCTGCACATCGGAAGTATTTTTAAGCTCGGGAAATATAGAAATTTGTTGGAATATGGAAGGGAATGGAGGTATTGGGATACTACTCACTCTGATGAATGGGGGAAATTTTTTTTTTTATTTTTTTTTGTAAAAAAAAAAAAAAAAAGAAAAGCAAGTGGCAGCTCGGGAGGCCGGGCGCGCGTACCCGATGCCATACCTGCTACCACCGGACAGGCAGTTGAGGGTGACACCCCTGAACATCACTAGCACTAAGACTCCTTCTATCGTGTCGATGGTCCAATTTATAAAATGAATCTTGCCCACAATGATGATATATAATAGACTAGCTCCGTGGCGCAGCGGTCAACACGCCAGCCTGCGACACGGAGTGACCGGGTTCGATCCCCGGCCAGGAAAAGATGGAAAATTATCTTTTTCAGATTGGCCTGGGTCTTGGATGTGTATCTATATATGTATTTGTTATAAAATATAGTATCGTTGAGTAAGTATCCCATAACACAAGTCTCGAACTTACTTTGGGGCTAGCTCAATCTGTGTGATTTGTCCGTATATATATATATATATATATATATATATATATATATATATTTATTTATTTATATTTATTTAATGATGCAACCTTTACAGCCGCATCCGTGGCCCTCGCCAAATCCCCTCTCGTACATCCGGTGGGACATTCGGGGCATGATAACAGATGTGCCATGGATTGCACAGCGCCACAGCTAACGCTTATATGGTACTTTACTAACACTAGCATTTTCCTTTATCTATGTCCCTCAGAATAAGAAGTATCCCTTATGTTGAATCTCCATGTACCTATATGCATAGTTACTTTCAGATATTTTCGATTATTCAATATTGGTCGAGTGAAAATTCATCAACTCATCAAGATCAACAAACAAACTTTCCAATTAATATAATTGGAGACGTGGCCTACGTTGACAAAGTCGCGGGTAAAAGCAGTAGTCTTCTGCACTCCGCTTTGGAAGCGGCATTAAACTTATCCATAAGTAAATTTTCGACGTCAACAATTGTTGAGAAGTGAAATATGACAATTAATAAGTGTTCAAAGAAACCTATATAAAATAAACGTTTTGAATTAGAATTTGTAGATATGAAATTGTAATTTTTTTCGCTCACCAATTTGTTCCTTTTTATAAACATTCTGCATGCATTTGTTTTTTTTATTTCATTATTATGAAATACTCATGAAAAGAACTCGTTTCCGATGTTGTCCGTTTTGATCAAAATGTCGTCATTTTTCTATTCTATTTTTAACTTGTTGTAAATTTTGTAATGCGTAAATCAGGCTTACGGTTGTCCGTAAATACATGCAAAATTTCACTTACGTTGAATTTATCAAACCCGAAATGTTACTAAAACGATAGTATGAAAAATTCCATTTACTCGATATTCTCTTTTCACGATTTCATAGGTAAAGAACCAATAAATATATAATTAGGATATAAAGAAGCTTTTCGTCCGTAAGTCTGTTCACGTAAAAAGCCTCAAGAGATTACTAATACTATTCGCGGAACCATAGATTAAAAAAAATATTGCGTCTCTCTGCGCGGCACACATACAGCGCTTTGCGCGTTCAATACAATGATGCGGAATATTGTTTGGGCTGCCGCGTTTTTGTAGCGCGACAGCAATGTTTGTCGCCGCCAATACAGACTGCTATTATGCAATAAGAGAGGTGTGCGGCACTATTAAGTCGCCTACGTGGTAGCTCAAATAGTATTCTGCGCGTGTTAACTGACAGATGGGACTCGCCACTAATAACTGGATGCGCCTTCATACTGAGGTGAATATACCAGATATCAAAAGTTTATTTAACATAGGTCATTTGGACACTTACTAATTGTCATATATTGTCAACTGAGAATTGTTGACGTCAGTAATTTACTTATGGCTAAGTTTAATGCCGCTTCCAAACCGGTGAAGAGAGGGTGTCTACCTAGCTATTAGTAAGAATTGTTGTTTTCTTGTGTTATGTGTGTTATACGTGTTTCCTGTTACTAACACTAGAATAAGTACTTCTGTCATTACTAACATAATATTATGTCCGTAATAAAGATTATTATTATTATATTAATACTCGAGGTAACCGAAATCACCAGGACTACATACTGAATAAGGATAACAATGTTTTTCTCCAAACAATATCCTATTTGATGTAGTTCCTGTGATTAATTTAACGTCAGATATTCAATATAAATAGTAATATACTATTTCCATTCGGATTGGTATTGACAATGACAAACAACCAAATATTTGTTATGATGGAATGTTTTCGTATTCGTACGCAAAACATGATCCACAGAAATTCGTTCTTTCGTTTCACGTTTTTTTTCTTCCTCTTTTATTCGAGTTCCGTACCAAAGGGTAAAAATGGGACGCTAAAACCTCCGATGTCAGAAAGGCGGTTCTTATTATATAAGAACCGCCTTTTAGTATTATTTTTATTTTGTTTACATTATTTGTTATAACGACAATAGATATACACATTTGGTGAAATTTTCAAAGTCCCTACCTTTTACTGTTCAAAAGATACCTACTGTGATAGACAGACGGATGGACGGACAACGGAGGCTGAGTAATAATGTTCCGTTTGGCACCTTTTGAGTACGGAACCCTAAAAAAGATCTGAAAAAGATATGACAAGCCTATACGAACCCTTGGCTCGTCATAAAATGATGTTCGGGTATTGTATCACAAATTTGAAACAGATAAACTAAACACAGAGAACCGCAAATACTACAAAGTAAACTGCATATTTATACAAAATTCATTTTAGTTTCAGTATCATGTATAGAGCTTATAAACACGACATCTCTGAAAACAAAGTAACTTACTCCATGACCAGTCTTTACAGATTTATTATTAGTACTAGCTTTCGCAATGTCGATCCCTCGGGAACAGTACTTTTACCGGGATAAAATGTACCCTTGTCCTTCTCCGTACCCCAGATAACGTGTATGCAAAATTTCATGATGATCGGTTCAGTAGATACGGCGTGAAAGCGTAACAAACAAACAAATAAACAAACTCATTTCCGCATTTATAATATTAGTAAGGAAGTAAGGATAAGGATTGATAACGAAAAGAAATACCGTGATATAAACAAATTACTTTTATCCGTATGGTCTTGCTCTTGCATGATGCCAGGAAGAAGCATTCTTGTTCCTCCGCGTTCTGTAGTCGCCCTTAAACCCTGGGATGGAGTGGATTGGTATGACTTTAAACATAGCAGTCGACTTCATCCCAGGGACCAAAGGGACTGTCTTCTTCTGATATACGGGATGTTCTTCTAACTTGGACTCGCCAGGTTAACGAAGAAGCATTCTTGTTCTTCCGTGTTCTGTAGTCGCCCTTAAACCCTGGGATGGAGTGGATTGGTATGACTTTAAACATAGCAGTCGACTTCATCCCAGGGACCAAAGGGACTGTCTTCTTCTGATATACGGGATGTTCTTCTAACTTGGACTCGCCAGGTTATCAGTCTTCAGTTGTCTATAATGTTATTTTAACATGTCTAAAGACTTAGCAATTAGTGTATAAATATAACAATTATATATTGAAATTCATTCAAATTCTTATCTAGACTAATTTTTAAACAGCTTAAATCTTCAAATACCATTGTTGTACCATCCTTATCCTTACTAATATTATAAATGCGAAAGTGAGTTTGTTTGTTTGTTTGTTACGCTTTCACGCCGTAACTACTGAACCGATCATCATGAAATTTTGCATACAAGTTCTCTGGAGTACGGAGAAGGACATAGGCTACCTTTTATCCCGGGAAAAAGTACTATTCCCGAGGGATCGACATTGACGCGGGCGGAGCCGCGGGCGAAAGCTAGTAATCTATAAAATTTCTAGCAAATTTTATTAGGAAAGTAATTTTGATCGTTTTGGACCCTTAAAGGGGTGACTCAGAACATCAATATGAACAACTCTTTCTATCACCCCTTTAAGGGTCCAAAACGATAAAAATTTCACCGTGTATATTTAATATGCGAGAAGCTAACAAACAAAGTGCACACGCCACCTGTACAAAAAGATTGGTCGTCACGATTTTATAGGTAATTCAGCAAAGCGTTTAAAAAACGTCTTAAAAATATGTGACTTTGTAAATTTTCTGTCTGAAAAAGTTTTTATTAGGATTTCTTTTTTCAATAATATGTTTTTGGAAGGTTTACCTTGAGACAATTTACTTTGCGTGCTTCCGCCACCAGTTGGTACATGCAAACTATTGCTGGCCAGCGCCCACCCACTACTGTTAGTCCCTTCATACCCGCCACCAATAGTTGATGCATGCAACCCTGGTCGATACTGCTGCATCCGTTGAGGCTGCAGCAATGTCCGCCGTCGTGCTCGCGACACGTGTTTCGCCTCTACACGAGGCATCTTCAGGCAGTGAAACCTAGATGTTGATCGTTCGAATGACAAGCAACGAATGACATTCGAACGATATTATAGCAGCAATGATTGCATACATTTTTTTGTTTCATAGCAACAAAAAAACGTCTGCCTATTTAGCTTGGAAAAATATATTCTTTTTCTTCCTTCCTCGCGTTTTCCTTATTTGAGGTCGGCTATTCCTTCTTCTTCTTTTTCTTTTAGTGCCTCTCCATTACTGGATGTTGGCCGTCAGCTTCCCAAACTCCTCTCTATCCATTGCAAAACGGAATACTTCCTGGACCTTTGTTATTACGGCTATTCCTAAAATGACATTATAAAAAAAATATCAATACATTGCAAATCAGTAAAAAACATACAGAATATACAAAGACATGTACGTAATTACATTAGGATTTATCCAACAAACACGAGTCACAAATCGAGGTCGATTCCGCAGAGAGTTACAAAGACATTAGTATAACGTACTTAGACCAAGGACGCGGTCACACGGTACGAGTTCACTCGAGAGAAAACGTACGTGCCGTCCGTCACACACACTGACCAAACATTCAAAAATATACAAAAAACTCTCCTACTATGATAGTCGGAATCATGTGTGAATACAACAAAGTCACCATGACTTTGTTGTAGTAACAAGTATATGTTTTATATTCTATCGTCATAGGTTTAACGGGAGAGAATGCTTTTAACATAAGGTCTGCTGTAGCTTAAAAATATATAACTTAAAACAACTCTAGTAATAACAGAAACCTTACAAGAGAAGAAACCGTCAAAAACCATGGGTAATCCTCACTAATATTTTAATGCGAAAGTGAGTTTGTTCGTTAGTTTGTTAGTTACGCTTTCACGCCGTAACTACTGAACCGATCATCATCAAGGAAAAGTCCCCGAGGGAACGACGTTGAGCGAAGCTGCGGGCGAAAGCTAGTTATTTATGAGTTGGAAAGAACTATTTCTATTTTCAGCCTATACTGTCCCACTGCACGGCAAAGCGAAGCCTTTTACGCTTTCTTCCAACTCTAGCGATCGAGAGCCCAATCTTTTCAGAAGAATCAGACCTTTATTCTTTTTACAGTGATTGGCTCCGCTGTCTCTCCTTGGAAATAGCTATAAAAACTCAATCCGAAAATAACAAATTAATATTTTCAAGAGAACTCGACTAAAATAAGAGCTTACTATTTTTCAACTTTTCTAATGTTTTTGAGTTTGTTTTTACATTATTATTACACCCAACATTTCGAAAACTTTACAGTGTTCATGTTCGCAGGTGAACTAAGTCATTCGAGAAAGCACTACCTACGATCCAGGTACATAATAAATCGGTATTTTTTAAGGTCATTTTGGGAAAGTGGTCAATTTGGAAAAGCAGTAGTCATTATGAAAAAGTGGTCATTTTGGGAAAGTGTTCATTTTGGTAAAGTAGGTATTATGTACCTAATCGATTGAAAGGATTCTGTCTTTATGTTATAAAAACTGTACTAAACATGCTTTTCTGATTTATACTATAAAACCAGACTCTTTCTCCAATGAAAAGTAACGTTTCATCAAACGTACATTTGATAGAAATCGTTACTTTTCATTGGAGCGTAAGGCACGAGTTGTCTTTCAAATTAGATAGTGGCAATAAAATCTCCGTGTGAATGTGTCTTTACCATTGCGTACTTAGATTAAGGATTGGGAATTTGTCTCGTATACGAGCGCCGAGGCCGCACGACTCATTAAATTTGAATAGCGAACGTATCTCGGGCCCGACTTGCTGCCCTTTGAGATTGAGAACTTCTCGACATTTCTGAATGCCTAGTAATGAAATGACACCAGAGTTGTAGTAACAAAATAAAAAAATATACTTCAGTAGAATCTTTTTTGAGTATAAAATTATACTTCAGTAAAAGTATAACTTTTTATTTTGTTGTAGTAGTAGATTTTTTGTCATAATAAATTGTGGCCTGCTTTACATGTGTATGGTTTTTTTTATAAGATAGACAAAAAAGGCAAATATTTTATACGAACTCCTTAGCGAAAATACTCAAATTTGACAAGTAAATAAACCTTTCATTTCGTCTGCCGTTTTTCCCGTAGGAAAACAAATTTCGGAAAAATATTTCCCTCTACCATTATATCGAATTTGCGTCAGTGTCGATGGGTGAAACCGAAGTTTCCGAACGGTAGACGATCCGGCGCCCGACGCGGGAATCGAATTTAGGACCCCGAGCTACCCAAATTGATTTACGTTACCCTCCCGTAGATTTCATAAAATCCAAGATTCCAAGGGCGGGTGTCACGGCGATATATCGAAAATAGATGTCTTTATAAATATACCCGAGGGAATTTAAGGGCGATGTTATATGTGAAAGTTTAAGACTTAGTTTTTTTATTTTATCAATAGATTGTTAAACAATATGGTCTACTTAGTAGACCATAGAAAAGACTAAAGGTGCATGTAAGAAAATTAAAAAAAAAAAACAACTGTTTGCCGGGAGTACTGGCAGATGTGAAAACTCCGCGCGGTAGAATGAAAGGGGGATATTACTTCCTCTCTGACGCCGCGCCGGTCTCAGGTCACGTGTCCCGACGCGAGTTTAACATTTCTTGCCCATGCCAAAAAGTGCACAACGCAGCTATAGAAATTTCGCTTAAAAAAAGAAATAGGAAATATATACTTTCTTACTGCAGAAATAGAAAAACACACCCAATAAAAACTTTGAAGAAGGCATGAAGAAGTCAAAATAGAGCGACTTACAATTTAGTTATGTCGAGGAGGAAATTTACTTTTCTACCACCGCACCGCTCGCCACAGGAGTAAAGTCCATCCTTGACACTTGGGTCTCGTTCAGCAGGATTGTGGAATGGACTCCCTCCCGTGGTTTTCCCTGTGCGCTATGACTTGGGATCCTTCAAAAGGCGTGTTTACAGGTATCTTAAGAGTCGGCAACGCATCAGCACCTCCTCTGGTGTTGCAGATGTCCAATGAGCAACGGCGACCACTTTCCATCAGGTGGCTCGTCTGCTCGTTTGCCGTCAAAAAAGATACAACTGAAGAGATGATGAAATATACATACCTATATACATTTGGCTTCGTTGTAGTCGGTATAAAACGCATTGCCTCTTCCATCCTTAATCTTAACCCGTAGTTTAGGAAAACACTAGCACCCTTATCGCGTGCGTAATGACGCGTGGTGAGTGCCACGGTTAACGTCGCGTTTACCGGTAATACGGCGTAGACAACACGAGGCATTAACCTGTTTACGAGTAATTTAACAGTTTACGGGCGCCGCAACTTTCATAGCCAGCTGGTTAAGATGAGAGCTTTATACTTAGAAACATGGGGAAGGAAATGTAAAAGAATTTTGACAGCTCCGTGGCGCAACGGTCAACACGCCAGCCTGCGACACGGAGTGCTCGGGTTCGATCCCCGGCCAGGTAAGGTGGAAAATGATCTTTTTCAGATTGGCCTGGGTCTTGGATGTTTATCTATATATGTATTTATTATAAAATATAGTATCGTTGAGTTAGTATCCGATAACACAAGTCTCGAACTTACCTTGGGGCTAGCTCAATCTGTGTGATTTGTCCCTATATATTTATTTTTATATATATTTATTTATATAAGAATTTTCAGGACTAGCCGATTTCTCGCCACTTCGTCCGCGTAATGTGTACAGCTGATTATTTAAACCGTCGTCAGTGTATATATTCATTGCCGTCGTCCCAACGCCATTTTCTGATGTATAAGATAGAGTTTGAAGACAATAATATATGGATGAGCACTTCATTGATTATTATCCAATTTCTTACATCTAGTAAGGAAGTATATAAGAAGTAATAGCAGTTTGAAAATTTCAAGATTTGGTAAAACAATTATCATCATCATTTCGTGTAGGTGACTCGGTCAATCGACCATGCACACCCTGGTGTCAGAGTTCTTCAGAACCGCCTCTCGGCGTCTCACGTGGTTCCTTTAACGACTACCAGATCGCAGCCGATACCAACGGCGTAACGTGGCTTCCGTACCACAGAATCGTCTTTATTATCAGACAATCAGGTGATTCATGCCTGCAATGTACTAACCGTCGTGGGATCGATCCCAGGACCCCCGGGTCTACAGGCGAACGCCTTAACCACTGGACCACGGCGGCAGTTATAAAAGTATTATTCAGTCCTAGGTAACAGATGTCGGGCTAAAATTAATGATTTTATCTAAAAATGATGTGGGTTCTCACCGAAATCTATAGACGGGCGAGCGAGCGGAAGGAGCCAAAGCGGAGTGCGGGCGGGCGAGCCGTGCGAGCATCGATTTACCTCTTCATACTATGGTTCACACCGATATAACGAGGTGTACAAATACTTTCGTTCGCTTAAACGATTTTATTATTAAACGATTAATCGCTGATGTTCACGATGTGAACCAAAGTATGAAAAGAGCTGAAACTATGCTCGCGCGGCTCGCTCGCTCGTTCGCTACCTGGCGGTGTGGCCTGCGCTTTAGTCGATGTTCAGAAACGTTTATTTGTATCGTTTGCTATCGGATGAAGTAATAAAGAATTGCTAACGTCGTCCACCGCGTAAATATTCTGATAAAGGCAGTTATTAATTCATTCACACAATATTATTTTACTATTTATTAAAACATTAATGGAATCCGTACAGTTTTAACTTAACAATTAAAATCGGGCTTCGACAAAAAGTTTTCCGTATCAATAACTTAACTACCGTGACAGTGGAGTGGACTGAAGCGAAAGGCTTAATTCGATGAGCGATGCCCGCTCACTGATGCGCGCACAAATGACACGCAAATATGGCGGCGGCGACGTTATTACCTGTTGTTTCCATTGGGTACATCGGCGACAGACACTTATTTAGTCTTCGTATTCTTGATCTAGAAAGAGCAACTAGCTTCAGGCCGCGACTATAATAAATAAATAAAAAAAAAAAATACAAAAATAAACTTATTACTAATCTTATAAACTTAGTATTGTTTAAACTTTTACTTAATATTTAAAGATACTATTTATGTAAGAACCTTACCTACCTCCGTGGTTCAGTGGTTAAGGCGGTTTGCCTGTAGACCCGGGGGTCGTGGGTTCGACGATTCCCATGGGAAGCATACTTTGTTTAGTTGTATCCAGTTTGGTTAGGACATTGCAGGCTTGAGTCACTTGATTGTCTAATAATAAAGATGATTCCGTGCTTCGGAAGGCACGTTAAGCCGGTGGTCCCGGCTGCCGTCTGGTAGTCGTTAAAGGAACCACGTAAGAGGCCGAGAGGCGGTTTCGAAGAACTCTGACACCAGGGTGTGCATGGTCGATTGACCGTGACACTTACTCGAAATGATGATGATGATGATGTAAGAACCTGAAGGCCTCCTCTAGATATTTCCAAGTATCCTTGTTCTTCGCCGTCTCTAGGAGTACACCGGGAAGCTGGTCCACCTCTCTTTCTGGTGCCTGATGGACCCTTCCAGGATGTTAACCTGGCGGTCCTTTTGTTATTTGTAAGTCTAGCTATGTGTTCAGTCCAACGCCATTTAAGCTTTTTGCAATGAATTAAGAGTGTCTGTAAGGTTATCGGTGTAAAATTAATATATTACTAGCTGCTACTTGCTTTTCCTCCTTTCATTCAAGTGAGTAGTAACCCAATACCTTCTTTTCCTTCCAAAATCCAGCGTATTACTATACTTTCCCAGCTAAAATTCCGATGGCCAGCAGCGTCAGACGCCTTCAATACCATGAATGGAACTCAGAACAGAGGACGGGCTAAGAAAAGATGGATGGATTGTGTTAAAAAGAGTATGGATAACAAAGGCTATGGTAGGCGACAGATCAAAATGGAGAGAATTGACATAACGTGCCGACCCCACATGAAAAATTAGGATAAGGTAAAGGAAGAAAAAAATTAAAGAAGTAATAGTTGTACGAAGATAAGTTTTGAGTGCCCATTAATTGAATTAAATAAATAATAAATGGTTGTCTGAAGTTGGTTAACGGACGATAATTATACGTGAGAACGGTGGAAGAGAGATAGATGCATAACAAGCCTAACGCTCAGGCTGATTGTGCGTCTCTATCTTGTTCTGCGCCACTTGCACCCGCAACGTGACACTTTACGTGCGTGCATTTGGCGTTCATAGATCGTCATCACGTCAAAAAACAAAAACAAACACCGGCTGTTATTATATTTATAAAACAGAGGTGATGTATCAATTAATTACTGGGACTACGATTAAACAGAGACAAAATAAACAGGCTCAATTTTAGCTCATTTTCCTAATGCAGTCTCAAATTTACACAGTGTTGTGCGAGCAGCATCAAATTAGTGCTGTGCTAATTGCAGGATAGCGATGCGAGCAATCAATATGCTCATTGCATCGACGAACAAACTAACACAGGTTTTAGTAGTACTTACTATGTTAAGTCGCCATTGTTCAATGGCGGAGAATAGCCAACCTACCGCCGATACCAATCGGATGAGAATATCAGTGAAAAAACTAACATATCAAGGACCGATCGACCGATATCAAGGCAATTTGTTGTAGTAGAGTATACAGTTTCCCATGAACGACTCGCTAACTCTGCTTAGCCGATATCGCGGAAGAAATAATTTATGATTCTTACGCAAGGGTCTATCTATCTATTAAATCACTAACTTTTTCGAACGACAAAATATTTTTCCTTGCATGCATTATATTCTCGAATATATACTGTAAAGCTACAGTTAGGATATCAATTACTTTAAACAACTGTCTGAGTGAGTCCCTCGCGCCCAGGCCGTAGATGGCACGAATTGCTCTTTTTTGTAGTAGGTATAAAGAAAGTCTGGATGCGGCTCCATCGCCTCACAGAAGTAATCCATACGACATTAAACTATGAAAATAACTAAGTATACGAGCCTAGCTGTGGCCTCATCTGTCACTTGTCTTTTTCTATTCCTACTACATATGAATTGAAATACAAAAACAACAGGACTCGTGCTGTCTCGCTCAATATACTTGTACGGCGCGGCGCCGCCGCAACGAACTTCAGACATGGCGCCTAGACACACACACGCACACACACACAGTTATTACTCTTCCATTGAGAAACTTGGATAGAGATATATTCCAACACTTAAAGGCTTTGGAAAAGTTGCTGTAATGTAGGTCTCCCTCCAGCCAGAACCCGTTCCAGGAAATACCAATTTATGATATGCCCTTGAATAGGTCTTGGCCGGAGGAGATTGCAAATAATAAAGTCGGGTTTGTTTGGACATTTCTAACTTAAAAAGATGTGAACCAATTTTTGATTTGTTGGTTTTGTTATCACCCCAAATATCAGAGTAACTATTAAAATATCAGAAACTAGCTATTACCCGCGGCTCCGCCCGCGTCAATGTCGATACCTTGGGAACAGTACTTTTCCCGGGATAAAATGTACCCTATGTCCCTCTCCGTCCCCCAGATAACGTGTATAGAAAATTTCATGATGATCGGTTTAGTAGTTACAACGTGAAAGCGTAACAAACAAACTCACTTTCGCATTTATAATAATAGTTAGGATATTTACGACAAACTCCTTTTTATTCCTCTGGTGTGTAAGAAGCCAAGCTTACCAAAGTATAACTATGTATTTTGTATTCAAATAAACTTTAAAATAATTGTCACCGCAATATATTTAGGCGGAATCAATTACCGCACGCACCGGCAGTATCGAAATAGCTGTTATCTCGAATTTAGCGCAATCATCGGCAGTTTAGACCATTCCGCACCCGTTCACCCCTTATAGCCGGACCTTGCTATCGGAAAGCTAAACAGAGAAATACGGCTTACTACTCATAAGGGCCTTAAATCGACGCACAATGAGTAGCAGGATCAAGCTAGATGAGCAGGTTTTGATATACTATCATTATCACCTACTCAACAAGCGCACAGACATAATTCTAAGCATAATCAGGATCGGCTCCTAATGAACGTTACAGTGACGCACATAATAATTTATGCAAACGTGTCGCGACACAAGACACGCACACATCGACAGTAAATAAGAATGCAATTTTCCTCCGTACGAAATTCGAATTCAGACAAATGTTAAATTAGTACTTATCACATATGTATCGTAAAAAGTTAAGCGCCTATTATACCATCCTAAATTCAGTCACTGACCAGAGGGACGTCGCAATACGTGCGATACGATTGAAGATATCTCGTATCGTGTCTAATGTATAATCGGCGTCCCTCTCATCGGATCCGATATTCGGGATGGTATAATAATTTAGCGTCACTTATGACATTCTCTGCGCCTAGTCCATATTATTCCAAGGTACATTAATGTTAAAATCGAAAATATGTGATGAAAAAACCTTCTCCACTTTAATCAACTTTCAATTCATCTGATATGAATTAAGTTGGATACCACACTTCTAAATAGTGGGTAGTTATGGAGATTACGCATGCTTCTAATGCGTGTACCTATAATATGTGATGAACAAATTCGCCGCGGTGATTTGAAGCTACGGCAGCTCAGTGGTGAGAGCAACGACGGGCTAGATGTCGAAGGTTGTAGGTTCAAATCCTACCTGAGGCGAAATTTTTTCATCACATATTTTCGATTTTAATAATAAACCGAGAATTGTAATGCTATTAATATAATTAATGCATTAATGTTCTTTAGTGAAGCCTATATGCTCCGATCTTGTGCCTCGATCGTCATTCCTTCGGTACCTCTATCTCAAAAGCGTGTCACCGGACCGTCAAGAAAAAAAAATTATCTATCCCATATGAGAAGTCCTTTGAATCAATGAAAATACATTTTAAAAGCTAGCGAAATTATGATCTGGTAAATATTGGTTGACTAAGTGTCAATGGACATGAAGTTTTAAAACGAGTAAAACTGTACGTAACAGGCAAAAACAGGTGGTGAAATGGTGCGAGACAGTTTTGTCCCGGGGGTTGAATTTGAATCAATAAATTAGAATTACAGATTAGTCGCGTGTAAACGGGGCTAAATTACCATACAGGTTGGCGTATAAATCGATCATGTTTTACATATTGCTAAATAGATTTCCTCGCTTTTCTGACGTCCTAGTAACTCCAATTTTGGCATTTAGTTAGATATAACTATGTCACAATGTTGGAGTTATCTCATCTTACGAAAATCCACCAGCATCTTTATCACACACATATCTCAAAAACTTTACATTTTATGATGAAGTTTTCTATTCTAAAGACAAAAAATAAACAAAAATGTACAAACAGTGGACTTAATACCAAATTTAATTGTCTGCTAGTCAAACATAGAACGATTCAGATAAATTGAGTTAAGATGGTGACATTATATATTTCAATAATATTTTATCTTTTTTACTTACACATAAAATTAGGTCAAAAGATTTGTTTTCTTGGTACGAATTTTATTTCTCTACACCCAGCAATACACGAAAAGTAAGAAACTTCTCTATATGTAAGAATTTCAGACAAACTTCTTCATAAATCCCAAAATTATAAAAAACGTCATTCCACAGACAATATTTCAGCCACAATAAATTTTCTTACAAAAAATTCTAGGCGAAAATTCTAGAAACTTCCAAACTAACCGCTCGTTAAGCTAAAAAAGTTTGCAAAAAGAAATTCTTCCGCTAGTCAACTGCACAATAGGAGCATTTCTGCAGTATTCAGAGTATGAATAACTTAGTGCTGACTATAAGAAAATTCTGAGTGTCCTCTTCTATTTGCATTTTATACATAAAAGCCCAATCACACTTAACTGAATTAAGTGAGCTGACTGACGAGAGACGCTGCAGTACGTTACCATATCTGGTAAAAATGCATCGTTCCTCTCATCAATTACTAAATTCAGTAGTGTGATTAGATCGCCAAACAAACGAGCAGCACTTTGCTGTCGTCCTGTCAACTGCAAGCTATCGACAGATGCATCTGCAGCTGTCGAAAAAGCTAACTGCAGCTGCTGACACTGTAAGGCAGCACAATTCGACATGTCGATCGATTCAGCCTACTACTGACTGTAAATATACTTCTGCCGAACAGTGCCGATAGCAGCACTTTGTCTGCTGCTTGCAGATGACTGGTCGACAGCTGCAGTTGCATCTGTTGACTGCTTGTAGCTGATTGTTCAAAAGCTAAGTGCTGCTTGTCTGTACAATGGTTATTAGAAGCAAAAAAGTATCCTTACTAAAATTATCTCAAATATTAGATGGAATAAGAAACGAGAAGATTCGCAGAAGAACAAGTCACAGATATAGCTGAGCTGATTAGGTCTTTCAAGTGTTTTCTACCACACTTATATAAAATCATATATAATTATATCATTATCATTTCGAGTAGGTGACACAGTGTCAATCGACCCTGGTGTCAGAGTTATTGGTAACCGCCTCTCGGCTTTTGTCGTGGTTCCTTTGACGACTACCAGAAGGCAGCCGGGAACAAACGGCTTAGCGTGCCTTCCGAAGCACGAAATCATCTTTATTATCAGACAATCAGGTGATTCAAGCCTGCAATGTCCTATCCAAACTGGAAACAACTAAACAAAGTATGCTTCCCGTGGGAATCAAACCCAGTACCCCCGGGTAAGACGAGGCCTCAAATGTTTGGTACCATCGCTCGGCAAAGGACTGATCAAGTGCGCGCAAGGGATAGCGCTTGGCGGTTTAGCCCGTGAATGATAAGATAGGAGATAGTCTCGAGTCGCTTAAAGAAAAAAACGTAAGCGCCAAATTCGTTATTTCTATTTTATATAAAATCAGACCAGTTAATTGTATTTTCATATTTACATTTTGATGAATTACTAATAACCTATCTTTTAGTCTAAAAATCATTATTTCATTCGTTGCATTTGAGCTACAATAACAAAAACTCTGCGAACGAAGACCATTTTTCAAAAAATATTTCTATCGAGAAAATTTTATCAAAACGTGTTTTCATCTTCAATTTTTGGAGATGAAATGGTCAAAAATCATATTACTTAGATTTGAAACTCCTAATTTAAGTATTTTGCGAGATAAATAAGGTTCAGAACGACCTTATTTACAGTGGTATCGCCTTAGGCAGTTATTATTTATAATCAGCTTTTAAGTTAGTCAACCTAGTTTGGATTGGTTCCTTCCGCTCTTTGAGTAATCTCGATCCAACTTATAATGTGTTGATAAATAAATGTTCTGTATCCTAAGTTTTAGTTTATAATCATAAGTAACATGTATATGGTGTACTTATCAATAAATATTTTTGTATTTGTATATCCTTACTAATATTATAAATGCGAAAATGAGTTTGTTTATTTGTTTGTTACGCTTTCACGCCGTAACTACTGAACCGATCATCATGAAATTTCGCATTCAAGTTCTTTGTAGTACGGAATACTTTTATCCCGGGAAAAAGTACTATACCCGAGGGATCGACATTGACGCGGGCGGAACCGCTAGCGAAAGCTAGTTCACTATAACTGTGGAATCAAGCTGACGGGGAAGTTGGGAATCGACCATCTTCCTTATACAGCGTGTGTAATTCAAGAGCCGCGTAACGACGACGTAATTATGACCTTTCATACGTTTCATGTGGGTTTTCTTCTGTTTATATGACGTAAGGGTGTGCCACGACCCCTAAGGTTGTAATGCAAAAGTTTGTTTGTTTTTCGTGTGAGTGGCCAACATTGGTGTCAGATTTTTTTATTTCATTCATTCGTTCTGAAGCACGGAGGAGCTAATGATTATTCCGAAAGACCAAGACTCCGTCTATCCTGTTAGGGATAAAGAAGTGATTAATATGCATTTAAATAAATAAATATATATGGACAAATCACACAGATTGAGTTAGCCCTAAGGCAATTAAGGAAATAATTTTATGGGATAATTATTTTTATTCATTTATTTAGACACACATTACAGATCATGCAAAACAAGTTTGTTTAATCAAATAAAAAAATAAATAAAAAAAAGCACTTGATATTTTTTCCTAACTTATGCGTGTGCACAACATAATTAAGTGTTAGCTTATTTAAGTATTAACAAAAGTATGTAATAATCATTTTAATTGAGACAAACTCAACAATACTATATTATATTTAAGATATATTTCTGTGTAGGTATGTAAATTGTAATTTTTATTTCTTTTTGTTTTTTTTTATTAAATTGAATATGGATCTTTTATCCGAAATAAATTAATTTATTTAATTTTATATTTTATAACAAATAGGTACATAAATAGTTAAACATCCAAGACCCAGGCCAGTCTGAAAAATATCAAATATATATATAATAGGATAATTTTCCTTTTGACCTAACGGGGATCGAACTCGGGACACCACAGAGCTCGTCATATATTATTTTTTTAAGTATATGTATCTCCTATCCAAATGAGAAATCACTACGTTTAAAAATCCGTTAGCTTACAAATATTCCGTAATGTTGCAAATTCGAGAGAGCCGAATTAACTCCAAGGAGCGGAAACCATCGCCCATCAAAGAGCGTAAAGGCTTAATTAAAATATAAAAAAATCCGTACAATTTTTAATTAACCGGTATTACGTTCTATCCCCCCAATTTGCTGGTCGTTCCCCTTTTATACAGATTTATATACGAGTACACGTCTGGCGCAATCTTAATTTTCACAAAGCAGTGTTTCTCTGGATTTAATTTTGTTGAACAACTTTCTTCTTAAATTATGAAAAATATATCTGAATTCCTCGATACAACTTTCTTTAGTTAATATGTCACAAGATACCGTTTGCAAAACTTTTTTTATTATTTGTAAACCGAAAATAAACTCGTAAACGCTATAAATATATTATTTATTTATATTTATGACAGCTCCGTGGCGCAGTGGTTAACACGCCAGCCTGCGACACGGAGTGCCCGGGTTCGATCCCCGGCCACGTCAGGTTGAAAAATTATCTTTTTCAGATTGGCCTGGGTCTTGGATGTTTATCTATATGTATTTATTATAAAATATAATATCGTTGAGTTAGTATCCCATAACACAAGTCTCGAACTTACCTTGGGGCTAGCGCAATCTGTGTGATTTGTCCGTATATATTTATTTATTTATATTTATTTATTTTTGTGTTTGCGCCACCTAATTAACATTACAATTCAGTTTAATCAAGCTAGTAGATTCGGAGCAAATTGGCTTTGACAAACGGACAGACAAACACATTCGTGATCCTATAAGGGCTTCGTTTTGTCACTCGGTAGTACGGAACCCTAAGTAATGTTTTACTAAGGTAAGCTGTTTACTCAGTAAGCATTAAACACGCAAATAAAAAAAAAATGTTTATAATTTATTATGGATGAACACTACCAGGATAACATAAACGTAAAGACTAATAACATAAAAATGCTTCGATGCCACGCCTAGAAAGTAATAAAGCGCTACCAGGACAACAGAAATACAAGAAAGTTAAGCAGATGCACGGAGCAGAAAATAAAACATGGCGTCGCCGTGGGGCGGCTGCCAGTGATAGAATAAAGAATGCAAATGCAGTGCGACCAGCTGTGCATTAATGACGTTGCTGGTTGCAGAAGAGTTGACTATTAAGACACAACACGATATAAGTAATACTCGATCGAACAAAACTAACGTGACACAGACTCGGTCGATGCACTTCAATGAAGATAGATTTGCTCGTTTGATAGAAAGGATCAAAATGTAGAAAATTATTGACGGATTTGGTTAATTTAATCTAATCGTATTTCATTCACTCGGGATCGATCCAGGGGCCTGGATATATCATCATCATCTTTTCGTATAGGTGACACAGTCAAGTCGGTCAATTGATTCTGACACCCTGGTGTCAGAGTTCTTTAGAACTGCCTTTCGGCCTCTGACGCGATTCCTTTAACGACTACCAGATAGCCAGAAACAACGGCTTAACGTGCCTTTTGAAGCATGGAATCATCTTTATTGTCATACAATCAGGTGATTCAAGCCTGCAATGTCCTAACTTAACTCGAAACAACTAACAAAGTATGCTTCCCGTGAGAATCGAACTCATGAACCCCGGGGCAAACGCCTTAACCACTGGACCACTGAGGCAATTAATAGATGACATGATAAAACCGAAACTCACGTGGACGAAGTCGCGGGAAACAGCTAGTGATTACATAAATGTCCCTTTTTATAGATTACAATTTATTTGAATAAATGAATATGTAATTTTACGAGTGCAAAAAAGGTGTCTGAATTTTCATAAAAATAAACTTGTAATCTTTGGAATTATTCGCATCACCCAGGTAATTACGTCATCCGACGTTAGATAAGAATCGTTGAATTTTTACCCGGTTTTACGGCCGGGCATATTTCATCCGGGTCGGACGGGCCAAATTAGAGAGTCACAGATGCTGCACTTGGTAAAATGTGTACAACTAGCTTTCGCCCGCTACTCCGCCCGCGTCAATGTCGATCCCTCGGGAACAGTACTTTTTTCCGGGATAAAAGGTAGCCTATGTCCTTCTCCGTACTCCAGAGAACTTGTATGCAAAATTTCATGATGATCGGTTCAGTAGTTAGGGTGTGAAAGCTAACTTTTTTCTGCACCACCCTGTGGGTTGACTGGTAGATAAAGCCTCTGGCTTTAAGTCCGCCTTTTACATTTATGTAATAAAGTTAAATTAATAGAGTGAAATTAGTGACCGTCAATACGGGTTCCGCCACGGGCGTAGTGCTGGTGATCTTCTTGTGTACTTAACGCACCGATGGGCAGCCGCCATCGAGAGCAAGGGAGAAGCACTGGCATTTAGTCTAGATGTCACAAAGGCTTTTGACCGGGTCTGGCATAAGGCTCTTCTCGCGAAGTTACCATCTTTCGGGCTTCCTGAGGGACTATGCTTGTGGGTCGCTAGTTTCTTATCTGGGCGAAGCATTCAGGTCGTTGTAGACGGATTATGCTCCGATATCATGCCCATCAATGCTGGCGTCCCCCAAGGATCTGTTTTATCACCTACGCTGTTTCTTCTGCACATCAACGACATGCTTAACACTAGTAGCATCCATTGCTATGCGGACGACAGTACGGGTGATGCATATTATGCAGGTCGTGCAAATATCCCTCAAACACAGGTGGAGGAGAACAGAAAGAGACTTGTGTCTGACATTGAGACCTCTCTGGAGCAGGTCTCTGAATGGGGTAAACTAAACCTAGTTCAATTCAACCCTACTAAGACACAAGTCTGCGTGTTTTCCGCTAAGAAGACCCCATTTAACATAGCACCGAAGTTCCGGGACACCTCTCTTACCATTTCTAAGAGTATTGGGATCCTTGGCGTCGATATTACGAAGGAGGTCCAATTCCGGAGTCATCTGGAAGGTAAAGCCAAAATGGCTTCTAAAAAACTTGGGGTGCTCATTAGAGCGAGGCAGTACTTTACTCCGGGTCATAGACTTTTGTTATATAAAGCTCAAGTCCGGCCCCACATGGAGTACTGCTCTCATATCTTGTCTGGTGCACCTCAATACCAACTCCTTCCTCTTGATTCCATCCAACGCCGGGCAATTCGTATTATCGACGATCCCACACTCACAGACGATTTAGACACCCTCGGTCTACGGAGAGACGTTGGCTCTCTGTGTGTATTTTACCGTCTATACTATGGGGAGTGTTCTGAAGAACTTTTTGAATTGGTGCCACCGTCACCTTTCTACCACCGCACCGCTCGCCACAGGAGTAAAGTCCATCCCCACATCCTTGACACTTGGGTCTCCAAAAATGTCAGAGCGTCACGTGGTTTTTTTCCTCGTACAGCAAGATTGTGGAATGGACTCCCTCCCGAGGTTTTCCCTGTGTGCTATGACTTGAGGTCCTTCAAAAGGCGTGTTTACAGGTATCTTAAGAGTCGGCAACGCATCAGCAGCTCCTCTGGTGTTGCAGATGTCCATGGGCGACGGTGACCACTTTCCATCAGGTGGCTCGTCTGCTCGTTTGCCGTCGGATATAAATAAAAAAAAAAAAAAAAAAAAAAACAAACAAATAAACAAACAAACAAACTCACTTTCGCATTTATAATATTAGTAAGGATTATATCTGCGAGGTGCAGTAGATATTTTTGGTTTAAACAATATGAATATTAAATAAATAAATATAACCATAACTCGAAAAGAATTAGTAGATTTTGAAAAAAAAAAATGGCTGTCTAAAGTTGATTTACGGACGATAATTTTACGTGATTCCACCGTGGAATAGAGATCTGCTGCTGAGATGCATTACTAGCCAAACGCTTAGGCCGATCGTCCCTCTCTATCGCTTGTTCCGTGGTCTCACTTGCACGCGGAACGTGACACTTTTTCGTGCGTGCAGCCGGCGTTCATCGATTTATAAGATGTTATCACGTCAAAAACACAAAGACAGGCTCGAAAATAAAAGCTGCTTTTACTGTATTGTACGGAGGAGGCTCAATAAGTTGGGGATACGACAGCATAAGTGCAAAGCGAATTATTCTAGCAAACACAAAAATCGCTCGATTCAGTAGGACTGTGATAAGCACGCGAGACAAAAAGAAAAGCAAATGTAATTTGTAATTTTGCTCGTATTATGTAAATAAAAATAAAATTGGTTTTAAAATTGTTTGGTTTGCACGATACGATAATTTTACGTAATAACGGTGGAAGAGAGATAGATGCGTCACAAACCGAACGCTTAGGCCAATCGTGCCTCTGTCGCACTCGCGCGTTCATCGATTTATTTTAATCATCATTATCACGGCAATAAGCAATAGAAATAATAACAAGGTTGTTAGCATGGGCACTCTTTGGAGAATATTTAATTTATCTATGTACTTTACAAGATAAATTAAATATTCAAAAAATAACTTTTACATATAAAGCGCGTGGCGTACTGGCCGCCACACGCTTCTAGACATCGAATGTCAGTGCCGAAGCTGGCAACAGACATCACATTTCGCTTCCGACTATTGGATCGTATCATAGAAAAAGAAAGACATTAGAAATGGCAAGGGGCGTCGGCAATGCGCTCTATCAGCTCACTTGAATCACCTAAGTAGTTTGTCCCGCGATCGTCAAAGGAACAAAAGTGAGATTTACATGAAAAAAAAATCAAAACATGCCGACGTGTGCTATTCTAACGTGTAAAGCGAGAAGTCTGTGAAACTTTGACCAAAGGAGGAGTTTCTACTCAATTGTGTTGCGTTAGTAGTATGCTTGAAATGAGGCGACGCTGGTTTTCAAAGAAATCACGCGTGATAACACTTCTAATGTGTTTGTTGTTCTGTGGATCGGATACACCTAAATTAAAATGAGTATAGCCACCACACAAGCACAAAGGTGTCCTTCTGTAAGCAACTATATTTTGTGACCGGGTCGGGATCGCACCTATTTTATTGCCCGGATTAATTCGTCCGCAAAACGCGCGCTGTTTACGCGATGTGTCCGCCTGATAAACATACAATACAAAATAAAATTGACGCAAATATTATATTAGATATACGAATTGAAGAGGAGGTTCTCATTTATTGGGTTGTATCTTGTATTCTTTTAAATGTATTTTTGAAATAACCTCATAACTCCGTTATTTATGAACTGATTTTTTTTTTATATTTAAATGGGCATGCTTTCCATTTTGTCCCATTTAAATTATTAAAAAAATTAAATCACAATCGGTTCAGCAGTTTGATAGTCTGTGTTTATGTTAGTCTGTATCAAATCTTGCGACTTAAATTTGATCCAGTTCCGGGTTACTGATTGAGCTAAAATGCATGAATGTGTAAATCAAATTACAATACAATATTATGGAATCGTTGCTCTGGTCTGATGATGGAGTCGGATGGTGGCCATAGGAACTCTTAAACTAAACAAGGTACACCAATCGTGTTGGGGTTGGGGCTCATTTGATTTGTCTTGAAAAGCACTTTTCAGCGTGGTTTCGTTTTATCAAAAGCTTGTCACAAAAATGCAATTTTTGCAAAAGTATTCATAGTATTTCATATAATAATTTATAAAAAACACGGCAACAAAAACACCGATATAAATATGGTTATTTTTGTTGCTGTGTTTTTTTTATGTACAAGAAAATATACTGTATGTTTCGAACTGATGATATGGCAACATAATAGTTAAATGACACGTCACCTAATCATCCTCGTCATGATGCAGTATTTATCATTATCATCAGGTCTTTTTATTCTCTACTGCAGGAGCATGACCCTCTCTGTACTACCGGAGCAATACTTGGTCAGAGCAGACAGAGGATTTATACACGAAGAAATTTTGTTCGTTCTGGACCCTTAAAGGGGTGATTCAGCCCGTCGATATGAACAACTTTTCTGGGACCAATGCTGGGAAGTAAAAAAAAAGGGCAGTTCCATACATAAAATTTCGGGCGCCCGGTCAATGTGTATGGGAAAGTCAAAAAAATTTTTGAGTGCCTAGTATTGGTCCCATAGGAAAAGTTGTTTATATCAACGGGCTAAATCATCCCTTTAAGGGTCCAGAACGAACAAATTTCACAGTGTATAACAACCGAATTAATAACCTCCTTCTTTTTTAGAAGTGTTAAAAATAGATTGCTTTCTTCATAATAATAATACAATAACGGTTGTTTTTGAACAATTTCCATAATCTGTTTGCGAAACAACGTTTTTAAAGCTTTTCCCCGAGCTTACGCTAAGTGGATTGGAAAAATTGAAAATAGGGTATCGTTAGAGCGCGCCAACAATATTAAATTGATTCCAGGGGCCGAGAAGCGGCGAGGCGGCCGAAGATAGCCGATTGAATCACGGGGCCATTACGCCACACGTCTGAGAGATAGCTGGCAAGATTCGGGCAAGCAAAATGACTTATTCGAATAATGCCTTCTTTTTTTAAAAAACCGATCTGTTTATTAGACCAGTGCTGAAGCCTTTGATAATAATAAAAAGTGAAATAAAATTATAGTAGGAGAAGCAGTGCCCGCGACTTCATTCGCGTAAATTTTATGTTATGTTGATATTAATTAGGACCCCTATACCAATTACAATTATCAATTTTCATACTGCTAAGTGCAGAAATGACAAAATTTCCATACAAACTTTAGTTACATAAAAATAAAATTAATATTAAAAGGGGGCTTTTTTGCCGTTTTCATAGATGACGGCACGGAACCCTTCGTGCGCGTGTCCCACTCTCACTTGGCCGGTTTTTTTTTAACACCAATTATCAATTTTCAATCCATCATTGATAAATTTTATATGAGAAAACTGTACGTTTTATATTTTACTTTCATTAGAGAAAAAATAAATCGGTAAGCGATAACGTCCGAAAAGATATTAATCTCCAATTACCATTAAATAAAAAGTTGCACAAAATAAAAACATACAAAGTTTTAAAACTTATAGCTTAGTTTTTAAATAAGATCGCAGTTTGACGCAGAAGCTACACCACGAGTACGTGACGAAAATACCCCTTTGTAGAATGAATAACATTTTTTGTAACAGGGCGTTCCACGAACGGCGTCGCCATCGAC
Organism: Elegia similella; assembly: GCA_947532085.1. Classification (NCBI taxonomy): domain Eukaryota; kingdom Metazoa; phylum Arthropoda; class Insecta; order Lepidoptera; family Pyralidae; genus Elegia; species Elegia similella. The sequence continues at coordinate 3,553,703 of OX383944.1, forward strand.
TAAACCCGGAGACCACCCTCGGGCGATTTGATCATCCCCCGTCGCGAAATTGCGAACGTGCACTTCCTTACGAATATGCAAGCCTGGTATTTTTAATGCATAATTTTGGTTACTTGCCCAAAGACGTCAGGGGGTGACGTTACTTCACTTACCTGAAAAAAAAAAAACATATCATTAAAAATATGTATTTTTGCGTGTTTAATGAAAATAATATGTGAATAGACGGCGCAATTTCATCATTGATAGAGTTTTTTTTAAAGATTGTTCTTACTTTTAAAGACAGAAATTACCGCACACGAAGCGTTATGTTCTTAGGCTCTGTTAAGATGTGATGGAGAGTTCTTGGCGAGAAATTCGGCGGACTGCCTGTGCTTGTGTTTTGAATTGTTTTGTAAATTGTTTCTAGTGGACTTTGTAATGTGAAATCGGTGTAATTTGGTGTTATAAATGCCCATGTTTATGAACAATGTGTGGAATAACTGAAATAAACTGTCACAGTGCGGCTGTAGTGAGATTTACTTAGCGGGCTGGTGATTGTCCACCTCGCCTCGTTGCGTCGTCTGTGATCAAGCCAGTGGATTCGTGGGAATTGTCGCCAGGGGCTCCGTAGAGTCAACGTAATGAACTACACCATCATATCATCATCTCATTATGTATAATTTAATTCTAAGTGTAATTGTTTATGGAGTTTCTAGTACTAATTAGTCTTATAACGCCTGAAATACAGGATGATTTTCATCCTAGCTCAGGCACCCTTAGTTCATATGTCCCTTAATGTATTTATAATGTATTGTAAAATGTGTTCCTATTATTTGAATAAAGAATTTATTATTATTATTCTCTTTATTTATTTAATTTCTTAGGTCTAGGTTTTTATAAAACTTATATAAAAAGTAAAATATAAAAAAATATCATACAAAAAATACAACCTTTATAAAAACCTAATCCTAGAGGGCTGCCAGCAGCGGGGCAGGGCTCAAGCTACCGACAGTTAAGGCTACAGAGAGAGAAACCTCCTAACGATGCGCGCAGTGTCCAGGAGTACTGCCTTCTGTATCTGACCCTTGATCCAGCCATCTAGCGAGAGCCTCTTGAGGTGTTGATCGAGGCTCTTCGCTATAAGACCGTTCGCTGAAACGACTATCGGGACAATGATCGTCGAATCCACATCCCACATAGCGGTCACCTCGTGGGCCAAGTCTAGGTACTTAGTAAGTTTATCCTTCTCGGCCTTCACAAGGTTCTCGTCATGCGGGATGGTGATATCGATGAGCATTGCCTGGCGCGTCGATCGATCTGTCAGCACGATGTCAGGCTTATTGGCAACAATAGTCCTATCCGTGATAACAGATCGATCCCAATAGAGCGTGGCACGACCATTTTCGAGAACCGGCATTGGTGTGTACTTATAGTACGGCACTTCGGAATCCACAAGCTCATAACGAAGAGCAAGTTGCTGGTGGATAATTCTGGCTACAAGGTTATGTCTGTGCAAGTACTCTCCGTTAGCCAGATGAGAACAACCGGAGATAATATGCCTGAGTGATTCGCCAGGACGGCGGCATGCTCGACAAATGTCGACCGTACCGTCCTTCAGGATATATCTCCGATAGTTGTTCGTCATCATGACTTCGTCTGCAATTGCACAAGCAAAACCCTCGGTTTCTCCAAAGAGGTCACCAAATCGTAGCCAGTTTACCGACGCGAGCAGATCTACATCAGGCCCTGTTAAGGCCCGGTAGAACCGCCCGTGCAGCTCCTTGCTCTTCCATATGTCCCTGCGGTCTTCGGTGCTCAGCACCGTTGGTCTGTGCCAGTTCTCGCTTGCTAAGGAGAGCGGTGTAAAGCTCCTATCTACTGCAACAACGTCGCGATGCATCCCACACTCATTTTTAAGGAAATAATCCCTAAGACTGTACACCTCGCGGTTATGGAGAGTCTTGGCGTTCAAAAATCCACGACCTCCACACTTACGTGGGATGTACAGTCTCATAACGGATGAGCGTGGGTGAAGCATGCGATGCGCTGTCAGCTGTTGACGGACCTTCCTATCCAGGGCATCTAACTCAGTTTGGGTCCATCTTAGTATGCCAAAGGAGTAAGTGAGTAGGGGCATTACCCAGGCATTGAAAGCGCGTGCCTTATTACCACCTGACAAAAGACTTTTAAGTACTTTTGTCAGTCGACAAAAGAAACGCTCTTTCATCGCCTGCTTTATGTCCCCATCCACAATACTCAAACACTGTGACATACCAAGATATTTGTAAGTTTCCTCCTCCGCGAGAGATCTGAGGGACATTATCTCAGAAAGTTGTAAATTTGTTGAATTTTATATTATTATTATTATTATTTATCATTGATTAACAGGATTTAGAAAAAGCGCGGGAAATCTCATTTATAAAGCCATAAATAAATTTAAAAAAAAGGCGATAATATTTTTTCTCAAATATAGACACATATTCAAATATAATATTCGAGAGACTATTGGGAATATTTTTATACAGTAATTTATCCATAATGCATTTAGGCAGCTTGGAAAATCTGATACCAGTGTTGGCCACTTACACACAAGAAACAAAAACCAAACAAACATTGAAAAATGTGATGTACCTGCGGTAGAAAGCTAAGAAAATTATATAACATATTCGTTGATTTGTTGTGTTCCATAATATTACTTGTTGAATGTATGTGCATAAGTCGGGATATATTTTAGTAATTCGTTTAATTTCTTCTCCAAAATGATCTGTAGTCACTGAATTTAACCGACTTAGTACGCTACCGTCATTTTTGGCTTAAAATTTTGGTTTCTATTACATTTCAATAGTATATATATGATGATATTATTCACTTAATTCCGGATTTAAAAACGGTTTATTTTTAAAATTATAGGTACTTTTAGTTTTATTGAATTATCGTGGTTGATTAAATTTAACAGTACTAACCAAAAATACAGTTAGGTACAGAGCGTCCTAAAAGTATTTTCCCAGCCACAGGGCCGCAGTCGCGTAGTCACGTAATAGTACCGCAGTGCAGGCTATGTACTGCATATGCAAGCGGCCCTCTCATATTTAACCGACTCTAAAAATAAGACTTTTTAAATTCGGCTATATTTTTTTAACGTTTTTTACCACTAAAATTGTGGCATACTATAAACGTTACAAAAATTTTAGTGATGAAATGTATCCCTTTCGGCAAAGAATATATATGCTCTTACGGTGCTAGGTCCTATTACTACAATGTCCAGCTAACAGATAACATCGCTGTTTAATAAATAGCAAATATTAAGTCACGTAGCATTTGTTACCAGGAAGTCAGAATTAGCGAAGAGAGTGCGCTCAATATCGTAGAGAACCCTCGTCACTCAAGTTTTCTATAGGACAGAGGAATAAAGGAAACAAAAAAATAAAACAAATTTCAGTATAGATAAATCAAGTGCGAATAATATAAACTGAGTCAGTGATAAAAAATGTGATAATTCTCGAATAGCAAAATATAAATGTCGTAGCAAAATACCAGGGGCCCAGAAGCAGCCAAGAGATAGCGTGCAATAGCGCAATGAACACGACTGCTTAGCTTACCCCTGTCAAATAACAATAGTAAAATTAAAGTAGGGTAGTTGGGGTCGAACCAAACGCTTAGCCGCTTGCTTAGCCGGGCACCACACTGTTTTGGTTAATACTTAATAATTCTTTTCCTTGTATTCAGGTTCTACTTTACGATTAGAAAATTGTATATCTTTCTAAAATATGAAATCGGACTATTACTTAAGGAGATATTGCATATTAAGTATAATTGTGTGACAAGCAAGTCTCGGTTGGTAAATAAACCTTTTATTTGTACAAATTATTAATTATTATACAGTATTTTAGAGCTATGCGTATTATAGTCATACTAATCTAGTTAAAATTACCAATATTTTTTTACAAACAAAATTAATACGTTAGCACGACGGAAAGTGATATATTTCAGTAAAATAATTCCGTGCTCGTAATATTGGAATACACTTTATTTCATGTTTTCATAATAAACGTATACATGAACTAATTGGATTAAAAACAAACTCACAAAAAGACAGACATGAAATGTACAAAAAAAAAACAATTATTTTCACATAGTAACATTTGCACTTCTCGTAGCAAAATACCAGGAAATCAGGAGCATTGAGGAGATGGCGTGCAATATCGCAAACCCTCGTCACTGGCGGGCGTCCTACAGGACAAAGCCCAATAAAGGGAACAAAAAACAAAACTACGTTAGGGGAAGACACCATGGGCGTCAAACTGTTTTGCACGTATTACGTTACCCATTTCGAAATAGTGATTTGTGCTGAAATATTCAACCGCAGTGACAATTTTCAGTTCGTTTTGCAATTTGGCAAAATACCAGACCATTTATCGGCATTCAGACTACGGAATTCGATAAAATACCGCGGTAGTTATACAGCGTGTTAATTAACCACCGAAATTCCCTCATAGGGGTGACTCAGCCCGTTAAATTGTACAACTTTTACTATGGGACCAATGCTTTTTTACATTTTCATTAAATTGCCAGGCCGACCTAAGACCTGCATGGAATTATCGATTTTTTCGAGTTCTCCGCTGGTCCCGTAGGAAAATCTAAATGTATATAACTCAAAGGTGACTGACTGACATAGTGATCTATCAACGCACAGCCCAAACCACTGGACGGATCAAAGAATTCACGTCTCGCAATGACTTAAAAATCGATTGAGATAAAACATTTTGTGTTCGATAGCTAAAAAAGATTTGAAGTCTAGGTATACAAACTAAATTCCAAAATTCGTACAGATTTGGACTATCGTTTAGACTAAAAAGGTGAAGTATGTACCAATGAGAAATTCACGGTTTTAAGCTAGTATAATATTTTACAAATCTTATACAGTTAGCGTGTAGGTGGAATTCAGAATCAAAATAGTGATGGGTTGGTAGCCGTTGCCTATTATCCCCCATAGATTCCTCAGATTCTCAAGTAGATCCTTTGATCGGCATAGGAGAATAAGCAACCGCACTGGAACATTTTACGTTTTAAGTACCGAATCCGTTTTTTTTCGCATAGGCAACGCCGTCGAACCCATCGGAGGACAATATTATATATCCTAATAAAAGCGCCACCGGTATAAAAAAAAAACCACTCTGTTGCTCGTAACCTTTACTTATTAATCTAAACATCGTAAAATAAAAGCGTTTATTTCTGTAATTAAGGCGTACAAACGGATGGATCTTTAAAATTATACGAGGAAGGAATGATGGAACATATTTCCGTTTTTGAAATTTTTAGAACGAGATTCGTTATGTCTGGCCAGTTGGAGATAATTCCGAAAAATACGTAATCACGTAACACTAGCAGTACGCACACATGTTAAATTTTGCGAATACAATTCGAAATTTCAAATTGTATTCCAAATTCGATTCGCCAACGCGTGATAGCGCAGTGTCAAAATGCGGACGAACCATCCGAGGTCAATATCATCATCGCAATAAAAGCGTTGTAAACATCCAGAGGGCGCCACCGGAATGTAAAAGAAACGTTTCGTCGCTCGTAAACGTCGACTTATTAATTTAAACATCGTAAAAACAAGGCGTTCCTTTTATTAATCCGAGTAATCAAGGAGTACAAAAGGAGCCGTAATAAAAACCAGTCTCAATACGTAATCTCGAGCGGACGTCAAAAGATCCCTCGCATTCACGCTGGGGGCCTGCGGAAAATATAAATAGGACCCTTAGACCTATTCGCTACTTGAGAATTAATCTCCACGGTTCTTTTTCGTTTATAATCGCCTGGTGTTGTTTGTTCTCAATGAGGATTTTTAGAAAACATACGAAATTATTTTATCATCCCACTACCTCTATAATCTATACATATAATAAATCAGTAAAAATATTTTGTCTGTACATTTAGAATTTTTGACTGAAATGGATAGAGGGACACTTAAAATGAATAACAGAAAGCAAAAAAATTTTTTCGAATTTTTTTGTTTGTCTGTCTGTCTGTCTGTCTGTCTGTCTGTCTGTCTGTCTGTCTGTCTGTCTGTCTGTCTGTCTGTCTGTCTGTTTGTCTGTCTGTATGTATGATCACGATTATCTCCGAAAATACTGAACCGATTTACTTCAAACTTTCACCAATTGCTTTGTTTTAACTCAGCAAAACATCTAAAGTTTGTTTCATCAAAATCGGTTCATTAAAAAAAAAAGTTATCGTCATTTGAATGAACTCAAGCCATTAGTTTGCCTGTAAATATACACGGTGATTTTTTTTATCGTTTTGGACCCTTAAAGGGTTGACTCAGACCATAAAAATGAACAACTTTTCCTATAGGAACAATGCTAGGAACTCAAAAAAAATTCGACATTCCCATAGAAACTAGCCGGGCAGCGGGACTCTTTTTTATAGAAACGACGATTATTTTTGAGTTCTCAGCATTGGTCCCATAGAAAAAGTTGTTCATATTGGTGACTTGAGTCATCCCTTTAAGGGTTCAAACTGTTCCTGAGGGATGGACACTAACGGCGGCGGCATAGCCGCGGGAAAACGGCAAACCAATCGAAACTGCTGCGCCTAGAAACTTGAAATTTGTTACAGGGGTTCTTTTAATGATGTGAGTGAGCGCTAAGAAAGGATTTTTAAGAAATTTAACTTCTACAGGGGTAAAATTTATATGGAATTTTCTCATTTGTGGACTTAGAAGTATGAAAGTAGGTATATAAGTTCTAGGTTACAATTAAAAATATCTGTGTAGGTAAAATGGACGATATTTTCCCCTGAAGGGGTAAAATAGCGGGGTAAAGATTGTATAATTTACTTATTTATAGACTTAGAAGTATGAAAATAGGCAAATAAATTCACGATTACAATTAAAAAAAGATGTGTAGGTCAACTGGAAAATATCCACCAGTAGGGGGGTAAAGTTTGTTTGGAAATTTTCTCATTTCTGGACTATGAAGTATGAAAATAAATAGGTATGTTTTTTTTTTTTTATGTATATCCGACGGCAAACGAGCAGACGAGCCACCTGATGGAAAGTGGTCACCGTCGCCCATGGACATCTGCAACACCAGAGGAGCTGCTGATGCGTTGCCGACTCTTAAGATACCTGTAAACACGCCTTTTGAAGGACCTCAAGTCATAGCACACAGGGAAAACCTCGGGAGGGAGTCCATTCCACAATCTTGCTGTACGAGGAAAAAAACCACGTGACGCTCTGACATTTTTGGAGACCCAAGTGTCAAGGATGTGGGGATGGACTTTACTCCTGTGGCGAGCGGTGCGGTGGTAGAAAGGTGACGGTGGCACCAATTCAAAAAGTTCTTCAGAACACTCCCCATAGTATAGACGGTAAAATACGTAAGTTCTCGATTACAATTAAAAACATATATGTGGGGTAAAATGGACAAAATTCACTCCACTTCTCTCACTTCATAAAGGGGTAAAATGGGAGGGTAAAGGTTTTATGGAAATTTTCTCATACTGGACTTAAAAGTATAAATAGTATCCATACTACTATAATAAATGCGAAAGTAACTCTGTCTGTCGTCTTTTTACGCTTCAACCATTGAACTGATTTGGATGAAATTTGGTATGTAAGTAGTTCTAGGCCCGGGGAAGGACATAGGGTATGTTTGATTCTGGGAAATTCTACTGTTCCCGAGGGGTCGACGCTAACGCGGGCGGAGCCGCGGGCAACAGCTAGAAATTAAATATGTCAGGATGTAAAGATGTAAAAGATGTGAGAATATTTATTAATACTTCACGCAAAAACTACAGAATAGATTTAGACATAACTTGAATATGTTTTAAACTGATAAATAACAATAACACATCTTTACATCGTATCAAATGTAGTCTGTTCGCTTAGATCTTATAATGCAGTTTTCAGCTATAGATAGAGTGATTCAAAAGGAAGGTTTATATGTATAATTTACTGCCCCATATTAGTATCTCCATTGCATCCGTGCGATTACGGGGCGGGTCGCTAGTCCTTATCCTTACTAATATTATAAATGCGAAAGTGAGTTTGTTTGTTTGTTACAGTTTCACGCCGTAACTACTGAACCAATAATCATGAAAATTTGCATACAAGTTCTCTGGACTACGGAGAAGGACACAGGCAACCTTTTATCCCGGGAAAAGTACTATTCCCGAGGGATCCATATTGAAGCGGGCGGAGCCGCGGGCGAAAGCTAGTAGGTTATAAATTAAATCTCCTGGATTTCTGAAATGCTTTCATATCTTATACCTTTAAACGAGCAATTCTTGTACATTTATTTATTTATTTGTAGATAAATTTATTTCTATGATCTCGGAAACGGCTCTAACAATTTCGCTGAAATTTGGTATATGGGGGTTTTTGGGGGTAAACAATCGATCTAGATTAATAGTTTTATGTTTGGGAAAACGCGTGTTTTCGAGTTTTTATGCGTTTTTCTTTTCACGCAGAATATGGTCGCTAATTTCGTCCTGCCGGCCACTGTGCATCTGGTCCAGCGGCTTCAGACGCGGACGGCAAGAAAACGAGTTGAAATCCTGCTCGGTGACTTACTTTTGTTTTGTTATATGTTCAAATTTATATGTATTTTATTATTTTTTAGTGTTTTTAGACAAGTTAAAAAAATGTAGTTAATGTTTGAGATAACAATATATATTTCTCACAAATATAGATTATCACCTAAACACCACCATAGGTACTACAACAAATAGTAATAACCGAGCGAAGCTCGGTCGCCCAGGTACTTATAGAATTTAAACGAAGATATTTTGGGTTTGTAAATACGAAGTACCGGTACCGTACTTATGATAATGGTTACTTTGACCATATTCCTTGGTGAGGTTTATCCATAGTGTTTACCATAAAATATATTCGATATTACGTACTTGAATGACGAAATAAAAAAGGGGACAGAATGTGTACAAGACCTTATATTGCTTTAATGTAATATATTACTATCAAATGCATCGAATGTATATTTATCTCTGATATTTCCTTATAGGGGTGACTCAGTTCGTCATAACAAACAAAGTTTGCTATGGGACTGCGGTTTCATAAAAAATCTATTTTTTTCTTAGCCATGTGGTTTCCGGCAGAGTAGAATAGGACCACTCCTAGTCTTCCCGTGGAGATCATAAGAGGCGACTTAGGAAATACAAGCTAAACAAAAGTTCATAAACATCAATGAGACATCTACAACCCGTCTGGCCAGCGAGGAGAGTGTAGGCCAAATGCTCTGTCTGCTCTGGCCAAGTATGGCTCCGGTAGTACAGAGAGGGTCATGCTGCAGTGGAGACTAAAAGACCTGATGATGATGATGATGTATTTTTTTCTTGTTCCCAGCATTGGGAATGTCGGTGGTCGCTTTAAATCCAGTATACCTACATTTATTTTTTCAGCGCGTATTGGAACAATATTTAAGTATATGCTACTCGTATTAAGTCTGAATGGAAATAAGATAGGAAATAAATCAAAAAGCGCTTTGTAATCTTATTCTATTCATCCGAAAAACATTTACAAATCTACTAAATATACAGCTGAAAACGGGAAGTTTCCAACTATTGCCCGCGGACCGGACAGACAATGGCATTTTCCGGAAAACCAGTTTATACTATTTACAAGCAACGAAGTCGCAATCACGGACACACGTGAGCCGTACAACTGAGGAATAGAGTAGCCAAGTACACAGCCAAAGCTCTATCCATTAAGTTTTTTTCCCTCAATATTTCTCCGCGTAATACGATTACCGGCGGGTAATCGTCAAAATAAACAATTTTTTTGTTAACAATTTGATTTGACCTTTCTACTTACCAAACCTACTTTATCTGGAAAAAGCCCTTAATGGCGTCACAAAGGAGTTACATAGACTATTTAAATCAACATGGCGACAAGATTCTCATCAATATTAACTGTATAGTTCTAGAGACGAAACTTGGAAAGGTAACAATGTAGACCATTACAGTGAGAGCCCAAGTACCAATTCGCTGGAAAATGCCATGTAAGGAAAAAAGGAAGATTTATGATTTTTTTAAAAACTAAGATCGAATACAGTGGATGTAAAATGCATGTAATCTATACGCTTTCTAGCGTATGACCATGTACAAATCAAACTATGCCCGGTCAGTTATTCTACACAGTGGTATCGGTATCGCGACAAAACTCTTTAACATCCGCGAGGCCAAGCGTCCCTAACATGTGTCATTATATCTGTGCTATTTATAAGCATAGTTCATCCTGTACAGTCAAAGTGACATGCTAAGAAGCAAATATACATACGTAGTGACAATTTGATGAACCTAGAAACACGAGCATTCGGTAGCTATAACATTACCCCGCGCGGCGCAAAAAAATGTAAGGTGACGTGATAACAGAAATTAGGTTAAAAAAATGTAAAATACCCGCAATGTCTCCGCTTTTCACTCTGTAACTGTATACGAATCTCTCAAAGCCCTAGCACGTTTGTTCCGTGTTATTCTACAGCGCTGTATAAGGATAATACTCAACTATGGGCCGCGAATCAAACGTTAGAACTTGTCAATGTGAACATTGTAATAGAAATTTTGTCACATATGATGCAACGGGAAATGCCATTGATTAGAAAAAAAATATAGCGCGTAGAACCGATGGCCGATGGGGCACAAGAATTCTCGAATGGCGACCACGTATCGGCAAGCGCAGCGTCGGACATCCACCGACCAGGAAGAAACTGGATGCAGGCTGCTTCCAACTGGTCGTATTGGAAATCCTTGGGAGAGGCCTGTCCAGCAGTGGACTTCTTGCGGCTGATATGATGATGAGAATAAACTTTAATTGAACGAATGTAAAATTCCTGTAATCTCTACGCTTTCTACTCTTACTATATACGTATACGAATCAAACAATGCCTGAGCGTACGTTTGTTCCGAGTTATTCTACAGCGTTGTATTGTGACAAAACTCATCTAACTTCGGGCCGCGAGGCGAAACGTCGCGAGCAGATGTGAATAATTCGATAAAATTTCGCATCGGGCTCCCCGACTCGTTGCCAGCACGAGTTGGAAACTTTTTTCGGGTCCCGTTGTTAGACAACAATACAGTGTAATTTTCGTTTCCTATGTGTAAACATGTAAAATATAATAATATTCTTTGTTTCAGCGGACAATGGGGAGTCTTATGTGATTCACACATAAGACTTGTATCACAGAAATTGGTCTAGACTGCTCAAAATAATACTACCGACCGTGCTAATATAACATTTTAACATAGTTAATATAAAATACATTTGAAAATGCATTTTCAACATTCCAGAACTTGTTACATGATTTCTATCTGATGTAAGAAATTGGATGGTAATTTTTCTGATGTACGACAGACATACGAGTCTACAATAGATTATTAATCACAGAGGGAAACAAAAAAAAGAGCAGACGAGCCACCTGATGAAAAGTGGTAACCGTCGCCCATTGACATCTGCAACACCAGAGATGCTGATGCGTTGCCGACTCTTAAGATACCTGCAAACACGCCTTTTGAAGGACCCCAAGTCATAGCACACAGGGAAAACCACGGGAGGGAGCACATTCCACAATCCTGCTGTACAACGACATTTTTGGATACCCAAATGACAAGGATGTGGGGATGGACTTTACTGCTGTGGCGGGCGGTGCGGTGGCACCAATTCAAGAAGTTCTTCAGAATACTCCCCATAGTATACGGTTCTGATCTGACCCAAATTCCCTTAAGCATGGTAGTTACAATTTTTCCTGGGAGGTGAGTGTCGGCCAGTAATATGTATTCGTTTAACTTCACTTGATCTGTTGAATGAACCGTATCCACGCACACAACACAATAATGAGCACATAGAAGGATAGTATTTTAATATTATTTTGCATGTCCTAAGCTCACCGCCATTCCTAGCCCTGCATCACAATGGATTCTGGTTGGCGTAACGTTGCATAATGTAAAGAAGCATTTTAAAAAAAACAGCGTTTATTGCCTTTTTTCTTTATGTCTGTTTGCTCCGTAATTCCGTATATTATATTTTCTGGCCTTCACCTTGTTCTCGGTTCGGTGTCATCTTTCTCGGTTTTTCAATTCCGTTACCGATGACTATCTGCCTCAAATTCGTAAATGTGCGATATCTTTCTCTCAACATTTCCATACCAAACTCTTATTAAGAATTTCTTCTTTTGATGGCTCAAGGAATTCAATTTTATCTCTCCTGTATGAGGCAACTCTGACACCACTCTAAGATGCACAATATAGATCAACCTTGGTGCAGCTGGTGAAGCACAAAAAAGGCACGAAAGGATGTGCAACATGGTCTGGTCATCGTGACCACAGTGACACTGCACATCCGCATGTTGGATAAAGCCCCATTTAGCCAGGTTGTGTCGCCACCGACCAACCCTAGTGCGGAGGCATTTAAGGTACTTCCATGTAACACAAGGAAGCAGGTACCCTGGAGGTAGCTCCTCGGATGGAGGAACGAAATTTATAAGAGGTGGCAGCTGGTTACGCCAATTAAGAAAGATATGGTAAAAAAAATGGGCATTAAAGGCTTTTTGCATGTCACCATGTCAAAATTTAATCATGGACTGTATAAGCAGGGCTACTCGCTCACTTTTGACAGCTACGGTGTACAACGTTTTAATCGTCACTTCAAAATACATTGCGGCTTTTGTATGATTGACTATTTTCATTTCAGATATATAAACCGTAGTGTTAACATCAATAAGACCTTTCCAGCGAGCGAGGAGAGTGTAGGCCAAATACTCTGCTCTGGCCAAGTATGGCTCCAGTAGTACAGAGAGGGTCATGCTCTTGCAGCTAAACTACAAAGACTAAAAAGACCTGATGAAGATGATGAAACCGTAGTGGATAGTAAAATGTGAAGTGACCATCAAAACTTTGTAGACCTGCTGATCTTCCTATTAGGCATATTGCTAATTCCCACTCCTGCACACTCCATATTTCGCGCCGCATCACTGCGGTTTCATTCCACTAAGTGAATTTGGGGCGCAAAATTTCAGCGCACGGACAACTTTATATTTTTGCGTACAAATTTTAAATGAGAAAATTTAAATTCGTGCATTTTGTGGAAGTTGGCTTCTAATTTGTGAGCTAGATATCAAAAAGCGACGTTTTTGTTATGTGTTTGTCCATATCAATCTTTGTGTTTGTTCTTATCCTTTGTAATTATTATTAATTAGCTTTCGACCGCAGTACCATTTGCAGATATGAAGATCCCTCCAATCGGAGTGGCGTTGGATCGGGCTCGCGACCATATTCTCCAAAGAGCTCTGGACTCTGGTAATTCGCAGGGCAAGCGTAAGTGCGGACGCCCAAAAACAACGTGGCACCGCACTGTCATAGCAGAGGCAAAGAAGGTGGGATGAAAGGAAGAACGGTGCGTCAGATAGAGTCAGATGGCGTCAACTTGTATCTGCCCTTCGCTCCGACGAGGGGACAAAGAAACCCAAGCAGACGATCCCTCGGAGACAGTTTTATCCGGGATGAAAACCTGCATGGAACTCTACATATACATACACGCTTATCACGTCTTTTTCCGTTAAGGACTAGCCAGAGCCTTAAGAGTCTAAGATTAAGGATAGTGCAATGTTAGACATCAAGGTAGAAAGGGAAAAGTAGAAACGAATTGCTAGCCTGATCGCCTATGATTCCTGAGCTACTCGCCTATTTCCTCAACCTCAGATTTGGACAGGAAGAAAAACAGCTGGATCATTAAGTAACTTCTCCTATATATTGGTATATACGTAACATCTCCTTTACATAGGTATATAAGTAAAATAACAAATAAAATAACAGTTGACAACGTTTCCTCCGGAAAATAGATTGGCTGTTTGCTGACACCGCCACAAATTAAATTGACAGCAGGCGACGTTCCAATCTGGTGCTTCAAATTAATCTAAAAAGCTAGTAGGGGAACACCGGCCCCTTGGGCCAAGCGGAGTACCAACAAATTGAGCATACAGAATTCAAAAACATATGGAATTCGTAAGAAATAAAGACGATGAGAGATGAAAAAAAAATAAGCATTCTGCAGATAAATGCAGCTATTAACTGAAAAAATGCGTTTTAAAATGACAGTCTAAAAGAGTCTTAAATTAAAAAAAATGAATTTTGAATTCTTTAGCGCAAAAAATACCAGGTTTTTTCGAAACAATACGGCCATTAACAACTACGATATGACAAGGGGTAGGAAAACAGAGATATCAAGGAAGTTCGTTGTGTATTTCTTTGTGCATCTTTTTTGGAGACTGGCAACACTGGAGCTCAAATGTCATTTTATTAGCTCCGTATTTAATATTGTAAATTAATTAGATAATTGACTTATTTTATTGTGTAAACAGATTAATATTGTAAAACAAACATAGTGAATGCATTTTTTGGTATTGGTGTGTATAAATATATCGTACTTTGTGAGAAAATAGTGCTGTAAGTTGACGTCCGGAGGTCACCGACCGGTACCTTGTTTACGTAAGTACGGTAAGAAGGGTGATATTTTTACACCTTTCATACATCTTTATGCTCCACCACGTCCTTTAAGTACTATTTTTAACATTGTTACACGCCACACTCACTTGCACACACAAATTACTTAAAAAAATTTATACTTATAAAAACAAGAAGGTAGGTTAGGTTCGTTGGTTTTGCTGCCTTTACTATCACATACCCATCTGCCATTCGTTTTCTTTCCTATATTTATTTCTATCCCTATTGTATACTATGTTCTCCACAACCACCCGCGCCGTGACTGCCCGTCAACTGGAGGTTCAGCTGAAGGAAGCACTACAGGAACTACTGTTGGAGAAGAAGGAAGTAGATAAATTGTTATTGGAAAGGGAAGAAAACGACAGAGAATATGAATGTATGTGTGTAAAAAACCTTGCACTTGAACAGAAATTTGCTGAGAGCCTAAGAACTTGCGATGACTTGAGTGAGCAGCTAAACCAACTTAAGTTAGAAGTAGATTCTTTCCGTCAATGCAGTGATACATATGAGGAAACACTTAGACGTACCACTGATCTAGAAAAGGAGCTGGGAGAGGCATATAGGCAGATAAGTAGTTATGAACAGGATGCCCAGTCGCGTCAGTCAGCGGAGGTGTCCAGCCTCTATGCTGAACTCATAGATAGTGCCCCTATGCCCCTCTCATCTAATTCTTTGGTGATTGATCTCACTAGTGATACATCATCTTGTAATATAAATTCAAATAGCTCAAAAAATAAGATCAGTCATAATAAAATAAAAAAACATTTAAAATTGAACAAAAAAATTAAGAAAACCAAGTTAAAGTTAAAGTCAAATCTAAGAAAATCATGTTTAATAAATTCCATTTGTTTAAACTGTGAAAAACTACACTCAGAGTTAGACTTAAGCAATAAACAATTAGCAGAAAATCAGGAAGCATATAATGTTGACAGGATCAGACTTGAATCTCATGTAATGAAACTACAAGAAGATTATTCTAGATTATTTAATAAATATGACCTACAAAGGAAGCAAAATACCGAACACATGCTGGCCGTGGAACGATTGATTAATGAGAGCAGGTGCAATCAGGAAACACTTGACACACTATCTAAGAGTTGCACCTGCGGGCAGTTTAACCAGCCCATTATCAATGATTCTACACCAGTGATCTCTCCATGTGACGGTAACTTGTCCACTAATTTATCTGATTGTGTCAACCCTCCTAGTAATACAATGGTGTTTTCTGATAGTGTTGGTTGCAATATGGGTCATATGTTCAGTGAACATCTACTGAACTCTTGCATTAATTACTGTTTACCAAATGCAACCTACACTCAAATTATTGATAGAATTATAACATGTGATTATAACTGTAATTCTTCTATTGTATTACTAATAGGTAATAGTAGCAGATTAGGAAAGAAAGATATTATGTATTGTATTGAATCTATGAAGAATCTGAATGTTTATAAAATAATTTTATGTGCATTTCCATATATAAGTTGCCAGTCCCCATCTTATAATAAACGCATTCACTATCTCAATAATTTTTTACATACCTTGACATGTCGTCATAGTGACAAATTTATATTTTTTGACTCTAATAATTTTATTAGTAAATGTTTTCTAACAGAAGATAGTGTCTATCTTTCTAAATATAATAAACTAAAAATTGCTACTTTGGTAGCCTATAATATTAATTCTTGGACGAGTTTACATTGTAAACAATACCCTAGTATTAAGACGTATACCATGTGTCCACAAACTTGTAACAGTAATTGTGTGGAATTAACAAATAGTTTTGTAGATTTGACGGCAGATTTAAACTGCACATTAAGACAATGGGAAAGTCTCAAGAACTAAGGATAGTACATCAAAATGTACAAGGACTTCCCGGCAAAGAATTATTAGTAGAATTAGTCTTACAAGATTTAAATGTGGATATTTTATGTTTGACTAAGCATTGGCTCAAAGAGAGTGAGATGATGTTCAGCCTAACTAATTATAACATTGTAAGCTGCTTGAACAGAAAGTCTGCTGATCGAGGCGGTTCTATGATATTAACTAAAAGTGGTATCCATAGCAAAGAGCGGATGGATATTGTCAGACTTTCCGTGGAGCGCTGTGCTGAGGTGACCTGTGCCGAGCTAGTAGATTATATTATTATCTGCGTGTACAGTCCCCCTGATAACCGCAATAAACATTTTAAAAATTTTATAAAAATAATGGATGAGGTCCTTAAAACGGCATCGCAAAGTAAGAAACATTTAATTATCTGTGGTGACTTTAATGTTGATATTTTAGTAAATACCTCAAAAAGCACACAATTTCTTAACCTTTTTAAATGTTACAATTTAGTAAATGTTTTCTTGGAACCAACCAGAATAACTGCCACAACGGCCACATGTCTTGATAATTTCTTTTGCAGTATTCAATATATAGACAAATCTAATATAAATAAACTTCCATCTGATCATGCAGGTCAATTGGTAACTTTTGTCAAAGATTCCTCCTATCCCTCAGAGGAAAGTAGAATGATGTGCCGACACATTTCTTACAAAAATATTTTAAAACTTTAAAAAAATCTGGAAAATAAATTAAGTTCAGTCATGTACACTGGTAGTAATGCTGATGATCACTATACAACATTATTTAATACTATTTCTATTGAATATTCCAAAACACTTAAACAGAAACCAGTCAATGTACATAATCGATTACAGTTTAGTGAATGGGCTACTACAGGTATTTATATAAGCAGAAGGAAGTTATTTGATTTATATGCCCAAAAACAATTTAATTTTGATCCCAACTTTATTGAATATGTTAGGTGTTATTCTAAATTATTTAAAAAAGTCTGCAAACAAGCTAAATCTATTTTTATTGGAGGAAAGATAAATGAAGCGCCTAATAAAATCAAAGAAACTTGGAAAATCATAAACAAAGAGACTGGTAAATTCAAATCGAGAGAGAATATTAGCAAAATTAAATGTGGTGACACAACAGTTACATCTACTAAAGATATAGTCAATGTTTTTGAGAATTTTTTTACAAACATTCCTCTTGAACTTACTTCTAACGTAAATTCTTGCCCAAATCTTGCTGAAGACCTACTTAAAAGTAATATGTCACCTAGTAGCTCCAAATTTAAATATAACTATATTAACCCTAGTGATATAGTCGATGCTTTCAAACAGCTTAACTTTAAAAAATCCGAAGATCTATGGGGTATGTCAGTTAGAGTCTTAAGCAACATTATATGTATTATTGCTGTTGATTTAGCTTTTATATTTAATGAATGTATAGACGAAGGCATATTTCCAAATTTAATGAAATGTAGTAAATTAATTCCATTATTTAAAAAAGGGGAAAAGTCGGATCCCAGCAATTACAGACCCATTTCTATTTTACCTGTTTTGAGCAAGGTGTTTGAAAAGATCATGCTCAATCAAATGCAACATCACTTCAAAACCTGTAATCTTTTCCACAGCCAACAATTCGGCTTTACTGGCGGAAAATCTACCACCGATGCGGGAGTAGCACTTGTTACTCATATTTATAACGCATGGGAAAATTCACAGGATGCCTTTGGAGCATTTTGTGATCTCTCGAAAGCGTTTGATTGCGTTGATCATCAAACACTTTTGCTTAAACTACAACAATACGGGTTTGATAATAAATCAATAAAATTAATTCAATCTTATTTAACAGATAGGCTTCAAACTGTCGATATAAATGGTATTAAGTCTAATGGATCTAATGTTAAAATCGGTGTACCACAAGGATCAATCTTAGGGCCTTTCCTTTTTCTTGTATATATCAACGACTTGCCTTATATGGTTGAGAAAAAGGCCGGCATTGTGCTGTTTGCCGATGATACATCCCTAATATTCAAATTGGACCGCCATAACGAAGATGCAAGCACGGTAAATAGCACTCTGACTGCTATATCAGATTGGTTTTCCGCCAATAACCTCATATTAAATGCTAAAAAGACCCAATGCATACGGTTTACATTACCCAATGTGAGGCAGGCTTCCGTTGATATACAGATTGATAGTCAAAAAGTAGATTTGGTTGAACATACAACGTTTTTAGGAATTACTGTAGACTCGAAACTTCAGTGGGGCGCTCATATATCTAAACTTTCCAATAAACTTAGCTCTGCGGCTTACGCTGTAAGAAGAATCAGACAGTTGACAGATGTGGCAACTGCTAGGCTAGTATATTTTGGTTATTTTCATAGTTTAATGTCATATGGGATACTGCTATGGGGAAAAGCAACTGACATCAAAACTATATTTATATTACAAAAAAGAGCGATACATTCCATTTACGGCTTAGGACCGAGAGAGTCACTCAGAGAATTATTTAAAGAAATAAATATATTGACTGTAGCTTCGCAATATATATTTGAAAATATAATGTATGTGAGAAAAAACATTTCATCCTTCAAAAAAATAAATGATATCACGAATAGACCCTTACGTAATAATAACAAATTGTTTCTCCCGCGTTATCGGTTGAGCAGGGTTAGTAATTCGTTCCTAGGGAATTGTATACGCTATTATAATAAATTGCCACAATCAGCCCTTGATATGCCTGACAGAAAATTCAAAGCTTACGTTAAGCAGGTACTTTGTAAGAAGGCTTATTATAGGACTGATGATTACCTTAATGACAAACATATCTGGCTTCAGCCTGGCACAGGAACGTCTTAACGCATCTGTATTTAAATTAATGTCATAATTTGGTTCATTTTGAACGTATATGTATAGATATATTATTATTTTTTATTGACATCCTTTCAATACAACTTGACATTGTACTCAATTTGAATGATGACATGACAATGTAATCTCAGTCCACATATAAATATATGTAGTTTTAAGTAATATACTATAAATTGTAAGTTGACGTCTGGAGAAAATGCGCTGTGCAGTTTGTTGCCGCTTCTTCTGCACTCCGCTTTGGAAGCGGCTCTAAACTTAGCTTTAAGTAAATTAACGTCAACAATTCTTTGTTGTAAAATAAATGTTAACGTTCACCAAATGGTATGTAAAGTATCTTATGATGAATAAATTATATTTGAATTGAATTGAATTGAATTCGCAATAAGACAGTTTCCACGGATTGGAAACGATTTCCGCCGGGACTCGACGCGACGCCGATTCCGTCAACTATACAGCCATATTTATATAGGGCAGTGGTTCCAAAAAATTGTTTCCACAAACGTCCTAATCAAGTGGGACCTGTAAAGAGTACTGTTGTACTTTGAGTTGGGGAGAGGGGTTCACTCTTGTTAAACTATGTTTTTGTAGGGGTTTGTCAACTATGGTAAAATTATTTAAGAGCCAGACACTTGTCGGTGCCGACTGTGATGTGTGGAATGGAAAGAACTATTTCTAATCTTGCACAGAATTCTGAATAATGTAATGTGACGAGATCTACCAAGTCATTACAGCCGCCTTAAGGCGAGGCCTCAAATGTTTGGTACCTTCGCTCGGCAAAGGACTGATCATGTGCGCGCAAGGGATAGCGCTTGGCGGTTTAGCCCGTGAATTATGAAATAGGAGATAGTCTCGAGCCGCTCAAAGAAAAAAACGTAAGCGCCAAATTCGTTATTTCTATTTTATATAAAATCAGACCGGTTAATTGTATTTTCATATTTACATTTTGATGAATTACTAATAACCTATCTTTTAGTCTAAAAATCATTATTTCATTCGTCGCATTTGAGCTACAATAACAAAAACTCTGCGAACGAAGACCATTTTTCAAAAAATATTTCTATCGAGAAAATTTTATCAAAACGTGTTTTCATCTTCAATTTTTGGAGATGAAATAGTCAAAAATCATATTATTTAGATTTGAAACTCCTAATTTAAGTATTTTGCGAGATAAATAAGGTTCAGAACGACCTTATTTACAGTGGTATCACCTTAAGACGGTTAGAGAAGTACGGGTAAGAAATTGTGAAAATTGACGAGTTTTCAAATCACTAGTTCTATGCGCTGAATTAATTAAATACATCAAAAGTATTTGTATAATTTCGACCGATCTTTGAACTAGATCTCCCCCTTGTTGGAATTTGAAACAGATACAGATGAAATTTAAAATTGATAATTATACGAGTATATATGTTATGACATCTAAAAACATTTTTCTTCGAAAACTTTGTAATCTTTACGTCTATAACAATAATTCTTACATGACAATATTTATATTTACATCTCGGAGGTCGCCCCATTTCTTATTTTTTTTTATAAAAATATAGATATGGAAATATTAAGACTTTTCATCTTTTTTCCTAATCGCCTATTGGTTCTGCGTAGCCTAATTGCTTGCGCAGTAGCGACGTTTTACGTTCGCGCGGCGGCCACTTAAGGAACTGTCTTCAAAAAGTTTGCGAACCTGTGGATTCACAAATACTAAAATCACGTCACGTCATCCTGCGTCGTATTGGTACGGTTTCCTCGCTCTAACGACTTTCTCAGCCGTCTCTCATTTCCCGCTAATGCAACGTCTTGTTTGCCAAACTATGTTTTTGTTAGGTTCGCTTTGCAAAAAGTTTTAATGGACGAGAGGACAGAAAACGTGGGTTAACAATAACTGTTTTTCGGACTTGTGGTTGTCAACCTTTTCAATCGACTTAAAAAAGGAGGAGGTTATCAATTCAGTTGTTTTTAGGGTTCCGTACCCAAAGGGTAAAAACGGGACCCTATTAATTTCGCTCCGCTGTCCGTCTGTCTGTCTGTATGTCCGTCTGTCACTAGGCTGTATCTCATGAACGGTGATAGTAAGACAAAAGAAATTTTCACAGATGATGTATTTCTGTTGCCGCTATAACACATATTTTCTTCACTATACAGGATGAAATTTAATTCATTAGCATACGTTTAAGGAATGACTCATGCCACAAATCTGAACAACTTTCATTATGGGACCAACTTCGACATCGTGAAAAAATTATCTGCTTTGTCATACAAATGTGGAATATCTACTTGGCCGAAATCTATGGAACAGCTGATTCATAGTGAAAGATGTTCAGATTCGTGGTCTGAGTCACTCCTTGAAAGTTTGCTAATGAATTCAATGTTACGTAGTTCTCAGCTTAAAGTTGGCTTTGTTTCCGATATTTACGGGCTATTGCCAAGTAAAAATCGTACAGTTCTTGAAGTATTAAGTATGGCTGCTTTTTGCATATTGACATATGCGTATGGTAGCAAATCTAATAGTTTTAATTATTATTATAAATGATTATTTTAGAACAAAAAAGTTTATTTAATAAAAATAAAGTGTCATATTTCAAATCCACGAACAGACCTTAAGTCGTATTTTTGCACAGACATAAGTTTAACAAAAGCTCGTTAGATACACTTGAAATTACTTCTGTGTATTCAACCCTTTCATTCCGTTATCTCTAATCTAATCTGGAGCCCGAAAAGCTGGTCTGAATAGAAATGTAAGTAACACGGGATATGTATAAAGAATTGAGATCTATTGTAATTCCCCATAATGGAGAGAGGCGGAGGGACGCGCGGGGCGCGGGGCGGTCTGGCCAGCGTGCAGGGTTGTCACATGAAGAATCGTATAATTTATTAGCATGAAGCATCGCTTGTTCCGCGCTCTCGTTTGCACGCGGAACGTGAATCTTCTTGCACGTGAACTGTTTCGTGCGTGCAGCCGGAGTTCATCGATTTTTAAGACGTTATCTCGTCAAAAATATAAATTAAAGATTAGTATACCAAGATATCTTTAGTAAAGAGTATTAATAAATCCTTACTAATATTATAAATGCGAAAGTGAGTTTGTTTGTTTATTTGTTTGTTTGTTACGCTTTCACGCCGTAACTACTAAACCGATCATCATGAAATTTTGCATACAAGTTCTCTGGAGTACGGAGAAGGACATAGGCTACCTTTTATCCCGGGAAAAAGGACTATTCCCGAGGGATCGACATTGACGCGGGCGGAGCCGTGGGCGAAAGCTAGTAAATAAATAAATATGTACGGACAAATCACACAGATTGAGCTAACCCCAAAGTAAGTTCGAGACTTCCGTTATGGGATACTAACTCAACGATACTATATTTTATAATACAAAATATATATATATATATATATATATATATATATAGATCCAAGACCCAGGCCAATCGGAAAAAGATCATTTTCCATCTTGACCTGACCGGGGGTCAAACCCGGGGCCCTCGTGTCGCAGGCTGGCGTGTTAACCACTGCGCTCGTCACGGAGCTCGTCCTTAGTACGTCGTCGTATTGAATATCATTAGTACTCAAAAAAATCTCAAATATAAGAATAAGTATACGTTCATGAGTCTACTTGCGACGATTGTAAAAACTGTAAATTTGTCCAAATGTGAGGTTTAATAATAATGTAATAAACGCGATAAAACCGTATTAAGTGCTTTATTTGAAAAGTTTTTATTTCCCTGTCCCTTGGTTTTATAAAAATCTTAGCTCACAGCCCTGCCGCTAAGTCCGCAGACCGCACGCACGATCCTCTCACCGAGCGTCCTAATTTGTCGCGGGACTCTTTCATGCCAATTTAATTTGACTAATTTGATATCTAAATTCTAAATCTTATTTGTAATATGCGTTTATGAAATGAAAGGTAAAGGTATGTAAGATACGAACTAGCGATTTATTAGCTCGTTTGGTTATTATTTTTCTACCAGCTATCCCGGTAAACTTCGTTTTCGTAATATTTCTTATATTTTAATAAATCTCCTATTCCGGGTGATAACAAAACCAACAAATTAAAAGATTATAAAAAAAACGTCCACCCGTTTTTAAATTATATACGGGGTGAAATTGAATTCATAAGCAAACGTTAAAGGAGTGACTCAGACCACGAATCTGAACAACTTTCATTATGGGACCAACTTCGACATCGCGACAAAAATATCTGCTCTTTCAGACAAAAGTGGAATATCTACTTGGCCAAATACTATGGAATAGCTGTTTTTTTTTTGCAATTTTGGTGTTGGTCCCATAATAATTAAAGTTGTTCCGATTCGTGGTCTGAGTCACTCCTTAAACGTATGCTAATGAATTCAATTTCACCCTGTAAGTGTTCGAACAAACCATATCTTTTTTATGTTTTGACTAGCTCCGTGGCGCAGCGGTCAACACGCCAGCCTGCGACACGGAGTGACCGGGTTCGATCCCTGGCCAGGTCAAGATGGAAATTGATCTTTTTCAGATTGGCCTGGGTCTTGGATGTGTATCTATATATGTCTTCTTTGTCCTGCCCTTTTCCCATTATTTGGGGTCGGGTCTCCTCACTCTTCTGCGCCAGGTTAATCTATCCTGGATTGTCTTTTCAGGCAAATGGGCTTCTTTGAGGTCTCTTTGTATTTTAGACCACCAGGTTAATGGCGGGCGGCCTCTACCTTTCTTCTTCTCAGGCAGATCTAGTGCAATCTGTACCACATGGTCTTTATTTCTTCTTTTAACATGTCCGTACCATCTGAGGCGGTTTTCAGTGAGTTTCTGTGTGATTGGTGTGACTTTAAAGCTGCCTCTTATATATTCGTTGCGCACTTTATCGAGTCGAGTCACACCTCCCGCCCATCTCAACATCTTCATCTCGTTGACATGTACCTTTTGCTCGTGGTTTCTCTTCACTGTCCAGCATTCGGATCCATACAGTAGCGCGTATCTATATATGTATTTGTTATAAATATAGTATCGTTGAGTTAGTATCCCATAACACAAGTCTCGAACTTACTTTGGGGCTAGCTCAATCTGTGTGATTTGTCCGTATATATTTATTATTATTATTATTCTCTTTATTTATTTAATTTCTTAGGTCTAGGTTTTTATAAAACTTAAATAAAAAAATATCATACAAAAAATACAACTTTTATAAAAACCTAATCCTAGAGGGCTGCCAGCAGCGGGGCAGGGCTCAAGCTACCGACAGTTATTATTATTATTATTATGTTGTCTATAAAGGTTGAGGGCACTCTGCCCTCGCCTCAAACGCCCGGTAAAGAAGCGAAAGCTCATTTGGAGCTAGCTACATAGTCATTTCAAAAAAAAAAAATCTTTTTTATATATTATATTTTACACCTAACGTTTCGAAAGTTAATTGCGAAGGTGAAAACTGTAAAATAATGTAATAAACTCGATAAAACCATGTTAAGTGATGTTGATTCTATTTAAAAAGTCTGTTGATTCTATTAAAAATTCGCCCTCTCCTAAGTCCGCACGCACGATCCTCACGGAGCATCCTCATCTGTCGCGGAACTCTTCATGTTAATTTAATTTGACCCGACGAAGGACACTTTTTGCGCATTGTCAAAATTCTAAATCTAATTTGTAATGTTCTTTTATGAAATAAAAGATAATCATGTAAAAATGTCGGCCTAAATTTAGGATCCGATGGGATCCCTCCCGCCGCTATATGTTAGAAACGACACGAGATATCTCCAATCGTATCGCACGTATAGCGGCGTCTCTCTCATCGGATCGGATTTACGATACGATTCAGGATGGTATAATAAGATACGAACTAGCGACTTTTAAGCTCGTTCGATTATTATTTTTTCTATTTGTCTCCCTAAAGATGAACTTTCCGAATAATTTCTTAGTGTTAACTATGAAAATAAAAACTAAATTAAAGACCGAATAAAGGTTCGGTTTAATTTTCGGAAAATTCGGTTTCGGCATTAAAAACGGTCGAACCTTCGACCTCACCGGAATTCCTTGATTAGTTGTGAAGTGATATTCAGAGCTAGTCGTATCCCCCATTCATCCGAGTAGTTTTGAGAGGGAAATACAGGTATTGGGATACGACATCTCATTACCCGTATTTCCCTCCCAAATCTAACAAATTTCTATACTTCGCCAGCTTAAAAATGCTTCCGACGGGCAGTAGCGTTGGAAGCACACGAAGTCAAAAAATCTTCATTCGCCAACTTGCCTGCCAAGCGTGGTGAGTATGGCAATATCCTCTCATAGAACCAAGTCTGGATTGAGTTTCTTTCGGCGTATTCTTCTCACCAGTGGGCATATTCTTCTCACCAATGGTGGTTCCAAAACGCTAGTAGTATTTCGGTTTTGCATATATTAAATAAAATATAAGAAATACAAATATGACGTTCAAAACGTCCCTTAGGATTACGCCCTAAGTGTGATACCATTACACCACCGTGACTTCGAATCACCGCGTCGAATTCTCTCATCACATATTACCCCGTAGGGTATACGCATTTCAAGCATGCGTACTTCTTCAATACTACCCACTATTTAGTAGTGTGGTATTCTACTTCATTCATATTCGATGAATATAAAGTTGATTAAATTGAAGAAAGCTCTTTACTTACTTAAATTGTTTTAAATAGCATAAATAGGTTCGAATCCTACCAGTGGCCGACTTCTTTTTTTATCACATATTTTCAATTTTAATAATATAACGAGCATTGTAATTTTTTTTTGTCTTAAGTCAATTAATAAATCAACAAATTCTAGTGGTTTATGTAACAGATGTTAGGAGATCATTATTGTAATGCTATTTAAAAACAATTTAAGTAAACTTAATTACTCTTAAGGTATTTTCTAGAAAATAGTTATAAAGGTGATGATGATGCACTAAAAATAAGTATTGAGAAAAATATCCGCCGAATTCACAAAATAAACCTAATTACTCTGTCAAAGACACGGCACACGATCACACAATTAGAGATGGGCAAAGCACCGGGTTTAAACCCGGTGCTTTGGTAAAAACCCAATAAACACCCTTAAACACCCATAAACACCCAAAAAATTGGGTGTTTACTTTATTTGTCAAAAACGTTAGTAATATATGAAAAATATATTTTTATTAAATAGTAATGATCAATTCTACGTTGCTGTACGTTAAAATAATTTAAAGAAATATTAGGTACGTACTTAATAAAATTTTAGGAAACTTTAAAATGTTTACTATTATAAAAACCGAGATGAAAATAATTAGTTCTGTGTTTTCATGTTGCAGTTGACCAACATGTTGGTCTTTTGCTTGCCGTAAATATTTTAAAAGCTTTGCGCCAAAGTAGAAAGAGACGGCATGCTGTGTCAGACCTTATGTTAGAACGAGTGCGGCAATGACTGTGCGGTAGTAGTGAGTCGGTGGATGTAATTAGAAGAATAAATAATTCTAAGGTGTAAAATGATATTATTTTATTTTCTTATGTAGGTATTGAAATTTGAGTTTTTGATAGTTTTCTTTTTACATGACTTCAAAAAAGGAGTGTATTGTTATTTTTAGAGATTATGTTTGTATTAAAATACAGTGTACAGGAGCATCTTATTCCACAATGACTTCAGAATGTCTTGAGGCAATTATCTATCGTTATAATTCTTATACCATTTAACCTAAAAAAATATACCCTTTGTTATCGCTCCACCCGAGCGACGACATTGGTAGTTACAGAAAAAACTTGTCATAAAAAATCGACATGAATGTCGTTTTCCAGGTTTTATGGGGTGTAGATCTCGAAAATGACGTCAATTTTGGAATCTTAGATAGCATACGCGACTTGTCATGAAAAATCGACACTGGTGTCGTTTCCTAGGTTTTTAGGGTGAAAATCTCGAAAATGACGTCAGTTTTGGAACTCAAGATGGCGGACGCGAGTTTTGATGAAAAATCGACATGCGTGTTCTTTTTTACGTTTTTTGGGGTGTAGATCTCGAAAATGATGTCAGTTTTCGAATCCAAGATGGCGGACGTGACTTGTCATGAAAAATTTACATGGATGTTATTTCTAAGGCTTTTTGGGGTGTAGAAATGAAATGAAATGAAATGAAATAAAATAGAATTTTATTCAAATTTGGATATCATGTATCTCTTTCTGAACGTCATATTATTATTTTTAATATTTGCAAAATCGATAAGCTACTAGCGTTTCGAAACGACCACTGCTGAGAAGAATACGCCGAAAGAAACTCAGTCCAGTATTGGTCCCTACGTGCCTGAAGGGCTACACTTTCACATATTTATAACAAATTGAATTATTTTACATTAAGTAATCACCGATGTACAATTTAATGAATATATTACTTCCATGGAGTTTTATCTGATAAATAGTCATTAATACAATAATAGGCATTTTTAAGCAATTGATTTTTAACAGCAGTCTTAAACTTACCTAATGACAGAGCCAATATTTCTTCAGGAATTCTATTATAGAAGCGTATACTAAGTCCCAAAAATGAATTCATTGTTTTCTGTAATCGCAAAGTTGGTGTCGCTAATTTATTTTTATTTCTCGTATTCCTGTTGTGGATATCACTATTTTTCGCGTAAAGATGAAGATTATTACGTACAAATATAATATTTGCAAATATGTATTGCGCGGGGAATGTCAAAATATTTATATTTTTAAACAATTCTCTAAGAGATTCTCTAGCACCTAGTTTATATATAGATCTGATAGCGCGTTTTTGAAGGACGAATATGGTATTAACTTCTGCTGCGTTACCCCATAGTAATATCCCATACGACATGACCCTATGAAAGTAGCTGAAGTATACCAAACGCGCAGTATCAACGTCAGTCAACTGTCTTATTCTTCTAACATCGTAAGCAGCCGAACTAAGTTTACCCACTAAGGATGTGATATGGGCACCCCATTGAAGTCCCGAGTCAACTGTCATCCCAAGAAATACTGTTTTATCTACCAAATCTATCGTTTCGTTTTCGACCACTATGCGTGTTGGTACTTTTGTAGCATTCGGTAAACAAAATTTAATACACTTCGTCTTTTTAGCGTTCAACAGCAAATTGTTTGCTGTAAACCACTCTAATACTTGAGCTAATGTACTATTGACCTCGTCAAAATTGTCTGTTGTCCTATCAACAGGGAAAATAAGAGAAGTATCATCGGCAAATAGTACAGCTTTACATGTGTGAACATAGTATGGCAGATCATTAATATATATAAGAAACAACAAGGGGCCTAGTATAGAGCCCTGGGGTACGCCCATCTTAACAGATGATCCCGAGGATTGAACCCTATCAACGCTAACTTTTTGAATTCGGCTACTCAAATAAGATGATCAGAATAAGATTAATGCAATAGATTTACCTTTAATCCCATAGTGTTTCAATTTGGACAGCAGGGTATCGTGGTCTACACAATCAAATGCTTTGGAGAGATCACAAAAAACACCGTAGATCTTGAAAATGATGTCAATGTTGGAATCTTAGATAGCATACGCGACTTGTCATGAAAAATCGACACTGGAGTGAGTCGTTTCCTAGGTTTTTAGGGTGAAAATCTCGAAAATGAAGTCAGTTTTGGAATTCAAGATGGCGGACGCGAGTTTTGATGAAAAATCGACATGCGTGTTCTTTTTTACGTTTTTGGGGTGTAGATCTCGAAAATGATGTCAGTTTTCGAATCCAAGATGGCGGACGTGACTTGTCATGAAAAATTTACATGGATGTTATTTCTAAGGCTATTTGGGGTGTAGATCTTGAGAATGACGTCGATTTTGGTATCTAAGAGTGCGGAGGCATTTTCTCATGAAGAATCGACATCGGATTCGTTTTCTACGTTCTTTAGGGTGTAGATGTCGAAAATGATGTCAGTTTTGGAATCTAAGATTCGCCATCTTAGATTCCAAAACTGACATCATTTTCAAGATCTACACCCCAAAAAGCCTTAGCAATAACATCCATGTAAATTTTTCATGACAAGTCACGTCCGCCATCTTGGATTCGAAAACTGACATCATTTTCGAGATCTACACCCCAAAAAGCCTTAGAAATAACATCCATGTAAATTTTTCATGACAAGTTACGTCCGCCATCTTGGATTCGAAAACTGACATCATTTTCGAGATCTACACCCCATGCTTGTCATGAAAAATCGACGCGTGTAATTTTTTAGGTTTTTAGTAGTGTAGATCTAGATTATAAAATCAGTTTTGGAATCAAAGATGACGACAGTTTATGATAAATCATCATGGGTGTTGTTTCCTATTCTTCCTCGAAAATTACGTTATTTACACCCCAAAAAACTAAGGGATCAACACCCATGATGAATTACCATGCAAAGCCCTGCCATCTTACATTACAAAACTGACATTATTTTCAAGATCTTCTTCCCAAGAAACATAGAAACGTCATCCATGTCGATTTTTTATGACAAGTCACGTACGCCATCTTGGATTCCTAAACTGACATCATTTTTGAAATCTACACCTAAAAAAACTAGAAAACGAAACCCATGTCGATTTTTATAACAATTCGGGTCCGCCATCTTGGATTCTAAAACTGACGTCATTTTCGAGATCTACACCTCAAAATACCTAGACAACATTCAAACTGTCGAACATCGTTTTCCATTTTTGAAGTCGGTGAAAAAAAAAGCATGTATCATAAATGAAACCTTCAACACGGTCAAAACAATAAGTAATATTCGATAGTGTGTATTCCCGCTAACCTAGAATACATACCTATGTGTGAGCAAGATATAAGATTTATGAGCGCGACAGACGGTGTTCGGATAAGTTCTAGACTATTCCATTCTGGGAGCTTCGCGACAATATTTAAATTATTGAGCTACTAACAATCCAAAATACCCGTTTATTTTATCCTCTGGTCATGTCGCCTCGCTCTATCGCAAAAAAATATTATTTGATGAGGGCATAAAACTAAAACGTAAGTATGGGAGGGAAGTTGACCAATTGGACCTGAAGGGTTGGAACTGTAGTCCACTGCACCAGCTTAGTCAGGTCAAGAAGTAGCATAATTAAAGTAAAAAATCGTAAAAACCCAAAAAATTGGGTGCTTATTGGGTTTAAACCCAAAACACCCAAAACACCCGGTTTTTACCCAACTGGGTTTAAACCCGGGTGGGTGGATTGCCCATCTCTACACACAATACAGTCAATAAGTACGTATTTGTCCTCAGCGTTTGATGTCCCAATCATTGTGATGGCTGCGGAGATCATTATTTTCCTTATTTCATTTCCGAGAACGTCCAGGAACGTTTGATATCGATACCGGGAACAATGCTTTAGAATAATAAAGGTACCGCCAAACATTGTTCTTTGTTATTGGCGACTAGAAACAAGTGTTTTGTAAATATATAAAAGTAGCAGTGCCCGCGACTCCTTTCGCGTACATTTGTATCTTTTTTTTTATTGGCTATTTAGGTCCCACTGCTGGCAAAAGCCTCCCCTTCTTTTTTCCACCTTGTTATTAGTCTTATCTTATCTGGAGAAAAAAAATTAAGTAGCCTATCCTGTGGCCTGTACATCTAAATGTTTATCTACCAAGTTTCATAAAAATCTGTTCATTCATTTAAGAGTCATGGAAAAACATAAAAACACAGAAAAAAATCAAAGCTTCAATTTAGTTTCAGTCGCATGTATAGAGCTTATAAACACGATATCTTTAAAAACAAAGTAACTTACTGATTCATTATTAATGTTCTTCTTCTAGTATTGATGATAAATAATGATGATGCCAGAAAAAGTCAAAAAAGTCAAAAGTCAAAGATTTTTATTCAAAATTGGATACATGTATCTCTTTTTGAACGTCATATTTTTATTTCTTATATATTTTTTTATATATGCAAAATTGAAATACTACTAGCATAGATTTAAAAAAAAAATTTTCGTCTCTCTCAATAGATGTCACATTTTGCTATTTTTGTATGGGAACCTAGTGTGTCATTAGCGGGGGTGTGAGGCAGAGGAAAGGGAGTCGTGGTTTCAGGGGTGCTATTTGTAAATGAGTGACTCGATGAAGAAGAACAAATTTTCCATACATCATCGGTCGTTTAGTACACACGTCGATTCGAAAATAGCACTCATGACGTTTGACACCGCTGTCATAAGAGATGTAACAACACCGTGTAATATCGATATCGAGAAAAACCCACAACAAGATTTTGTGTTTCAGTTTGACTTCATTTAAGTAAACAACATTGAGAATGTACCAGTTGCTTCTCTGATAGGGAATGCGACTAGCAACCTATTACACCTTTGATTCAGATTTCCACCTACATACGCCCACAAACACGCTAAACGTGGCTTTTGGTTTCAGGCAGAGGCCTACACCGTAAGGGTGAAGATCGTGATAATATGAATGTATGTATGTTTTACGGCCCAACGCCAATTCTCCTTATGGAACTCCAGTAACGCGGACATACATAAATATGAAACAAGTTTTGCCTGCGCCGGGAATTTAACCCGGTACCTGGCTCGTTAACCACTGTACCATGGAGATTGTCATTATCGTTTATGATATTGTAATTAAATGTCCTTTGCATTACTTACATGTGAAAAGTCACAGGTTGGGGTTTCCCTTTAGCATTTTTTACATTATTTTTGCAGGATTTCACTACACAACTAGGCATGTTTATAATTATAAAAATAAATTTTCGTTCAGCTCATAAGGTTCCGCTACAAATAATACGACAGACGTCAGAGGACTGAGGCCGCGAAAAAGCATACGCTGTTTTAAGAGTATGAGTAACAAGACATGCCTCTAGAGACGTACGAGCCTTTGTATAAAAAGTAAGACGGGTTGGGCTCTCTTAAATCCTGTATGTATTGAGGTACACATCTTATGGTGTTGCGCAGACCGCAAGAGAGGGCACCATCTAAGTAAAACACTGTTGTCATAACCAAAACCAAGATGATTGGCGAAAGCCTACTCCCATTGTGTTCCAAGTGCAACGTATGATCTGCCTGCTGAATAAGGTGGTTCGCCATCTGCTGAAGTGACCCCGTGGGTCACTGCTGGGTCATCATGCTGCCCAAGCACTGAGCGGGGTGCCACGAAAGCTCTCACAGGTGTTCATGAAGCAGATCAACTACTAATGATGGCAACTAATGAAGTGGCAGTTGCGCTGTTAGTATATGGAAGTGAACATGGACAGCAACAACAAGTACAGTTTTCGGTACTTGTTGTATTGCCTCGTGACGCACCAAGCCCTCGCCTGGGAACGTCAAAGCTGACGTCACTATGCTATCGGCTGGACCAATACTTCAAGAGTGAAGCGAAACAGTGAAGACGACAGCCAAGCAAAGAACAAAAAGACCTACCTAATGTATCAAGTATCTATCAAAGCTACTTCAGACTGCCCCAATAAACAGTTACTATATACTCTTAACCTCAAGGAGGTAGCGGAGAAGAGCCTGCTGCTGTATCGTTGATGAAAAAGGCTTCAAAAAAGTATAGTAGTGATTAAAATGTCCAAAATAATTTTATTTATTATTTAATTGCAACTTTTAATGAAAAATAGTGCAAAAAACTATGATAATATCTAATCCTTATAACTCAGTTCGGACTGAGTTTATAGGTATATATGCCCTTATAACTTTATTATGTTATTAACTATCGGGAAAACAAGGTATGGTTAGTGGCCGCGCGAAAACAAAAAGACGCCAATAACCGGCATTGTCCTTTTGGAATATTATCTATTTCGGTTCAATAGATACATTCATGTGGCAGATGGATGGACGGATGGACGTCGAAGGCTTAGTATTACCTTTCCGTTTTAACTCTTAGGGAACGGAACACTAAAAATAATAAATTTGCGGGAAAGTCGTGGAGAGTGAATTTATTATTATTTATTTCTTGGCATTAACTTTATTACTTATATTATTACACTCATCTGTATTCATGTAAATTATCGATGTTTGGCAAAAAATAACAAAGTGCATCACTATGCGTCTTTCCGCCTTTCACTGACAATGGAATTTGACGTTTTTAATGGAGTATAAATATGTTTATAATATTGTAAATAACATGAACTTGCATTACTTAAATGAGAAAAGTCCAGCGCGATAGTTTACTATAATATTCATTTTAGTATTTTAGAAGGACAGAACATCAGAAATTGGCCTGTTTATAATTTTAAAAATTAAATTCCACTCTGTTACATACCCCTCGACAGGCGTCAGAGGACTGAGGCCTAGTGTATAGTATACGTTACTTTTAAGGGTATCAGTAACATGACGTATCAAGTAATACGCTGCTTCTAGAGACTTCATACTTCTATGACTACTAGCGTTTCGGAACGACCACTGGTGAGAAGAATACGCCGAAAGAAACTCAATCCAGCCTTGGTCCCTACGTGCCTGAAGGGCTCTGAATACATTGTTAACATTAAATACAATTTTTCATACTATAGATTAATTTTAACATTTAATAATTGTTAACATTAAATAAATTTATATAAATTTCCACGCATTTTTATCAGTAATATAATCATCAATGCAGTAATAAGCCTTTTTTATTAACTGGTTTTTTACAATCGTTTTGAACTTAAGTAAAGGCAGACCTAATATTTCTGCAGGAATTTTATTATAGAAGCGTACTCCTAAACCCAAAAATGAATTCATAGTTTTCTGCAATCGCAATACTGGTGTAGCTAATTTATTTTTATTTCTCGTGTTTCGGTCATGGATATCACTATTTTTCTTATATAAATCAAGATTATAGCGCACAAACATAATATTCGCAAATATGTACTGAGAAGGTAAAGTTAAAATATTTATATCTTTAAACAATTCTCTAAGAGATTCTCTAGCACCAAGTTTATATATAGATCTAATAGCGCGCTTCTGCAGGACAAATATGGTGTTTACTTCTGCAGCGTTACCCCATAGTAAAATCGCATAAGACATAACACTATGAAAGTAACTGAAATATACCAAACGCGCAGTATCAACATCAGTCAGTTGTCTAATTCTCCTGACAGCATAAGCTGCAGAACTAAGTTTACCCGCTAACGTAGTAATATGGGCACCCCATTGAAGCCCGGCATCAAGAGTTATTCCAAGAAATGTTGTTTTATCAGTTAAATCTAGTGGTTCATTATCCATTACTATTTGTGTTGGAATTTTTGTAACATTTGGTAAGCAAAATTTAATACATTTCGTTTTCTTAGCGTTCAACAATAGATTGTTCGCTGTGAACCAATCCAACACTTGAGCTAAAGTACTATTAACCACGTCAAAAGAATTAGTTTGTCTATCAATTTTGAAGACAAGAGAAGTGTCATCGGCAAATAGTACAGCCTTACATGTATTGACACAGTAAGGTAGGTCATTGATGTAAATGAGGAATAACAGAGGCCCTAGGATAGAGCCCTGGGGTACGCCCATCTTAACCGATGATCCGGAGGATTGTACCCTATCTAAACTAACTTTTTGAGTTCGGCCACTTAAATAAGATTCAAGTAAATCGCGAGATTTACCTTTTATTCCATAGTGCTCCAGCTTGGAGAGAAGGGTATTGTGGTCTACGCAATCAAAGGCTTTGGAAAGATCACAAAAAACACCAATAGCATTTTGTTTTCCCTCCCAAGCATCATATATGTATTTCAACAGAGCTACACCCGCGTCTGTAGTTGACCGACCCTTTGTTAATCCATACTGTTCACGATGGAAAAGGCTATTTATGTTAAAAAAAGCTAATAACTGATTAAAAATCATTTTTTCAAATATTTTACTAAGAGCTGGCAGAATAGAAATGGGACGGTAATTAGTGGGATCATTTTTATCGCCAGATTTGTACAAAGGAATGACTTTACTTAACTTCATCAAGTCAGGAAATGTCCCAGTATCTACACACTTATTAAATATAGAAGCTAAATATGGTGCAATTACTTCAATGATGTTACTAATGACAGCTACAGAGATATCCCACAAATCTCCAGTTTTCTTATTGTTCAAACTCTTAAATGTATCAATGATTATATGAGGTGTTACATGTTGAAATATTAAATGATTGTTACATTCTGGTATACAGCTTGTTAATAGTTTTTTAGATTCCTCAGATGATGAACGTAAGGAGGCAGTAGTATTTACGGGAATGTTAGTAAAGAAATCTTCGAAATATTTTGCGACGTCTTCATTAGTACTGAGGATCTTATTATCTACTTTTAATTCTATTTTGTTGTCACGATTTTTAGTTTTCCCGGTTTCCATGTTAATAATTTTCCAAGTGGTCTTTATCTTATCATGAGAATCTAGAATAGCTTTTCTTGTATATAAAGATTTTGCGCACAGGCACGCCTTTTTAAAAACCTTAGAGTAAGTTCTAACATAATTAATAAATTCAGTATTTTTATTGTAAGCTTTCATAGCTAATAATTCGTATAACCTGTTTCTACTAACGTAAATACCAGTTGTAGCCCATTGACTAAATTTTTTACCGATGCGTTTAGTACATTTTTTAATTTTGAATATATTGTTGAATTCCGATTCAATAATACCAAACATTTTATTATATAGAGCATCCGGATCATCTCTAGTTTCTTCAATTAGGGGCGTTTTTTCAGATATTTTTTTCTTAAATACATTTATTTTAGCTTTGGTTATAGATCTAAAGGTTACTTTTGGTAAGTCTACTTCTACATCATTTATAAGTTTTACAAACTGACCGTAGTGATCCGAGGTTAGATTTTTAGTTATATATTTGTCAACAGCAGTGCAATTGCAGAAAACATTATCTATGCACGTTGCAGAATCTTCAGTAACTCTAGTTGGTTCCAAAAACAAATTAACCAAATCAAATGATTTAAAGACATTTAAAAATCGAACACTTTCAGTTGTTGTAACTAACAAATCAACATTAAAGTCACCGCACACTATAATATTTTTGCGACAACAACATAATTTTCTCAAGACATCTTCAATAACTGATTCTAAAGTATTATAATCTGATCTTGGGGGTCTGTATACACATACTATAATATAATTCCCTAGTTCGATACATGACAGCTCAACATTACAATCTACCGAAAGACTAACAATATCCTTACGTTCTTTACATTTTACGTCACTTCGAGTTAGAATTAAGCTACCGCCTTTCTCTTTAGTCTCTCGGGTGTAAGAGCTTGTCAATAAATAATTTTCTACATTGAACTGTTGCTGGTGCGACTGCATAAAATGTTCAGTCACACAAACTACATGCAAATCTTTACTGTTTATAAACAACTCTAATTCTAACAATTTGCTAGTCAGGCCTTGGACATTCTGATGAAAAATATTTAATTCTTTAGCCTCGACTGTTGTCTTATTAATTAGTTTAAATCAGACTGAGGATTTTGTATTTTAGGTATATCATTAGTTGCAATACCTGTGTCAAATTTAAAATTATTTGCAGTTGTACTACATACAACAGAAGTTTGTAAATTAAAAGCTACTACTGTAGCTATTTGTCTTTTAAAATTAAAAGGAAGATACATAGTATCGTTAGTCAACTTAAATCTACTTATAAACTTATTTATATCTAAATAAAAAATAAAATCGCCATGACGATACGTCATGTTGTACATATGTACATTTAAATTGTGTATGTGCTCGTTTCTTTTCCTATCTAAAGATTCCGAATACGGAAAGGCACATATCATAAATTTACATTGTGTTCTTTCATTTATATTAATTAATTTGTCCATACTTTGTTTAATATTCCTTTTTGATACAGAGGAACTGTCACCACATAATATTAATATTGTACAGTTTTCATCAAGACTGTCACAAGTAATACTGTTTACCAGGTCTAAATAAGAAGCGCCGGGTGTACATGTGTTGTAGACAGAACAGTTATGGTTGAGGTGACTCAAAATTATGCTACTAAGACCTTGACCTAATTTATCAGAGTATATAAATAATTTGTTACAAAACCTTTTTTTATTAAAACTATTTTCTATCGTACCTATCCTT
This sequence comes from Elegia similella, assembly GCA_947532085.1. NCBI lineage: Eukaryota > Metazoa > Arthropoda > Insecta > Lepidoptera > Pyralidae > Elegia > Elegia similella. Next base: position 3,590,887 of record OX383944.1, read on the forward strand.
GTTTCTAAGTTACATTTACCAGTATCACATTCTCTAGACTCGGGAACAATGGCTATTACAGGTGACATTGTAATTGCCGTTTCAGGAGTACTATAGCACTGCTGTTTTTGTAAGAGAGCATCATACCGCTCTTTATTATAGTGAGCTTCAGCCACAAATTCTTTGGCCTCTAAAATATATTTACTTATATCTTTTTGGGACAATTCATACATTTTTGATAAATTATTTAAGGACTGTTGCAATTCCGAGACCTGTGACTGCAACTCATGAATCTCGGTGTCATATATACGGCTAGCCATATATAGGTCATCTTCACATGATCTAAGTTCCTTAGACAAACACAGTTTTTCCCTACTTAACTGCGCTAAAGATTTACATTTTTTTTGTTTAGATAATACTTTCTTAGTGCGTTTTATTATTCTATTAATTTTTACATACTTTTTAATTTTATTATGACTATTTAAAATAAAATACTGTGACTGCGGAGTACTCGCAGGTATTTCCATGACCGGTCCCGAGCCACACTCCATGAGTTCGCTGTACAAATGAAGCGTTTTGTTACATATTTCCAGTTTAGTGCTATCGGATAACGCGCCAAAGGTTCAGTCAGTATAAAACTTTATTTTATTTTGTGTAGTTAGTACCGGGTAAAGATAATACACAAAATATTAATCTGAAGGAACATACTCAGAAGCGATACACTTACGCCAACGAATCATCAAAACATTTTTTAAACGCTTTTTCCGGAATTAAGAGTACAGTTCTCATCGCGAATTCTCCTTTGTGTCTTCTACCGAATGCCACAAAGTGTTATTTGAGTTTAGGAAAAAAAAAAAAGCTCCATGAAGCCATATTTTGACTAGCTCCGTGGCGCAGCGGTCAACACGCCAGCCTGCGACACGGAGTGACCGGGTTCGATCCCCGGCCAGGTCAAGATGGAAAATGATCTTTTTTAGATTGGCCTGGGTCTTGGATGTGTATCTATATATGTATTTGTTATAAAATATAGTATCGTTGAGTTAGTGTCCCATAACACAAGTCTCGAACTTACTTTGGGGCTAGCTCAATCTGTGTGATTTGTCCGTATATATATATATATATATATATATATATATATATATATAGCCTGGCAAGGTGTCCCATATAGCCTGGCAACGCCCAGTGAAGTAGCAAAAGCTCACTTGGCTTTAGCTAGCTAGCTACATAGTCAATATCTGGTAAATAAGGTTGTGTATCGTAAAAGGATAATGATTACAACAAGAAACATATTTTACTTTAGGATTCGACCAAACCTTGTTATTTTCCATATTATTATTAAAATATCCGCCATACCAATAACTCAATTAAAAACGTGACTCGCCTTGAAACTCTTCTCAAAATAAATAACATTATAAAGGCAGATCCACTGCTTAATAAACCATACGGATTTGCGAAACTTATCACATCTTTTTTGGAAAATTGGAAAAGTTTGAAAAGCCATCGAGTCCCGTCCCTTCTAGTCATTCTGTCTCCCCTCTTTGGATTAAGATCTGATGGCAACTCTCTGAAGAGATAATAAGTATACATTATCCAGTACTCATTTGGTTCCGGAAATATACATTTCTACATTTAAGAATTTAGATACTCGTATCGTGTCTTGCTAGCCGTATTACAAATACAAATATTCTTTATTGCACCATAAATCACACAGAACAAAGAAATAAATGAAAACCAAAATTAATCAAAAACAATTCATGATACAAAGGCGGACTTATTGCAAAGCAATCTCTTCCAGCCAACCTTTAAGTAGAAAGAGATGTAAACTGTGTGTGTGTATTATTGACATGATTCTTCAGATTTTCGTTATTACATCGATCAATGTTTACGATAGGCACAGAAAAATGCTGGTAGAATAAAACACGTTGTTATTTTCTTTTCTCTTAGATATGCATGTTACGATACATCCACAGAACTTCATATCATCATCAGGTCCTTTTTAGTCTCCACTACAGGAGCACGACCCTCTCTGTACTACTAGAACCATACTTGGCCAGAGCAGCCAGAGGACTTGGCCTACACTCCAGACGAGTTGGAGAGGTCTCACAGATGTTCAAAAGCTTTGTTTAGCTTGTGTTTCCTAAGTCGCTTTCTACGACATCCACGGAAATGGAGTGGTCCTACTCTGCCGGATACCACACGGCTAAAAACTTCATATAATGTGATGAAATGAAATAGAAGCCTTCGCTTAAATTTACTTGAAGTTCCACAGGCTCCGACAAGCTCCCCACTTTTTAAATTATTTTACGCACACAAACAAATAAGAATCGTTTGTTTGTTTGTGTTTCGTGTATGTGAGTGGCTTACACTGATGTCAAATTTTTCAAGCTGCCTAAAGGCATCTGACATAGCTTAAAAGATTGCCTTCAAAGATGACAACAGCCGGGACCAACGGCTTTTTATGCCACTAGCGGTCACCCATCACAATAGGGACTGCGGCCAGGGTTGCTTAACATACGTAAGCGATTTCAATGCTCACGACCACTGGGCCATCAAGCTCCTATAAGAATCGTAATCGCACGTCACTCATACATATGCATGCACATTTAATACTAATAAATAATTTTCTTTACCACGTTGAGATGAAGTTTAAAATCGCCTGTTAGAATACAATATAATAATGTTGATTGCAACACATTGACACACAACAAAATATAAAACTAAAACAAAATAAAATACACAAAGAAATTAGAAAATAAAACATCTGTGTAATCAGTGTTACAAAAGGTGCCGGCTCAGCGTTACGCTCGACTAGGGATACACTAATCCAGCACTGATTTTCATCCGTCACCTACTGAGGCATCACGGATAAACACAAATGTGTCATTTCTATTCCGATATATAAGAGAGTCTGTGAATACATGAAATGATTTAAGCAGTGAAAAATCTACCAGTTACCTTCAAATACACATTACAAGAAAGCCGAAGAAATTTAAATATATTCGTGACATTTTCAAAATGAATATTCGGCCGATATTGAAATGTTCGAAATATTTCCGATATTTATCCTCCAGTCGGCTGTTCCGGGCACAATTACGACATAACAAAGGAATATATGCATTTCCGACGTGCAGCGAGCATTCGCATCCCAAATTGAGAGACCGATTGAAATAGGTACATATATCGAAAAAGCGCACTTTTAGTCAGTGTACAAAAATAGAAATTTGATATTTCACATAATGAAAGGCTTTGTTCTCTGATATACATTCATAAGTTGCAAATTTTTGGCCGTGTGGTACCCGGCAGAGTAGAATAGGACCACTCCAAGTCTTCCCGAGGATGTCGTAGAAGGCGACTTAGAAATATAAGCTAAACAAAGCTTCTAAACGTCTGAGAAACCTCTCCAACCCGTCTGGCCAGCGTGGAAAGTGTAGGGAAGTCCTCTGGCTGCTCTGGCCAAGTATGGCTCTAGTAGTACAGAGAGGGTCCTGCTCCTGTAGTGGAGACTAAAAAGACATGATGATGATTGCAATGTTTTAATGATTTTTTGAGTAAAACTAACGCGACATACTAAGATTATATTAAGCGAAATCAGTGCGGATCAGGAGCTCAATTTTTGAACTGTGTCTGTCACCTCTTCACGCTTCAACCACAGAATCGATTTCGAAAAGGACATAGAGTACCTTTCATCCTGGAAAAAAGTACTGTTCCGGAGGGATTGACATTAGCAGCGAAAGATAGTACATACATACATACATACATATTTATATACATACATACATATATATATACATACATACATATTTACATTCATACATATATACATACATCGAGGCGTAATCTTTTCTCTGAAGCGGATCTAGCTGAGATTGTCTGCTGTGAGGATGAGCAGGCGGCGGCGCCGAGTGCGCCCCAGGTGACCGCTCCAGCTGGACAGCAGCCGAAGCAGAAACGGGCGACCCGAACAAAAAAGTGAAGGCATATTAATTTTTCCTGCGTCCTTTCTTTTGTTGATGTATGACGGCAGTTGATTATTAATTTTTAATTAATGTTGTTTTTGTTTATGATTTCGCCGACAACTTACATTAATTTACATTTAATGTTTACTATAACTATATTTTTACATACTGTTTTTGTTAGTGAATTACCTCTCTCTCATTTTTACTTATATGGCTGTCACTGTCAATGTCAACGATATTTCTTTTTAATTATTTTTTTTTCATCTCTGCCATTCTGACTTCTTGTTTTTTGGCTTTGTTGCGTTTTGTTTTGGCAGTAGCACGAAAGTGATGTGTAATATGTTTTGAATGTTTGTTTTATTAATAATTTCATATTCTCCGGCAACTGGCAGGACTTGCATAAAACTAGTACCAATTTAATTTAATTATTAATTTAGAAGTAAGTATATTTAATTTAATTATAGTTATTTATTTGATATGTCATCTGATGAATCGTTTCTGTCTGCCCATAGTGATCTTAATATTAGTTTAACCTCGAGTACTAGTGATAGTGACTCTTTTCGTGAGCCGGTAACTTTGCACACCCAGTTACATGATGTTTTGGATAAAACATGCCACGCATTTAATGTGTGCCACATCAATGCACAAAGTGTTTCGGCTCATTACTCAGATCTACTTGATACTTTCTCTTCGTCTGTTTTCCACGCACAAATCAGATTGCAATTCTTATAGAGGCATTTCACTTCTGACTACTCCTGGAAAAGTCTTTGCGCGAATTTTACTTAACCGCTTGATGCCCTTGTCTGAAGACATTCTGCCCGAAACTCAGTTTGGCTTCCGGCCGAATCGAGGTACAGTTGAGGCTATCTTCTCTGTCCGGCAACTTCAAGAGAAGAGCCGAGAACAAGGTCAACCGGTGTGTCTTTGTTTTGTTGACCTGGAGAAGGCTTTCGACTGCGTGCCTCGAGAAGCTTTATGGGTTGTACTGACGAAACTTGGATGCACGGAAAAGTTTGTACGAGTGATTCGACTCCTGCATGATGACATGCGTTGTTGTGTTAGTATGCACGGCGAAGATTCAGAGTTCTTTTCAGTGAGCTGCGGCGTAAAGCAAGGCTGCGTACTCGCTCCAACTCTGTTTGCCCTGTATTTTGCAGTTGTAGTTCGGGAAGCCCTGCAGACTTTACCCGAAGGCATTTGTATTCGTTTCCGTACCGGTGGTGGTGGTGTCTTCAACTTAGCTAGACTAAAAGCTCACACCAAAGTGTCTCTCACAACTATCACCGAGATGATGTACGCAGATGACCTGTGTTTTGCGGCGAAATCCTCTGAGGGTCTACAGAGGCTTATGTCGAGTCTTGATGAGTCTTGTCGAAGATTTGGCCTTAAGATCAGTGTTAAGAAGACCGAAGTCATGGCTCTTGATACACTGACCAGTGCCCCAGTCGACATTAAACTCGGTGACGACTCGTATAAGCAGGTAGATAAATTCAAATATTTAGGAAGCACTATAACATCCAAGTGTCTCCTTGATAATGAAGTCAACAGTAGAATTAGAGCAGCTGCTGCGGCCTTTGGTAGACTTCGTGTCAAGGTGTTCCGCTCGCATGACGTAAAGCTCTCTACCTGGAGCCGTCGCAATGGGAGACAATGGCAACGGACCGGCCGCGGTGGAGGCATATCGTAAGCACCAAGGTGCTTGAGTTTGAAAGGCGTCGTAAAGAAGAGCTCGATGCTAAACGAGACGAGCTTAAGGCCCGACCAACCGCGGCCATACAATATAATTATATCGGAGGGGTGCTGACTTGCAGTGAATGTGGACGTACTTTTACTGCAAAAATTGGCTATATCAGTCACCTGAGAGCTCACGAACGTAGCTCTCATTAGCCAGAGGCAAAGTCGCTGTGGCCGAAATCGGTCTGGATGGATTATTATTATTATTATTATTATTATCTCTTTATATTATTCATTTCTTAGTTTTAGGTTTTTACAATATTTATATAAAAGTAAAATATAAAAATAAATTACAAAACATAAAAACATTATAAAAACCTAAACCTAGAGTGCCGTCAGCAGCGGGGCAGGGCTCAAGCTACCGGCAGTCAGGGCCCCAGAGAAAGAAACCTTCTGACTATTCGTGCCGTATCCAGGAGTACTGCCTTCTGTATCTGGCCCTTAATCCAACCATCTAGCGAGAGCCTCTTGAGATGTTGGTCGAGACTCTTTGCTATAAGACCGTTTGCAGACACGACTATCGGGACAATGACCGTCGAATCTACATCCCACATGGCAGTCACCTCGTGAGCCAAGTCAAGGTACTTGCTAAGCTTGTCCTTCTCGGCCTTCACGAGGTTATCGTCATGCGGAATGGTGATGTCAACGAGCACTGCTTGGCGTGTCGATCGATCTGTTAGCACGATGTCAGGCTTATTTGCGACAATAGTCCTGTCTGTGATAACAGATCGATCCCAATACAGCGTGGCACGACCATTTTCGAGAACCGGCGCTGGTGTGTACTTATAGTACGGCACCTCGGATTCCACAAGCTGATATCGAAGAGCAAGTTGCTGGTGGATAATTCTGGCTACAAGGTTATGCCTGTGCAAATACTCTCCGTTAGCCAGATGAGAACAACCGGAAATAATATGCCTGAGTGACTCGCCTGGACGGCGACATGCCCGACAGATGTCGACCGTACCGTCCTTCAGGATATATCTCCGATAGTTGTTCGTCATCATGACCTCGTCTGCAATTGCACAAACAAAACCTTCGGTTTCTCCAAAGAGGTCACCGAATCGTAGCCAGTTTACCGACGCGAGCAGATCTACATCGGGCCCAGTTAAGGCCCGGTAGAACCGCCCATGCAGCTCCTTGCTCTTCCATATGTTTTTGCGGTCTTCGATGCTTAACACCGTTGGTCTGCGCCAATTCTCGTTTGCTAAGGAGAGCGGCGTGAAGCTCCTATCTACTGCTACAACGTCGCGATGCATCCCACACTCATTATTAAGGAAATAATCCCTAAGACTGCACACCTCGCGGTTATGGAGAGTCTTGGCGTTCAAAAAACCACGACCTCCACACTTACGTGGGATGTACAGTCTCATAACGGATGAGCGTGGGTGAAGCATGCGATGCGCTGTCAGCTGTTGACGGACCTTCCTATCCAGGGCATCTAACTCAGTTTGGGTCCATCTTAGTATGCCAAAGGAGTAAGTGAGTAGGGGCATTACCCAAGCATTGAAAGCGCGCGCCTTATTACCACCTGACAAAAGACTTTTAAGTACTTTTGTCAGTCGACAAAAGAAACACTCTTTCACCGCCTGCTTTATGTCCCTATCCACAATATTCAAAGACTGTGACATACCAAGATATTTGTAAGTTTCCGTTTCCGCGAGAGATCTGACGGACATTGTCTCAGAAAGTTGTAAATTTGTTGAATTTACAACTTTTCCCCGTTGGACATACATGACAGCACATTTATCTACACCAAACTCCATCCTGATAGAACTACTGAAATCTTCTGTGATTTTCAATAGCTTCACCAGGTCAGAGGGATTTGGTGCAATTATTATTATTATTATTATTACTAATTTCTGAGACTTGGTTTCCAGCTTTCCTTCCTTCTTCATCTTGTGCCTTACCAGATTTTGTGCTCATCCGCAACGATCGTATTGGTAAAGGTGGGGGTGGCGTAGCAATATATTTGCGTAGCCACATCCCCTATAAAATTTTAGCTACCTCTCCTTCTCCGTATGCGGATGCAGCAGAATATATTTTTCTAGAAATTTCTGTCAACGGTGTTAAGGTACTTCTTGGAGTCGTATATTCTTCACCCTCCCTTGATTATTTCGCTCAATTTGAGTCTGTCCTTGATTCCCTCTGTTCGGACTATGCACATCACATAGTAATGGGGGATTTTAACACTGACCTTCTTGGAACCCGTGGTGACCCACGAATATTGGCACGCTCTCAAAAACTTGTTAATATTTTGAATTCAGTAAATCTTTCCTATCTTCCTCTTGATCCCACTCACATCAACGCCTCAACTGATGATACATTTCTCGATCTCATTTTAACTTCTTCTCTTCATAGTGTGATCAAGTATGGACAGTTACCTGCGCCAGCCTTCTCTAAACATGACCTGATTTACGTACAATATAAGCTGAAACCCCCCAAATCTCCCCCTAGAACTATTCAGATGCGTAATCTTGCCCGAATAGATGTAGATTCTCTCAAACAAGATGCTATGAATATTGATTTCTCTATGCTATGAATATTGATTTCTCTGACGTATTAAATGCATCTACAGCTGATGAAAAGGTTTCTAAATTGAATGCTTCTGTTTTGAAGTTGTATGATGCTCATGCTCCTTTACATACTGTTAGAGTTAAACGGCTACCAGCACCTTGGATCAACAGGGGAGTAAAGATGGCAATGACACGTCGTGACCGTGCTTTCCGTGCTTTTAAACGGGATAGGACGGACGAACTGTGGAATGCATATAAGAAGGCGCGAAATCGTTGCAATCTAATGGTAAGGACAGCTAAGCGCGAATATTTCGATTCCCAATTGACTGGTTCCTCTTCGGCAGATATGTGGAAGTTTCTCAAATCCCTTGATTTAGGCAAGATTCAAAGTGATTTTCATTCTTCTTTTTCCCCAAATGATTTTAATAATCATTTCTCCTCTTCCCGTGTTCTTGATGCTTCTATTAAATCTCATACAATATCTTATATATCTTCCATGCCTAATCTTTCCATACAACCCTTCTCTTTTTCTCCAGTGTCTGAGGATGAAGTAAGAAAAACGGTCCTCTCTATTAAGTCTAAGGCCTTAGGCTGTGATAATGTGAGTAGGCAGATGATTGTTACTTTACTTAATGAGTTTGTGCCTATTATTACTCACATTATTAACTTTTCTCTTTCTTCAGGTGAATTCCCTGCAGTTTGGCGAAAAGCTTTTGTTCTTCCTTTACCAAAAATCACAAATCCTCAAGCACTAAATAATTTTCGTCATATATCGATCCTACCATTCCTATCCAAAATCCTTGAAGCAGTTGCACATAAGCAAATTTCCTTTCATGTTTATACAAATAACTTACTTTCCCCACTTCAGTCTGGTTTTCGCCCTGGACACAGTACTATCACTGCCCTTCTCAATGTCACTGAAGATATGCGACTTGGCATGGAGAGTAAAATGGTCACCATTTTAGTTCTTATTGACTTTTCCAATGCTTTCAACATGGTAGACCACGATATCCTCCTTGCTATCCTCAAGCATTTAGAATTCTCATCCTCTGCACTGGAATGGTTTTCTTCCTATCTCCATGGACGTCAGCAAGCGGTTCGAATGGGCCGTGAACTGTCACTATGGAATGATCTCATCTCTGGTGTTCCACAAGGTGGAATACTTTCCCCTCTTTTATTTTCTGTATTTATAAATCTTCTTTCGTCGTCCCTTGACTGTTCTTACCATTTCTACGCAGATGACCTCCAAATCTACGTTCAAACGCCTGTAGATGATATTAATGCCGGAGTTTGTCGACTTAACGCTAACTTATCAAAAATTTTCACATGGTCACAAAAATTCGGTATCTCTGTGAATGTATCTAAATGTCAGGCAATCATGGTGGGTGGCTCTAAACAGTTGGCTAAAATTGATCAAAGCCATGTATCTCCGGTCATGTTTAATAATTCTGTAGTTGGTTATAATTCAGTGGTGAAAAATCTCGGCATCTATGTTGATTCTTCTCTCAACTGGATTACTCAAATCACTGAGATTAGTCGAGTAGTTACCTATTCTCCCCAGTTTATAAATCGATTTAGAAACTTTCTCCCCATTAAAACGAAAATTACGCTTATTCAAACATTAATCTTCCCCATCATTGACTATGCTGATGTGTGTTATCCAGATCTCAATGAAAATCTTCTTAATAAACTTGACCGTCTTCTCAATAATTGCATTCGCTTCATTTTCTGTCTGCGTAAATACGATCATATTTCTGCTTTCCGATCCAAACTCAATTGGCTTCCCATTCGATTACGTAGAAAACAGAGATTACTTTGTTCTCTTTTCTCTATACTAAAAAATCCTCTTTCTCCCGAGTACTTGAAATGCAAATTTCAGTATCTCGCGGACACGCATAATCGACAACTTCGCTCTTCTGTTTCACTAAAGCTTTACACTCCTCTATTTCATGCTGGTTTCATGTCTAATTCCTTTACTCTGCAAGCTATACGAGTCTGGAACTCCTTACCCGAAGACATTAAGGAAGTCTCAAATCGTTTACTCTTCAAGAAAAAAGTTCACTCTTTCCTTTCCAAATAAATAACTAGCAGATTCATCAATTGTCTAAACATTTTGAATGTATTATGTATATGTATGTATATATATATAATTATAATTATATTTATGTATTTTAAGTAATCTATGTATGTTTATATATAAGTTTATTCGTATTGTAAAACTTTGCTCTATCTATCCGTATATCTTTTCAATTAGTGACACGACCTATTTATTTTGTTTTGTTTTATATTTTTCCCAAAGGTTGACTGGGAGAGAATGCTTTTAGCATTAAGTCTACCTGTTGTAGCTTTTAAGGCTCAATAAAGTTTTTAAATAAATAAAAAAATACATGCACACATTTAGTACAGATAAAATCATCATCATCATTTCGAGTAGGTGTCACGGTCAATCGACCATGCACACCCTGGTGTCAGACTTCTTTGGATAAAATAAGCGAGACACAGACTACTAGGGTAGAGGAAAAATATACCAAAACAGAATAGAGCGTGTGAAGGAAGATGAGATGTCTAAATATAGAACTCTAGCTTTTGCCCGCGACTTCGTCCGCGTTTACTCCCCTCTTTTTCACACCCCTTAGGGGTGGAATATCTAAAAATCCTTTCTTAGTGCTCATTTAAATCATGAAAGGAATCGCTGTACCAAATTTTTTAATTTCTAGGTAGGTAGAGTAGTTTCGGATGTACGTTGATATATGTTTGTGAGTCAAGTTATAAAAAAATGGAACAAACTTCGATATGACTGGAGTTCTCTAAAGTAGAATGATACAAGAGCGGCTATATAAAAATACATAATTAAAAAAAAAGACATACCAACGGAAACATGCGAACATGAAGAGAAAAAAGAGATAGAAAAGGTTGCAGTTATTAAAGTAATATCCTATTCATCCTGTAGCTAAAGCTGTGCTGTATAAACGTCTGAGCCACAAGAAATCCTTAATTTCCTCCGTAGCAGCCGTCCCGCGTTGTAATTAGCCGACTTCACCAGAAGGAGGGTTATTGCAAGCTCCTAGTTGCTTGCTTCTTACCAGTAGTGTAACAGAATTGTTTATCTTAACGTTTAAATTGGCTATTTTCTCGACTAGTGCAATATTCTGTTCGAGTTAAGTATTGGCCATCACAGATATAGCATCAGATGTTCACGTAACTTGTTCAAAGCGGAGGTTTTCCAGATACTTTACTCACTGCGTAACTTGACTACACGTGGTTGCTTAATATGTGTTAGTCATCATCATCATCATCAGGTCTTTTTTAGACTCCACTACAGGAGCACGACTTGTACCCTCTCTGTACTACTAGAGCCATACCTGGCCAGAGCAGTCAGAGGACTTGGCCTACACTCTCCACGCTGGCCAGACGGTTTGGAGAGGTCTCACAAATGTTTATAAGCTTTGTTTAGCTTGTATTTCCTAAGTCGCCTTCTACGACATCCACGGGAAGACTTGGAGTGGTCCTATTCTACTCTGCCGGATACCACTCGGCTTAATATGTGTAAGTAAGCAAAGATAATCACCCCGCACCTGCTGGGCTGCAGAAGTGTGGAAAGGGTAACGTCTCTGTTATGAACACCAATCACAATACGTCCCACAACTAGAGCACTTTCAAAAGCTTTACACAATCCGCTAGACTATCGAACTTTCTATAAATTCAGTGACAAATTACCAGGCCATCATAAACGCCTAAGCCATTTGCATGGCGATGATCATTACATTAGTGCGCCATATCGATAACGGGAGAGATAAAAAAAAGGGGACGGTCCTAAAGGCTTATCGGAATTGGCCGAATAGTCCCGGATCCGGCGCGCCTCCATTACGGGATTACCGGGATAATGGCCTTTAATACGGGCCGGTTTATTCCGGTTTCGACTGCTGATTTGGCATGAATGTGACGCCTAACTATGGTACAATGGTGGAAATTAGCGTTTATTTTAGTGTAGCGAGAATAGGCAGTGAAACTATTGGGTATTTAATAGAGGCCAACCGAAACAAATCATTCTGGCAAAACAAAAACCAAAATTAACCCTTGGGTCTTCGTTTAGGATTTCAAATGATATATTTGACACATAAACAGAGAAGTCAATAAACAGAGAAGAATCATTTAAATAAAAAAAATAACTTAATAATCTCAAATAAAAAATTATAAAAAGTAACAAAAACACGAGAAGATTTTCACGCGACACACGTGTGTTTCGGTGGGATTGAGGATTAAATATAAATATATAAGGACAAATCACACAGATTGAGCTAGCCCCAAAGTAAGTTCGAGACTTGTGTTATGGGATACTTACTCAACGATACTATATTTTATAACAAATACATATATAGATAAACATCCAAGACCCAGGCCAATCTGAAAAAGATCATTTTCCATCTTGACCTGGCCGGGGATCGAACCCGGTCACTCCGTGTCGCAGGCAGGCGTGTTGACCGCTGCGCCACGGAGCTAGTCAAGATTATGCCGATATTGTGCAAAAAGTGGCACTGAAACTCTATTTTAACCGACTTCAAAGAAAGAGGAGGTTATCAACACGAATGTAGGTGTTTTTGGTCTGCCAAAACTTGCCGGCTCGAAAAACGAAACAGAGTCATTGGCCGATTTCTTGTATTTGATTTGGCCTGTGATGATTGAACTATTAAGTGAAGAATATACACATTTATTGGTGTAGATATAATTAGTAGTAATCACTTGTAGACAACATTAATTAACTGCTTAGCATAGCAACATATTATATCAAAAAAATATAAGGACATATCACACAAATTGAGCTAGCCCCACGGTAAGTTGTGAACTTGTGTCGTAGGATACCAACTCAACGATACTATATTTTATAATAGATACTTATAAAGATAAACATCCAAGATCCAAATCAATCTGAAAAAGATGGTTTTCCATCTTCACCTGGCCGGGGATCAAACCCGGGAACCCTCGTGTCCCAGGCTGGCGTGTTAATCACTAAAAACGTAAATGAAAACAGGCTTCCAATAGAAATTCGATTCGAGAGCTTTGCCCAATTCTCATTTGTTGACCCCTGAATCCGATGTACTTATAGCTCAAGATGCAACCTGATAAACTCTCAGGTGAAGGATCAGGAATTCGCACCTTAAGTTGTATTGGTACATACAATTTTACCACAATCATAGAAGGACAATAATGTAGGTATATGATATCACACTACACTCCTTCAGTTGGAAGGTATTGGGAGTGTTGGGAGCAAGAAGAGTACACTCACAGGACGATTTCGCGCCGTAACAACTATCAGTATTGAGATTTTATAGCGAGGCGAGCGAGACGACACGGTTCCTCCATTTAGCGGTCGATTGGATTCGCTTGCCTTTGTTGTGGCTTGAACTCCTCTTAGGCGGTAAACAGTCGGAAATACATAATACTATCCCTACCTTTGTTTGGAAGACAAAATCTTGTATTGTAAACGCAATGTGTGGACATAATACAATGCATTTTTAGGTTCCGTACCCAAAGGGTGAAAACGGGACCCTATTAATATCGCTCCGCTGTCCGTCTGTCTGTCTGTCTGTTTGTCTGTCCGTCTGTCACCAGGCTGTATCTCATGAACCGTGACAGACAGTTGAAATTTTCACAGATGATGCATTTCTGTTGCCGCTATAACAAAAAATACAAAAAAATAGAATAAAATATAAAATAAAATAAACATTTAAGGGGGTCCCATACTACAAACATGATTTTTTTGCTTATTTTGCTCGATATTGATAACGGCAACAGGTAGACGCTTGAAATATTCTCAGAATATTTAGTTATATATTCACTTTAAAAATAAATAATTAAATAAAAATTAATATTAAAGGGGGGCCCACACAACAGTCATGATTTTTTGCCGTTTTTATAGATAACGGTACGGAACCCTTCGTGCGCGATTTCGACTCGCACTTGGCCGGTTTCTTTTATTAACACGATGAATTCCTGACCTGCTGTAATACACTTCACAATGTGCAAAATAATTAACAACTTGAAAATTTAAATTTTGACAACTACAAAATATGTCTAAATGGACCTAGTAGGCAGTAGTCTTTTCAGGAACTGGGCAAAACCTGTTGGTCAGGTCAAAAAAAGCTGTGGTCCCTAACGTCAAAAAGGCTTTCCTATCATCTATTAAAAAAACAAAGAACGTCTGCCCGTATACAGTGACTAAAAAATAAATATACAGGGACTAAAAAATTTTTAAATCACATTCAAATTTGTTAGTCCTGTGGGAACGAAAACACAATATTTTTTTTTTATTTATTTGCATCAGGCAACAGAATACTTATAAAATATTACAGTCCCATCTGTAATATTTTATAGTATTTCATAAGTATCATAGACTGAAACAACTGAATACAACTGCTGCTCTGTCGCGCGGAACGCATTACCCGCCATTGCAGCGATAAATCCGCTGAACAAACTGACAGACTGCATTTACACATTAATGTAAAATATTTACGTATTTAATGCTACAACATACGAGAATTATTAATTCACTAGTCTATAATAAAATCTGTTTACGCAGTAAATTTGTATTTACTGTATTTTGAGTATTTAACATGCATTACATACCAATTATGTCTTTATCGCTTACGGGGTGAATAAAGCCTACGGCCGACCTTAAGGGTGCGTCGGCACTGACGCGGAGCGGAGCGGAGAGGAGTCAAATTGATTTTTCATTGATTTTTGATCCGTTCTGCCGATTTTTCCGTTCCTCCAGAACGGATTTTTGGATCGGATACACGAGTATTTATACTGAATGCGATACCGTTGACGACCCGTTCTGCGATACATATAATTATTTATTCGACTTATTAGAATTATTTATTCGAGACGGTCGCACACACCCGACTTTAATATAGGTGCAATCTGAGTTTACATAAAAATTAATATGAGCACAGACGACGAAGTTCGGATGAAGAAAGAAGAGAAGAAGTGATCTTATTGTTGAATCGAAAAAAAATGTTTGGGTCCAAAGCATCAATAGAAAAGGAAATATATTTTGTGAATTTCATAACTTGCTTAACGATTTGAAAGATCGTTTTTTTATACTTACATCCGAATGAGCGAGGAAGTATTCGGGGCTCGATAAGTCGACCGATCACGCGTTCTCTGCCTCCGGAGACGGATCGCAACGGACCGGCGTGCGATCAGCAGAACGCGTGCAATATAACGCAACTAGTGAGGAGACATACACGGGTGCCCATTGGTTACAGAGATCGCATGCATTCGTTAGATCGTATCGGCCGGACGGATCGGGCACTATAAGTAAAGACCTTAAAGAATAACAACTATTACGCGTATGCACATTAACTCCCTACTCTAAAATGCGGTCGTTATCCGTACTAATCCTAACTAATATTATAAATGCGGCAGTGAGTTT
Organism: Elegia similella; assembly: GCA_947532085.1. Lineage (NCBI taxonomy): Eukaryota > Metazoa > Arthropoda > Insecta > Lepidoptera > Pyralidae > Elegia > Elegia similella. The sequence continues at coordinate 3,606,504 of OX383944.1, forward strand.
GTTTGTTTGTTACGCTTTCACGTTGTAACTACTGAACCGATCATCATGAAATTTTACAAACACGTTATCTGGGGTACGGAGAAGGACATAGGGTACATTTTATCCCGGGAAAAAGTTTCCGAGGGATCGACATTGACACGGGCGGAGCCGCGGGCGGAAGCTAGTCCTTACTAATATTATAAATACGAAAGTGAGTTTGTTTGTTTGTTTGTTACGCTTTCACGCCGTAATTACTGAACCGATCATCATGAAATTTTGCATACAAGTTCTCTGGAGTACGGAGAAGGACATAGGCTACCTTTTATCCCGGGAAAAAGTACTATTCTCGAGGGATCGACATTGACGCGGGCAGAGCCGCGGGCGAAAGCTAGTATTTTATAAATGCGAAAGTGAGTTTGTTTGTTTGTTACGATTTCACGCCGTAACTACTGAACCGATCATCGCGAAATTCTGCACACAAGTTTTCTGGAGTACGGAGAAGGGCATAGGCTACCATTATATCCCGGGAAAAACTATTCCCGAGGGATTGACATTGACGCGGGCGGAGCCGCGGGGTAGAGAAGTATGATCAGCCGCGGGCGAAAGCTAGTAGAGAAATATAATCAGCTTGATTATACACCGTTCGCACCGCCACGCCCGTAGGCCCACTATACATCTCTGTGGATAAATCACACATGATAATATTGGTTCACGCTACGCAAACATGGCGCTATCACAAGTCACACAACACATACGCGGAGGTTTGTTTTGTTAACACTTCGGCTGTTAATCTGCGCGCTGCAGTCAAAGCCCGAAAACATTTAACTGAACATTCGCATCATTTCATATTAATTAAATTTTTTGTTTTAAATTGAATATATAACTAAATATTCTGTGAATATTTCTAGTGTCTACCTGTTGCGGAGCAAAAACATCACGTTTGTTGTATGGGAGCCCCCTTTAAATACAAATTTTATTATTTTTTAGGATTTGTTATTATAGCGGCAACATAAAAACATCATCTGTAAAAATTTCAACTGTCTAAATATCGCGGTTCCTGCCTGGTGACAGACGGACAGACAGACAGAGGAGCCATATTAATAAGGTCCCCGTTTTACCCTGAAAACCATCTACCCACAGACAGACTCGAACGGTCTTAGGCTGAGCCATTAGTTTATAAAATTGATTGATTTGTTTTTGAGTTTTTTCATTACAAATACACAAACAATCAAATATTTCCTTTTTTAATATTCGTAGAGATAAAATAATTAATGTATACGAAAACAGACAGAAGGAACCCAATCTTCCGTTATGCTCACTGAATTAAACGGGCGGGCATCGGTAAAGTAAATCCTGTAACGTTAAATCGTTATAGTGAACTTGAATATAAATATTTCCCCAAAACGTTCCGTGCGTTCTCCCGTGCGGACCACAGATTTGTATCACGCTGGACTGGTCAAATTATTTCAATTGGACATTATCAGTCTTATTTTAAAACGAGGACTAACTATAGTACCTGTTTTAAACCATTATCCGACCAAAATAAATTGACAATGACAGTCGACCAAACGTCAGTGATACGTGTCGACTTGTTTTGGTCGGATAATGGTTTAAACCAGGTACTACAGTTAGTCTTCGTTTTACAATATGACTGTGTCTAACAGTTTTTACGCTTGCTAAATGCTTACTATAGCATTTTTTGAAGTGAAAAGTGCAGTCTTTAGCTGAATTGTGCACTTTTAGGGATGGGTAGATAATGCAAAAAAAAATGGTATAATATAATGGACAAGTATTTTTTCTTTTGTCAATAAATAAATAAAGATATATAGCCCATTAAAATTGCCGTCACATGCAATTTTAATGGGCTATATCTTTATTTATCACAGTTTGCTACACTTTTGAAGTAAAAGCTTTTTAGCGGCCTTGTTCACTGTTTGGGATGGGTAAAAAATTTGAAACTCGCGTTAGAATACGTGGCATGATAGAAAATTCGTAAGGCGGACACGTAACATTCCAAAATATTCAAAATGCACAACGTTCTATATTCTTTGCTCAAGTTTTCACTTCTGCCGGCAATCCCGGAGTGTTTGTTCTATGACTTTGGATAATTTGTTAGATTTTACTTTCACATAAAAAACCGGCTAAGTGCGAGTCGAACTCGCGCACTAAGGGTTCCGTGTCATTATTAATAATAAGTTAAAAAATTATAAAAAGAATATTTTTATTATAAACGGTGAAATTTTGATCGTTCTGGACCCTTAAAGGGATGATTCAGCCAGTTGATATAAACAAATTTTCCTATGGGAACAATGCTGGCATCTCAAAAAAATTTTTTATGTTCCTATACAAATTAACCGGGCGGACGAAATTTTTTGTATGGAATGCGCATTTTTTTTTCAGTTCCCAGCATTGGCACCTTAGGAAAAGTTGTTCATATCGATGGGCTGAATCACCCCTTTAAGGGTCCAGAACGATGTATGATCTATCTAAAAATGTATGCTTTTCGTAACTTTTCCTTTATCTGCGCTACACGACGTTGCTTCGTACCAAATTTCAAAATTCAGAATGCACGTGAGGTTTTGATTCCCTTGCAAATGGCTGTAACATTTGATTGCGTTGGCTTAGAAGGTTGATTTTTTTTTACAGCCACAAGGGACAGCAGTCTTGAGTATTTAATATGCATTTCAGCTTAATACCTCCAAGCGTTCCTGAGAAAAAGGACCTTGACAGACGAACAGACGGCCAATAAGGATCCTATAAGGGCTCCGCTTTTCCTTTTGAGGTACGGAACCCTATAAATTGAAATCCCGAATATAACTAGCACTATCTTTCGCCCGCGGCTCCGTTCGCGTCAATGTCAATCCCTCGGGAATAGTACATTTTCCCGGGATAATACCCTTCACCGTACTCCAGAGAACTTGTATGCAAAATTTCATGATGATTGGTTCAGTAGTTACGGCGTGAAAGCGTAACAAACAAACAAACAAACTCACTTTCGCATTTATAATATTTGTAAGGATAGTAAGGATAAGGATGAGGATAATAAATAATAATATATAGTAAAGTAATATAGTATAGCAAGGATAGGGGAAAATTGCTTTATCTAGATTTACTAGTCGTTGTAACGGCCTGTTCCGATACGGAGGAGCATTTTAATGAAGCGGCTCCCTGCAGGCTCGTTTGCGCAAGTAATTGCTCGACACGGCCTGTCTGTTTGTTTTTTTGCGCCTTTCTCACCAATTACGCCGATATCGGCTCGATTTGATTATAAAATTCTGTTACTACGAAGATTGGAAGAAATAATAATAAATAAATAATAAATAAATATATAGGGACAAATCACACAGATTGAGCTAGCCCCAAAGTAAGTTCGAGACTTGTGTTATGGGATACTGACTCAACGATACTATAAATTTATAACAAATACATATATAGATAAACATCCAAGACCCAGGCCAATCTGAAAAAGATCATTTTCCATCTTGACCTGGCCGGGGATCGAACCCGGTCACTCCGAGTCGCAGGCAGGCGTGTTGACCGCTGCGCCATGGAGCTAGTGTAGAAAAATGTAAAAATCGTTGTCTTAAAGACCCTATTGGGAATTTCACTAGCTCTGTAATAGCAAGAAAATCTAGATAATCTCTAGATCTAGATATTTGCTAAGATATAACATCTAGTTACCATGTAAATATAAAGCTAATATCACTGTTTACTCGATGGAATGCCCATTATTGACGCTTCCTAATCCTATAAATGCCTGAACTAATATTATAAATGCGAAAGTGAGTTTGTTTGTTTGTTACGCCTTTACACCCTATCTACTGAACCGATCGTCATGAAATTTTGTACATTTTATCCCGGAGAAAAGTACTGTTCCCGAGGGATTGATACTGACGCGGGCGAAGCCGCGGGTTAAAGCTAGTACGAATAGAAATCAACCCCGAGCGTGGTCCCCACTGGGAACTTACTTCGCCCTAATTATCCCTTTTCAACTGCTTCTAATTAATATTTTTATAAGTGTTTTATTTTGCATTCACAGTGCTATTTTGAATGAAGAAATAAAATGTGGTATTTTTTTTCAAGCGGGCGGGACTTGAACCTTGAACTATGCTCTGTCATCTGAGCTACCGCACAATTCAATCGCGGCGCCGAAATTCTCCACCATATCCCATATCCCCTTATACTTTTACAAGTGAGGTATTTGATTCAACTAATTTTACAATGAATTTGAAAATCAACTAATATGTAGGAGGCCATGAAATATTTTTATAAGTGTTTAAACTGCTAACAGTTTAAATAACGCCCATGATTAATTTAATAAGAGTATATTAGGAAATGTGAAGCAAAAAGAGCCCTTATAAAAATATTAAATGTATATGCTTATACAATATCCGATACCTATTATAGGTAATGCAAATCTTGGTCCTTTTCACACCTACACAGAATCAACGACCTGGCTTAAATTCCTACTTTTACCTTATGTTAAAAAGGATTCTTTTTCGTTGCGTAAAAGCCTCTTAACGACACGTGTGATTGAAAAGCTGTCGATATTTTACGTCTCGACGTCGGCTGATCAATCAAATGCTTCTAAGAAATGTGTTTTATGTTTAACATGTAAATTCGTTAGTGAACGCTAAGAAGACGGTGTTGTTTTTTTTTAGTTTTGCCTGTATGTACGTAAGTTTCTTTATTCCATCATTACTTCTTCATGCTGGTCTGGGATAAAAGGAAAAACGTAGAATGTGCCAGCTGCTTCTCTTCCCGCGCATATCGTAAAAACCGATCGAAGGACAGGCAGGGCTAAAATCTGCGAAATCCTGTCAATAGGCGATGCGGCTAGCAACCCATCACTATTTTGATTCCGTTTTTCATCTAATCTACACGCCCTCCAACATGCCAAATGTGGTCTAGGCTCTATCTAGGGGATAAAACGCGATACTATGTATGTATGTATGTACTCTTATTAAATTGAGAAATAAATCCACGCTATTACTTTAACTATTGAGCTACCGCGCCTCGATCCTTCACGTCGAATATTCACAACTGTCCACTATTATAAATAAAAACCGTCGGTCTCGCACATGAAGCGTTCCGTACCATTATAATATTAAAATTATTTTAATTTTATGATGTAACTAAGAAGTATGTTTTATTTCTTTATCTGTGGTATAAGACGTTGCTTTGTACCAAATTTCAAGATTTTGAGTTTACGGGAAGTACCATGTAGGTTATGATTCCCTTGCGAACGTCGAAAATTTGCGGCAAAAACGGCTGTATCTTTTAATTCCGTTGGCTGAGAAGTTTGATTTTCTCACAACTCCAAGTGACAGTAGACCTGAGTATTTTATATGAATTTAAGCTGCCTCCACGCGTTCCTAAGAAAAAGGGTCTTTTCAGTCAGACTGACGGACAACAAATTGATCCTATAAGGTTTCCGTTTATTTTATTTTGAGGTACCAAACCCTAAAAATAGTGCGGGTTTATCCGTGCTACATCAAACGCAGACTAAACGATGTTTTTTTAGTCAAACTGAAACACTAGCCTAACTTGAAACGTGCAAGCCGCTTCGCTACGAGTATTTGCTGACAAACAGTTTAAAACAATCATTTTTGTACAAACGCCAGGCAAGCGTAATCCAGGAATACAGACAAACATCACGAATCAGGATTCGCCCCTGGGTAATATTTATCGAATTTTCATTTTAAAGGATCTTTAACTTTAGAAAGTTAGCAAATGCTTTGTCATGCGATGGATTTATTTCGTTGACATGTTAAAAAAATATCATCATCATCATCAGGTTCTTTCAGTCTCTACTGCAGGAGCATGAGCCTCTCTCTACTACCGAAGCCATACTTGGCTAGAGCAGCCAGAGGATTTGGCCTACACTCTCCTCGCTGGCCAGACGGGTTGGAGAGGTCTCGTCGTTTATGAGCTTTGTTTAATCCATGGGAAGACTAGGTGTGGTCCTATTGTACTCTGCCGGAAACCACACGGCTAAAAATATACACAGTCTTATTATAAAACGAGGACTAACTTTAGTACCTGGTTTAAACCATTATCCGGCCAAAACAAATTGGCAATGACAGTTGACTAAACGTCAAAGTAATAAGTGTCGACTTATTTTGGTCGGATAATGGTTTAAACCAGGTACTAAAGTTAGTCCTCGTTTTATAATAAGACGGATAGGGACTATCACACAAATTGAGCTACTCGTAGCCCCACAGTAAGTCGTGAACTTGCGTCGTAGGATACTAACTCAACGATACTATATTTTATAGTAGATACTTATATAGATAAACTGATCATAAATCTGAAAATCCGCTGGACTGATCCACTTCTGAATTCCTTGAAGTGCAACACACAGGCTGCCATTCACTTGGCCCAGAACAGATCAGCCTGGAAACATCTTGTGGCTGGGGCAAATTATGGTGGTCACGACCCTCAGTCATGAGGAAAACGACCAAGAAGAAGAAATCTGAAAAAGATCGTTTTCCATCATACTTGACCGGGGATCGAACCCGAGAACATAGAGCTCGCCTGCAATTTATTTTGATCGTCATTAATGAATGAATCTCAACCATCACCATAGTATAGTTGGGCTCTATAATAAGCATAACGCATATTATATCTTTTTATAAGACCCTATTACTAGTAAGCCTCCGATGTCGGTCCGTCAGCCACAGGGCTGTATCTATTGAACCATATTAGAAAGAGACGAAAAAAAACGCAAAATATGTTTAGTTTCCATCTACCCTAAGATTGACTAAAAGAGATCACTTAGCGATTAGTCCGCATTTCTACCAAATGTGAGTTTTGTTTTCCTATTGTGTGTTAATTTGCATCATTCATTCATCACATCATAATCATCATATCAGCCGAAAGACGTCCACTGCTGGACATAGGGATTTCCAATACGACCATTCATTTCATTCAAATTATGATATCTTTTGCCGCGCAAAAATAAAATAACATAAAAATAAAGGGAGTTCTGTGATCCGTTCCATACAAGAATTCTATCAAAGCTGCGCGACTCATTTATTACTAAGGCGTCTAACCACAGATAATCAAGAAAAATTGTGTTCTGCAAAAAAGAGTTTGGTAAACCTCACAAGAGAGGTCCCATGGGGGAAGTTTCTACCTTTCCTCATATATCAGAGTCCTCATACAAGAAGTGTGGTTTTTGTAGTCAAATATTGTACGGAACCTATAGTGTGTGCAACTCGCACTTGACGACTATATGTATGTAGATAGTTCACTAAATGAGCAATGGGGACAAAAAGTTTGTTTGTTGTAGATCTTTTTTAGGGTTCCGTACCCAAAGGGTAAAAACGGGACCCTATTTCTTTCGCTCCGCTGTCCGTCTGTCTGTCTGTCCGTCTGTCACCAGGCTGTATCTAATGAACGGTGATAGTAACAGTTGAAATTTTTACAGATGATGTATTTCTGTTGCCGCTATAACAACAAATAGTAAAAAATAGAATAAAATAAATATTTAAGGTGACTCCCATACAATAAACGTGATTTTTTACCGTTTTTATAGATAGTGGTACGGAACCCTGCGTGCGCGAGTCCGACTCGCACTTGGCCGGTTTTTAATAATTATGTCTAAATATGTTTTTTTTTCGACCAGCTCAAGGCTCGATCCTGCGCAATCCACGGCAGAACGTCAAACCTGCGTTACTTGAATAAACCCCCAAATTCTTTAAAACTGGACACATACCTGAAACAAACAAAACAAAACATTGTTATTAAAGTCCGATAAAAACTATATTTACGAGAATACAGCCAGTATAAACTTATTTAGGCTACATCAACGTTGTATCAATTTGGACAACGTGTCAGAATACATTGTGTCCGAGGCGTCAGCAACTCGTACCTTATCATCTTACTAGTATTCGCCCGCGGCTCCGCCCGCGTCAATGTCAATCCCTCGGGAATAGTACTTTTTCCCGGGATAAAAGGTAGCCTATGTCCTTCTCCGTACTCCAGAGAACTTGTATGCAAAATTTCATGATGATCTTTTCAGTAGTTACTGCGTGAAAGCGTAACAAACAAACAAACAAACAAACTCACTTTCGCATTTATAATATTAGTAAGGATAAGGATAAGGAGGTTAAGGATTACTCTTGATTACTTTTAACGTAATAACGTCTTATAAATCGATGAATGCCGTCTGTACGCACGAAATGTCACGTTCCGTGTGCCAGCGAGAGCGAGGAACAAGCGATAGAGAGGCACTATCGTCCTAAACATTCGGCTTGTGACGCATCTATCTCTGTTCCACTGTTATCACGTAAAATTATCGTCCGTAAACCTAATTTACAGGCAACCAATATTTCATTGTATTTTTTGTTATCTCTGCTATAATGTTCCAGTATTTCATTTCCGGGATACGAGTAACATCCTAATTGAGTCGCCCAACATAAAATAATTTGTAACAGGAAAAGACGTAATGACATTATAGCTCGGTAACAGCCTCCGTGACAGCCTCCGTGGTCCAGTGGTTAAGGCGATTGCCTGTTGACCTGGTGGTCGTGGGTTCGATTCCCACCGGAAGCATACTTTGTTTAGTTGTTTCCAGTTTGGTTAGGATATTGCAGGCTTGAATCACCTGATTGTCTGATAATAAAGATGATTCCGTGCTTTGGAAGGCACGTTAAGCCGGTGGTCCCGGCTGCCATCTGGTAGTCGTTAAAGGAACCATGTCAGAGGCCGAGAGGCGGTTCCGAAGAACTCTGACACCAGGGTGTGCATGGTCGATTGACCGTGACACCTACTCGAAATGATGATGATAGCTCGGTAACGTCTAAAAATTGTGACATTTTTTAAACCTTATTGCTGAAGCTTTAATAGGAAATCATAGTTCCGTATTTCCATACAAGCGTAGTCCCCTGATTCCTCGCCGGATAGTACAAAGGGAGCAATGATTTTTCACCAAAAATATCTATGGATATAGTACCATGTCCCTATGTTTTAATTTTTTTCATAATTGAATTATTAAAAGACATATAAACTTTCAAAAACGTGTAAAATTGGTAAGAATTTCCGTTGTGTTCAAGCATTAAGAAAACAAATTTGGCGCGATTATAATAGAAAAAGAAAACATAGAAACACAGTCATAGCTAATTTTATTTTTTTTACGAAAAAAGAAATTACATCGTTTAAGTTTTGGAGAAGAAACCAGGGGACTACGAAGCGTTAATTTTGTGTAATTTTCATAGGTATTTTCGGTCCGAGCTGCAGTTGTCTCTATCGCACTCTGCGGGGGTTGTTTGGGTACACAGCGCAACAGCTATAGATTTTACAAATACCTATTTTTCAATTCTCTCGAGCGCAGTGTTTCCTCTTAAGGGCCCGTACTACCTCACACTGCTTTGCATGATGGACTGTTATATCAATAATAATTAAATACTCAAGTTGAAATAAAAATGCAGCAAAGTTCAGGACTAACTCTGGTAACTATCTGACTCAAAAACACGATTGCGTAAAATTTTCTCGATAGAAAAAAATTGCAAAGTTGCCTCCAAATCACGTCTAATTTACTCGGTATATAGCATTATTCACCAAATACATTAAAATTAACCTTGAAACTTTTGATTATTATTGCATTACAGATAAGGCAGCCATCATATGTTTTTCTTTTTCGAATAACCCTTGAATATTCCTAAAAAACGAAAATATCCAAAGTAGCCAACGCGTTTAGACCATCCGCGTTTGTACCGCCACGCCGCCTGGCATATGTCGGGCTCTTAAGAGGTGAGTTAATGATCATAATGTGAGTCTGACTGCAGACTGGTTCCGTACCACGATGATATAGGTATGATATACACGTTTTTGGGACCCCTATAATTATAATTATATTTTTGTAACACCCCAGCTATATATATGTATATTTTTTTAAAACGTTATCACGTCAAAAATACAGGATTTAAAAACAAAGTGTTCAGGAAAATGTATTAAGCATGTAAAAAAGGAAAAAAAACATACGACTCCTAGCTTGCTTGGACAACTAGGAAGTCTGCAACCAACTTGAAAACAAAGTCAGGAGGTTCTTAAATTGTCGGAATCACTTACATGTACACTAGCAGCCCCGACTTCGCACGGCTAGATATAGATAGGTATTTAATTCTATAGCCTTTGTTCATCAAGGATAATGTAGTATTCTAATGCTAAAGGCAGGGTTTACAGGAAGTGGTCAAAACAAGAAATGGACCTAGTAGGCAGTAGTCTTTTCAGGAACTGGGCAAAACAGGCAATGGTCTTAACAAACAGTGGTCAATAAAAAATATGGACCCTAACGTCAAAAAAGGGTTTGAACCAGCTACATTAGGTCTTTGTACGACCAACTGTGCAAGTGTGCAAGAGCTAGATATTTAACTATAAGAGACTGCAGTAAAAAGCTTCGCTTAATATGGCATTGTTCTCCATTTTACACACAAGATAAAGTTTACTTGCAATTTTTATTTTAGTCATTTCATAATAAACAAAGGACGGTAACATCTAAAACAAGGGAGTCAGAATGTTAATTTAGACTCGCCTTCTGTTCCCTCGAAAAATATGCGGCAGGTAGCATTAATAATGAAATATTCATGCGGAAACAATCTGCTGATGTTGGAACGAAACGGACAGGCCTGAAAACCAAAATCCACATCTCCACCACACTCAAATATCACCTCTATTCTTCGAGTAATAAGGCTTAATAAGACCGCAGAAGTCAAAGCGGAAACGTACAAATAGGGGCGGCCCATATCAGCGTTACACGGCCTCCATAACAATAAGCATAATCTAAATGGCCAGGATTTGTTCGACATGTGAACTCGCGGCACTATGGGCGGTTCACCTCCGCTGTTATGCTGATTGCCTAGTACCGAATCGGGAATGAGGCGTAGTGAGTTACGTCACAAGTAAATTTGCGGGATCACAGGACTCGCATCTACATTTCATGATTGTACTTGCTGTTGGTGGAGCGATTTTTTAGGAACCCCTTATTATCGAGCTGTGTCTTAATAAGCAAACTACTAACGTAATTAATTGTATAAATAAACCGTCTTGGATGTTATGTTATATTCAGCGTAATAGGCATAAGATCTACGAATAAATATGCTATGAAATGCTTAATTCCTTAACATTCCTGAACTACACAAAAAATCAACTTCATTTTACTCCGTAAAATAATTAAATGACTCGCATGTACCAGGTTATCAGAGTCGTAGTGGAGTGTTCTCGTAGTAAAGGGCTGGTTCGAGCGCCAGGTCCAAATAAGACTTAGTTAAGACGTACGTAGGTCGGAATGTCGAATGTGTGATATATGGAATTGAATGAAATGATGGTGTCAAAAATTCGGTTATAGGGTTAGCCCAATAACCGACTTTCCAAACCACCCTGGAAGTTGCTTACTATTAGCGCTAACAAAGTGAACTCTATTGTACCGCAAAGTAGGTAATTGCCTCACATATACCAGGCTATCAGAGGCGCAGCGGAGTGCTCTCGTAGCAAAGGGCTGGTTCGAGCGCTAGGGCCAATTAGACTTAACCTCCGCCGAGTACCCTCAGAGAATTCTCGAGAAATCCCGCCTTTGCTGCCCCAATGCCCGACTCCGACAGCTATTAGATGTTTCAAGGAAAGGCTTAATTAAAATTACATTGATTAGGTCGATATTGATTTCTGGAGGGCTGAAGGTTGAAGTTGGCTCGCGGATAAATAAATCTTATTAAGATAGGATGGGTAAAACTTTTGATAGATAAGTTAAGGGTACTTTGTAGGGAAAACATGTTGCGAAGAATAAACCGTAGCTAGCGGTAACTTAGTTAAAGGTATAGCGCCATAATAGGCGTGAATATCTATCGAGAAAATGCATATGTATTTAGGTGTTGAGATAGATGTAAGTACAAAAACTAACTAGATTAATTTTGATAAAACCTTTATATGTTATAGCTTTTACATCAGCATAACACATGCATACATTAATGGGTAACATGGTCTGTCTGTTCCTCTTCACGCTACAACCACTGAACCGATTGAGATGAAATTTGGTATGAAGGTAGTCTGAGGTCATAAGGTAGATTTCATCCCTGAAAAAGATACTGAACCAAAGAGATTTACATTCACGTAAGCGGAGCCGCTAACACAAAAAAAGCTAGTTCAAAACAATCCCCAAGCTTCCGCCCATTCCCTTGATCGACTTTACTTACCCGGCTTAACCTTTCGATTGTAAGATTTTCACCACGTGAAAAATGAACCAGGCTAACAGAAGCGGCAGAGAACTTAACCTCTCACGAGAGCCCTTCAACGGTTACCTCAACACTGCTATCACTTTTCAGCTTCAATGGACGACCATTCACGTAAGCGGAGCCGCTAACACAAAAAAAGCTAGTTCAAAACAATCCCCAAGCTTCCGCCCATTCCCTTGATCGACTTTACTTACCCGGCTTAACCTTTCGATTGTAAGATTTTCACCACGTCAAAAATGAACCAGGCTAACAGAAGCGGCAGAGAGCTCTCAAGCCGAGGGTCAATTAACTTAACCTCTCACGAGAGCCCTTCAACGGTTACCTCAACACTGCTATCACTTTTCAGCTTCAATGGACGACCTAGTGACTTGAAGACCATACTCTAACATCTCGAGTATCTTCATCTAAGAGTTGTAACGATTCAGTGATCGGACAAACGAGTAAATATTAGAATTCCGTGGTTTTGGAATTCAGCATTTAACAAGAATTAACGCCTATAACTAAAATCGTTAATAAATCTAGTTTTCTTACGGTCTAGACAATAACGTATTATAAAAAGTGGTCATTTTGGGAAAAGCAGTAGTCATTATGAAAAAGTGGTCATTTTGAGAAAGTGGTCATTTTGGGAAAATGGTATTTTTGGTAAAGTAGACTTTATGAACAAATTAGTCACCATGGGAAAGGAGACATTTGAGGCAATAGTATTTTTGGTAAAGTAGACATTATTTACCCGATCCGTCAGTTCAGTAGGCGCATTCCAGACTCTCGCTGCCGTCAAGACTAGCTCCGTGGCGCAGCGGTCAACACGCGTGCCTGCGACACGGAGCGACCGGGTTCGATCCCCGGCCAGGACAAGATGGAAAATGATCTTTTTCAGATTGGCCTGGGTCTTGGATGTGTATCTATATATGTATTTGTTATAAAATATTGTATCGTTGAGTTAGTATCCCAAAACACAAGTCTTGAACTTACTTTGGGGCTAGCTCAATCTGTGTGATTTGTCCGTATATATTAATATTAAGGCGAAAGAGTGGCGAGAAAAGACCAGTATGGTGAGAAGGGAATTGATCATCATTAATCTTTGCATATACTTTATCTGGGGCATGAAAAGTTCATACCAAAAAATAGGTAATTGATATTAACGTGAGCGAAGCCGCGGGTGTAAACTAGTTGCCAATAAATCATGCAAATTGAATAAATACTTAGCAAAATGTTCAGTAAGCGGACAAAGGAAACGTCCCTTTGATACGTCGACCGACTGCGCTGAAAAAGTGAGAATTCGAAATTGTATAATAAACAAACAATCCACAAAGGAAGCCAACTTCAGTATAAATGTGGAGGATGCGGAATATTTTAAATGAAATAGGGCAAGTACGAATCGAAATAACGCAATGGTTCCGTATTATGTTAAGTGAAAACACTCTGTGGTCCGGTGGGTCAGGCGTTTGCCTGTAGACCTGGGTCGTGGGTTCGATTCCCACGGAAAGCAAACTTTGTTTAGTTGTTTCCAGTTTGGTTACGACATTATAGGCTTGAATCACCTGATTGACTTTTAAGATCTAATTAAGATGATTCCGTGCTTCGGAAGGCACGTTAAGCCGTTAGTCCTGGCTGCCATCAGGTAGTCGTTAAAAGAACCACGTCAGAAGCCAAGAGGCGGTTCCGAAGAACTCTGACACCAGGGCGTGCTTAGATCTTTAAAACTACGCAACATATTTATTTTGATGCGGTTTTTTAAAGTGAAAACTTCTTTACCGCGTTGTGCACTTTTTGGGATGGGTAAAAAAAATAAAGCGTCAGGACACGTGACTTGAGACCGCCGCAAAGGCGAGTTTTCACTTCTGCCAAACGTTTCGTTGTGATTTTAAATAAGATATCTTTTGTTTTCTTACAATATGGTGAACAGATAGCTGGGACATAATAGGTGGCGCCATCTATGTACCATATTAAAGACAAATCGAACGCCATTAGAGTTAGGTCCCCATAGTAGTTCTAGACAATCGCCAAAGATTTAAGAAAGGAGGAAGGTTTTGTTTTAGTTTTCGCATAGAAGTATGAGACGCAATTTTTTTTTAAATCTATGAGTTTTCGTGTGTGTAAAAGTGGAAGATTTTTTGTTTTTCATGTGTTTGAGTGGCTAAGGTAGGTGTTAGATTTTTGCATGCTGCCTTAAGGCACCTGACATGATGACAGCCAGGAGCAACGGCTTAACGTGCCTTGCAAAGCACGGAGGAACTCAAGATATTTTTAATGCTACTTGTGGTCACCCATCTCAGCGGGGACTGCGCCCGAGGTTGCTTAACTTACGTAAGGGCTAATAACGTTCAGACCCACTGGACAATCTTATGTGGATACTTGCAAACCGTCCACTCTATCTCAACATAAACCTACGGAACCCTAAAAACCGTATCGAGCTGAATTAATTTGCTGGACGGGAGACCGTCAGAGGCGTTTGCATTTAATTTTATATTAAACAAGATGCTTCGTTATTTTTATTCAAGGGACAAGAACCTAGTCGATTCTTTTCTATTTCAACGAGTTGAGACCTTTTTCTATTTTTCCATGCTGGTCTGAGAGCAAAAAAAAACAGCTGCTTCTCTTCCCAATCGCTAAAGTCGGTTTAGGAAATGACCGAACAGCCTGAGGAATCATGTAAGCAACGCGGTAATATCCCGTCACTGATTTGCCGAAGCGATAACCGAGGCCACAGGCTTTGTCTATCCCGTAGGAATAAAGACTTGATTAGTATCTATTTAGAGCAGAAAGGCGCCGTGTGGCACCCGGCAGAGTAGAATAGGACCACTCCAAGTCTTCCCGTGGATGTCGTAGAAGGCGACTTAGGAAATACAAGCTAAACAAAGCTTATAAACATTTATGACCTCTCCAACCGGTCTGGCCAGCGTAGAGAGTGTAGGCCAAGTCCTCTGGCTGCTCTGGCCACGTATGGCTCTAGTAGTACAGTCGTGCTCCTGTAGTGGAGACTAAAAAGACCTGATGATGACGATGATGATGGAGTAGAAATCTGCGATACCTATGCTATGCGATAACCTATTACGCATAATTTACTTCCTACCAGGAATACAGGACAAGATAAGTGATTACTAGTACTCAGCGGACACAAATCCACCGGCGATTGATGGCACTACGCTAATTAATTGTAGCGATGCGCGACGCACATATCAATCACACGTCTGATGGGAGATACACATAAGTGATTATGTTGGTGGTTTTAATAGGTTACCAAATATGTTCCTAAGATGCAAAGCATTTTTATATATTATTGTATTAGACATAAATACATACCCTATTATGCATCGTATAGATCTATGGTAATCGAAGTCTGCCTTGATTCTAAAGCCTCCACACAATGTAATTATTTGTTATTTAAATTTAATTAGTAGTTAGTTATAAGTATTATTTTTGTTCGATGTACCGTGAGCTTGTTTGTGGTTCAAATTAATGAAGCGGCTGAAAAAGCTAAAGTTTGCAATACAGGTATCCGAATATGATTTTGTCCCATTCGGTGTCGAGACCCTTGGTCCGTCGGGTCCTAGCGCTATAAGGCTTTTTAAGGAAATTGCAAAAAGGTTAGTCGACATCACAGGAGACCGAAGAGCTGGCAGCTTCCTCGGACAACGAATTAGTAAGGGAATGCTGCCAGTATCTTCGGAACCTTGCCTAAGGTCTCCTTTTAATAATAAATTTTAGTTTTTATATTTTTAGGTTTTTAGTTTTAGGTTAATTGTTCTAGTATATATATTTTGTTTTATTTCATTAAATTGGTAAATTATTTAGAATTATAAAATTATTAACGTCAAATTACAATAAGTACAAATTATTAAAAAAATATATATAATCTGTTCCCAAACTTCAACATTTTGAGCAACGAATGACTAACAAAAAATACAAGAACAGATTCCAGATCCTCGCATTTTGACTAATCAAAGGTATTATTGTTGGATGGAATACCAGGGACACAGAACTATATAAGTGATTACTAGTGGTCGGCGGACCGAAATCCACCGGCGACGGATGGCACTCGGCTAATTAATTAGCGTGAATGCTGCGACGGCGGATCACTCATACGATTGATGAGAGATGTATGGAACCCCTAAAGGGACATAAATATAAGTAGGTAGTGCACCTACTTATATTCGTGTAACGAATTAATTTAATGTCAGAGCTGAGAAATATATACGAATAATAGGCTAGTAACAATAATCCTCTGTCTGCTCTGGCCAAGTATGGCTCCGGTAGTACAGAGAGGGTCATGCTCCTGCAGTGGAGACTAAAAATATTTGATGATAATGATGATGAATAGGCTAGTCAATTAATAGATTCAGGAGGTCGAAGCTACATTTACTTTGAGATAATTTACTTTGCGTGGTTCCGCCACCAGTTGTTCATGCAAACTATTGCTGGCCCGCATTTCATTTCATTTCATTTCATGCCCGCCACCTTTGATCCATGCAACCCTGGTCGATACTGCTGCATCCGTTGAGGCTGCAGCAATGTCGGCCATCGTGCTCGCAATGAAAAAAAAAATAAAGATACAACCCTATGAAATTTGGTGACGCCATAATTTGTTACACTTTTAAGCAAACTGTGACGTCACGATCCGCCACTTACGAACTTTTTTATGAATATCTTATTTACACGCCCACCAACATGCTAAACGTGGCCTTCAGGTCTTATGGACTTAGAGTCTACCCCGTAAGGGAAAAAGACGTGATACTATGTATGTATATATGTTTTACTGACAAACACTGCGTGCGTAAATATGATTATTAAGTAAGCGTAATGCCTTAACTACGCCACACCAAGAAAAAGAAAGAAAGCTTAACTCATCAAAGAACCTAAAAACCCGTTTAAATTAACTTATTTGTAACTTTATAGTTATCTAAGTAGTTAATATCTTCACTACATAGTATAAAACAAAGTCGCTTCCCTCTGTCTGTCCCTATGTATGCTTAGATCTTTAAAACAACGCAACGCATTTTGATGCGTTTTTTTAGTAGATAGAGACATAATCATCATTTCGTGTAGGCGACACGGTTAATCTACCATGCACACCCTGGTGTCAGAGTTCTTCGGAACCACCTCTCGGCCGCTGACGGGGTTCCTTTAACGACTACCAGAAGGCAGCCGGGACCAACGACTTAACGTGCCCTCCGAAGCACGGAATCTAACGTGACTCCTCCGATTTTACCCATTCCAAAGGAAGAGACAGAGCTGGTACATTCTACGTTTTTTCTTTTCTCCCAGACCAGCATGGAAGAGGAAAAGATAGTACAATTAGTTTTTTATAATATAAGGTTTCATTTTATAATTGAATGCACTATTGAGACAATTGTTGACAAACCTCATAAATCCTAACTAATATTATAAATGCGAAAGCGAGTTTGTTTGTTTGTTACCCTTTCACGTTGTAGTAACTACTGAACCGCTCATCATGAAATTTCGCATACACGTTATGTGGGGTACGGAGAAGGACATAGGGTACATTTTATCCCGGGATAAAGTACTATTCCCGAGGGATCGACATTGACGCGGGCGGAGCCGCGGGCGAAAGCTAGTAAAACAAATAAATAAATAATTTTATTGTACAGTCCCTTTCAGACTATCACTTTGACTAAAAGGGAATACTTTAACGTGACTGTATCTCCCGACGGGAGTGAAAGGTCAGGGTTAGCGGAGCAATCTCGGCTTTAGGCTTTGACGAGAAGCCCCTAAACGGTCCACTAATGACTTTCTTCCGTATAAGCAGAGGCTATTTTCGGGCACGAAACAAAAAGAAATATGAAATGGCG
The DNA here is from genome assembly GCA_947532085.1 of Elegia similella. Taxonomy (NCBI): domain Eukaryota; kingdom Metazoa; phylum Arthropoda; class Insecta; order Lepidoptera; family Pyralidae; genus Elegia; species Elegia similella. Next base: position 3,624,523 of record OX383944.1, read on the forward strand.
GTGACAAAAACTTGGATAAATGACCTATTTTTTACTTAAATTCTTTTGAATAGCATTACAATGCTCGGTATATAATTAAAATTGAAATATGTGATGAAAAAGAACTCGCTTACAGGTCGGATTCGAACCACGTCCCTTAGGTTGACGCCCTAAGTGTGATACCATTACACCACCGTGACTTGGAATCACCGCGTCGAATTCTCTCATCACATAGTACCCCGTAGGGTACCTATTTTTTATTTCCATAGAATGTCAGTTAATGGGCATTTTTTCGTGTTGCTATGGAAAGGACCCTCAAAAAAAATTGGTATTAATTGCTTTACCGCTCATATGCCTTATTCAGTGAGTGAGAGAGCAGGGTTGACGATGCAATTTCTTTGGCTTCTTGTCCTTCCGACGCTGCTGCGGAAGCATTTTTAACCTGAGGTTTTTGTTGAATTTGGGAAGGGAATGAAGGTATTGGGATTGGGGTACTACTCACTCAGATGAATGAGGAAAAGCAAGTAGCAGCTCTGGAGTTCAGGCGCGCGTACCCGATGCCATACCTTCAACCACCGGACAGGCGGTAGAGATTGACAGCTAGAGACCTAGTGGCGTGATAATATGTTTGTATGCAGGCGAGCTCCGTGGCGCAGTGGTTAACACGCTAGCCAGCCATACGAGGATTCCCGGGTTCGATCCCCGGCCAAAGCAATAAAGACGGAAAACGATCTTTTTCAGATTGACTTGGGTTTTGGATATTTATCTATATAAGATCTATATCGTATCGTTGAGTTAGTATCCTACGACACAAATTCACAACTTACTGTGGGGCTAGCTCAATTTGTGTGTTATGTCTCTATATATTTATTTATGTATGTATGTATTAGAAACTGTCGTTCCAGTTCCAAATTTCTTCGATATACAATCAAAGTTATACGTGGTCGAGTTTAAGTCAAGTAATGTCACGTCTCGGTATTTCATCCCGCGTCATCCCGACCTAATCCATGTGGACCCCACATCCGCTTCAGTAGGCCGTTCTGTCTTAACGTAATGGATTCGCCGAACACATCTCACATATATAACTTAAAGGCAAGGTTATAAAATTAAAATTGTAATTTGTTAGGTAGCAGAAGGATGGGTTGATTGCCAAAAAAAGGTGTTGTTTTTTCAGAGTTCATATAACCATACTTGGCCAGAGCAGACAGAGGATTTGGCCTACACTCTCCTCGCTGGCAAGACGGGTTGGAGAGATTTCATTGATGTTTATGAGCTTTGTTTATGCCACTCGCATTAACCCATCCCAGTGGGGACTGTGCCCGGGATTGCTTAACATGTTACACGTTAACAAGCACTAATTATGCTCAAGCCCATGAGCGGCTGCGATACCGTTGGAGTAAGCAGACATAAAAAAATATATAAATACAAATCCAGATTTCTCTATAGTTCTAAAGACGATTACCTACCTTGTGAACTCTTATAGCCTATAACATTGATAGTGTCATCTCAAAGAAATAACGCTAACATTTTATTACAATGACACTGATAGAGGCGATTTTAAAATTAACGCATGGGTCCATGACATATTTGAAATTAAGACGGAGCACCGAGCGCCGCCTCGTCAATCACTCAGCCTGAATTTGCTGCTCGTCAGGCTATCGTCGGAAAGTTTTAAAATTCTATTAACGACTTTAATGTTGTTGAAGCATCCTTGTTGTCGAGACAGCGAGTTCAATCTTCAGCCAGGTTATGATCATTTCTCAGACCAACTTCATTATTATCGTTTTCAAATTAATACGGTTTTAAAAACTCTGTGTGATTTATCCTTATTGAATTTTTATACTACGAACTCCATGACGCAGTGGTTAAGTAACTTCTGACAAGAGAGGTAATTTCTGGGGCGGACACACGGGAGTTGGCGTCAGGCCCATACTATTTATTGATCGGTCTCATGTATCCGTTACTAAGTATACCTGTAAGAGTATATTTATCGCTGATAATCCTAACTAATATTATAAATCCGAAAGTGAGTTTGTTTATTTGTTTGTTACGCTTTCACGTTGTAACTACTGAACCGATCATCATGATATTTTGAATACATGTTATCTGGGGTTCGGAGAAGGACATAGGGTACATTTTATCCCGGGAAAAATACTGTTCCTGAGGGATCGACATTGACGCGGGCGGAGCCGCGGGCGAGAGCTAGTTAAAAATAAATGCTGACCATATGTATATTTGAATTTGACCATATTACGTGCAAATATCTATTATACCCTCCCCGTGTAGCTGTCTCCCGACTCCAATATAGAGATTTTTAAGACAAGAGTGAGAGTGAATAGGCATTATTTGGGTTTGCGTGTACCATCCTAGACCTCATCGTTGCTTCCCATCAGCCAAGATCAAGGTCAAACGCGAACCGAATTCGACCACATTACGGACACAAAACCTGACAATATAATTAAAGTCATTATAATATCCTCTGGTTGCTCTGGCCAGGTATGGCTCTAGTAGTACCGAGAGGGTCGTGCTCAAAAAGGACCTGATGATGATGATAATAACCACCGGCACCGTTAAAGGGGGTATTATCGCATCCTGCATCGGATCCGATGAGTGGGACGCCGCAATAAGTGCAATATGATTGGAGATATCTCGTATCGTGTCTAACGTATAGCGGCGTCTCTCCCATCGGATCCGATATTCAGGTTGGTTTAATAGGCGCTTAAGTTTCATGTCTTTCAGAACCTCGTGACGTCACGATCGCTGCATCCGTCCATCTGTCAAAGTTTGTCTTGTCTAAGTGTGCTAAGTACCGACACCGCTACCCTCTCGCGTTCACTAGTTTGAAACTAATTCTAACTAATTTGTGTACAGTCACGAGCAATTATATGTATACGCATTGGTTCGTAAGTCAATGTGATTAGGTCTAAAATTGAATACGATTGTATGTGTACAGGATGTAAGGATAAACACCGTTGTCCCTCATACCATCAAATCAGCCCGTCTGATTCCTATGGGACCTATTTTGGAAACTAAAAAAAAATCGCCACTTTCATACTTGAGTTCTGCCGCACGGTCAATTAGTATGGAAACATCTAAAAAAAATTAGAGATCCCAGCATTGGTACCATAGAAAAAGTTGATTATATCTACGGGCTGAATCACCCCCTCGGACAGAGTTTTCTTTACATGTTGTATCTCTCTTTTTAATCGGTTACTCATTACTGAGTATCGTGACTCCTGTATCTGTCAACCAACTTTTTCCATCGGCAACGATCCGTTGCTTGGTGTAGTGCGGCCCTGATCGGTGTTTCCAATCTCTCTGAGATCTGATCCGATCGCTTTGGACTGCGGCCTCTCGGTCTTTTTTCCTCGTTGTATAAACGATACATATACAGCGTATAACATAACCAACGTTCCCGTGAAGGGGTGACTCAGCCCGTCAAAATGAACAACTCTTCCTATGGGACTAACGCTGGGATTTTTTGGGCAATTGCAATGAGACCTCTCCAACTGGCCAGCGAGGAGAGTGTAGGCCAAATACTCTGTCTGCTTTGGCCAAGTATGGCTCCGGTAGTACAGAGAGGGTCATGCTCTTGCAGTGGAGACTAAAAAGACCTGAAGATGAAGATGATGATGATATATCTCGAAAATTAGCGTGTCGATTTTTTATTTTGCTTCAAAAGCCTGTTTCTAGCTTTTGGGTGCAAGCCCTTATTTTTGCGCTTATTTTAAATTAACCTTATATCATCATCATCATCATCATCAGGTCGTTTTAGTCTCCACTGCAGTCTATGTACTACCGGAGCCGTACTTGGCCAGAGCAGACAGAGGATTTGGCCTACACTCTCCTCGCTGGCCAGACGGGTTGGAGAGGTCTCGTTGATGTTTATGAGCTTTGTTTAGCTTGTATTTCCTAAGTCGCCTCTACGACCATAGGTAACCTTATTTTATAGGTAGGTTTCCATTTTAAAAAGGATTCATAAATTTTTAGTTTTGTAGCTTTCATTGAATATATGTGATTATATTCAAATAATAAAAAATGTACCAAAAGAATAACCTTCTATACGTAGGTATACTATACAATGTAGCATCGATCGCCGCCGCTGAGGCGGAATAGTTCCCGAGATCCGAACGATTTGTGTCCGAAATTAATCACCATATCCCAAGCATTTCAACAGGATTACGGCAAAGCCTAGGCATTAGGATTAAAACTCCGTTTCCACCAACGCTTTGGAATTAAAACGCGGACGATCTGACCGTCGGAAGTTCGATCTTGGTACCATTTTTACAAGCTTTTATTTACGTTAAGTTAAGTTTGTTGCCAATTTTTTTTTTTACTAGATGTTGGATTAGGCATTTGTTTCCCATCTCACCTGATGGAAAGTAAATAAATAAAATATAAATATATACGGACAAATCACACAGATTGAGTTAGCCCCAAAGTAAGTTCGAGACTTGTGTTATGAGATACTAACTCAACGATACTATATTTTATAACAAATACATATATAGATACACATCCAAGACCCAGGCCAATCTGAAAAAGATCATTTTCCATCTTGACCTGGCCGGGGATCGAACCCGGTCACTCCGTGTCGCAGGCTGGCGTGTTGACCGCTGCGCCACGGAGCTAGTCGTGAAATAACCAAAGTGACGATGAAGACGAGGATAATCATCAAATCTTGCAAGTTAAATTTGATCAACTTTACCAACGGTTACCAACTCGAGCTGAAACTTTGCATGCATGTCTAAATCGGATGACAATACAATGTTTTTTTTAATTAAATGCATAGAAATATATCAAGATAGAACGGGGATGCCAAGATTTTGCCAAGAAAACGCGCGTGTCAGTTTTTGTATAAGCCACGCCCCTAATTTGACGTCATTACTAGCGAAATAGTAATGTGACATGCACAGAAATAAATCACACAGTGTAATACATATATAAGGTTGATTAAAATTAAGCGCAAAAATAAGGGCTGGCAGTGGCACCTTAAGAGCCCGCCATATGCCAGGCGGCGTGGCGATACAAACTCGGATGGTCTAAACGCGTTGGCCACTTTGGATATTTTCGTTTTTTAGGAATATTCAAGGGTTATTCGAAAAAGAAAAACATATGAATATGATGGCTGCCTTATCTGTAATGCAATAATAATCAAAAGTTTCAAGGTTAATTTTAATGTATTTGGTGAATAATGCTATATACCGAGTAAATTAGACGTGATTTGGAGGCAACTTTGCAATTTTTTTCTATCGAGAAATTTTAACGCAATCGTGTTTTTGAGTCATATAGTTACTAGAGTTAGTCCTGAACTTTGCTGCATTTTTATTTCAACTTGAGTATTTAATTATTATTGATATAACAGTCAATCATGCAAAGCAGTGTGAGGTAGTACGGGCCCTTAAAGGCTTTTAAAGCAAAATAAAAAAATCGACACGCTAGTTTTCCAGATAATCACTCATTAGAAAAAAAATATATATCTCGATGTTATTACTTCAAAATTATCAGATTTTCTTCTTGCTTTTGTGTAAGATTTAAATACGTACACGCCGCGTTATTTTATAGATTTAATTATTATCTGGTATCTTTCGATGCCTACGATTCAGGCCCGGCCTAGTATGGGTACAATAAATAATGCATTCATTCATTCATTCAATATTCTGATATCTATGCTCGCAACGATCAAACCACTGATTTATCAAGAAAATATTTGGTGGAATAGCAGCCTTAAGACCTATATAATAGATAAATTTTAAGTAGGTACGTGAGCGCGTGGCTAGCCCCGAATTTGAGGATTAAGAGTAATGGTATTCGTGAAATAACCATTTGTGGCTTCATTTACATTAGATTGTTAAATAAAGGCTTCAGTGGACGTAAAATAATTTTGGTGGATTAAAACTGTCTGTGTTCGAGGGTTTTTATCTTAATGTTAATGCTTCGAAAGGCACGTTAAGCCGTAGGTCCCGGCTGTGATTTTGAGGGCAGTCGTTAGGCTATGTCAGATGCCTTTAGGTGCCTTGGAAAATCTGACAACAGTATTGGCCACTTCCACTAAAGAAAAATATTCCAAGGTCAAAATAATAATATTATTAATTTTAATCCGTCAGTAGGCAAACAAAAAATATTACTCACGTATTTTTTCTGGTACTTTCCGGTCACGTTCCACTTTTTCATCCCAGTTTCGTAAAATAGGCTAGTTTCCTAAAAAAAATACAATCATTATCGTCTTTTGTTTGATTGAAAAAAGAAAAAATACGTACTTATCTAATATTTTTCGATAATCTATAAGACGGACTAATTGTATTTTTTTAGGAAACAAGCCTATTCTGCTTTCATACCAAAACCTTTTCCGCTTTCACCACAAGTTTACTTTTGTCAACAACAATAAAGGAAAAAGATAAAGCACATTAAAGTTCATGAGTGTGGGCTCGTGACGTCACACACATACATAGTATCACGTCTTTATCCCTTGCGGGGTAGACAGAGCCTAGGTCTGTAAGACCTTATGGCCACATTTAGCATATTGGTGGGCGTGGATGGAAAACGGAATCAAAATAGTGATGGGTTGCTAGCCGCATCGCCTTTTGACATGATTCCGCAGATTTTCGATCATTCCCTTGATCGGCTTTGACTATCTGCGCGGGAAGAGAACCAGCTGGCAAATTCTACGTTTTCTCTTTTCTCCCATACCGGCATCTAAGTTGCGTCACACACAGCTAGCTAAAAAATGTTCAACACGGATCTAAAATATCTCTTTTTTTTACTGAGGTAAGAAAAAAATACCTACGTGTCCAATATTTTTTAATCATTTTACTGAGGGACTAATTACATCAATTTGTAACACCAACACGTGTCAGATTTATGAAGCTGCCTTAAGGCATCTTACATAGCTTAAGGACCTAGTGTTGACGGCCGGGACTAACGGCTTAGTGTGCCCTGTTACACCGTAGACAGTTCATTCAAGTTATCATTTTCAAACATAACATAGCATTCATGATATCGACAAAAGATCAGATGACGACATTATTTTTCAATAGCGTCTAATGGAATACCTATACAGCGCATATGTTAAAGAAGCCAAGAAACTGAATGCATTTTTCGCGATCAATAACCCCTCGGCTCCACACCGGTTCCTGTTACGGAGATCTACCAGGAATTCATTTATGGAAAGAGATTACATCTCGCTCCTCCTAATGAGTTTTCGAGTATGATGCTAAATGAATTCGTGAAATCACCAACAGCTCTCTGATGCCGTAGTCGTTGCTTCGAAATTACGGTGGAAATGGTGTGAAACATATTCGCCACATAAAAACTTTCTAAATGAGGTTTTAAGAGATTTGTGATCTTCGTACTTTTAACAATCAATTTGCCAACAGAAAAGCCAATTCAGTTGCGTTTTGAAACATTTTGACTCTCCTGAAATTTATAAGGTACTAGATAACCATGACGAAAAGTTTGAAATAGCAAGAATTATTCGCATATTGCTAATTCGAGAAGTTCAAGGATTATTTCATCTATATTAATATTTTTCACTTGCGGGGTAGTCAGAGCAATCTTTAAGAACTAAGCCACGTTTAGCATTTTGGTGGGCGTGTTAGTGGAAAACGGAATCGAATTTGTGATGGGTTGCTAGCCCCGCATCGACTACATGAATCTTCCGATTTACGATCTGCGCGGGAAGAAAAGCAACTGGTAGGCACATTCTACGTTTTTTTCCTAGTTTTCTCTTTTCTTCCAGATCAGCATAATGAACTATTTCATAGAAATGAATAACTACCAATTTACGAGTACTAGTGTCGTCTCTTCTTTGAAGAATCTGTCTCGTTGTCTAGCTTCGTTGAGCGTTATATCGCCAATAGATTAAAAAGTTACCAACTTTTCAATTTACCCCAAGCAGGCCTTATTGTTTAATTTTCAAAATTATTAATTTTTCGTCAATAAGTAGATGGAAAATAAAGGGAAAACATCCATTTATAAAAGTCAAACCCCGTTTTGACAACACATCAAAACTTTACAAGTCTTAACGAGAGTTAGATACGTTGAAAACTTATCGCGCGTACCAGGAGAGCATAAACTCTTACATGCAGAACATTATACAACATGTCGACAGTTCGACAGCTCTCCGAACTTCACGTGTTGCTCTTTCGCACTAACGAGAGTTGGATAACGTAGGTATCAATTTATCAATGCCTTTTTGAGGCGCCTCGCGACTTGAGCGGCTTGCAGGGTTGCTGCAATGATTTTGGAATTTTCTCTGCATGTAATATTATTTTTCTCAAAACTCTGTTTGTTTACAATTACACATGGATTGATAAACGGTCTTTAAAAACTAGTTAATTTTAGCATATAATATCCGTCCAATAATAAACGCGAAAGTTCGTATGTTTGCAGGTTTGGATATTAGTTACCCAATCCCTGTGGTCCGTGGCTGACCAGCTTGTGGTCATCATGCAAGGCAAGCCACACCGAGTGCGATCCCCGTTCAGGTCAAAAAGGAAAATGATCTTTTTCAAATTGGCCTGGTGTTGGATGTTTATTTTATGTGTATTTGTCGTGTATCCAATAACAGTAGTTTCGTACTAACTTTGGGGCTAGCTCAATCTTTGCGAGTCGTCCAAATATATTTATTTATTTAATCACGCCAAAACGGCTGAACGGATTTTGACGAAATTCTGCACACAGATCGGCTACCTTTCATCCCGGTAGAAATATTGGTACCGAAGGATTGATAATAACGTGGGCTGAGTCGCGGGCGAAAGCTTACACACGAATAAAACAACATTCTCTTGGTAACTTTAATTAAACAAGAAATAAAATGCCAATTTAAGAGAACTCATAAAATAAAAAAGGTTGACTAAAGGTTTCAAATTAAATATTCCAAAATTTCGCGAAACTTTCCAACAGCATATCCCCAAAGATTTTATTTCTCAAAAAATTCGCCCTAGTTAATTTTTTCCCTAGTATTGCGGAAAATCCCCAATCTGTCAAACCTGGCGGCCCGTTTCATAAAACTTTACTGACGATTTAGAACGAAGTCGTTAAGATAAAGTTACCGACTTTCTTTAGCTCTTTCCAACAAAAAATACTTGCAAATATTTGTCCAAAGAAAATTCTAGACTTGTTTCGTCCAAAGATAGTTAATAGCAATAGTTTGCACGAACTAACTGGTGGTGGAAGTACGCAAAGTAAATTGTCTCAAAGTAATTGTTTCGTCCAATCCACTTTACTATTGGTTTGGATTTGACGTTCGCAACGTAAAATAAAGATGGAACGAAAAGCTTTTCAAAGCCCGTAATATTTAAAAGAGAAAATCATCATCAGGTCTTTTTAGTCTCCACGGCAAGAGCATGACCCTCTGTGTACTACCGGAGCGTTACCGTTACTTGGCTAGAGCAGACAGAGGATTTGGCCTACACTCTCCTCGCCGGCCAGACGGGTTGGAGAGGTCTCATTGATGTTTATGAGCTTTGTTTAGCTTGTATTTCCTCCATTTCATCCATGGGAAAACTTGGAGTGGTCCTAATTCTACTCTGCCGGAAACCACACGGCACAAAAGAGAAAATACTTTGCAAATACTGTGTCTTTGGTCTTGAACTAACTCAGCATCGATACGAACAACTTCTGTTATATGACCAAGTCAAAAATCTACAAAAAAATCTAGTCTAACAATAAACTTAGAATCTGCTTCCGTATCTAAAAAAAGTCCGTTCAATTAACGTAATAGTAATTAAATCATCCATCCCTACAGAGATAACTGACAAAAGAGATCGCATTACTTTTCACTCCTAATCCAATTAATTTGGCTAATTCAGTTCGGCTAAGCGTCCGAGTCCCTTCGCAATAAGTTATGCTATTGCATAATAACCCCCTCCCTTATCCCCAAAATGGAAGTTCATTTTGAGGAAAAGAACGAGGTTTTGTTGGCAGTTTTTTTTTAATAGTGATTCAAGAGGAAGTGTTATACAGGGCTTGTTACCGGTACCAAATTCCCAATATAAGTACCGGTAAGTACCGGAATTACTATTCTGTTAAAATTTTAACGGTAATATGGGGTACCGGTAATCTAGTGTTTAACGGTAATAATATTTTAACGGTAATTTTACCGGTACCAAATTCACATTATAAGTACCGGTAAGTACCGGTACTTCTATTCTGTTAATATTTAACGGTAATCATCTAGAAAAATAACGGTAAATAATAGTGTTAAAAATTCCGTTAAATTTACCGGTACCTACGCATTGATGCCGTCCCCCGCATGGGACTCGCTCGACTGGAAAAGTTCCGTCCCATTGTCGGCCCCCGCCTCACGCACGCCGCACATACACAACACGACAACGACACACATTAACAAAATGATATTTCCCGATACTGTTTACCGGTATTTAGCACAGATACTTCTGTTATTACCGTTATTAAACTTATTGATACCAATTCAATTACCGGTACCATATTTTTATTGAGGTACCGGTACCAATCTAATTACCGGTACCGTTGTATTATAGAGGTACCGGTACTTGATTTTTACCGTTACCAAATTTACCGGTACCAATCCAATTACCAGTACTGTCGTTTCATAGAGGTACCGGTAATGAATTTTACCGGTATTCCAACCCCTGGTGTTATATGTATAAATTATCGCACCCGTGCGAAGCCGGGGCGTATCGCTAGTATGTAGATAACTGAGAAAATATATGAACAAAGACAGAATCATTCTTTCTTTGTTTCCTTTTTCATCCCGGGGTATACTGGTACCAAAATAGATTATACAATGTTTCACAGTAATTTTCCTACAATTTGTTATTTTTACATAAAAATGTAAATGTTAGCCGAAAGAAAAAAAGCGAAGTTCTCGAGAAAAAGATAAATAAACAAGAATCCATAATGTGAGTGGAACCCATTGTCCCTAGGGACTTCCATTAGGGCAACAATCGCATTAACAAAGCACACTTGGCCGCGATTCGGTGGTAAACAACCGACGAGTACATACTTATAAACGTTTGTTTGTCCGCCCTTAACGTCTAAACAACGAGGAGGAGGAGCTACATGGTCCAGTTGGTCTGAGCGTTATTGGCGCTTACGTATGTTAAGTAACGCCGGACGCGGTCCCTACTGGGATCGGTGTTCGCAAGTGGCATAAATATATTTCGAGCTCCTTCGTGCTTCGGAAGGCACGCTAAGCCGTTGGTCCCGGCTGTCATCATTGAGCTATGTCAGATGCCGATAGGTAGCTTGAAAAGTCTGACACTAGTGTTGGTCACTTACACACACGTACAACAACCAAGTCAAAACAAAACGGCTCTCGATTTTTCGCATGCGCACTTGCTATTTTGTACTAAGGTCGTCTAGGATAGGATAAGAAAATAAAATCCACCATGGCGGCAGTCAGACGACATATTGACAAAAAAGAGAAATATCGGCCAAGTGCGAGTCGGACTCGCGAGGGGTTCCGTACCATTATCTTTTCAAGATTAGTCACAATAATGTAATCTTTTTTGTACGGTTTTACGTTTTTTGTACGGGGCGGGAGCCCCCCTTAATTTATTTTATTTCTATTTCATTATTTATTCTCAAAGTGAATATTCAAATAAATATTCTGTGAATATGTTGCCGTTATTAATACCGAGCAAAAATGGCACAATATTACGTTTGTTGTATGCCCCACTTAAATATTTTTTGTATTCTGTTTTTAGTATTTGTTGTTATAGCCGCATCAGAAATACATCACCTGTGAATTTTAACTATCTAGCTATCACCGTTCATGAGACACAGCCTGTTGACAGACAGACGGACAATCGAGCTGGGAACTCTTTTGTATGGAACATTTTTGTATGGAAATGTAAATTTTTTGTAGTCATAGCATTGGTCCCATAGGAAAAGTCGATCCTATCGATGGGCTGAATCACCCCTTTAAGGGTCTAAAACGATCAAAATTTCACCATGTATAGAATGATTTAAAGTTGTATGACATATGATTCGCAGTCGTGTTTTAGACATTCACTTAGCACGTATATATTTTAACATAATTAATTGAGTGAAAGCCACGAACTAAAGCTCATATTCCCGACCGCAAGTAAGTAATTCCCGATTATTCCTTCTTTATGTTCCTGACGAGGGTTTTTTGATGAGGGGCGGCGTTCCGTTGTGCGTGATTCACGGCGAAACCTCCCGGCCCTTTCTAATATCCTGGTATCTGATCATGTGAGCTGTAAAGGTGTCACGTTTTAAATTAAAATTAAATTGTCGCCATAGACTTCCAATTTTTTTCTCTTTATTTTTAAAATGCTTTTATCCTAAAGGGAATGAAAGCACGACTTTTAATTTTTAGAATTGTTTATCCAATATACTTTTTTATAAGTGTAAAGATTAAAAATATTTTTGTTGTTTGAGCAATTTTTATGGGAGGGCCGAAATTTTCTACACCATTGATCCCATAGGAAAAGTTGTTCATGATGAGGAACTACTGTGTCAAGGGTAAAAAATTACATTTTGCTAAAAACACAAACAAACCATTTCACTTTTTCAAATCAGATAAAAAATAAACAAAAATTTTAAAATTAACAAATACTAACCCTCCAGCCCCTAAAAGTTTATGTACCTACAGTTATTGTGGGAAAATCTGCGTTCCGTCGACTCACGATCTCGTTAATTGAAAATTTAATAATTCGTGCTGTAGCCGACTTTGCTTATGACGTGTGAGGTTCCTTTTAACGACACTTAACGGAAAATCCTATACCAACTCAACGGAAAGTCACTGAAATAAAAACGAGCGTGACGGTTTTGCACACGGTTAACAATTAACACATTTTTCTTTTTTAAACTTTCGTGCTAGAAACAAAATGATATAAACAAAATTATGAATTAACACATTTTGTAAAAATATGTACGTTATTTGAGAAAAAAATCGACGTACGGCAGAATAGGAGAATGGAGTGTTATAAAGTTTATGGAAAACTAGCTTTCGCCCGCGGCTCCGCCCGCGTCAATGTTGATCCCTCGGGATTGGTACTTTTTACCGGGATAAAAGGTAGCCTATGTCCTTCTCCGTACTCCAGAGAATTGTATGCAAAATTTCATGATGATCGGTTCAGTATTTACGGCGTGAAAGCGTAACAAACAAATAAACGGGTAATAAACGGGTCGGATAATGGTTTAAACCAGGTACTAAAGTTAGTCCCCGTTTTATAATAACACGGATATCGTTTAAAGCTTACCTAACTTAAAGCTGAAGGAGCTAAAGCTACTCATTAGCGATCACCTGTCTGGCGCAGCCGATCAAGGCATCATAACAAGTGTAAAGCTTACTCATCGTGAATGTCAATTATGGAAAGTTTCGCAATAAGCCGCGTGAGCCTGCCAGTAGATATTATGTAGAGGCTAAGCTTCATTGCTCTTTGATCATAAAGTGACAAAATCAATTAGTGCTTTTCTTCGATCAAATATAATGGTAGATATACGATTCGCGCTCGAAAAGTGGCACCGACAAAACAGAGTACTAATCGAGTTTCGGAGCTGTTTTGTCCAGGTGCGTGAACATCCTTTTCGAGTCGACACTTTGAAAAGAATCTCCTCTGAAGATGAAACGTCACCCGCTTTAAATCGATTGGTAGTCGATTTATCTGATTATATTTCCTCCGCGGTAGAAAAATATTTGGCTCCTTTGTTCTTCATAATACCAAGCAATTTTACAAATTCCAAAATGTGTGTGTGTATTGTATTCGAAATGCAGCAGCGAATCGGCGGTTCTCTATTTCGACAGAAGATAACCCTGCCCTGAAATGTGACAATAAGTTCAAAATAAAACTTTACTGTAAATAACAAGCAGCTACGTTCTTTATTTTTTTTTGTATTATTTAATAATTTATAGTCGGAATTCAGAATAACACTCGAAAACATGTTTTAAAAACATTGAATATATTTTAGATTCAAAGATTTATTCAGAAAATAGGCCTTTTCAGGCACTTTTTCATGTCAATTCACATTTTAAATAATATTTATTAAATTTTATTCAAATTATTAATTGTTCAAAAGCTACAAACTACTAGCGTTTTGGAACCGACCACTGCAGAGAAGAAGACGCCGAAAGAAACTCTTTTCAACAGTATTGGTCGCCTACTTGCCTGAGGGGCTTTGTATGATATTTTATATTTTTATCTTTTCTTATTTTTCTGATGTCATGTTATATACAATTTCAATTTACATATTTTTGTGGAACATGTTATGTTAGCGATCGAGCGTGCAACAACAACAGATATGATAAAAGTCTCAAACAGATAAAAGTCTCAAAGTCTTTACTAAAGATGGGCTACTTCCACCTCATTGGGTTTAGAAAGTAAATAAAAAACTCTTAATGGCACCATTACGATACATTTAAACAAAAAAAAATATATTTTAATAAATTTATTTTATACATCTGTACACCAAGAAGTACTTATTGTTAAAATGTCTCGTAAAAAATATTAAGCTCTATGTTATCAAGCTACACCTGATGACGGTAATGACAACTTGCTTCCTGTACACATATGAGTTCCTGGTATTTATAGATTCAAGTCGGCAAATGTTATATATATTTAAACATACATACGTACTATCGTAGACGTGATCGTCTTTTTCCTTTGCGGGGTAGACAGAGCCCAAGTCATGAACACCTAAAAGCCGCGTTAAGCATGTTGGTGGGCATAAGTGGAAAACGGAACTAAAAAGTGATGGGTTGCTAGCCGCATCGTCTACTAACGTAACTCTTCAGATTTTCGCCCATACGTATACATCGTCTTTTACGATATGCGCGAGAAAAGATGCAGCTAGTACAAGAAAAGCGTAGTATGTAGTAACATACCACGCTTTTCTTTTCTCCTAGTTTCAAATTATGATAGTAGGCAATGCGGCTAGCAACCCATCACTATTTTGAGTCCATTTTCCTTCTACATATCTTTTAGGTCTTGTAGACTTAGGCCCCGTCTACCCCGCAAAGGAAAAAGATAATGTATTTTTTTCACACGGGAAAAAAGTGTCGTCTGTAGTGTTGAATTTAGATTCCTGAAGAACAGTAAAGTCTTTTTCGGGATGAAAGGGACCCCTATATCTTTCCTTAGGCCTTGAACTACCGCACTAAATTCCATCTTGAGCGGTTCAATGGTAGAAGTATAACTAGGTGGATGGTTTTCAGAATCGATATTTCCCGCAGCCGCAGGAGATTGCACTGTGACGACTGCACTTACATCCAGGAAGAAACCTCATTGACGGCAATAGTTGCTTTCGCATTATTACCTAAGTATGGATTCTTAAGACTTAATTAACATAAATATTACTGCTTCTATCAATATTGTAACAACGGCCTCGTTACCAGGAGCCCATAAATAAATAGGAGTTATCTGAGATAATACCATCTCAATTAATGTGATCGATGGGCCCTATTAAAATATTACTGCTTCTATCAATATCATAATAACGGTCTCATTACCAGAAGCTCATAAATAAATTGGTGTTATCTGAGATCATACCTACTCTATTAGTGCGATCGATAGCCACATGGGAGCACCACTGCGAATCCATAATAAGGCAATCCATCTTCCACATTCTCAATTACCGGCAGACACCGTAACAGGTGACAATTGGGCTACGTCAATGATGTCGTACGGTATTGACGTTTATAAGTACCCATTTATATCTCCAGCCAACATTGCGCGTATACAAAAGTTGAATATCTAATATTGTGTATATCATGTAACTTAAAAAAACAACTTGTGAATGACACCGGCACTCTTTGCATGGCGCCCTCCAGCCGTGTATATCGGGCGACAAGTTCGTTCTTTGATATTACGGAAAACTACTGCTATGGAGTTGATAACTATTAACATCCAAGGAATAACATGTTGAAACGACGTGAAAGGAATTTCCTCCAAAATTCCTCAAATGGAGATCTCACCCTCCGTCATCGATTGTCAAGGTAGCCCGGGAGTCATCCGTCATAGTGTCTGCGTCTAATTGAGAATCTGCAAGATGGATAGCCGTGTTGTGGCTTCACGCCGCGCGCCCTCGTGGACTAAAATATCAGATTACTCCTTTTCGTTGATGGAACCCTGGTATCCAAACGATCAATACTGATTTAGTAATAAGATAAAAGTACAAAATTACCCGAAGAACGTGCTTCCAATTCTTTTTCGGCCCCGAAATAATAAAGATAAGAAAAGATTACAGATTTATACCATCGTTTTTCCCTACTACTAAATCAATTAATATAACTTGGTTGCTAACCGAACATCTTTCTTATCGGGATTACTCTCACAAAGAAAATAAGGAAGATTTCACTTCCTGTTCCTCTTATAAGAGACGTCATCGGTCATCGAGGACGCTTGGGCGTCATCCGTCATGGTATCTGCGACTAATTGAGAATCTGTAAGATACGAGTAGATGGCCGTGTTCATGGCTTCACGCCGCGCGGCCTCGTGAATTAATAAATCAGACTATTAATATTTATTGATGGACTCCTGGTACCAAACCAGACGATTATTACAGATTTACCCCATAGTTTTTCCGTAGTACTAAGCTGTTTTAATGTAACTTAGAAACTAACATCCATCTTATCCATACTAATAACTCAAAGAAAATCTTCCTTTGTAATGGATCTCTAATTTCTCATATAGAGACGTCATCGATTGTATAGAGGATGTCCGAGCGTCATCTGTCATCTGTAAGATGGATGGCCGTGTTATGGCTTCACGCCGCGCGCCCTTCAGGACTAATATATCAGATTACTCCTATTTCTTAATGGACTCCTGGTAACCAGACGATCATTACAGATTTATCATAAGATAAACGTACAAAATTACCCGAAGGACGTGCTTCCGATTATGAATAGGCCCCGAAATATTAAAGATAAGAAAAGATTACCACTAAGGTATTACGTAATGAATATAACTTGGTTATTAACCAAACATCTTTCCTACCGAAATTACTATCACAAAGAAAATTTTGAAGATTTCACTTCCTAATTCCTTTTATAAGAGACGTCATCGGTCGTCCAGGACGCTCGGGTGTCATCCGTCATGGTATCTGCGACTAATTGAGAATATGTAAGATGGATGACCGTGTTGTGGCTTCACGCCGCGCGCCCTCGTGGACTAATGTATCAGATCACTAATATTTATTGATGGACTCCTGGTACCAATTCCGACGATTATTACAGATTTACACCATCGTTTTTGCGCAGTATTAAGCTGTTTCAATGTAACTTAGAACCTAATATCTATCTTATTCATACGTATCACACAACGAAAATCTTCCTTTATAAAGGATCTGTAATTCCTCATATAGAGACGTCATCGATTGTAGAGGACGTCCGGGCGTCATCTGTCATCTGTAAGATATGAGGAATAAAAAGACCTGATGATGATGATATGTTCTATTCCGATGCAGTAGTTTTAGCGTAACTTACGAGTAACAAACATATTCACAAGTATACAATCTTTCGTTTGTTTGTAGGATATTTAAACTGCTTTGGTCACTTGGTGAGGATGCCCACGACAGAATGGCGAAGCGCATCTTTTTTTCTGAACTCAAGGACGGCAAGCGCAAACAAGGCGGCCAGTTCCTCAGATACGAGTACAACGTTCAGAAAAGACATATAAAAAGATGCAACATCAACTATGCTCGTTGGGAAAGTTTGGCTGCACAACGGACCGAGTGGAGACGGTTAGTGCAGAATAACTTTGCCTTGAGGACCACAGGAGGCAAGAACTTGATTTCAAGAGAGACGCCATCAAAAATAGACCACCCTCCTCAATACACTATAACTACGTCGGCGGTACCTTGACTTGCCCACATTGCGCTCGTACATTTGTGGCGAACATAGCGTACATTAGCCATATCAGGACACACGCAACTTGTTTCTGAAATTCATCATCATCATCATCATCAGGTCCTTTTTAGTCTCCACTACAGGAGCACGACCCTCTTTGTACTACTAGGGCCATACTTGGCCAGAGCAGCCAGAGGACTTGGCCTACACTCTCCACGCTGGCCAGACGGGTTGGAGAGGTGTCTTAGATGTTTATAAGCTTTGTTTAGCTTGTATTTCCTAAGTCGACTTCTACGACATCCACGGGAAGACTTGGAGTGGTCCTATTCTACTCTGCCGGATACCACACGGCTACTGAAATTGTGTATATTAAAAACTTTGCCAGTCATTGTAGCCGAAAACGGCCAGGGATTATTATTATTATTTTATCCTTATCCTTACTTCCTTACTAATATTATAAATGCGAAAGTGAGTTTCTTTGTTTGTTTGTTTGTTAGTTACGCTTTCACGCCGTAACTACTGAACCGATCATCATGAAATTTTGCATACAAGTTCTCTGGAGTACAGAGAACTATTCCCGAGGGATCGACATTAACGCGGGCGGAGCCGCGGGCAAAAGCTAGTTATTATATAAACTGCTTAAAGATTCTTAGCTAAAGCAATTTCATATATTATTGACATAATCATAACCTTTCTAAATGGGATCATGTGGAAAAGAAACGCATCAAAATTCAGTGAACGCGTGTACTATACGACGCGATTTCGGCGAATGTTATGTTAAACACGGAGATATGCTTGGAAATAAAGAAAAAACGGTTAAAATAACATTTATAGCATAACTGTATTACTCCCCATATATTGAATTTTATCAAAGTTGAACCCTTTCTGAGTTTTTAGGGTTCCGCAGCCAAATGGCAAGAAACGGAAGCATTATGAATTCGTCATGTCTGTGTGTGTCTGTCACAGCCACGATTTTCCGAAACTATTAGAACTACGCTGTTGAAAATTGGTAAGTAGATGTATTCTGTGAACAGTATTAAGATTTTTACACAAAAATAGAAAAAAACTATTTGGAGTTCCCCATACTTAGAACTGAAACTCAATTTTTTTTTTCATCAAACATATACATTTGGTATATCTATGGATAGGTCTTCAAAAATGATATTGAGGTTTCTAATATCATTTGGGACAACTTACTAAGGTACAATATATTATTCGTTTGGCATTTTTGCTGATATTAGTTTAAAAAATGGGACAATCAGCACAAAGATTTCTAATACTTTTTGTCTGTATGTCGTCGCATTGTGATTGGGAAGAAAACTCAATGGAACGAAACGCTCCATTACTCCCCTTAGTGTAGCGGGCTGTATTATTTACAGAGGCGTCAAATGACTAGGCTGATTACTTTGAGAGGAAAAACAACTGATCAATTCTATCTTTATTAGCTCCCAGACTAGCGACTGTGCCGTGTGGTTTCCGGCAGAGTAGAATAGGACCACTCCTAGTCTTCCCATGGAATTCGTAAGAGGCGACTTAGGAAATACAAGCAAACATAGCTCATAAACATCCATGAGACCTGTCCAGTCCAACCCGTCTGGCCAGCGAGGAGAATGTAGGCCAAATCCTCTATCTGCTCTGGCCAAGTATGGCTCCGGTAGACAGAGAGGGTCATGCTTCTGCAGTGAAAACTAAAAAGACCTGATGATGATGAGACTAGCGAGTTAGTCATAAACTGAACAAAAAATACTACACTCTAAACATGTCAACATTAAAATATAAAATCACGTTATCATTAAAATATAAAATCATGTTATCAATTTGCTCTTAAAGTCAAATATCTGCTATCGTAAACTTTCGAATCGACTTCCTCCGTTCTAGTAATGAAATCTTTTTTCCGAGGGCGACCCCGTCTCCCTATTAGGTCCACCCCGGACGCCAAACGGGTAAGACAGTGTTGCTGCATTTGATTTTAGTATTTCCACACCATAAATAAATATATAAGGACATATCACAAATGTAACCAAGAGTACTAAAATAAATGTTTTAACTTTTATTTATAATTTTTTATTTATCACACAAAATGAGCAGGCCCCACAATAAGTTGTGAACTTGTGTCGTAGGATACTAACTCCACTATATTTCTTAATAGATACTTTTATAGATAGACATCAAATACCCAGGTCAATCTGAAAAAGGTCGTTTTCCATCATGACCTGAACGGGGATCGAACCCGGGCACTCCCGTGACCCACTGGCGGCGGCTGGCTGGTGTGTTAACCACGGAGCTCGCCAATTATCGCTTAACCTTTTTATGCGGAAAGTTAATCGGTATTACTGTGACTGCTGAAAGAACACTTTAAAATACGACATTTAAAATCTCTTACTAAAGTTGGTTTATAAGCTGATCAGAATTTTTATCACCTAACTATCATACTTACTACTAAAGTCGGCAATCCCCTAACGCATCCAAATTTGAGGAAGCTTTTACGGCCGGGGATACTTCACTGAAGTTAGGTGTTAGAAAGCCGCAGAAATAAAAAATTGCTTACTTTAAGAGATTCCATTTGCAGTGCATTTCTGCCAGCCTGGTAACCGCGGCTGCTAAACCTAACCAAATTGATCATACTCATACCAGTAACTTTTATTATAACTGATATGATCTCAAATGAACTGTTTTTACTACTAAGGGAGATATCCCTAAATATGCGGAAAGGTCATGGCTTTACCCGAGTTAGGAACACTAAAAAAATCTGACAAGCTTCCTAAAAAAAGTAACTCTAACGACAAAATTTAATATCCAGTGCATTTCTGCTAGCCCAACACGACTGCTAAAACCTCCGTGGCTAAAACTTTTCAAACTCATCAGTGGAACAGTTTATCTCATTATTCGTATGGAAAAAATCTACGGGAGTTTTCCCTTAATATGGGGAAGCTCACATGGGTGTGAACACTGCACACGGGCCAGGCGCCGGCAAGCCGCCAAAATAACGAATCGCTAACGCCAAGATTCAATTTGCAGTGCACTCCTGCCAGCCTGGTAGCCGCAGCCGCTGAAACTTGCCAAATTGGACAATTCCTGTCTGAAAACTGACTGAATTCGAACCGTTTGTGAAATTTTACTGAATTCGCTTAACAAACTTTCGCGGGAATACGAGTTCGGAGCTGGGCAATGTAAACACTGGTTTAAAAACTAATTTCATCAAGTCGACTTGTTTCTATCGTTTGAACTTGCTATGAAATTATATTGAAAAGTAAAGTTTAATCTCCTGAAGCCTGTGGTGTGTTGTGGATTATAAAATGATTTTGCGTGAGATACTCAGTCAGATGGTAAGAAACGGTATGGATCTAATTACGGAGCTAATTAAAAATAAAAAAATTTAGCGACCCTTTTGAATGTGTATATAGGCATAGTCACTAACTAAAGTCAATAATACATTAAGAGAAAAGTTAAACGAATTTTGACACCTTCAGTAAGTCAATACCTAATAAAAAGAAACTTCCGAAAAGTATGTAGCTAATTAGAATTAACGAGTTTAGGTTTATTTATTTTATAAAAACCACATAACACATAAATAATTAAAAATTCATATACATTATCCCAATTATTAAAACACATTAAACACACACGTAAAATTTGCCCGTAACAGGCAAAGTCGTGATAATATGTGTCTATTATTAAAAAGGGCTCAGGGAGAAGACGTTTATAAACTAACTGACAACCTGACAATCCTATTAATTATGTTTCCAAAACGAAATACCGAAGCTTTATACCTTCATTCCTGCAAATTAATTACAGGTTAATTAACGAAGAAAATGTATATAGTACAAATCACCACTTCGGTTGCTCAAGAGTTCTTTTTATTCTCAGACTAATTACAATCAAGTAATAAAAATTATTGATTCTTAAAGGTCCAAATCTTACGCTTTTTATTAATTTAACTTTAATATCTTAAAGATCCACGAGCAAGGGGAAATTATTAGCGAAAATTTGGTCCCATAAACTCCTGTTTGAGAAACATTGAGCTCTGTAAAAGTAAAAAGACAAAACGTTACTAGTAACGTTTTGTCTTTTTACTTTAGTAACTTCTAGAAGTTACTAGAGAAAATATACTCAAATGACCTAAAAACATTTATATTCTAGTGACCCGGAACCCCGGCTTCGTACGGGTGCAATGTAAATATAAACCTTCCTATTGAATATAACCCGCATCAAAATCCGTTGAGTAATAGTTTTAAAGATCTAAGCATACAAAGGGACAGACAGATAAAGAGAAGCGACTTTGTTTTATACTATGTAGTGATACTGATTTATATGCGAAATAAACGATCATCATCACATCGAGTAGGTGTGATGTTCAATCGATCATGCACAATGGGACCCGTCTATTAGAGGCTCTAACGAGTATGTGTAATTTTCTTTTGAAGGGTTTGCTTAACCCTCAAGTTTGCCCGTATTTATACGGAGCGTCTCTATGTGCTTTGAAAAAGCGTGAGGGAGGAATCAGACCCATTGCCGTGGGTAGTTCTATAAGGCGTTTGGTGTCTAAGTTAGCTTGTAGTGCAGTGAGACACAGTACATCCCTCTACTTACAGCCACACCAGTTGGGTTTTGGAACACTGGGGGGCTGTGAAGCTGCTATTCATGCGACAAGATTTTTTGCTACTACGAATAAAGACTCCAATAACGTTATACTGAAGTTGGATTTAGAGAACGCCTTTAACAGCTTAGAACGAGATGTTATGCTAACCGAAGTTCTTGACCGTACGCCAGAGCTTTATCCATACCTTTTTCAGTGTTACGCATCTCCAAGCCATCTTGTCTTTGATGGAACTACGATATCGTCACAGGTCGGTGCTCAGCAAGGGGACCCTTTGGGTCCACTAATTTTTAGCCTCGCAATCCAAAAAGCTATTGGTGCTCTTAAGGTCACCTCTGAATGTCTGGTACTTAGATGATGGTACTTTAGGAGGTCCTCCGTAGTTTGTATCAGAAGATGTGCAGTTTTTAGTGCAGTAATTGGAGGCGCTTGGTTTGCGCATTGGCACTGGCAAATGCGAGTTATTTTTATGTGGGGAACAAGCACGTACTTCCGTACCGCGCTTAGAGGCGTTGATGCCCGGTATAAAATATTCTTCACGGAAGTAATTTTAATCTTTTAGGTGCCCCAATTTTTGAGGAAGCAGTCCCAGTCTCAATTAAGGACAAACTAACATCTTTTGTTGCCTCACACGAGCGTCTGAAATGTTTATCTTCGCACGTCGCTTTGGTGTTGCTTCGCAATTCTCTGGCGATTCCTCGGATGATCTATATTCTTAGAACAAGTCCAACTTGGCTATGTCCTCACGAGGTCAATCAGTTTGATGATGCATTACGTTCAATTCTGGAGGTCATAGTGAACGTTGAACTTGACGAAGTTCAGTGGATGCAGGCATCTTTGCCCGTGAGGCATGGATGTATTGGTATTCGGCGCTTGTCGGAGGTTTCATTGCCGGCTTTTCTGGCGTCCTCACATGGGGTGATTAATTTAGTCGCTAAAATACTTAATATTAATGGTGACGGATTAATTTTGCCCCACGTAAGGGATGCTTTGACGACCTGGAGTGCGAGGTACCCGAATGCGTCCAGTCCGGAGCGGCCGGAGATTCAAAGGTTATGGGATGAGGCAGGAGCGCGTGTTATTTTAGGAGATTTAGAAGGAAGAGCAAATGGTGCACATTTGGCACGTATTAAAGCCTCAGCTCAACCAGAATCTGGAGCTTGGCTACAGGCTCTCCCGTCACCTAACATGGGTACATTGTTAGACAATGACTCTTTAAGGACGGCCGTGGCATTAAGATTGGGCTGTGCCGTATGTGAGGCACACCGCTGTGTCTGTGGAAAAATGGTAGAGGCAGACGGGCACCATAGTCTTGGGTGTGCGCGAAGCGCGGGTCGTTTATCACGGCATTACGCAATGAACGACATAATACGTAGAGCACTGATATCGGCAAATATTCCGTGCCAGCTAGAGCCACCAGGCCTGTCACGGACGGATGGAAAGCGACCCGATGGAATCACATTAATACCGTGGCAAAGAGGACGAAGTTTGTTATGGAACGCGACGTGTGTCTGTACTTACGCGGCGTCCTATCTTCCCAATACCATGCGATCACCTGGAGCAGCGGCGAAAGTGGCAGCTGGACACAAGTCATCCAAATATTCAGTTTTGTCCACTCAATTTGAGTTTGTACCAGTCGCCGTAGAAACTGCAGGGCCATGGTGTCCAGAAGCCAAGGACTTCATTGGGGAAATAGGACGACGTTTGAGAGACAAAGGCTATGACCACCGCTCCGGATGGTACTTGGTTCAAAGATTATCCATAGCTATCCAAAGAGGAAATGCTGCTAGCATAATGGGTACTTTTGAGCCGGGTACAATTCGGGGTGGCATTTTCGACTAATTTTCTTTTTTTTTTATATATATTTATTACTTTTTGTTTTATAATTTTTTGTGTGAATAAATGATAATGTGTTTATCTGCACACCCTGGTGTCAGAGTTCTTCGGAACCACATCTCGGCGTCTGACGTGGTTCGTTTACCGACTACCGGATGGCAGCCGGGACCAACGGCTTAAAGTGCTTTCCGAAGCACGGAATCATCTTTATCATCAGACAATCAGGTGATTCACGCCTGCAATGTCCTAACCAAACTGGAAACAACTAAACAAAGTATGCTTCCTGTGGGAATCGAACCCACGACCCCCGGTCTACAGGCAAACGCCTTAACCACTGAACCACGGAGATAGTTACGTTACGATTACACACGTACACTGTCAGTTACTCGCTGACATGTTCCGGTCTCATCCGGAGATATTCCTCACGGGAAGGGGGTAACCCGTATATTCGCATATTATTCATGTTACAATCTAACGTTCATTTTAATCAAAAATATATTCATTTTATACTAACAAGAATTAGGGCAATGTCATCATCTTGATTGATTTGAACACATAGTGAAGACGATTATATATCACAAAACGAACGGAGTTTTAGAGTAGACAGTAACGGAGTTTTACTGTTGTAATTTGCGTATTCTTTTTTCTCCTTTTTTAAAGGGGAGTAAAAATACGCAAATTTCAACAGTAAAACTGTATTCAAATGTATAGTTATAATGAAGAACATACGTATCAAGACAAGAGCAAGATTTTAAATTGTTCAGTCTATAAACTTATTACGTCAGCAATGTAACTTATGGAAATTACATTGTTGACGTAATATTTCTTTCCTCGTTTCGTTATCTTATCAAACCATGGGGTTTGATTGACATTGAATAAGATAATAATATTAAACGTTATGCCATGAAATAATTATCTGAGTAATAATCTAAATTGGCTGAAACTTGTCGGCGATACTGTTAAAAAACAATGTAATAAGCGAGATAGTCGATTAGTGTACCTCTGTCTCTTTCACACTCTGTCTGTCAATGGCGATTATCTATTGTTACTGTGCGTGTGTCCTCTGCTGAAATAAATTACTAACGATATGTACTCCTGCAGTGGAGACTAAAAAGACCTGATGATGATGATGATGTGAGTGAAACTGTTTGTTAGATACATAACTTTGTCAGTTTACGTTAGTGCTCAATAGGGTTCTTGATAAGACCGCTTTCTGTACCCAAAAAATCCCAAGTTCTCGGTTTATTGATTTGTTTGGATATCTGCACGAAATAGTCCCGAGAAAGCCACTTGGAGAAATGAGTTTTGTAGATATTTTACTTCGTTTGTGCCTGTACTATGGATAAATGAAAATACTAAGCATAGAATGATGTACGCTAGGGATTTACTCCACGCCCAATACTGGCAAGCACCGAGCACAAACAAAATCTGGGGTCAACGTAACCACGTTCGGCTTTCGAGGTGTTTGTGCGGCAAATTGAAAAAGACCCGCTGAGAGCCAAATAAAGATGCAACAGAAGGTGGTTACTTTCTGGCAGTATAATAATGTTACATTCAAAATGTTAGTAAGGATTACGCAGAAAACTGAGGACCAACGGAACCCCGTTTAGCTCTCGAGTTGTTTTAGCAGCAAATAGCTAGTTTCCTAAAAAAATATTATAAGTCTATCAGTTAGAAAATACAAAAGTATTATATACTAGCTTTCGCCCGCGGCTCCGCCCGCGTCAATCTCGATCCCTCGGGAATAGTACTTTTTCCCGGGATAAAAGGTAGCCTATGTCCTTCTCCGTACTTCAGAGAACTTGTATGCAAAATTTCATTATGATCGGTTCAGTAGTTACGGCGTGAAAGCGTAACAAACAAACAAACAAACAAACTCACTTTCGCATTTATAATAATAAAAAAATATTATAAGTCTATCAGTTAGAAAATACATAAATATTATATATACGGACGAAAAATTCATGTCCAATATTTTTTGATTATCTAAATGACGGACTAATTTTAATGTTATTATTTTGACGAAGGAGACTAGCATATTGAATAGTTCCTCTGAGAGCCAAATAAAGAGGGAACGGAAGGTCGCCTTTAAATGCAGCATGATGCTTGATATTCAAAATGATAATGTGAGAGCACTCTGCCCTCGCCTCAAACGCCCGGTGAAGTAGCGAAAGCTTACCCGGAGCTAGCTAAATAGTCCTTCCGAAAAAAAAATATTCAAAACGTTAGTTAGGTAGGACTACGCAGAATATTATTTTTTTAAATATATTTATATTAACATAAATCTGAGTACATACATATTACCGTCTTTATCCCTTGCGAGGTAGACAGAGCCTACTTAAGACCAGAAGGCCACATTTAGCGTGTTAGTAGTAAAGGTGGAAAACGGAATCAAAATAGTGATGGGTTGCTAGCCGCATCGCCTATGGTCATGATTCTTTAGATTTTCGCCCTTTCCATAAATCAGCGGTCCTTAGATAATTCGTCTGGAGTGTCAATTCTATGCTCTATTTATTTCATCTTCAGTTTGCAATGTGGCGAGTTTGTATTAACTGCCTCTAGTGCGAGGTTTCCTTTATCCGGCTCGAAGGACCGGCGGCGCCCTCCCTACGATTTCTGCGAAGATTTTTTGAGGAAAATACGAGTTGTGATATATCTCTGTGGAAGCTGAATAAATGGTTCGCAACATATGTAGCATACATTATATGTTAATGGACCTCTGTAACAGCCTCTATTCAGTGTCTGTCACTTTAAATCTCTATCTATACAGCGTGTAAATTTGCCCTCGACGTTCCCTTAAAGGGGTGATTCAGCCCATCAACAACTGTTAAGAACTCAAAAAAAATTGACATTCCCATACAATCTGGCCGGGCGGCAGAACTCTTTTGTATGGAAATGCCGAATTTTTTATTTGAGTTCCCAACATTGGTCATATAGGAAAAGTTGTTCATATTGATGGGCAATTATACGCTGTATATCTCTATCAATTGCTGTTCGTTTCGAGAACGCTGGGCCGATTTAGCTGATTTTGGTTTTGAATGTTTATCCAGGGAAGGCTTAAAAGATGAGAAAATACGACAAAGAAAAGGCGACAGCTAGTTTTGCATATTTTCGTATAACAGATTTTTTCTTTCTTTTTTACATTAAATAGAATTATGGTGACAAAGTATAAGTATAGTATATACGTGTATGATCTATTAGCGGTAGAGAACAATTAGTTTGTGAAAAAATGCATAAAATAGATTTAGCTCCCGATTTTTGGGGTTAGTTTTTAGGGTTAGTCACGTATTAATAGTTATTCGAATTGATGTGCATTATAAGGAGCGCATATAGCAGTTCTTTTCTTTTTTTTTCTTCACCAAAATAGCAGGTGAGTATGGACGATTCGCTGCATCTACTTTTAGGCAACCCACTCGCTAATAATCCATATCCATATATGTACATATTAATATTAATTAATCCTAACTAATATTATAAATGCGAAAGTGTGTTTGTTTATTACGCTTTCACGCCGTAACTATTGAACCGATCATAATGAAATTTTACATACAAGTTCTCTGTAGCAGGGATGTAACGGAAGTGGTTTTATCGGAACCGAAACCGGAATCGGAATTCTTAAATTTGGTTTATCGGAATCGGAACCGAAATCGGAATCGAAGGCGAAGTCAGAGATATGTGTTAAGGGCAGAACTTTTTCAATAAAATAATTACACACATTATTCATTAGTCTTATTTTAATTATCAATTTAACGTCATTAAAAATAAAATAAAAAAACAATATGGTTTTATAGCGTTTATAACATTTTTGTTTTTACTACTTAACGATCCGAAAACTTTTCAGTGTACTTGGTTGCGGGCAGGCACAACACAGCGATGAAACCGTGATATGACTTCTGATTAAAATTAATCGAAACCGAAATCTGAACCGAATGTGCAAAAACAACCGGAAGTTCCGATGTATCGGAATGGGAACCGAAGCTCCGTAGCATCCCTGCTCTGTAGTACAGAGAAGGACATAGGCTACCTTTTATACCGGGAAACAGTACTATTCGCGAGGGATCGACATTGACGCGGGCGGAGCCGCGGGCGAAAGTTAGTTAATATTATAAAATCGAAAGTAACTTTATCTGCCTGTCACCTTTTCACGCTTCAACCATTGATTTAATTGGGGTGAAATTTGGTATGGAGATAATTTGAGGCACGGAGAAGGACATAGCACCTTTCATTCCGGGAAATTTTACTTTCCGAGGGATCGACATTAACGCGGGCGGAGCCGCGGGCAAAAGCTATCAAATAAATCGAGTCATAAATCGGCGAAGGTTAAGCTCTATTCGGATCTTCTACTATATGGAACAGAAGATTTTAGAGTGAGTGACTACAAACTATCTATAAAAAAGAGAGTAAATATGGTCTGAATAGGGATGGATAACACACATTTAAATTTATGGAAATTCCTCAGAGGTACTAGGAAAACAGAATATAGATTAGATTAGAAGATCATCGACAAGAGGCAAGGGCGTAATCAAATGTCCAGCGTTATATTTCCGCCCTCGAAATCGCCTGACCGGCCGTACTTTGATTTCAATATAAGAGGCCGTGTGGTTTCCGGCTGAGTAGAATAGAACCACTCCAAGTCTTCCCATGGAGGTCATAAGAGGCGACTTAGGAAATACAAGCTTAATAAAGCTCATAAACATCAGTGAGACCACTCCAACGAGGAGAGTGTAGGCCAAATCTGTTTGTTCTGGCCAGGTATAGCTCCGGTAGTACAGAGAGGGTCATGCTCCTGCAGTGGAGACTAAAAAGACTTGATGATGATGACGATGATGAACCAAGGTAATGTATATCATTACAATATATCAAATATTTAGGAAACCAAAACCAGGAGGTCGTCGACAAGAGGCATCTTCAATGCGTAATCAACTGTCATCCGCAGCCGCAACATTTCCGCGCTCGACAATCGTCCCGACCAGCCGTAATTTTTAAAGTAAATGTCAAAGATTTTATTCAAAATTAGATACATGTATCTCTTTTTGAACGTCATGTGTACCCCAACGTCAGGTTGGGGTACACATCAACTTCAGGTTAAGATTAACAGGGTCTAACCAAGGTAATTTATAATATTAAAATATATGAAATATCTTTATAAAGTACTAGGAAACCAGGACAGATTAGTAGGTCGTCGACAAGAGGCATCCTCAGTGCGTGTTGATTACGCACTGAGGATGCCTCTTGTCGACGACGTCCGCAGCCGCAACATTTCCGCGCTCGACAATCGTACCGACCAGCCGTAATTTTTATTTCGATATATGTTGATGTGTACCCCAACAAGACTTCAGATTAAGATTAACAGGGTCTAACCAAGGTAATTTATAATATTAAAATACATGAAATATCCTTTTAAAGTACTAGGAAACCAGGACAGATTAGTAGGTCGTCGACAAGAGGCATCCTCAGTGCGTAATCAACTGTCGTCCGCAGCCGCAACATTTCCGCGCTCGACAATCGTCCCGACCAGCCGTAATTTGATTTCGATATATGTTGATGTGTACCCCAACAAGAATTCAGATTAAGATTAACAGGGTCTAACCAAGGTAATTTATAATATTAAAATACATGAAATATCCTTTTAAAGTACTAGGAAACCAGGACAGATTAGTAGGTCGTCGACAAGAGGCATCCTCAGTGCGTAATCAACTGTCGTCCGCAGCCGCAACATTTCCGCGCTCGACAATCGTCCCGACCAGCCGTAATTTGATTTCGATATAATATGTTGATGTGTACCCCAACCTGACTTCAGATTAAGATTAGCAGGGTCTAACCAAGGTAATTTATAATATTAAAATACATGAAATATCCTTTTAAAGTACTAAGAAACCAGGACAGATTAGTAGGTCGTCGACAAGAGGCATCCTCAGTGCGTAATCAGCTGTCGTCCGCAGCCGCAACATTTCCGCACTCGACAATCGTCCCGACCAGCCGTAATTTGATTTCGATATAATATGTTGATGTGTACCCCAACCTGACTTCAGATTAAGATTAGCAGGGTCTAACCAAGGTAATTTATAATATTAAAATACATGAAATATCCTTTTAAAGTACTAGGAAACCAGGACAGATTAGTAGGTCGTCGACAAGAGGCATCCTCAGTGCGTAATCAACTGTCGTCCGCAGCCGCAACATTTCCGCGCTCGACAATCGTCCCGACCAGCCGTAATTTGATTTCGATATAATATGTTGATGTGTACCCCAACCTGACTTCAGATTAAGATTAGCAGGGTCTAACCAAGGTAATTTATAATATTAAAATACATGAAATATCCTTTTAAAGTACTAGGAAACCAGGACAGATTAGTAGGTCGTCGACAAGAGGCATCGTCAGTGCGTAATCAACTGTCGTCCGCAGCCGCAACATTTCCGCGCTCGACAATCGTCCCGACCAGCCATAATTTGATTTCGACAACGAACGTCCTAAATTGTTTACTGTTGGCTCTGGCTCTCCTAAAAACTGGAATTTCGAATTCGGTGGCTGGCAAATCGGTTAACGAAATTACTTGACCCTTTTAACTTTTCTAATAACCAATCAATAGTCAAGGTCCTATTACAGATCTAAGATACGCTGGAAAAATGTTTTAAACCTAAGATTGTTTTCTGAACACAAGTTAAAATTAATCAGTAATTTTTACACGACTGTTCAGTGTCAATTTTCTTTATTTCTTGATGTCGACTTGTTAAAATAAACAATGCACATTCGCCTTGTGGAAGACCTCCGTATGATGTCGAAACATTTCGGCCAGTAGCTGACTTTGTACGTGAATAACCCGTAGTTACATATATTAATAATGTCTTATCTCAGTCAATCTAGTTTATTTTAACAAATCGATATAAAGAAATGAAGAAAATTGTTACTGAATTAAACAAATTCACGTTCATTACGACTGCAAATAAGGCAACGCTTTGTCGGTATAAAATTAGAAAATGGCGACGCCGGACAAAGAAATCAATTTTGTTAGCGCTGTTTGTTTTGCAATTTTAACGATCTACGATGTTAACGAAGCCAATCGATTAGTTCGATTTCGCTTCGGGGCAACATGGGGTCCGTTTGTTAATTTAGCTTGACTCTGGCCTAAACTAAAATTAAAAAGGAACATTTGAAATCTAAAGGAAGAGAGAAGAAGAAAAGAAGGTCATATCGCAAGAAAGGCATTGGATTTGAAGGTGAATAGAATCCAGAGGACGACCTAAGAAAAGATGGAAGGATTATGTCAAGGAGAGTATGAACAATAAAAGGAGTGACAAAGGATATGGTAGGTGACAAATCAAAATGAAGAGAACTGACGTGCCGACCCCACACAAAAAGTGGGGGATAAGGTAAAGGAAGAAGAAGATTTATTTAGTGTGCCAAATAAACAATTTTTCTTTCTTTCTTTTTCTAAGATTTGAAAACGAAAGGAGCTCCGCATCAAAGCGTCTTTTAGCGCAATGCCAAGAAAGGACTCCCATTTTTTGAGCATACATTGCGTTCTTCGAGGCACCGTTTGGAAAAGCATATCATAGTGGGCCAAACAGAACAAGAAGAGCTGTTGGTGGTTCCATGCATATTCGGTCCATAAGGCAAATAATGAGAGTTGCTGCTCTCCAAAGGCTTTTGCCGTTGTTTTTCAGATTAGCCCTTCAGGCTTGCATACACGTATACGCGGCCCATCAGGCAACATGAGAGTTTGTTGTCTCTCCAAGCCTTTCGCACACAGGCAACGCTCAAAGTCGAGGTCCGTCCCTCCTGGGGGCCCTTTGGTGATGTTGTCTATAAAAGTTAAGGGCACTCGAAGTAGCGAAAGCTCACTTGGAGCTATCGACATAGTTCTTTTAATAAACCCGATATTAACTGCTATCTATAAATAAAATAAAAGTGTTTCTAAATTGTGATTTGTGATGTTTGTATCGTACGTATAACGTATGAAATATATCCATCCGACGGATTTAAATCCATCCGCACTGGTAACTAGATCTCTGAGAATGCAAGCGAGCGCTACGTATATCGTATATAATAAATTTCTTCGTTTGTTTGTCTCTGTTTGCTTAGTTTAATTGAGCCCGCTCCTTAGCTACGTAAGCACACCCTCTTGGCTAACTGGCGTGTAATGAACCAACGAACGTATAAGATAATAGGATATCGGATTTACGTGAATCTTAAGACAAAAGGCGAAGAAAACATACTTGTATGTCTACTTTTTCTAATAAAAACTTCGTTGTTTTGATTTGATAACATTGTCCTTAAATAAAACTTAAAAAAAAATGTTTGGGAAGACACGTTAAGTCGTTAGTCCCGGCTCTCGCCTTTGATAGCAGTCTGTCAGATGCCCTTGGGCAGTTTAGAAAATCAGACTTCAGTGTTGGCCACTTACACACACGAAGAACCAAAACTTATAGGTAACATGAAACTATAGGGATAATATTTTAAAAGACGCTTACAATACATGAATATACCCATTCCCCTGAATGACTATGCAAAAATATGATAGTTCTGCAAACGAGAATATAGGGTATCTCTTAATAAAAAGAAATGCCAGTTTGAGATTCAGGCTTTGTGGAAAAGCAAAAGAGTTCTTACCGGGATCCGCTGAAATGCTGTACGGCTTTTGTTTTAGATTGTTTTGCAAATTATGTACCTACTAAATACGGGTCCCTCACGTGCTATTTCGCCGACTATAGTTTGTAAAATGGGCTCCTGACGAGTCCGAAACTATAGTCGGCAATCCCGACGAAATAGCACGTGAGTGACCCGTTTTTAGTACATAATGTCTGTATCTCACGTTAGTTTCAATGATATATTTATTTTGCAAATTGTTTCTAGTGGACTTTATAATGTGAAATCGGTGTAACTTGGTGTTATAAATGCCCATGTTTATGAACAATGTGTGGAATAACTAAAATACGTGTCATGGTGCGGCTGTAATGAGATTTACTTAGCGGGCTGGTGTTTGCTCGCCTCATTTATGATCAAGCCAGTGGATTCGTAGGAATTGTCGCCAGGGGCTCCATCGAAATCAGCGAAATGAATTACACCATCATTTCGTTGTTACACACTACAACTCGAAAAATAACTAGAAACTGGCTAAAATAAGCTTCTGAATGAAGTTTGAGGGCCAAATAGAAGAAGAGAAGAAAAGGTCCGTAATATTAGCCGTTACGAACAATTATTATTACTTTTAAATTCCGTTTTGGGTCAAGATAAAAATTAATAATCCTTACTAATATTATAAATGCGAAAGTGAGTTTGTTTGTTTGTTTGTTACGCTTTCACGCCGTAACTACTGAACCGATCATCATGAAATTTTGCATACAAGTTCTCTGGAGTACGGAGAAGGACATAGGCTACCTTTTATCCCGGGAAAAGTAGTACTATTCCTGGGATCGACATGAACGCGGGCGGAGCCGCGGGCGAAAGCTAGTAAGTTATAAGTACGAACTATTTATAAACACACAACACGAAAAATATATTTTGTGGAATATCACTAAACAACTAACGAAATTTCTACTTCATTATTGAGTGTCTGACCCAACCATTTGTCACACACAATACCCTTTGGGAAAATTCTGGGAACTCTGACTTATAACAATTACAGTTATATTTTCTTTTCTGAGTAATAAAATCCTCTCGATCCATTAGTACATAATTTTAGGGCGTAGACAAGTTACCTTATTTTTTTCTG
The DNA here is from genome assembly GCA_947532085.1 of Elegia similella. Classification (NCBI taxonomy): domain Eukaryota; kingdom Metazoa; phylum Arthropoda; class Insecta; order Lepidoptera; family Pyralidae; genus Elegia; species Elegia similella. Next base: position 3,658,442 of record OX383944.1, read on the forward strand.
TCACTGTGGAAATGCTAGGTACATACTATCACGTCTTTTTCCCTTGCGGGTAGACAGAACCCAGGTCTTTAAGACCTTGTTGTTGGGCATTAGATGGAAAACGGAATCAAAGTAGTGAAGGGTTGCTAGCCGCATTACCTACTTACATGATTCCTTAGATTTTCGCCCATTCCCTCGATCGACTTTTACGATCTGCGCAGGAAGAGAAGCAGCTGCTACATTCTACGTTTTATACACGTTATCTGGGGTGGGGTATGGAAAAGGACATAGGGTACATTTTATCCCGGGAAAAAGTACTGTTCCCGAGGGATCGATATTGACGCGGGCGCAGCCGCGGGCGAAAGCTAGTCATATATTTTCTTGCAAAGCGAAGCTTGAAGGACGTGCGTTACCTCTCCGTGCGGAGGGGTACAGCTCACAGAGACACAAGTATACCCTTTTATATACCTAACGATGTAGAAACAAAGCAATCAGAGTTATACGACTAAGACGCCAACGTTATTAGATTTCAATTTATCGGCCCATAAAAAGAAATATAGCCTCTAGAAATTGATAGGTCCCGCCGTGATTGGATATCGAAGTGTCTGTAATGGAACTATGATGGCGACGCCTTTCAAACGTGACCCTGACTCCCTGACCTTTACACCCTGACAGCCTAGGTACTTATGTTGGCTATTTTCTAATGCAAAGCATGAAATTACAGATCCGTAATACGAGTTTCAAATCCGTGAAACTTTATGTACTAAAAACTGGTCACTCACGTGTTATTTCGTCGGGATTGCCGACTATAGTTGTCTCCGTGAATATTCATCGCCAGGTTTCTGCCACCGACCTGCTGGTTCCCCCTCCACAAGGGCGGCACGAGCCGCCGCACGCAGTGCGTCGCACGTCTTGCACTCGTCTTGATAATGGGCTCCTGACGAGTCCGAAACTATAGTCGGCAATCCCAACGAAATAGCCCGAGAGTGACCCGTTTTTAGTACGTAATGTCTGCATCTCACGTTTGTTACAATCATCATCATCATTTCGTGTAGGTGACACGGTCAATCGACCATGCACACCCTGGTTTCAGAGTTATTCGGAACCGCCTCTCGGCCTCTGACGTGATTCCTTTAACGACTACCAGATGGCAGCCGGGTCCAACGGCTTAACATGCCTTCGGCAAGCACGGAATCATCTTTATTATCAGACAATCGGGTGATTCAAGCCTGCAATGTCCTAACCAAACAACTAAACAAAGAATGCCTTCCGTGGGAATCGAACCCACGACCCCCGGGTCAACAGGCCAACACCTTAACCACTGGACCATGAAGTCAGTTTACAATGATATAGTTCGTGAAACTTGTTTATAACGAGGTAGATTTTCGTGGTAGCGTTTTCGTCTATCTGACTGAATATACAGGGCTATTTGAAAAACACTAATAACGCAGGACTAGATTGCTTATTGATGTTTGTTGGATCTCTCACATACTCGATTTAGTTCTCTTGCATATTAAAAGCTCAATACTCAAAAGTAATACGTAGTACGAGTACTTTTGGAGGGCCGCCTCTCCAATATAATCATAATAATTGTTTATTTGCTGTAAAAGTGGTTACTTATGGTGTTTGTTACAATTTTATTTTCGTTAGTTCGTCCATCATTAGTTCGTCTATCTATCCGGCTGTCTGTCACAGGTTACAAACGTAATCACGTATTGTTTTTACAATTAAACTCTAAAACAACGGTTTACTCACGTATTATTAGTCGGTATTACCGACATGTTTCAGCCTATACAGAAGACCATCTTCAGGGCGAGTTTCGCACTCACTTCACACTCATGTCGGTGATACCCAGTGATACCGACAAATAATACGTGAGCAAATCGTTGTTATACAGTTTAATTATGTCTCGCGTAAGTTTTAATGATATAGTAGTTACAATTGATAAAAATCGATCATTTAATGTAAATTTTTATGTTCAGTAGTTATAAATTAAAAAATATATTCCGCTTCTATTCATATCTACTTCTAAGTTCTAACTTCATCAAAAACAATTTTGGCAAGAGCTTCGTATATATTATTTCAAGCCTTCATCACAGATAAGCTCTTCATCACTTAAGACAGTTTTTTTTATACTACTTAGTAGGCAAATTTAATTTTCTTTAAATTTAGAACCACAATTCTTTTTTATATCAAGGCCTGCCTCGGTCTTAAGTTGAATTGTCTTAAAACACTCGAAAAGGCCTCAAGTGTTTCCAAGAAGTATGAAATTTGCGAAATTGCCGCCGAATTGTTCTCAACACACAATTTAAATGGGAAATTGGGTATTTTTGTTATTTCTTTCTTTGCAGTCGATTACTTTGTACAATATTAAATATAATTAAATAGCTTTCACCCGCGGCTCCACCCGCGTTAATGACGATGGAGACAGTACTTTTACCCAGGATAAAATGTACACTATGTGTTTCTCCGTACCCTCGACAACGGGTAAGCAAAATTTCATGACGATTAGTTAAGTAGATAATGCGTGAAGACGTAACAAACAAACAAACTAACTTTTTTGTTTTTGTTAGGATTAGGATTTTAGATAACTTGATACAGTTATTCTTTACAATACAGTTGAAAACGTGGTCCGATCGCCGAGTTTTACTGATCGATCCATGGGTATTTTTTTTGCCAGTGGTTCTATCAATCGGGTCACGGGCAAATCAAATTGCCCGCGTGGTCCTATCCATAGTGCTAAGGGCAACATCATTTACTCGTAGTCAAAAGAGTTTCTTTCGGCGTTTTCTTCTGTGTAGTGTTCAGTTCCGAAACGCTAGTAGTCTGTAGCTTTTGAACATCATTAATTAATAAATTTAATATTTCTCAGTAAACAACATCATTTTAAATTTTATATTTTTATAAATAATCGTTTTTTTTTTTTAATTTACATTACCTGTAATCTAATACAAACACCACGCAACGCGATAATAAAATCAGAAACAACGAAGACTTACGGCCAAATGTTTTATAAAACCAATTAAATACTTTTTTAAGTAGGGATGGGAGGATCTTTTTAAATTATTTATTATTTAATAAAAATACATACGTATTTCTCCTGTGTTTCCAAATGTAGACGGATTAACTCTTTTGAACCTCTTGCTTGTGTACTTACCTGAAAATAAACAATGATAACGTTAATAAAATCCAAAAATGATCACGACCACTCCTTTATAAATAAGCTTAAATTTTGTATACCCATTTAGCTGTGACGATGACGGACTAGCTATTAATGATTCATTCCTACAATATGAATATCAAAATAAAGGGCTCGCTGAAGACATATAGTGATGTATACGTAAAAGCTTGTTTTTATAAAGCTTTTATTTAAAATTTATTCCATACTTCTTTCAAAGTCTTTTCATATCTGAATTTCTAGGATATTAGTTCGGAAAGGTTTCCATCGTGGAATGAGAAATGAAAATAAAACAGCGTCCGTTGGCCAAAGGGGGGTTAATGGAGGGGTTGTAATCCCTTGTGCGGCCGGAGCGGCTACCAGGCTAACATAAATAACGGGCAGTTAACGCTTGGGCTTGCGGTTGGAGAATGACGCCCGAATTTGCAACTTTGCCTATAGGTATTGTGCTGCTGTTGGTCTAACAAATAATGACCAGTCAGGGAGGAAAATCAATACGGTTATATTTCAACACTTTTATGAACAATGGTTTAAGTCTACAGGTGTCCTCCAGGAGTATCCCTAAAAATTAACAAACGCTTATTATTTTTTTTATAGTTAATAGACTCAGGTGTTACTTTGCGGAAGTCAAAGCTACATTTACTTTGAGACAATTTACTTTGCGTGCTTCCGCCACCAGTTAGTTCATGCAAACTATTGCTGGCCAGCGCCCACCCACTACTGTTAGTCCCTTCATACCCGCCACCAATAGTTGATGCATGTAACCCTGGTCGATATTGCTGCATCCGTTGAGGCTGCAGCAATGTCGGCCGTCGTGCTCGCGACACGTGTTTCGCCTCTACACGAGGCATCTTCAGGCAGTGAACCCTAGATGTTGATCCTTCGAATGACAAGCAACGAATGACAAAAATTACGCCGTATTGCCGCCTTTTATACTATCTGGTAGGGGGGAAGGGGATTGATCGTTATTTTGGTTTTGTATTGAAAATATATTTAATAATGGGGAATTATTCAAATCTATTTGTTTATTTATCAAAGTAATATTTGACCTTTTATGTTTATTTATTTCTAATTGCTCCCATATACTCATTTTTATTAATAATCACACATACAAAATATTACATACAGCGGAGAAGGGATAAGGTACTAGGTTTAAACCTGTGTGATAAACATGTTACTTAACTCTCTCGGGTACATAATAATGATTGTCGGCTATTCTTCCGATTAATTGTCTATGCAAACATTTCCAATTTCCAACAAACTACTACAATTTATCTGAACTATTAATAACCTACCTAATGATTAAAATGGGCTGTCATAAAAGAAATAGGTTATACTTTTGTTCCAGGAACAATGAGCTGATCAATGTAGGTCCAACGCAGGCAATATTGTCATAGTAGTGAGGGTATAGAAAGTGCTGCAAAATTAGTCCGTCAATTAGATATTGCGAAAAAATGTGGATACGTATTTTTTCTTTTGTCAATATAAAAATATATAGCCCGTTAAAATTGCAAGTGACGTCACAGTTTGCTACACTTTTCAAGATAAAACTTCTTTAGCGGCGTTGGGCACTTTTTGGGACGCGTCAGGACACGTGACCTGATCGAAAATTCGTAAGACAGACACGTGACCTGCGCGGCGTAGGAGAGGAAGTAGTATCCCCCTCTCTTTCTAACGCGCGGCGAAAATATAAATCATGTTTGTGTACGATAGCGCAATAAATGAATATTATATTTATCCACATAAACAATATCTTTCACAATATCGCTGATCGCGTAAACCTAACCTTATAGCGCCGAGTACTATCCCCGTGAGAAATAACACAAATTCGATTCTATCCCTAAATTCCGTTGTCTTATAATTCTTAAGTAGCCGCGGCGCACCCCGGGAGCATGTTTTATTCATAATCTTAGTAGGAACTCCCAAAACACCGATTTGGATGGAGTCCATTAAAATCCCGTCGGATTGAATTTTAATCGCGAGTGTTCGGAAGAGCTCATGGAATCAAAATAAAGATATTGCAGAATAGATCGCTAGTACGTTTCATGTCAAATAGATTTATTCCTAAGAGGCGAGGGTCTGTAGCATTCTAATTTACTGCAGTTTTTCAAATAATGTAATGCTTAAATACTTTTCTTCAGAATCGGTAGAATCTTTGTGGGATTTCTAGTATTGCATGGATGAACAAGATTAATTATTTTAAATAGCATTACAAGCCCGGTAATTTGTTTGTAATCGAATATTTTTAAAATTTAAATATGTTTCTGGTGTTGCAATATTCACAGAAAATATTAATTTTAGATTTATTTATTGATAACGAACATCTTTAAAAGCTTCTCCTAAGCCTGGCCACTCGCGCTAAATATATGAAGTACTAGCTTTCGCTCGCGGCTCTGCCCGCGTCAATATCGATCCCTCGGGAATAGTACATTTTCCCGAGATAAAAGGTAGCCTATGTCCTTTTCCGTACTCCAGAGAACTTGTATGCAAAATTTCATGATGATCGGTTCAGTAGTTACGGCGTGAAAGCGTAACAAACAAACTCACTTTCGCATTTATATTATTAGTAAGGATTATTAGTAAGGATAAGTATAAGGATTAGTAAGGATATTTGTGTGAACCAGAGCTCTGCCACTGATACAGCATTTAAGAGGCCTTCAGCCACCGCCCCACGCCCGGTGTGAGGCAGTATTCAGATCTATGCATCAAGCGCACCCAAGGCAACGGATTCAATGGCGAGACTACATCAACATAACGGAAGTTGTTCAGAACTCATTAAAGTTAGCAAACACAGCATAACAACGACTTCGACTAAGATGGCGATAATCTAGGAAGCCGATGTAATGCTTCCTGAAAAACACGAAGCTTCTTAACTCATAAAGTGTTTTCAGGGACATACTGATATTCGCATATCACATATGTCGTTTACTCACGTCAGTTACCCTTCTTTACAATTTATATTTTGTGGTGTACGAGTACGTTCGCTATTGTTCAAGGCGCACACCAAACTTCGCTCCAAAACAGCAAAGTTTCACTTAGACGTTGTAATTATGATATTTGGTACAAGTTTTTGAGTTCTCATTTATACAAAACTAGCTGTTGCCCGCGACTTCGCAGTCAATTGACCATATGACAAAAATTTTAATGACCTTTTTATTTGTTTTACAAATAGACAGTGAAAAAAGGGGGGACCCGTTTATTTTAGATTTTTTAAATATTGCGTAGTTATTTAAATAAAAATGTTTAAAAAAAAATCCCGGAAATGACGTACCCATAAGGCTGTATGTACAGTGATGCTTGAACTTCACATATCCGGTTTTCATTAAAAAAAATGTTAATTTCAATGTCAATGCCATCTCCAAAATGTGCCAAACAAAAAAATACGACTTTTTCATTTACATTCAATAATAATTATCAGATAGTCCGTGCTTACCTTCAAATTCAAGCAAGTATTATCCAAACCAATAATCCAACCAAACAAACAACAAAACAAAATAATACCAGTACCGAACAAACCGACAGGAACGAGTACCTGCCACTGTCATCTAGCTGTCAAACAAAGTGACATGCTTGCCATGTTAGTTTTTTTTGTAAGAGCTGTCGCGAACAAAGGCGTACGCTTAAGTAAGGTTAATCTATGACGTCACGAAAGGTTTTGTATAATTTATTTTTTTTCTCCCTAAATATAGATTTAAAAAATTCAAAACTATTTTTCTCGAACTATATAAGGGCAAATCTAGAAACGGTTTTTTTCTTTCAGCAACATACTTTTTTGTCACATGGTCCATTTCTGTTATTATGATTAATTAGTATAGATGAATAATTTTTCCCCGTTTTCAAAACATTTTTATTGATGCTTCGCTCCTATTGGTCGCAGCGTGATGTTTTATAGCCTAAAGCCTTCCTCAATAAATGGACTATCTAACACAAAAAGAATTTTCCAATTTGAACCAGTAGTTCCTTAGATTAGTGAGTTCAAACAAAGAAACGTACAAACTCTTCAGCTTTATAATATTAGTATAGATGACTGGTTGGAAGCGGCTTGCATCTAGTACCTTCCTGCGACCTTAGTCAGGTAGTCGGACCATCTGGTTGGTAGGCGTCCATGCGGTTGACAGTACGTGGTCGCCATTCGAGAATCCTTCTACGACATCGGCTACCGGTTCTACGCGTTATGCCACATCTAAGAGGTAATCCACTGAGCTATGTCGGTGACCTTTGTGCTTCTACGGATCTCCTCGAAAAACACCGAGCATAGCCCTCTCCACTCAATACAAAGAATTTCTCCGGGAAGATCTATGTGTATATACAGAGTGAAATTTAATTCATTAGCATATGTTTAAGGAGTGACTCAGACCACGAATCTGAACAACTTTCATTATGGGACCAACTTCGACATAGTGAAAAAATCATCTGCTTTTTCATACAAAGTGGAATATCTATTTGGCCAAAATCTATGGAACAGCTGATTTTGTTTGCAATTTTGCAATTTGTCCCATAGTGAAAGTTGATCAGATTCGTGGTCTGAGTCACTCCTTAAACGTATGCTAATGAATTAAATTTCACCCGGTATGTAAAGAAAATCCTGTAGTAACTTTCAAGGGGTGATTCAGCCCGTCGATATGAACAACTTTTTCTATGGGATCAAATCAAAGCTAGGAGTCGGCCTTCCCGGTCAATTTGAATTGAAACGTCGATAAATAATTTGAATTCCAGTATTGGTTCCACGACGGGCTAAATCACCCCTTCAAGAATCGGACAGGATTTTCTTTACATATTGTATTGACAACTTTGCCGGACGGGCGCAACCGGGGATATTCTAATAGGATAAGTAAAAAAAAACCGGCAAATGCGAGTCGGACTCGCGCACGAAGGGTTCCGTACCGTTATCTATAAAAACGGCAAAAAAGTCATGTCTGTTGTATGGTATATATAACTTAATTTTCTGTGAATATTTCAAGCATGTACCTGTTGCCGTTATCAATATCGAGCAAAAACAAGCTAAAAAAATCACGTTTGTTGTATGGGAGCCCCCTTAAATATTTATTTTATTTTTTTTGTATTTGTTTTTATAGCGGCAACAGAAGTACATCATCTGTGAAAATTTCAACTGTCTTACTATCACCGTTCATGAGATACAGCCTGGTGAGAGACGGACAGACAGACAGACGGACAGCGGAGCGAAAACCCTTAGGGTACAGAACCTAAAAATGTTCATTGTTAACGAAATAGCTGCACTAATTATTACCACATTGAACCATAATTTTCCAATTACCAATATGTATTTAATTAATGCAGCGTTTAATGCCGGGAAATTCAATATCGTGTTCAGCCAGTTAGTTATCGACTGAACTCAAGCATCCATAGGACTCCAGGTTAATTAAACAATTATTTGGTTAAGAGAATAATAATAAAAGCTTCATGTACGTACTCGTATATTATAGAGGTAGTACCTGAGCTTCGCTCGGTTATTACTACTTGTTGCATTATGGTGGTGTTTAGGTATTAATCTATATTTATGAGAAATATATATTGTTATCTCAAACATTAACTACATTTTTTAAACTTGTCTAAAAACAATAAAAATTAAAGAGTTATATATAAAATTGAACATATAAAACAAAAGTAAATCATCGAGCAAGATCGAACCCGTAACTCGTTTCTTGCTGTCCGCGTCTTAAGCCGCTGGACCAGACGGACAGTGGCCGACATGACGAAATTAGCGACCATAATTATTCTGCGTGAAAAGAAAAACGCATGAAAATTCGAAAACACGCGGTTTCCCAAACATAAGAATAATCTAGATCGATTGTTCACCCCGAAAACCCCCATAGTTTAAAGGTATAAGATATATGAATAGTAAAATAAAATTATTATAATATGGTATTAAAATTATCTTCTCTTATGGATAGGTATGTCATATATGTATAATTAGCGTGGTGTGTCAACTGTATCAATTTTTTAACATTTTTTTTAAAAAAGCTTGGTTATTTGTAAAAAAGCACGATGAACAAAGAAACAAGATAGACACTTAGAATCCAGAACGGAACGAAGGAGAACTCCTGAGTGAAGCGAGGGCCAAAATACTTTTATAACGGGCATTGGGTTACCATCCGTCCGGATTAGTCCGGACATGTCCGGACTTTTTGACTCTTGTCCGGACTTTGCCCTTTAAATTGTCCGGATTTATGGAATCGCCGCCGTTGCGACGGGCGCCGACAGGCAAAACAAGGCGAACAATCCCCACCCGCATCCCGCACCCTACGCCCCTCGCAATGCGGGCGTCTGCCTACCATGCTTACCATTGCACTGATTTAAACTAAATGGTTAATGTTTCCAAAAAGCCCGGACTTTTATTGAAATGTCCGGCTTTTTGCCAGGATTTTTCAAATTCCTACATGGTAACCCTAATCGGGCAGAGTACATTGTCCGAAGTAAAAGTTAGTCCCGAGAACACACATTCTGCTTGTCATCAGCCTCTATGAGAAATACAATATTTGTGTTTTAATTCCAACTGGCATATTTTGAGTTCATTTTGAATTAAAAAAAAAATTACGTCCCTCTAGAATAAAAACGTATTTTGGAGTTCTTGGCGGGAATTTCTACGGACTGCACGGTTTATGTTTTGGATTGTTTTGCAAATTGTTTCTAGTGGACTTTATAATGTGAAGTCGGTGTAATTTGGTGTTATAGATGCCCATGTTAATGAACAATGTGTGAAATAACTAAAATAAACTGTCATGGTGCGGCTGTAGTGAGATTTACTTAACGGGCTGGTGTTCAAACCAGTGGATTCGTGTAAATCACCGCCAGCTCCGTTGAGTCAGCGAAATAAAATTATACCATGATTTCGTTGATACACAAGAATAACTCAAAGATTAACTAGACACTGGCTAAAATAAGCTTCTGAATGAAGTTTGAGGGCTAAATAGAAGAAAAGAAAAAAATACGTACTATACGAGCAACCGTTCTTTGTGATGAGATGAAAAAATAAAAACAGAAAAAGCAAAAGGAAAGTATACATGACCGGGAAAGTTTCCGTGAATCAAAGTGAGCTTTTTCTTTTTTTATTTTGTTCAACAATTCCACTGTCTTGGAAGTAGGCTCAAAGGGAATACATTGAACTAAGTGCTTTTCATCCGGGAATAAATTCCGGGAATTAGATCTCGCGAATCAATCTGGATACGGATTATTTCGCACATTTTCTTGCTGGCGATGTTAGCTGGGTCTTTAAATATGTACCAAGACTACATAAGAGGGGAACAGAGGAGCAATTAAATATTTAAATAATGAACGTTACTTCGTGTTATTTGTATACGTTTTATAACATTTTGTAACGAATTTTACGCAACATTCTCGTGTGGTTTTGGTCCTGAAAAAGGATGACACTATGATATTGACAGCTTCCGTGGTCCAGTGGTTAAGGCGTTTGCCTGTTGACCCAGGGGTCGCCGATTCCCACCGGAAGCATACTTTGTTTAGTTGTTTCCAGTTTGGTTAGGACATGCAGGCTTGAATCACCTGATTGTCTGATAATAGATGATTCCGTGCTTCGGAAGGCACGTTAAGCCGGTGGTCCCGGCTGCCATCTGGTAGTCGTTAAAGGAACCACGTCAGAGGCCGAGAGGCGGTTCCGGAGAACTCTGACACCAGGGTGTGCATGGTCGATTGACCGTGACACCTACTCGAAATGATGATGACTATGATATCTTCCGAAGATATGCTGGACATATACTGAACTACGTTTCTTTTAGCATATTATTTTTACACGTGGTCGTTGCGAAACGCTAGTATGATTATCTAATAAAATAAAAATAAAACGTGACGTTAAAAAAGATGCGTTATCCAAATTTGAATAAAATTTCATTTCGTTCTTCTTCTACCTTATCCTTATCTCACTATTTATGTGGGGTCGGCACAACATGTAAGCTTTTTCCATTTCTGTCTATCTCCAGTCAACTCGTCCGTCACTCCCTTTCTACACATATCCTCCTTTACACACTCCATCCAACGTTTTCTTGGTCTCCCTCTGTTTCGATGACCTTTAACATGCATATTCAGAACCTGCCTGGTCATATGACTTTTCTCTCTTCTCTTAATATGTCCATACCAGCCTAACCTGTTAGATCTCGAAAACTACGCAACGGACTTTGATGCGCTTTTATTTAATAGATGGAGTAATTCAAGAGAAAGGTATGTATAATTTATCATACCCGTGCGAAGCCGAGGGGGTCGCTAGTGTAGTATATATACTTAAAATGTATTTTGCACAGGAAGCAACGACAGGTAGAAGTCAGAAATCAGAAAAGTATTACACGCTCAAGGGTTTTTCATTTCCTGAAGAAATGGTGGCTATTACTGGCTGTCTAATCACATACGCAGCCACTCCTTCGAGCCAGCTGACAGCTGTCATTATCTATATCAGAATCCAAATCAGGGGAGGAAAAGCCCTTACTTTTGTGACGAAAACAACATGCCAATATTATGACACATTTGTGTATACGAGCAGGTATTAAGAGCCCGCCATATGCCAGGCGGCGTGGCGATACAAACGCGGATGGTCTAAACGCGTTGGCTACTTTGGATATTTTCGTTTTTTAGGAATATTCAAGGGTTATTCGAAAAAGAAAAACATGATGGCTGCCTTATCTGTAATGCAATAATAATCAAAAGTTTCAAGGTTAATTTATTAGTTTTTATTTGGTAAATAATACTATATACCGAGTAAATTAGACGTGATTTGGAGGCAACTTTGCAATTTGTTTTCTATCGAGAAAATTTAACGCAATCGTGTTTTTGAGTCATATAGTTACCAGAGTTAGTCCTGAACTTTGCTGCATTTTTATTTCAACTTGAGTATTTAATTATTATTGATATAACAGTCAATCATGCAAATCAGTGTGAGGTAGTACGGGCCCTTAATAAAAGGAAGCAGAAATATTATTATCAGTTAGAAGTATAATATCATCATCATCATCATCAGGTCCTTTTTAGTCTCCACTACAGGAGCACGAACCTCTCTGTACTACTAGGGCCATACTTGGCCAGAGCAGCCAGAGGATAATATAGTTTACAAATATTGACGTGTTACTTGTCATAAAACTTGTGGCCAGAGTTGTCATCTTCACCTGCCTGTCCGGTGGTTGCAGGTATGGCATCGAGTACGCGCGACCGGCTTCCCGAGCTGCTACTTGCTTTTACCCAATTAATCCGAGTGAGTAGTATGCCAATGTCTTTATTCCCTTCCCAAATCCAACAAATTCCTATTCTTCCCTAGCTTAAAAATGCTTGCGATGGGCAGCAGCGTTGTAAGCTCAAGAAGCCAAAAAAACTGCGCTCGCCAACCCGCCTGCCAACCGTGGTGAATATAGTAATATCCTCCCATGGAATGAGGAATCCTTGGGAGGCCCATGTCCAGCAGTTAACTTTTTTGTGGCTGTAAAGATGATGAAAACCGGACTCAAAAGAGTTTTATGCGTTAACTAAACTAACTTGGTTCATGTAACATTGCTCTGTAATAAGAAGATTGTCATCTGAAGTGTTTCAGGTATTGAATTCTCCTAAATTTCCCGTAACGTAACTAAAAGCCTTTTTCAAAAGTGACTCGAGTCGTGAACCTTCTCAATTACTTTAATTATTAACCCCATAAAAAAGACAGATGGACAAGCCAATTATTAGGCAATAGAAATAAAAGGGAAGGCGTAAAAATTTAAGATTTAATGTGTTTTAGTCCGCCGTTGTCCATCATGGTTCTTCTGAGTATTAACAAAATAATGGAATACAGAAAACATATACTACTTTTATAACTATATATGAGAAAAAACGCATAAAATTACGTACATGTATTTTTTTTAAAAGTCATAGTCCCAATAAGTCCCGAAATGTCCGCTAGAGGTATGCAGAAAAGGTCACGAAGTACCAGGCTGTCAGCGACGTAAAAAGGTTAACTTGATTACTGCGCTGAGACGCCGCGGTTTTACGCACGTTTGCTGGAGAGCTCTTCGCATATTTTTAATGTCCACAATGTTTGAGATCATACATAGACTTCTACATCATAGAAGAAATGGATATAAAATACAGCTCTACGTAAATCATAACAGTAGGTAAAACTAGTATGTATATTTTAAGTAAACTTTATTAGTAATAATATAAAACGAGGACTAACTTTAGTACCTGGTTTAAACCATTATCCGTCCAATTTTAATTGACAGTGACAGTTGGTCAAACGTCAAATTGATAAGTGTCGACTTATTTTGGTCGGATAATGGTACTAAAGTTCGTCCTCGTTTTATAATAAGACGGAATTAGTCTTACTATAAAACGAGCACTAACTTTAGCTTATAGAACTACTTTATTTACAAGTATAAATAAACTTTCTTCTTAACCTGTCTATGCGCTTTGTAGGTCTACATGTCTGACATAAACATCGTACATTATGGTCGTTTTAAATTTCCATTCGCGTTGTTCAGTGAAGAACCTTCGTTCTTCAGTCAATTAGGGATGCTTTGTTACTGACATGAAAAGAAATCGTATATTCGGGCTGGAAAATACTAAGTATTTGAATAAGGTTTTTGAGGTAACAAAGATTTTAACAAATTGAAAATTTCGAATCATATGGATAGTCTTTACATTACTGCAAGACAATGACAAGCCATGAAAATTAACGTAAAGTTGAGAAATATACATAGGCTTAGCTTTTATTTTATTTATTTATTATTATTATTTATTATTATAGACAGTTTTTTTTTTAAATAGAATCAATAGTTAATTTTATTATGTACCAAAATAAGTCACACACTATTAATTCATACACATCTAAGTGTGAAGATATAAAGGTAAGATAAGTCATGAAAACGTACAATAAGAAAATTCTAGTTCAAAATTGATCAGTAGTTACAAATAATTGAATACAACATTATCTCAATAGGCTGAGGAAATTCCCGATGTAATTTGTTCGTTCATTAATAACTGACAAAGCTCCTTGGTGCTCCTTAGCCCCTGGTACCCGAGTCCTTTAAGGGCGACTTGGCGAAATTCAACTTCATTACTTCACAGGTTAGTTAATAGTGGAGAGAGGACAAAAACCATTGACTGGTATTTAGTAACTTGATAATTTAGAAATTATAGCGTAAGGTTTATCTACTAGGACGAAAATTTACAAAATTTAAAGAGTTCAAAGCTTAGAGCCTTTCAAAAAGATTTCTAGATCTTTTATGTCAAAATAAGCAGAAGCGAAGTCTTGTGATTTAAGAGAACATACCCATCCATACCACGTGACCTGCGCAGGGGGAGGTGGCTCTTCAATATACCACAATTTGTTGCAGGGGAGCCTTAATATCTTTGTCACGTAGTCAATGTTCTCTAAGGAATTTTGCCTTTTTTCGATCTATATTCGAATTATAGTGCGTAGCATTCACCGCTTTTTAATCATTAGACATTAATAAAGACATCTGACGATCACCCACTCTTAATTCGACAAAATATATACCAAATATTTTTTTTTATAATGGTTTTAATGCAAAAACATTAAAAATCCTTTTTATGAATTAATGTGCAAAAAGGAGTTTCAAATATTTTAAACATGGGTCTCGTAGTATAGCTTAGTTCCCTAAGCACTCGTAGCAATGTACCTTGTACAAAAGTAAAATACTAGTATACATTTTCAAAATGAATGAATCTAGAAAAAATTAATTAAGCAGCCTTAAAAGCGCAGAACCGCTTTCGTTTTTCGACTGCAAAAGTAGTACCTTAAACACTAAGATCTTAGGCTCGAAAACTTACCGAAAAAGCTTTGAGGAACACCAGGCACTGGATGATACCCTCCATAGTATCACCTGTGAGGCAGAACGTGCCAGTCAAATGTCGCCCCTTCTTGTCTCCCAGGGCGGGCGCTGCGGCCAAACTAGCATGGACTAGCGCGCCCCGGGGTCTCGCATCTCTCGTTGCGCCCAAAACGCCAGGCAGGGGCGCCCCTTCCATCAACCTAGCCAACGGGTCCATGCCCGTATGCACTAACACCACTTCATTTCAGTATCACTTTTTTAGCACTGGTAAAATGGGTACTAGGCACGCATGAGTTAGAAGCAAGCTTGGTTAACCCATAAGCTATACCATTAATTAGTAAATAGCACTATTTAGCACTGGTAACACTATTTGAACAATATCATCATGTAAGAGACTTTAAATTTGGCACTGAAATATACTAGGCGAGCATGAGTTTACTGGCACAAAGATATTTACGGGGCGTCGATGCGCGAGGACACGGAAAGAATTGACGGCGTGATACGATTGCCGCTTTGGCAAAGGCTCTTACACTCCTCGCACTGACACTTCTGATGCTCCGGATTCCAACACTCACTGTTAAGGAAAATCGTGACGAAAGTATATATCAAGACAGCCATTCCCACTATGATGTATATTTCCATGCTGATTTTATACACTATTCGGCACACTGAATCTGAAAAAACGTTTGGTATTACATATCGTGGATACGTGTTGTATGTAAACGAGGGATCAGTGGTATTCGGTATTCGGTTCATAAAATTCAAATGAAACAATGGCACCGCGTTTGAGAGGTATCGCGAATATAATGTGTTATTTGGATATGTAATCAACATAGAGGGGTATGAAAGGAATTGACAAGTTCTTTTCACGTGTCGCGAGCGAAATAAAAAGATTATCAAAATGTTTTCCCGATTATAATAGAAAAGTACCCACCCAAGGAAATATCCAAACATCCAAACAAATTATATAATTTTGTAATGTTTTTTTTTAACTCATTATTTTAATACCGTATTTGAAGGTCTTATTTTATGAAGGTCAGAATACGCCATTTCAATTTTAAAAATATATTACCCAGCGGCGACATTAACGCAAATAAATCGGATAAAAACAGTTATTTCTTTGATACACTGCGATGAAAAAACTCGGTCTCGGTCTTTATCCCGGGAAAAAGTACTGTTCCCGAGGGTTCGACATTGACGCGGGCGGAGCCGCGGGCGAAAGCTAGTTAGTACATAAAGAAAAGAAAGATTCGATATTTCACATGATATAACGTCATCTCCATAAAAGTTCGACCTCAGCGTCAATAAAATCGAATATCCCCGTTTATTTATCATTTTAACAGCGCTTGTTTAGCAAACGCGTCGTTTATGCGACGTGCCTGATTTACATACGCCATTTTAATGAAAACATTGTGTTAGTATCGGCTTTTTGGAACAAGTTGATATGTTTATCCAAAATGGCGGCTACTCGTATGTAAGATTGGATGACGAAACTTACGGTTTTATTATTTTTATCTCTCCGTAAGCGTCATTCGCTCCAAGACTAGAATAATGGATGGATGTGAAGAAGAAAGCAGCCAACCTGATATTGGGTGGGTCATGTTTGCAGAATGCACTCAGACAGGTGGGCAAAGTTAACTACGTAATAGGTCCCTGTAAACGAAAAGCTGGCAATGAAAGCGAGACCGTCCAAAAAAATTGACGATATAACAAGGAATAATAAAAACTAAATAACATTCCAATAAAAATGGGACCACAACAGGTCTACAATGAAAGAGGTAATAAATCATTGTCAAAGAATGGTTTTTAAGTGAAAGTTGTTTTATTACTTCAATAAGTACCTATATAGATACCTATAATCTTCGATTTGTTTTAAAAAGAGATTGGATACGCGGTAGTGCCACGGGACACCAAATTTCCTATGACACTAACTCGTCTCTGAGTAGTGTCACAGGAGATGCTATTTTACCCATGGCACAACCGGTATTGTCATGGGAAAGAAAGTGCACATATCCACATATGGCACAACCAGTTGTGCCAACTCGAACGAAGGAAGAAATAGTATAATGAAGGAAACAGGCGACGCTAGATTGGCAGCTAATATACACCTGTGCACTATCATCTCGCGGCTCTACCAATAAACTCGGCTGATTGAGTGATTGTATGCCATGTTCCTAATCAATCACTAGATTAACATGGCATATGCTAAGAGAATATTGGATAACGGGAAAGATATACAAAATACCACGTCGTCTTATCCGAGAGCGAAATTATTAAAAAAGAAAAATCAAAACATTCAGGAAAAAGGCCTTATTGTGGGGAATTTTTTACGTCGAATCACATTTAAAATGATGTTATTTACTGAGAAATGATAAGAAAGTCATATAAATACAGGGTCACCTAATCCAAGAGCAAATTGTATGGACATTTATTCAAAAGAAACCGTGATGAAATCAATGATTATCGTGGTCGATTCCCTAACAAACCGGTATTGCCTACAGGCAATCGTAGAAAACTAAAAACTAGTAGTAGTTATCCGATGGCTGTTCGTATTTTAAATAAACTACCAATTGATATAAAGAATCTACCGTTACCGCAATACTAAAAAAAAAACCTTATTGATAAATGTTAGATTCTTAGTCAGAATTATTTGACTGACAAATTTTAGATATATCTATTTGTTTTGTGTTTGACTTGCTTGGCCAACATTTTGTCACACTTCTACTCTACATAAATTTTAACATTATTATTATAATTGATTGATGTGCAAACTTTATTTTATTTATTTATTTAAAAATGTATGTACACAACACGTCACATGAAAATACATTTGCATTATAAATGAGTACAAAGGCACTACTTATTTCTTAATAAATCTCTTCCAGTAAATCTCTTTCTTTTTAATGAATTAATTTTACAAAATTGCTATCGAGTAACAACTGCATGCCTATGAACGCTTAATGTGTGAAACTTAAATATCTCATGTATTGTACCACATTGATAACAAATAAATAATGATTGATTGATTAATTGATTGAATGATAACAAAAAATCATAAAATACCGCGTCGTCAAATCTGAAGGAAAATGTTATTAAAAAGGAAATAAAGGACACAGGCGAAGCCAATAGTGACAGCTAGTCAAACTTTCATAATATCCTCACGCAGCTCCACCAACAAACTCATGGCTGATCGGGTAATTGTACGCCAGGTCTCCACTCAATCACTAGAGTAACATGGCTTTTTGGGTGATTGTACGCCACGTCTCCACTCAATCACTAGAGTAACATGGCATATGCTACGAGTATATTGGATGACAAAAAATCATAAAAATACCACGTCGTCAAATACAAAGGAAAATGTTTTTAAAAGGAAATAAGGACACAGGCGAATCCAATAGTGGCAGCTAGTCAAACTTTCATAATATCCTCACGCAGCTCCACCAACAAACTCATGGCTGATTGGGTGATTGTATGCCACGTTTCCACTCAATCACTGCCCATTCAATGCACATTTATATCCCGGTTCGTATTTCAGCAAAAAGTTCAGGCGGATAGCGGAGCAAGATTATTATTTCGATAGTTGAAAATCACATAGAACTCTATTGATAATGAATGAATGTATACGTTGTGATACTGACTGTAAGACTGAAAAAAAAAATGTTTTTGGTACAAATACATAAAAACAATTAAGTCATTTGATCTTCCCATAAAAATGGCGAATCAGCTAACGAAATTTATATTGGAGAAAGTTAAAAAATACATGCTCGCCCGCACCGTGGGCGTCCCGAACTGCTACTTGCTTTTCCCCCATTCATCCGAGTGAGTCGTATTATACCTTCATTCCCTTTCCAAATCCATCAAATTCCTATCCTACCACAGCTTAAAAATGCATCCGATCGACAGCCGCGTCGGAAACACAACAAACCAAAGAAACTGCGCTTGCCAACCCGGATATTGCCATACTGCATGCTTGGCAGCAAACGTGCAGTATGGCATATCCTCTCATGGAACGAAGAATCCTTAACCATTGTCCAGCAGTGTACTTCTTACGGCTGAGATGACGAAGAAGATAATAAAACCGTATCATCATCATCAGGTCTTTTTGTCTCCACTGCAGGAGCATGACCCTCTCTGTACTACCGGAGCCATACTTGGCCAGAGCAGACAGAGGATTTGGCCTACACTCTCCTCGCTGGCCAGACGGGTTGGAGAGGTCTCATTGATGTTTATGAGCGTTGTTTAGCTTGTATTTCCTAAGTCGCCTCTTACGACCTCCATGGGAAGACTAGGAGTAGTCCTATTCTAACGGAAACCACACGGCTAAATAAAACCGTATCAAGTGATTTAATTTCGACGGGATCGAGAAGTTTTCATTATTTTTTGTTGGAACAAAGTTTAGGAACTGTACAATGATATTCCAACATTATTAAGCTTTTGTAAGCAACATTTCGGATTCACACGATTCAAAACGTTGCCTATAAAAGCAGAATAATGAAAATAAACGTTGAAACTCAAATATTAGTTTGAAAGCGTTTAACCGCTCACATTTGTCTGTTTCCGAGAAACCTCCCGAATTCTATTCTGTTTGATGAGAACACATTTCCTGATGTGTTTACTTTAGAATTTGATCACGTTTTTAGGGTTCCATACCTCAAAAGGAAAAAACGGAACCCATATAGGATCACTTTGTTGTCCGTCTGTATGTCTCTCTGTCAAGTGTCAAGCCTATTTCTCAGGAACGCGTAGGGGTATCAAGCTAAAATTCAAATCAAATACTAAGATCTACTGTCCCTTGGAGCTGTGAAAAAATCTTCTAAGCCTAAGCCAACGCAATCAAAAGATACAGCCGTGTATGCCGCTAATTTTCGACATTCGCAAAGGAATTAAAACCTACAGATTACTTCCCGTGAACTCAAATTCTTAAAATTTGGTACGTTGCAACGTTTTGTAGCATAGATAAAGGAAAAATTACGAAAAGCATATTTTTTTTGTTAATATAGCTTTCGCCCGCGGCTCCGCCTGCTTTAATGTCGATTCCTCGAGAATAGTGATTTTTCCCGGGATAAAAGCCTGTCCTTCTTTCTCCATACCCCAGATATTATAGTATTAGTTAAGATTAGGATGGTACGGAACCCTTAGTGCGCGAATCTGACTCGCAGTTGGCCGGTTTTTGTTTTATGACAATGTCTTTGACGACCTCTGTGGCCTAGTGGTCATCATCAGTCCCTATATATTTATTTATATGCATAGGCTATTAATAACACGGACAAAATCACGAGAAAAAGCTAGAGAAACCTCAAAACGATTGTCAGTATGCTAGTGGAAAACGGTTTGGTGTTCTTCCCGCCAAAACTCTTTTATACCTTGGATGTGTATATTGGATGTGTATCTATATATGTATTTGTTATAAAATATAGTATCGTTGAGTTAGTATCCCATAACACAAGTCCCGAACTTACTTTGGGGCTAGTTCAATCTGTGTGATTTGTCCGTATATATTTATTTATTTATTATTTATACCTTTCCTCATTTTCGTCCGGAAAGAAAACAACAATCACAGCATAACGAGCGCCGGCGTCGAACCCCCGACCGTTTCCCACCGAAATCGCCTGCGATACCCGGCAATTCCCGATTTAGTTAAGATTACGGGACAATGGGGACTATTCCCGGTATTGATTTTGTTTTATTAACATCGGAGAGTGGACTGTTTAGAGGCAAAGAATATTCCAAGATACATTATTGACCGAGCGAGCGAAGCGTCTCAGTTTCGACAGGCCGAAAATTCTTTTGTCCATCTGTCTGTCTGTCTGTCTGTCTGTCTGTTCTCGCCTACAGGTCGCATTTCTCAACCGATTCTCATGAAATTTTGTGAGCAGGTTCGGTAATTATATAGAATTTTTTAGTCGAGCCAATTTTTCGAAACATAAAAAAACTCATAGCACAGCTATTTGAAAAAGAATTCAAAATTGTCATTAGACTTTTTGTTATTCTTATTACGACGCAACTTTTTTGTCTGAACAACTTTTTTATATGATTACCTTGAACGTGTTTATAGTCGGCAATTTGCCCAAAAGTTGTCTGAAATCGTTTTTTTGTATATTTTTTTGTATTAGTGCATTCAGTATGATATCGTAAATACAAATCTATGGTATGACAAGGTATGAAAATGGTGAGTAGTAACTGTGACGTCGTAACTGAAGGAAATCATCCTTTAGTCAATTAGAATAACAGCAACAGATATATTTTAGAGCACTGAAGGCAAATGTGGATGTTGGTTGTAAGGGCGGCTCGCGAGGTCTATTGTTCTCACAGAACCACTAGTTCTAGAAATATACCATAATGGTTTGGGCTCTTCCACGCTGGTCTGGGAGAAAAGAAAAAACGTAGAATGTGCCAGCTGCTTCTCTTCCCGCGCAGATCGTAAAAGCCGATCGAGGGAATGGGTAAAATCTGAGGAATCGTGTTAATAGGCGATGCGGCTAGCGACCCATCACTATTTTGATTCCGTTATTGTAGAAATATAGGCTGTTAGGTAAATCACCGTTATACCACAAACCATAGAACAACAAAGACATTAGAAATGGCAAGGGGGCGGGTCACGCGCGCCGACAATACGCTCGATTAGCTCACTTGAATCACCTAAGTAGTTTGTCCCGCGATCGTCAAAGAAACAAAAGTTAGATTTACGTGAAAAAAATATCGAAAAATGCCGACGTGTGCTATTCTAACGTGTAGAGTGAGAAGTCTTAGTGAAACTTTGACAAAAAGGAGGAGTTTCTACTCAATTCTGTTGCGTTAATAGAGTTGTATGCTGGAAATGAGGCGAGACGCTAGTTTTTATAGAAGTCACGCTTGATACTTCATTAGAAGTATCAAGCGTGCCACAAAACCACCACAAAACAACAAACACACTAGTGTTTGTTGTTTTGTGCCTCAAATCAGCTATTCAAAATGAACAACTTTTCCTATGACACCGATGTTGGGAATGTAAAACAAAAATATTCGACTTTTTCATATAAAATGCCGGTTGAACGTTTTTGTCTAAAAAAATATAATAGCCTATAGGTAAAATTGATAATTTTGACGGCCCTAGTTACCCCTTCAAGGCAATGATTATTTTACACATTGGATGAAGCCATAGAAATATTTAAAATCCTCTAACCCTACTAACTACCCATTTTTAAAAAATAAATTTTTCTAAGGATAGTTAGGTTTTTGTTACGTTAGGATCCTTTGGGAAAATATCAGGTAATGAAAATCTTCAAACAAATGAGATACGCCGTCATCATCATCATTTCGAGTAGGTGTCACGGTCAATTGGCCATGCACACCCTAGTGTCAGAGTTCTTCGGAACCGCCTCTCGGCCTCTGACGTGGTTCCTTTAACGACTACCAGATGGCAGCCGGGACCACCGACTTAACGTGCCTTCCGAAGCACGGAATCATCTTTATTATCAGACAACCAGGTGATTCAAGCCTGCAATGTCCTAACCAAACTGGAAACAACTAAACAAAGTATGCTTCCGGTGGGAATCGAACCCACGACCCCCGGGTCAACAGGCAAACGCCTTAACCACTGGACCACGGAGGCTGTCAGATAGAGAAGATACGCCGTGAAACACTTCTTAGTACCCGGGTAAAAAAGGGGATAAAAATCTTACACTAATGGCACTTTCTAAATTCCTAATAATACCTTGATAACAAAAATACCAATTACTAATACAAAAGAGCATTTCAACGATTAATAAATATGTATTTGAAATAATATAGAGTTATCGACTCGCGTGGGCGTCAGTCTAATGCTAGAGGTCGTTACTCCTTAATCTGAGAGTTCCAAAGCTAGCTCCTAAATAAACATCGAACGAAACCCCTAGTCATTTTCCGAATTGCTGCATATATATAGATAGTAATGTTGTCTTTACTCTTTATCCCTTACTTGGTAGATAGAGTCACAAAATTAAGCGGGTGCCGCGCGAACGAAAAACGTCGCTACTGCGCAAGCCATTAGGCTGCGCAGAACCATTAGGCGATTAGGAAAAAAGATGAAGTCTTAATATTTTCATATTTATATTTTTATAAAAAAATTAAGAAAGGGGCGACCTCCGTGATGTAAATCATAATATTGTCATTTGAAAATTATCGTAAAAATTACGAAGTTTTCGAAGAAAAATGTGTTTAGATATCATAACATATATATATATATATATATCATTTTTAAATTTGTTCAAGGATCGACCTAAATTATACAAATACTGTTGATGTATTTAATTAATTCAGCGCATAGTAATTTGAAAACACGTAAATTTTCACAATTTCGTCCAGTACCGTCATAATAATACATAGGGCGCACTGTAAGTTTCCGGAACTGGCCACTTACATAAACAATATTTAAAAATTTATTGCAACATTTGAAAATAGAACTCTTTGGCTGTAGAATGCAGTATGTTTCATTTGACTGTCTTTTGTTATTACCTTGTGGCGCCATTTAAAAAATTGTGTGTCTGCATCAACATGGATTTAACTCGGGAAAATTTTCGTAGTCTGATTTTCTACGATTTTAAGTGTAATTTGACAGCTCAACAGAGCATCGCTCGGCTTGAAACAGCTTTTGGCAATGAAGCACCATGCAAGACAACTGTTTATAGCTGGTTTGCAGAATTCAAGCGTGGTCGTATCAATCTCAGTGACGAATCTCGCGATGGTCGGCCGTCCACCGCTGTGACCAACAAAAACATCGATGCTGTGCGCCGTATGATTGAAACAGACAGGCATGTGACCTACCATGAAATTCGCGCATCCTCAGAAATAGGCATGAGTCAAATACAATTAATCCTACACAAACATTTGGGTGTGAGAAAGCTGTGCTCGCGGTGGATCCCACACAACTTGACCGAGGCTCAAAAAACGGACCGCGTCACTTGGTGCAGTGCCATGCTTACCAGATTCAACGAAGGTGCGTCAAATTTGGTGTGGGACATAGTAACAGGTGACGAAACATGGATTTATTGCTACGATCCCAAAACAAAGCAGCAATCGAGCGTATGGGTCTTTCAAGATGAGCCGAAACCAACCAAAGTGGCGCGCATGAAAAGTGCATCTAAGCGGATGATTGCTTCTTTTTTTAATAAAACTGGACACTTGGCTACTGTTGCTTTAGAGAATCGTCGTACAGTGAATAGTGACTGGTACACGACCATTTGTTTGCCGGAAGTTATTGACGAACTCCGTAAAAATAACCGTAAACGCCGTATCATCCTGCACCACGACAATGCTAGTTCTCACACGGCCAGACAGACAAACGACTTTTTGAAGGCGAAAAATGTAGAACTCATGAGTCATCCTGCATACAATCCCGACCTGGCACCTTGTGATTTTTTTCTGTTCCCAAAAATTAAGAACCAATTACGCGGTCAACGATTTTCATCACCAGAAGAGGCTGTCGAGGAGTATGAAAAACACGTTTCAGAGGTCACCACAGAGGAGTGGCACAAAAGTTTTCAAAACTGGTTTCATCGAATGAAAAAGTGCATAGACGCCAAGGGAGATTATTTTGAAAAACAATAAATTAATTTTGTACCTTTAATAGTATTTTTCATATTCATTCCGGAAACTTATAGTGCGCCCCACGTAGTACTAACATACACAACGGTCACTCGCAGCGTCCCCCGCAATATGGTGTCCCCCGCACTTCTCCGTTCTTGGGTGTTCTTAATGCATTTGAAAATAGAATTGGTTATCATAATTGCACATTACGCGACGCTTCTAATACGCACGTTATTACTTAAATTCATTCTGCGGTGAGGACCCTGATTGTTGAAGCATACAATGACGTATGCACAAATGTAAAGTGTAGTATTAGGCATAAATAGCTAACATCAATTCAATTCAGGCTACCAATAGGTACATTTGCCTGTAAATTTAAATTTAATTTAATTCGTTTTTGTTGCTTGTAGGTTGTAGGCGCTAGTAAAACACAAGTCGATGTTTCTATAATTATGTTTCTTAGTTGTATTTCTTAATTCTAAATATTTTGTTATTGCCCTGTATTTACATATATATATATATATAATATATATATATATATATATATATATATATATATATATATATATATATATATATATACTTAGCTATGCATATATAGTCTTTTGAACTAGCAGGCTCTGTTATTAATATGCGAAAACAAAATAAGTGTGTTTTTAGTTATTTTAACAGTTTTATTCATATATGTAAATGTATACTGTACTGTATTCCAAATAAAATAAAATAAAAATAAAAAATCATAAACAACGTTTGCTCTACGATATCTGACGCAACTCAATAAATTAAATAAAAATTATTTTAAAGTTTTAAATGTCCTGTCGTGACATTTGTAAGTCTATGTAAACGAAAGGACGACGCAACGCGCGTAAACTTTCTTTGCGATTCGCGTACAATTGTTAACATTCAAACGGAAAATTAAAATATAATATTTATTTTTGTATGAAAGTAAAATCTAACAAAAAGCTGTAGAACAAACATTGTCTATGATGTCAGCAATCTTGTCCTGCGAGAATTTTTGAGTGTTTTACTAATAACACTAAATCTTACACCCGTAAGACTTTATTTTAGCAAATCTTTTCCATTAAATTCTAGGAAATACTAATCATCATCATTTCGTGTGGCACGGTCAATCGACCATACATACACACCTTGGTGTCAGACTTCTTACGCCGGTGCTGGCCACTTATATACAAATCTGTAACGTTAAAAATATCTCTTATTGTTGTATTAAACTACTGATTTTTTGACTAGTTCCGTAGCGCAGCGGTCAACACGCCAGCCTGCAACACGGAGTGACCGGGTTCGATCCCCGGCCAGGTCAAGATGGAAAATGATCTTTTTCAGATTGGCCTGGGTCTTGGATGTGTATCTATATATGTATTTGTTATAAAATATAGTATCGTTGAGTTAGTATCCCATAACACAAGTCTCGAACTTACTTTGGGGCTAGCTCAAAAGTCCGTATATGTTTATGTTTATTTATTTATATTTACTGATGTTTTCGTCTAAAAAAGTAAATTAAGTTACACACAAAACACGGACCAAAATAAACAAACAATTCCATCTCGTCAACGGAGATTACTTTCTGTTTGGTATTTATACTAATACCCAACGTTTTCCAATAAGGACCGCTTTAAAATCGCAGAGAAATTTTCAATCAGAGAAAACCACCCCTCTCTATTGTACTTTATTACTGATGTAGTAGAGTCGAAATTTGTTTAACAATAGCCGTTGAATAGGGAATTTTATGAGGACAATATGAATGTTGACTAAGCTGGATTCTGCTGTGTAGATTAGTGTTCTAATGCGGTGGGACGTGGGGGGGAGTATTAATGTATACTTTACATCAATGTAATAAATTAACATTCATTTTGCGCGAGGCACCTAATCCGTCATCGGTGTGAGTGTATTCCACTAATACGAACACATTATTAAGACCTTTTGCGTAACGTATAAGAATACATTTCTAGACGGGCGAATGAACTTAGTATTCGAGGTTAGGTAAGGACATTGAAAGAAAATATTATTAAAACTTTTTGGTGTTAGATGTTTAGATTTTAATTATTTTATATTTAAGAGTTTTTATTTTAGTTTTGAGAATGAATATCAGGTTTATTTATAAGCAGTTTAATTTAAGTTAGTTTATATTATGCGCAGATATTAAAATGTTTTAAGATTATTTATTTGGAAATTAATAAAAAAAAACTTTTTCGTAAGAGAATAATATACTTTCAGTCCAGTATTTTAATTGAATTGTCTACTTAAAAACAAACCCTAATCATCATCATCATCATCATATCAGCCGCAAGAAGTCCACTGCTGGACATAGGCCTCTCCCAAGGATTTCCAATACGACCGGTTGGAAGCGGCCTGCATCCAGCGTCTGACATAATACAAACCCTAATAATAGGAAGAAATTATTTTAATCCTGAATATCGAACCCGATGAGAGGGACGCAGCAATACGTGCGATACGATTGGAAATACCTCGTATCATGTCTAACGTATAGCGGCGTCCCTCTCATCTGATCCGATATTCAGGATGGTTTAATAGACGCTTCGGGAATGTAGTACAGTCTAGAGAAATACAATCTGCCACTTCGATCAAATATAATGGTAGATACACGATTCGCGCTCGAAAAGTGGCACCGGCAAAACAGCGCTCTATCGAGTTTCGGAGCTGTTTTGTCCACAGTTTCAATGAACCGCGCTAGCACTCACACGTCTCGCGATGACGAAGGTCAGTGAAAAGATGCAAAAACTACGCATCAAAAGTGAAAAAGAAAGATGGAGTGTCATACTTTCAGTGTGTACCGTTTTTAGGGTTCCGTACCCAAAGGGTAAAAACGGGACGCTAATAATTTCGTTCCGCTGTCCGTCAGTCTGTATGTCTGTCCGTCTGTCACCAGGCTGTATCTCATGAACCTTGGTAGTAAGACAGTTGAAATTTTCACAGGTGATGTATTTCTGTTGCCGCTATAACAACAAATACAAAAAAAATTTAATAAGGTAAATATTTAAGGGGGCTCCCATACAGCGAACGTGATTTTTTTTGTTTGTTTTGCTCGATATTGATAACGGCAACAAGTAGACGCTTGAAATATTCACAGAATATTTAGTTACTAGCAGCCCGCTCCGGCTTCGCTCGGGTAGATCTATATCTAACTAATAATCTAAAGATTTAACGAAAAAATAAAAATAATAATTTTAATACACGCTTGGCAAACTTTCCGTGCTTAGCGCATTCGATCAAGTTTGCTTTTGATAAACAAACAAAGTTATAACAACAACCTACAAATAGATACACATACAGACACATAAAACATGTAAAATTTATAACACCCTATAATAACGGTTAATGTAATTGGTAATAATTATGAATGTATACGGTTAATTTCAATTATATATGTATTTAGGTACCTACTTAAGTAATAGGAGAAGCTAAATTTCTCATAATCACTTCTCTCGTTGATGTGTCTACCCTCTGCCTACCCTGTGAGGGATATAGGAGTGATGGATGGATATACTCATTTACACAGAAACCATTAGCCAAATTTTTCGCGTCTATTATCTGTTGCCAAAAAACTCATAAGCACGAAAAGACTTAAAAATCTGGAATTCGCAGATGAAATTGTCCGTTTTGCTTCCACATCAGCAGAACTTCAGGAAATGCTGTGTGAACAAACTGAACTACCGAAGATCTGAGCAACTCTTGGGATTGGACTCAAGGCCCAAGTTAAGACCAACAGCAAGAAAAGTAAGAAATGAACTATGTCGATGAGTATATATATTTGGGTCAGCTAGTTTCCTTCAGTAATAAGCAAGAAAAATAAATAAATCGCCTTATAGAGGTAGATAAGGCCTGGAGGAGCTACTGGTCCATGAAAGAGCTTATAAAGGGAAACTTTCCATTGTCACCAGATCGTAAACTCATCACCATGTGTATATTGCCCATCCTAACTTACGGCAAAATTGGTCATCGACTGAGGAACAGAATTCCCAAGTCAAGACTTACCAGAGAGAGAGTGAAGCATCCTAGGTGTCACCAGGCTGGATAAAGTTCCAAACACCAGTAGATCACTCTAAAACTGGCATCGTTGATGTGGGGCATAAAGCCGTAAAGTTGAAATGGGATTGGGCTGGTCTTTTGCTGAATTTTTCCGGACCAATGGGCCACTTTAATTAGGAAGTGGACTCCTGATGATGATTACAGGAAACGTGGTAGGCTTAGAAAACGTTTGTGTGATGATATAAAGAAATTTGAAAAGAAATGGTCAGGTGTAGCCCAGCAATGGGACAGAATAC
The DNA here is from genome assembly GCA_947532085.1 of Elegia similella. NCBI lineage: Eukaryota > Metazoa > Arthropoda > Insecta > Lepidoptera > Pyralidae > Elegia > Elegia similella. The sequence goes on from OX383944.1 coordinate 3,687,229, forward strand.
GTTAGAAAAAAATCTCTGTTGTCGATAAAACCATTTGTCCATCATCAACACCGCAATTGAGAGTTTTGAGTCAAAAACTCAATTGCGGTGTTGATTCTCCAAGATAGCAATTGCTACTTATCCTTTGTTATTAGAAGAAAATGCTAGGAAATAATCATTGAATCCGGGATTGCAATTGATTTTTAGGGTTCCGTACTCAAAGGGTAAAAACGGAACCCTTATTTATTATCGCTCCGCTGTCCCTCTGTCTGTCTGTCTCTCACCAGGCTGTATCACATGAATCGTTATCAAGATTTAGTTAGACAGTTAACATTTTTACAGATGATGTACTTCTGTTGCCGCTATAGCAACAAATATTAAAATCTATACATATAATAAAACAGTAAAAATATTTTGTCTGTACAATTAGAATTTTTGACTGAAATGGATAGAGGGACACTTAAAAAGAATAATAGAAAGCAAAAAAATTTTTTTCGAATTTCTTGTCTGTCTGTCTGTCTGTCTGTCTGTCTGTATGTATGATCACGATTATCTCCGAAAATACTGAACCGATTTACTTCAAACTTTCACCAATTGCTTTGTTTTAACTCAGCAAAACATCTACAGTTTGTTTCATTAAAATAGGTTCATTAAAAAAAAAGTTATCGTCATTTGAATGAACTCAAGGCATTAGTTTGAATGCAAATATACACGGTAAATTTTTTATCGTTTTGGACCCTTAAAGGGGTGACTCAGACCATCAAAATGAACAACTTTTCCTATGGGAACAATGCTGGGAACTAAAAAAAAAATTCGACATTCCCATACAAACTGGCCAGGCGGCGCGGGGCGGTAATCTTTTTTAAGGAAATGACGTTTATTTGTTTTTGAGTTCCCAGCTTTGATCATTTGATCCCATAGAAAAAGTTGTTTATATTGATGACCTGAGTCACCCCTTTATGGGTCCAAACTGTTCCTAAGGGATGGACACTAACGGCGGCGGCGTAGCCGCGGGCAAACGGCAAACCAACCGAAACTGCTGCGCCTAGAAACTTGAAATTTGGTAAGGGGGTTCTTTTAATGATGTGAGTGAGCGCTAAGAAAGGATTTTAAAAAAAAATTACTTCTAAAGGGGTAAAATTTATATGGAATTTTCTTATTTCTGGACTTAGAAGTATGAAACTACGTATATAAGTTCTCGATTAAAATTAAAAAAGATGTGTGTAAGTAGATGAAATTTGCAAAATTAATGAATGGTAAAATGGGCGATATTTTCCCCTGAAGAGGTAAAATAGCGGGGTAAAGATTGTATTTACTTATTTCTAGACTTAGAAGTATGAAAATAGGTCAATAAATTCACGATTACAATTGAAAAAGATCTGTGTAGGTCAACTGAAAAAAAAAACCCCCAGAAATAAAGAAGTAAAGTTTGTTTGGAAATTTTCTCATTTCTGGACTATGAAGTATGAAAATAAATAGGTATGTAAGTTTTCGATTACAATTAAAAAACATATATGTGGGTGAAATGGACAACTTCACTCCTAAAGGGGTAAAATGGGAGGGTAGGGGTTTATGGAAATTTTCTCATTTCTGGACTTAGAAGTATAAATAATATCCATACTTCCAAACTAATACTAATATTATAAATGCGAAAGTAACTCTGTCTGTCGTTTTTTTACGCTTCAACCATTGAACTGATTTGGATGAAATTTGGAATGGAGGTGTGAGGCCCGAGGAAGGACATGGGGTATGTTTGATTCCGGGAAATTTTACTGTTCCCGAGGGATCGACACTAACGCGGGCGGAGACGCGGGCAACAGCTAGTATAGAATAAAATTAATATTTAAGGGGGCTCCCATAGAACAGACACGATTATTTGCGGTTTTTTATAGTACGGAACCCTTCATGCGCGAGTCTGACTCGCACTTGGTCGGTTTTTCTTTTCTCCCAGACCAGCATGGTTTGACTAAACAAACAATCAAAATCATCTGTTTGTGAACTATGATGCCGCAGTTTTCTTAAATTTCAATTTTAATAATTATGACACTCATGATAACTTTTGAATGGTATGTCCGATTTGAATAATTCAAAAAGTAATTTACAGGTACTGATATAGCCTTTATAGGATTCATACCAAGGTACGAATAATGAGGCCTCGTTTGTATCGGCGTTGCTATTGTATATTTTAACATGAAAAAGTAGTTATTGTGACGTAACTGTAATAGTTAACCATATGCTGCCGCGGACTTTTTTGTAGACATTGATGTTTTTTATAAAACTGTAGTACATCACTTTGCTCTATTGTCAATAGTTTCCGCAGCGTACGCGATAGAAGGATTTTTCTTGCTATTTTTTTCACACCTTGGGTTACATTATCGAAGTATTCATACAGATCCCTAACTTTTTTGATAATATTCTATAGCCTATGTTCATTAGGGATAATTTAGAAGTCTAATGGTGAAAGAATTATTCAAATCGGCCCTGTACTTTCGGAGCCTATTCAATTCAAACAAACAAACAAACAATCAAAACTCTTCTCTTTATAATATTAGTGTAGATATATTCACTATAATAATAATTAAATGAAAATTAAATTAATATATAAGGGCCCCCCGTACAACAGATATGATTTTTTTGCAGTTTTTATAGATAGCGGTACGGAACCCTTCGTGCGCGACTCGCACTTGGTCGGTTTTTTGTTGTTGTTTGTAAGTATGCATGATGTTTTGGCTCGCGGACTTTATTTAGGCTTCATTTTGTATGAGACTGTGTATCTACTAGTGATGTAACGAATGTCATATTTTGGACATTCGCGAATGCGAATGCGAATGCGAATATTTGCTACCGACATTCGCGAATGCGAATGCGAATGCGAATATTCAGATTTTGTTTACATTTGGCGCCAATTCACTATCGCTTGGTGACCTTGATAGCAGTTCCGTTCGAACGAGGCGAAGAAGAGATCTTAAGACTGAGAAAAGTTTAATTGTAAAAAATATTTTTGTTATTAGAAGAACATAATACAATACTTATATATTGGTTATAGTTTATGGCGACAATTTAATTTTAAAGCTATAAGAGAAAATAAATTATTTTGTTTCTTAAAGAGTTTACTTATGATTCTCATAATTATAGTTTATTTTTTGTTGACAAATAATGTTTGTTGATTGTTATTTTTAGTTTTGTTAAGAAGTAGAAAAGGTAAAAATTCATAAAAGAATTGTTTTTGTTTGTGTACAAAGTTTGTAGACAAAGACATTATAATTTTAGATTTAAGGTTAATTTCTCAAAGTTAATAAATAAATGTTACAAACCAAATGATAAAGAGAAGACTGATTATGTGATGACGAGGTTAAATAATTTTCTTAAATTAAAACATAGTTAATGTATAGATTTTGTTTTATTATATCAAACAACAATAAAAAAAAATTAAAAAAAAAATATTCGAAAAAACATTCGCAGTAAATTCGCGAATGCGAATGCGAATGCGAATAAGCAAAAATATGCGAATATCCGCGAATGCGAATGCGAATGCGAATATTCGTACATCACTAGTATTTACCATAATATTTGTTATCTGCCCCAATGCCGCCTTGTAATTCTATCAAAGGCACGTCATTGGAACGGCATAGTTGAGCTCAGTTCTAACTAGTCGGATCCTGACGGCCGAAGTTTCGCATTCCTGAGCGTTCCAACGGTGCACTAGCTATACTCTGTGGTTTTAGCAGACTGCCGGGTATTTGGTAACTTTTGACATATAGTTTTGTATACAACTTATATAAGTAGGCTTTAGCGTCCAATGAGGTTTTCGTGTCAAAGAGCAGTTATATATTAGTCACACGTCATATAAATTTGTATCATCGCAGTAATGGAGCTTGAAAACAAATTGAATGAAAATAACATTTTAATTTCCAATAATAATTATTATCATTTTATACATAAAATAGTGAAAATTAATAAAATATTAAGTTTTCTTTTTTCACTAAATATATATTTAACGAAAAAAATAAAAAACAATAAATATTTATTTATGGATTAAGCATTTGTCTCCCCATCTCACCTGATGTTAAGTGATAATGAAGACGAGGATGTTACATGCCTATCCAAGAGATACCCATTTATTCTACAGTACTTGTCTGGGAATATATAAGTTCTAAGCCTAACATAGGAGAAAATCTAATTATAAGCCAATTATGTTACAATTTGTTGATATTTTACTGAACTGTATTGTATATACCGATCTAGGAAACGATTAGTTCTTTCATTCGTATATATTTATTTATTATTTATTATTTATTATTTATTATTTATTATTTATTATTTATTATTTATTATTTATTATTTATTATTTATTATTTATTATTTATTATTTATTATTTATTATTTATTATTTATTATTTATTATTTATTATTTATTATTTATTATTTATTATTTATTATTTATTATTTATTATTTATTATTTATTATTTATTATTTATTATTTATTATTTATTATTTATTATTTATTATTTATTATTTATTATTTATTATTTATTATTTATTATTTATTATTTATTATTTATTATTTATTATTTATTATTTATTATTTATTATTTATTATTTATTATTTATTATTTATTATTTATTATTTATTATTTATTATTTATTATTTATTATTTATTATTTATTATTTATTATTTATTATTTATTATTTATTATTTATTATTTATTATTTATTATTTATTATTTATTATTTATTATTTATTATTTATTATTTATTATTTATTATTTATTATTTATTATTTATTATTTATTATTTATTATTTATTATTTATTATTTATTATTTATTATTTATTATTTATTATTTATTATTTATTATTTATTATTTATTATTTATTATTTATTATTTATTATTTAGTATTTATTATTTATTATTTATTATTTATTATTATTATTCTCTTTATTTATTTAATTTCTTAGTTCTAGGTTTTTATAAAACTTATATAAAAAGTAAAATATAAAAAAATATCATACAAAAAATACAACTTTTATAAAAACCTAATCCAAGAGGTCTGCCAGCAGCGGGGCAGGGCTCAAGCTACCGACAGTTAAGGCTACAGAGAGAGAAACCTCCTGACGATGCGCGCAGTGTCCAGGAGTACTGCCTTCTGTATCTGACCCTTGATCCAGCCATCTAGCGAGAGCCTCTTGAGGTGTTGATCGAGGCTCTTCGCTATAAGACCGTTCACTGAAACGACTATCGGGACAATGATCGTCGAATCCACATCCCACATAGCGGTCACCTCGTGGGCCAAGTCTAGGTACTTAGTAAGTTTGTCCTTCTCGGCCTTCACAAGGTTCTCGTCATGCGGGATGGTGATATCGATGAGCATTGCCTGGCGCGTCGATCGATCTGTTAGCACGATGTCAGGCTTATTGGCAACAATAGTCCTATCCGTGATTACAGATCGATCCCAATAGAGCGTGGCACGACCATTTTCGAGAACCGGCATTGGTGTGTACTTATAGTACGGCACCTCGGAATCCACAAGCTCATAACGAAGAGCAAGTTGCTGGTGGATAATTCTGGCTACAAGGTTATGTCTGTGCAAGTACTCTCCGTTAGCCAGATGAGAACAACCGGAGATAATATGCCTGAGTGATTCGCCAGGACGGCGGCATGCTCGACAAATGTCGACCGTACCGTCCTTCAGGATATATCTCCGATAGTTGTTCGTCATCATGACTTCGTCTGCAATTGCACAAGCAAAACCCTCGGTTTCTCCAAAGAGGTCACCAAAGCGTAGCCAGTTTACCGACGCGAGCAGATCTACATCAGGCCCTGTTAAGGCCCGGTAGAACCGCCCGTGCAGCTCCTTGCTCTTCCATATGTCCCTGCGGTCTTCGGTGCTCAGCACCGTTGGTCTGTGCCAGTTCTCGCTTGCTAAGGAGAGCGGTGTAAAGCTCCTATCTACTGCAACAACGTCGCGATGCATCCCACACTCATTTTTAAGGAAATAATCCCTAAGACTGTACACCTCGCGGTTATGGAGAGTCTTGGCGTTCAAAAATCCACGACCTCCACACTTACGTGGGATGTACAGTCTCATAACGGATGAGCGTGGGTGAAGCATGCGATGCGCTGTCAGCTGTTGACGGACCTTCCTATCCAGGGCATCTAACTCAGTTTGGGTCCATCTTAGTATGCCAAAGGAGTAAGTGAGTAGGGGCATTACCCAGGCATTGAAAGCGCGTACCTTATTACCACCTGACAAAAGACTTTTAAGTACTTTTGTCAGTCGACAAAAGAAACGCTCTTTCATCGCCTGCTTTATGTCCCCATCCACAATACTCAAAGACTGTGACATACCAAGATATTTGTAAGTTTCCTCCTCCGCGAGAGATCTGAGGGACATTATCTCAGAAAGTTGTAAATTTGTTGAATTTACAACTTTTCCCCGTTGGACATGCATGACAGCACATTTATCTACACCAAACTCCATCCTGATAGAACTACTGAAATCTCTTGTGATTTTCAATAGCTCCACCAGGTCAGAGGGATTTGGTGCAAATAATTTTAAGTCATCCATGTATAACAGGTGAGAAACAATCTCCCCGTCACTTCGGAGGCGGCAGCCTAGTCTTGAATCCCTCAGTAGGTTGCTGAGGGGGTTCAAAGCCAGACAAAACCATAATGGACTCAAACTGTCGCCCTGGAAAATGCCTCGCTCGATCCTTATCAAGTCCATCGGATCCGAGGAGCCATTTCCTTTACCTGGCTGACAGAGGACCGTGGCCCATTGTCTCATACACGTGCCAAGAAAGGATCTTAAAGTTGTATTAACTTTATACAACTCTAAGACCCTCTCTAGCCATGAATGAGGCACTGAATCATAGGCCTTTTTATAGTCAATCCAGGCAGTTGAAAGGGCTGCCTTTTTCCGTTGAACTTGCTTGCAGATGGTCATGTCTATGAGGAGGAGCTCTTTAGTACCACGGGACCCAACCCTACATCCATTTTGAGAGGAAGCCATGATTTTGTTCGCAACTATGTGCTGGTTAATTTTCGCTCTCAAGATGGATGTAAGGAGCTTGTAAAGAGTTGGCAAGCATGTGATAGGTCTAAAATTCTTGGGATCCGTGGTACTACCGGATTTATAGAGCAGGAAGGTGATTCCTGTCGTAAGGAAAGAAGGTAGGGAACCAAGCTCGAGAGCTTGTTGAAATTGTGTGGCCAAACGTTCATGTGAGCTTCGAATCCACTTTATCCAGAAGTTGTGCAATCCATCCGGCCCAGGACTTTTCCAGTTCTGCGCCGTACGAATCGCACATCTTATGTCATCGGGGTTGATAGTTACAGCCCCCATGGACTCGATAGGCTCACATTCACGTTCAACCACTGTCATCCAATCACTCTCGGTGTGTTCGACTGGCACATTATTATTATTATTTTCTTTTTTGTTTTATTTTTCTCAGCCGAGGCTGGTAAATGAATGATAGACACGGGCCATGGCCAAGTGTCTAGCATTATGAATAACTAAGTGTTCTGGTCAGTCAGTCTGTGAGTTTCGTTATTACTGTAACATTCACTGTCATTGGAGTCCATGAACTTTCTCACAATTCGGCAAGTGTTTAAAATAGCAGCTTTTTGCATGTTTACATATGTTAAAGGTTTGAGATCCAAAAGCTTCAGAGAGTGGTGTAAATGTTGAGACCACGCCTGTTGTAGACAGTACAATAGGGACTACATAAACTTTATCTTGTTTCCATATTGTGCCTACTTCATCTTTTAGATCTGCATATTTGTGAACTTTTTCTGTTATTGTTTTGGTAAGGTTGTGTGTGTTTGGGACCGCAATATCAATGAGGTATGTTGTCTTATGTACTTTATCTTGTAAAACAATATCGGGCCTATTATAATGGATGGTTCTATCAGTTAGTATGCTTCGGTCATAGTAAAGTTTATGTGTGTGGTTTTCAAGGACAGGACTTGGTGAATATTTATAGTAAGGTGTCTGTATATGAGGTGCCTGAATAAGATTGTGTTTTATCGCAAGTTTTTGGTGTATGATGTTCGCTATCTGATTGTGCCGGTGTGTGTAGTCATTTTGGGCTAGATGTGGGCATGCTCCCGTTACATGTTGGATTGTTTCAGAATGTATATGGCATTTTCGGCATTTATCGTCGGTGATACTGGGATCTTTTATAATGTATTTTTTATAGTTTTTGGTATTTATTACTTGGTCCTGTATTGCTATTATAAAACCTTCAGTTTCGGAGAATAACACACCCATTTGTAGCCATTTATTGGAAGCATCTGGGTCTATTTGAGGTTGCTGGAGGTCGTGTGGATGCCGACCATGGAGACTTTTTCTTTTCCATTCTTCAATCTTACTATTTTCAAAGTCAGTGTTTAAAGGTTCTGTCTGGCTGTCAGTTAGGTTAAGGGGGGTATAATTTAGATCATTTTTTATTATTGCGCTATGTATTTTGCTACTTAAGGCTTTTTTATAGAAGAAGGTTTTCAGAGTTTGATGTTGCTTCTCCCACAATGCGTGAATATTAATGAGACCACGACCTCCATTATTCCTTTTTATAACTAACCTTTCTATAGCTGACTTTGGATGGAGATGGTTATGTTTGGTTAATGTGGTTCTAGTCAAACGTTCTATTGCAGTTAAGTTACTTTTACTCCATTTAATGACTCCAAATGAGTATGTTAAGATAGGGATACAGAAGGTGTTAATGGCTTTTATCATATTTTTTCCTGTTAATTGACTTTTTGCAATTTTGGTAAGCCGCCTACGATATTCATTCTGTAAATTCTTTTTTATCTTAGTGTGATCTAAACCTCTTGACTGCTGGTATCCTAAATATTTGTAAAGTTCATTCGGTTCCATAGCTACTATTGTTTCTGTCTCACTCACTGAGCACCCGCCAGGCTGGATCTTACCTCTTACTATGTGAAGTGTTCGGCATTTATCCAATCCAAATTCCATATTTATGTCTTTACTAAAGTTTGCAGTAGTTTCTATTAACTTTTTTATGTCCTGTTTTGTTTTTGCATATAATTTTATGTCATCCATATAGATTAAATGACTAATGTTAGTTTCGTTATTACCATGTTTAAGGCTATATCCAGCATGGACGTTGTTAAGCAAGTGTGACAACGGGTTGAGGGCGAGGCAAAACCATAGAGGGCTCAGCGAATCTCCCTGGTATATGCCTTTTTTTATAGCTATTTCTCGGGTTGATATTTTGGAATGTGGAGTATTTAAACAAAGCGTAGTTTTCCAGTGAATCATTGTGTTCTTTAGGAATGAAATAATAAGGGGATCTATTTTATAAATTTTCAGAACACGCAGCAGCCAAGAGTGTGGGATACTGTCAAAGGCTTTCTTATAATCGATATAGGCACAGTGCAAGTTCCTTTTTCTTGAAGAAGCGTGTTTATGGATGGTAGAATCGATTATAAGTTGTTCTTTGCAGCCCATGTGTCCTTTCCTACACCCTTTCTGTTCTTCAGCTATAATATTGTTTCTCTCTATATGTGTACTAATTTTAGATGTGATAACTGAAGTTAAGATTTTATAGATAGTAGGCAAACAGGTAATTGGTCTGTACTGAGATGGGAACTGTGAATAAACTCCTTTAGGTAACATGTAAGTTATACCTTTTGTTATAAATGGGGGCATACTTTGCGACCCTTGAAGAATATCTGAGAAATTTTTGGCTATTGTTTTATGTAAAACATATAGTTTTTTGAACCAAAAGTTATGGATTTTATCAATACCCGGTGATTTCCAGTTATGTAAGTTCGAAGTAATGTATTTTATGTCATTCTCTGTTATGTTGTCTAATTTCATTTCTTCTATTGTATCCCATCTACTTTCTTCTTGTGCTATCCATTCCGCTTCATTATACTGCAATTCTGATTCCCAGATTTCTGCCCAAAAGTTTTCTAACTCTTCGCTTGAGGGTGTGACCGTTGGTTCATTATTAGTTTGTGAATCATTATCTACCTGCAACTTTCTGTAAAATGATTTTTCATTTGTTGCAAATAACCTATTGTCTATTTTTCTCTTCATTGATTTATTATATCTGAATAATCTCTTAGATTTGAGAGCTAATTTTTGTTTTAACGTATATTCACTCGCAGCACCATTTCGTAAGACACGAAGTTAATGCACAAACCTAAATACACATATATTTACCAAAAAATTTAAAGAGCATGGCTCAATGAACCGATCCGATCTTTCATTCACTGTAGGCCGCCATTCACTCAGCGCTGTTCCGTGAAACACATAATTAAAGGCAGGAACTAAACGGAGGCTCAAAGCGACGAGTCAGCGCTGAAAATGCGGGTTTGAAAGTCTAAAAAGAGAGCGATTTCTAAATTTGAAAAATCTGGGATATATTTGATGTGTTTGAAACAAAAAGAAAGCATTTTTCTTCGGAAATCTATCGCATCAATATTAATAGCTTTTCAATGAACGACAAGAAACAAGAGCCCTGTAAAATAAATACAGATTCGGATTAATATAAGCACTTATAATATAATATACACTAATAATATAACTCCCTCTGTGGTCCAGTGGTTAAGGCGTTTGCCTGTAGACCCGGGGGTCGTGGGTTCATTATCCACGGAAAGCATACGTTGTTGATTCCAGTTTTGTTAGGACATTGCAGGCTTGAATCACCTGATTGTCTGATAATAAAGATGATTTCGTGCTTCGTAAGGCACTTTAAGCCGTTGGTTCCGGCTGCCATCTGTGGTAGTAGTTTAAGGAACCTCGTCAGAGGCCGAGAGGCGGTTCCGAAGAACTCTGACACCAGGGTGTGCATGGTCGATAGATCGTGTTACCTAATTGCCCAGTAGAGGTAACACTCCTTACGGCTGAAATGATGCTGATATTTGTTTGTAAGTGGCTAACACTGGTGGCAGATTTTTCAAGCTGCCTAACGGCATCTGACTCAGTTTAACGACTGCCAACTATAATGACAACCAGGACCAACGGCTTAACGTGCCTTCCGAAGCACGGGGGATCTCGAGATATTTTTATGCCACTTGCAGTACCCATCACGCTGGGGACTGCGTCCAGGGTTGCTTAACATGCGTAAACGCTTTTAATGTTCACGACCACTTGGCAATCTGGCCATGATGTCGTCGAAAACTAATACGAGTAAAATACCATAAAAGAAAACCTAGATTTCCATAACAGTGGAACCTAATCGGAACCCCATCTGTCTCGCTAACCAGACCCGCGACCCAAAACGTCGTAAGATCGGTCAGGCGTGAACGCCTCACGCTCGGCTTCTACGGCAACCAATCTCAGCGAAATAAAAAGGCATTCCGCTTACCGCAGAGTAAAGAGAGTGTAGATCTTGCACTTGTTTTTGTCTCGTTGGATCTGCTGGTCTGGGAGAAAAGAAAAAACGTAGAACGTGGGAGCTGCTTCTCTTCCCGCACAGATTGTAAAGCCGATCGAGGGGCTAAAATCTGCGGAATCGTGTCAATAGGCGATGCGGCTAGCAACCCATCGCTATTTGACTTCGTTTTCCATCTACACGCCTTCCGACATGCTAACTGTGGCCATAAGGTCTTATAGACCTAGGTTCTGTTTACCCAGCAAGGGGAAAAACGTGAAACTGTGTATTTATGTTAGTAACTCATAGAATCATCAGGCCTGTGCCGATGCAAAACGACGTAAGATCGGTCAAGCGCGGACGCCGAGATGGCTTGGTGGAAATATAAAAACTTATCAATTACTGCACATTTTTCAGAAAAAAATTCCTGAGCCTCTGGCCCTGAACTATACGAGTAGAGGTCATGTCACATGCATTCTGATATAATAAATATAAATATATCCAACATAATACTTTTGCACAAAAAAGGAAACAAAAATGACATAGCTAATTACCGCCTCATAAGTTTAATTTCTCACATTTATAAAATATTCGTTGTAGTTCTCCAAAACCGCATAGCTCATATTTTAGACAAATGCCAACCTTCGGAACAAGCTGGATTTCGACCCGGATTTTCAACCACCGATCACCTACAAACTATCAATCAGATAATAGAAAAATACAGTGAATTTAATAAACCTCTTTACCTGGCTTTTGTTGATTATTCTAAGGCTTTTGATAGTCTTACTCACGAATCTATATTTTTTGCTTTACACAATCAGGAAGTTGATGAAATATATATAAACGCTATTAAAAATATTTATGAAAACAGCACAGCAGATATTAAATTACAATTAACTGGTCCTTCCTTTCCGATTAAACGAGGAGTTAAACAGGGTGACCCGCTCTCGCCCAAGCTTTTTACTAGCGCAATACAAGAAGTGTTCAAACAACTAGAACAGCCTTGGCAAACGAAGGGCATTGTCATCGGCGTGAGAAGGTTAACGAATCTTCGTTTCGCCGATGATATTGTTCTTTTCGCCACATCTGCCCGCGAGCTCCAACAAATGCTTGAAGACCTAAGCGTGGCAAGCTTGCAGGTGGGTCTTAAAATGAACCGGGTTAAAACCCAGATAATGACCAACAGCACAAAACGTATGGTCACAATAGATGGGCAGGATATACAATACGTCGAGAACTACACTTACTTGGGCCAAATAGTCTCCTTCACCGATCGACTAGATAAAGAAATCCAGCGTAGAGTGGACAATGCTTGGAAAAGTTTCTGGTTGATGAAGGAGCTATTTAAAAGCAAACTGCCAACTTGCTTAAAGAAAAAGCTTCTTGATATGTGTATCTTGCCCATTTTAACCTACGGTGCTCAAACTTGGGCTTTAAGCAAAAGACAGAGACACAAACTGCAGGTTTGCCAGCGAGCAATGGAGCGTAGTATGTTGGGTATTAAACGAACAGATCGAGTCAGAAATACCATCATACGCTCCATTACAAACGTGGTAGATGTTGGCCAAAACTCAGGTAAGCTAAAGTGGGACTGGGCGGGTCACGTGTGCCGTATGCACCAGGACAGATGGGCCCATATAGTTACTTTATGGACTCCGACAAACGGAAAAAGAAAGAGAGGAAGACCCAGAACAAGGTGGTCGGATGAATTAAATTATTATGACGAAAACTGGAAGGAGAAAGCTAAGAATAGGGATGCCTGGAGAAATGAAGGGGAGGCTTTTGCCCAGCAGTGGGACATAAATAGCAAAAAAAAAAAATATATATATATACGGACAAATCACACAGATTGAGCTAGCCCCAAAGTAAGTTCGAGACTTGTGTTATGGGATACTAACTCAACGATACTATATTTTATAACAAATACATATATAGATAAACATCCAAGACCCAGGCCAATCTAAAAAAGATCATTTTCCGTCTTGACCTGGCCGGGGATCGAACCCGGTCACTCCGTGTCGCAGGCTGGCGTGTTGACCGCTGCGCCACGGAGCTAGTCAATCAAAAGATATCATCATCATTTCGTGTAGGTGTCACGGTCAATCGACCATGCACACTGTGTCAGAATTCTTCGGAACCCCCTCTCAGCCTCTGACGTGGTTCCTTTAACAACTACCAGATAGCAGCCGGGATCAACGGCTTAACGTGCCTTCCGAAGCACGCAATCATCTTTATTATAAGACAATCTGGTGATTCAAGCCTGCAATGTCCTAACCAAACTGGAAACAACTAAACAAAGTATGCTTCCCGTGGGAATCGAACCCACGACCCGCGGGGTTTACAGGCAAACGCCTTAACCACGGAGGAGTCTGATATTACGAACCTAAAGCCAGATGCATATTAACTAGGTAGATAAAAAAAGCATAGAATTGAAGACGCTACCCTTTTGTACATGCTTTATTTTCTTGAATTGCGCACATCGTGCGTCTCATGAGGGTTACCACGAAAACAAGGGTATCAGTAGATTTACCTTGTAACGTTTGAAACGAATAGTTTCGAAACAGTTATGATGATAAATCAGACGTATAAGCTCATCTATGAGCTTTGTACAGGTGGGTAACACTGACTTCTAAAAGGGTAACGCACTGAATCCGAGAACATTGTTTGACGTACAACCGAATAAGTAACATTTTGTAGGAAAAATAGCGCGCAGTATGTCAATGATTCAATGTAATAATCGAAAATGATTATTGATGCATAAAGAACTTCCGCGGATGAAGAAGCAGAAGCTGAGTTCTGTTGCGACACTAGTATAAGATAGATCTAATTTATGTTAAGAGCCCGCCACATGCCAGGCGGCGTGGCGGTACAAACGCGGATGGTCTAAACGCGTTGGCTACTTTGGATATTTTAGTTTTTTAGGAATATTCAAGGGTTATTTGAAAAAGAAAAACATATGATGGCTGCCTTATCTGTAATGCAATAATAATCAAAAGTTTCAAGGTTAATTTTAATGTATTTGGTGAATAATGCTATATACCGAGTAAATTAGACGTGATTTGAAGGCAACTTTGCAATTTTTTTCTATCGAAAAAATTTAACGCAATCGTGTTTTTGAGTCAGATAGTTACCAGAGTTAGACCTGAACTTTGCTGCATTTTTTTTTCAACTTGAGTATTTAATTATTATTTATATTACAGTCAATCATGCAAAGCAGTGTGAGGTAGTACGGGCCCAAATCGCCCACAGCCTCCACATCCGCTCTAAAAACGTGACGTATGCAGTCGCCGTAAAACGAATTACACGTCTGAAATTGTTCAATTATGTGCTTTCCTATCTGCAGACTCCGCGACTTCCTCCCCCACCCTCGATCTTGTTATGAAAACAAATGAAAAGGGATCACACCAATAATCTTGACGGTATTTGAATATAAATAGATGACGTTGATTTAAGAAACATCACGTCTTTCTCGCTTACGATGTGAACAGAGTCGCCAGATTTAAAAGGGCTTCATCATCTTAATTATTATTGATATTACAGTCAATCATGCAAAGCAGTGTGAGGTAGTACAGTCCCGGGACTGTACTTGTACTTACATACAAGTACAGTCCCGGGACATTCAAAAGTAGAATAAATGGGGTATCTCTTAATGCATACATCAAGAGATGTATGACGAGGATGTTACATATAACATCCTTGTCACTTACCATCAGGTGAGATGGGAGACAAATGCCTAATTCAATACTTAACAAAAAAAAAACAAAATATTTATATGGCGGACGTAAACTGTCAAAAAGGCAGTCGGTTTTTTTTTAAATAATCCCTATAATAATTTTTAGTTAGTCTATTTTTAAACTTCATTTTTATTCTGGAACCATCTGCTATATGTTTGTTTCAAATAATTATGTGGTTGGTTTCTGGCTTGGTTGTGGGAGTGTTTTTTATTTTGCTAGGATCGTTTTCTTATCACGGTTTTTGAGTGTCCTAGGAAAACCATGAATTTCATTCTTCCAAGCTCTTTCGACGAAAAGCAAATTGCTGGAAAGAACTGATTTGCGAGGGCTAAAGATATAGAGAAATGGCGTAAAAAAAAAGAGGAGGTTGTAGAAAGCTGATGATGATGATGTTATGATGTTAGATTCGTATTTTTACAATTCGGGTAAGAATACGAATCTCATGATAGGCCGTTTAGGCTCCAGGAGACGACAATGAAACACACATACTTACATAGATACGCGCGAAAAAGTAAAACACATACATTCGAAAAGCATAACCGTCCTTTTCAAAGAATCGGTTACATACGGTTGGTAACTTACACCTCGCCGCCACTTAACAATAACCACTGACTCGTAAGATCTAAACGTACTTTTCCCGTAAAAAGATAATCCCTCGGAAGGAAAACCAGGCACTTTCCGGCGGGATGAAAGGGAAGAATAAAGCAGAAATTCGCGTCATTACATAATAGAGTCCAGGTTCTGAAGGGTCATACCTAGCTTGGAGCAAGCCGGGAAACTGCCCAGAGTGGCTTAAAATAGGAGGGGGGGGGGGGGGGGGATAGAGTTCAGGTTCGTAAGGATCATATCTGGCTGGGGCAATTGCCCAGGGCATCCTAAACTAGGGGCGATTTGCACCCGTTATAAGATTATTCCTATGATCCGGCAGACGCAAACTTTTAAGGCTCACTGTTGGCAAATATGCTTGTTTTCATGCGTGTGAGTGGCCATCGCGGATTTTTTTAAGTCGCTAAAAAGCACTTGATGTGGCGTAACTGCCACCGAATAATGACCGCTGATAACAACAGCTAAACGTGCCTTTCGAAGCACGATAGAGCTCGAGATATGTTTATGCCACCTATGGTCACCAATGCTAGCAATAACTAACGTTAGGGTTTCTTTACATGTGTAAGTCAACAATCACTGAACCACCAAAATAACAATCACTGAATCAAATATATTGATATTTGACTTCGCGAAAATTTAAAAAATTATAATGTCATAGTAACTGTACTATGTTATTATTATTTTTAAAATTTTTGTGCTTTAAACATATAATTATGTACATAAACGGGACTTAGCACGGACCTTTTTATTATTTGTTTCCGTTGACGTTTCAACGGAGTTACATCCATCGTGATCGCAACGAGACTAAAAATTTGAGTAAAGTTTAATGCTAATTTCCGTTTATATTTACATACATAGCATTATATTACTATAGTATTACTGTAAAGGGCGGCGAACATTATTTTCTGCCCGGAGCAACCAAATAACTCGATCGGGCCCTAAGGATAACAGTCCAAAGACGCAGACAAAACATCAAAGATAAACAACCCGGACAAACACGGGCTTTGCAGCGCTCGGGCGCGGACTATATGACTTTACAAGGATAAAAATAATCAATGATATATTTTTCAATATTGCTGTTCTTATGTTAATCAAGATAATTACAAACAGCTTAATTTATAAAAAAAATTGGCTGATCGGTAAAGTCAGTTTACGGACGATCATCATCATCATCATCATCATCAGGTCCTTATTAGTCTCTACTACAGGAGCACGACCCTCTCTGTACTACTAGGGCCATACTTGGCCAGAGCAGCCAGAGGACTTGGCCTACACTCTCCACGCTGGCCAGACGGGTTGGAGAGGTCTCTTAGATGTTTATAAGCTTTGTTTAGCTTGTATTTCCTAAGTCGCCTTCTACGACATCCACGGGAAGACTTGGAGTGGTCCTATTCTACTCTGCCGGATACCACGGCTAATTACGGACGATAATTTAACGCAATAACGGTGGAAGGGACATAGATGCGTCAGAAGCCGAATGTTTAGGCCGATAGTGCCTCTCTATCGCTTGATCCGCGCTCTCGCTTGCACACGGAACGTGACACTTTTTCGTAAGTGAAGCCGGCGGTGTATATATAAAAAAAATCTAACTGGCTATGCGTAACTGTGCTGCAGTAGTAGCCAAATTTGTAAAAAAGTACAGTTGGATACATATTATAGCACTATTATGGAAGGTCAGAATATTTTTTTTTTTTTATAAAACGTAAAATGAATTCCCGATTGAGCCATTTTAATATTTGAGCCATTGCGGGTCACAACCAAAAAACGGTTTTTTTAATGGTATAGGAGGACGGCAAACGAGCAAGCGAGTCTCCTGATGGTAAGTGCTGCCAATGGACTACTGCAACACCAGGGTGTAAACAGGAGTGTTGCCGGCCTTTCAAGAAGTTGGGGAGGAAATGGAGGTAGGAAAAGGGGAAGGTGGCTCTCTCACCGAACGAAGCATAGAAGCGGAATTAGAATTATTGGATTCGTAGAAATTAAATATGTCCATAGCTCGGAACAATTAGCGGATATATTAACTAAGGCTGCCTGAATTCGAATACATAAAAACCAAATATTGACAGAATAATTAAATATTTGTTTCTTGTTATGCTTAGTATTTTTTGCTTTACTTATAGGTGTATTTATTTTAAAGAAGTAACTGTAATTATTTTCTCTGGTGTATGTGCTATATATGTATATATATACGTATAATGTCAGGTGGAATATTGAGGTTTTATATGTGAAATTATAACTAAGTAGGTTGATATTAATTGTTTTATTATTGAAAACAAAGATTTACCTGTCTCGCTGATTTCTGTATTGTTTCATGTGAGCGACTAAATAAAAAATATTTAATATTTAGAATTATTTAATATTTAAATTTAAAATATTTAGAAAGAATTCTTATTTATTGTTTTATTTAAAATTTAAAAAAAATATTTTGCCAGAAGCGTGGCACCACAACTAAAACTGGGTCTGTTATTATGGCTGATACGTATAAAAGAACAGATTTTTATAAAATATTATTTATTAGTATAGACACTGCGAAAAAAATAAAACAAAATGATCATATTTACCAATCGACATGTTCAAGTCAAGCGACGTGACTCCGCTACAAAATTACGTTCAAGCCCGGGCGAGCAATAAGTACGTATGTTTGACATAGGATTTCCGCTCGAGGCAAAATTCTCTATCCGACCTTCGAGGAAATATTACATGGGACTATGCCACTTTATGCTCTCAAACAAAAAAGGTAAAAACGAATTGAAGATATCTATGTCGTGAAAAAAACACGAAAGAAGATTTTTACTGTATTTGAAGTTTTGCTGCAACGAGTTGACTGTTCATAATAAATTTTAAACAACAATAAAAAGTGCGAGTTGGACTCGCGGACGAAGGGTACATTATCTTTAATAAGTTTGAAATTATTTAAAAAACATTTCATTTGATAGATTTTCGCAATTTTTCCTTTATCTGTGCTATAAGACGTTGCTTGGTACCAAATTTCATTCATTTGATTCCCTTGCGAATGTCGAAAAAACACGAAAATTGCGGCATAACCAGCTGTATCTCTTGATTGCGTTGACTTAGAAGTTTTATTTTTTCACAGCTCCAGGATAGTAGACCTGAGTATTTGATATGAATTTCAGCTTGATACCTCTACGCGTTCCCGAGAACCTTTTTCTCTTGACAGACAACCAAGTGATCCTATAAGGGTTTTTTTCCCATTGAGGTACGGATCCCTAAAAATACTCCAATCTACTGGAATTACCTTATTTTATAAAATTCCTCATACAAAGTAAGATTTCATCAAGCATTCCTTCTTATAACAAGTGGATTATTTCAATAAATAAAAAAACCCGATTGCCTTTTTGATAGTTTACGTCCGTCATATAGATACAAAATTTCTTTATACTGGGTGGCGCAAAAGTACTGGCACTAAAGAAAATACTTTTATTTTTTTTATATGACATTTTCTGTCATTCTGTTTTTGAAAATTGTGTAGTGAACAAATGTAAAATACACTGAAAATAAACATGGACCGTTTTACTCCCCAAGAACGTGGAATAATTGTGTGAGGGACGCTTTTCCAGGCCGAGTTATCTCTCGTTTTGGCGATTTGCCTTGGCCTGCAAGATCACCCGATCTGACCAGTCCAGACTTCTTTCTTTGGGGTTTTTTGAAATCTCGGGTGTATGTGAACAAGCCACAGACTCTCGCAGCTCTAAAAGAAAACATTCGTCAAGAAATAACGAACATATCGCAGGAAGTGTTACGGCAAGTTATGCAAAATGTCATAAATAGGGCTCAAATGTGTATCAACTCTGGAGGTCACCATTTAAAAGACATCATCTTTAAATCCTAATGGTACGAAATTTAATGGCACAAATATACATTTAAAAAAACCTAAATCTAGTTTTCTAATTTAGAAAAAATGTTATAGCTGAACCAAATAGGGTCTTTACTTTTGCGCCACCCAGTATTTACTCCACAAGTAATAACAAAACATACATATAACAAAGAAAGCTTAACTAATATAACTTGTTGGAGCACTGGAGGCACCAAACTAAGCCGAAACCTGTATCTTGGACCACCAGGTCCCAGATGTTTTGCTAACGTCACATGGCCTATGACACTCCGGGGTAGAATACGTATTTAATGATACCTCACACTACGAAATCGGTCAAGCCGATATACTTACATACATATGCGCGAAAAACATTACTCTCCTTCTGGGTAGGTCAGTTGCGTAAAAAAAGCCAAACTTAACGAATATAACTTCATTTATTCAGTAGAGCTAAAGTAATGGCAGTGAGTACGACTCTCCTTTATAATCTTCATCGGTTAAGCCTCTCTGTTTTGCATTTAGCTCTAAACTTCCTTCGACACAGTCGTCCAATTTGCCTACATCACTATCACACTACAGTAGACACATGTACAGAGGTTAAGTTAAAGTTATGTAGCTGGAATTACACTATCATCATAAAGAATAAAGATTTATTTGTTTGCATTGAATAGGTTCCGAAACTGCTGGACCAATTTGAAAATTATTTCGTCCACATAAACTTATCAAGATTTGATTACACTTGATTTATTTGTTTTTTTTTTTATCATTGGAATCCTACATTATCCCTGATGGACATAGGCTATAGGCTCTGAATTAAATACCTATATATCTTACCGTGAGCTGCCGGGGGAGTCAGCCTATTTAATATTTACAAACTAGCTGTTTCCTGCAACTTCCTCCGCGTGGGTTTCAGTGTTATCTCTCAGTAGTGTAAGTGGAAACACGCTTAGGTGACAGTCTCATCAATAGATTTTGCAACACTCGCCCAGTAATTTATTAAATGTTTATTGGAAAATTAGGGATAGTAGTAGTAGGGATCCTTAACTATATAAATATTACTCACTGATAATGTCACTTTCCATTGGTGCAAAACTATTGAAATCAAGATTAACCTTGACCAAACAATCAACGATACCACAGAATAAGTACTAGTACTATGGTACAGAATTCGCACTCTGCCAAAGTATTCAAAGAAATATCAACTTAATGTGTTTAGCGATTCGGAGTAATTTAGCTTGCGTCAGAACGCAGCACCTTTTCGTTCGTTTAGATACCTACATAATCCATTGCAAGCCAATTGTATACTTATAGCTAAACAAACGATTCATAATTCATTGAAGTCGGTGAACACATGTGACCAAATGCGCGTCGTTACTTCCTATACGATTTGCTTGGTTTTACCGCTTCGAAGTGGTCTCCTCGCGCAACTATGTTTTCAATACCGACACGGAGAGTGAGACAGTCCTGAAGATATATAGAGTTAAATACTGTTAGCCTGTCGCTATTAAAGGTTCCTTGGTATTTTTAACCTATTTTTATCCATAAGGGGCAAGTCTAGCTAAGAAATAGCGCTTTTTTAACAATTTACTCTACAACGTTTTCGAAACGTTAAGGCTCCTACACACAATGCCGGCGGCCTGGCCACCGCACGAGCCGCCGGGCAAGCCGCCGAGCAAGCCGCTGTGTGCCGGGCGGTGCGCGGCGCCCATTATGTGCCTTATAAATATGAACTATAAGGCACAGTCACGAACCGTGCTGCAAAAATCCGCCGCCATTGTGAGTAGGTGCCTTTAGGTGTACAAATGATGTAATATACGCGATAATACCGTTTTCAAGTGATTGTATTTAAATGACTTACTCTCTGTTTTCTCCTACTCTGTGTTCCCAACGAGGACACTAAAATGCTAATGTTTAGCTCAGCTCAGCTCAGCGAAGATACAAGTTTCAAGATCGCCATTATCCAGAGCCTTATAGTTTTAGACATACGATCCTACAGATTAGCGTAATAGTCGTTAGTTTTGCATATTGTTTATGTTAATAACTTACCACCTTACATATTATAACGAACAAATCCAAGAGTCATATTAAACCGCGCTAATTAAACAAAATTATTGCAAATAAATAGTTTTTACCAATAACAGCTCGTATGATAAACTAAAAGAAATTCACCTATTCTTTGTGAGTAAAAAATAAATTAATTTTTTTAAAGGTTAGCAATTCTTTTTTTCGTGTTTGTAAATGGTCAACTCTGTTGTCAGATTTTTCAAGCTGCCTAAAAGCATCTAACACAGCTTAACGACTGCCATCAAGGATTACAGCCAACGGCTTAACGCTCCTTTCGAAGTAAAGGAGGAGCTCGAGATATTTTATGCCATTTGCGGTCACCCATCCCAGTGGGGACTGCGCCCTCACGAGCACTGAGCTTGTTTCTATTAAAAACCCGCAATTTTTTTTCAATTTCTATATATTATTTCTTCTATGCACGTCGAATTGCAATCAGGATGGATTCTTAGAAAAATAAACCTTAATAACTACGTCGGAAAAATCTCTGCACTTATTAAATTTCCCAGAAGTCCGTAATAAAATCTAACAGAGAGCCATATTGCTTTTAGACGGGGAGATAAAAGATTTAAAACGCGCTCGTGCGGTAACATCTTACGTACTATGTGGGATATTAAATGTCACGGTTTATAATAGACAGCAGACTCTGCAGTTAAAAATGACATGACCAGCCAACTACAGAGACTTCCGAAGTAAAGGAGGAGCTTAAGATATTTTATGCCATTGCGGTCACCCATCCCAGTGGGGACCGCGCCCGGGGTTGCTTTACATAAGCGCTAATAATACTCACTAGCATCGGGCCATCGGGTAATCCTATTAGCTTAGAATTCCAGATGGGAATTCTAGCTGGATTACTGTGAGATGAATCACTCTATCTATTGAGAAAAACAACATCAAAATCCGTTGCGTAGTTACAAAAATCTAAGCATGCATAGGGACAGATAGCGGGAAACGACTTGTGATCACTACATAGTATATGTAGTGATTTAAATATAGGGTAATAATATAGGGTTTACAAAGTCACATAACAAAAAATAACTATTCCTCTCACAACATGGAGACGATGGAAGTCAAGTGTCGAATGACGGCCTAGTTACAAAAAGTCACAAAATTTTTTTTGCATCCAAGACACTGACCCTTGCCTTTTTATCAACGCCATCTTACCATATTAACTTTCTTTTTAATTATCTTTTTTAGATTTGCCTGTATGGAATCTCTGTATCATAAGCTATAATTAGTTTAAAAAAGTGCAATAGATATTGTACAGCGCAGGCCATGATGTTAGCCATACACCGTACATGACGGGATGTAGATTGTAGGTTGTAGATGTTGTGTGGAGATACAAGATCACGTCACGTAGAAAGTAGTTTATTTCTGTCGATGTTACATAATGATAACTGGGTGTGACGGATCCTTTCTCGATGGCAGCCCAGCAGTACCTCGACCGCCGCTGGATAGTAACTTGGCTACTGTTCGATAGTATCTCAATTTATTATTAGATTTGATTCTAATTATAGTATAAAAAGAGCTGACACATGACTTACATGATGTAGGCCACGGGTCGCCCAAATGTGCGAGGTAAGCTCGTACAGATATTATACTTTATAATAACCCCTCTATTGAACCGATGATAAAATAACGATGGAAGTAAAGTGACAAATGAAGGCCTAGTTAAAATATGTCACTAACATTTTTAGCATCCAACACATTGACCCTTGCCTTTTTATCAACGCCATCTTACCATATTTATTTAATTTTTATTTTTTCAATTTTCTTTTTTAGATTTTCCTGTATGGAATCTTTGTATCACAACACAAGCAATAATTTGTTTTAAAAAGTGTTAAACATATTGTTGTTTTTAACCCCTTTTTTAAACCTGTCGCACGCTTTGCTGTACTCGAGTAAAACTCAATCATTTATTTATGACTAGCTTTTGCCCGCGGCTCCGCCCGCGTCAATGTCGATCCCTCGGGAATAGTACTTTTTCCCGGGATAAAAGGTAGCCTATGTCCTTCTCCGCGCTCCAGAGAACTTGTATGCAAAATTTTATGATGATCGGTTCAGTAGTTACGGCGTGAAAGCGTAACAAACAAACAAACTCACTTTCGCATTTATAATATTAGTAAGAATAAGGATTAATTTCTTACAAGGGTAAATCAAAACAGTATTTTGTAAGCGAAAGAATTACATGTACGTACACGTGACGTCAATATACCTACGCATTCACAGCTGTATATATGTCTGTATGTAATACGCAATATTTCCGTTCTTGTTATCAGCCAAGCGCATCACAGCGTTTATTTTTCACAAGAGACCGTTTGCTATAAAGGAAATGGCACAACTTGCACGACTTTATTCAGCGAGAAAAATATACATTTATACCTTTAGACGTAATAAACTTTATGTCATATAACAGTGTTCCGGGGAGTGTTTTAGTATAGTTCAAATTTAAGAGGTATAATAGTGAATTGCGAAAATGTTTGCTCGTACCAACATCGAAGTTAAACTGAAATAAATTTACAACTCGAAATGTATTCTTTACATAAAGGAAGAATTCCATGAAATTAAATTAAATAAATTTATTTGCAGGCAAACACGGTAGAAATACATGTTAGGGCAAAGAGTGTCTAGTTTGAAATGAACAAGCGTGTTGCGCTTACAATTGGCATGAAAATGTTCAAAGTTTATGCTTTATTCAATAACTAGCTTTCGCCCGCGGCTCCGCCCGCGTTTATGTCGATCCCTCGGGAATAGTACTTTTTCCCATAAAAGGTAACCTATGTCCTTCTCCGTACTCCAGAGAACTTGTATACAAATTTCATGATGATCGGTTCAGTAGTTACGGCGTGAAAGCGTAACAAACAAACAAACAAACAAATAAACAAACTCACTTTCGCATTTATAATATTAGTAAGGATAAGGATATATAGAACTTGTAGTCAGTAATAATCAACAATAAACAAATGTATGACCACACGTTTAAAACAAATAAAAATTGAATGAGAAAAAAGTCAATGATCTAAATTTAAGTATACAATGATTTTGAACCTCTTAAATTGCATGAAAAAAATCTGATTGCAAAATAAAATAGGTTTCCCATACAGAGTCGCCGATCAGCTGGACGAATTTCAATGGAAGGTCAAATGATTTTGTTTTTTGTTTTTTACCTTTTTTTCTTGCAATTCTGTACTCCATTAGGGATTCTGATACCCAAATTTCAATATAACTAGAAGGTTCAAAATCACGCTGTATAAATATCAATGAAAAAAAAAAATTTGATTATGCTACATGTCTAAATTCATTAAAGGTGTCGAAACAATCGTTAACCAACAATTTACGAAGTTGTTTTAAACTTCGAAAACGAACCCGGTGCTTGCTTTGGTACTACCCAAGGATCCCTCCTTGGGTAGTACCAAAGCAGACAGCCGGCCGCAAAATCTTTTTTTTTTAAATCGGAACTCATTCGTTTAGGGCGGGAGATACGGCTAGCATGATGAATTGATAATGAAACCTAAACCTAATAATTTGCGTAATGAGCAAAACGTATATTCAGCGTCAGAGCGCAAAATACACAAAGCTACCAACGTTCACGTGTTGGTTTACTCGCTGTCAGCGAGCAAACAGACGCACACTAATATCGGTGTTGCAGCAAACATTAGGAACATTCCGCTGTGCGGAATTGGGATGCATTTACTTACATTTTCATGTCCATCGACGTAAAATGATGACTGAAAGGGTTCCGTAACTAAAGATAACCAACGGGGCCCTATTACTAAGCCTTCGCTGCCCGTTCATCCGACTGTACCTTTCGAACCGTAATAGTTGGCATTTTGAATTTTCCCGAATTATCAATTGGTGATAACACCAATTGATATTTCGGGAAAATTAAATTATTAGGAACAAATAATAAAGATATTAAGGCTCCTATAAATACAAGCTAAACAAAGCTCATAAACATCAATGAGACCTCTCCAACCCGTCTGGCCATCGAAGAGAGTGTAGGCCAAATCCTCTGACTGCTCTGGCCAAATTTGGCTCCGGTAGTACAGAGAGGGTCATGCTCCTGTGCTCCTGCCGTGGAGACTAAAAAGACCTGATGATGATGATAATAAAGGCTCCTATACTAAAAACGTATTTTTTGGCGATTTTTTCTTGATTCTGTTAAATTGACATCATAGATAATTAAGAATATTATTAAATAAATAAATATATACGGACAAATCACACAAATTGAGCTAGCCCCAAAGTAAGTTCGACACTTGGGTTATGGGATACTAACTCAACGATACTATATTTTATAACAAATACATATATAGATACACATCCAAGACCCAGGCCAATCTGAAAAAAAGATCATTTTCCATCTTGACCTGGCCGGGGATCGAACCCGGGCACTCTCGTGTCGCAGGCTGGCGTGTTGACCGCTGCGCCACGGAGCTAGCCATAATAGTGTCCTAAAAACGTGTTTGTAGTGAAATATTGTACTGTGGTATGGAATCTTCCGTGTGTGTGTTTAAGCAACTCAGGGCACGGTCCACTTGAATGGGTGACCGCATAAAAATGTCTCGAGCCCCTCCGTCCTTCGGAAGGCACGTTTAGCCGTCCCGGCTGTCATTACTGATAGCAGTCGTAAAGCTATGCTAGATGTCTTAAGGCAGCTTGAAAAATCAAGCACCAGCGTTGGGCACTTACAAACACGAAAAACAAATAAAAAGCGTGCGAATCCGACGACATATCGTTGAGTATTGTCGCTCGTCTGCTCGGATAACATGTAATGGACGCTGCCGTCTGTATACATTGCACCAGACACCAGAGTTGATCTAGGCTTTAACGGATACTTAGCCTGTTCAAACTAGGTGCTGATTGCTCCAAGATGTCCGACTAAGTGAAGCTTTAGATAATGTTTAACTAACCTCAGATGAAGTCACGAAACGGTTCGAGCAAAGTCGGTCTCACTTCAGAACTTTGTTTCTAATAAAACAATAGTTTTCGCCTGCGGCTCCGCTCGCGTCAATATCGATTAACCCTTCAAGCACGAAAAACGCAAATGGATTTTCTATTGTTATGCGTTCTCATTGGACCGCTTGGTGGTTGAGAGGTCATTAGTAATCATCATCATTTCGAGTAGGTGTCACGGTCAATCGACCATGCACACCCTGGTGTCAGAGTTGTTCGGAACCGCCTCTCGGCCTCTGACGTGATTCCTTTAACGACTACCAGATGGCAGCCGGGACCACCGGCTTAACGTGCCTTCCGAAGCACGGAATCATCTTTATTATCAGACAATCAGGTGATTCAAGCCTGCAATGTCCTAATCAAACTGGAAACAACTAAACCAAGTATGCTTCCGGTGGGAATCGAACCCACGACCCCCGGGTCAACAGGCAAACGCCTTAACCACTGGACCACGGAGGCTGTCATTAGTAATAATAATATACATTTTATTGCACTTTAAAAACAAATCACACAATGCAAAAGAAGAAATCAAGCAATTGAATGCGCTTCTCTAAACGCTTTTTTTTTTATTTATAATTGTTTTCTTTTTTGTTACTGCTATTTTATTTTGTATAATTGTCTAAAATCAACTGTCAATTGTAAAACATGTATATGTTTGCGGTCAACGAGTGTCGACAATTAGCTTTTGCGTTTTGTGCTTTTGAGTTCGAGTAAGTCATGCTCACTAATATGTTCAAACTGGTGGTGACGTTGTGTGTCGGGTCGTCGAGTTCCCTCTAATATGGTTGAGCTCAGCGATGGCTGATCCATGCGTCAACTCGTGAACGGGTGCTGCCGGGGGGGACAGGTCTGCTCGGCCTCTGAGACTTCTATCTATCTTTGAGACTTTTATCATATCTGCTGTTGTTGCCCGCTCGATCGCTAACATAACGTGTTCCACAAAAATATGTAAATTGAAATTGTATATAACATCACATCAGAAAAAAAAGAAAAGATAAAAAGATTAAATATCATACAAAGCCCTTCAGGCAAGTAAGCGACCAATACTGTTGAAAAGAGTTTATTTGGCGTCTTCTTCTGTGCAGTGGTCGATTCCCAAATGCTAGTAGTTTGTAGCTTTTGAACAATAATTAATAATTTGAATATAATATAATAAGTATTATTTAAATTGTGAATTGACGTGAAAAAGTGTCTGAAAAGGCCTATTTTCTGAATAAATCTTTGAATTAAAATGAACAAATAATGGGTACAAAGGCGGACTTATCGCAATATGCTTATATGCTTATGGAATAGGCTGAAACTTATCGGCCATACCGACTTAAAATACGCGAGTGGCCGTTTGTTTTAATACGTAATCAAGTATTGCGTAACTTTAAATAATAGTCATCATCTCCATCATCATCATGTCTTTTTTTCATAAAGCATAACCCTCTCTGTACTACCGGATATACCATACTTGGCCAGAGCAGACAGAGGATTTGGCCTACACTCTCGTCGCTGGCCAGACGGGTTGGAGAAGTCTCATTTATGTTTATGAGCTTTGTTTAGCTTGTATTTCCTAAGTCGCATCTTACGACCTACATGGGAAGACTAGGAGTGGTCCTATTCTACACACGGCTACATAATAACAAACAAATTAATAATATTATTGCCATATTAATTTCAAATCTTATTCCATGTTTGTTAAACCAACGACCCCAAAAGCTTCGCAGTTTAATTTAAAGTAAATAAAGCTCTGCAAATTACATCAAAACATGAGAGGGAAACCGTGGGAGCGACAAGAAATGTTGACAATTTTGTTTTTGGGTTCCCTACCCAAAGACTGCTAACGGCGAGGTATTACTAAGCCTCAGCTATCTGCCTGTCCATCTGTTACAGAGCTGTTTGAAACGTTATAGGTAGACACTTGAAATTTTCACAAAATATGTGTATTTATTCTCGCTATAACAACAAATAATAATCCTCCGGCTCTCTCACTCACCGAACGAAGCATAGAAGCGGTAAAGCTTCTACTCAAACAACGATTTTCTATAAAAGTGTGGTACTTCCCCGGACGAGCCGGCCCATTCATGCTACTAGCAAAAATTAATTTTACCGGTAGCGTGGCTTTACCACAAGTTACGTGTTGGTACCCTTCGTGTGTGCGAATCGGACTTGGACAGCTTGTAGATTGACAACTTTGAGCGTACTAACATTTTAGTATGAAAACCTACTAACTTGGCTTCGTCATTAAAATATCCGTATACATAAATTTTCATTTCGCAAATAACCGTAAAATGCAACACGCACCGGCAAAAATACACTCGAGAAAATGTCCGGCGGCAGAACATAAAGTTGGATTTAAAAATATAAAATTTTTAACCTGTACCATTTACGACCGGCCATATTCGCGAAATATTTTCAAACTTACCGTTGGTAAGTATAGGTTGGTTGGCTTTACGCGAACAGCCCTGTTTTAACGTGGGATGTTTTTGGTAAAATTAAAATTTATTATTTTGACATAAAAATGGGACATTTCAATGCTAAAAGTATATTATTTTTTATTGATTTCACAATTAATATAACGCAATACAACAATAGCTTTTCGTTGCGATTAGAATAGATAGAATCTGTTACCGCCGCTAAAGCAAATGGCTTTGTCAAAATGGCCGTTGTCTGTTATACATATAATAAACCAGAAGCGGTGTCGAATTTGTATCCTTATCCTTATATTAATATTGCAAATGCGAAAGTGAATTTGTTTGTTACACTTTTACGCCGTATCTACTGAACCGATCGTAATGGAATTTTGCATACAAGTTGTCTGGAGTACGGAGAAGGATATAGGCTACGTTTTATTAAGGAAAAAGTACTGTTCCCGAGGGGTCGACATTGACGCGGGCAGAGCCGCGGGCGAAAGTTAGTACATACCTATAATAAAACAAAAGCGGGATCGAATTCGTATATTAAATAATTCTTCGATTTTTTTAATGGAATAGACATAACTATCGATAAACACTTCTTGTTTACATTAATTAACTACTAAAACTTCGCATTGTGATATGATATTTATAACTGACGTGACGTCATAGTTTGCCGAGCGAAAGCCACACTTCTTGCCGAGCAGCCGACCGATTAACATAAGCGTAGTATTGTAATGCTGAGAGTTGATATTGTCCCTAGTGCGCATTATTATGCGCCAGCTGCTATGTTTTTATTTTATTTTATAATCCTAATAGACAGTGACCGCTCCATGTCCCACGTGTAACATATTTCTAACCATGTAAACCCAGATCGTTTACGGAACTCGGCTTAATTGCATTGCGACGTAGCAGACAGAATTCCAGTAGTTTGTCCTAACGCAGATCGTGTTTACCTTTAAACAAATTGATGATTACGTTCAATCAAAATGTTTTAGTCCTACAGTAAAGTAACCTAATCCAAAACAATTTTATAAATGCGAAAGTGAATTTGTTTACTTTATATGTTACTACTTCACACGGAAAGTATTAAACCGAACATCATGAAATATTGCATATAATTAAGTTCTATGAATTAACAAGAAGGACATACGCTACTATCATCCCGTAAAATAGTACTGAACCCTAGGGATAGACATAAACGTGAGCGGAGCCGCTGGCGAAAGTTATTATTTTCCTTAAAAATATTTTTTTATTTATTTATTTAAAAAGAAACAATCACAACATCATTACAGAGCAAAGCTCCAATTCGACGCTAACCTTTATAGTTTAATGTGTAGGGTGTAGGTATTCATTCTAATACATAAATTTCTCGGTATCTACTAACTTATTTTAAATTATTTTCTATACATCTATAGGCGACCTCTATGTATTTTCGCAGGCTGCACGAAAAAATATCTACCTCTAGATTTATTTTATTTAGTATCTCTAAAACTCATCTCGTATTTTTGTGAGAAGGAGTAACAAACATATTCATTTAGCAGCACAAACTGTCAGATAACAGACTACCAGTTTATTGCATTGCCACGCAGCTGGCAGAATTTCAGCTATTTGTCCTGACGCCGACCATGTTTATCCGTTTCTTTCGCTCTGACGAAGTTGTATTAAGCGACTATATAATTTTCAGTCAATTGATTTCTTATTTGATAGAGTGTCGCTTAACCTTTCAGCTGCGTAAGTACTGATCAGTGTTGATC
Organism: Elegia similella; assembly: GCA_947532085.1. NCBI lineage: Eukaryota > Metazoa > Arthropoda > Insecta > Lepidoptera > Pyralidae > Elegia > Elegia similella. Next base: position 3,717,901 of record OX383944.1, read on the forward strand.
CCTGCTCTCTAAAATCGCCAACATGACATGTGGGCGATTTTGAATATTGTCTTAAAATGTAAATTAAATAAGAAGGGCTAAAATGCTTTGTACTATTTATATTTTTGCAAATTTTAAATATGCGATTTTCCGCCATCTATCCACATTTAAAGAAAAAGTTTCTGACCCATGAATCCCAGGGGTAAGAATCCCATAGACGCCTTTTTCACCTTCAAGTCCACTATCACACTAAACATGAACTCCTAAATCCATAACTCCTAAAGGTTGCTAGTTCCCTGGTAATGGTACACTCGCTAATTGTTCGTCATAGTAACAACTATACCGACTACAAATTGTAGATTGTAGGTTATTCGAGTTTATCTATTCGTTAATGTATACCTCTTTGGTATACCTCCTAACGTCCTCTAAAACCTTGGTATCCACATTCGCTAGTTATTCGTTTGTTTGGTTTTAGTCGACCAGATTAGGAGTAACTAGAACGCTCTGTTTGACTTTTGAGGAACGAGATACTTCCAGTTTAAGCTTTCAAATAACTAACTATACCTACACAAAGTTGTAGGTAATTCGTGTCACCTATCTAGTTAATGTATGCCTTCTTACTTCCTCTAGTTGCCTGGTATTCACACTCGCTAGTTATCCGTTACTTTGTTGTTAGTCGATCAGACTAGGCGTATCGACTGGGAGTGCTCTGTTTGACTTTTGAGGCATGAGAAACTGCGCCAGTTAGTTAGGTAAACTTCCAGTTTAAGCTTTCAAAAAACTATAGCTACACCAAGTTGTAGGTAATTCGTGTCACGTATCACTTCGTTAATGTATACCTCCTAACGTCCTCTAGTTATCTGGTATTCACACTCGCTAGTTATTCGTGTGTTTGTTGTTAGTCGACTAGATTACGCGTATCGACTGAAAGCGCTCTGTTTGATTTGTGAGGCACGAGAAACTTCGCCAGTTAGTTAGGTAATATTAGTTTAAGCTTTCAAATATCTTTACCTTCTACAAATTATAGGTGATTCGTGTCACCTATATATTCGTTAATGTGTACCTGCTAACGTCCTCTACTTGCCTGGTATCCAGACTTGCTAGTTGTTCTTTGTTGTTAGTCGACCAGATTAGGCGTATCGACTGAAAGCGCTCTGTTTGATGTGTGAGGCACGAGAAACTTCGCCAGTTAGTTAGCTACTTCCAGTTTAAGCTTTCAAATATCTTTACCTTCTACAAATTGTAGGTAATTCGTGTCACCTATCTATTCATTAATGTGTACCTCCTAACGTCCTCTAGTTGCCTGGTATCCAGACTCGCTAGTTGTTCTTTGTTGTTAGTCGTCCAGATTAGGAGTATCGACTGGAAGCGCTCTGTTTGACTTCTGAGGCACAAGAAACTTCGCCAGTTAGTTAGGTACTTTCAGTTTAAGCTCGATGTGTAATTACTACATTGGACTGGACTTTAGTTGATTAAGTTCCAAACCAACCTAACAAGCAGTTTACAATTAAATGAGCTTTTCTATACAGGTTTGATGTACTGTCTCATCACATAAAGAGTTTGTAGTCATAAGAATTAATGGTAGTATCACTAAGAATCAATGGTAATAGCACGATAGTAAAAATCTATCTGGTAATACTGTAGTGGGTTAGAAACAAATGTCGTGTAATGTTCTCTAATGTCTTCGTTTATTGTTACACAGTTGGCAATATGCAATTTTCATATGTTGTAGGTTTACGTTTAAAGAATACAAAAAAAAAATAAGCCAGACGATTTAATCGGGGTTTAAACATTGCCAGACGCGTGCCGAAATATTTTGCAAACAAAATTATACGTTTATTCTGTAGTATTTATTCTAACTAACAAGTTAAAATAAATATAACAGAATAAATATTGAGTATCGAGAAATAAATAACATAGAAAAGGTCAAATAAACAGCATTAATATTAAAACGTAGTGTCTCGGAAACTAAAATATACAGTGAAATGATGAGATCAATAGAGATGGGAAAATAATAGAAACTGTTACGAGAGTGGGTTGGGGATAGGAAAGGAAACGATAATCCTATAGAATAGTGCCTTTATTGACAGACCAAGTATGTGCTCACAATTGACAGCGTCCTAATCACTGCACTGGTATGTACGCGAAACATCACTGCACTGTCACACGCGATACCGTCACTGCACTGTCACTCACACGCGAAGTGTCACTGCACTGTCACTCACACGTGGAACTGACACTACACTGTAACTCACGCGGATTATCACTGCACTGAACACTTCATGGTGCGGCTGTAGTGAGATTAATTTAGCGGGCTGGTGTTTGCTCGCCTTGCTGCATCGTATACTTAGGATTCGTAGGAATTGTCGCCAGGGACTCGCCGGATCAGAGAAATGAATAACACCATCATTTCATTGATACACAAGAATAACTGACACTAGCTAAAATAAGCTACTAAATCAAGTTTGAGGGCCAAATAGAAAAAAAGAAAAAAAAAAAAAAAAATTAATTGACGTTCAAAATCTAAAGCTTTAAATTTAGAATATTTTTATTTTTAAAATTAGAATATTTTTATTTTTGTAGTTCGAAATTTGAGAGGCTCTTGTCGGAGTGTTAAAAAAAGCACATAAAGACTATTTTTGGCTTCACAATGTTTTCCTTCACCGGAAGCAGGTAATAGTCGTTGAGAATGACCGTACTTGAGTCGGATGGGACTACAAACTCATGTTCTCAAGTAGGACCTTAGGTACTACGTAGGTTCAAGTAGGATAGAGGGTTCTAACCCGGGATCTTGCGCTTTTAGAGCACAGAGCTGTTATTTTATTTATTTATTTGACCATTTAACGTAAACAATTGACTTTTGCAATTAATAGTGACATAAACTTAGTTTTAATTGACATTTATTTTTAAAATATAGTGTTTTAATGTTTTAAGTATATTATAAATAATTATTTAAACAGAAAGTAGGATTTTCTTTGTTAAAAAAATATTTACACGCTGAGATTATACTCTGTAGAATATGTTGATTTATATGAGATATTTATGTTAATTAATGTACCACCTAACAACACACATATTCGTAAATAAATCTATATTTATCTTTAAACTCTGGTAGTACAGATAGGGTCATGCTCCAGCGGTGGAGACTACAAAGACACTTTATTGCACAAATTAACAAATGAAAACAAATCGAGGACTTAATGCCATATTTCATTCTCTGTCAGTCGACCATAGGACCAAACAGAAATTGAATTTGTACGATTATTACCACTTCTAAATCGATAATAATGTAAAATACAAAAACATTTTTTTAAGTAAATAACCATTTTAAATTTGTCAGTTAACAGCTACACGCTAGCAGGTGCTACAAGCGCTACGAGTCGCTACGCCCTAGACACCTGTCACGTGACATTACGTCACGTGACGCCATTATGGTGCTTTAGATTCGATAAATCAAAGACAAATGATTATCATTATCGTGCTTGATGTTGCATCTTGCATAGGCTGGTTTCCTAAAAGAAAATCATTTAAAATAATTAAGCTTTCTTATGGACTATCGAAAAATATGAGATATTGTATTTTTTTCGTTTTTCAATCAAATAAAATAATAATAAATAAATATATACGGACAAATCACACCGATTGAGCTAGCCCCAAAGCAAGTTCGAGACTTGTGTTATGGGATACTAACTCAACGATACTATATTTTAAAACAAATACATATATAGATAAACATCCAAGACCCAGGCCAATCTGAAAAAGATAATTTTCCATCTTGACCTGGCCGGGGAACCCGGGCACTCTCGTGTCGCAGGCTGGCGTGTTGACCGCTGCGCCATGGAGCTAGCCAAAAAATAAATAAAATATGATAAAGATAAAGCGCATCAAAATTCGGGAATGGGAATCTCATGACATGACTCAACAGGCCCGTAAAAAGTCGAGTAAGGGGAGGGGGTGAAGTTCTCTTACTCCGCGCGCACTGTTACTCGTCAGAACTGCTAATTTATAGCTACTAGGACAAGTTTGATATCGTTTTCAGATACACTAACGATGAAAGGATATGAAATTAAACTTTAATCAAATTTGGGTATCATGTATCTCTTTTTCAAAAACATATTATTATTATTCAAAATTACTAGCGTTTCGGAACGACCACTGCTGAGAAGAATACGCCGAAAGAAACTTAAGTCTATTCAGATGACAGATAGGAATAACAGCAAAATATGCCTTCCAAAGCACGGAGGAGATCAAGATAATTTTACGCCACGTTATGGTCACCTACCCACGTGAGAACCAGGCCTAGTTTCCTAACATGTGTATGCGCTTATAATGTGTACCACTCACAGGGTCATTGATCTTTTTAATATCTGTATATAACACTCGTCGCGTTTCGTAGCAGGTGCTACGAGGCTCTACGAGTCGCTGCGCCGTAGTCGCCTGTCACGTCACATTACGTACGTCACGTGACGCCATGACGAAGGTCTAATGCGTATGAATAAGATTATACGAGCTTGTCATACCAAAAGAAAAACTTGATGCATTTTACACCGAAGGAGATCATCAATTCGTTTTTTGTTATACTAGTATACGGCAAGCGTATGTTTCCTGGCTTTCCCGCTGATAGTGACCTTACACTTCTACCCACTATTTCTATTTTAGTGTGGTATTTAGTTTAATACATATTGGAATGAAATTAAAAATCAATACTTGGGAAGTCATACAATAGATTTATTTCTATATATCAGACCAGACCGATTCTGAAATTCTGTGAGTCGATTCAATAATTACATAGAAATAAATTTACAAAAACAATGATTTTGTCAATTCAGTCTATGGATCTTTTTCAGAATTGTGCAATTGGCACAAAGGATTTAAGCGCCAGTGAGGTATACGGTGCTTAGGGCCATTGTAACTGCCTCCGTAGTCCAGTGGTTAAGGCGTTGCCTATAGACCGGGTCTTGAGTTCGATTCCCACGAGAAGCATACTTTGTTTAGTTTCTAGTTTAGTTAGGACATTGCAGGCTTGAATCACCTGATTGGCTAATAATAAAGATGATTCCGTGCTTCGGAAGGCACGATAAGCCGTTGATCCCGGCTGCCATCTGGTAGTCGTTAAAGGAACCACGTCAGAGGTCGAGAGGCGGTTCCGAATTCTGACATTAGGGTGTGCATGGTCGATTGACTGTGTCACCTACAGAAAATGATGATGATGATGAGGACCATTGTGAATTCGTTGTGTTACAAGTCTAGCGAAGTCAATAGCTCAGAGAGCCATAGTTTAAATCTGTCCTTGAATATAATGCAGAAAATTATAAACACGTCATATCAAGGCGGAAGAAGTAATTTTTGGGAGGCAAAGTATGTGAGTAGTAATAATTAGTTTAAATTCTTTATTCCTTACTTTTGTTTTTCTTTTGTTAAGTTTAAGTGCTCTATCTCATATATCATTATTGATTTAGTGACAACCTATGTATGTTTGCCGCCATTGAGAATAATGCATGTGTTTTAGTCCACGGCGAGGGGACCCTGGTGACCTGTAATACAAGTTATTGAAACTTATCATAGGCACCAGGCTCTAACAAAGTTGGGAAAACAAAATGTTATGTTCTACTTTTGCTGTAAAACTCTTATAATGTAATACCCTCTTTGTGAAGTAAATAAATACATATCTTAATCTTAATCTTAACTAATATTATAAATGCGAAAGTGAGTTTGTTTGTTTGTTTATTTGTTTGTTTGTTTGTTCGTTTGTTTGTTTGTTACGCTTTCACGCCGTAACTACTGAACCGATCATCATGAAATTTTGCATACAAGTTCTCTGGAGTACGGAGAAGGACATAGGCTACCTTTTATCCCGGGAAAAAATACTATTCCCGAGGGATCGACGTTAACGCGGGCGGAGCCGCGGGCGAAAGCTAGTATTATTATAAGTAAGAAAAGTTTGAAAAATTTCAGCGGTCATTAATGGCAGTCACATGCGAAAGACAAAAGTTGGGGCTCATTACGGGGCGTATTTTCGTCACTGGAAACTTTCGACGTGGACAAAAGTCCACGGAACGTTGCCGAGCCGCCGCGAAACAAAGAGTTGTTACGAACTTTCCGCCAACATCCGTCTCGCAGAAAATATTAATTAAAAGTCCCAACTCTTAAGTACTGTTATTTGGAGTTTTGTATTAACCATCATAAAGTACTGAAGTTAACTCATATACCCACCAGGGCTTTCCTTCATAGCTCAAAACCTTTAAAGCTATTTAGATGATAATTAAGGCCAGAGGTTCATGAAAGGGGCCTCCCCGTGTGACGTATTCGGACTGGATGCTATTCGTGCGTCGTCGATTTTTAGGGTTCCGTAGTCCATAAGGAACCCTTATAGTTTCGTCATGTACGTCCGTTCGTCTGTCTGTCCGTCCGGGCTCGTACTCCGCCGCTACTGCACTGACTGTCACGAAAATTGGTGGAGAGACAGATATTGAAGTTCGAAAAGTTGGTTTTTAAATTATAAAAAAAATTCAGCCCCCCATACAACGAAAACGTGTGGTGTATCGTTGAAAAGATATTTTAAAATGCAACAAAAACGGCTTTGAAACTATGTAGATCAAACCCCCCAGTCTTAAGATAATCTAATACAAAGTAAAAATTTGAGGTGTCCTCCCCTCACTGCTCACTTTTGAAATATTACTAAAATAATGCTGAAAAAAATGTGGTATATACCTCAAAGTACATATAGCGGTCTCGGTATCATAGATAATTATTTTTATACAACTCGACCAACATAGGTAGTTACAGTCGGCCAAACAAAATAATAATATAAATAAATAAAAACAGCTTAAAAATTCCGATGGGCAGCTAAGCGTGGTGAGTATGGCAATATCCTTCCATGCAACGAGACGCCTTTGTCCAGCGACGGAGAGGCCTATGTCCAGCAGTGGACTTCTTACGGCTCAGTTGATGATGATGACAATAAAGTACTAAGTTTAATAGTGTTATATCACCATATTTATAGAGTTACTCCGTTGTCGAACTGCATTTTATAATAGAAAGATTTATTTTTAATTTTTGATCGTCGAATTGCCGTGTTTCTGGACTAGCTCCGTGGCGCAGCGGTCAACACACCCTGCGACACGGAGTGACCGGGTTCGATCCCCGGCCAGGTCAAGATGGAAAATGATCTTTTTCAGATTGGCCTGGGTCTTGGATGTGTATCTATATATGTATTTGTTATAAAATATAGTATCGTTGAGTTAGTATCCCATAACACAAGTCTCGAACTTACTTTGGGGCTAGCTCAATCTGTGTTATTTATCCGTATATATTTATTTATTTCTTGATTTTATCTCGCTTACATTTTAATACTATTGCTTTCCTTCTCCTCATAATATACGCACGAAAACAAAAGTTATATCAAACCGCGATATATTTTTCATGCTTCGCTCAGTGATAATAATTCGCTAAGTTCAGACCTCGAACTCGTCCGAATACACCCGGAAAGTGCCGAGAACTTTCGAACTTTGGGGATACGAGGGACCCATGGAACTACTCGTGTATAAAGATTAGCAGATTTGAGGAGCGCGATGCTCCAGTGGTTCTGAGCATTATTAGCGATCACGTAAGTTAAGCAACCTCGGGCGCAGTCCCCGTTGGGATGAGTAAAAGGGAGGAAAAATAAAAACTACGAGCTCCTCCGTGCTTTGGAAGGCACATTTAGCCGTTAGACCCGGGTGTCATCATTGATGGCTGTCTTAAAGCTATGTTAGATGCCCTAAGGCATGATAAGAAATCGGACGCCAGTGTTGGCCATTTACACACATGAACCTAGATGTTGGTCGTTCGAATGACATGCAACGAACGACCAACATCTAGGTTTCACTGTCTGAAGATGCCTCGTGTAGGGGCGAAACATGTGTTGCGAGCACGACGGCCGATATTGCTACAGCCTTAACGGATGCAGCAGTATCGCATGCGTCAACTATTGGTGGTGGGCATGAAGGGACTACCAGTAGTGGGTGGGCGCTGGCTAGCAATAGTTTGCATGAACTAACTGGTGACGGAAGCACGCAAAGTAAATTGTCTCAAAGTAAATGTAGCTTTGACTTCCTCAAGTGTAACACCTGAATCTATTACCTAGTTCAAAAATATTCCTTGTGGGAGTTTGGTGTCTGAATCTGAACTTAGGCTAGCCTACAGCCTGTACAACAGATCACTTGCAATGATGTGGAAACAGGTACAACATGAAATTACAGTCACTTTGTGGTTAATAAGCCAATGGTCTCACCAGGATGCCGAAGACAGAAAAAGACTGGAAGCAGATTCTTAGCTAAGAAGAATCACAAGTGACGATAACGGGGAGCTAGAACGAGCACACATGAAAGGACAGCCTACTTCGAAATATATTTAGAACAAATATCGGATTAGCTCTTTGAAGTGGCGGTGGGCGGGGCACATAGCTTCCAACCGGTTTATTGGCAACATATTGGAAATCCTTGGGGGAGGCCTATGTCCAGCAGTGGACTCCTTGCGGCTGAGATGATAGTGATGATAATTATAGTTCAAAGAATGTAGATCACTGATAAGCTTGGCAACGTAAGAGTATGATTTGAGGCTACACCAGATTGTTGCTTCCCATCAGGCAAGATTAAATCATGCACGCACTCAAATCATCATAAAAATAAATTTAAATTAAAAATATATGATGAAATACAAATCGTAAGGTAAGATTCGATCTCACGTCCTTTAATATACCACCGTGACTTCGAATCACCGCGTCGAATTCTCCAAGTAGAGTATACGCTTAAAATAAAAATAAAACAAAAAACAGTTTGATTGAATCAAAATAACCGTGAAGTTTATTAAGCGCAGAGAAAAAATAAATAATTTATATCGAAGAGAAAATTTCAAGTAAGTGTTAATAAAAATACAAAACTCAGCGATGAAGTTTAACTCGCACAACACAAAGCACGAAAACGCAAAAAAAATTGCCAACATAAAATTATTTTCGATTTTCACAAACAAAAATCTTTTTTGAGCCATTGCGTACGAATCGCATGCATATTTCAGGAGGAAATAAAATACTCGCAGAGCAGTAAAAGGTTCAAGACTGATGCATGTACTTCGAGGGATCCTGTTTCATTTGTCATTCTGAATGGAGTTGCTGCAAGGACTTCAAATATAAGCTGTATACTGGACTGGACTGATATACTTCAACATGACAATTTCTTCCTGATCTAAATAGTATATCCGCTTAATTGGTCCTTAAATATAAAGAGCTGAACCAACTAGCGGAGAATAGAGAAGAATGGAATTATTTTGTGGAAGAGCCACGCTACCGGCAAAATTAATTTTTGCTAATAGCATGAATGGGCTGGCTCGTCCGGGGAAGCACAATCACAGAAAATCGACGTCTGAGTAGAAGCTTTACCACTTTTGTGCTTCGTTCGGTGAGTGAGAGAGCCGGAGGTCCATCTTTCCCCCATTTCCTCCCCTAATGTCTTTCCTCCCCCCACTCCTTGAAAGGCCGGCAACGCTCCTATTATAACCTAGTGTTGCAGTTATCCATGGAAAGCGGTGATCGACTCGCTTGCTCGTTTACCGATCTATACCGTAAAAAAAGCTCCACGGGCAAGAGTGAAGATCTCGATGATCGTTACATTCAGAGAACAGCTGCTGCGAACTGTAAACGGCAATTACATAATAAAAAGAATGTCGATGAATATCGTGTTTCATTTTTTATTCTGAATTAAGTTGCTGCCACGACTTCAAATAAGTTGTATGCTAGATTAATTATGCTTTATAATGTCAGTTCATTACACAGATCTGGAACTCATCCAGCGAATAACTGCCAAGAACTTTTAATATCCCTTATTATATTTCGAAAAACATTGTATGATTTATTACTGTAGCTAATTTAATAACAATGTTAATATTTAACCTTTAGTCGCAAAAAGTCCTCTATATCAAAACGTCCCTGTATAAAAATGACCACAGTCTCAAAATGACTACTTTAAAATGTCCTATTATCAGAATGACCACTGCACCAAATTGTCCATTTCACCAAAATGCCAACTGTGTCAAAATAAAGCATCAAAAACCCTGACTCGCGTACGAAGGGTTAAGGGTTCCGTACAATAAATAAGATCAGATTGAACAGATTTAGACAAATTGGTAATTTTGAAATAGAAATTAGACAGCATTTTAATGAGAGATCAGTTCTACATTATCACAAAGTAAAACGTCACTCAGATTACATCATATCAACCGCAAGAAGTCCACAGTTGGACATAGGCCTACCCCAAGGATTGTCAATACGACCAGTTGGGAGTGGTCTGCACCCAGCGCATTCCTACGACCTCAGTCAAGTCATCCGCCAATCTTGTCGGTGGGTGTCCGACGCTGCGCTTGCCGGTACGTGGTCGCCATTCGAGAACCCTTCTGCCCCATAGGCCATCGATATCTCAATAGCATAACTGAAATAACATACAAGTTACTAAAGCAGCAATAAGGTTTAAAATCGACAATCCCAAAGGCTTTATCAAACTGTGAAACATTGTTATCTGTACTATAGGCTGACTATCGTTCTCGGACACTGGACCAGACACGATCAGTCTTATTAACGCCGACTACCTAGTACCTGGTTAAAACCATCCATCCAAAACAAATTCCCAATGACAGTTCATTAAACTTCAAAGTGATAAGTGTCGTCTTATTTTGGTCGGATAATGATAAATCCAAAACAAATTGACACTGACAGTTGACTAAAAGTCAAAGTGATAAGTGTCATCTTATTTTGGTTGGATAATGGTTTAAACCATATTAAAGTTAATCTTCTTTTTATAATAAGACGGAAAAGATATAACAATAGAAGTCTACGTCTATAGGCGAGTCGTCCCAGAAAGTGTTGTGTCCAGGCTTTCGAAATATTATAAATCAGCGGGTTTCAAGCAAAAAATGAAATAAACTCGACAATACCATCTTAAGCCTTGTTTTTCCGCGCTGCAACTGGACGGACTGCATTTTCTATTTCTATTTGATTATACTCTTCCCTCGTCGAGTTCATTTGATTACGTCGAAGCCTTATTCCGCCTCGTTTTGTTGTTCAAGCTTCTTTATTATTATGCTGAAGCTTTTATAGATATGGAATGAGGTAGAGATGAAGTTTTACCCTATCGAAAATATTATAAATAAAAAATAATTGTTGTGTACAAACATACGTCCAATCTTTTTAATTGTTTTAGTTTATCCTAACTAATATTATAAATGCGAAAGTGAGTTTGTTTGTTACTCTTTTACGCCGTAACTACTGAACCGATCATCATGAAATGTTGCATACAAGTTCTCTGGAATACGGAGAAGGACATAGGCTACCTTTTATCCCGGGAAAAAGTACTATTCCCGAGGGATCGACATTAACGCGGGCGGAGCCGCGGGCGAAAGCTAGTTATAAATAATCTCAAAAACTACTTTACATCTGGGTAGTTTACATACGTCTTTTTCTCTTACGGGATACACAGAGGCCAGGTCTTTAATACCTTAAAACCACGTTCAGCATGTTTTGGGGTAGTTGGAAAACGGAATCAAAATAGTAATGGGTTGCTAGCCGCACCACCAACTACTATGATTCCTCAGATTTTCGCCCACCCATTGCATTGGGGAAAAAAAAAATATAATTATTATTTAAAAATACGGTCTAAAATGCATAATACGGTCTAATATTTTGCATTTTAGAACTTTTTCTAAATAATAACTATTTTTTCGAAAATGCAATCGTCAAGGCGTGCCCCCTTGGTTGGTCCTGCTCTAGCCCATTGTATAACATAGTAATTATTGTTTTATTTGATGGTTTAGATAATAATAATTTAGCCAAGTTTTCGACTTCGTTATGCCTCCAAACTCCAACCAAACCCTCCAGAATAAACATTAAAAAAAATATTATTGGATTATTTTAATATATGTGTAATATGTGATAATAATAACAAAATAACCCAAAGGTTAGACGTGCTACCGATTCTGAATCGGCCGGTGTTGCAGTAAAAGTTAATTTCTTACTCTAAATAACAATGCTAAATATATTTGAGGAGCCTGATGGCCCAGTAGTTAGCGCTTACGCATGTTAAGCATCCCCGGGCGCAGTCCCCGCTAGGATGGGTGACCGCTAGTGGCATATAAAATATGTCGAGCTCCTCCGTGCTTCGGAAGGCACGTTAAGCCGTTGGTACCGGCTGTCATCATTGATGACAGTCGTTAAGTTACGTCAGATGAGGTAGAAAAATCTGACACCAGTGTTGGCCACACACACAAAAATAAGATTGTGAACTATACCAGCAAGTCTATGAGATATATTTATCTATCATCTTGAACAAAGGCTACGGCTACGGACGAAGACAAAAATATCTGGTGATTGCCACCTTTAGACAAATGTCGCGCATCAGTCTCCCAGAAACGCAATTTAAAGCCGATCGCGACTCGCGACTATTTCGACTAGGGGCCTAATATTTGAACCGTTCGTATTACATCCATATAATACTCGAATCACATTCACATTTGCCGCTCGACATTCGTAAAGCTCAGACGGCTAAGAAATTTAAGGAGTTAGTCACGTTGCATTAACTGTCCACTGTTTAAATATATACCTATTTATTTATTTTACATATTATGTCTTATCTTTGAATATGCATGTGTATGGATTCTGTCTATTGTATATTTATTGTGTTATTTTTTATTTGAAGTTTTTATTTCATTTATTTTTTCGCTACTTCTGCACCAACACCCATCTATTTTAAAATTTCTGAATAGCCAAAGGTTGGCTGAATATAATAAGCCCGCCTTTGTTTTGTGCAAGTACTTTTTAAATTGGTGCAATAAAGAGTTTATTTAGTCATTTACTTGTTTCGGGCGGTCACGTTTTTGTATTTTAGACGCTCGAATATCAAGTCGTGTGCTTTTGTTGCCAATACAATAATTTAAATAAATAATAAGTTTCCGCAGAGCTGATAAAACACCAGTTAAGAATCGTAACTGAATTATTCCGTAGAAGTAAGTAACATTATTATTTCTGTTTTCTAGATTAGACTGGTAGACGATTTAACCATTCGGATAACATTCGGAGTGACAAGAATTCAAAAATAGAGCAATAAGATTCGCAAGATGAAGATTGATGTTACGCATTATCCGGCGTCCGAACGGTTCAGAAATCACCTCCCAGCCCGAATTCAATTCTACTGATTAATGCGACTGTCTGTCTATTGACGAGGTGATGGAGTGCATCTCCCAAACGGAATTATTTTTACTCGGCTGCCAAACGTGGGTAAAGTTATTTGACAGATAGTGAACTTAATTCTTACAGGTATTTATTCGGTTCTGAATATACCCAAAGAGGGTTCGCGTCAGACGGGCGGGCTATAGGGCTTAAAAAAGAGCCCGCCATATGCCAGGCGGCGTGGCGATACATACGCGGATGGTCTAAACGCGTTGGCTACTTTGGATATTTTCGTTTTTTAGGAATATTCAAGGGATATTCGAAAAAGAAAAACATATGATGGCTGCCTTATCTGTAATGCAATAATAATCAAAAGTTTCAAGGTAAACTTTAATGTATTTGGTGAATAATGCTATATACCGAGTAAATTAGACGTGATTTGGAGGCAACTTTGCAATTTTTTTCTATCGATAAGATTTAACGCAATCGTGTTTTTGAGTCATATAGTTACCAGAGTTAGTCCTGAACTTTGCTGCGTTTTTATTTCAACTTGAGTATTTAATTATTATTGATATAACAGTCAATCATACAAAGCAGTGTGAGGTAGTACGGGCCCTTATTATTACGAGCCATTAACAGATGACCACGCACGCTCGATTCCTAACATAAGTGTTCCACAAAACTATGTTAATTGAAATTGTATATAATAAATTAATAATTTGAATATAATGAAATAAGTATTATTTTAAATGTGAATTGACGTGAAAAAGTGCCTGAAAAAGCCTATTTTCTAAATAAAGCTTTGAATCTTCCCAGAGTTGGGAAAAAGCATCTTGCTCTCTTTTCCATGACAGTTTCTTGGTTTTGTTGAGCATTCTTTGTCGTAGAGCTATTAAGTTCATCGCACTATGTGGGTTGGCTACACCCCCGTTTGCCATTGGGTCTCCACTCTGTTATTATCTTGGCCTTATCTTATAGATTACTAGATTATCTTAGCGATTATCGGGCATCCCCAAGTCGTGTCCTGCCCAGTCCCACTTCAAGCTAGCCACGTCAACTCAAAAAAACTCACTTTCGCATCTATAATATTAGGTAGGATGTCACTCTGGATAAGGCAAGCATTCTACCGATACCTTACACATCTAAATCTGTAAGACATTTAGAATTTATGGTTTGTTGTTCAGAAGAATTTATGGTGAAATTGATTAACTTACATGATATACAATATCTAAAGAAAACCCTGACCGATCATTGAAGGGGTAATTCAGCACGTCGATTTGAACAACTTTTCCTACGGGACCAAACATGGGAACTCAAAAAAAATTGACATTTCCAAACAAAAATCCAGTAAAAGAGCCGCCCGGTAAATTTGTAACGTCAAAACAAATTTTGAGTTCCCAGCATTGGTCCCATAGGAAAAGTTGTTCACAGCCACGGACTGAGTCAACTCTTCAAGGATCGGGCAGGGTTTTGAGAGCTGACTAAAAGCATAACACTCCATTTTGGGCAGTCCCTTACGAACGTCACAAACACCGCTGAACAATAAAATAATCCATTATTTTTGGATTCTAGTCTAAAAACTAGGTAATATCCTAAATTCCTAAAGACTTAAATAGATTCAACCCAAATCCCCCATTAGACTGAAAGTGTTAGACATTTCAACGTATGCCTGTCCCGATTCTAACCCTTTTTCAGCCCAAGCCGACCCAGGACTCGGCGGAAATCGTTAAATTAGGGCTAACTGAGCGATGCTAATCTGAAAATGTATTGTAATGTATGGACCTACAGAAATATAGATAATAATGGAGTGTTTCTTATCACAGTTCAGTGCGTAGGTTCCTAGCCCAGCAGGGCTACTCGCTATCTTTTGACAACTCCCCTAGAGATTGCAATCCGGATACTTCGAAATCCGAAAAACACTGAAAAATCCGGATTTTTAAACTTTTTATAAATCCGGATTTCAGTATCAAAATCCGGTTTTTTTGAATTTTTGTTTTAAGTGCAGCCTATCATCTTAATTGATAGTTTTTGATTAAGCACCATCTTTTTTATTGTTTATATTGACGACTAGCTTTCGCCCGCGGCTCCGCCCGCGTCAATGTCGATCCCTCGGGATTAGTATTTCCCGGGATAAAAGGTAGCCTATGTCCTTCTCCGTACTCCAGAGAACATGCATGCAAAATTTCATGATGATCGGTTCAGTAGTTACGGCATGAAAGCGTAACAAACAAACAAACAAACTAACTTTTGCATTTATAATATTTTATTGATTATTGACGATTTTCAACCAGCACACATATTCGCAAAAAAATTTATGCTTTGACTTAAGGGATTTTTGATTGAAAACGCTAGACTACGTGGACAGTTAAACGATGATTATCAAAACATTATAAAGAAAGTCCGGGCGTTGGTGAAGACATTTAAAAATTCACTGGCTATGAATGACATGCTTCAGAAATATGTGCTAGCAGAATTCGGCAAAGAGTTAGGTCTTGTTTTGGACTGTAAAACGCGATGGTATAGTCTAGCTACAATGATGGAACGTATCTCAAAGCTGAATTCAAGTGTACAAAAAGCATTAATCGATATATATCAAACAGGCCGCGGTATCGTCACCAAAGACTCTAGTTCAGAAACCGTGTGCAAATCTGACCTTAACCTACTCGTACTTAGCTTTAAGGAACAACTTGATCGCCAACATTCTATTGTCGAAACTAGAAGTGCCCTATTCTACAGCAGCAGCCGTCGAGCCTTCAGGCAGCAGGGCTAATTTACCTGCATTAATACATGTGGAAATGGAACTTTTTGAAAAAGGTTGTGAAGAAATTTAAAAATGGGTTAAAGACGTTGCTAGATAGCCGTTCCGCCGATTAGTCTGGAATCAGAAAGAGCCATTTCCACGGTTGGAATATTCTGCAATAAATTAAGACCACCGTATAAATGACGAAACACTCAACGCTTTTACATATGTTTTGAAAATACCGCTTCATGAAAAAATTTAAATCTTAATTGTTATTTACGGTTAGGTAGATTGCTATTTATTTTAATTTTTCATTGTGTATATACGTAGTGTATCAATATTTAAAATACAAGATTTTTCGTTTAAAAATATCAATACTATAAACTTAAAATTTTTATTGTACTTTACATGTTGCGAATATCGCATTATGAATTTGACTTACAAAACGTGAATTTTGTTTAAATTTTATAATGTGAATTTAATTAACAATGTAAAACGTGAATTTTACAATCGGACTATACAGGTCCTATTTGAAACTTTTATATTTTAAGTACTTAAAATATTAAAGTTGAACTACTATGTACATAGTAGTTCAGCGGTTATTTTAAGACCTCTAATTCGACTGATTTTTCATGTGATAACTAAATATTTTACTTTGTTTTGTGTTCTTTTCAACTTTATCGTAAATGTTAGTGAATTGTGAATTTTAAATAAGCTAAACTAGAAATAATACAAAATAAAAAAAATTCCGGATTTTAGAGCAACGAAATTCTTAAAATCCGGATTTGAAAAATATCTTACATTCTACGAATTTTTCTTTTCTCTCAGACCTTCTTTTATTGTATATCTCATATAAAATTCAGTATCATTTAATAAATATATTTATACTTATTAAATGATGTAGCCGTGTGGTATCCGGCAGAGTAGAATAGGACCACTCCAAGTCTTCCCTTGGATGTCGTAGAAGGCGACTTAGGAAATACAAGCTAAACAAAGCTTATAAACATCTGTGAGACCTCTCCAACCCGTCCGGCCAGCGTGGAGAGTGTAGGCCAAGTCCTCTGCCTGCTCTGGCCAAGTATGGCTCTAGTAGTACAGAGAGGGTCGTGCTCCTGTAGTGGAGACTAAAAAAAGACCTGATGATGATACTTAACTAGCTAATCCGAAAGACGTTTTTCGTTGTTAACTATATAAAGACGCTAACTGTCAAACGACTGGCAATACGATTATAAGGCTTTCTTAACATTTTTTTAAATTAAAACCTTTATCTGAGAAAAACAAACACGACAGTAAAAGAATTATCCAAATCGACCAGCCGTTCACACTTGATGCCATGACCAAGGGAAATAGGGATTCATTTTTATATATAACTAGCGACCCGGACCCCGGCTTTGCACGGGTGCAATGTACATATAAACCTTCCCCTTAAATCACTCTATCTATTTAAAAAAACCGCATCAAAATCCGTTGCGTAGTTTTAAAGATCTAAGCATACATAGGGTTGGACGGACAGCGGGAAGCGACTTTGTTTTATACTAAGTAATGAAGATATGCGTGATTTGTTCCTATATATTTGTTTTAGGCATTAGGCTCTCTCTACCCAGTAAGGGATAATGATATGATAATTTATACGTTTACTTTATTTTTTATTAATTCATAGTTTACGGAAAACCTGGAATATACTTGATTTTCTTTTCTCCCCCATAAGAATTGAGGAAATCTTCCGGCAGATATCCTCATTAAGTATACTTAGAATAAGAAAAACAAGAATGAGTCGGAGTTAAGTCATCATCATCATCAGATCTTTTTAGTTTCCAAGAGTGTTCCAATTCTACTCTGCCGAAAACCACACGGCTAGTTACACAACACAATAACAAAACCAGATCAGTCAATGTAATCTGTGGTAAAGTGTTATTTCGAATAGAAACATAATATTATTCATGAATACTCAGCATTGCTCGGGAATATCTGATCGACGTGTTCAAAGTGCTGTCTGACAGACAGACAGATTAAACTTGTAAAAAGGGTCATTTCAAAGTGGGTGTCAGATGTGACAGGTGGAAATTTTAGATGCAGCTACCAAATAATATTATCTCTAGAATTTAATTTTTCAGATTTAGCAGGAGGTCATTTTGAATGCAATACCAATGTACGTAATTTCTGGATGACGTAAATCATCTTTGTAAATATTTGTGTACACACATTTAAAAACGTTAAACCTAGATCTTTTATCTCCTCCTAGACCTAAAAATGAACAGTAGTTGTGCTACAACGCCCGTCACTTTGTTTCCATTAACGACATGTACAAACCAACAGCGCAATGTATCTCGTACAGCAGAAGCAACACAACTAAAATATATTATTTATAAACGATAATCCATATTGGTCTTCACTACTTAGGAAACGGTAAACTAATCCCCGATACCGGGATATCATAACCAATCGAACGTATTGGGAAAGAAGTATATCAGTAAAAAGGATCTCCGCATCCTCAATCGAGCACATTTCATTTGAAAAACCGAACACCACTGATGCTTCGTTCAACGCACCACTTTTACTTTATGTGATCCTGGTATACGTTGCGTACATGACGCTGTTTTTCGCGAGAAGCCGCCGAGGGGACGCGTTAGGGCGCCAGGGCGGGCGGCCGTTCACTGAGAGGCCCGGGCGCCCCTCAACCCCGCCCTCCCCAGCATCCCCCGCAACAGAAACTCTCAATTATTTTATTGGGAAAGCTAATGAGACGAGAACCATCCAGTGGATCGTTGTCTGATATTCCCATGGTTACATCTATAAATAAATTATTGATAGATACAAGTAGGCTTAATTGGTAATCTGTGACGCATTTGTGTCTTTAAAGACCGGCTTTGTATCCTTTCAATGCAAAGATCATAGGAGGAAGGAGATTTTTATTATAAAAAATATATATTTATAATTTTAATTATTTGTCAGTCAACCAGTTGGCCGACGCGGCGTCTAAGGTGTTAATACCAGTTGTTAATCTTATACAGGGTGACTTGGAAAAACACTAATAACCTAGATTCATTATCATCATCATTACAGACACGGAAAGTCCACTGCTGGACAAGTGCCTCTGTGCGTCAGGAATTCAAACGAAAATGAAATCACCTAAAGGAAAATTTTATCAACTATGAT
Source organism: Elegia similella (assembly GCA_947532085.1). Lineage (NCBI taxonomy): Eukaryota > Metazoa > Arthropoda > Insecta > Lepidoptera > Pyralidae > Elegia > Elegia similella. Next base: position 3,736,965 of record OX383944.1, read on the forward strand.
CTATTGGTGATCTATTTTTTACTTTGAACTGTGAAGCGAGCGACCCTAGGTTCAAATCAGTCACACAGTGACGTGCAGTCCATATAGTTAGACTCTTCTACCCTGAACTCACTTAATATTTATTCTCTAACAAAAAAAAAAATTTGATTTTTGCCTGTCGAAGAATCATAAGCACAACTCTCCATAAATTTGTTGTTATTGAATATATAAAATAAAGTTCTTATTTAGGTACGAGTCGTAATCGTAATTTAATGTATTGGGTAGTTAAGGTTTTGACTAATATGTTTTTGTCTACTTTTTGAAGAATGTGTGTGCACGTCGCTGCAGTCACGTATACTGTTTTTGAAGTTTTAAAAGAAGTTTCTAGATAACTCTAGGCTAAATGGAAAGGAAAATACGGGACAGAAAATAAGTGAGGGAGAAGGCGATAGACAATGAATGAATGCGATTTCGTTTGGATTCGCGGGGTATATAAGCAGTACAAGGCGCGGCCGAAGGCAGTTTTAGTTTGGGAAGTGGAATCCGAAGGAAGAAGAAAAGAAAAAGAGTAATAGTGAGTAAAGTAAAGAAATACTAGTGAGTAAAAGTGAAGTGTTCAGTGCATTGGAAATCCGCGTGAGTGACAGTGCAGTGACGGTATCGCGCGTGAGTGACAGTGCTGTGACGGTATCGCGCGTGAGTGACAGTGCTGTGACGGTATCGCGCGTGAGTGACAGTGCTGTGACGATATCGCGCGTGAGTGACAGTGCAGTGACAGTATCGCGCGTGAGTGACAGTGCTGTGACGGTATCGCGCGTGAGTGACAGTGCTGTGACGGTATCGCGCGTGAGTGACAGTGCAGTGACGGTATCGCGCGTGAGTGACAGTGCTGTGACGGTATCGCGCGTGAGTGACAGTGCTGTGACGGTATCGCGCGTGAGTGACAGTGCAGTGACGGTATCGCGCGTGAGTGACAGTGCTGTGACGGTATCGCGCGTGAGTGACAGTGCAGTGACGGTATCGCGCGTGAGTGACAGTGCTGTGACGGTATCGCGCGTGAGTGACAGTGCTGTGACGGTATCGCGCGTGAGTGACAGTGCTGTGACGGTATCGCGCGTGAGTGACAGTGCTGTGACGGTATCGCGCGTGAGTGACAGTGCAGTGACGGTATCGCGCGTGAGTGACAGTGCTGTGACGGTATCGCGCGTGAGTGACAGTGCTGTGACGGTATCGCGCGTGAGTGACAGTGCTGTGACGGTATCGCGCGTAAGACAGTGCAGTAAAAGTTCCGCGCGCGTGAAGTGACATTTCGCGTACATACCAGTGCAATGACTAAGGAGAATCAGTGAACAGTGCATTAACCTTGATTTTAAAGGGTTGAGGACCAATGCGTTATTTTCTGTTTAATACTACGTCACTTCCGCACTACGTCCATTCTCACCCGATCTTTCAAATTTACACCACACATACTCCTTAGCGCCCGCATTTCTACCGCATTTATTCTAGACTAGTCTTGACATTATTACATCAGCAGTAATGTAAGTACACGGCGTGTTTGATGTTGAACATGAATTATTCAAAATGCATTACCTCGGCGCGACAAACAACGTCTGCTTCGATTCGAATCAATCCTAACATATTTTGTTAGAATGCTTTGAAATCACATCTCCTTGATAATGATAAACAAGATTATACAGACTGACTGGCAAATCACAATTCATACTTAAGGACATAATATCACACGTAACGTTGAAAAATATAAAACCAACAAAATACTTATGAATTACAAAGAAAAATTTAATCAAATTAGTCCGCAAAGTCTCGGAATGTTTGGAAACCGCGCGCTCGCTACGCGCGTCCAGCGAGACGGTCCGCGGCCGACACGAAAACAGGTACGCGCGCTTTGATTAGCGCGAGTGTTCACACATCTTGTGTTTATAGGATAATTTGGTCAACTTTTAAGCCCCTATTTTTTTTTTGAACCGGAATCAAGTACTGATTGCCCCCTTTCAATATGTAACGTGATTTACCAGTCACCCCGTATAATTACTTATACGCGAGCTCTGTAGTTCTCCAGCGGTTAACACGCCAGCTTGCGACACGAGGGTTCCCGAATTCGATCCCCGGCCAGGTCAAGATAGAAAACGATATTTTTCATATTGACCTGGGCCTTGGATGTTTATCTATATATGTATCTATTATAAAATATAGTATCGTTGAGTTAGTATCCTACGACACAAGTTCGCAACGTACTGTGAGGCTAGCTCAATTTGCGTGATATATCCCAGTATATTTAATACCAGCTGTTGCACGCGGCTCCGCCCGCAATAATGTCGATCTCTAGGGAACAGTAGAATCTCCTGAAATGAACGGTGCCCTATATCCTTCCCCGGGCTTCAAACTACCTTCATACCAAATTTCATCCAAATTCTGTCAAAATGCTACTCCACCTATCATCACCTCAAATAGCCAGATCTTGCCCAGCTCCATTTCAGTTCAACAAAACGCTTAGCACCTTTGTTATTTTTCGGATCTCAATGTTAGGAATTCGATCTTGAAGTTTGATGCCGAGCATGACTTGCTCCATGGCCCTTAGGGCTGCTCTGATTCGGTGCATAACTTTCTGGGTATGCGTCCAAGTCTCGGCATGTGATGGTGGGCAGAATACATTGAAAAGGCAGGTCTTCAGACACTGTGAATGTGGCGTAATTTAAAAATGAATTTAACAGAATGGTGGCTCATAACTGGCAAGCGAAGCGTAGTCCGTCCGAGAGCACGGGTCGAAGATATTAGATTATATGTAGATTATTTCGATTATTTTAAATTATAAAGCTGTTTGTTTGTTTGTTTGAACGGGCTAATCTCGGCAACTACTGGTTCATATTGGAAAATTATTGTTGTGTTGAATAGTCCATTTATTGAGGAAGGTTTAGGCTATAAAACATCACGCTGCGACCAATAGGAGCGAAGCGTCTATAAATAATGTTTAGAAAACGGGGGAAAATTATTCATCTACCTATACTAAGAAAAAAACGAATTAAACATAATAACAGAAATTGCCGCGGACGAAGACGCGGGCAACGGTTAGTATTAGATAAACCGCGGGTCAAAACTGGATTCGTAGGGCACCAGACCGAGATGAAAGGCATGCATTGAAAGAGGCTTATACCCAACAGTGGGATAGAGAAGGCTGTTGATGATGATGGTATCTTATAATTGACTATCTCTATCTATGCTCGCGACGCGAAAGTGCCCGGGTTCGATCCCCGGCCAGGTCAAGATGTGAAATTATCTTTTTCAGATAAGCCTGGGTCTTGGATGTTTATCTATATATGTATTTGTTATAAAATATAGTACCGTTAACGCAAGTCCCATAACACAAGTCTCGAACTTACTTTGGGGCTAGCTCAATCTGTGTGATTTGTCCGTATATATTTATTTATTTATTATATATGCTAGGTGCAGTAAGATATCATCATCGTCAAACAAAGGATAGAAACGTGAATAACGTCGAATGCAGCGTTAACTATATTAATTCTACAGTTAGTATACACAGCTGATTATACACTGTAATTAAGAGGATTTCCAGAAAACAATATGTTGCATTAGCTTTAATATATCAACATCATCAACAAATTAAATGCTTATCATGAAGCTTATGCAATATAATATTACTAACAATGCATACTAATGAACCGAGCGAGCTAAAGCGTCTCTGCTTCGGCATGGGAAAAATCTTTCGTATGTCTGTCCGGTTGCTCTCCTCTACAGCTCGCATTTCTCAACCGATTTTCATGACGCGGTAACGTCTTATAAACCGGGCTGCACACACGAAATAATATCACGTTCCGTGTGAAAGGAAGAGCGCGGAACAAGCGATAGAAAGGCATGATCAGCTCTAGCGTTCGGTTTGTGACGCATCTATCTCTCTTCCACCGTTATCGCGTAAAAACCTAAAATACTAAAATATAGAATAAAATAAATACTTAAGTAGGCCATATAACAAACGTGATTTTTTGCTTGTTTTAGCTCGATTTTGCAACAGGTAGACGCTTGAAATATTCACAGAATATTTAGTAATATATCCACTTTCAAAAAAATAAAATAATAAGCAAAAAACACAAACAGCAAAAAAATCATGTCTGTGTTATGGGAGCCCCCCATAACACAGACATGATTTTTTTGCTGTTTTTATACATAACGGGACGGAACCCTTAGTGCGCGAGACCGACTCGAACATGGCCGGTTTTTAAAATTTAAAAACAAAATAAAAATACGAATAAAAACTGAACCCATTGCAATACTTACGCGTATGAGGTCTTACTCATCGCACACCATTAGTCGTGGAAACGTTTTCTATGAAAGTGGAAACTTGCATACATACGAGTACATACATATTATCACGCCTCTTTCCCATGGGGGTAGGCAGAGACTATAGATCTCCACTTGCTACGATCCTTACAAACCTCTTTTGCTTCATCTACATCCATCACTCTTTTCATGCATGCTCGCCGGTGGAAACTTACCTGTAATAAAAAGAAAAAAAACATATTAATACCGGTTTTTCGTAACAACGAGTAAGTAATGCACATCTTTGCTGTCATTATTTTTCTTACTTACTCTTACTACCTTATATCGTGTGTTCGATTCCCACGGGAGGCATAGTTTGTTTAGTTGTTTCCAGTTTGGTTAGGACATTGCAGGCTTGAATTACCTGATTGTCTGATAATAAAGATGATTCCGTGCTTCGGAAGGCACGGTTAGCCGTTGGTCCCGGCTGCCATGCCCATCTGGTAGTCGTTAAAGGAACCACATCAGAGGCCGAGAGGCGATTCCGAAGAACTCTGACACCAGGGTGTGCATGATCGACTGACCGTGACACCTACTCGAAATTATTATTATCATTTTTCTTATGATATAGGGCAAACGAGCCACCTGATGGTAAGCGATCACAGCTGCTTATGGACCACTGCAACACCTGCTTGACAGGAGCGTGCCGGCTGGAATTGAGGGGGTCGGGGAAATGGGGAGGGAGGATGGGCCTCCGGCTCTCTCACTCATCGAATGAAGGATAAAAGCTTATCTGTGAGAGTGTGGTCCTGGATGAGCCGGCCCATTAAATAATTAATCTTTTCACTGTCTACTGCTGGATAAAGGTTTCTTCGTACCTTGGGTCTCTATACTCACCACGCTTGGCAGGCGGGTTGATGAGCGCAGTTTCTATGGCTTCTAATGGTTCCGACTAAAGGTTGCATCATTCTGGGCAAGATTCATTTAATCGTTTGGACCATTGACACGATAGAAGAAGAAGAATGCTTCCGACGCTGCTGCCTATCGAAAGCATTTCTAAGCTGGGGAAGGATGGAAATTTGTTGGATTTGGAAAGGGAATGAAATTATTGGGATACTACTCAGTCCTGATGAATAGGAGAAAACCAAGTGCAGCCGTGTGGCTTCCGGCAGAGCAGAATAGGACTACTCCAAGTCTTCCCGTGGATGTCGTAAGAGGCGACTTAGGAAATACAAGCTAAACAAAGCTCATAAACATCAATGAGACCTCTCCAACCCGTCTGGCCAGCGTGGAGAGTGTACGCCAAATCCTCTGTCTGCTCTGGCCAAGTATGGCTCCGGCAGTACAGAGAGGGTCATGCTCCTGCAGTGGAGACTAAAAAGACCTGATGATGATGATGAAGTGCAGCTCGGAAGGCCGGGCGCGCGTACCCGATGCCGTACCTGCAACCACCAGACTGGCAGTTGAGGATGACCCCCTGACCTCACCCCTGTCTTAGCTGTAACATTTATGTTTTTTTTTTTAATAGCCTGTTTCTGTGTCCCACTGCTGGGCAAAGGCCTCCCCTTTTTGTTTCCAGTCATCCCTATCGCGGGCAATAACTTGCCAGCCACTTATATAAGCATCTAAGTCATCGCTCCATCTCCTTCTAGGTCTGCCACGTTTTCGGCGGCCATCCGGTTTCCACATAACACATACATAACATAACATTTATGTTATGTCAATATTTTAAGTATCTTGCGGGAAAACTTTATTTTGCTTGTGAACATTTAACCTTTAACAAAGGCTGAAGATAAAATCATTTAATTCTCTTAAAAATATACGTAATTTATTCTTTTATTTATTGTCTTTGTGTATTGTGTTTCAAGTTACATAAATGAGAGAACATACGATGTCCTAGCCTCCACTGCAGGAGCATGACCCTCTCTGTACTACCGGAGCCATACTTGGCCAGAGCAGATGTACGATGTTGAATATACATGCTAAATTAAAAAGTAAATGCTTTAAATCATATACACAAAACAACAAAAAAGTCTGCCAGCTGAACTGTGATATTTAATTACGAAAAACATAAATACGTTTGTTTCATTAGATTATCGCCAAGCATTTAAAGATTTTAGAATTACCACTTTAAAGAAAGAATTCTCAAGATTCCAATTTGTGAACTTCAAACTTTGTTATGTTTAGAAGAACTTTCGCAGTTCGAAATATTTACTTTGTGGCATTTCTAAAACCCATTTCAAAGACGTAATGATATCCTAACAATTATCCTAATCCTAACTTTTTTATTAATTATTAACTTTCGCATTAATAATAACAATTGCAAAAGTAAGTTCGCTTGTTTTTTTTTTATGTATATTTGACGGCAAACGTGCAGACGAGCCACGTGATGGGAAGTGGTCAACGTCGCCCATGGACATCTGCAACACTAGAGGAGGTGCCGATGCGTTGCCGACTCTTAAGGTACCTGTAAACACACCTTTTGAAGGACCCCAAGTTATAGCACACAGGGAGAACCTCGGGATGGGAGTCCGTTCCACAATCCTGCTGTAAGAGGAAAAAAACCACGTGACGCTCTGATATTTTTGGAGACCCAAGCGTCAAGGATGTGGGGATGGACTTTACTCCTGTGGCGAGCGGTGCGGTGGTAGAAAGGTGACGGTGGCACCAAGTTCTTCAGAATACTCTCCATAGTATAGACGGTAAAATACACACAGAGAACCAACGTCTCTCCGTAGATTGAGGGTATCTAGATCGTCTGTGAGTGCTTGTTTGTTTGTTACGCTTTCACGCCCTATCTACTGAACCGATCGTCATGAAATGCATACCCGATGTCTGAGGTACGGACAAGGACATAATGAACATTTTATCCCGGGGTAACGAACCGTTACAGAGGGATCGACAGACGCGGGCGGAGCTGCGGATGAAAGCTAGTCATTATATAAAATTAAGTCCGTTAGTTCTATTTGTTTGTTTAAGCCTTTATTTGTTTGTCCGCCTTTCGAAAGAAACAAGAAAATCTATGACAACGGAATAGTTCTGTCTATCATCGGAATGTTTTCTGAAAAAAATACCATTTGAAATAATTACTCCGTATTATAGATTATCGAAAAATATTGGATATTTTTTCTTTTTCATTTAAACAAAAGATGATATAGATAAAGCGCATCAAAGGTCAGGAGTGGGGGCCCATGACGCAAGAGGCCGGTAATAAGTGTACCGGCCAGTGACGTCACGCGGAACTTTAACGGGCTATATCTATAACTATTTTTGTTATATTGACAAAAGAATAATAGGCGTCAAATATTTTTGAATAATCTACCAGACAGACTTCCTTCTTTTAGAAAATATGCCATTTAGTGAGTATAACATAGATTCTAACCTACAAGAACTAATACTAAGTAGGTCATAAGTATCCACTCATTTTGCTTTGACGTAGTTCAAAGTCAAACATACGTACTCTCTTAAAAAGAAACCTTACAATACAGGAAAAATTCTGCAACGAGCGAGCAAAACTGTAACATTGAATTTCTAAAGAATTTAATATCTAAGAGGTCTCTGAAAATAAAAGATTCTTGCCAAGTATTAGAGGTAGCAGAGTTTTAAAATGGCCGACTTGAGAAATTCGTCCAATTAGGGCTTTTTGAAGAGTGTGTAATTTAGGTGCCAAAGGCGAAGGTGCGAAGTGCTGTGGAGCGAACAAACGCAGGCGCAAAGAGCTGAGGCGCGAATGAACTGACTGAGGTGCGAAGAGCTGACGCGCGAAAATGGACTGAGGTACGTAAAGCTGAGGCCCTAACGAACTGAAGTGCGAAGAGCTGACGCGCGAAAGTACTGAGGAACGTAGAGCTGAGGCGCGAATGAATTGAGGTACGTAGAACTGAGGCGCGAATGAATTGAGGTACATAGAGATGAGGCGCGAATGAACTGAGGTGCGAAGAGCTGAGGCGCGAATGAACTCAGGTACGAAGAGCTAAAGCGCGAATGAACTGAGGTCCGAAGTAGAAATGCCTACCACCAGGTGGCACACTGTGAAGTAGTAAGCGATAAGCTACAGTTGCCAAGTATATGTTAATACAGAGTGTCAATACCTCCATACCAAATGACATTATAATTAAAACAAATGATATCTATAGTAAAAACTCATACACAGAACTAATAAACTTAAAAGCTTTAAAAATAACAAACACTTTTAACGGGTCCCCACAGCTTTTAATAGAAGAAACAATTTTAACACAACACAACAAAAATGTTCCTGCCAGCTGTACTGTCAGATTGAATTTCCAAAGAATTTAATATCTGTGGGGTTTCTCGAAAAATAAAAGATTTGCACCAAGCATTTCGAGGTAGAGGAGATTTCAAAATATCCGCCAAGGAGTTTATAAGATTCCAGTAAGGAAACTTTAAAAATATGTTGTTTATTTTCTTTAGAACTTTTGCTATTTGCGAAATTCATTTGTAGCATTTTCAAATGTTGTTGAAATAATTTGTTTACGTAATTTATGTTCAAACAAAGCTTAGTTTAAGATAAAGTATTTTGCATTATTTGAGACATTTATACATTAATATCTACCAACCCGTCTGGCCAGCGAGGAGAGTGTAGGCCAAATCCTCTGTCTGCTCTGGTCAAGTATGGCTCCGGTAGTACAGAGGGGGTCATGCTCCTGCAGTGGAGACTAAAATAGACCTGATGATGATGATGATATATGTTTGTATCTATATATTAATTCGTCAAGCCAAAACTTTGTACGCCTTCTTACGAAAATTGCGCGGATAGAAGAGATTGAAATTTCGCACTTATAATATACTTATAAAGAGAAGGAGTGCAGAAAGCTTACATTTTTAAAATTATGCATAATAAATACATTAAATCAATAAAAAAAAATTACACATTCTTCCATGTATTTGACACACGACTTATAATTTAAATTAATTATGGTCGAATTTCGCGACGGGCGAACTCGCACTGGATGACTGGGGTCGCCCAGTGGTCTAAATTCGAAATTCAGTTACAAAGTAAATCAGAATATAAAGACCAAGATATTTGAAAACGAGATAGAGCGATACATCCATCCTTCTACAAATATAAATGAATAAATAATAGTAAGTAACAATTCATGTCGATAACAATCAAAGGTGTTAATGACGTACATAAAATAAATATATAAATATATACGGACAAATCACACAGATTGAGCTAGCCCCAAGGTAATTTTGAGACTTGTGTTCTGGGATACTAACTCAACGATACTATGTTTTTTAACAAATACATATATAGATAAACATCCAAGACCCAGGCCAATCTGAAAAAGATCATTTTCCATCTTGACCTGACCGGGGATCGAACCCGGCCACCCTCGTGTCGCAGTTGTGTTAACCACTGCGCCACGGGGCTGTCAACGTATATAGTGACAAAATGTCGGGGACGTATATAGTGACATAATGAACCTTACATTACACGAAATGCGAGGGACGATATAGCCACCTATAGGTAAAGGACGTGTAATAAATGAGCGATAGACAACCGTTCATATTGATGCTACCTACGCCGTTCCTGACTGAAAACTGGACAGACGCCAGGTGAGGTGTGGCGTCCATACCGATTTTTATATGCTAATCTTCGATAAAGTATAAAAAAGAGACACAATCTACGATCAAAGATTCCTAACCATATAGGCGCACACTAAACTATATCAGTGTTATTATAAAAAAATGGCAAAACCCAGGTTTAAACCTGGTCTACCTTAATCCGGACTAGCGATGGATCAACCTAGGTTTAGCAAATTAAACTTTGTTTCATTACAAAAAGTGAACTAAGTCAAGACTAACTTAGACCTGAGACGATCTCTGGATGATCTAACAATTACGAAGCAGGATTCATTCAATCATTTGTTCAGTATGCTACTACTACGTTCCGATCTTCACTAATATTAAAATAAATAATAAAATTTATTGTTTGAAACTAGTATAAAACCTAGAATAATAAAATTGAAATGGAGAAACATGTTTATTTATGTCATAAACGATATATTCAGTGGACAGATAAAAAAAACATACTTTATACAAAACGATTTAATAATTTTACAAACCTGAAACGGAACGCGTGTGCGCGCGCGACAAATTGAATTTGTTCCAAAGTAACCTCAAAGTTTGTTTACAAATATGATTGTAAAAAATATATTTTTATTTAATGAATTTAATAAATTAACGGTACAGTGTGTCGAAAGTAATTGTTTTAAAGTTGCTGTGAGATAAAATTACTGACATAGATTTTAGCATCAAAGCATTTTTTTTGGTGAAAAGTGACCTATTTGTTGGTAACAAAATAAGTTAGTACTAGAGTTAAACTAGGGAATTGTAGGTTTATCTTAGACCTAGGATCATCTATGGCTTAAACGAAAACCTCGTTTTATAATACGATTTTCCTTAGTACTTGACTTGGACCCCGGCTTAAACCTGGTACTAAGTTTAGTCCTTGTTTTATAATAACACTGTAGAAGTTTTTTTTGGATTTTGGATTCCGAAAGTTTACAACGGTGAGTTTTCGAAATTCGACTTAATGGCATGCAAGTAAGGTTGGTTTTGCACTGTTGTAGGTTTATAAATAATTGTGGACAGCAAGAAGTGTCATTTTGATACGTGATCTAGTATTTTATACTGGATCAAAGTTATACTCTTATTAAAATAAAAATAAAAAAGTGGAATTTTTTCATCATATTTTATTTCTTAATTAATTTAATCAGAGTATATCAGAGTAGCATTGTGAATGCAAAATAAAATCACATAAAAATATGGATCAAAGTTGTCAATCGATATAAAGGATATTTCAATACAAATATTACGACACACGATGTAATGTAACGATCAAGTTCATTGAATATTTGTGAAAATTCGTATGAAACAAAGCAGTCAAGAAAGTCAGGAGTAAAGTTCATCCCCACATCCTTAACACTTGGGTCTCCAAAAATGTCAGATCGTCATGTGGCATTTTTCCTCGTACAGCAGGACTGTGGAATAGACTCCCTCCCGAGGTGTTCCCTGTGTGCTATGACTTGGGGTCCTTCAAAAGGCGTGTTTACAGGTATCTTAAGAATCGGCAACGCATCAGCACCTCCTCTGATGATGCAGATGTCCATGGGCGACGGTGACCACTTTCCAGCAGGTGGCTCGTCTGCTCGTTTGCCGTCAAATATACATAAAAAGAAAACTAAAACAAAAAAATACATGTAGAAACTATGTGCTACAGTACTACTAATGGGGCGATCACATTACGCGAATTGCGAGGGACGACATAGGCTCCTATAACGGACGTATAACGAATAGAGGGGCTTGAGTGATGGGAGGACACACGATACGTGACGACGAGTGACCATATCGATTACTAAGAAATATTGGGCAAGTAATCACTGGTCAAAATGAAGTGATGACGTATACAGCAGGACAATGAGATTGAGATCATATGAAAACATGGCAATCGTTGATATTAATTCTCTGCCGTTACTGACTAATGATGGGACAGACGTTATTAAGACGCGTGTAGCCACATCGGTTATTTTTTATGAACGGTCGTTTTACGTACCGTACGTTACGTTTTACGTATCCGGTTTGAAGGACCGCTTGAACGGTCGTTATACGTGAATTACACCACAAGCACAGCACTATTAATTTATTTGAAATATTAACGAGGAGCACTAGACACGCCATGATAGGTTGACGGAAGAGGGAGCGAAACTTGCCCTTACACAAAATAATTTAATTTAAATCTAGTGTTGCCAACACAGTTTATCAATCAATAAAAAATATATGGCAGTTCCTATGAATATCCAGAACTCCTATCTGTAACAAAGTTCGAAGAAACAAGGCAGTGGACTGCTTCAGCGACTGACCGTTAGACTATACACAACTATACCTACATATATCGATGAAGTAGCTAAGGCCTCCTCCCATTTCTTTCATATAAAAACACCAACTTCAATCAAACTACTGAATCTATTGTGATGAAATTTAAATGGGACCAACCTGAAAGGTACCCTTTCAAACAAAAAAAAACGGGTTATAAATGACGGATTTATGAGCTAACAATAAAAAAGAGAGCTAACATACAACCGAATTTATAACCTCCTTCTTTTTTGAAGTCGGTTAGGTGACCAAATTGATTATTATGTCAATTCATACAGTGAAAAAGGCAGTCAAGAAAAAAACGATGTGCTACAGAGATATCACAATACAGCGATCACATTACGCGAAATGCAAGGGACGATATAGCCGTGATATAAGCTTATAGCGGCCGCGTAACTAATGACCGGCGTGACTGATGGCAGGACACACGATACGTGACGACGGGTGACCATATCGATTACCAGGAAATATTAGGCAAGTAATCACTTCTGATGAAGAACTGATGACGTATACAGCAAGACAATGAGACTATCATATGACAACCGTTGATATTAATTCTCTGCCGTTACTGACTAATGATGGGACAGACGTTATTAAGACGCGTGTAGCCACATCGGTTATTTTTTATGAACGGTCGTTTTACGTACCGTACGTTACGTTTTACGTATCCGGTTTGAAGGACCGCTTGAACGGTCGTTATACGTAAATTAAACACCACAAGCACAGCACTATTAATTTATTTGAAATATTAACGAGGAGCACTAGACACGCCATGATAGGTAGACGGAAGAGGGAGCGAAACTTGCCCTTACACAAAATAATTTAATTTAAATCTAGTGTTGCCAACACAGTTTATCAATCAATAAAAAATATATGTCAGTTCCTATGAATATCCAGAACTCCTATCTGTAACAAAGTTCGAAGAAACAAGGCAGTGGACTGCTTCAGCGACTGACCGTTAGACTATACACAACTATACCTACATATATCGATGAAGTAGCTAAGGCCTCCTCCCATTTCTTTCATATAAAAACACCAACTTCAATCAAACTACTGAATCTATTGTGATGAAATTTAAATGGGACCAACCTGAAAGGTACCCTTTCAAACAAAAAAAAACGGTTTATAAATGACGGATTTATGAATAAGGCTAGTGGACCCGATGGTATTCCAGCAGTGGTTCTGAAGCGCTGCGCACCCGAGTTGTCCCCTGTACTGACACGCCTCTATAGACTTTCTCTAGAGACTGGCAAAGTCCCAAGATCTTGGAAGCTTGCCAATGTACAACCAGTACCTAAAAAGGGAAGTCGCTCCGACCCGGCCAATTATCGACCTGTTGCGATCACCTCCATATTGTGCAAGATTATGGAGCGTGTATTGAACAATCGTCTCCTGGCATACCTGGAAACCAACGAGCTCCTTAGTGACAACCAATATGGTTTTCGCAAGGGTCGCTCAACCGGTGACCTACTGGTATATGCCACTCACTTATGGAGCGAAGCCTTGGAGGGTCACGGTGAGGCAATTGCTGTTTCACTAGATATATCCAAGGCTTTTGACCGCGTCTGGCACGAAGCTATCCTCAGTAAGCTTCCAGCGTATGGTTTACCAGAGGACCTTTGCAACTGGATATCCGATTTCCTGAGGGAACGGTCGATTCGAGTGGTTATGGATGGCTGCTCTTCCGACCTAATGGCTATTAATGCCGGGGTACCTCAGGGATCTGTTCTCTCTGCAACCTTGTTCCTGCTGCACATTAATGACCTTCTTAAATCTGGCATTATTGGCTATGCTGATGACAGCACCGTTGTAGAGAGTTATACATCTAGTGCCAGTGCAAGTCCACAAGAAGTCCAGTCTCTTAGAGAATTTATGATTGAACGGGTTAACTCGAAATTACAGAGGGTGTCCGATTGGGGAGACGCCAATCTTGTTAAGTTTAACCCGTCCAAAACACAGGCGTGTCTCTTTTCTGCAAAAAAGAGTGCTTTCCCACTTGCACCCACTTTCCAGGGTGTTTCCTTGCCGTTAGTTGACCACCTTGGGCTTTTAGGCATGACAGTCACGTCCAAACTAAGCTTCGGCCAACAGATTGAGTCGATGGCACTAACTGCTTCCAAGAAGTTGGGCATCATCTCAAAGGTTCGGCGGTACTTCAGCTCTGAACGGCTGCTCAATCTCTATACAGCCCAGGTTCGCTCTTGCATGGAGTACTGCAGTCACCTTTGGGATGGCTCAGCGAAATACCAACTTGAAGCATTGGACTCTGTTGACCGAAGAGCCCGCAGGCTCATAAACAACGACGTGGTCTCAAATAGGAAATTGCAATCCCTGGAGCATCGCCGTAAAGTCGCTTGCCTATCGGTATTTTATAGGATCCATTTTGGAGAGTGTGCGAAAGCGCTCTTTGAGCTAGTTGAACCCTCACCATTCCTCCATCGGACTACGAGGCGCAGACTGAAATTTCACCCTTTTATCGTTGGAATACCAAAGAGTCGAACTAAACGCTTTGACAGTTCCTTTTTGGTTCGAGTAGCTAAGGTGTGGAATGAACTGCCTGCGTCTATATTCCCAAACAAGTACAGTCCCGGGACATTCAAAAGTAGAATAAATGGGTATCTCTTGGATAGGCATGTAACATCCTCGTCTTCATCGTCACTTACCATCAGGTGAGATGGGAGACAAATGCCTAATTCAAATTTTGTAAAAAAAAAAAAAAAAAAAAAAAATGAGCTAACAATAAAAAAGAGAGCTAACATACAACCGAATTTATAACCTCCTTCTTTTTTGAAGTCGGTTAGGTGACCAAATTGATTATTATGTCAATTCATACAGTGAAAAAGGCAGTCAAGAAAAAAACGATGTGCTACAGAGATATCACAATACAGCGATCACATTACGCGAAATGCAAGGGACGATATAGCCGTGATATAAGCTTATAGCGGCCGCGTAACTAATGACCGGCGTGACTGATGGCAGGACACACGATACGTGACGACGGGTGACCATATCGATTACCAGGAAATATTAGGCAAGTAATCACTTCTGATGAAGAACTGATGACGTATACAGCAAGACAATGAGACTATCATATGACAACCGTTGATATTAATTCTCTGCCGTTACTGACTAATGATGGGACAGACGTTATTAAGACGCGTGTAGCCACATCGGTTATTTTTTATGAACGGTCGTTTTACGTACCGTACGTTACGTTTTACGTATCCGGTTTGAAGGACCGCTTGAACGGTCGTTATACGTAAATTAAACACCACAAGCACAGCACTATTAATTTATTTGAAATATTAACGAGGAGCACTAGACACGCCATGATAGGTAGACGGAAGAGGGAGCGAAACTTGCCCTTACACAAAATAATTTAATTTAAATCTAGTGTTGCCAACACAGTTTATCAATCAATAAAAAATATATGTCAGTTCCTATGAATATCCAGAACTCCTATCTGTAACAAAGTTCGAAGAAACAAGGCAGTGGACTGCTTCAGCGACTGACCGTTAGACTATACACAACTATACCTACATATATCGATGAAGTAGCTAAGGCCTCCTCCCATTTCTTTCATATAAAAACACCAACTTCAATCAAACTACTGAATCTATTGTGATGAAATTTAAATGGGACCAACCTGAAAGGATACCCTTTCAAACAAAAAAAAACGGTTTATAAATGACGGATTTATGAGCTAACAATAAAAAAGAGAGCTAACATACAACCGAATTTATAACCTCCTTCTTTTTTGAAGTCGGTTAGGTGACCAAATTGATTATTATGTCAATTCATACAGTGAAAAAGGCAGTCAAGAAAAAAACGATGTGCTACAGAGATATCACAATACAGCGATCACATTACGCGAAATGCAAGGGACGATATAGCCGTGATATAAGCTTATAGCGGCCGCGTAACTAATGACCGGCGTGACTGATGGCAGGACACACGATACGTGACGACGGGTGACCATATCGATTACCAGGAAATATTAGGCAAGTAATCACTTCTGATGAAGAACTGATGACATATACAGCAAGACAATGAGACTATCATATGACAACCGTTGATATTAATTCTCTGCTGTTACTGACTAATAATGGGACTGACGTTATTAGACACGAGTGACCACATCGGTTATTGTTTATAAATCGATAAACTATGCCAATTCTTAAGAAAAATCTGCTCTTTTCTAAACAGGAGGCGGCCACTAATTATGTGAGGCGTTTTTGAGAATTTTCCGAGAGCGATCCACATTACGCGAAATGCGAGGGAGGCGAGGGACGATATAGCCGTGATATAAGCTAGCTAAAGTGGACACTTTCCAAATAACCGCCCCATAACTGATGGCAGGACACACGATGCGTGACGACGGGTAACCATATCGATTACCAAGAAATATTGGGCAAGTAATCACTTGTGATAAAGAACTGATGACGTATACAGCAAGACAATGAGACTATCATATGACAACCGTTGATATTAATTCTCTGCTGTTACTGACTAATAATGGGACTGACGTTATTAGACACGTGTGACCACATCGGTTATTGTTTATAAATCGATAAACTATGCCAATTCTTAAAAAAAATCTGCTCTTTCCTAAACAGGAGGCGGCCACTAATAATGTGAGGCGTTTTTGAGAATTTTCCGAGAGCGATCCACATTACGCGAAATGCGAGGGAGGCGAGGGACGATATAGGCGTGATATAAGCTAGCTAAAGTGGACACTTTACAAATAACCGCCCCATAACTGATGGCAGGACACACGATGCGTGACGACGGGTATCCATATCGGTTACCAAGAAATATTGGGCAAGTAATCACTTGTGATAAAGAACTGATGACGTATACAGCAAGACAATGAGACTATCATATGACAACCGTTGATATTAATTCTCTGCTGTTGCTGTGACTAATAATGGGACTGACGTTTTTAGACGCGTGTGACCACATCGGTTATTGTTTATAAATCGATAAAATATATACGTCGATTTTCAATGATCCTTCCTAAACAGAAGGCGTCCATTAATTACGAGAGGCGTTTTTGAGAATTTTTCGAGAGCGATCCACATTACGCGAAATGCGAGGGAAGCGAGGGACGATATAGCCGTGATATAAGCTAGCTAAAGTGGACGCTTAACAAATGACCACCGTGATAGATGGCAGGTCACACCATGCGTGACGACGTGAGACCATAAAGATAACCAAGATGTACTGGACATGTAATCACTGGATATAAAATACATAATTAATTCATCATTGGACATAACAGCAGCAATAGAGGCGTAGAGTGTCAAAATAAACTACGACTTGGAAGAAATGTTAAATATATTTATGCACAGAAACACGTTACAAAGAATGAAGAAGAAGAAGAGATCGTCGAACAACAAACGTTGCCACAGTCCATATACATACTAATAAATGCGAAAGTAACTCTGTCTGGCCATCTGTCTGTCAGTCTGTCCGCTTTCCACGCTTCAACCAACCAATTCAGATGAAATTTGGTATGAAGGTAGTTTAAGGCTCAAGGAAGGACATAGGGTACCTTTAATTCAAGGAAATTCTACTGCTCCCGGGGAATCCACATTAACACGGGTGGAGCCACAGGCAATAAATTTTTTATTGCCATTTGTAACAATCATTTTCAACACTTCCGCCGTAAGAAGTCAACTGTCGGACTAAGGCCTCTCTCTTAAAGATTCTTCATTCTATGGGATGATATTGCCAAACTAATGACGCTTGGTAGGCCATTTGGGGTGTTCATAACCATTTATTATACTTTAATTAGTTTTTAATAAACAATTTAAAATAAAAAATCAGTTTATGAGAGTTTTACAAAGCATTGTCAATAATCACATCTGTATCCCATGCGGGGTAGCCAAAAACGGTCATAAGACCTCAAAGGTCACATATGGCGCGTTATAGTGGCAGTGTAGGTAATAAAGCGAATCTAAATAATGACGGTTTGTAGCTGCTTCTCCTGTAATCATGATTCTACAGATTTTCGCCAATTCCTTTGACCGGCGATCTTGAAAGGGAAAAAAGGCAGCTGGTATCTTCTTCGGTTCTTCCTAACCAGAATGGGAGCATTTCGACCAGGATATTACTTAAATATATATTTTTTACTCGTGTCATACTTGTCGTCAGTCGCAGTTCAAACCCGTGTCTGCCATTTTCGTGTAAATTTTCACTTTTAATTTAATAATTCAATAATTATAACCAAATATTGTATTTTTTTTAGGTATCCATCTGGCTTATCCAGTTATACTTTTTATAGATATAAAAAAGTTGGTAGTTGTCGCTGAAAATATCAAGTAATTCGAGCCGAAACTTTTTCTGGATATAGCTTTTTTGCATTTTTATTTAGCTAAGTTTTAAATATATTTTTGAAAATATTTTACTGTAACTATTTATTTTGATCTTTGAACTGTACGTCATATTTTTTTCATGCTAGTATTCCAAGAAAAATAAGACTAACTGCGCGACGAAAAAATACACGTTTTACGGTATTCTCCTGATGCACAGCGCCTTAAGTCAGAATATTATATTTAGTAAGAAATATCACGAACGAATTTCTCGAACAGCAAATGTTGCCATAAACAAAATAAACAACACATTTTTAAAGTCTCCAACCGCTGCAGCTGGAATCTTGTAAACTCCTTAAGGCGGCCATTTCGAAAACAGATGACGCGAATCTTTTATTTTTCGGGAAACCTCACAGGTATTACATTCTTTAGAAATTCGATCTCAAGTACTGCAGGAGACGAAAACGGTTTTGTTGCTTTGTATTCTATTTGAAGTAATTGTTTTAATAAAAGCTTTTTATTTTTAAGTTTAGTTAGACCGTGTGAATTTCAATTAAATATAAAAAAGAAAGTCAAATGTTTTTTCTTCGTCTTTACTTTTTTTCTTGCAATTCTGTGCTCCATTAGGGATACTGATTCACAGATTTTAATAAAGCTAGGAGGTTCAAAATCACGCTGTATTTATTAATTATTTATAGGGAAATAAGGATATTTACATACATGTTGCTCCTGTTTTTGTTGACAGTTGTAGAATAATATTTGTCTCCTAATGAAAACATATTTCATATACGAGCCCGATGATACAGGTGAATGTAAACACAATCGACGCTTACTTATGTTAAGGACTTATGTTAAGGAACCCGCGCGGTCCCCACTGGGATAGGTGACCGTACAGGGCATAAAATATCTCCAGCTCCTCTGTGCTTCGGAACGCACGTTTAGGCGTTGTTAAACACCGTTTTTAAACACACGAAAAACAAACCAAACTTTTCAAACTCTGCTATACTATATTACGTCCTAGTACAATATTATACCTGAATGCAATATGTATCAATTCAAAGTACCCCTAAGGAGGCATTGGTGCGGTATTATCTAATTCCGAGTAAACTCTCTCGAAAGCATATCACATTTCTGGTATTGTATTATATTCTAAGCACTATTTTACATATGTATACTATATGTATGCGACAAGGTGCAACAAGTTCAATTCCCGGCACGGGCAAATACTTGCACATAATTTTTACAGGGTTGACGTTACGCAGGCAGCTGGTCATAAAATCTTTCACCAAATCATATCATTAGATATACACTTAATTTCATTATTAGACAGCCTTTGTGGCTCTGCTGTCAACCAATCGGATGCATGTATCCGATTGGTTGGCGGCAAAGGACATTTTAAAGTAGAATACAAAACGGTAAAAAAATCCTGCTTTTTTAATTATGTTTCTGACAGTTCAAATAAATCAGATTAACATAGAAATTTTACACACTTTAAAAGAGAGATATCAAAATTACAGCTCTTTTGTAAGAATGGATAAAGTCTCTATACAAATTACGATGGATAAAGTCTCTATACAAAATACGATGGATAAAGTCTCTATACAAAATACAAAAGTAAGCTTTTCCCTTAATTGATTAATTATTAATCAATTAAGGGAAAAGCCTTAATTGATTAATTATTAATCAATTATTTCATTACCTGGATTAAATTTGTGCAATCCAGAGTCGCGATTAAGGATTTTTGTATTAATGCAATAATTGCTATGTTCTTTTTTTAGAAATCCTCGCTTTTTTATTTTATTATTGAAGAATTTTTTTTTTTATTTGATATTATATTTTAAATGGGGGTGTTTGTATAGACATGAAGATGTTTATTACTCATTCACGAAACTTTACATTGTTAAAGCTGGCACATCCGAATGCCTGCTAATTACACAAGTGAAGTCGCGGGAAAAAGCTAATCAGGTATATGCCCTAGTATAATATTATCTTCAGAGAGAATGCATTCGGAACAAGATTTATGTGATATTGTCTAGGGGCGTTCTAGTTGTATTAGGGGTTTGCAAACTGTAGTAATCTTCGCAACAGTCTTTGTGTATTTGTTATATCTTTCTGAATATAAACTCGTATGTCTCCATGTGCTTTGAATAGTGTAGTGCCTCATCGGTTCCCAAAACACCTTCTGGCTGTCATAGCTGGATGACTAGACTATCATTATGAATATTTCACTAATCGACACGATAAAAGCTCTACTCTATCGCATCTTTGCTCAAACAATAATGCGATTTAGTGTTGGCAAATAATTCTCAATACTGATAGATAACATTGTAATGTATTTCTATCACAGATATAGATGACGCAAGTATCACGATTTGTATAGGAACTTGGTTTCCATACAAATCTTAAACGAATATCTAGATAGACCAAACACAATGTATAGTAAATGTAGGTCCAGTTTCCAGAATATTGGTCCTATGCAAATTCCAAAACATACTTATCACAAGATAGCTACGTGTTTGCATACGGGCGGGGGCGTATAAATGGGGTGTCTCAGGTAACCTGTATCCATCCACCCACGCTGGTCTAGATACTAAATGACCTGTCTACGTGAAAGTCGTCTAGGTTGACGCATACGTTTAATGCGATTATGAGAATGAAGCTTTGCTCTATAATAAACATACTTGCTTTTATTAAAGTACTAGCTGTTGCCCGCGGCTCCGCCCGCGTTAGTGTCGTTCTCTTGAAAACAGTAGAAATGATAAAAGTTCCATACAAACCCCTCCCCCTCTGCTTTTTCCCCTTAAGGGGGAATTTAATACATTTCACCTGCATAGATCTTTAGCCCTTAAGGAGGGGATTTTGCCCATTTCACCTACACATATATTTTTTTATTGTAATGGAGAACTTCTTATTGTCATATTTGTAAGTAAATAAAACCACACAAACTTTACCCCACCTATTTTACCCCTTCAAGGGGAAATTTCGTCCATTTTAACTACACAGATCTTTTCAATTGTAATGTAAACATATATACTTATTTTTATACTTCTATGTCCAGAAATGAGAAAAAAACCATACAACCCCCCCCCCCCCCCCTTTATCCCTTAAGGGGGGAATTTATCTTTTTTAATTGTAATCTAGAACTTATATACTTATTTTTATACTTCTAAATCTAGAAATGATAAAAAATCCATACTAACTTTACTCCCCTATTTTATCCCTTCAGCCGAAAATTTCGTCGGTTTTACCTACATACATTGTAATCCAGAACGTCCAGAAATTAGAAAAATTCCATACAACCCCTCCCTTTATCCCTTAAGGGGGGGATTTTATACATTTTACCTTCACAGAGCTTTTTAATTGTAATCAAGAACTTACATACCTTTTTTTATATTCTAAGTCTAGAAATGGAAAAATTCCATACAAACTTTACCCCCTATTTACCCCTTCAAGGGAGAATGTTGTCTGGTTCATCTAAACAGATCTTTTTTAATTTTAATTAAGAACTTGTGTGCCTACTTTCAAACTTCTAAGTCAAAAAATGAGAAAATTCCATAATACTTTATCCCCTTTGATTTTCTAAAAATCCTTTCTTAGTGCTCATTTACATCATAAAAAGAATCCCTGTGCTAAATTTCAGTTCCTGGGCACAGTAGTTTCGGCTGTGCGTTGATATATAAGTCAGGTTTGCTTCTGGCCAGCGGCTCCGCCCGCGTAAGTGTCGATTTCTCAGGAACAGTAGAATTACCCGGAATACATTGGTTCATGACTTTCAATGAAACACCTTAATATTGAATTTCAATTGAATAACTTCAAAAATTGAAGGTTTCATACTAACTTTGCATCCCCTTATACCCCCTTAAGGGATGATTTTTGAGTAAAATATTTTACTCGTGTTTCATACCTTTCAGTAAAGAACCTTCATGCTGAATTTCATTCGAATTACTTCAAAAACGGCAAAGTATCATACTAACTTTGCAACCCGTTTTACCCCCTTAGGAGATGAATTTCCAAAAATCTTTGTTAGTGCTCCCCTACGTTATAAAAGGAACCCCTGTGCAAAATTTCAACTTCCTAACCCTTATAGTTTAGGCCCTGCGTTGATATGCCAGTCAGTCAGTCAGCTTCTCCGTTTTTTAGTATGGATTACTATGGATAGTATGGATAGATATAATGCTGTCGTATAATGATGATGAATTGACTTTGGATTTTAATTTTCTTATGTCACTTATTATTTCATTTTATTTTTGCTATATGTTTGCAGGCAAACTCATGCCTTGAGTTCATTCAAATGACGATAACTTTTTTTTTAATGAACCGATTTTGATGAAACAAACTTTAAATGTTTTGCTGAGTTAAAACAAAGCAATCGGTGAAAGTTTGAAGTAAATCGGTTCAGTATTTTCGGAGATAATCGTGATCATACATACAGACAGACAGACAGACAGACAGACAGACAGACAGACAGACAGACAGACAGACAGACAGACAAGAAATTCCAAAAAAATTTTTTGCTTTGTATTATTCTTTATAAGTGTCCCTCTATCCATTTCAGTCAAAAATTCTAAATGTACAGACAAAATATTTTTACTGTTTTATTATATGTATAGATTAAATTTGTCTAGCTTTATTTTTCCATGTGTGTTTGTCAGTAGTTCATACTTACTGCTTGAAAACAACAAATAAGAATTTGACTTAGTTCCTATTAATTAACAGCAAAGCAAACCGGCCAACTGTACTGTGAGCCGTGCGATAGGACTTTTAAAACCCAGTTCGGTTTAGCGAGCCACAATAGAAACAATATTTAAATTATTGTCCAGGGTCGCCGTCATCGAAATCGATGAGGAGGACTAAACACTAAATTCACGTTATCATTAGTAATGAAGAGATTCGCTTTTTCAAGGGAATGATGGGGTTAACATTTCCCTCCAAATTTGGAAGCTTTTAATTAAAAATCAAGCTATCCGAAACAGAACTCTAAGAATTGAAGTACCAGGGAATCATAAACGAGCAGGTATAATTCGTTCCATCATACATACACTGTTATGAAAGCAACATATACACGCTCGACTAGGGACTCTATGGATACCAGGGTTTTATAAGCTAAGAAAAGATTTGCTTTATCTAAAAGCAGCCTATATAATCATCAAATCATCTTTTATGCACATGACTAGACGATTGCAAAGATGCCAGGAATTCATGGCTCTAGAAGAGATATGAAGCGCCACAATGCAGCAAGAAAAATATATAAAATTATTTTAACAGTCTTTCAAGATACAGAGATCAAAGAAATTAAATACCAGGAAATCATAAACGAGGAATCATTCGTGTGTACGCGTACCTGAGCACCTTATCCCGTGATCTGCTCACCCGTTACCTGGCACAGTGATATAGAAGCAACCATTACATGCCTCACTGCCAATGCTCCCGAATCACATTTCAATATCCTATGAGCTGAAAGGACTGTTTCTTGGAGCCAACGCGATTTTATTTCGTGTTCTAATAATGTTTTCCAGGCGGACGAGAAAAAGGTGAACGTAAAAATAGCATTTTAGTAGAAAGAGCAATTTCATGCTTCGAGCAATCACATACAATATTATTTACGATCCAACATTTGACCGTAAAATATACTCAATAAAAGTTAGCTACATCAGCTGTTTATAATAAATAGCTACTACTGTAAATACTAAGCTACTACTGTAAATAAATAAATATATACGAACAAATCTCACAGATTGAGTTAGCCCCAAAGTAAGTTCGAGACTTGTGTTATGGGATATTAACTCAACGATACTATATTTTATAAATACATATATAGATACACATCCAAGACCCAGGCCAATCTGAAAAAGATAATTTTCCATCTTGACCTGGCCGGGGATCGATCCCGAGCACTCGTGTCGCAGGCTGGCGCGTTGACCGCTGCGCCACGGAGCTAGCCAACTGTTGGATATATTTATCGATATATTCTTTGTTTCAACCAAAAAAAAAAAAATTAAAAACAAACTTCTAGACCCTGATTTAGCCAATCGCTCCACAAACACATCCTTACGCACACTTCTTTACACTAATTGATTTCTTTGATTTTACCCATTTTTTTTTCATGATAACACTTTTTGAGGTAACATATTTTGGTTAGCTCATTTTGTAAGCTTATCTACAGGATGTGACTCATGCTGTTACGTAAAACTTGCTTGGCTTAGAAATACTTCATTAGGAAGTTTAAAGACTAAAAGATTATTGACTTGTGAGTCAGAAACGTTGCGGATTTTTTCCCATTCGTGGTTGCAGAAACGGATGCACATTCCCGGCTTACATCCTCATCAGTTATTTTCTAAGAAACTGTCTCTATCTATCTATAACAGGTTTTTCAATCCATTTTCATCACCAAAATAAAAATAAATAAAAGTATTAAAACTTACGCGACATAAATTCGTAATTTCTAACTGAATAAACGTGAGTGAAACCGTGTTTTTAATATGAAAAATAAATAATCATTAAAAGTAAAAAAAAAAAACAACCTTTTAGTAGACAAAAATAGCAAATTAAATAATGCCTTAACATTTTGACTAAAACAAAGTCATTTTAATGTAAACAATAAACATTTCCAAGCTTGATGAAGAAGAAAAAAGGTTCAAACAAAACAGTGCCACAAACAGTTTAATTTCGTCCCGGATACTCTGTAGCACCCTGTTTACACCGCTAGGGTTGAAACAAAAGAAAACACAGCTTTTAAGTTAAAACTTAACACTTAGCGCGAAGATTTGTAGAGAACTTAAAACTTTCAGTTAACGAGTACTTTCCCGATATGAAAAGAAAAAAACGGCCAAATGAATTGGACCACGAAGTGTCGAGTTCAGTAGTTACACGTCAAAATATAAGTTGGTCGACTATTATAACTCTTTGACATGTGAACCCTACTTAATATCTAACATATGTGAGGATAAAATTCGCTACAGGTAGGATTCGAACCAACAATCTTCGACATCTGGCCTGATGACGTCGACGGGCCAGATGCCGTAGCTTCGAATCACCGCGTCAAATTTGTTTATACACATATTAGGTACACGCATTCGAAGCATGCGTAATCTCCATTACTACCCACTATTTAGAAGCGTGGGATCCGACGTAATTCATATCAGATGAATTAAAAGTTGATTAAAGTGGAGAAAGCTTTATCAATTCATTATATTACATAGCATTACAGTGCTCGATTTAATTATAAAATCGAAAATATGTGATGATTTTAAAATTTGCCAACAACTTCCAACCAACAACCTTCGACATCGCCAGTCGACACTCTCAACCACTGAGCTACCGTAGCTTCGAATCACTGCGGCGAATTTTTGAACGCTACTTAGCAGTGATAGTGTTCTTTTAAATTTCATTAATTTAATATGCTAGTGCTCTGAAATAGTCGTAAAAGAAACAGTTTGGTTAATTAGCAAGAGAGATCGCATGGAACAGGTTTTATTTATGCTCACTTATACATCAGAATCCCCATAAGTATCTTCTTCATAGCTTGTGGTAAAATATAATAAAATATATTAATCCAAGAAAATGGTTTCCGACACATTTATCAGATTCCTTTTTCGTCAGAATATAATACAGACTGTTTTTTTCCGACTAAAACGGAATTCCTCTTTGAACAGAAAAACTTAATTTTGACAATTCGTCAGATACCTTTTTGGTCCAGTAGATGTACAAAGCTGTCATAATAGCGGACCCCGGGCTGTGACGCTTCACACCTGATGCTGCAAGCGAGAAAACTTTCAGACGAGATACAAGTATGTGTTGAACTGGATGTTCCGATCATCATCATCATCATTTCGTGTAGGTGACACGGACCATCGACCATGCACACCCTGGTGTCAGAGTTGTTCGAAACCGCCTCTCGCCCACTGAAGTGGTTCTTTTAACGACTGCCAGACGGCAGCTGGGACCAACGGCTTAACGTGCCTTCCGAAGCATGGAATCATCTTTATTATCAGACAATCAGGTGATTCAAGCCTGCAATGTCTTAACCAAACTAGAAACAACTAAACAAAGTATGCTTCCCGTGGGAATCGGACCCACGACTCCCGGTTCTACAGGTAAACGCTTAACCACTGGCCCATGGAGGATGTTCTGATTGCAGCCGGGGATGTTTCGGTGTGGGTCATATAAGAGATATACGCTTTGAAAATGGAATTCTGACGTGTCCGAAACCATAGTCGGCAATCCCGACAAAATAGCACGTGAGTGACCTGTTTTCAAAGTCTTTTGAGCCATCGATACGAATCTATTAGAGCCTAGTTGTCACTATATCACTATAAATAACCGATGTTTAGATGACGTCTAATAAAAGTGAATTGATGAATCGGCTGCACATACGAAAAAGTGTCACGTACCGTGTGCAAGCGAGAGCGCGGAACAAGCGATACAGAGGCGCGATCGGCCTAAACGTTCAGCTTGTCACGCATCTGTCTCTCTTCCACCGTTATTACGTAAAATTATCTTTCGTAAATCGACTTTACAGACAATCACTTTTTTTAATATATTTTGAAAGTCTTTTGAACCATTTGATCTTCCATGTTATGTCATTAATAATACTGTTAAAATAATATATGACTACTTAGAAGCTAATGCATTAAAATGTTATTTAACCAAGACCAATTATATTCAATTCTCAAACTATCAAGCTCGACGCCCTAAGTTAAATATACATTGTCAAAATCAAGAAATAAAAGAAACTGTAGACACAAATTTTCTAGGAATAGTGGTAGATAAGCATTGTAACTGGAAATCACGCATAAACAGTGTCTGCACGAAAATAGAACGATTTGCATATGTATTAAAAAGACTCAAATGTACAGCAGGTATTAAATCTGCTCTGACTGCTTACCATGGCTATGTCGGATCTGTGCTTAGATATGGCTTGATACTATGGGGTAACTCAAGAGATATACATAAAGTCTTTGTCTGTCAAAAATAATGTATTCGTGCTTTGGTTAGTGTGGGACCACTTGTATCATGCAGGCCCTTATTTAAGAAACTTAATTTATTAACCCTGACTGGTTTATACATATATCAGTGCTGTTGTTTTGTTAAGACACATTCAGATTTCTTCGATATCAAAGTCGTAAATCAGAGACTAAGACCAAGAGATCCTACGCTACTATTGCACCCTATCTGTAAGGGCACTATATTTAATAAAAATTGTTACCTTATGTCGATAATTTTTTTTAATAAACTGCCAGTCGACCTAAAGATGCTAAGTTTTAAACAATTTAAACATAAATGGTTAATTGATAAATGCTATTATAACATACACGAATATTTGACATGAATTGTAGTTAGTAAGATAGTGAATTTTTGTATGCAATCTGTATTGACTAATAATATTTATATGTATTAACTTCCTTCTAATATAATTTTTGCATGCCTACTGTAAAAGGCGGGAATTTATATGTATGATGACCCTTGCAAATAAACATTTCATTTCATTTCATTTCATTTCATTTCATTTCATTTCATTTCATTTCATTTCATTTCATTTCATTTCATTTCATTTCATTTCATTTCATTTCATTTCATTTCATTTCATTTCATTTCATTTCATTTCATTTCATTTCATTTCATTTCATTTCATTTCATTTCATTTCATTTCATTTCATTTCATTTCATTTCATTTCATTTCATTTCATTTCATTTCATTTCATTTCATTTCATTTCATTTCATTTCATTTCATTTCATTTCATTTCATTTCATTTCATTTCATTTCATTTCATTTCATTTCATTTCATTTCATTTCATTTCATTTCATTTCATTTCATGCTAGGCTGGGGGAAAACAAAAAACGTAGAATGTACCAGCTGCTTCTCTTCCCGCGCAAGTCGTAAAAACCGATCGAGGGAATGGGTAAACTCTGAGGAATCATGATAATAGGCGATGCGGCTAGCAAACCATCACTATTTTGAGTCCATTTTACACCTAATGCCCACCAACATGCTAAACGTGGTCAGGTCTTATAGACCCAGGCTCTGTCTACCCCGCAAGGGAAAAAGACGTGATACTATGTATGTATGTTTTGAACCATCGATACTAAAGTGTCATCTCTCTCTGTGAACCTTTGCAACATTGAATTAAACACATTGCGCTAATATATAGCCAAGTTCAAAGATCACATGCCTTTTGACAGCTTAAGAAATTGCCACTTATACACACAAGCCGCGTGGTACCCGGCAGAGTAGAATAGGACCACTCCAAGTCTTCCCGTGGATGTCATAGAAGGCGACTAAGGAAATACAAGCTAAACAAAGCTTTTAAACATCTGTGAGACCTCTCCAACCCGTCTGGCCAGCGTGGAGAGTGTAGGCCAAGTCCTCTGGCTGCTCTGGCCAAGTAGCTCTATTAGTACAGAGAGGGTCGTGCTCCTGTAGTGCAGACTAAAAAGGACCTGATGATGATGATGAATACACACAAAACAGAATATTATTCTACGGCCATAAGGAAGATTTTGTTTCCATCCAAAGTTCCAAGTTTGCACAGCGCCCACGGCTATGTAACTTACAAGGGCCAAATTGACGTGTACTGTCCCAAGAAAAATATACAAGTTTTAAGGGGAATTAAACTTTAATGATATAAGTTACCGACTCACGAAGTTTATATACAAGGGTTTGCGAAATTGGGCCAGTTGTAGCACGTAACATCACTTTCGCAAGACGACACCGCGAAAAAAATCACTTCCGGAGAATTTCATTTTTAAGTAGCGTTACTTTTGGTAAATGTCATTTTCGATAAAAAAGAAATGAATAAAAAACTATTTTTCAAATATATAAATAACTTCCGACTGCCATGTAATTTTTTATAGCCTGTGTTACTAGGGGATTCCAATGCTACATGCTCAACTCTTTAATGAGTTATGGTGTTATAAAGCAACTCACATACATACATACACTCTTTCCCGACTCGTACAAATTAGGAATTTTAAAGGCAAGAGTGAATAGGTATTATTTCAGTATGTGTGTACCACCCAAGACCTCATCGTTGCTTCCCATCAGGCAAGATAGAGGTCAAACGCATTCAAATTATTCATAAAAAAAAGAAAATACTAATAACTCAGAAAAACACACAAAAAAGAGTTTTCACGCCTCTTTTTTGTCACACGACACGAAAGCAGGCATTATACGTCGAGCATGTTTTTAAATAATGAAAAAGGTTTCTACGAATATGACATTTTGAGAAAGCGACCAACTTTGACGCGATTATATTTTTGCAAAAGTGTCATTTTGCGTCACAACCATCGCGCCGCGCTCTAATGGTCGATATTCACTTAAAGTCGTTTCTTTTATCCACGTGGGAGCCCTGAATATTTTATCCACTGTTTCTTACCTCGAAAACTTCGGACTCCCGTCCAAAATTAATTAACGAACGTTTATGAGTTGCCCGTCTTCTAAGACACAATATTTCAAAGTCTGATTAACCGTTATTACTCATAACTGTCGAGTTTACAGGTAACCCGCCCCACCCCAATTAGATGTGGGATTAAATCGTGACAACCCTAATTTCCCATTTCCAAAACTTACAATTAGACAAATTTGTATTTTATGCCGTTGTCTTAGAGGTTATTTCGTGATATTTTAATGGGTAATGTAAGTTTGTGGAGTGGTTCATCGCAGAAGTGTGTCAGTAAAATGGACGGCGTCGTTTGTGGAAGTTGGAAACTCGGCCGTGAAATGTGGGCACTCTTGATTAGTACCCAGGGCCGCGGAATCGATTAGAGCCCCCTAGTTTCTGCCATGTTACTATAAATAACCGATATTTATTTTGACGTGAGAACGTCTGATAAATCAACGAATGCCAGCTACAGCAACGATAAAGTATCATGTTCCGTGTGCAAGCGAGAGCGCGGAACAAGCGCTAGACAGGCATGATCGGTCTAAGCGTTCGGCGTGTGACGCATCTATCTTTCTTCAACCGTTATCACGTAAAATAACCTTTGTATACCAACTTTACAGCTTGCTTATTAGCTTTTACATGAGCTCTGCTACTTTTCTTTCGCCTAAAATTTAGGATAAATTTTAATATACATGCTCTCTTTGTCTGTCTACTACACTTCACGCTTCTAGAATTGACCATATGACAACAAAATTGATGACCTTTTAAATTTGTTTTTCAAATACACAGCGAAAAAAGAGAGGACCCGTATATTTTAGATTTTTTAAATATTGCGTAATTATTAAAATAAAAATGTAGAATTTGAAAAAAATAAAGAATTTGCCGGAAGAGACGTACCCATAAGGCTGTATGTACAGTACAGTGATGCTTGAACTTCACATATCCGGTTATCAATTAAAAAATTTAAAATGTCAATGCCATCGCCAAAATGTGCCAAACAAAAAATACGACTTTACGACTATTTACATTCAATAATGATTATCAGATAGTCCGTGCTCACCTTCAAATTCAAGCAAATATTATCCAAACCAATGATCCAACCAAACAAACAACAAAACAAAATAATACCAGTACCGACCAAACCGACAGGACCGAGTACCTGCCACTGTCATCTAGCTGTCAAACAAAGTGACATGCTTGCCAAGTTAGTTTTTTTTGTAAGAGCTGTCGCGAGCAAAGGCATACGCTTAAGTGTGGTTAATCTGTGACGTCACGAAAGGTTTCGTATATTTTATTTTTTTCTCCCTAAATATAGATTTTAAAAATTTAAAACTATTATTCTCGAACTATATAAGGGCAACACACTTTTTTGTCACATGGCCAATTAAACCTATTTGGATGAACATTTCTACGAAGGTTTCATGATTCTGGGAAACGCAGGAAGATTCCAGAGTAACTTTGATCGTAAAAATATGTGTAGATATTAAAAAATATATTGTATTAAAAAATATGTAAGTGTATTTTACTATACAGACTTTTAATATCAACATGTGCAATCTTTAATGCAATAATATTTTATTGTTATTTTTTGTACAGTGCAGTTTTTGCCAGTGATTTCATTCGACTTTTCTGAAGCAGACAGACTGATATTCGTTCGCTTCGTGTATTCGAGCTTTTCCTTGATTCTAGAATGTAAGGGTCCAAACGGAGATCAGCGACGGCAGTTGTGCATCAGTCTGAGCATATGTTAAATCCTTTTAAGAGCACACCAAGTAATTTTTTAAAGTTATAACACTGTAGCTTCATATTGTAATACAAATTGTTTTATGATATAGGACGTCAATCGAGCAAGCGTGTCACCTGATGGTAAGTGATCACCGCTGCCCATGGACAACTGCAACACCAGGGTGTGACAGGAACGTTGCTGGCCTTTCAAGGAGTTGGGGAGGACATGGAGGGGAGGAAATTGGGGGGGGGGGGGTTCCAGCAGTCTCACTAACCGAAAGCATAGAAGCGGTAAAGCTTCTACTCAAACGGCGATTGTCTGTGAGAGCGTGGTACTTCCCCGGACGAGCCAGCCCATTCATGCTACTAGCAAAAATGAATTTCTTGATCGCGTGGCTCTACCACAGCAATAATATATGTGTGGTCATTATATTAGTGTTTGCGCCGACAAATAATTATTTAATTCTTAACTATTCATATAATACACATCACATTTCTTTAAAATCCTCTATATTTTTGTGAAAATGTGCAACAAAATTCATCAAATAATTTTTAGAAGTCAGTCACCACACCAATATAGGTAAAACCCAAAAAAATAAAATGACCTGCTCAGCCCCCCTAGTTTATCGCGCTATATAAACGGCCAAGCGAGCGCCATTCTTCGGACCGCCCGGCGGTCCCAGGTGACTTGCACCCAGGATAGGCCCTTCTGGCAACATAGCTTTCGGCCCATAAGGCAAAAGATGAGAGTTGCTGCTCTCCAAAGGCTTTTGCCATTGTTTCTCAGATTGGCCCTTCAGGCTTGCTTGCACGTATACGCGGCCCATCAGGCAATATGAGAGTTTGCTGTCTCTCCAAGCCTTGCGCACACAGGCAACGCCCAAAGCCGAGGTCCGTCCCTCCTGGGGGCCCTTTGGTGATATTGTCCATAAAGGTTGAGGGCACTATGCCCTCGCCTCAAACGCCCGGTGAAGTAGCGAAAGCTCACTTGGAGCTAGCTACATAGTCAATCTAAAAAAACAATAAAAAGCCATTCTACGGGTGCAGCACCATAGCATGGGGCCCGCGACGCCGCTTATATCGCGCGATAAGATCCGTGCTACGGTAACGGAAGGCACGTCGTTGGTCGCGGTTGTCATCATTGATGTGATGGCAGACGTTAAGTTATGTCAGATGTCTTTAGGCAGTTTGAATAGTCTGACACCAGTGTGGGCCACTTGCACACACGGAAAACAAACAAAATCTTCAGAATTTCTGGAGCATTGCTTTGACCTCTCAACCACCAAGCGGACCGATAGGTCCTCATAACAATAGAAAATCCATTGCGTTTTTCGCGCTTGTATAGCAAGAAACGTTGTTACTTACTAACGAGTACATAACACATCTACAGCCCCGTAACAGACATTAGCAAGACTCAGCTTTGGACTATTGCCCGGTATTTAGCACGCTTCTTGCCATACACCAAACACTACCAACTCATTAAAATCTTGTTGTTTGTAAATAAGTTACTCCAGTGTCACTTTCCCGTCTTTCCTTGCGTTTCCTGCACCACTTTATTACACAAGAAGTATTTTTTTTAATTCGGTAAGATTTCGCTGATTTTCACAAAAATATGTCGTTAATTGCTTTTATCGCCGCGTCTTTCCGTCACAGAGCGCGGGACTGACAAGTTCGCGAAAAAATCTACTTTTTAAGCCTGGCCCGTTTTGATCTACTTTGCGATGATAAATATATAAATACATATATATATACGGACGTATCACACAAATTGAGCTAGCCCCACATTAAGTCGTAAACTTGTGTCGTAGAATACTAACTCAACGATTCTATATTTTATAATAGATACTTATATAGATAAACATCCAAGACCCAGGTACATTTAAAAAGGTCATTTTCCATCTTGACCTGGCCGGAGATCGAACCCGGGAACCCTCGTATCGCAGGCGTTAACCACTGCGCCACGGAGCTCGCCGTTTCAGATTTCTTTTTTCTTCTTTCTTTTCCCACTAATATGCGGGGTCGGCACAGCATCCCACTCATTTTTGAAGAAACTAATGATTTCATAGTTCAAAATGGACCGAAACTTACTGCAACACAAAATATCAAAAATACCAGTCAAGCGCGAGTCGGTCTCGCGCACGAAGGGTTTCGTAAATTATATATAACTAGCTTTTAACAGTACTTTTTCCCGGGATAAAATGCAACCTATGTCCTTCTCCGTACCCCAGATAACGTGTATGCAAAATTTCATGATGATCGGTTCAGTAGTTGCAACGTGAAAGCGTAACAAACAAACTCACTTTCGCATTTATAATACTAGCTTTCGCCCGCGGCTCCGCCGGCGTCAATGTCCATCCCTCGGGAATAGTACTTTTTCCCGGGATAAAAGGTAGCCTATGTCCTTCTCCGTACTCCAGAGAACTTGTATGCAAAATTTCATGATGATCGGTTCAGTAGTTACGGCGTGAAAGCGTTACAAACAAACAAACAAACAAATAAACAAACAAACTCACTTTCGCATTTATAATATTAGTAAGGAAAGGATAAGCTTGAAATTAATAAAAAAAATGTAATATATGATGTAACTAATCCTCTGTCTGTTCTGGCCAAATATGCTCTGATAGTATAGAGAGGGTCGTGCTCCTGTAGTGGAGACTAAAAAGACCTGATGATGATGTAAGAAAAAATTACACTTTTCGCAATTTTTCCTTTATCGGTGCTATAAGACGTTGCTACGTACCAAATTTCAAGATTCTGCGTTGTCGGGAAGTACCCTGTAGGGGCTGTAGGTTTTGATTCCCTTGCGAGTGTCAAAAAATTATTAAAAATATTTTTATTATATGATGTAATAAAAAAACTATACTTTTCGCATGGCCGCAGTGGCCTTCACGGTGTCGAAGTTGGTCCCATAATGAAAGTTGTTCAGATTCTTGGTCTGAGTCACTATTTAAACGTATGCTAATGAATTCAATTTTACCATATAAATAGTAATAAAATAAGATTCATTTTTTTCAGATAACATGGATCCATATTCACGTCAAAACAATTGAAATAAAAATAAATAGGACGAAAATAATAATAAATCAAATACAATAGAAATCGTTAAACTAACGTTAAGCTATTCAAATATACCTACAATACATTCTTGTAATATTAAAACAAAAGTTTTCGAATTTAGTTTTCATGAATAACTCTGAAACAGCTGGAGTGGAGGTACAATTAGAACACTTTCGGACACAATTTATACTAAGTAAGGCTCTTATTAATTGCATTTATCAATCAAATCTTAAAAGAGATAATTTTCGGCTGAATTAACGCACTTACCACTTCTTACCATACAGACAAAACACTACGAAAAATTTAACTTACTAGCATTTATTGTATCTTAAGCCGTTGGTCTTTTCATGGCTCGTGATATCATCACACCAACGCTTTCGAGGCCTACCTCTTTTTCTGTATCCATCTTCCGGAGTCCATTTTGTAACTATAGTAGCCCATCGTTCTGGATGCATTCGGCAAACGTGACCCGCCCAATCCCATTTGAGCTTGGCGGCTTTGTGTCAACAATGCCAGCTTTAGAGCGAAGCACAGTGTTTGGCACTCTATCTAACCTGGTGACACCAAGGATGCTTCGCTCCATCGCTCTCTGGCAAATCTTGAGCTTGGACTTCTGATCCTCGGTCAATGACCAACTTTGAGCACCGTAGCGAAATGGTCTGAAGTGGCACAAAGTAGGGATGTTTGGAAGGAAATGGGGGAGACCTTTGCCCAGCAGTGGGACAGTATAGATTAATAAAAATAAAAAAAAGCCGTTGGTCCCGGCTGCCATCTGGTAGTCATTAAAGGAACCACGTCAAAGGCCGAGAGGCGGTTCCGAAGAACTCTGACACCAGGGTGTGCATGGTCGATTGACCGTGTCACCTACACGAAATGAATGTATTGTACTTGATCATCTTGGTTTAAAAATTGCAAAAAGACAAGTATTTTTTTAATTTCGTGTTGTTGTTTTTCGAGTGTGTAAGTGGCCAACGCTGGTGTCAGATTTTTCAAGCTACCCAAAGGCATCTGAAATAGCCGATCGATGATGAGTCATCACTGATGACAGCCGGGACCAACGAGTTAACGCCCGAAGCATTGATCCCGAGCTCGGGAATTGTTTATGCCAGTTGTGGTCATCCATTCCAGTAGGGACCGTGCCCGAGGTTGCTTTACATGCGTAAGCGCTATTTGCGTTTACAGAGAGCTCCTCAACTTCTGCATTGTTCCTGATAATATTTATTTCCTCTCGTTTTTTATTTTAAATCCTCGTTTTTTTTAGTTATTAGTACTTTTTTAATTATTAGTTTTTTAGTACATTACGTTTTATATATCTTTAATAAAAATAGTCAAACATAGGAAATCCGCGATGTATTTTGAAATGACTATCAAAACGTTGGTCACTGAGTTAGCAAATAGGCCGGCTGGTGAGAGAGTTAGTCCGAACCGCCTTTCAGCCTCTGACGTGGTTCCTTTAACGACTACCAGATGGCAGCCGGGACCAACGACTTAACGTGCCTTCCGAAGCACGGAATCATCTTAATTATCAGACAATCAAGTGATTCAAGCCTGCAATGTCCTAACCAAACTGGAGACAACTAAACAAAGTATGCTTCCCGTGGAAATCAAACCCACGACACCCAAATCTACAGGCGCCTTAACCACTGCGCCACAGAGGCAGTATAACTGGTAAAAAGACATTACGACTCGAAAAGAAGAAGAAGAATTGAAAATTAAACAAGGTAGCACTGGCATCCACTCCTATCACTCTAACAATGTCCCAAAGGTGAATTGGCATCCTAAACCATCCTATATCCTGATGAACGTAGGCTATAGAATAAATACCTATATCTCATCTACCCGTGCAAAGTCGTGGCGGACCTTTGGTATGAGATAAAACTCAAAATCAATCTCGTAAAAGACCAGTAATATTAATATCTTTTCGTAATATTAAAAATACGTAATCTCAAACCTATTTGTCCCATAAGAAATCTTCAGCAACAATACTCAACGGCCAGCGAACAACACAAAGGCCCTTCTCCCCTCCCCGCGAACCCGTTATATTGTGCAGATAATGTATTTACCATTCCCTTTCGTCAGTCCCAGTCCCGATAGTAATGCAACTTATTATCCATCCTTTAATGGATGTATCGGATTAACATACTGGGTGGCGCAAAAGTACTGGCACTAAAGAAAATACTTTTATTTTTTTTATATGACATTTTCTGTCATTCTGTTTTTGAAAATTGTGTAGTGAACAAATGTAAAATACACTGAAAATAAACATGGACCGTTTTACTCCCCAAGAACGTGGAATAATTGTGTCAATGTTCTTACGGAATAATTCATCAGTGATAAGAACACAACGTGAATTTCGTCGACGATTTCACCACCGTCCGGCACCGATTGCCCGATCTGACCAGTCCAGACTTCTTTCTTTGGGGTTTTTTGAAATCTCGGGTGTATGTGAACAAGCCACAGACTCTCGCAGCTCTAAAAGAAAACATTCGTCAAGAAATAACGAACATATCGCAGGAAGTGTTACGGCAAGTTATGCAAAATGTCATAAATAGGGCTCAAATGTGTATCAACTCTGGAGGTCACCATTTAAAAGACATCATCTTTAAATCCTAATGGTACGAAATTTAATGGCACAAATATACATTTAAAAAAACCTAAATCTAGTTTTCTAATTTAGAAAAAATGTTATAGCTGAACCAAATAGGGTCTTTACTTTTGCGCCACCCATTACATCCATTATAGGATGATATGAAAATCTATACATATAATAAAACAGTAAAATTATTTTGTCTGTACATTTTGAATTTTTGTCTGAAATGGATAGAGGGACACTTAAAAAGAATAATAGAAAGCAAAAAAATTTTTTTGGATTTTCTTGTCTGTCTGTCTGTCTGTCTGTCTGTCTGTCTGTCTGTATGTATGATCACGATTATCTCCGAAACTACTGAACCGATTTACGTCAAACTTTCACCAATTGCTTTGTTTTAACTCAGTTTAACATTTAAAGTTTGTTTCATCAAAATCGGTTCATTAAAAAAAAAGTTATCGTCATTTGAATGAACTCAAGGCGTGAGTTTGCCTGCAAACATATAGCAAAAATAAAATAAAATAATAAGTGACATAAGAAAATTAAAATCCAAAGTCAATTCATCATCATTATACGACAGCATTATACCTATCCATACTATCCATAGTAATCCATACAAAAAAAAAAGGAGAAGCTGACTGACTGACTGACATATCAACGCAGGGCCTAAACTATAAGGGTTAGGAACTTGAAATTTTGCACAGGGGTTCCTTTTATAACGTAGGGGAGCACTAAGAAAGGATTTTTGGAAATTCATCTCCTTAGGGTGAAAAACGGGTTGCAAAGTTAGTATGAAACTTTGTTGTTTTTGAAGTTATTCGAATGAAATTCAGCATGAAGGTTCTTTACTAAAAGGCATGAAACACGAGTAAAATATTTTTCTCAAAAATCATCCCTTAAGGGGGTAAAATAGGGGTGCAAAGTAAGCATGAAACTTTGCCATTTTTGAAGTTAGTCGAATGAAATTCAGCATGAAGGTTCTTTACTAAAAGGCATGAAACACGAGTAAAATATTTTTCTCAAAAATCTTCCCTTAAGGGGATATAACGGGGATGCAAAGTTAGTATGAAACTTTCTGTTTTTTAAGTTTTTCAATTGAAATTCAATATTAAGTTGTTTCATTGAAAGTCATAAACTAATGTATTCCGGGTAATTCTACTGTTCCTGAGAAATCGACACGTACGCGGGCGGAGCCGCGGGCCAAAGGCAAACCTGACTTATATATCAACGCACAGCCGAAACTACTGTGCGCAGAAACTTAAAATTTGGCACAGGGATTATTTTTATAATGTAAATGAGCACTAATAAAGGATTTTTAGAAAATCAAAGGGGTTGAAGTTTTATGGAATTTTCTCATTTCTGGACTTAGAAGTTTGAAAGTAGGTACGCAAGTTCTCAATTAAAATTAAAAAAGATCTGTTAAGGTGAACCAGACAACATTCTCCCTTGAAGGGGTAAATATTGAAGGGATTGAAGGGATATTTATTTAGGGGGTAAAGTTTGTATGGAATTTTTCCACTTTTAGACTTAGAGGTATGAAAATAAGTATATACGTTCTAGGTTACAATTAAAAAGATCTGTGTAGGTGAAATGGACAAAATCACCTCCTTAAGGGCTAAAGATCTATGCAGGTGAAACGTATTAAATTCCCCCTTAAGGGTAAAAAGCAAAGGAGCAGGGGTTTGTATGGAATTTTTATCATTTCTTCTGTTCCCAAGGGAACGACATTAACGCGGGCGGAGCCGCGGGCAACAGCTAGTAAATAATAAATACGAGTTTGTGTAATATGTATTGTATACTTTGTCCGGCCAAATGGTATGCGCGTTTTGACAAGACGACGCCGGCAGCTGACAAAAAATCTGTCGGCGCCCGCCAAAGGCGCTATCGGCTTCAAAGGCTCGGCATGCGCTGTACAGACGCAGGAGATGTTGATGAATGGCTGTTTAATTTTGTTACACATCTATCTCTTACCGTTATCACGTAAAATTATCGTCCGTAAACCAACTTTACAGACAATATTTTTTTTGTTAATCATTTCGTTTCTATTTCACACACAAAAAAATTCAATAAGTAACAAGCGGTGACTTATTTTCTTCTTGACTGCTTCTTGTCTGTCTACATACAGTTTTTTTAAAGATTTTTTATTAAAAAGATATGTACAATTTGTCTTTCACCTTACCTTAAAAAAAAATACGCTTATAATAAAGTCTACGTTATTAAAGATAAAACATTAAGTCTTACATTTTGCACATTTAAAAAATATTTCTCGGAAAAGCACTTTATATTTTTTTCAATAGAAATATACGAAGAATACGCTACATTTTTGTGAAAATTCTCAGACATTTTTTTATAGATTCCCTACAAGTTGTTCGAAGAATAAATACCTGAACAAAGTAATAAGTATAGTAACAAGAAAATTTTGTCTGTGCATACACAAAAAATAAATAAAATGCAACTTATAGCAATCGGAGATTGATTTTTGACAAATATAAACTAGGGATTGGAATTGACTGCGTCTGTGTTTCCGAGCGTATATAACCTGAACCTTTGCCTTTGGCCTAGATTACGGTCAAAAGTAAACCTAATTAATACATAAAAAAACGAGTTAGCATGTTTAATCCTTATCCTTACTAATATTATAAATGCGAAAGTGAGTTTGTTTGTTTTTTACGCTTTCAAGGCGTAAGTACTGAACCTATCATCATGAAATTTTGCATACAAGTTCTCTGGAGTACGGAGAAGGTCATAGGATACGTTTTGTCCCGGGGCGGAGCCGCGGGCGAAAGCTAGTTAAGAAATAAAATTTACATACATACATAGTATCACGTCCTATTCCCTTGGGTAGACAGAGCTTAGGTCTATAAGACCCAAAGGCCAAGTTTAGCATGTTGATGCAAAGGAATTTTGCCTCGTTCGGCTAATACGATCTGCGCGGGAAGAGAAGCAGCTGGTACATTCGACGTTTTTTCTTTTCTCCCAGACCAGCATGGAAGAACCAGACCAGCGTGGAAGAGCCAGACCAGCATGGAAGAGAAATCAAATATTTTTCACCATATTTTAGAAATAAAATATGATGAAAAAATTCCACGCGGACAAAGTTTGAACAACTTTACAAACATGAATTGCAGTTCGGTGAAGGTCGTTCTACACTCTGATCCTATACTACAAGAAATGTATTTGAACGAGCATAACTCTGTCGCCATAGCATCGTATTTCTATTCGTAAAGCCACGATAGAGAGCTAGTTTTATCTAAGATTTTTATTTTTCATAAAACATCTGAATATATTTTCCTAACTCCTTAAACGCGTAGCGGGGCCATCTTTAATGAGACCACGGACCTTCGGCAGTGACATTAAAAACTTGTCGAATTTAATATATCCCACAAAGACACATTACGTCGGCAACTAAGAGATCGCAAGAGAAAAGGGCGTGGCGTGGCCCAAGACATAGACTCAAATAGTACGATTTTTTAGAAGAATGAAGAAGTAGTGGGTTGCATGCCGCACCGCCTATTAACATAATTCCTCACATGTTCGTCCATTCCCTCAATCGGCTTCTGCGGTCTGTGCGACAGCTGGTACATTCTACCTTATGTCTTTTTTCCCAGACCAGCATAAAAGATTTAAAAACTTGTCGAATTCAATCTTGCCCACAATGCCGCATTACGTCGGCTACCAAGAGATCGCTGGAGTAAAAGAGCGTGGTCCAAGACAAGGGCGTTAGAGATAGATGAATCAATAAAATAAATATAGGGACATATTCAAGGCTTTTGACCGGGTCAGGCACGAAGCTATCCTCAGAAATAAATATATTTGACTAACTCCGTGGCGCAGCGGTCAACACGCCAGCCTGCGACACGGAGTGACCGGGTTCGATCCCCGGCCAGGTAAAGATGGAAAATGATCTTTTTCAGATTGGCCTGGGTCTTGGATGTGTATCTATATATGTATTTGTTACAAAATATAGTATCGTTGAGTTAGTATCCCATAACACAAGTTTCGAACTTACTTTGGGGCTAGCTCAATCTGTGTGATTTGTCCGTATATATTTATTTATTTATTTAAAAAGCTTCCAGCGTATGGTTTACCAGAGAACCTTTGCAACTGGATAACCGATTTCCTGAGGGAACGGTCGATTCCAGTGGTTATGGATGGCTGCTCTTCCGACCTAATGGCTATTAACGCCGGTGTACCTCAGGTATCTGTTCTCTCTGCAACCTTGTTCCTGCTGCACATTAATGACCTCCTTAAGTCTGGCATTATTGGCTATGCCGATGGCAGCATCGTTGTAGAGAGTTATACATCCAGTGCCAGTGCAAGTCCACAAGAAGTCCAGTCTCTGAGAAAGTCTATGATTGAACGGGTTAACACGAAATTACAGAAGGTGTCCGGTTAGGAAGACGTCAATCTTGTTAAGTTTAACCCGTCCAAAACACAGGCGTGTCTCTTTTCCGCAAAAAAAGAGTGCTTTCCCACTTATACCCACTTTCCAAGGTGTTTCTTGGCCGTTAGTTGATCATCTTGGGCTTTTAGGCACAAGTTGTGAACTTATGTCGTAGGATACTAACTCAACGATACTATATTTTATAATAGATACTTATATCGAAGAACCAATCAATCTGAAAAAGATCGTTTTCTATCATGATCTGACCGGGGATCGAATCTGGAAACCCTCTTGTGGCAGGCTGGCGTGTTAACCACTGCGCCACGATGCTCGCCTTAGATGTATATACTACGAAATACAATAGAGTTTTCGAAGACGAAACCAAAGAAGAAATCGACTAATATGTTTATGGTTACATTTAATAATATTTATGATAAGCTTCTGTTGCAAATAAGAAAATTATATGGAAAGCAATTTAAACTAACACTGACAAATTAGCTGTTTTTTATAGTGAAAGGTGTTTTTTATAGAATTAACGTATTTTTTAATGTGACGTAGACGTTTTAATATAAAAGATGAACGCCAGCTTCACGCACAAAAAAATTTACACGTTCGGTGTAAGAGCGAGAGCGCGAAACAAGCGATAGAGAGACAAGATTGACCTTGGCGTTCGGCTTATAACGCATCTATCTCTATTTCAGCGTTATCACATATAATTATCGTCCGTAAAAAAAGTTTACAGAAAACCATTTGTTTGCAAAAATACGATTTATATATGACAATTCGTTTTGTATGTTGAGAAAAAGTAAATATACTAATAAATTTTACTATTTACTTCCGTAACACGGACATAATTTGCACGCCCAAAAAGGTTGGATACATTACCTTAAAGATCTAAATGTATTTTTTTGTATTCATGCAAATAAACGATTGATTACTGATTACTGTTTGAATGGGCTGAAAACCCATCGAGGCAAAATATACTAATAAGAGAGTGTGTTGAAATTTTTCATATCTCCGATATTCTTTGCCAATGACGATAACTGAAAATGAAATTAACAATTATCAATACGGTTGTATGTATTTTTTTTAATGTTACCTCATAGCTCCGTCATTTATGAACCAATTAGAAAAATATTTTTGTATTTCAAAGGATTAGCGTCCAGATTGGTCTCATTTAAATTTCATCAAAATCGGTTCAGGTGTTTGTTTGAAGCCTGTTTTTTTATATTAAAGGTTATTTAATTTATTAATTCAGCACTTTATCTGCCAATCCTTTCCTTACTTAATATTATAAATGCGAAAGTGAGTTTGTTTGTGACGCTTTCACGCCGTAACTACTGAACTGATCATCATTAAATTTTGCATTCAAGTTGTCTGGAGTACGGAGAAGGACATAGGCTACCTTTATCCCGAGAAAAAGTACTATTCCCGAGGGATCGACATTGACGCGGGCGGAGCCGCGTGCGAAAGCTAGTACAATATAAAGACAATGTAAATTCGATCGTCTGGTCTTTCACCAAACATTATATTAGTCCGCTACCGCTCCTGACTTCGACCAACTAGCCATTGCTCGGCCGAAGTCACCAAAGCCGAGCAAACTTAAATTGGATCCCCGAATCCGCAGCCCGTCTCCAAAAACTGTACAATTAATGCAATGGCGAAATTAGCTATCGATCTTCTGGTCAACTTCGAGATGCCAGGGTCTTTGCATAAAATATCCGCGTAAGGAGTCAGTAAGTAAAGAATTTATAGTTTTAGCATGCGCAGCGCTGCTGGAAATTCCGTTTAAGATATCTTGGGAGAAAATAAGGTTTACTTTCCGTAAAAAACGTATTATTAATCCATCAGATGATTATTAATATCTTAATTTGTTATTGAATCAACACAAAATTGTAAAGCCAATTAAAACCTGTGTGACGACACAGTTTAGCAAACTGTGAACTTACAACTTCTAAAATTTTAACGATTTTAAAAAACAAGCAAGTTCGAATTCGTCAGAATATTTTATTTTACAAAAACGTGTTTTTGTCCCCGACTACGGCGAATCTTAAGAGAGCACCAATGCGACCCGGCTGAAGCCATTTCGCACCCCGCGCCCCGCGCGAAAGCAGGATAGATCTAATGACCGTAACGCGTAAAAAATGAGAAGAAGATAGTGGGTAGGCACAAGCGGGTGTCCTAGAATTTACGGGCGTAAGCGCCAATTCACTTAATTGTTATTTAAACTAAAAGTACGAGGTTAATGAGTAAAAAACTTTGCCAGATTTTAGAACTAGTTATTGCTAAGCTAGGAAACTAAAAATCATTTCTAAAGACCTTAGGGTTTCGCCGTTCTGACCACAAACATCAAATAAAGGGGCTATGTTTGCAAAATAAAAGTATCGAGGCTTTTGTTATTAATCGTGTTTTCAGGTTGGACAGTTTTAAGAAAATATGTTGAAGTTTTATATATAATAAATAACAGGCATGTAGTCGTTATAGATATAGACATCTAGACGAATGTTCATTGACAAGTTTCGCATTCGTGCCCTCTTAAGAGGAAATCGTAGGGCCGTATTTCCATACAAACGCAGTCCTCTGATTTCTCGCCGGATAGTACTAGTAGAGCAATGATTTTTTACCAAAAATATCTTTGGATATAGTAGCATGTCCCTATGTTTTAATTTTTTTCTTAATTGAATTATATAAAGAGATATAACTTTCAAAAACCTGAAAAATTGCTTATAATTTCCGTTGTGTTGAAACATCAAGAAAACAAATTTGACGCGATTATATTATAAAAAGAAAACAGAAACACAAACACAGCTTATTTCAATTCTTTAATGAAAAAAAAATAATTAAATCCTTTAATTTTTGGAGAAGAAATCAGGGGACTATGCGTTATTTTGTGTAAT
Organism: Elegia similella; assembly: GCA_947532085.1. Lineage (NCBI taxonomy): Eukaryota > Metazoa > Arthropoda > Insecta > Lepidoptera > Pyralidae > Elegia > Elegia similella. The sequence goes on from OX383944.1 coordinate 3,781,477, forward strand.
TTTCATAGGCATTTTCGGTCCGAGCTGCAGTTGTCTCTATCGCACTCTGCGGAGGTTGTTTGGGCACACATCGCGACAGCAATAGATTTTACAAATAACTATGTTTCAATTCTCTCGAGCGCAGTGTTTCAGTGCTGTTTATAAATTTATCTGTCTCCTTTGCCCTCCAATCTCAGACATTAATGAGCTATCTTATCAGTCAGGCCTGACCGCCAGACGCCATTCTGCTAATGAACCTGTCGATGCATGAATAAAATATCAGGGATTAATGAAGACTCATTACTGAGATTGTAAAGACTGGTTTAAAAGAATATTCTACTGAAATTATGACTAGCGTTGATAGAGCTAAGTTGATGAATTTTGATATGAAGGCATGTCTATAAGTTGTAATTACACAGGGTAGATAGAAGATATCATATGTATCTGTTTCTAATTCCAACAAGAGGGTGATCTTACGAGCTCCGCAGTGGTTAACACGCCAGTCTGCGACACGGAGTGCCCGGGTTCGATCCCCGGCCAGGTCAAGATGGAAAATGATCTTTTTCAGATTGGCCTGGGTATTCGATGTCTATCTGTATATGTATTTGTTATAAAGTATAGTATCGTTGTCGTCGTTATATATATATATATATTGTTAGAAGACAGTAGCAGTGCGTCACAAAAATAAAAAGGGATGGCATCATCATGCCGTCTCTATGACGCGCCGGCGCCCAGCGGGGGTGCGACTACGCAACGGTGGTGGGGCCATCACGACGGCACGGTGGCGGTGGCGCAGCGGAGCGCTCTCTTCTCTCTCGGCATCCGACCGGTGAACACCTCAGCCAAGATCGTGTTTTCGCAATAGCTATTTTCGTGGATTACGTTTATTTTTTGTTATAAAATTGTTAAATTCCATTATAAATTCAGTTCTTTGTGTGGTCTTTGTTTTTTTTTAATTAATTTCACCTCTGGTAGATAATATCAGAAGTGGGATTCGAATTTAACGCTTTTTGAGCCGCTTTGCTTATCCTGTACGGTGTTTAAAATGGCTGAACGTGATAAAAAGAAAAGTAGGTCCCGGAAGGACAAAAGTAACGAAGTGTTAGACGCGATTCTTAGCCGTTTGAATGCGATCGAGGACAGAATAAGTGTTCCACCGGTTAGGTCGCCACAGGCAGGAACTGCAGCAGCCTTCCTGCCGCTGCCCGATCCTGCGTCGCTGGTGGAGGTGCGGATGGATTCGGAGGCTGCACCAGACGCGGCATCGGATGGCGGTTGCGGGGTTGCAGCGTCGGAGCAATCGAGGCCCTCGACATCGCGGGGTGATCGAGCGACGGATGACGTAACGGACAGGATTGTGGACGCGTTGTCTTCCTTTGTACAAGTAAGATCTACCCATTTTTATATTTCTAATTTTGATCCTGATGTGCATGACTTTGATGTTTGGTGTTCTGAGGTGGACCGTGCAAGGAAGTTAAATAGATGGGATGACAATGAGTGCTTGTCGCGGATTGGAACGTGTCTAAAAGGTAGTGCTCGTACGTGGCTCAACGATTGGGTTACGAACGATCGCTCGTGGACGAACTTTAAACGTGATTTTAAAGCCCTTTGTCCTAAAAATATTGATGTGGCAAATATATTGTTCGAGGTTATGCGTACAGACTCGAACCAGTTCGCGACCTATGCAGAGTATGCCCGCCGCTCATTGTTGCGCTTAAACATTGTTACGGGGCTTTCAGATGATCTAAAAATAGCTATAATTGTGCGGGGCATCGCCGACCCGCAAATAAAAGCTGTCGCCTCGAACGCCAAACTCAATCCACAAAGCATAGTTGAATTTTTGTCTGTCTATAGTAAATCCAATAGTCGTACATTCCGTCATCCTGTCCGTTCATCATCATATGTAGGTCAAAGTGATTCGCGTAAGCGTAGTGCCGTTGTCACACCAAGCGACAAGTGTTTTATATGTGGTTCCACTAGTCATAAACGTGCCCAGTGTCCAAAACGTTCACGTTACGAACTACCCGCCGGTTCTGAAACTAAAAATTCTACAAGCCGTAACGATAAGCAGACTTGCACATATTGTAAAAAGTTAGGTCATACGGAGTCTACATGTTTTGCAAAACAGCGGTCTGAAGCATCGAATAGTGTAAGTAAACGGAACAGTGTTAACTTCTGCCAACAATTTGTTTCGGTTTCAAGTAATAGTGATGTCATGCCGGCTGTTTTGCAAGGCATACCAATAGATGTGTTAGTGGATAGCGGTTCTAGTATTTCTTTAGTGTCGGAATCGTTAGTTAAGTATCTTAACTGTAATATGGTACCATCACACCGGGTATTGCGCGGCATAGGAAGCCAAGAAGTGGAATCACGGTTTTATGTGACTCTTGTGATAGAATTTCCTGAATTATCATTGGAAGTAGATTTACATGTTGTTTCTCCTGATTGTATAAATGCACCCGTTTTGATAGGTACGGATGTTTTAAACCGCAAAGGCATTACGTACATACGTAAAGGCGGAGTTCAAAAATTAATTAGGGACAAGTGTGATTTTTCTGTTTCTCACGTTTCGGTTAACGAAGATACAATCAATACGCAATTATGGGGTGAAGAACGTAAGAAGTTAATTGCACTTCTCAGTGAATTTTCTGATTCTTTTATTATTGGTACCGCAACCTCCACGGTGAAAACGGGTAGTTTACATATTAAACTTAATAGCCCTACCCCAATCCATTATAGACCGTATAAACTCTCACTTGACGAAAAACTTCGGGTCAGAGCTATTGTTAATGATCTCTTGGCTAAAGGCATAATCCGTGAATCTGATTCTGAGTATGCTAGTCCGATAATACTCGTAAAGAAAAAAGACGGCTCTGATAGGATGTGCGTAGATTATAGAGCGCTTAACGCCATTACAGTCAAGGACCGTTTCCCATTACCCCTAATTGACGACCACATTGACAGATTAGGTTCCAGTTGCTGGTTTAGTAGCCTGGATATGGCGACCGGCTTCCACCAAATTTTTGTTGACCCCGAGTCTGTAAAGCTTACTGCTTTCGTTACCCCGGAAGCGCAGTATGAATATTTAAAAATGCCTTATGGCTTGGCGAATGCTCCAGTCGTCTATCAAAGAATCATAACAAAAACGTTGAAGTCCTTTATTGAAAGCGGTAAAGTCCTTACGTATATCGACGATGTATTGATTTTAAGCCAAACTGTAGAGGAAGGGATGGAGACATTGCGCCAAGTCATGAGCACCTTAACTGCGGCTGGTTTTTCTGTCAATTTGAAAAAGTGTGTCTTTTTATCAACCGAAATAGAGTACTTGGGTAGAATCATTAGTCGTGGTCAGGTACGGCCAAGCCCACATAAAATTGACGCCCTCGTTAACGCTCCGAAACCTACCAATGTTAGACAGGTGCGCCAATTTCTGGGTTTAGCGGGGTATTTTCGTAGATATATTGCGGGATATGCATCAAAGACGAGATGTATCTCTAAATTGACACGAAATACTGAGCCATTTGAATGGGGTAAAGAACAAGACGAAGCTCGTGATTATATTATCCATTGTCTTACAAATGAGCCTAATTTAACTATTTTCAATCCCGATCTACCGTGCGAGCTTCATACTGACGCAAGCACGATAGGATATGGTGCAGTACTGCTGCAAATTCACGAGAATCGTCGCAAAACCGTCGTTGGTTACTTTAGTAAAACTACACAAGGGGCAGAGGCACGTTACCATAGCTACGAGTTAGAGACTCTGGCCGTAGTTAATGCCCTGAGGCACTTTAGGCATTACCTCCTGGGAATAGAATTCACAATAGTCACGGATTGCAATTCGTTAAAACTTACTGAACATAAAAAAGATCTAGTGCCGAGGGTAGCCCGTTGGTGGATATACATGCAAGATTTCCGTTTTACGATTCAGTATCGTAAGGGCGCTCTCATGTCTCATGCGGATTTCTTTAGCCGAAATCCTGTGCCGGTAAATCACATTCGCTCTCCGAAAAATTGGGCGCAGATTGCACAATCTGCCGACGAGGAGACTCAGACCCTAATTGAAAAACTAAAAGACGGTCTTCTCGATGGAAGTCGATACGTTTTTCGGAACGATCTTTTGTACTATAAGTACTCTCCTACTGGTGATGAGTCTAGGTTACTCTGTTACATACCTAAAGGTCACAGACTCAGTCTCCTTCGTGTCTTTCATGACAACCATGATCACATTGGCACAGAAAAAACGGAGGATCTTATACTTCGTCATTTCTGGTTTCCTGGGTTAAGACAATTTGTCAGAAAATACATTTTACACTGCATAGTATGCTTGTCTCAAAAGAAACAGCCCAGAGCATCCCATCAACCAATTTCATCTTGAGAGAAACCAAATACTCCTTTTGCCACAATCCATTTGGATGTGCTTGGACCGCTGCCCGAGTCTCATGGTTTCAAGTATATCATGATTGTCATTGACTCATTCTCGAAATTTTCATTGCTATATGCAATGCAAGGACAAACCAAGGACGACTTTCGACCAATTTTTAACAGTTGCATATCTTTGTTCGGTACACCGAATCTTATAGTGTGCGACCGTGGTCGTATTTTCGATAACGCTGTGTTCCAAGACTACGTTGCTGAATTAGGGTGTAGTATCCACTTTATTACACCGGAGATGCATGGGGAAAACGGACAAGTGGAGCGTTATTGTCGCACAGTCCTGAATATGTTGCGAATCGAAAGTAGTAAGGGTTTGCAATGGTCTGATACACTCTGGCGAATTCAGTTGATATTAAATATGACAAAGCAAAAAACTACTCAAATATCTCCTTTGCAAGTATTGACTGGTATAAACGGGACTACACCTGTTGTCCGGGCTCTCATAAGAGACGTGGCACAGGACGACTCCACTGGGAATCGTGAGGCTATGGTAGCCATGCATCGACAAAGGGTTACCGAATTATTATCCGCAAATCAGCAACGGCAAGATGAATATGTCAATCGGGATAGAAAATCGCCACGAGTATTCAAATTAGGCGACTTCGCATTTGTGATTAAGAGGGCACAAGCGGCTGGAAAACTTGATTCTTGTATGCGTGGACCCTATAAGGTCACGAAGGTCTTGCCTTATAATCGCTATGAACTAGAGTTACTAGCTGATTCCAGAGGGAAACACACCCAGGCGGCTGCAGAGTTTATGAAACCCTGGCATGGTGAATGGACGCCTGAGACCTGCGCGGCTATCTTCTCACGTGAGTTATGTGTTGATTTAATTAATGGGCCCATTGTTTCATGTTTATTTGTTATTTGTGACATAAGGCGTGCACCGCAGTCACGGCAGACACCCATGCCATGGTATGCGACTTTGTCACGGTCACACGTACGTGTGTGGGTGACTATGTCACTGATACCTAAGCTAAGGTGTATTATGTTATTTTACGGTTGTTGGTTTTCCTGCAAGTGAGTGTATGGAAAACTTGTGACGTAAGGCGCGTAGCGCAGTCACGGCAGACACCCATGCTACGGTATGCGATCCTATCGCGGAACACGTATGACGTGTGGGTGACGTATGTCACTGATACCTATGCTAAGGTGTGCGACTTTGTCGCGGCAGACACGATATGTGTGGTGGTTTCCACCGGCAGACACCCATGCTACGGTATGCAATTCCATTGCCGAACACGAATGACGTGTGGGTGACGTATGTCACTGATACCTATGCTAAGGTGTGCGACTTTGTCGCGGCAGACACGATATGTGTGGTGGTTTCCACCGGCAGACACCCATGCTACGGTATGCAATTCCTTTGCCGAACACGAATGACGTGTGGGTGACGTATGTCACTGATACCTATGCTAAGGTGTGCGACTTGGTCGCGGCAGACATGCATGTAGCCATAAGCTCATGTCATGTGTTTTTATGAGCTCAATAATAGAAGTGATGTTATGTGCGAGTATGCTTGTGGCTAAATTAGTTTTCAATTTTAATTATTTTGCTTTTGGAAGTGTTATGATAGAAAAATTGTATCAGAGGTCCTTAAGCGCGCATATGAGGGTCTCTGTTACAAATTGAGTGGTTGCGAGATCTGCTGTTTAAAATACAGACGTATGTGGTACTTATACAAGTGTCGTTTCATCATTTCAGTTGGAGATGATGACGAAGGTGCTGACGAGGACGTCGCAGAGTCAGGGACGGCCGTGTTAGAAGACAGTAGCAGTGCGTCACAAAAATAAAAAGGGATGGCAACATCATGCCGTCTCTATGACGCGCCGGCGCCCAGCGGGGGTGCGACTACGCAACGGTGGTGGGGCCATCACGACGGCACGGTGGCGGTGGCTTTTTTTTTTTTTTTTTTTTTTTTTTTTTTTTTTTTTTTTTTTTTTTTTTTTTTTTTTTTTTTTTTTTTTGTAACTATGTAGCTAGCTCCAAGTGAGCTTTCGCTACTTCACCGGGCGTTTGAGGTGAGGGCAGAGTGCCCTCAACCTGTATAGACAACATCACCAAAGGGCCCCCAGGAGGGACGGACCTCGGCTTTGGGCGTTGCCTGTGTGCGCAAGGCTTGGAGAGACAGCAAACTCTCATATTGCCTGATGGGCCGCGTATGCGTGCATGCAAGCCTGAAGGGCCAATCTGAGAAACAATGGCAAAAGCCTTTAGAGAGCAGCAACTCTCATCTTTTGCCGTATGGGCCGAAAGCTACGTTGCCAGAAGGGCCTATCCTGGGTGCAAGTCACCCGGGACCGCCGGGCGGTCACCAGTAATCGGAGCTAATCCTACTCTACGCACTCTATTCCGGTGGCGAGTGCTACGGGGTCGGATAGTGGGATTCCTCTGGCTATTCGGAGCCGAAGAGGGGTCGGGGCGGGCTTGTGCGATGTCAATAGGATCATCGGGATCGTCAAGTACGTTCCTAGGACGTCTACGACGTAAGGTCGTATCGTGTAAGTTGGGGGAGTAGTTAGCAGCTTGCACTACTAACGGGTTGGGGTGGCGTGCGGCTTTCTCAAAGTAACGCTTGGAGGCGTTTTTGAGATAGCCGCGAATGGATGGGAGGTCTAGGTCACGGTGTAAGTCTGTCATGCGCAAGTACCGGTGGTGACTCGTATTCGTGGCACGGGTGACGAAACGGTTCTGCAATCGTTGCAGCCGATCGATGTGGGAGGGCGCGATATGGGAGAAGACTACGCCGGCGTAGGTCATGATAGGGCGGACGCAAAGCTTATAGAGTGTCAACTTATTTCTAAGTGACATCTTAGCATTGCCTATCATGGGGTGGAGACGGCCTAATACGAAGGCGGCATGGTTGCGGACTTTGGTGATGTGGGGGCCGAAGGTCATCGCGCTATCGAGTACGACTCCAAGGTATTTAGCCTTGCCTGCCCACTGAATGGGCTTTCCGTACAACGATACTGATCCTAACGAGGGGAGTTCTGCTCCGGACATGGTGATTTTTCGACGTGTCACAGCTTGGTTATCCTTTGAGAAAAACACAGCTGTGCTTTTCTCCGGATTAACTTCGATGCGCCACCTCTTGAACCACCCGCCGAGAGCGTCCACGGCGGACTGAAGACGATTCACGATGACCGTTTTAAGGTGATGGGACGTGTAGAGGGCCGTATCGTCGGCGAATAGTGCCACTTCTACATCTGGGGTCTTTGGGATATCGCTTGTGTACAGCGAATAAAGGAGGGGCGAGAGAACAGCGCCTTGCGGGACGCCGGCTCTAATGGGACGGGGCCTCGAGAGGCATCCCTCTACTCTGTACCGAAAAGACCGATTCGACAAAAAGTCTCGTATGATGTGCACGAGACTATCCGGCAGGCCCAAGTTGGTCAACTTGGATATCAAGCCCGAATGCCAGACTTTGTCGAAGGCTTTCGCTACATCGAAGAAGAGTGCTCCCGTAGGACGTCCCCAATTTCTCAACTTGAGAATATGCTCCGTGAGGCGGTGCAGTTGGTGGTGACACGCGTGTTTGGCCCGGAATCCAAACTGTTCGTCGGGGATGAGACTTTTGGACTCTACGTAGTCCTTGAGTCTTTTGAGGATGATCCGTTCGTAGATCTTGCCTATACAGTTCAAAAGACTGATAGGCCGGTAGGAGGAGGGGTTCTTCAGGTCTTTGCCTGGTTTAGGGATCCCGATCACGATTGCTTCTTTCCAGGCGGCTGGAAAAGTGCAATTTGCAAGACAAGCATTGAAGATGCTTACGAGCAGGAGGAGGAGGGTCTGTGGGAGGCATTTGAGCACTCCGTTCGAGAGTCCGTCAGCGCCGGGCGCTTTCCGGGGTTTGAGATCGCGGATGATTGACTTCACTTCGTCAAGTGTCGTCGGGGCAAGGGGGGTATTCGGTGGGATCGTCTTAGAAGCCACGAAGCGTTCTACGTGCGATTCCACCTCGCGAAGGTGATCGGGGTCTACTGGCTCACGACTAGGGGAGCATTGGCTCTCCAGGCTGTCTGCTAGGCATTCAGCTTTTTCATCATCATCGAAGGCGATGGAGCCGTCTGGACGTGTGAGGGGGGGAGTGGCCGCAACCGTGTCGGTCTTGAGGCTTCTGGCTAGTCGCCAGTATGCCTGGTGGGAGGGCGTCATCTCGGCAAGGAGATCGCCCCAGCGTTCGTTCCTAATTTCCGCGATGCGTTCCTTGACTCGCCGTTGCAAGAAACGAAGGTGGGCACGGGCCTCTTCGGTGGGATAATTGTCATGTAAGCGTGAAGCGCGATTCTTCTCTGTCAACAGCTGCCGCATATCCTCGGGGAGCTCCATTCTGTGGGTGGGATCCACAGAAGGGACTTCCCGAGAGCATTCCTTGTAGGAAGCTTGCAGGTGGCTGGTGAGAGAGGAGATTGCGCTGTCAGTGTCGTCAGTCGTGGTGATTATGTCAGGGATTGCATCCAAGTGCGGTGTTCCTCCACCGGTCCACCGGCAGACACCCATGCTACGGTATGCAATTCCATTGCCGAACACGAATGACGTGTGGGTGACGTATGTCACTGATACCTATGCTAAGGTGTGCGACTTTGTCGCGGCAGACACGATATGTGTGGTGGTTTCCACCGGCAGACACCCATGCTACGGTATGCAATTCCTTTGCCGAACACGAATGACGTGTGGGTGACGTATGTCACTGATACCTATGCTAAGGTGTGCGTCTTGGTCGCGGCAGACATGCATGTAGCCATAAGCTCATGTCATGTGTTTTTATGAGCTCAATAATAGAAGTGATGTTATGTGCGAGTATGCTTGTGGCTAAATTAGTTTTCAATTTTAATTATTTTGCTTTTGGAAGTGTTATGATAGAAAAATTGTATCAGAGGTCCTTAAGCGCGCATATGAGGGTCTCTGTTACAAATTGAGTGGTTGCGAGATCTGCTGTTTAAAATACAGACGTATGTGGTACTTATACAAGTGTCGTTTCATCATTTCAGTTGGAGATGATGACGAAGGTGCTGACGAGGACGTCGCAGAGTCAGGGACGGCCGTGTTAGAAGACAGTAGCAGTGCGTCACAAAAATAAAAAGGGATGGCAACATCATGCCGTCTCTATGACGCGCCGGCGCCCAGCGGGGGTGCGACTACGCAACGGTGGTGGGGCCATCACGACGGCACGGTGGCGGTGGCGCAGCGGAGCGCTCTCTTCTCTCTCGGCATCCGACCGGTGAACACCTCAGCCAAGATCGTGTTTTCGCAATAGCTATTTTCGTGGATTACGTTTATTTTTTGTTATAAAATTGTTAAATTCCATTATAAATTCAGTTCTTTGTGTGGTCTTTGTTTTTTTTTAATTAATTTCACCTCTTATTTAAATAGATACATAATAAAAATCAACTTAGAGCTCAAATATTAGAGGAGACCAGTGAAGATTTTAAAAGGCAAGATTTAAAGGAGACCCAAGTAGGGGCCATTTTTACCTCAAGGGGGAGCGAATTCCAAAGCCGTGCTGCCATAACCGAAAATGATTTAGAATAAGTAACTGTAGAGTGTGGCGGTACAGATAAAGTAGGATTGTTTGCTGCACGTAATCGACTGTCCGTGGTTTTAAAAGTAAATTTGCTATGAATGTAATCAGGGGAAGAAGGATTGAAGAGAACATTGTGTTACGAAGTAAAACGCCGGTTGGATGCTAACTGAATATATTTCTTACTACCTCCCAATCATACAATATACCTGACAGGTTCTTATACTATCCTAATACCTTACACATCCCACCACCTAATCTGTAATTAACCATAACACGAACTTAAGAGGAGACATTTGTCTGGTACCTAATTGTAAACAGTGTTAAACGTCTAAATAACCTATTACATTCTAAAAAGCTAATTTAGGGTCTATTTGCTTATTCTTAGCCCTCTTATGAGCTCTCTTAGCTCGCTCGGAGATGCCCAATGGTAGGGAAGGTCGCGTTTCGGCTTCGCTCTTCGAGGTGACCTCAACCGCGTCCTCAAATTCATCTTCTGAATTGATTATTATCGCTTTGCCTTGAGCTGCACCCTCTCCACCACCAGTCTTCTCCGTTACATCTTCAGGCTGCATATCGAATTCGTTCGAATTTTCAGTTGTCTCTACTATCGGCTGTGTACTCGTGCGCGAAAGTGAGTATCGGTTATTTGTGAGCGGAACTATCTGGTCGTGATGCCTACACCATTCGGTCTCTTCCCCAATTTTTACCTTGCAGGACACGGGTCCTGTAAGTTCCGAGATGTAACCTTTTGCCCATTTATTACCCGTTTTAGTGTAATCGCGTGCGAGTACAGCGTCACCGGGTAAGAGCTGGGAGTGCCGTCCGCCTGCGTTCGCTACCTGTTTATCCTGTGTAGCGCTCACCACTGCCGCACTATTTGGACGTAAGGCATCCAGGCGGCCTCGGAGCCGATGTCCAAGAAGTGCCACTGCAGGCGACATGCCAGTCGTCGCATGATCGCAATTACGATATTGAAATAAAAATTTGTAAAGAGCGGTATAAATATCTTCTTTTTCAAAAATGGCCCGTTTAATCGCTTTTTTAACTATTTTGACGGCAATTTCGGCTTCACCATTTCCTTGTGGCCGATACGGCGAAGACTTAGAATGTCTTATTTTATTTTTTTCACAGTATTGCGCAAATTCATCGGAAAAGAATGGTGGGCCGTTATCGGACACTATCTGTGATGGGAGACCATATCTAGAAAAAATAGACCGTAAAACTGAAATAGTGGCACTCGCTGAAGTACCCGTCATAGCCACCGTTTCAATCCACTTGGAATGAGCGTCAATCATAATCAAAAATCGTTTACCAGCACAATCAAAAAAATCGATATGTATTCTTTGCCAGGGGTGAAGCGGATACTCCCACGGGTGCAGTGGCGCGCGTGCCGGCGCGTCGCGCACGCTGTGGCAGACCTCGCACGCGCGACACATTTCTTCTATGTCTTTATCAATATTCGGCCAGTAGACATAATTCCGAGCGATACTTTTCATTTTATTCATGCCGAGATGACCGCTATGAATTTCTTTTAAAACCTGCGTACGTAATTTAAATGGAATCACAACTCTGTACTTATAAATTATACATCCGTGGTCCGTATATAAGTCATGTTTACGAGCAAAGAAAACCTTCTCATCGTCACAAGTAGGTAATGACGGCCAATCAAATAGCAAATACCCTAATATTTTACATAGTAGTTTGTCCTTTTGAGTTTCCTTAGCTACGTCTTTGAAATCAACAGGTAAAGTTTCCTCGACAAAATGTAAATAATCCATATGAGAAGCGACGGCCCGCTCGTGAGACAAAGGCAACCGTGACAGTGTATCGGCCGGACCGTTATCCGCCGATCTAACGAATTCTATATTGAAGTCATAGCCCGCCAGTCGCGCAGCCCAACGCTGAAGCCTACTAGCCGCCGTCTGAGGAATACCCTTTTTGTCCCCAAAAATATAAGTGAGGGGCTTATGATCAGAACGCAAGGTGAAACGCCTTCCAAATAGGTATTGGTGGTGTTTCATAACGCCGTAGTAAATGGCTAAGGCTTCCTTGTCAAGTTGGCTATAGTTGCGTTCAGCATCATTCAGCGTTCGCGAAGCGCAGCTGACGGGCCGCTCGCTGCCGTCGTCGTAGCGATGAGCTAGTACCGCGCCGACCCCGTATGCACTACTGTCCACGGACAGCACGAGCGGCCGCCCCTCTTCATAATGGGCTAATACTTTATCACTTAGTAAGATTTTTCTTGCATTTTCAAATGAATTGGCACAATATGAATCCCAACTCCACTGGACGTCTTTTCTCAAGAGATTATGTAGAGGATAAAGTAGCGAACTCAAGTTAGGAATAAATTTTCCATAATAGTTAAGTAACCCAAGAAAACTTTTTAACTGTGTTACATCCGTAGGAGTAGGAATTTTGGCAATTGCGTCGACTTTGCCAGGATCTGAATGTAACCCGTTCTTATCTATAATAAAGCCAAGATACTTCACACTTTTTTGTAAAAAGGAACATTTTTCTAATTTTACTGTGAGACCCATCAGACGTAAACGTTCAAGTGCAGCACGTAGATTACGCATGTGTGTGTGTCGGTCCGGTGACGCAGATGTCGTCCAGGAAGACCACCGTTCCAGGAACACCGCGTAACGTTTCCTCCATTAATTTTTGAAACTGTTCTGGCACACAAGAAAGACCATACGGTGTTCTTCGGTAAGAAAAATTGCCTATGTGTGTCGTCACTGTCGTAAACTTCTGAGAATCGGGCTCAAGTAACACTTGTTCGTACGCGTGTCGAAGGTCAATTTTAGTGTATTCATCCCCGTTACTTAAATTAGCAAATAATTCCTCTATGCGCGGAAGCGGATAATGATCGCGTTTTAATTTGGGATTAATGGTTATTTTATAATCTCCACATATTCTAAGTTCTCCATTGCTTTTAACAACGGGCACAATCGGCGTCCCAAAATCCGAGTGCTCCACCTTATATATAGAACCGTCACGTTGCAAACGTTCGAGTTCGCGCTCGACCCGCTCCCGCAAGGCCAACGGCACGGCGCGCGCGCGGTAGTACACACCGTCGCAATCCACGAGCTGCAGTCGTAGTCTTTTTTTAAATGTCCCTAGCTTATCAGTAAAAACCTCTGGAAACTCCTTGCACAATTGGCTCACTAATTGATCCTCTTCAATTAATTTATTTATATTTATTTGAGTAAAATTAAGCGATCTTAACCAATCACGGCCGAGTAATGGCCTTCCGCCACCTTTTATTACGTACAATTGAACATTATTAGCCATTACATTTTTGAGACGAATGTTAACCCGAATGTACCCTGGAGGTTCAATTCTAGAGCCAGAATAACTTCGCAAAATTAAATTATCCGAATGTAACTTACAGTCTTTAAATAATAGCACATAATCCTCGTTACTGATTGCTGATATACGACTGCCCGTGTCAATCTCACAGTCTAAGATCTTCGAATTCACTTGCACTTTAATAAAATAAGGATTGTTACCTTGTCGCGACGATACCACCATGTTGAAAAAGTCGTCCTCTTCTGAGTGCTCGTCCACAAAATTTTGGCGCGATTCACCACCATATTTGCCCGCACGATCACACACTTTGCCGCACATCACACGTAAATGACCGCGTTGGTTGCAGTTATCACAATTGTAGTTAACGTAGCGACACCTGTTCGCCGGATGGCCCTTGCCGCACCGCCCAGCATTCCGCGCCGTCTCGGCCTCCGCTCCGTCCCCCGGCGCCCGCGCGCCGCCGCCGCGCCGAGCGCGCACCGCGTGCAGGCCCTCCCCCGCCGCGCTGGCCGCGCTGCTGCTGATATCCGTGCTCCCTGCCGCGCGCTGCCCGGCTGTGCCGCTCGTCTCGGCATGTCGGTCCGCCGCTTCCAGAGCCAGAGCTAGCTCCACCGCTTTCTGGTAGGATCGTTTTCTCGGCGAAAATCCGGGAGCGCATTAACTCACTAGACAGACCCGACACGAACTGATCCCTAAGATCCTCCTCGAGACGGTGACCGAAGTTGCAAGTGACCGCGAGATGCTTGAGAGCCTGGAGGTACTCGGTCAAAGTTTCCCCGACCCGCTGTCTCCTCTGCCGAAAAATATGTCTTTCGGCTATTTCTGAGCGTTGCGGCTCGAGGTGGGCTCGAACTAGCTCAACCAATTGGTCGTAGGTCTTGTCTTCGGGATTTGCCGGTGCACACAAATCGCACATTAAATTATAAGTTGTTTCACCGACTACAGTAATTAACATCGACACTTTTAATTCTGGTTTTACCTCATTGAGTAAAATGAACTGATTGACACGTCTTACGTAAGCCGGCCATTGTTTCGAGGTAAGATCAAAAGGCTCGATTTTACCAATAGGCATCGTTAATATTTATTATAAAATACGCACTTTACGATGAAAACCGAGAAACTAAAGTAATTAAACCCGAAATATGCGCAGGTTACTCGTAATAACGATTTTACGAAATAACTCGTCGCCAGTGTTACGAAGTAAAACGCCGATTGGATGCTAACTGAATATATTTCTTACTACCTCCCAATCATACAATATACCTAACAGGTTCTTATACTATCCTAATACCTTACACATTGAAAAGAAGAGAAAGACTTACGCAGTTTTAAAACATTTTACAGTCTCAATAAAATATTATATGATATGACTCTTTTTAAAACAAGAGATCAGGTACGAGAGCATAATATGAACACACGCTTCGAAAAAAAGCTAAGCCTTCCATCTAACAGACTTGAAATGGTTAGCTCAAGTACTTTAGTGATGTGTGTAAAAATATACAATAAAATACCTGAGCATATTGTACTTGAAAAAGATAAAAAAAAATTCATAGCATCAGTCAAAAATTATTTGATAGAGAAATGTTTTTATAGTCTGGAGGAGTTTTTTGCCAAAAAATAAAACAATAAAAAAAAAAAATGACATTGTATTTATATTATTATTATTTGACATTTAATTGTTTTTGACATGAATTGTAGTTTAAATGTTTTATTATTACCTAGATTAGTTTTATTATTTTGTGTTTATTTAATAATATAATGTTGTAGTGCCCTTGCAGGGTTCCATGCTGTACCATCAACTATTTATAGTCTTTTGTGAACTTTTACCACACATGGAAACAATAAACGAATTGAATTGAATTGAATTGAATATTATAATCATATTTAAAAGCTGTGAGTTAATGTTTAAAAGCTGAATCACGGCTGTGGCAGATAAAAACCAGCCAAGTGCGAGGCGGACTCGCGCACGTAGGGTTCCGTACCGTTATCTATATAAAAGCTTTCATGTCCGTCGTTTAGGAGCCCCCTTTACTATTAATTTTATTTTTATTTAATTATTTATTTTTAAAGTGAATATATAACTAACTATTCTGTGAATATTTCAAGCGTCCACCTGTTGCCGTTATCAATATCAAGCAAAAACAAGCAAAAAATAATGACGTTTGTTGTATGGGAGCCCCCTTAATTATTTTCTTATAAATTTTTTTTTGTATATGTTGTAATAGCGGCAACAGAGAGACAATCTGTTTTACCCTTTGGGTACGGAACCCTAAAAAGATGAGGTTTGATATAATTTCCAGATTATTCGATTAGCCTGAACCATGATCGGAGTTGGTTGTTACTTGTTTAAAACAGAAGCCCATTGGCGAGCGAGATAAAAGTTCTGGACATTACAATTAGGCTATTTGTCCAGTATAACAAAGCGTCGGTCGAAATCGTTAGCTGATTAGCAAAATATCGCTCATTACAATACAATACAAAAATTCTTTATTGCACCGTTTATTGCAAATTACTCATTTGTATGCCTAATAGGCATACAAATGAGTAATTTTAATTAAACTGTGTTACCTATCATCTCTTCCAGGCGACTTCTTAAGATGGTCTTGAACCGGCGACCTTAGGTACATAGACCTAAGGTCTAAGGCATGAAATTTTTCACCATAATTTATTTCTTAATTTAATAAATGCATATTAAATTTTCCTGGCTAGCTCCGTGGCGCAGCGGTCAACATGCTAGCCTGCGACACGAAAGTGTTCGATCCCCGGTCAGGTCAAGATGGAAAATTATCTTTTTCAGATTGACCTGGGTCTTGGATGTTTATCTATATATGTATTTGCTATAAAATATAGTATCGTTGAGTTAGTATCCCAACACAAGTCTCGAACTTACTTTGGGATTTGGGACTAGCTCAATCTGTGTGATTTGTCCGAATATATTTATTATTTATTTATTTATTTATTTAATTGTTTATCACAAGACGTTGCGTGATCTAACTATAACAAAGCGCTAAAGAAGATTGTAGTTAAAATCAACAATTAAAACAATACCCCACTGGGATGGATGAGAGGAGCACGATGGCCCAATTATTCGTAAGAATCTTAACAACCATAGCATTCGTAACAGGAAGATAGTAGATAAGGCTTTTCCTTCAGCCCTTCGTAAAATCCAGTCTAATCTTACTCTTATTATTACTAAGACATAATTATAATTAAGAAGTTTAATTAAGTGGCCTTAAAACAAGTACTCTCGACTGTAACAAAGCTTGTGACCTGGAACCCCGGGCTGTATGTAGGAAATTAAATTAATACTTACAATTTAACATTACGTATTGTATTATACCTTTTTATATATAATTTGTTTTAATATGTAATATTCTTCTTTGTTCGTATAGGAGAAAAATAAAAGAACGTAGAATGTATCAACTGGGTGATACATACATACATATATACATAGTATCATGACCGTCGTATTCCCTTGCGAGGTAGACAGAACCTAGGTCTATAAGACCTTATGGCCATATTTAGCATGTTGGAGGGCGTGTAGATGGAAAACGGAATGAAAATATATATCTGCGCGGAAAGAGAAGCAGCTGGCACATTCTACATTTTTCGTTAAACTGGTTGATAATCTATGAGATGACCGAGCCGGTGCCCGGAGGTCCAGTGGGCGCATTTAGCGCTTTCGCATGTTAAGCAACCCCGGGTCGGTACCTACGGTCATACGGTCCCCATATGGATGGACATGGGCCACTCATACAATACCGCAAAACATAAAGACGTTCAGTATTCCGTATCTTTCCAAAGTCCAAGTAATTCACATTCATTAAATTTCATTATTTCATCAACTTTATATCTCCAGAAAGGCTTCCACAAACAGGCTGGGTCGCAGATATTAAAAAGCCTTTAAAAAGAGGCTTCCGCGGTAAATTAATTAAGTGAGCTTGTTGCGATGTTTTAGCTGTGCGGTGGCTCACTTGCCTAAGAGCTCGATTAATAAGCGACTGGTCTCGGGTTCAAACGCCGCCTGGCCCTACCTTTGTCAGGCCTGTCTCACTTCTCTTGTCGCTATCGAAAACAGTAACGCGCGGCGACCACTTTGAAGAAGTAAAACCGGCCAAATCCAGTAGGAACACGCGTTTGGTCACATGTGTTCACCGACTTCATCGAATTTTGAATCGTTTATTCAGAGATAAAAGAATGAAATTGGCATGCAATGGATTCTGTATGCATAGGTATCTAAACGAGAAGTTGCTGCGATCTGACGCGAGCTCAATTACACCGTATCAGTAACTACACTGAGTTGATAGTTCTTTGAATAAACGGCGAGCTCCGTGGCGCAGTGGTTAACACGTCAGACTGTGACACGAGGGTTCTCGGGTTCAATCCCCGGCCAGGTCATGATGGAAAACGATTTTTTTTTCAGATTGACCTGGGTTTTGGATGTTCATATATAAAGTATCTATTATAAAATATACGAACGTGGCGCTTGCGAACGCTTATGTTCAAACTGATTATATTTCTCTATAACGTGAGGGCGTTTTAGAGATTGGTAGTTATAATGGGGCTTCATGAAATAGTAACAAGTTTCTTTAACAGACGACCAAACAGACTTCATAATTATTATTACTACAGAATACAGAACATAACTTTGTACCTTCTCACTTAAGAATATGGTAACAGTTATGCCCTGTGACCTACATACAGAGTTCACGTAACAATACGCCGGTACTAGGCATTCAGAGCACGGCAGGAGGTGAGCGCGTGCATGCTTTGATCACGCGTCGCCCCAGTTGCAGCCGACTCTTTTGTCGCTTGAAACTTTGAGATTATAAAGGGTACCGGAGATTGATTCGTTTGGCAGTTATAATGGAGCTTCATGCATGACATAGTGACGTTTCTATAACAGACGACCAAAAATACATATTATCACATCACGTCTTTTCCCCTTGCGGGGTGGACAGAGCCTACGTCTATAAGACCTGAAGGCCACGTTTACCATCATCATCAGGTCCTTTGTAGTCTCCACTATAGGAGCACGACCCTCTCTGTACTACTAGGGCCATACTTGGCCAGAGCAGCCAGAGGACTTGGCCTACACTCTCCACGCTGGCCAGACGGGTTGGAGAGGTCTCTTAGATGTTTATAAGCTTTGTTTAGCTTGCATTTCCTAAGTCGCCTTCTACGACATCCACGGGAAGACTTGGAGTGGTCCTATTCTACTCTGCCGGATACCACACGGCTACGTTTACCATGTTGGTGGGTATTAGGTGGAAAACGGAATAAAAGTAGTGATGGGTTGTTAGCCGCATCGCTTATTAACATCGCTTATTCCTCAGATTTTACCCATTCCCTCGATCGGCATCTGCGCGGGAAGAGAAGCAATTGGTACATTCTACGTTTTTTCAATTCTCCCTGCATCAGTATGGATGAGTGCGCGGGAAGAGAAGCAGTTTGCGCGGTCAAACAGACAAAACAGACTTCATATTTATAACCTACTCGTCTAGCACATATCATAAAGAAATTTGCAACTTCTCACATATGATATGGTAACAGAAATGGCCCTGCAACCTACATACAGAGTTCGCGTAACAATACGCCGGTACTAGGCATTCAGAGCACGGCAGGAGGTGATCGCGTGCAAGCTTGCAACTTTTGATCACGCGTCGCCCCAGTTGCAGTCGACTCTTTTGTCGCCTGAAACTTAAAGATTAATCTGTAGGGGCGGTAAACACTGACTTTTTATGGCATCAAAGACCTAAGCGGCATTGTGATCTATAATATACCATTGTGAGTTAGATGTGATACTACTACTCGCGAGGTCACATCACATATTATACTCGTATACCAAGTCATTTGTAATATCCCGCAACATAATTTTTCAACTACACCAAAATATTTTCACATTTCCTTGAAATATGAATACGTAGCTGCCCCAACGGAGTCTTTAGCTAGGCGGCGGCCGTCTCGGGTAGTCTCTGTGGAGTATTTTGACTCGGTCTACGAGTATATTCTACTGTCGCTGTTACATAATTTACTAGATTGTGTATGACTTGTAAGAATATTAAAATTGTACGCCATGAAAAACAGAATTGATTGATGATTCCCTTGCAAGAGCCGAAAAATTATTAAAAATATTTTTATTATATGATGTTATTAAAAATGTATACATTTTGCAATTTTTCCTATATCTGTGCTGTAAGACGTTATTTCCTACCAAATTTCAAGATTCTGAGGTCACGGGAAGTACCCTGTAGGTTTTGATTCCCTTGCGAATGTCGAAAAAATTAGTGGTAGGATAAGAAACTACAGCAATATGGACTGGACTGAGTTTCTTTCAGCGTATTCTTCTCAGCAGTGGTCGTTCCGAAACGCTAGTACTGTATCGAATTTGCAAATATAAGCTACCTTTTATTTCGGGAAAAAGTACTGTTCCTGAGGGATCGACACTGACGCGGGCGGGGCAGCGGGCGAAAGCTATTTTAATATACTGACGAAAAAGCAATCATGATCTTCCATGCAAATTCAACCCGATTAGGAAGTCTCTATAAAATCCTGTGTTCCTTGGTAAATGTTAAAACCCCAAATATTTTCAGATAATAAAAAGGTACTCAACCTTCATATAAGTTTTAATAACAACAGTTAAAAACAAGCAACTCATCTGTTGTATTCAGTGAAAGGCTAAGGCAATCACGTTATAACTATTTAGTAATCTGTTGTAGGTCAGTCCTCGCCGCGGGCGATGTGACTTGAATCTAATGCATGCACTTACTGATCACATTATTTGTAAGTGTAGTCATCAGGGGGCGTAGCTCAGATGGTAGAGCGCTCGCTTAGCATGCGAGAGGTACCGGATCGATACCCGGCGCCTCCAAGTTTTACTTATTTTCCTGTATCCTTTTTGAAAGATATAAGGCTAATATTTCAACGTTTAAAACAAGTAAAAGGTTGTTTGCTGGTTCACTAATGGAAACCAAGCAGGAGTTCTGGTTTTTGTTAAGGCGCTGTGCATCACAAGAATACCGTAAAACGTCTATTTTTTCGTCGCGCAGTTAGCCTTATTTTCCATGGAATACTAGCATGAAAAAAATATGAAGTACAGTTCAAAGATCAAAATAAATGGATACATCAAAATATTTTCAAAAAAGTAATTAAAATCTAGCAAAATAAAATAGCAAAAATGCTATACCCAGAAAAAGTTTCGTCGCGAATTACTTAATATTTTCAGCGACAACTACCAACTTTTTTACGACTATAAAAAGTATAACTAAATGAGCCAGATTGATACCTAAAAAAATACAATATTTGGCTATAATTATTGAATTATTAAATTAAAAGTGAAAATGAACACGGAAATGGCCGACACGGGTTTGAAATGAGACTAGGGACAGGCCACCCGGTATCGCCACTTTCAGCCGCTACAAAGGGTTAAGGGATACAGCGCCTTAACATGAAATACAGGGTGAAATTTAATTCCTTAGGAAACGTTTAAGAAGTGACTCAGACCACGAAATTTAAGTTTTCTATTTTTGACTTTATAAGACAATGGCCACTTCTAAAAAACACTCTTGACAGCAAACATCTTTATGATTTTATTTTAGAAATCCAAAATATCACAACAAAAACCTAACCATGGAGGGAGGAAGGGGGGGGCGAGGACTGCCAAAAACACTTCGCGTTACTTACGGGGTGTCCGTAAGTAATTAAAAAATATTATAATAATTCACAAAATTGCGTCTGTTTTCCTCCGACCATGTCCAAATACGAGCACTGTTCAGAAAATATATGTACGATAAATTCCAGTAAGTATACATGGGCCGATACTGCGTTAATTAATCCTCGGATGTAATCCATAATTCCCGTATCAATCGCCACATCGGACACAATGTAATCCAGATTAGTGCATGAATATGCAGCATGAAATATCGCCAGGTATTCTGGTAATAACGAAGTATTACTTTTTGTTGAAATTAACGAAATTTCAGACTTATTACAGGCATTTGCTTAGTTTCATCCCGGGGTTTGCGTGTCTGAAATGTGTGTGTAGATTATTCTACTTCTTTTCGAGTCGTAATGTCTTTTAATAATTATAGTAATTTTGCCCAATATCTGGCCACGGCCACTGCCCTGTCATGTGTGTAGATTACAAATAATCTAATCTTTGCACCTTGCCCGTTTGATGTCCTTTTTCCAACTACCCCAAGGTTGCCTAGAAGAGATTGCTATTGCGGTAAGGCCGCCTTTTGTACTTTTATCTTTTTATGCCTATTGTTTTTATTAATGTTTTTTATATGTGCAATAAAGTGTTAAATAAATAAATAATCTTGCGAGATACATTTAACCGACTTTCCGGTGTCCAATTGAGCTTTTATTTTTAAAAATATTAACTTTAGTTACTGCAGGTGTTTATCAATTAATTCGGTTTAATATATTATTAGAAAATATATCTTTTTTTTTAATTATATTTATTATTGTCAGGTTTAACTATATACATAGCTGGAATTTCTGCTTATTATGAATTTGATTTAAAGAAAATTATTGCTTCATCAACATTAAGACAATTAGGGTTAATAATTACCCATTACAGAAGAGTCCAACATTAAAAAAATATACTATTTAAAACTGACGATTAAAATCTATAATTATGTCAGTGAATCAGGTCTTTTTAGTCTCCACTGCAGGAGCATGACCCTATCTGTACTACCGGAGCCATACTTGACCAGAGCAGATAGAGGATTAGGCCTACACTCTCCTCGCTGACGGGTTGGAGAAGTCTCATTGATGTTTATGAGCTTTGTTTAGCTTGTATTTCCTAAGTCGCCTCTTACGACATCCATGGGAAAACTAGGAGTGGTCCTATTCTACTCTGCCGGAAACCATACGGCAAACATTAACGTGACTTAGGCCGGATCATTTGCGGTTCGTTTAGTGAAAGAAGAAGCTAATCTAGAGGTGCAATGAGCAGAAACATCGATCAATATGGATGGAATCCCTGTCTACGCCGCGTCGTCCGATAGTGGTAGTTTATGTCTATGCCCTGTTTACACTGTGTATGTGTGATTCTGAACTCAGCTGCCTATATTGACTGTACTGTGTATTGATTAATGTATGATAAGGCTATCCGTGCCCAATCAATCACTCCAATCTAGCGCACTTCGTAAATGAATCGCGACATTGTTGAGTATGTCCAAAGCCTAAAATATAGAGAGTTATAGATGCAACAAAGAGAGCCTTTCGTCGATTGATCAGCTACGAATACTTAAGTTTTTTGGACATTTTAGTAGAAACTAGCTGTTGCCCGCGGCTCCGCCCGCATTAGTGTCGATCCCTCGGAAACAGTATAGAATTTGCAGAGTCAAACATACCCTATGTCCTTCCCCGGGCCTAGAACTACTTCCATACCAAATTTCATCCAAATCAGTTCAATGGTTGAAGCATAAAAAGACGACATACAAATTACTTTCGCATTTATTATATTAGTAGTATGGATATTATTTATACTTCTAAGACCAGAAATAAGAAAATTTCCATAAAAACTTTACCTTCCCATTTTACCCCTTTAGGGGTGGATTTTGTTAATTTGACCCACATACATCTTTTTTAATTGTAATCGAGAACTTATATACCTATTTATTTTTATACTTCATAGTTCAGAGATGAGAAAATTTCTGTACAAAGTATATACCACCCACCCAAAATTTTATCCACACATCTTATTTTAATTTTAATCGAGAACTTAAATTCCTACTTTCATTAGTAGAAATGAGTCGTCGATGGAGAGACTTGTAGTCCAGGGCCGGGTAGAAGGCAAAAGAACTCGAGGCAAATCTCTAACTCGTTGGACAGACATAATAAAAACAGCGACCCATTCTTCCATAGTCCAATGTGCTCGAAATGCTACCAACAGGCAGAGGTGGGGAGATATTGCAAAAGTAGCAGCCCTGGCCCAAAGGACCGGCAGTATAGAAGATCCCGCACCAGGGCCATCTACACAACCACGACCACTCTGTCAAGAGTGACCGACTAAGAAGAAGATGCTAAAACCTTTTAGCATAATAAAAGTTAATAAAATTAAAAATTTAAGCAACCCTTAACACCAAAATATCTATCTAGTAAACAGCTGGACTGATTTGATAAAACATGTCTAATAACCACCGTTGTGTGATGATATTACGAGCCATGAAAAGAAATGGTCTGAAGTGGCGCAAAATAGGGATGTTTGGAAGGACATGGGGGAGACCTTTGCGCAGCAGTGGAAAATATAGGTGAATAAAAAAAAAGAACCACCGCTAGGAAATCTGCTTTTAAATAAAAAAAAAACTATATCCAAATTGCTTCACCCGTTTAGGAGCCACGGTCTACTGACTCCATAATTTTCTTTTCTTCCCCTGTAACATCATGTCCAATCTAACACACTCAAGCCATATCTTTCTTCGCTTTCCTCTTTCTTCATATCATTTAAATGAAACTCATGAATACTAAGTTTCCTTATTAGGTACATGACATGACACGCATAAAGGTATGAGGATCATGTTTTTAAAATAATCAACAGAGTCCATTTTCTTCATTTATTCATTTCGAGTAGCTGACACGGTCAATCGGCAATGCACACCCAGGTGTCAGAGTTCTTCGGAACCGCCTCTCGGCCTCTGACGTGGTTCCTTTAACGACTACCAGATGGCAGCCGGGTCCTACGGCTTAACGTGCCTTCCGAAGCACGGAATCATCTTTATTATCAGACAATCAGGTGATTCAAGCCTGCAATGTCATCAACAAAGTATGCTTTCCGTGGGAATCGAACCCACGACCCCCGGGTCTACAGGCAAACGCCTTAACCACTGGACCACGGAGGTAGTTAACACTTTCTTATAAAGTATCGACCCACAACTAGACTGAACCCTTATTCAGCCGACCACGTGACTTTTGGCGAGGCCGATTTTTAGCGCGAAATTGAACCTGTCGCCGAAACTATTTTTCTGCCGAATTTGAGAAAACGGTAACTTCAGTAATCTATTCTCTAGTTTAAATAAAGACTTTTGTATGGTCAATTCTAACAAAAGCAAAACTAAGAATCTTATCGTAGGGTTTATTTCATCATTATCATCATCATCAGCTCTTTTTAGGCTCCACGCAAAGTTGCTGGAAAAAGAAAGGTGGGAGGAAAAAGGAAGTCATGGTTGCGGAACATAAGACAGTGGACCGGGATTCCTAAAGCGGCTGAGCTGTTCCGTCAAGCCAAGAACAAAGATGACTGTACCAAGCTGATCGCTAACCTTCACTAGTTGGAGAGGCACCTTAAGAAGAAGAAGAAGTCTCCACTGCAGGAGCATGACCCTCTCTGTACTACCGAAGCCATACTTGCCTAGAGCAGACAGAGGATTTGGCCTACACTCACTATTAAGTGTAACGTTGCAGCATGCCACCTGCATGCTGCATCTCATCCAACCTCATTTCTCACATCCTGTCCATTTTTCATTCCTTATTTTAATTCAAATTTCATTTTTAATTCAAATTTCATTCCATTTTTAGATTACTTTCTCTCTCTCTCATCACTCATTTCTTCGATCATTCTTCAGTCTGCTACCACCTTTCAATCGGTTAACATCTTTCAGTCTATCACTCATTGAGTCTACTACCATATCCTGGAGCATAAGTCTCTGATAATTATTTATTGAAGTTGTAAAAGCAAAGATTTTAATAAAGTTATTAGCTGTGTTCTGTGTGTTCGTCTTGTGCTCTCCCTACCATCTTTATATGTGGAACTCGGCTTGAGCGTCGGGACGGCCGAGCCTTCACATTGGCGCCCGTTACGTGTTGTACTCATCTACGCCCTGGATTGCTCTACTAGAGTACACTGGTACCCGCCTCTTACTGCTACTGGATTGCAGTACTGCGTGCCAGTGCTACCTACTGCCTGCCTACGCTACCTGGCCCTACCTGGACTGCTGTGCTGCGTGCTAGCATCTCTGTGTGCTAGCGTCTCTGTGTGCCAGCCTCTCCATCTGCCAGCGTCGGTTCAAGAAAATACCATTTTTTTTTTAAACATTTGTATTTAATAAAATTTATTAAAAATTATATCCCTACAGCTCCATCATCACTTCATCTACTTCTCTTCATTTCCACATTTCATCTTTCTCGGTCTCCAATCCAGCCCCCGTAGCATGGCTACTATCTACAGCTCACGCCAAAGATAGATAAAAAAGCAGCCTACTTAAAATTTATCGTAGC
The DNA here is from genome assembly GCA_947532085.1 of Elegia similella. Classification (NCBI taxonomy): domain Eukaryota; kingdom Metazoa; phylum Arthropoda; class Insecta; order Lepidoptera; family Pyralidae; genus Elegia; species Elegia similella. Next base: position 3,806,951 of record OX383944.1, read on the forward strand.
CCACCAATGAAAACGTAGTATTTATCTCATGCGATTCGTAGCACGCATGCAGTCTAGAAACATTATTCATATTTCAAACACGAAACTACAAATAAAAAATTTAAACCTCGTATGATTAAAGAAAACGAATGTATTAGACATAATTTATAAAATACCTAGTGATATTTACTTAAAAACTAAATATATTTGGGTTTATTTTTATTCAATATGTGTACCAACCAAACGCAAACAACCACTTTACACTGACAGTACACATCTGTCATTAATCTGTCGGTAAAATGGTTCTTTCCGTTTGAGTTTTCGTTTCTCACGCAAGATGGCGTACTAGTATCGGGCTTTTATTTTCGTAAAAATCATTCGTTTTTGTACTGTACATTAAAATATTATACTCATTATAGGTGTCTGACAGCTTGTAACTACGCAAAATAAAATATTTTGATTGTTTTATCACTTTAATGTTCGAAATGCGTATGAAACATATTTTATCTAGGCTTTGCTAAACCCCGATAAATTTATGCGATTTCAAGGTACCAACCTCGATTTTGCCTGCATTTGTCTATCGCGAGCTGTCAAACCCATGCTCGCAAGACGCGCACCCCGCGACTTGTAACGTATTTATGAATGAAATTTGACATTATTTAACGCGTGTGCCATGCTCGCGGGGTTAAAAGACGCAAAACGCGATATTTTGTCTTTTTATCAACGGAGACAGTGAGCCATGCTACGGGGGCTGGTGAGCTCTTCTATCTTTAATTTTATTCCAGATATTCCTGTAATATATAGATTATTTTAGTTTATTTATTATAATTTATCACACTTTTACGTTATTCTCTTTACAATAAATACACTAACAGTACACTTAACATACACATTATAACACACATATACAGCCATAAATACAATCAAGCTGCCTTTGTGCAGTTACACAGGTGACTAAAACTCTGGGTTCAGGATTCCAAAACAAAGGATAACCAGTTTGGTTTAAACTGGTTATCCTTTGTTTTGGAATCCTATACTATACAGCTAGCTATAGGAGAATATCCTATAGTATTGGCCTCACGTAGTTAGTCCGATATCCTTAGGCTTTCGAGGCCGACTTCAGGATATCGAAACACACTTCACATTCACCAACTACAATAATATTATATACTTACGTAGTTATATTTTATTTTTCTCGTTATCTGGAATAAATATTTACTTAATTTATTTTATTATATTTTCATTACTATCCTTTGAACATTTTCTTTATTTACATTGTTCCTTGATTTATATTTTGACACTGTCAACATTTATTTTATTGACACTGTCAAAATTTTAAATTAATTCCTTTTTATAATATCAATAGACAATAGGCTATTTACACACGTTACTTTTAAGGCTATACGCACACTGTATTTTTTTCATGGTTCTTTTTCCCGTCTTATTTTTTTCTAAATTCAAAAATTATCTTGCCCAAGATACATAGGTTTTTTTTAGCACTTATTTGGCTTTAACTATTTTATTTCTCTTTTCTTTATTTTCCATTTACAATGGATATCAATCAAATAAATAAACCGGAAGTCATTTTTGAATTAAAACTGAGAAATATATTTTTTTCTAATAACTCGACTTCGGAAGATTTAAAAACAATACTTATTAATGCTATAGCTACCAACCCTAACCAAATAAACGATGTTCTTTTAACGATGTTGCTACTGACCTCGATGATATTAACAGATGTTTATTATTAATAGAAAATTGTTTATCGTCATATCCAAATCGTAAAACTAAAACTCAAACCTACCTAATTCATGTACGATCAAGGTTAAATCTAATCGATATGTCGGTGGATCATACCATTGCTTCGTTAGAAAACATTAAAATATCTTGGAATAGGTTTAAAGAATTAGAAAATAATTTTAATACTTTAGAAAATAATATAAGTTCTACCTCAACTTACCATTCAACAGATTCCCTTATAAACCTACAACCCCAAACCTTTTTCAATTCTCTAACAGACAAACTTTCAGAACTAACTAATAAAACAACTAGTAATGATTTTAAAAGATTTTCTTTTAAAGGGAATGAATGTCCTCAAGATTTCATTCAAAAATTAGAGGAATTTTCTAAAGCCAGAAATATTTCTGAAAAAGCTTTGTATAATCACTTATATGATATTTTGAAAGGATCAGCTCTTGACTGGTTCCGAACTAAAACGAATGTTATTACTGATTGGACTTCTTTTAAAATATCTTTCTTAAAAGACTTTGAAATAACGGATTATGATTATAAAATTAAAAAACTTATAGATAATTGAAAACAAAAAAAAAATGAACGATCAATTATTTATTTTTCATCAATGATAACTCTATTTAACAAACTAAATGAACCTTTATCTGAAAAAGAACAAATTAATACAATAGTTCGAAATTTACAACCTGAATACAGTTTAAGACTTTCTCTTAATGATCTTACATCATTATCGACACTTGCCGAAGCGTGTAAATTTACGGAAAGATTATTACAAATTAATACTAATCAACCTTCTTATAATACTTAATAACTACTTTACTTAATAGTTACTTCTCGCTGGCCAGACGGGTTTGAGAGGTTGGAGAGGAAGGTTTTTTTGAACACTTATATTTTATGAACGGGTGAATCGATTTTTATGTACTTTTTTTTATCACGAATAGCAGGATAACTATTAAAATATAAGAAATATTTACGACAGAAAAAAAAATAGCGAAACAAAGTTCGCCGGGACGGCTAGTGTAAGAATAGAAACAAAAAACTTCATAAGACCAAAGGTTATTCCTGTATAGTCTTTGTACAGATAGTTAGCTAATATTAAAAAAAACCAAGTGCGAGTCGGACTCGCGTACTAAGGGTTCCGTTCCGAACATTTTTAGGGTCCCGTTTTTACCCTTTGGGTACGGGACCCTAAAAATGTTCCTGTGTAGTTTGTGTCGGGTGTATATAAAGTGTAACTGTATATTCATGTTATGTGCTGTAACAGCTAATTATCTGTACAGCCTCCATATTTTGTGTCGCATCCCTGTAATCTACGGATTGGATCGCATATATCCCATTTATATCATATCCGGTTTTCCTTGTTACGTATATACGTGTTTCGTTTTCATGTATGCCAGGAAAAGACGCCGGAATAGAAAGTATACTATTATGGGATAATCGTACAATTTAATAAAATATATTTCTCATTTGGCATTAGATCTCTTAAAAATATATTTAGGTAAGTTATTCGCCCTACGTATTTTTTTATATCGGCCCGATTTTCGGCGGCAAGATAAAAACACATACGTTTTGAATAAATATAAAACGATGGTTTCTGATGTCTTCGCGATTGTTATATATTTAAATAAAATCACTGTAATACTCTAAGACACCTCTCCAACCCGTCTGGCCAGCGTGGAGAGTGTAGGCCAAGTCCTCTGGCTGCTCTGGCCAAGTATGGCCCTAGTAGTACAGAGAGGGTCGTGCTCCTGTAGTGGAGACTAAAAAGGACCTGATGATGATGATGATGACTGTAATACGGCATTATCGCGTATATTACATTATTTTTACACCTAACGTTTCGAAAACTTCACAGTTTTCATGGTCGCACGTAGACTAAGTTGACATTTGTCTTTGTTTTATAAGAACTATACAAAACTACCGCCTACAATAATGCGGTGTAAAAATAATGTAATATACACGATGAAACCGTATTAAAGTGATTTTAATTAAATATAAAACGACTTTACTATCTTTACGATATAGTAAATGGCCGGTTGGATTGACCTGACTTAGTGGCAAGTATCTTTTTCCGGACACCCTCGCGTCGAACGCGACAGACTGCTCTGCTCAATTTTCCACTTTATAAGACTAACTAGCTGTTGCCGGCGACTTCGTCCGCGGCAATTTCTGTTATTATGATTAATTCGTTTTTTTCTTAGTATAGATGAATAATTTTCCCCCGTTTTTAAACATTTTTTACTGATGCTTTGCTAATATTAGTCGCAGTATGATGCTTATAGCCTAAAGCATTCTTCAATAAATGGACTATCCAACACAAAAATAATTTTTCAATTTGAACCAGTAGTTCCTGAGATTAGCGCGTTCAAATAAACAAACTCTTCAGCTTTATAATATTAATAAGTATAGATTACGCAAAGAATATGGCAACTGCGCGAATCGCACGTATATTTAATGAAAAATTCGAAGCAATAGATCTTCTTTCAAACTCTAAAGCAAACTTTAGGAATAAAATAATTAAGTGTCTTGATACTAAATAATTGGATAGATTAAAAATGTACAGAGAAAGTATCTTATCATAGAAATATTTATTTTTTCTAGTTTGTAGGAAGTTGCGCCGTCACAGGCACTTCTTCTTTTCAGATAAAAGTAAGAACTGCGGTAGAACACAGTATTACGAGTATTATACATTTATATATATAGGTAGTTCTTATTTACGTACTTTGCTACTTTCATCGATTTCGATTATAGGATTGTTAAAGATAGGAAAACCTATTATTGGCTTTGTCATTGTTAAATATGAGTGTAATTATGTGTTGTTATGCTATTGGTTTTCTAATAAAATATCAATGGCATAATTAGAAATACTGCCCCGCTAAAGCATTTATTTCTATTAATTTGTACATCGAGATTGTATAGAAATATTTTTTATTAAGAAAAAATGGTTTTGCGGTACATCCTTACTAATATTGTAAATGCGAAAGTGAGTTTGTTTGTTTGTTTGTTACGCTTACACGCCGTAACTATTGAATCCTTACTAATATTATAAATGCGAAAGTGAGTTTGTTTATTTGTTAGTTACGCTTTCACGCCGTAACTATTGAACCGATCATTATGAAATTTTGCACACAAGTTTTACGGAGTACGGAGAAGGACATAGGCTACCTTTTATCCCGGGAAAAAGTACTATTCCCGAGGGATCGACATTGGCGCGGGCGGAGCCGCGGGCGAAAGCTAGTTTTATAATAAAGATAGGTGGTTAGCTTTTTTCCGTGTCTTCGTGCGCGTAAATTAAATTGATAATTTAGCTATCTACAGGTGAAATAACATCAACATTTGTATGATTGTGATTTGTGGTTGGCGAAGGACGGGTTTGTTGTGTAAAGCAATCCCGCTAATTGAGTTTGCATGTCAACAGGGATAAACAATGTTAATGTCCGACGTCCAAAACAAAAGAATGGCAGGGCAGGGATATAATCCCCTTTCTCTGGCCCAGGGAGCAAAAAACTGGACAAGTGCGAGTCTTATTCACAGACAAAGGGTTCCGTATACAATTATAAACTACATACATACATAGTTTCACGTCTATTTCCCTTGCGGGGTAGACAGAGCCTAGGTCCATAAGACCTTATGGCCACATTTAGCATGTTGGAGGGCGTATAGATGGAAAAAGGAGTCAAAATAGTGATGGGTTGCTAGCCGCATCGCCTATTGACATGATTTTGCAGATTTTAGCCCAATCCCTCGATCGGTTTTAACGATCTGCACGGGAAGAGAAGCAGCTGGCACATTCTACGTTTTTCCTTTTCTCCCAGACCAGCATGGAAGGATAATAAACTACAATGTAGATTATTGTTGTATAAATAACATTTTCAATTGGCCAGTTCTATTTTACTTCCTATGCCAGAAAAAGGTGGATTATTTCGTTACCTGGGGGCTTCGACATGTTTTCTGTATGTGGATCATGGACCCTGAAGGGAATAAATAAAAATATAAGGTCATCATACCTACACAATGAAACCTCGTCTGAAAACTCTTTTCCAATCATAGATACTAATCTGTCTTTCATTATATTTTTTTAGTGTAACACAAGTCTGAGTAAAAGATTTGGCTGTATAATTGTATAATATACAAGGCAAAAAATAGGAAAAATACAAAGATATGACGTCTCAGTAATCTTTATTTATCTGTTATTGTAGCAAAAGATATAATTCTGTGAAAACGTTCCTAGTCAACCTAATAGGGTTCAATAGATACAGTCCTATGACAGGCGGACGGATGGACGAACGGACGCACATTGAAGGCATAGGGCGAGCTCTATGGCGCAGTCAATAAGCCAGCCTGCGACACGAGCGTTCGATCCCCGGTCAGGATCTTGGATGTTTATCTATATAAGTATCTATTATGACTAGGCGCAGCTCTAGAGCTAGCTCCGTGGCGCAGCGGTCAACACGCCAGCCAACACGGAGTGACCGGGTTCGATCCCCAGCCAGGTCAAGATGGAAAATGATCTTTTTCAGATTGACCTGGGTCTTGGATGTGTATCTATATATGTATTTGTTATAAAATATAGTATCGTTGAGTGAGTAACACAAGTCTCGAACTTACTTTGGGGCTAGCTCAATCTGTGTGATTTGTCCGTATATATTTATTTATTTATTATAAAATATAGTATCGTTGAGTTAGTATCCTACGGCACAAGTTCAGAACTAACTATGAGGCTAGCTCAATTTGTGTGATATGTCCCTATATATTTAGTATAGTAATACAGCCCTATTTTTACCCTTTGGGTACGGAACGCCATAAAAGTGACGGCTCGCAGGCATCATTCAAGCTCGGAGGGCTGGATTTGCAAGTAACCTTTTGTCTCATTCGGACAAGAGAAATATGCGACTATGCAGGCCTACTATATGCTATATGCAGGCCTACTCGTTAACATTTAAATATCACACAAATTGAGCTAGCCCCACCATAAGTTGAAAACTTGTGTCTTAGGATAATAACTCAACGATACTATATTTTATAATAGATACTTATACAGCGTGATTTTGTACCTACGAACTATATTAAAATCCTGGAATCAGAATCCCTAATAGAACACAGAATTGAAAGAAAAAACGTACATAACGAAAAATAAAATTAGACTTCCCATACAAAGTCGCCGATCAGCTGGGCGAATTTCTATGGGACGTAAAGATTTTTTTTTTCGTTTTTACCTTATTTTCTTATCATTCTGTATTCAATTAGGGATTCTGATTCCAGGATTTTAATATAGTTTACAGGTAAAATATCACGCTGTAATAGATAAACATCCAAGACCCAGGTCAATCTGAAAAACATCGTTTTTATTTCACCTGGCCGGGGAACTAACCCGGGCACCCTCGTGTCGCAAACTGGCGTCAACACGCCAGTGCGCCACGGAGCTCGCCAAAGTTCCCCAATCTTCCCAATCAGAATGGGACGAAACATGCAAAAAATATTTAAAATTCAGTGTGCGTTTCGTCTCTTTTATTTTTTTGAAAGTAATGTCAGCAAAAAAGGCAAACGAATAATATATTATGGCTTACTAGGTGTTTATATTTTTCCATGCCAATAATACCTATATTTAATGCTTTAAAAAATCTAAACTTGTGTTGCTGTCTGTACTAAAATAATTAAAAAAATACACTTAAAATTATAAGGAGGATATATTTTATTGTTTGTTTGAATTGAATAGGTTCCGAAACTACTGGACCGATTTGAAAAATTCTTTCAACCTTAGAATCCTACATTATCCCTGATGAACATAGGCTATAGAATTAAATACCTATATTCCCCGTGCGAAGGGGTAGACCGCGAACGAGATGGCATGATGACATCCAAAAGTTCTTGGTAAACTGGCAGCATGCTGCGTTAGATGGAGATCAGTAGAAAATGGAAGGGGAGGCGTTTGCCCAGCAGTGGGACACAATATCAGGCTAAAAAACCCCGTACGAAGCCGGGGCAGACCGCTAGTATTTGATATCATAAATAGCCCCTCGTCCCGAATAAAAGAATGACAATGCAGCAAAATAATCCACCGGTTTCTAAAACCGGAGGCAAAAAAATGGTCACCTCTCGCTGGCATCACTCATAAGAGCAAGCTTGTAGGGCAGGATATGCAAGAACCCTTTTGCCTCGTTCGGACAGGATAAATATGCGCCTCGGGTCTGGGTTAGGGAGCATAATGTCCAATATGCATAATGTTCAATACAAAAAAAGTAAACGGGTTCACAAAAAATTATAGAGATTAATTATATAGATAATTTTTTCATTCGCCATGTGATAAAGTAAATAAATGACATTTAAGGTATACCTATCTGCACATAAAAGCTTCCTGCGAAGAGTAGCACAGAAAGTGATCCGTGTTTCGTCTTCTTTACGTTTTCCTACTATTAAATGAAGTCGGAATAGCATGTCATCTTCCACTTAAATCTATCGCTGGTCATATCCTCTGTTACTGTTACACCCTTTTTACCTATGCCCCAACGCATCCCATCCACATTTTCTTCCCCTATTTCTACGACTTCTTACTCAAACTATTTTCGTTACACAATTTTCATGTGTAAACTTTAATTCTTTAGACTATGACCCAAAAGGTTAATCCATATACAGTTTTTGACGCGACTTGCAAATAAAAAGTGTATTGTTTTTATATGACTTCCAAAAAAGGAGCCTTTCGAGTTCATGTTTACATTATATGTATGCTAGTTTCTTTATTCCACCATTACTTTTAAATACCTCAACGGATTTACGTATGTGATATCGTCAGAATCCCGAGTGACAAAGACTATACATTTTTAGCAGGGCAGTAGTGCTTTAATTTTTCAACGACGGTATCAAGATTTATCTTTAAAAACAGAACGATACTACGCTAAATAGTGTCAGTCTTGAAATAGTTGATTCACAAATTAGATTACGACATTTCGCGAATCAGACTTAACGCGCATCGGACGTTTTTACAGCTCTGACATCCTGCGCCTAAGCCGCCCGGGGCACTTTGCGCCCATTAAAATTAGTTTCCGCGACAGAATTCAATTTTGCCCCCGAACGGGCCCATGAGGGTTATCCCCGGCCTTTGTTTTTCTGCGAAAAAGGCCATCGCTTTAAGCACAGTTGGGTTGCGATAAATTACGCCATGTTTTATAGCGGAAGCAATAAAAATCGTTGGCGTATCCGGGAACTATTAATGTCGGCGTATTTTCAAGGTCCTTAATTAATGTAGGTCTAAACCTTGAAATGTATAATGTTGTTTTTCGTGTGTGTAAGCGGCTAACACTGGTGACAGATTTTTTAATTGTAATATTAATCACAATCTTACCAAGGAATTTAATAGTACTAAGCCATATTTGATAATATTTTATACACACGTTGAATTTAGTGATCCCACTTGTATAAACTAGGGCGATAATTATATTTTTTGATGATTAATGACCTCACTATTATATCAGTATATTTCATTATCTTCTATAAGTAGAATAAATATATACGGACAAATCACACAGATTGAGCTAACCCCAAAGTAAGATCGAGACTTGTGTTATGGGATAATAATTCAACGATCTACATTTTATAACAAATACATATATAGATAAACATCCAAGACCCAGGCCAATCGGAAAAAAAATATTTACCATCTTGACCTGACCGGGAATCGAACCCGGGCGCTCTCGTGTCGTAGGCTGGCGTATTAACCACTGCGCCACGGAGCTCGCCAGCAATTAATGCACAGGTAGTCACTCTCATTTCAATCACAGAGTACATACTTTGTGCTCAACAGTTTTGAGTCAATACTAGTAGCGTTGCTTTGGTGCGAATAAATGTTTGTTACTTAACACTTACAAAGTAACGCTCTGAAATTATGAGCATAAAAACTAACTAGATCTTTCGCTTAAAAAAACTAAGCAAATAAACATCCCCAGACACTTAAAACAGGGTACAATTGCCCGCAGGCAAACAAAGTAAAAGTTAGTAAGACGAGGAACGGCTTGAGAGGTACCAGGGCGTCAGGGATGACAAAGAGAACAAAGTACTAGTGCTCTCGAGAGTCCTTGCACACTACATTCCGTTTGTCGCCGGTGTTGTTTTCATTACTGGAGGTTTACAAGGAGCCGAATAGAAACAGCGAGATTGTGTTGTATTCTTACAAGAGAATTGTTGCCATTTGTAAGCGACGCGTTCTAATTTTATTCAAAATATGTATTTTATTTGTGATTTTTATTTGTTTAACAAATTGTGTCTCATTCTAATTATCTATGAAACGAAACGCATCCACTGTCAATGTAATGTGACGTCATTATTTTCTTTTGAATTTTGACCGTTCAGTTGGCTACCATCCAAGCGCGATATCACACACTTTCGTTCATTCTCGTATTTTACAAATTTGTGTATTTTTGGAAATGCAAATAAAGGTTCATTTCTTCATCATTGGTGCGTGTTATTCAAGAAACCCGGACATCCACACCATTAAAATGGTTATTTATTTTTTGTGTTTACATGTTATTGTGAAAAATATTTGTTGAATTTTTTTTTCTATTTAGATCTCAACTTATACAATAACAACTGTCTTGCACGTTTGGATGGTATCCATTTCAGTATAGATAAGCACCAGGAGCTCGATTTTGAACTGGTAGAATCTATCCGGCTCTATTTTTTAACTATTATTCGAGCGGGTTTTCCGAATGGTCGCACTCAAAAACGTACAAAATGTCAAATTTGGCTTTGTCGAACACTTTTCAAAATAATAATAAAAAATACATTTACCCTTGCCAAATTGAAAGAACAGAATGGTGAACATGTCATAGATTTTTTGCTAATTTTCTTGTTAAGTTCCTAGCAATTTTGCTACTATTCTTTCTCTCTGTTATGTTGTGAATTATTATAATTATTGTTTTTCAGCCAACTCTAAAATTTAAAAAATTCCATATATTAAAAAATGTGTATCTCTGAAAAATACGTAAAATCAGGATTACTCGTCGATTTTATTCACATTTGAATGCGAACCGAGTGCTGACGTCACAACGAGTGGCCGATCGATGCTACCAGTTCAAAAATTGAGTTCCAGGGCACCAGGAATGACAAAGAGAATAAATTACTAGTGCTTTCGGTCCTTTCACATTAGATTCCTTTGTCGCCGTTGTTGTTTCATTACTGAAGGTTGGTACAACAAGGAGCCGAATAAAAAGATGACTAGATGACATTAGATGTTATTTTACAAGAAAACTTTCTGTGCTTCGGAAGACCCGTCACGTCAAGCTATGTCAGATGTCATTAGGCAGCTTGAAACATGTGACACAAAAACAAAACTAACATATATTTTCCGTTGGTGTTTCGTGTTAAACGGAAAGATATTTATTAATATAATATATTTTTATCTTTTATTGATAGCCTAGTCCTGTTTTGATAGTAAAGTCATGGTTGTATCCTTATTGACGTTTCCACGTCAGATCATACAAATTACGAGTTGCACTGCAACTAATCACCCTCGGTGATAGGAGGCCGCTTGGTACCTATTGCGCTCGGGAATCAAAGTAGGTAATATACCTACGAAATCTTGTTACCAGCGCTTGCCTCTACTCGTGGTGGAACTCAAATGGATAATATTTTTTTCTAATTTCCCTTGTGAAGTAGGACTTTATAATCTTTGATTCTCTTTAGAGTTATGAAGAGGAACATACATACATACGGAAAAAAATCTAAAAGTCGTCAATTTACTTTCAGTATCATGTATACAGCTTATAAGCACAATATCTCTGAAAACAAAGTAACTTACTCCATGACCAACCCATACAGATTTACTCTTAAATAAAATATGCGGGCGGGGCTTGAACCGCTCTACCAACTGAGCTACCGCATGATTAAACCTCGGCGCGGAAATTCTCCACCATATCCATACAAAAATACGTAATGGAATTATATAAGTAATGATGATGATATTGATATATAGAATTTAATATCTACGGTAAAATGATATATATATACTACGAATGCTACTAATCTACGTCAATGGATGCGTGGTCGGCGGATTCAATCCCTCTGATTGATGAACCGCTATTATTTTGCACTACGGGACTTTCCACGATTGAATTGGAGTTTCGTCTGATATTTCGGCAACATTGCAGCTGCACTATTCGGTCAGTCTGTAAAAAATGCTTTTTTTATGTTATAGGGCGGCAAAAGAGCAAGCGGGTCACCTGATGGTAAGTGATCACCGCTGCCCATGGACAACTGCAACACCAGGGTGTGACAGGTGCGTTGTCGGCCTTTCAAGGAGTTGGGAGAAGGAAATGGGGAGGGTAGTATCTCACTCACCGAACGACGCATAGAAGCGATAAAGCTTCTACTCAGACGTCGATTTTCTGTGATAGTGTGGTACATCCCCGGACGAGCCGGCCCATTCATGCTACTAGCAAGTCAAAATGCCGTAGGCTCTACCACGATTAAATGCTGCAATGTTGCCAAAATATCAGAAACTAGTTTTTGCCCGCGACTTCAGCGCGTAGAAGACGAAAATGGTTCTAATAAGAGTAGATTGGACCAAAGAATCACGTTGTTCCATACACATATTGCCCCCTTTTTCAACCCCCAGGGGTTGAATTTAGAAAAATCCTTCCTTGTCCGATATAAATATATAAATAAATAAATATATACGGACAAATCACACAGATTGAGCTAGCCCCAAAGTAAGTTCGAGACTTGTGTTATGGGATACTAACTCAACGATACTATATTTTATAACAAATACATATATAGATACACATCCAAGACCCAGGCCAATCTGAAAAAGATCATCTTCCATCTTGACCTGGCCGGGGATCGAACCCGGTCACTCCGTGTCGCAGGTGGCATGCTTTCGTCTTACAAAGAACACACCCTCCAAGTTTCAGGTCTCTATCAGTATAATAATAATAAATCTTTATTTATGTACCTTCACAATAGTTAACAGAAAACAAATAACTAATATAAAATACGTAGGATACGAAAACAGGTGAGGTTCTCTGCAAAACCTGTCTTTGTGAAGCATAGGATCAGGCTGTGCGTCGGTTCGTCGGTCAGTCATTCAGGATCAAAGCATTTTACATGTACAGACAGAGATACCTGACCAGGCCCCCTGTCTTTATTTTAAATTATAAATAATATTTACATGAAAATTCATATAGAGAAAGACTTGATTAAAATCTTTTTGTATACGCTGTCCCTGACTGTACCTATCATCATCATCATCATCATCAGTTCTTTTTAGACGTACATTACCTTTTTTTTGCAGGTCTATTAGGGATTCCGGATTCTATGAGGGATTCCGATTCCAACACCAAAACACAGCCAGGTAATAAAACATCACCCTTTCTTATTCTAGTAATAAAAAGATTAGAGTACATATAATAGATTACAGAGAGTACGTACACACTGTCACTAATCCGTGCAATTGACATGGTCGGTGAAATCAATCCCATTGATTGATGAATGGCATGCGCGTGGTGATATCGCCCGCACTGCCCGAAGAGCGTGTAATACGATGGACTGCTGGGGGGTTGATAAAAAATTGCGGCTATTTCTGTTTCCTGTACTATATTTTTCATTTTATGCAATAGATAAAAGACTTATCACCATAAATATTATTAATCATCATTTCGTGTAGGTGACACGGTCAATCGACCACGCACACCCTGGTGTCAGAGTTCTTCGAAACCACCTCCCCGCCTCTGACCTGGTTCCTTTAACGACTACCAGATGGCAGCTGGGACTAACGGCTTAAAGTGCCTTCCGAAGCACGGAATAATTTGTGTTATCAGACAATCAGGTGATTCAAGCCTGCAATGTCCTAACCAAACTGGAACCAACTAAACAAAGTATGCTTTCCGTGGGAATCGAACCCACGACCCGGGTCTACAGGCAAACGCTTTAACCACTGTGGACTACGGATGCAGTTAAATTAATATACTAGCTTTCGCCCGAGGCTCCGCCCGCGTCCATGTCGATCCCTCGGGATTGGTACTTTTTCCCGGGATAAAAGGTAGCCTGTGTCCTTCTCCGTACTCCAGAGAACTTGTATGTAAAATTTCATGATGATCGGTTCAGTAGTTACGGCGTGAAAGCGTAACAAACAAACTAACTCACTTTTGCATTTATAATATTAGTAAGGATACAATAAATATTATTGAGTGATTCCTACATTCATGGTAAAGTTTATTTTTTCTTTGACTGTCTAAACCCAACACCATTTCAAGATATAGGATAAAGTTGAAGCTCAAATAGATTTTAGTTGCGAAGTATTCACTGAAACACATTTCGCATTTTAATATAATTTTTTTTCATATACAAATATAAAATCATGACCTTCAAAAAGTTGACATAGAATCAAATTACTTTTATCATAATTTCGCCTTTGTAACACATTTATAAATTATCGCGTTTGTACATTCAACATTTTGTAAATTAAACATTTTGCAAATTCAACTTTTCGGACCTGAAGGCATTATTTTTACACCTAACGTTTCAAAACCTTTGCTGTTTTCATGGTCGCTTGTTTCATATTTCAATGTTATCATATATATCTATATTCCAACAATTAAATTCCTCCAGACCCAAGATTACTAAAAAAATATTCGACTGACTAGTAAAATAATTCCCCTAAAACAAACCAGATTACCCACCAAAAATGTTTACAGCGCCCTCTCTGGATTATTACGAGAATTAAATACATTCCGAGGACGCGACGAAAGTAGGTTCGAAAGGAGAGCGCGCTACTTTCAACGCGGGAAAAGTAGCTTAGTTTACTTTGTGGTTCGAGGTGTAACTCATAGATGGCGCTAGTTTTAGCAAAATTTGAAGGGAGGTTCTGGTTAAAATATATAATTTTTTAACGATCTCCATATATATACTTTCCTGAATTTATCTTCTTATCTACAAGTGCTCGTACTTACCTGAAAATAAAGAAAAATAGTCATTAATATAAATACAAAACGCGTAGCTTTATCTGGGCTCCACGACGCGAAGTATTTCATACAGATATTTTAATACCTGACGCAAAAAGAGGGCTGTTATAAAATTCATCTATTTATTTATTTATTTACATAAGGCATACACAACAGGTAACAATCAGTTAGGTGAGATGGGAGACAAATGACTAAATGTTGGATCATTTAGTAAAAAAAACAAAAACAATCAGTTAATGCTTATTCTAAAAATACATCCTATTTCTGAGCTAGATTGAGACCCAAAAACATGCATACACGGCATGACAGTTGTAAACATCGTAATTTAGAATATAGAAAAAAAAATCGCAGTGCCTAGAAATAATAGTTACATCATAAAAGAAAAATAATTAATACACAGTTCGCTATTATAGGTTCTAAGAATTATGTGGTACAATCACAACGATGGGATTAATACTTAGTATCAAAATGGTCACTTATCTACGAATAAGTTAGGACACGTTTTTTTCATGTTTTTATGAATCGTCCATTTGTATAAAAAATGTTTATCCTGCTGGTCACCTGCATGACGCCAACCCTCCTTGGGTAGCTAATATACTTGTTAAGGTCTATGTGTAAGAATGTCGGGATGAGAATTACACGAATAACAATCTACATTTTAGATCTTAAATCAAGTTTGAAACAGACAAAAACTATTTAACGAAACTGTGAAATGAACTGCCTGCGGCGGTATTCCCGCGTCGATACGCCATTGGAACCTTCAAAAAACGACTCTATGTTTTCTTAAAAGGCCGGCAACGCTCTTGTCACACCCCAGGTGTTCAGTAGTCTATGGGCAGCGGTGATAGCTTACCATCAGGTGACATAGAACAACTAAGTATGTTGTTCTGAGCAGGTGACCCGCTTGCTCGTTTGCCGCCCTATATCATAAAAAAATAGTTTATAATCCAAAAACAAACATTGTAATTTAAAAAATCTACATACAAAACATAGACCTGTATAGACCATATATATAACCGAGTATTCTATGAATGCAAAATTCTATTTCATTTTGCAGTGTACCTAGGTTTCAGAGTACACAGGAAAATCCCATGTCCAGACAGATCTTGTTTAGAATGGACGTCGAATTTCACCTGTATTTCCACGAAACCAGGCCTGTATTTATGTTGTTGGTTTATTCCTGTTGATACTTTTTGGTTCCATCTTTGATGGATCCTAGAACGGATACACGTAAGCCAGTTATGAAATATAGGAATCCTGATTTTGAATAATATCTTTTACGATTATATCTCAGAGAAATAATATGATTTTTTACGAATTGCAGACTTGAATATAAATTATTCCATTAAAAATATAACACAGTGCAAAGAAATATAGGGACTAAATTAGTGTACATTTTTTGTCTTGATGCGACCTCGATGGATGTAATTCCATTGAAATATCAATGGACAAAAATATTAAAAAGGATCGTGCTAAAGTCCCGTTTATAAACATGATTAAAATTCATCAACACCCCACGTGGCGGTCACCTCACGACCTTTAATTATTAATTATTAAAAAAAAACACAGTCAAAATACATCCTGCCTTCACTCGTAGCCCAAAAAATACTTTTTTCTACAAACAGGCAATCAAGCAAACCTACGGCATGATAGAAAGTATTGCCAGGCTACCACACCGGAGTTCCCGGGCCCGGGTTCGATCTCCGGTCAGGTCAAAATGGAAAAAATTCTTTTTCAGATTGGCCTGGGTCTTGGATGTTTATCTATATATGTATTTGTTAAAAAATATAGTATCGATGAGTTAGTTTCCGACACAAGTCTCAAACTAACTTTGGGGCTAAATCAATCTGTATGATCTGCCTGTATATATCAATTTATAATAATATGGCTTCCGTGGGAGTGATAAAAGAACAGGCAACCGGCCGTAAAAACTTTGCCAAATCATATCACAGCATGAAAGCTATTATATACGGACCCCGGGCTTCAACGCGTCACAGGATCATAAGGATGCTACCGGAAAAAGATCAATTAAAAGAGATATTAATATATATTTGTGCTAGAGTTCCTTAGTGAAAAAATACTCTTATTATTTATTATATCTTTATTATTTATGAACATATACTCTGAGTGAAGATATCAATATATTAAGTTACAACGCGAACAAACTCTATTTCTCCACCAAGGCATGATAATAGTGTCCATGTTTGGCCCTACCTAAATTATGGACACAAATATAGACCAACTATCTAAATAGACAACGCAAGTATTTATTAATGTATATAGATATAAGAAAGTAATAACTAAGCGAAGTTAACAATATGTTGAAGTTAAGCGCGAACAAGCATTTCTCCTTCGAGGCAGGATAAGAATGGCTGTTTGGTCCATGCACATTATGGACGGACATGCGTTCATACTAAGAAACATGGACAACACAACTATCATTAACTGTCGATGATGAAAAGTAACTTCTAAACAAAAAGAGTAATAATAATGTTGAAGTTACAGCGCGAATAAGTCCTCTAACGCTCCGTCGAGATAGGGTAATAGCGTCAATGTTTGGCTCACCAAATTATGAACACACATCAAGACCAACTATTTGTATAGATAAAACAAATATTAATAAAAGTGGCTATTAGATAGAAATCCCTAAGAGAAAAATAACAACATGTTAAAGTATAGCGCGTACAAGCTCCTCAGTTCTTCGTAAAGGCAGAATAACGTTCATGTTTAGCCCTAGCCTCATTAGGGACACACGTTTATACCAACTAAATATTAATAATTCAGAATACGAAAAAGTGAGTCCTCAGAGTAAATAACAAAATGAAGCCTGAACAAGCGCCCAATTTCTCGTCGAGGCAAGATAATAGTATACATTTTAGGCTCGCTCCAAATTATAAACACGTTAAGGCCAACTCTACATAGACGATATAAATATTTAAAAAGCATTAAGTCTACCTGTTGTCGCTTTTAAGGCTCAATAAAGTTTTTAAATAAATAAATAGCCAAAAGTAACCTCTAAACGAAAATAACAGTATGTCGTAGTTACAGCGCGAACAAGCTCTCTATTTCTCCACAAGGTAGGATAATAGCGTCCATGTTTGGCTCGCGCCAAATTATGGCCATGTGGCTAGATCAAATATCAGGCATAGACAACACAAGTATGAATAAAGGTGTAGTTTAGAAGATAAGCTATGAGATAAGCATAAACAATATGCTAAAGTTACAGCAGCGTGAATATGCTTCGAAGATTTAGGGTAGTAACATACATTTTGGAACCGCGCCTAAATATTAACTTCTTAAATTTAATGTTAAAATATATACCTTTTACACTTCAATTACTCTACCCATGGCTTAGTAAAGTAGTAGAACAGCTTACGACCGCAGCGTTCTACCTCTACTAATAAATATAAATCTACGTGTAGCCATTTACTTTGCCAAACTACCAAAACCGGTATTGTATCGTTTACTCTACGCGTGTACCAGGGATTTTACAGCTAGCTTAATGAGGCTGTTTGTTTGTTTCTCGTGTGTGTAAATGGCATCTGACATCTTACGACTGCCACCAATGATGACAGCCGGGACCAACGGCTTAACATGCCTTCCGAAGCAGTGAGAAGCCTTAGATGTTTTTATGCCACTTGCGGCCACCCATCCCAATGGGGACCGCGCCCAGCATTGCTTAACGCACGTAATCGATTATAATGCTCAGACGAGTATGTATATCCTTCTTTGGCTTACTGTTTAATAATACAGGGTAAAATTTAATTATCAGTTAATGTTTAAGGAGTGACTCAGACTACGAATCTGAACAACTTTCATTATGGGACCAACTTCGACATCGTGAAAAAATTATGTGCTCTTTCATACAAAACTGGAATATCTACTTGGTACAAATCTATGTAACAGCTGAATTTTTTTTGCAATTTCGAAGTTGGTCCCATAATAAAAGTTGTTCAGGTTCGTTGTCTGAGTCACTCCTTAAACGTTTGCTAATGAATTCAATTTCACCTGTATATTCAATCCACAAGGACAAATATTTTTGTCCTAGCTCTGTTGTCTACGGCTTCATTTGTCTGTGGACTGTCTGCATACTAGTGCAGTATAAAATACACTGTTGCCTGCACATGCAAATTTGGAGAGGTTACCGACTGCTGTATTCTATGTTTGGGATTATGCGAACGTAAATGACGCTTATGCAGCGAATATAAATGCGTAGTCTGTGGTAGAATATTTTTTTAGCTAGGTCTGCATGTCTGTAGTGTTCCAATAGTGATGACAGTCATATAACTATAAATATTAGAATTAATGGGAATCGAAGTAATTAATTCGACATTCCCATACAAACTGGCCGGACGGCGGAACTCTTTTGTATGGAAATGACAATTTTTTTTTGAGTTCCCAGCATTGGTCCCATAGAAAAAGTTGTTCATATTGATAGTCTGAGTCACCCCTTTAAGGGTCCAAAACGATCAAAATTACGCCATGTATAATAAGTCAGATAAATTTACGTGATAACGGTGGTAGACTGGCAGACAGATAGATGCGTCACAAGCCGAACGCTTCTGATAGATCCGTCACAAGCCGAACGTTTATCCGATCGTGCCCCTCTATCGCTTGTTCCACGCTCTCGCTTGCCCGCGAAGCGTGACAATTTTTCGTGCGTGCATTCGGCGTTTATCAATTCATAAGACGTTACGTCACGTCAAAATCGAAGTGTTTAAAAATAGACTACACATCATCATCATCATCAGGTCCTTTTCAGTCTCCACTACAGGAGCACGACCCTCTCTGTACTACTAGGGCCATACATGGCCAGAGACTACATATGTTCATAAGCTTTTCCAGCAGTGGGACATAAATAGCTAGTAAAAAAAATATTCATAAGCATCACCAATTATAAAATCACCACATAATAACAGAGAACCACGTTTTATAAAGAAACGTATACGTAATCATTAATCATACGAAAATAAACTCCCTCATTAAAAAATACTTAACCATCTTTTTATTAAAATCTCTTGTTACTTAGAAATACCCTTCGCTAACAAGCTTAATTCTGCAACCGGACAGACTTTAACAAAACACGGAGAGCGAGTGAATTACCGCAAATTGTGTGGATTCAAAATAATTAAAAACGGGCCTTCTCATTTAATACTTAGTTTTAATTAACAAAGAAACATAATTATTACTTTGTTAATTAAAACTAATTATTACTAAAATAAGTAAAATAATTATTTATTTATTTAAGTATATATTTTCTTCTTTTTATTGTTTTGTACGTTCTTCTGCCCAATTAGTAAACATCCTCTCAATCATTTGGCTGGTTGACTGGTAGAGATCCCTTTATGGGATAAGTCCGCCATTGTATGTTTACTTTTCGTTTATACTATGTTTAATTTTCTGTGTTTTTTCCCGTACAATAAAGATATTACAAACAAATAGTATATTTATATATAACGGCCTTCAAAACATTAAAAAGGAAAATAAGAAATATCCACACTGCACAAAAGCTTTTCAAATGATACTGTTAATCATTTGCTGTAATGTCAAATAGTAAAAAGATTTTGCAAAAATAATTTTTTTGTGACAAGCAATTCATTATCATTATTATATCCTTTTAGTCTCTACTGCAGGAGAATGACCCTCTCTGTACTACCGGAGCCATACTTGGCCAGAGCAGACAGAGGATTTGGCCTACACTCTCCTCGCTGGCCAGACGGGCTGGAGAGGTCTCATTGATGTTTATGAGCTTTGTTTAGCTTGTATTTCCTAAGTCGCCTCTTACGACATCCACGGGAAGACTTGGAGTGGTCCTATTCAACTCTGCCGGAAACCACACCGCTAAACACATTTATTATATACAATTATATCAAAGCATTTATTATAAACGAATCCCCACTCTTCCATGCTGGTTTGTGAGACAAGAATAAACGTAAAATGATTTTAACCGATCGAGGGATAGGGCTAAAATCTGAGGAATCATGTCAATAGGCTATGCTAGCCGCATAGCCTATCAACACATCCATCACTATTTAATTCCTTTTTCGATCTACACGCCCTCCTACATGCTAAATGTAGCCATACGGTCTTGTAGACCTAGGCTCTATCTACCCCGCAAGGGAAAAGCGGTGTCACTCTTGATGTCACAAAAGATGACGGCTGAAAATCAGTGCTGGTCACAAATGTGTCCAGCGTAACACTGAGCCATCACCTAATTGTAGTACACTTTTATTAATAGTATTTTTTATGTTGTTATTCTATTTTTTTGTTTGTGTTTCTACAATAAATATTTTACATTTTTTATTACATTTCATACTGTTAAGTGCTTTCCAAAACAAATGAAATGAGCCCAAACAAGATTGATGTAACTTGTTTAATTTAAGAGTCCCTACGGCCATCGTCATCATACCAGCGCAACGATTTCATAATATTGTATCGTCATTGGATTTACAAATGCATGCAAAATTTCAGCTCAGTCGGTAACCGGGAAGTGGATCAAATTTAACATGCCGATTTTATTACAGACAAACATCGGGACAGGTGAAACTAAATACCAGTAAAAGCTTGTAACAAGAAACAATGTTGCAAAATGAAAACCGAGCGAGCGCGAACCATCTATTTTTCAGCGTGGGCAAAACGGCTTTTCTTTTTTACATGTCGCAATTCTCAAACGATTGCCGTGATACTGTGTGAAGGGTGCTAATTAAACTGACTTCTATTTAATAGATTATTTTTCTCTAAAAGTCTAAATTGTCCTCTGAATTACTGAGTCACCCACCATTGACGCACGTCTTCTTTTGTCAGAATACCAGTAATACACACACTGGGCCATATCCTTTTTGCTTACTGCAACGCACACATGTGTTGTAAAAAGTGTGTTATTGTTTGTTTTCTATACTATTCATTTTATTAATATGTGTATTGTTTATGTAAATAATAATTGATCATTATGTATCGCTACAGTACAATACTTTCTTGGATATGTGTGCATTTCTCAACGGTCGCAGACTTACGCTTTTTAGTCATCATCATTTCATGACACGGTCAATCGACCGTGCACACCCTGGTGTCAGAGTTCTTCGGAACCGCCTCTCGGCCTCTGACGTGGTTCCTTTAACGACTACCAGATGGCAGCCGGGACCAACGACTTAACGTGCCTTCCGACGCACGGAATTATCTTTATTATCAGACAATCAGGTGATTTAAGCCTGCAATCTCCTAACCAAACTGAAAGCAACTAACAAAGTATGCTTCCCGTGGGAATCGAACTCACGACCCCCGGATCTACAGGCAAACGCCTTAACCACTGGACCACGGAGGCAGTTAATGCTTTTTAGTAGGATTATTTAGTCCGGTTGCCAGGTCTTAACAACAAAACGGGGGCGAGTGAATTACCGCTAATTGTGTTAAAGGCTTCGAAATAATTAGGACGGGAACTTTTAACTTACGTCTGAGGGCTACGAGACTCATTACATGACTTCTGTGGTGTGAAGTTGCCAATTAGACTTTGTCCGCGTATATTCCAGTTAATGTCATTGGCTGGAATATACACGGATTCTTGAATAAAAGCGATTTTCTATATAATCCGCTGCACACTATATGCTAGTGTATATAAGTACAAAAAATATATAAAGCAAGCGAAAACTGGGCAAATATTTGGCGTTGTATGTGATAATTGTACTTTATCTCTTTTCTATACTAATATTATAAAGCTGAAGAGTTTGTTTGTTTGTTTGAACGCGCTAATCTCAGGAACTACTGGATCAAATTGGAAAATTCTTTTTGTGTTGGATAGCCCATTTATTGAGGAAGGCTATAGGCTATAAAAATCACGCTGCGGCTAATAGGAGCGAAGCATCAATAAAAAATGTTTTGAAAACGGGGGAAATTTATTCACCTTTACTAAGAAATAAAGTAATTAATCATAATAACAGAAACTGCCACAGCTAGTCTTTTAATAAAAAAATATATTCACATGTGCTAATATGTTTTTGTTCTTCGTAATTTCGATTGCACTTCAAAAATTAAAAACACAAATTAAGCGAAAAGCAAAATGAAAATGAAGAGCCAAAAAAAGAGCAAGAGGCTTGCTCTTTTTTTGGCTCTTCTTAATTATAGTAAGCCTACTTATACTCCTTTGTTGGGAGTTCCTGACTGATTATAAAGCAGCGCAAAGCTGTTTCCAATTTACCGTTTTCTAAAATTCCTTCTTTCGGAAATTTTCGCGAAACTTAAAACAATGCTCGAGAATATTTCAATTATTCTCGCAAATCCTTACTATAATATTATAAATGCGAAAGTGAGTTTGTTTGTTTGTTTGTTACGCTTTCACGCCCTAACTACTGAACCGATCATCATGAAATTTTGGATACAAGTTCTCTGGAGTACGGAGAAGGACATAGGCTACCTTTTATCCCGGGAAAAAGTACTGTTCCCGAGGGATCGACAATGACGCAGGCGGAGCCGCGGGCGAAAGCTAGTAAGAGATAAATAAAAGAAATAAATGGGCAGGAAAACTTACATGAATTAATATATTGGACACTCAACAGAGATTTTTCCTAGAGGCGCAGAGTGGCCGGAAGTGGGAACACTTGAGGGGGTCGGGTCACTCCTTAATAATGCAGGGAATCTCGAGGCCATCAACGCTTATATACATACGTACTTATAGTCGTTTGTTTGGAGTTTCTGATAATGAAGCAACAAACAGCAGTGATGAACTAAGATAAATTTTCTGATATTGAAAACTCCTGTAGTCTCGGAAATTTGCGGGAAGTTTTTAATAATTAAATAAATATATACGGACAAATCACACAGATTGAGCTAGCCCCAAGGTAAGTTCGAGACTTGTGTTATGGGATACTAACTCAACGATACTATATTTTATAACAAATACATAGATAAACATCCAAGACCCAGGCCAATCTGAAAAAGATCATTTTTCATCTTGACCTGGCCGGGGATCGAACCCGGGCACTCCGTGTCGCAGGCTGGCGTGTTTACCACTGCGCCACGGGGCTGTCGAATATAATTGTCGAGAATATCTCAATAATCACATGAGAGAAAGAAGAAATTTTCAGGAAAAAATACATGAATATTCCAAGTTCCAAGTTGGTCTAGGAGAAAAGAAAAAACGTAGAATGTACCAGCTGTTTCTCTTCCCGGACAGATCGTGAAAGCCGATCGAAGGAATGGGTAAAATCTGAGGAATTATATTAGGAGGCGATGCGGCTAGCAACCCATCACTATTTTGATTCCGTTTTCCACCTAATGCCCACTAACATGCTAAATGTGGCCTTTAGGTCTTATAAACCAAGGTTCTGTCTACCCCGCAAGGGATTGGTGATACTATGCATGTATGTAAAATACATGAATGTATGTAAAATACATGAATATAGGAATAAGACACTTAATAGATTTTGGCTAGAGGCGCAACGTGGCCGGTAGTGGGGATTATTTGAGAGATAACCCCGGTCGCGCCTTAAAAATACAGGAAATCGTTAGCCCTTTGACGCTTACATATAAATATACAACGTATGTACACTATTTATTCTTGTAAACTACGAGCGAGACTATTTAAATGATACAAAACGAGAGAGCGAGGAATTCGCTCTGTGGTCAAAAATATAAGGTTGTTGTAAGTTGGCCAACAATACTGGCAGATTATTCAAGCTGCCTTTAGGCAATCGACAAAACTAACGGCTTAACGTGCCTTCCAAAGTAAAGATCAGCAGGAGATATTTTAATGCTACTTCTTGATACATAACCAAGCGTCACTACGCCCGGATTTGCCTACGAATTATTGAACGAGTTACTTAATGTACTTAAAGTGTTTGTTGACTGGGCCTTCATAATCTAGCTCTAAAGACGAGAAAAGTCAAGACGAATGGAAGCATCCTATAAATAAAAGACAATCCTTCAGACAATAACCGATTTCAACTACATTACTGAACTGATTTCGATGAAAATAGGGTTTCTTAGCCGTGTGGTATCCGGCAGAGTAGAATAGGACCACTCCAAGTCTTCCTATGGATGTCGTAGAACGACTTAGGAAATACAAGCTAAACAAAGCTTATAAACATCTAAGACACCTCTCCAACCCGTCTGGCCAGCGTGGAGAGTGTAGGCCAAGTCCTCTGGCTGCTCTAGCCAAGTTTGGCCCTAGTAGTACAGAGAGGCTCGTGCTCCTGTAGTGGAGACTAAAAAGGACCTGATGATGATGATGATGAGGGTTTCTTAATTAAAAAAACTAACAGTAGTGCACCGAGTGTTTTGACCAAAGTGAAAACATGAACATTACAGAGATGTCGGTAAAGGTAATGAATAATAACAGTGTCACAATCTTCCATACTGGTGTGAAAGAAAAGGAAAAATGTAAAATGTGCCAGCTGCTTCTCTTTATTTATTTATTTATTTAATACTTTATTGCACACATAAAGAACATTAATAAAAAACAAAAAGCATAAAAAGATATACAAAAGGCGGCCTTATCGCAATAGCAATCTCTTCCAGGCAACCTTAGGGTAGTTGGAAAAAAGAAATCAACAAACAGGCAAGGTGCAAAGATGTGGAGGAGCAATTTTATGAAAAACAGAAATATATAAATAAAATATATACATAAATACATACATACACACATATAATATAACTGTTCTCTTTCCGCGCAGACCGTAGAAGCCGGTCAAGGGAATGGGCTAAAATCTACAGAATCATGACAATAGGCGATGCGGCTAGCAACCAATCACTATTTTGGTACCGTTTTCCACCTTTACGCCCACCGACACGCTAAACGTGGCCTTTCGGTCTTATGAGTTTAGGCCCTGTATACCCCGTAAGGGATAAAGATTTGATAATATGTATGTATGTATGTGTCACGAGTGCAATGGTTCTTTCCCCATCTAAAAAAATGCCCAACGTTTAGAAGTTTTCTCTTCAAAAAACTTTTTTAATCGGTCCAGGCGTCTTCGAGTAATCGGCGAAAATATAATAATCTTCTGCTAATTTTAGAAATTTCTTAGGACGGACATTCATATTTTCAAGGTGGTATCGGAAATTTGTAAGAGCTTTTGATTAACCTTAGAATTAATTATATGGAAATAAGAATTGCAATTAATATTAACGAAGCATGACTAAGCAGATATCAATATCCGACCATACTACGTAACATCTTTTGGCTAGCTCCGTAGCGCAGCGGTCAACACGCCAGCCTGCGACACGGAGTGACCGGGTTCGATCCCTGGCCAGGTCAAGATGGAAAATGATCTTTTCCAGATTGGCATGGGTCTTGGATGTATCTATATAAGTATTTGTTATAAAATATGGTATCGTTGAGTTAGTATCCCATAACACAAGTCTCGAACTTACTTTGGGGCTAGCTCAATCTGTGTGATTTGTCCGTATATATTTATTTATTTATTATTTATCTTTGGGGGAATTTATGGATTCAACATATCTCGCATCGCATTGTCAATGCGATAATTACTATTACGGGGCTCTATAATATCCGTGATATGTTTGTGTCAACATACTAAGTAAACACGATATTGTCATAACTAACAGAATAAGTAACTAAGTAAGACAAATGATTATCTTTCCTCTCCCATTCGTGTCGCGGATAACAATAAAAACAAAACGCGAACGCGAGCGAGATACATTATCGCCGGTAATGGATCGCGACAGCAGGCAGGTGGCGCTGGGTTGTCCCACGGTAAAGATATCTAACAGTATTCCGTCTTCATACAAACGGTCGAAACTCGCGCTTCGAGGTCATTACACACTCAAGTACATTATTGGTACGCAACCAGCGATTCGCAGTCAAGGATGCGCTGTAGTCGGTGACGGACGAACGAGTATGTGATTGTTTTTAAGTTTATTGGTAATTGTTATATAAAAGCACATCCATTTTGGTGTAAGAATAAAATGGTTAAATATAGATTATATTGTGCTGTTTTTGGTTGCGTAAATTCATCATTAAGCCACCCATTGTAAAAAATCCTCAAATTACCTGCAATCACCGAAAAGTAAGATTATAAAATTGTTTTCTTTTTACCTTCCTTTATCAATTTATTTCTTTTTAGTACCTAGGTAAGTATTTTAAGAATTCCAGATACAGCGAAGATACCTATAATCTCCTTCTTGTATCAACAAACTTATCAATTGCTATTCGTGTGTCCAACTGAAACTCGGGAACGGCTTGACCGATTAGATAAATTTGGTTTTTATATAACTATTTAGGGAAGTCTAGGGTAGGTTTATATGGTAAGAAAACATGGGAAATTTAACGGTTATACGAAGTACACCGAGTCGGCTAGTTATAAATAAATAAGTGGAGGAGATAAAAACATTTGACAGCTCCGTGGCGCAGTGGTTAACATGCCAGCCTGCGACACGGAGTGCCCGGGTTCGATCCCCGGCTAGGTCAAGATGGAAAATGATCTTTTTCAGAATGGCCTGGGTCTTGGATGTTTATCTATATATGTATTTGTTATAAAATATAGTATCGTTGAGTTAGTATCCCACAACACAAGTCTCGAACTTACCTTGGGGCTGGCTCAATCTGTGTGATTTGTCCGTATATATTTATATTTATTTAAAAACAAGTGACACGATAAAAAAATCTGGAAGTTTCCTAGGCTATATAGATACCAACTAACTGCCTCCGCGTGTAGTGGTTAGAGCGTTTGGCTTACACTACGGAGGTCACGGTTTCGATTCCCGGCGGGGTCAACGACTTTGCGCGTTGTTGTTGTTCCAGTTTGGTTAAATCATTGTAGGCTGATCACCTGTTTGTCTGATAAGAAAGAGGATCCGTGTTTCGGAGGGCACGTTAAGCCGTCGGTCCCGGTCGCTGCCTTTGGCAGCCGTTGTTACACAAAATCAACTCAGAGGTCTATAATGCGGTTTAAAAACTCTGACACCAATGTTAGTCATTAACATACACGATAAGAAAGATAGATACTTAATAATTTACTGCTACTTACATATAATATTGAAATACGCGAAATATCATTATGAAATGGTTATACTAGTAATTATTGCCAGTTAACTACCTAGAAGATATTTACATTAAATGTGATGACTTCCATGCTAGTCTGGGAGAAAATGAAAAACACTGTAGACGTGGGTAGCCCTGGCGCGAGTTTATGTACCGCGCGGCGGTAGGCATTTAATTCAAGAACAGGCCCGAGTTACAATACTGTTAGATATCTTTACCGTGGTTGTACTAACATCACAGAAATATCTGACGAGGCTGAAGGGCGGTTCACATCGCCAGCGAGCGAGCGAGGCAAACGGAACTAGTAGCTACGCTATGCGGTTCACACCGCGAGAGAGCTAGCTAGAAAGGCGAGCGAGGCTTGCTAGCTCTCTCGGATATCTTCGGCCGCATCGCTCAAGCGCCTATTAGACTACGCGTTATTCAGCACACGGTATTCAGACTGTCTTCGAGTTTAATTAGACCGCTCGCTATTACACTAGTCTGAAAAACGCGGGCTTGCTCATTCACACGCTAGACGTTGATGTTGGCGGTTGTAATGGGACCTGCACTTTCCAAGCCTCAAAAAAATTTCCGTAGCAAAACATGTTTCTTTTGTAATTCTTTATTCAAATAATCTTGATGATTTGTTTTGTCATAAACATGGCATCTCATGGTACAACTCTAGCATGCAGTCATGCTTAATAGTAATTTACTACCGACTTAAAAAAAAGGAGAGGTTAATATCAATTTGGTTGTATTTATTTTAATGTTTGTTACCTCAGAACTCCGTCATTTATGAACCGATCTTTAAAACTGTTATTGGTTCTTTTTTTTTTTAAAGAATACCTATGCTTTTAATTTGGTCCCATTAAATTTCTTCATAATCGTTTCATATGAAAGATTATTTTTCTTTACTGTGCGCCATTATTGTAAAGGTAACGCAAACAAGATAAGACACACTTAATGTGAATAAAATATACGTGGCGCACGCGCACGTCTGCTCCCTTGGGATGCAAGCGCAGACTGAACGGTCTAGCGCTTATTACACTACTCGATATTCAGACTCTAAGCCAGTTAGCCTCGCCGAGCCCGATCTTGCTGACTGAATTCAGAGTAAGACAGTCTAGCTTTCATTTCACTACGCTAGTTAGACTTAGTCTGACTGAATACCGTGTGGTGTAATAGACGCTTCATACAGTTCTCTGTGTGAACCTAAGTATGAAAAGAGATAAAACGATGTTCGCCGGGATCGCTCATCTCGCTCGCTCGCTAGCTCTCTCGGATGTCTTTGCCGCTTCGCTTATATAGTTCTGTGTGAACCTAAGAATGAAAAGAGATGAAATGATGTTCGCTCGCCTCTCTCGCCTCGCTCGCTCGCTGGCGGTGTGAACCGCCCTTTAAACTGTATGGTTTAATGTTGTTTGTTTGATATTAGCGTATGACACTTCTACTATACAACATCTTTAAAATCGCCAGTGGTCATTACAAGTGTCATACGCTTATATCAAACAAACAATGTCGTTATTAATAACAAAAATTAGTCACTGTTGAGAACAACATAAAAATATCGTCCTACCAGGACCGATGTAATATTTAAAGTTTGTGTGTTGTCTTTGACATGGTGTTGCCGTCTCGCTTTGGCTTTGAGCATAACTCTTCCTCTTCTCTGCCAACCTTCGACTAAGACGCACGCGTCCACTATTGTGAGAATTTTAGTTCTATTTAAATTTAAGTGTATTGTGAACATTGCTGCACAGTCGTGCAATAAACGGTTTGACGGAAGCGAGGCATTTTATTCCCAACTCCTGGCAGTCTCCCTACATCGGCTCCTACGAAACAGTCCACTAGGAAACCACGTGGAAGAACCTAAGACTTCCACAGTCACTAAGGAAAAATTATCTGCTTTCCTCTCCCATTCACGTCACCGATAACAATAAAAACAAAACGTTGATGTATGAGATACTCGTACATCAACGCCCCGGCAGGCCTGTCTCACTCCCCGTGTAGGTATTGAACACATACCTACGCGCGACGACACCTTCGAATGTGAAATCCACGAAATCCGAACAAATCCGGTAGAACCGACGCGCGTTTGGTCATATGTGTTTACCGACTTCAACCGAAAAACAGCCTCCGTGGTCCAGTGGTTAAGGCGTTTGCCTGTTGACCCGGGGGTCGTGGGTTCGATTCCCACCGGAAGCATACTTTGTTTAATTGTTTCCAGTTTGGTTAGGACATTGCAGGCTTGAATCACCCGATTGTCTGACAAGAAAGATGATTCCGTGCTTCGGAAGGCACGTTAAGCCGGTGGTCCCGGCTGCCATCTGGTAGTCGTTAAAGGAACCACGTCAGAGGCCGAGAGGCGGTTCCGAAGAACTCTGACACCAGGGTGTGCATGGTCGATTGACCGTGACACCTACTCGAAATGATGACCGACTTCAACGAATTATGAATGGTTTGTAAAAAACATAGCTACTGCCACTACCTAACCTTCAAAACAACATAGAATCAATGTCAAACTAAACCTATATGTCTAGCATGTTTGTCTTTCGCTGTTGAATGTAGATGAACGAAAATTTGCGACAAGTGAAACGTATATTTAGAGATATTAGGTAAAACTGACAAGTTTTCGAAACCTTAGGTGTAATGATAATGGAAAAACCGCGATAAAACCGTATTTTGTGATATCAGAGGTCTATGTTCAGCCTGACACTAGACTGAAATGATGATAACGCTGAATACACATCAAGCACACGAAAATTGGACGCACGTTATATGAATATGTATGGAATCGGCATTTATTTAAACTCACGTAATCAAATATTCGTAAGAAACATTCACAAGTAGTAATTTAAACATATTTATACTAATATTATAAAGCTAAAGAGTTTGTTTGTTTGTTTGACCGCGCTAATCTCAGGAACTACTGGTTCAAATTGAAAAATTCTTTTTGTTTTGGATAGTCCATTTATTGAGGAAGGCTTAAAGGGTATAAAACATCACGCTGTGACCAATAGAAGCGAAGCATCAATAAGAAATGATCAGAAAAAGGGGAAAATTATTTATCTATACTAATTAAAAACGAATTGATCAAAATAACTGAAAATTGCCGCGGATGAAGTCGCGGGCAACAGCTAGTTTAAACATAAATGTATATATGATTATATTTTTAAGCGACATCATAAAATAAAAAATACTGAGCGCAGCAAAGCGGACGCGTCGCGGAAATGGGACGCGGTGCGGCGGGAGACGCTAAAGCATAACAATCATTACTTTAACTTGACGCTTAGTGTAAGTCATAGGCTGAAGCGGGCTAAAAACTGAACTGCAAAAGTCCTGACCTGTATACGAGCGCGCGCGTCACGAACTTATTGCTTGGTCCGAGTTATAAGGTGAGGCGGGCTAAAGACCACTGAAGTTGGACGCGTCACATAAATCGATTACATTGCGACGGGAGACTCTAAATCGTAACAATCATATAAATCTTTCATTCATTTCAATCATCTTAGCAGGTTTCGGAGGAATATTATTAAGGCATTACATCAATTAAAAAATTTCCGCCGGTGACTTGGACTGAACACTCCTGCGATGCTTTATTATGTCATGAAGCGCCTCACACCACAAAATCCACCGATAGCCAGTTATTTCGATTAACCCGCCTTTTTACATCGACACAAAATTTGGGAGGACTTGCCAATCGGTTATCAATCTGAAGATTTATAATTAAGAGTATCATAATAAATAAGTTTGAAAACGACTCACCGTGGGTTTAATGTATTTTCTTATCATATCAATGAAGATTACTTCATCTTATAACTTACGCCAACCCTACCAGAGATGTTTTATTATGTCATGATGCGCCTCGCACCGCAAAATCCGCTGATAGCCAGTTACGAGTATCTGGATTATCTACCCGCCTTTTACTTCCGACGCTTAACTTGGAAGCACCTGCCAATCGGTAATCAATCTGAGGATTTACGATCAAGAGTATCGTAATAACTTTCAAATCGATTTTATCGGGATATTATGTCTCTTCTTATCACATCAATGATGATTACTTCATCTTATAACTTGCACCAACCTTACCAGCGATGCTTTATTATGTCATGAAGCGCCTCGTACCGCAAAATCCACCGATAGCCAGTTATCTGGATTAAATTCCTGTCTTGATTACTTCAAAAATAAACTTGGAGGCATCTGCCAATCGGTGATCGAACTGAGGATGATTAAGAGTATCGTTATAACTCAAAAATCGATTCAGCGTGGGTTTTATGTATCTTATCAAATCAATGGTTTATTTGTTTTCCGTGTGAAACGCGAGAGACATGGAGCGGTCACAGACGATCAGGATTTTATAATAAAACAAAGCAGCTGGCGCATAACAATGCGCATTTTAATCCACTAGGGACAATATCAACACAATGCATCACAATATGAAGCTACGCTTATGTTGGTCGGTCGGCTGCTCAGCAAGAAGTGTGGCTTTCAGTAGGCGTTGAACGCATCGGCGATACGGCGGGCAGGGTGGGGCGAGCTGTGACGTCACGCCAGCATGGCAGTTTGGTTTGGTTGCGTTACACGTGTGTAAAATACGGAATGAGTATATAAGGGGAAGTATGAAAGTCGCGCCAGTAACAGAAAAGCTCTATAGCCATAGACTGAGTCGGTATGGGCATGCTATGAGGAGAGAAGAAGGTCATATCGCAAGGAAGACATTGGAACTGAAGGTGAATGGAACCCGGCGCCATTATGCGGCGCGCGTCTCTTTGCGTCGCGTCGCATGATGGCGCCGGGCGCACTACAAAAATCGACTTTATGCTACATACTATTAAAGTTAATAGTCTGTTGTTTTGACTCTGCGCCTCTTGTGGCGCGCCTCCGCCGCACTGCATCTGTTAGTTTCTTGCTTTGGGACCTCCAATAGATTCCTAGATCCTTGAGCAGACTCCCATTATCTTGATAGCGTCTCGCTATGTGAGTGACGTCAACATTCACGGCCTTTGAGTGACGTGAATTGGCTCCGATATTTTGATAGACTCCTGATAATAGTGCCGTCCAATCATATTTATTTATTGGATTGGACTAGCTTTCGCCCGCGGCTCCGCCTGCGTCAGTGTCGATCCCTCGGGAATAGTATTTTTTCCCGGGATAAAACTTTTCTCCGTACTCTAGAGAACTTGTATGTAAAATTTCATGATAATCGGTTTAGTAGTTTCGGCGTTAAAGCGTAACCAGCAAACAAACAAACTCACTTTTGCATTTATAATATTAGTAAGGATAATGAGTAGCCCGATAGCCCATTAGGTGTGACCATTATTAGCGCTTAATTATGTTAAGCAACCCCGGGCGCGGTAATCACTTGGATGAGTGACCGCAAGTGGCATAAAAATGTCTCGAGCTCCTCCGTGCTTCATCATTGATGGCAGTCGTAAGCTTTACGTCTGCCATTTTTGACAGCCGGGATTAGCTATGTAAGATGCATTTCCTCCGTATCAGAAAGACAATCTAGTTTTAGGCAGCTTGAAAAATCTGACACCAGTGTTGGCCACGGACACACACGAAAAACAAAAACAAACGTCACCAAATCGTAAGCAAATCTTTCAATCCACCATAATGAGTTACTTGATCCAAATAATATAATATTGCAAAATATTAAAATTTCTAGAGAGCTCCGTGGCGCAGTGGTCAACAAGCCAGCCTGCAACTCGCGGGTGTCCGGGTTCGATCCCCGGTCACGATCTCATGATGGTAAGCGATATTTTTTAGATTGACCTGGGTCTTGGATGTTTATCTATATAACTACAATACAATACAATACAATACCCTTTATTGCACAAAAAGGAACAGTTTACATAATTTATATTAATTTAAAATATAAGAATTGTGCAAAAGGCGGCCTTATCGCAATGCAATTTCTTCCAGGCAACCTTTGCAGAAAAAGAAAACAATGCGAGAGAAATATTATGGTGCGGGGTAGAAAAAACAAACCAAATGACATAGTAACCTACACTAAACATACTTAAATACAATAGCATAAATAAACATACACAAATACCATACATAAATACATAATAAACAATACATAAATACATACACAAAAGCAGCAGAAAGTTATGGTGATAGCCAGAAAGCCTACGTTGGAAAAATATCATAAAGATAGAAAATGCGATTTTACTTGGGATTTGAAGCTGGCTAGCGTTTGAGCACACCGGATAGTAAGTGGTAGTGAGTTCCAAAGAAGTACAGCTTGGACAGAGAAAGAACGTGAGAAAAACTGAGTAGAATGTGCGGGGATTTTAAGGCGAAGGTTTTCGCCGCTACGCAAAGGACGATTTTGAACATCTCTGTGAAAAATAAAAAGTTTTCTTAAGTAATTAGGGGTTGTAGGGTTAAAAAGGATAGTGTATAACATTGAAAGGATATGCCCGTCACGGCGACGACGAATAGGGAGCCACTTGAGTTCAGTGCGAAATTGAGAAACATGGTCGTATTTGCGAAGTCCATATATAAATCGAATAAGAAGGTTTTGGAGACGCTCAAGTTTATTTAATTGCTCCTCTGTTATGTCCAAGTAACAAATGTCAGCATAATCAAGGATAGGGAAAAGCAAGGAATGTGCAAGCGTAATTTTGGTGTCTATTGGCAAGAATTTACTGAGTCTCCGAAGTGAACAAAAAGCTGCAAATGTCTTCCTGCTGACCTCCGACAATTGTGACGACCAAGACATTGTTTTGTCAAAAATAATACCGAGGTTCTTAACACTATCGCTGATTTTTATAACAGTACCATTAAATACAATCTGTGGAAGTTCATCATAGTCTAATCGGCGCAACAATCTGGAACTACCCACTATAATGTACTGCGTTTTCAAGGGGTTAACAATGAGTCCATAATTCTTACTCCAACTAGAAATGCGGTCCAGGTCAGAGTTGGTCGTATTTATCGCTGATGAAATGCATTCAACGCTAGACTGTGTATATATCTGTAAATCATCAGCGTAAAGATGGTAGGAAGACTGAAGTTGAGTAGTTATTAAATTAATAAATATGGAAAAAAGAAGAGGGGATAATACGCCACCCTGCAGAACACCAGCATACGTTGAACACCATGAAGAGTAATCATCTTCGATGCGCACACGTTACTGTCTTCCAGACAGGTAAGAGTGAAACCAGTCGATAACTGTTGAAGATATATTGAGAGAACTTAAGATACCCAGCAGAATGTCGACGTCAACTGTATTAAAAGCATTGCTAAAATCCAGAAGCGTTAAGACAGTCAACTGTCTATTGTCCATTCCCAGCCGAATGTCATCGGTTACTTTAATGAGAGCAGTAGTCGTACTGTGACCCGGACGGAAACCGGACTGAAGTGGATTGAGTAGGTTATTAACTGTAAGGAAGTGTGTAAATAACTATCTATTATAAAATGTAGTATCGTTGAGTAAGCTTCTAACGACAATGTTCACAACTTACTGTGGGGCTAGCTCAATTTGTGTGATATGTCCCTATATATTTATTTCATCATCAGGTCTTTTTAGCCTCGACTGCAGGAGCATGACCCTCTCTGTACTACCGGAGCTATACTTGGCCAGAGCAGACGGATTCGGCTTACACTCTCCTTGCTGGCCACACGGGTTGAAGAGGTCTCATTGATGTGCAGACAGAGTATTTGGCCTACACTCTCCTTGCTGGCCACACGGGTTGAAGAGGTCTCATTGATGTTTATGACCTTTGTTTAGCTTCTATTTCCTAAGTCTCCTTTTAAGACCTCCATGGGAAGACTAAGAGTGGTCCTGTTCTACTCTGCCGGAAACCACACGGCTAATTATACATTTCTTTATTTATTTATTAATTTCTTATCGATATCGCCCACGCAAAATTAACTCAAATCAACTGATCACTGATGTCAGATTTTTCCAGCTGCAAAATATGAAATGCAAATAAATAAATTGAAATTGATCTTAGGATTTTTATTAGGAGTGAAATTTTCCGTAGAAGGAAAAAGGTCCTAGTTCTATTTAAAATACTATGTAAAGTAAGGCCCTCGGTATCTCTTGGTACGAAGGTCACGTAAAAAAAGATCCCTCACGGGCCCATTTGTCAGTCTCGGTTACCGATTTGTCGATATGTCAGGGGATCAGTCAGGTTTAATATCCAGCCTGCTTGCTTATTCATTGGTTTGGATGACCTGCGATGTTAACACATCTTTTACATGTTTGTGATATCCTGGTAGTTTCAGACCGATTCCAAGAATAAGATACTATGTTTTTTTTTATTTTTTGTGGGTGTAAGTGGTCAACACGGTACGGCTTAGCTACTACCATTTCATGATGACAGCCGGTGCCGTCGGCTCGTGCTCTGAAATACGGAGGAGCTCGAGATATTATGCCAGTTGTGGTCACGTATCCTTGTTAAGACCACGCACAGGGTTGTTAAACATGCGTAACCTGCTGAAGCATACGCGTAATAAAGATATTTTAAATATCATCAATATTAATATAATACTCCTAATACCCAAAATATAATGCCCTCTCCAATTCAGAAGTAATTTAACACTTTGACTGCCGAAATCGCAGACACAATAGTTATTTAATTGTTCGAGTACACGGCGCCGTGTGCTTGGCGTTCAATGTGTTAAAACCACAAATCACGTTGAGGAGCGAGAGCGAAATAGATTAAAAAAAATAGTGACACAAATGCAGAACTCGGTAACTAAGCTAAGTGGTACAAAGAGAACAGAAAAAGGAAAATAACACACGGAATGTCGGTGACTCTCCGAGGTCTATGCAAAATTACATGTGACGGTAGGGTTGTCAGTTTGACAAACTTTCGGATAAAGCCTGAGTGGCTTTTGCGGCCTTCATTCAAAAAAGTATTCTCATTTTTTAGGGTTCCGTACCCAAAGGGTAAAAACGGGACCCTATTAATTTCGCTCCGCATTCCGTCTGTCTGTCCGTCTATCACCAGGATGTATCTCATGAACCGTGATAGTAAGACAGTTGAAATTTTCACAGACGATGTGTTTCTGTTGCCGCTATAACAACAAATACAAAAAAAATAAATATTGAAGGGGGCTCCCATTCAACAAACGTGATTATTTTTGTTTATTTTTGCTCAATATTAATAACGGCAACAGATAGACGTTTTAAATATATACAGAATATTTAGTTATATATTTGCTTTAAAAATAAATAATTAAATAAAAATATAATTAATATTAAAAGGGGGCTCCCATACAACAGACATGATTTTGTTTTGCCATTTTTATAGATAACGGTACGAAACAAGCGAAAGAGACGAGACGCTTCTATCTCTCTTCCACCGTTATCACGTACAATTATCGTCCGTAAACCGACTCCACAGACAACCAATTTATTACACAAACATTGCTATCACAAAAATTTGTTGAATTGAAGGCAGCGTAAATCGGATTCTCATTTAAAGTTGATGAACTAGACACTGTTCACTATTCTGACTAGCTTTTGTCGGCGTAACTTTGCGCAATTCTCATGTCTTAGCTATTACGTTGTAAAGTTGCCACAAAATCAGTCTTGTAGTCTTAGCGTGTCACTTCTTCCTTTTGTGTTAATGGCTCAAGAATTATTTTTTCTCCAGTAGGCAACTCTTACACCATTCTCAGATGCAGAGTA
Organism: Elegia similella; assembly: GCA_947532085.1. Classification (NCBI taxonomy): domain Eukaryota; kingdom Metazoa; phylum Arthropoda; class Insecta; order Lepidoptera; family Pyralidae; genus Elegia; species Elegia similella. The sequence continues at coordinate 3,844,257 of OX383944.1, forward strand.
TAGATCATCCTTGAGCGGGCACAAAGGGCACGAAAGGAGTTGCAACATGGTCTGCCGGCCTATTTGCTAACTCAGTGTACAACGCTTTGATAGTCTTTTCAAAATACATTACTGTTTATATATCTTAAATGAAAATAGTCAATGATACGAAACCCGCGATGTATTTTGAAGTGTCTATTAAAACGTTGGTAACTGAGTTAGCAAATAGCCCGGGTGGTCGTCGTGACCACCAGTTTGGTCACTAAAAAATAAAGGAAGAAAGCCGGTAGCTGACAACCCTGCCTACCCTAGTCCGGTGGTGTGTGAATTTTTAATGAGTGTGGCAGTAATGGGAATGGGAGCTGGGCGCATAATTCGTACGTTCGCAGGACAGGAGGGCGAATGTTAAGTGTTACACTCATTGACTCGGACCTCGTACCTGTTGGATTCAAATGTATTTTTAGGGTTCCGTACCCAAATGGTAAAAACGGGACCCTATTCGTATGGCTCCGCTGTCTGTTCGTCCGACTGTCACCAGGCTGTATCTCATGAAATTTTCACAAATCATGTATTTCTGTTGCCGCATAAAAATAAATATTTAAGGGGGCTCCCATACAACAAAGCAGATGCAGTGCGGCGGAGGCGCGCCACAAGAGGCGCAGAGTCAAAACAACAGACTATTAACCTTATGCTTGATATTGATAACAGCAACAGTTAGACGCTTGAAATATTCATAGATATATTCACTTAAAAATAAATAATTAAATAAAATTAATATTAAAGGGGAGCTCTCATACAACTGACATGATTTTTTTTGCCGTTTTCATAGAAAACGGTACGGAACCCTTCGTGCGCGAGTCCGACTCGCACTTGGCCGGTTTTTTTTTATGATATAGGACAGCAAACGAGCAATCAACGAATATTCTATTCATCTACAGCTCCGTGGCGCAGTGGTTAGCACGCCAGCCTGCGACACGGAGTGCCCGGGTTCGATCACCGGCCAGGTCAAGATGGAAAATAATCTTTTTCAGATTGGCCTCGATCTTGGATGTTTATCTATATATGTATTTGTTATAAAATATAGTATCGTTGAGTTACTACCCCATAACACAAGTCTCGAACTTACCTTAGGGCTAGCTCAATCTGTGTGATTTGTCCGTATATATTTATTTATTTATAGGCTCTGTCTACGCAAGGAAAAACGACGTGATACTATTTATTCAACTGATTTTGCACTGTAAAACCAGCAAAACTGTGAATAGGCCACAAATAGCGGTGAACGCTTTTAGAAATGTATGCATCGTTTTCGCTATCAAGTCGTCACGATTCTATGCTATGGTAATGTATTCATAAGGCTTGCCTTGCTGCCTTGCACCAGAACAACGAGATTACTACTGTACCTATATATAACTGCCTCCGTGGTCGTGGGTTCGATTCCCACGGGAAGCATACTTTGTTTAGTTGCTTCCAGTTTGGTTAGGCCATTGCAGGCCTGATTGTCTGATAATAAAGATGATTCCGTGCTTGGGAATGCACGTTAAGCCGTTGGTCCCGGCTGCCATCTGGTAGTCGTTAAAGGAACCACGTCAGAGGCCGAGAGGCGGTTCCGAAGAACTCTGACACCAGGGTGTCCATAGTCGATTGATCGTGTCACCTACTCGAAATGATGATGACCTATATACATAGTTAGCCGTGCTTTATAGAGTTTTGTAGAAAACTTAAAGTTTCGTGTCCGTCTGTCTGTCCACGGTACAGTTCAGAGACTATTTAGTACTAGAAAGCTGTAATTTGTATTTTGGCTGGTAAGCATTGGTCCCATAGAAAAAGTTGTTCATTTTAACGGGCTGAGCATTGAATTAGAAAAAATATGGAAACGTAACTCTCATACAACTAACGATTCAATATTAGTCTCATTTACGCAAACAAACTTAACTCAAATCACGACGAAAAACTTACGCACTCATAGACGAAGCTAGTTTGCGGTTGGCCGCGTCAAGGTCACGGTCAGGTGGTGTCAACATATTTAATGAACGCTATGGTGTCAACATAGCGGAGGTAGGTAGGTAGGCTAGCAGCTCGCCTCGCTCGTTATGATAAGTTACTCCAGTGTCACTTTCCGTCTTTCCTTGCGTTTCCAGCACTAATTTACTACACAAGAAGTAATTTTTATCTTAATTCGTTAAGATTTCGCCGGTGTTTACAAAAAATATGTCGTTAAATGCTTTTATCGACGCGTCCTTCCGTCACGAAACGGGCGGCAGACTAGTTCGCGAAAAAATATACTTTTAAAGCCCCGCCCGCTTTGATCTGCTTTGCGTGGTGTCCGTTTTTGAGCTCAATACTGCTTCCATAGTTTTTCTAATTCAATGGGGCTGAGTCACCCCTTCACGGACGTCGTTGGATATGTTACATGCTGTATGCATATTTAATTATTTATTACTGTTTTCCTCAGACTAATTTCAACGGCCAATAACAAAACGAATCATTATCGAAATAATTAATTAAGCATAGTTACAATTCATTCATAGTCCGCCAGCGACGAACGGCTCATAAAATTAATCGGCTCTGAATAAATTTAATTATTTTAATTACACTCAAAGATAAACCCGGGCGTAAATACATTTCAATACTAATTGCCATTGGATTTAGACGTACTTGTTACTGACATAATCATTTTAAACCGTCTTTATTAGGTTGTATTTTAATTGTTTGTTTTTAAACTTTAAAAAATGCTTAGTTTGATTGAGTCTTTAAGGACTACCAAAATCAAAATCAAAACGTTTGTTCAGAAAATAGGCCTTTGCGGGTAAAATGTGATTTGACTTTTTCACGTCAAATCACATTTTAAAGGATCTAATTTAGTCATATTTATATTATTACTAGCTGTTGCCCGCGGCTCCGCCCGCGTTAATGTCGTTCCCTTGGGAACAGTAGAAATGATAAAAATTCCATACAAACCCCTCCTCCTCTGCTTTTTCCCCTTAAGGAGGAATTTAATACATTTCATCTGCATAGATCTTTAGCCCTTAAGGAGGGGATTTTGCCCATTTCACGTACACGGATATTTTGTTATTGTAATGGAGAACTTCTTATTGTCATATTTCTAAGTAAATAAAAAAATCCATACAAACTTTACCTCGCCTATTACAGTTTGGTACCCCTTCAAGGGGAAATTTCGTCCATTTTAACTACACAGATCTTTTTTAATTGTAATCTAGAACGTATATACTTCTAAGTCTAGAAATGAAAAAAAAATCCATACTAACTTTACTCCCCTTTATCCCTTCAGGCGAAAATTTCGTTAGTTTTACTTATTTTAATCCAGAACGTCCAGAAATGAGAAAATGTCCAGACAAACAAAAACGGAAAGTTTCACACTAACTTTGCAACCCGTTTTACCCCCTTAGGAGATGAATTTCCAAAAATCCTTTCTTAGTGCTCCCCTACGTTATCAAAGGAACCCCTGTGCAAAATTTCAAGTTCCTAACCCTAATAGTTTAAGCCGTGGCAAAGACAATATAATGCCGTGGTCCTTATAGTGTAGGCCGTAGTCAGCTTCTCTTTTTTTATTAGTATGGATTACTATGGATAGGTATAATGCTGTCGTATAATGATGATGAATTGACTTTGGATTTTAATTTTCTTATGTCACTTATAGCATTTAATTTTATTTTTGCTATATGTTTGCAGGCAATCTCATGCCTTGAGTTTATTCAAATGACGATAACTTTTTTTTAATGAACCGATTTTAATGAAACAAACTTTAAATGTTTTGCTAAGTTCTTCTTCTTCTTTAGCAGCCTAATTAATCCACTGCAGGATATAGGCCTCCTCTGATGCACGCCATTCACCTCGGTCTTGCGCTTTTCTTTTCCATAATGGACCGGCTGCCTTGACGATGTCATCTCTCCATCGAGCCACTGGCTTTCCACGGCTTCTGTAGCCCAGCCATGGTCTCCAGTCCATTATTTTGTGGCTCCATCTTCCATCTTTTGCTAAGTTAAAACAAAGCAATTGGTGAAAGTTTGAAATAAATCGGTTCAGTATTTTCGGAGATAATCGTGATCATACATACAGACAGACAGACAGACAGACAGACAGACAAGAAATTCGAAAAAAATTTTTTTGCTGTCTATTATTCTTTTTAAGTGTCCCTCTACTCGGTCTTGCGCTTTTCTTTTCCATAATGGACCGGCTGCCTTGACGATGTCATCTCTCCATCGAGCCACTGGCTTTCCACGGCTTCTGTAGCCCAGCCATGGTCTCCAGTCCATTATTTTGTGGCTCCATCTTCCATCTTTTGCTAAGTTAAAACAAAGCAATTGGTGAAAGTTTGAAATAAATCGGTTCAGTATTTTCGGAGATAATCGTGATCATACATACAGACAGACAGACAGACAGACAGACAGACAAGAAATTCGAAAAAAAATTTTTTGCTGTCTATTATTCTTTTTAAGTGTCCCTCTATGCATTTCAGTCAAAAATTCTAATTGTACAGACAAAATATTTTTACTGTTTTATTATATGTATAGATTAATGTGCAAAAGCTACTAGCGTTTCGGAACCGACTGCAGAGAAGGAACGCCAAAAGAAACTCTTTAATTCCAGATACCAGAGTATATAATTACTACAACTAGTCCAGTAGGCCAGATGGCAGCCGGGACTAACGGCTTAACGTCCCTTCCGAAGAAAGGAATCATCTTTATTATCAGACAATCAGGTAATTCAAACCTGCAATGTCCTAACTAAACTGACAACTAAATAAAGTATGCTTCCCGTGGGAATCGAACTACGACCCCCGGGTCTACAGGCAAACGCCTTAACCACTGGACTAAGGGAGTTAGTGTTGGTGGTCTATCGCGATTCCTCGGCCGGAGGAGTGGCGTCCTCCGCTAGTGGGTAGTGCAAGATCGCGTGTTAAAGACACACGCTTCATCAATACCGACACTATTACAAAGTTGATAAAGGTCATATTCGCTTGCAGTAGAGGGAGGAAATGGGTTAGGACAGGCCTCCGGCTTTCTCAGTCGCCGAAAGAAGCATAGAAGCGGTAAAGCTTCCACTCAAACGTCGATTTTCCGTAAGTGTGGTACTTCCCTGGACGAGCCATCCTATTCATGCTACTAGCAAAAATGACTTAGCTGGTAGCGTGGCTCTACCACGCACGACTAAGGGTGCGTCTCCACAGATGCGAAGTGGACCGGAGAGCCGAATTGACCAATCACAAGACTCGAAATCAGATTCCTTAAACGTTACTTAAGTGTCAGATGCTCTATTATAATTACGCGCACGACGCCTGTTACCTTGATCTACTTTTACGACCTGCCGGCCTATTGTCTTCTTTAATTTTTTTGATTTGCAACCATGTTAGCGTAGATGTACATGCCAAAGACAAAAAGTTATAATATCGTTCTGTTATTTCTTTTCATTTTTACCCGACTATGCCAAAAGGGCTATTTTGTCATTGGGTTATGGGTAATAATCAAGTACCCTAATACTATATACTATTTTTTCCTTTAACATTTCTTGTATCCTGGATGGACCGTAGCCTCACCAACATGCTAAACACTTTTAGGTCTTACAAACCTGGGCTCTGTCTACCCCCCAAAGGAAAAAAACGTGATAGTATGTATGTAACAGAAGCCTCAAATATGATAAAACCATTTTTTAAAGTGTTATACATAGCATTCACGATGCTATTTTTATATACTCTTATTAAATTAAGAAATAAAATATGGTGTAAAAATCTCAAGCGGGCGGGATATAATATGATTAAATCGTTTACAATACACACGAGCCCTAATGCGCTCTTATAAGGCGCCTGATATTGTAAGTGCCACTAAACAGCCCCGCTCAACGGCCCGGCCTTTGAGCACACGCGACGAACTCCAACAAATGCCCCAGGGGATCATTGTGACGTTTCTAAAGGACTGAGGCTAGGCAGGTGGTACAAGAGCTCAGTTAAGATTTGTGTGCATTCTTCGCGTCAAAAAAAGGAATGAATAGGCAAATTTTAGTGAGCAAATATTTGAAAACTAAGGATTAAACATCTAAGACTAATTAAATTAAGCCATTGAAAAATATGAAGCATATTGAGCATGTATGAGGAGAGTAATGAGTGTAGACGAAGTTAGAGATATATGTCAGGATCGTAGCAAGTTAAGATCTAGTCTCTGCCTACCCCCAAGGGAAACAGGCGTGATTATATGTATGTATTGAGAAAGAAATCAGTGATTTTAATACAACAGGCATGCAATTTTCCCCCGTTCGACTTCCCCTGTGTTACTCACCAACGTGTCAAATTAAATCTCGATTCATCATTTCAGCTGCAGGAAGTCCACAGCTGGTCAAAGGCTTCTGCCAAGGATTCTTCGTGCCATGGGAAGATATTGCCATGCTCACCACGTCTGGCAGGCCGCAAACAGGTTACTTCTGCCATTCAGCATATTTTTGTTGCTCCAAACCATATGTTCCCAAGCTCTTTACCTAAGATCGACAACATTCCACACGGGTTTCGGGATCGCACGTAATCGCGACAAAACCTCTCGATTGTTTATGCGACCCTGGTACCCGATTCGGTATATGTAAGGCATTACATAAATTGTTTTGCGAACTTTTCCGTGTAAATTTCAGGGCACGTACTGCCTAGGGCTCTTGAGGACAAGGAAAAGATATAAATGAGACAGCTTATCATCAGAGCCTGCTTTACAAAGTTTATACTATTCCATTTATTAGGTCACATCAGAACGTATGTGTTATAATCTCTATTTGTTATCACTTAACCACCAAATCGCTATAAGTAAAATTTGTTTGGTATTATCATCAGGTCTTTTTAGTCTCCACTGTAGGAGCATGACCCTCTCTGTACTACCGGAGCCATACTTGGCCAGAGCAGACAGAGGATTTGGCCTTCACTCTCCTCGCTGGCCAGACGGGTTGGAGAGACCTCTCCAGTCGCTTCTTACGATCTCCATGGGAAGACTATGAGTGGTCCTATTCTACTCTGCCGAAAACCACACGGCTTTGTATTATGACTGGAGTTAAAATGGTTTAGATTTTGCTAGAAGTCACACAGAGATAAATGTTATATTTTTTACCCCAAGAGCAGACAAACGAAAGAAAATGAAATGAAATTATTCATTGAAAGAAAATGGCTTTAATAGCTGAGGCGGGACAAAGCGGTCCGGGAGGAGGGGCGAGCTGGGAAACAGGAGCGTATTGAGGCAGGTCTAATGAAATATTGATGAAGTTCGGCAGACTAAGGTTAAATACATGAATTCATGACCGATTGGTTGTGATTGCAAGAGCATTTTTGTAGTAACAGTAGAAGTAGTAGTTATTTTTACATTATGATACGGTCAGGTATTTACTACTAAATAAATACCAAGATATGGTATTACTGGATTGGACAAAGGGTTACAGAAAGTTGTTTGTCTAAGAACGATTTTCTAAACAACAGTAGATAGAAAAAATAAGAACAAAATCGTGCGTGGTAAGATGTCATGACACACAGTTTGCGAATAACTATGTTCGTGGTCCAATGATTAAGGCGTTTGCCTGTAGAGGCGGGGTTCGTGGTTTCGATTCCCACAGGAAGCATACTTTGTATAATTGTTTCCAGTTTGGTTAGGACATTGCAGGCCTGACTCACCTGTTTGACTGATAATAAAGATGATTCCGTGCTTCGGAAGGCACGTTAAACCGTTGGTCCCGGCTGCCATCTAGTAGTCGTATAAGGAACCACGTCAGAGGCCGAGGCGGTCCCGAAGAACTCTGACAGCTGGGTGTGCATGGTCAATTGACCGTGTCACCTACACGAAATGATGATGATGATGATGATGATGCGAGTGGCATTTCCATGACCTGTACCGGACGACAAATCTGAATCATTTATGATGTCCGAATGTCACTAACTCACTCACTCGATTAATATAATCCTTTTTATAGGAGCAATGATAACAACCCCAAACTAAATTACTAGGAGTGCAAAGGTTTGAGGAGTGGCAAACTTTAAAATATTGGCAAGTCATGAGATGGATGAGTGGCATGAATCTTTTAGTACTTATCCGTCAGTCTTGTTCCCCCAACACAAACCAAACTAAATAATGTTAATAACTAGGAGTGTATAAGAATGGAGGACTAGTAAACTGTAATACACGCGACTCATGGCGCGATCATTGCTCTGCAGCCGTGCGTCAGCAGACGCCTCAATCATTTACTAGCTCACCTTCTGTGAGTAATTAAGTAGCCATTAGTATACTCACTCCCTTTGCGGCAGTTGTGCAATAAATAGTACAATTACTAGGAGAGCATAAGTACCTATGTGGGTGTTGTGAGCTGTAAACAAAATTGGCAAGTCATGGCACATCCATTGTCTGCAACGGTCTAGCTAAAATACGTGAAACTGTAATCACCAACACACACAAGAAGTGATAAAAGATTAGATAAGAGATTAAACAACTATACCAGTTAACTTATAATGTTTCACATTACTAGGGGTGCATAGGTATGGAAGAGTTTGGTAAGCTGTAAATACAGGCAATTCGTGTCACGTATATTGCTTGCACCGGACGACAGACTCTTGAATCATTTAGTAGCCGGACGTCCGGAAGCAGAGAATGATGAGCCATATAATGTGGATATACGTGGGGCGCACTATAAGTTTCCGGAATGAATATGAAAAAATACTAATAAAGGTACAAAATTAATTTATTGTTTTTCAAAATAATCTCCCTTGGCGTCTATGCACTTTTTCATTCGATGAAACCAGTTTTGAAAACTTTTGTGCCACTCCTCTGTGGTGACCTCTGAAACGTGTTTTTCATACTCCTCGACAGCCTCTTCTGGTGATGAAAATCGTTGACCGCGTAATTGGTTCTTAATTTTTGGGAACAGAAAAAAGTCACAAGGTGCCAGGTCGGGACTGTATGCAGGATGACTCATGAGTTTTACATTTTTCGCCTTCAAAAAGTCGTTTGTCTGTCTGGCCGTGTGAGAACTAGCATTGTCGTGGTGCAGGATGATACGGCGTTTACGGTTATTTTTACGGAGTTTCTCAATAACTTCCGGCAAACAAATGGTCGTATACCAGTCACTATTCACTGTACGACGATTCTCTAAAGCAACAGTAGCCACGTGTCCAGTTTTATTAAAAAAAGAAGCAATCATCCGCTTAGATGCACTTTTCACGCGCGCCACTTTGGTTGGTTTGAGATGTTTTCAAAACATCTCGGAGTCCCAACTAATAGCTAGAGGTAAAACTCCTGAGCCAGTTCATTCAATGTACATGTCTCCAACTGATTATATTGAAGTTGACAAAATTATCCTAAACTTAAAAACCAACAGTTCACCCGGTATAGACTTGATTCCTGCTGTTGTTGTCAAAGATTCCCATAAGATTCTGAGTACAATGATAGCGCATTTGTGTAACCTGAGTATCACTGTGGGCAGGTTCCCCTCTATATTTAAGAATGCGGTTGTCGTCCCCATATATAAGGGAGGTGATGTAGACGCGGTGTCGAATTACCGACCGATCTCACTTCTTAGCGTTATTAGTAAAATCATTGAGAAGGTAGTCAAAAATCGTCTTATGAATTTCTTGGAAAGCAAACATTTGTTAGAAAACAATCAATATGGCTTTCGCTCTGGCAAGAATACAGAGGATGCTGTTACTGCGCTGACGGATATAATTACAAAATCTCTTGAGGAAGGTGAAAAATGTTTAGCTATATTTCTAGATCTGAAAAAAGCATTCGATACCGTGTCTATCCCTCTACTTCTAGCCAAGCTGGAAGCACTTGGAATTAGGGGCACCGCTCTAGGGTGGTTCAAGGATTACTTGACTAACCGAAGCCAGGTCGTTAGGGTCTCTAATAGATTAAGCTCCAGTTCGACTATTAGCTACGGAATACCGCAAGGTAGTACATTGGGTCCTGTACTCTTCTTGGTGTACGTCAATAGTTAGTGCAAATTGGAAATCGACAACGGTAGTATACTTGCCTTTGCAGACGATACGGCACTTATCTTTCGTGGTGGTTCCTGGGCTCAAGTTCAACGATATGCCGAAATTGGACTAAAAAAGGTTACTACATGGCTAATGAATAACTTGTTAACCATCAATGTACCAAAAACGAAGTACATTTGCTTTAGAACCTCTAGGGTCGCGAGTGCACCCGACGATTTTTTCTTAAAAGTCCATGCAGCCAGATGTAACCAGGATATTGAGTCTCCTTGTGACTGTCCCTTTTTGGTTAAAACGGAAACACATACGTACCTGGGTGTTATTATAGACCAAAAATTAAACTGGGTCCCTCAGATCACTGCGCTCAGTAAAAAAGTGCGTAAACTCCTTCACATTTTCCGAAACCTTAGAGAATCAGCTGACTTAAAACTTATGACAAAGATTTACTTCGCTCTATGTCAATCCCTTCTAACCTACTGTATTCCGGTCTGGGGTGGTGCTGCTACAAGTCATATTTTGGTAATAGAAAGGGCACAACGAGCTGTTATAAAGGTAATGCTACGAAAACCCAGAAGATATTCCACCAATACACTTTACCAAACCTCAGGCCTGCTTACTGTTAGACAATTATTCATACTTAAAGCAGTTTTACGTCATCATAAAAATATTGATATCGCGACTATACCGCAACATAAAAGACGACCTCGTACACCTGTACCAAATTTTAAAAGTACCCTTGCACGTCGTCAAATTTGCTATTCCGGGCCATTCCTCTACAGGCATTTTAACGATTTACAGCGAATCTATAAAATGAACAGGGCCACTTTAAAATCTACGCTAAACGAAAGACTCAAAGCCTTTTCATACGATGACACGGAAAATATCCTTAAGGTTAATGTCTAAAATCTTCTGTAATTGTCCCCAATTTTCCTTAGATTTTCTATTTATTTATTTCATTTGTATATTTCATATATTGACTAACAATACATTATATTCTAATAAACTCATAGACATATAATGACCAAAAGTCTAACTACTTATGTGCTTGTACTTGAGCGTAATATATATATATATATATATATATACATATATATTTATATATATATATATATAATTTTGAATTTTTTTATTTTTTTTATTTGTTGATTAATTTATATTCGTAACTTAATAATTTTCTATAATATAATAAGCTTAAAAGTTCAGGATGAGGGCAGTTGTGCACGATTTTGTTAACAAAAAAGTTTTTTAATTTTTATTTCCTAATTTAGTTTCTTTTGAGCTTTTATAAAACTTGTTTGTATTAATGTACAACACTAATAGGGGCGGAAGATCTGCCGTAATCGGCATGTTATCACATCATTTAAAATATGTAACCTTAATGTATGTTGATTATGGTGAGCAATAAATGAATTATTATTATTATTATGTTTCGGCTCATCTTGAAAGACCCATACGCTCGATTGCTGCTTTGTTTTGGGATCGTAGCAATAAATCCATGTTTCGTCACCTGTTACTATGTCCCACACCAAATTTGACGCACCTTCGTTGAATCTAGTAAGCATGGCACTGCACCAAGTGACGCGGTCCGTTTTTTGAGCCTCGGTCAAGTTGTGTGGGATCCACCGCGAGCACAGCTTTCTCACACCCAAATGTTTGTGTAGGATTAATTGTATTTGACTCATGCCTATTTCTAAGGATGCGCGAATTTCATGGTAGGTCACATGCCTGTCTGTTTCAATCATACGGCGCACAGCATCGATGTTTTTGTTGGTCACAGCGGTGGACGGCCGACCATCGCGAGATTCGTCACTGAGATTGATACGACCACGCTTGAATTCTGCAAACCAGCTATAAACAGTTGTCTTGCATGGTGCTTCATTGCCAAATCTGTTTCAAGCCGAGCGATGCTCTGTTGAGCTGTCAAATTACATTTAAAATCGTAGAAAATCATACTACGAAAATTTTCCCGAGTTAAATCCATGTTGCTGCAGACACACAATTTTTTAAATGGCGCCACAAGGTAAAAACAAAAGACAGTCAAATGAAACAAACTGCATTCTACAGCCAAAGAGTTCTATTTTAAAATGTTGCAATAATTTTTTAAATATTGTTTATGTAAGTGGCCAGTTCCGGAAACTTACAGTGCGCCCTATGTACCAGTCTCATGCATGACGTCAAACGTAAGAATCAGTTAGGCGTTGAACCAGCAATATATTTAATATATTTTTCAGTTAGAATAGAATAGAATATTTATTTATTTGCATTTGTAAAGGGTATATATACAGTAGGTGGTAACAATATATTTTTCTCCTATACAGCCATTGAATTATAGCATGCAAATTTACTAACAAGTAAAATTGTCAAGGTTAGTTATTAAATTACATTAAATTATGAAATACTATAATTCATTTTACATATGTACCTAAAATAATAATATTGTATTTATTAATTAACTCTTTAATATGTTAACATTCAATTGTTATTTTTATTTGAAATTGAGAAACTCTTGTATTGTGTAAAAGCCACGCTCATTCAGCCAATTATGCAAGTTTCATATTCATATTTATTTATTCACATAAAACATGGTACATTGAGGTGTTAAATGCAATATACAAGAACACATGTTTAGCCATATTAAATGGCATGCAAATACAGAAAAAACAAAACATTGAATTAATTAAAATTATCAAAAAATAAAAAAGATAACAATTGTCAAAAAAACTCTTTTAGGTCATAATAAGACCTTTCCATCAACCAGGCTTTTAACTGTTTTTTAAATATATTTTAAGTTTTTCTTAAATAAGCCTATGTCTTAAGCGCTATGGCGCAATACAGATTGAGACAGTAAATGTACAGTTTTACGCAACAGCATGCAGAGGTTCAAATATTTAATTAAAACGACATTTTAGACCTTTTTTGAGAGCTCAGATGACGCAACGTTTTAATATATTTTTATTCCATATTTAAATCTAAAAACTGACGTTAAAAATACAAAATTTCACATATTTTTTTCGCTTCGAGCGAAACGGCGTATCTAATCTATTTGAATAGAGCTTTCATTCTTATTTGTTAAATATAAGTATAAATTACTAGGAGTGCAGAGGTATGGAGGAGTTGTAGTAAATTGTAAATAAAAGCGAGTCATGTCACGTCTATTGCACCGGCCGACAGACCCTTGAATCATTTAGTAGCTGACCGTCAGGGAGCAGAGAATGATATGTCATGTGGATGTACTCGTACTAGTTTCATGTATAACGTCAAACGAAAGTATCCACGTTGAAAAAGGACGTTTTAGATCTTTTTCGAGAGCAAAATGTCAAATTTTGACGCAACGTTTAAAATATTTTTGTTCCACTTTCTAATATCTCATCATTTTAGTTTCAAAATACAGAATATCCCATTGTACACCCATATATCTGAATAAAGATTTCATATTCTTTTGTGAAATAAAAGTAAAAATTACTAGGAGTGCAAAGTTGTGGAGGAGTTGAGGTAAACTGTAAATACAGGCGAGTTATATTACTTCTATTGCTACTAACGACAGACCCTTGAAACATTTAGTAGCTGACCGTCCGAGAGCAGGAGAATGATATGTTATATAATGTGGATATGTCGCAGGTAACTGCGACAGATATACTAGTTTCGTGCATAACGTCAAACGTAAGTATATTAAAGCGTGGAACTATGGACATGATTCTTTCCCGAACTTTATTACTTTTCCCGAAGCAATACTAAATAAAAGGTCGTTTTAGGCATTTTTCGCCGTGTGGTTTCCGGCAGAGTAGAATAGGACCACTCCAAGTCTTCTCATGGATGTTGTAAGAGGCGACTTAGGAAATACAAGCTAAACAAAGCTCATAAACATCAATACCTCTCCAACCCGTCTGGCCAGCGAGGAGAGTGTAGGCCAAATCCTCTGTCTGCTCTGGCCAAGTATGCCTCCGGTAGTACAGAGAGGGTCATGCTCCTGCAGTGGAGACTAAAAAGACCTGATGATGATGATGATAAGGCATTTTTCGAGGGCTAAAATGTCCAATTCTGATTTGTTCCACATTTAAATCTTCAAAAAACTGCGGGTGCCGCGTGAACGACAAACATCGCTATTGCGCAAGTCATTAGGCTGCGCAGAACCATTCGGCGATTAGGAAAAAACATGAATAATCTTGATATTTTCATATTTATATTTTTATAACAAAAATAACAAATGAGGCGACCTCCGAGATGTAAATAATAATATTGTTATGTGAGAATTATTGTTTTAGATGTAAAAATTAGTTTCGAAGAAAAATGTTTTTAGATATCATAACATATACATATATTTTTTTAATTTTATATGTATTTGTTTCAAATTCCAACAAGAGGGCGATCTTGTTCAAGGATCGACCTAAATTATACAAATACTTTTGATGTATTTAATTAATTCAGCGCATAGTACTAGTGATTTGAAAACACGTCAATTTTCACAATTGCGTGCAGTACCGTCTTAATGTAATGTGAAAGGCGCATACATCTATCTGTATAAAGCTTTCATCATCGTCATCATCATCAACCTACACGTCCACTGCCGGACGTAGGTCAAAAGCTTTCATAATTTTAGTAAAATAAAAGTAAATCCATTGGGCAATCTATCTTGCTATAACATGTGTCCGGCGGCAAAGAGATTTCGAAATTAAAAGATATTGGGCAATAAATCATAGCAATAGTTATAGTTACATCCATATCCGCTCCATTTGGCGGCCGATGGCCCAATGTATAATACATGATTCGCTAACACATCTTTTTTGCTTACGGGGTACATAGGGCCAAGGGAAAGTATACATAAAAGGAGTTACTTTTTGGCTCGAAATAGAATACATACTCGCTATCACATCTTTTTTGCTTACGGGGTACACAGGGCCAAGGGATAGTATACATTATAGCAGTTACTTTTTGGCCCGATAATGCGTGTTCGCTATCACCTTTTTTCTTACGGGGTACATAGGGTCGAGGATGGTCATCAAAGTTAATAGCCCGACATTGAATACATACTCGCTATCACATCTTTTTTTGCTTACGGGGTACATAAGGCCAAGGGATAGTATACATTATAGCAGTTACTTTTTGGCTTGATATAGAAAGCATATTACGGGGTACATAAGGCCAAGGGATAGTATACATTATAGCAGTTACTTTTTGGCTCGATATAGAAAGCATATTCGCTATCACATCTTTTTTGCTTAAATCTTTTCAAAGGCCACGTTTAGCGTGTTGTTTGTAGTACAAGTGGAAACTTTCTCTGACATACAATTTAAAAAAAAACACCTTAAAATGTTGACTCTTATCAAATACAGATTAATTGACGCATTTAAATTACAGTTCAAAATTCTGATTTGCTATTTAGCCAAGCATACATTCCACTGGAACTCGAGCCCTCTCCTGGCATTGAACTGCGGCTCGACGTCACTAAAAGGCACAGAGAAATATCTCTTTGAACTCGAGACGAGCCGTCGTAGAGCGAGCGTGACATTGACACGCCAACAATTGGATGAAACGATAACAATGTTGTATTTTCGAGAGATTGTGATTTATTTTAAGCTCCGGGTACAAAAGACCCACAATTTATAAATAGTCAAATGTCATTAATTGTATGGATTTCGTGGAATAAAGTTTAAATAAATAAGTTAATTAATACCAGTATTCATAAACGGGGTCGAGAGGTTTTGAATGTGATTTTTTCTGCTGTAACAAAGTGTACGTGTGTATTCTGCATGCTAGTCGGGAAAATATATCAGCCAATTACGTTTCTGCGAAACGTAAAAGCTGGTCGAGCCTCGAACGGCATTTAGAATCAGGTCGAATATCTCAGGAATGTTATAGCGACGCGAAATTTGGAAAACATAATTCGATCGACTAGATGGTGGCATTTTGAATTGACCATACATATCACACATGTGTATGGCCAGGGGTGTCATACTTAATTGCCAGTCCGGTAATTAGACGTATGGCATCGGGTACACGCGCCCGGCCTCCCCGAGCTGCTACTTTCTTATCCCCAATCCTTCCGAGCAAGTAGCATCCCAAATAAATTTTCCCGTTCCCTCAGCCTAATAAATTCCTTCCTTTCCCAAGCTTAAAGTGGTTTCGATGGGCAGCAGCACCGGAACCCATTAAGCCGAATAAACTGCGCTCACCAACCCGTTTGCCAAGCGTGGTGAGTATGGCAAAAACCCCCCATGGTTATAGAAAATATACCAAGGCCCCCAGTCCCCGGCGGCCCCGCTATTCCTGACTCCGGTAGCGGTCACGGTAACGGCGGGGCAGGGGGTGCGAATAATCTCCGGAAGAGATCCGGCTACCACCCCCAACAGAGACTGGCCCTGGTAACACACAACATTCGCACAATGAGGCTAGACGAGAAGGTCGAGGAAGTGGAAGAGGAGATGAGTAGGTTACGATGGGACATAGTGGGTCTGTCTGAAGTCCGAAGAGAGGGTGAGGGCGCGACAACCCTGAAGTCTGGTAACCTACTCTATCACCGGGAGGGTGACTTAAAGAAGTCACAGCATGGTGTCGGGTTTCTCGTCCACAAGTCCCTCATCAACAACGTTGTAACCATCGAAAGTGTTTCCAGCAGGGTAATATACCTGATACTCAGAGTATCTAAAAGATACTTGTTGAAGGTAGTACAGGTATATTTGCCGACCGGGAAACACTCAGATGAAGAGGTGGAAGTGGTGTATGAGGAGATTAGTAGGGCCATACACGCTTCCGAAACCTATTTTACGATTGTTATGGGGGACTTCAACGCAATACTCGGCAAGCGGAGCGATGGAGAGTCCAGAGTGGGACAATTTGGATATGGAAAACGGAATGACAGGGGCCATAGGCTTGCTGATTTTCTGGAAGAAGAGGGACTCTATGCGATGAACTCCTTCTTCCAGAAGCCGCCTCATAGAAAATGGACTTGGATGGGCCCCAGCAGAAGAGACCAACCCCTGTCAAAAATGAGATAGACTTCATCTTGTCGACGAGGAGAGAGATATTCAACGATGTCTCTGTGATCAATAGGATTAAAACCGGTAGTGATCACCGAATCGTAAGAGGCATCGTGAATATCAATCTCAGACGAGAGAGGGCTCGCTTGATGAAGTCTAAGCTCCGACCATCACCGATCCATATCCAGAATGTCGACAATTTCCAACTGGAAACTGTCCAAGCGGTGGGATCAAAGTTTTTTAGGTCCCGCCCCAAATACAAACCTCAAAAGATCTCGCCCCAGACCCAGGAGTTGATGGCCGCGCGACGCTCCACGCCGCTGCAGACCTCCGAAGACGCAAACGTGCATCGGCAGCTCAATAGACGAATCCAAAAGTCCTTGCGACACGACATTCGCTCCTTTAATACCGAGCGTATTAAGGAGACGATAGAGCAAAATAAGGGCTCCAAAGTGTTCGCAAGAGTGGAGTCTATTGGGCAAAGTCGATTACCGAAGATATCCCGGACATCAGCCTATACGAGATTAGGATTGCCCTCAAATAGCTAAAGAACAACAAGGCGCTGGGCGAGGACGGAATTACAGCAGAGCTTCTGAAAGCGGGCGGAACGCCGGTAATGGAAAGTCCTTCAGAGGCTCTTTAATTCCGTTCTGTTCGAGGGCATTACGCCGGAGGCGTGGAACAGGGGTGTGGTGGTTTTGTTCTTCAAAAAGGGTGATAATACTCAACTGAAGAACCATAGACCCATCACGCTCCTGAGCCACGTCTACAATCTGTTTTCGAGGGTGATCACGAATCGTCTTACGAACAGGCTCGATGCTTTCCAGCCTCCCGAACAAGCCGGTTTCCGAAAAGGCTACAGTACCATAGACCACATCCATACGCTGCGGCAGGTTATACAGAAGACCAGAGAGTATAACCGGCCACTATGCTTAGCGTTTGTGGACTATGAGAAAGCCTTTGATTCGGTCGAAACATGGGCCGTGCTTCAGTCCCTTCAGCGATGCCGCATCGACCATCGGTATATCGAAGTGTTGAAGTGCTTATACAGCAACGCCACCATGTCAGTCCGAGTACAGGAGCAGAGCACGAAGGCTATACCATTGCAGCGAGGTGTGAGACAGGGAGACGTCATATCTCCGAAACTGTTCACCGCTGCTCTGGAGGATGCCTTCAAGCTCCTGGAATGGGAAGGACTTGGCATCAACATCAATGGCGAGTTTATCACTCACCTTCGATTTGCCGACGACATCGTTGTTATGGCGGAGACGCTGGAGGACTTAAGTACCATGCTCAATGACCTCAATGGAGTTTCCCAACAAGTGGGTCTTAAAATGAACATGGACAAGACCAAAATAATGTCGAATGTCCATGTCGTGCCTGCACCGGTATCTGTTGGGAGCTCCATCCTTGAAGCTGTGGACCAATGTCTACTTGGGTCAGTTGATCCAGGTTGGAAGTTCCAGCTTTGAGGACGAGGTCTTTCGACGAATCCGACTCGGCTGGGCAGCGTTCGGGAAGCTCCGCAGTGTCTTCTCGTCCAAAATACCTCAGTGCCTCAAGACAAAAGTCTATAATCAATGTGTGTTACCAGTGACGACTTACGGGTCCGAAACGTGGTCCCTTACTATGGGCCTCATAAGAAAGCTCAAAGTCGCTCAAAGAGCTATGGAGAGGGCTATGCTCGGTGTTTCTCTGCGAGATCGAATCAGAAACGAGGAGATTCGTAAGAGAACAAAGGCCACCGACATAGCTCAGCGGATTAGCTCTTTGAAGTGGCAGTGGGCGGGGCACATAGCTCGTAGAACCGATGGCCGATGGGGCAGAAGGGTTCTCGAATGGCGACCACGTACCGGCAAGCGCAGCGTCGGACATCCACCGACCAGATGGTCGGACGATCTAACTAAGGTAGCAGGAAGACGCTGGATGCAAGCCGCTTCCAACCGGTCATTCTAGAAATCATTGGGGGGAGGCCTATGTCCAGCAGTGGACTTCTTGCGGCTGATATGATGATGATGATGATGATCACATATGTTTTATTTATTAAGTCACCACATCACAGACAAACGAACGAAGCTATTAACAAATCTTATTACGGAAGATACTATTTAACAATCCATTATTGACTTGACTAGCTCTGTGGCGCAGCGGTCAACACGCCAGCCTGCGACATGATCGGGTTCGATCCCCGGCCAGGTCAAGATGGAAAATGATCTTTTTCAGATTGGCCTGGGTCTTGGATGTGTATCTATAAATGTATTTGTTATAAAATATAGTATCGTTGAGTTAGTATCCCATAACACAAGTCTCGAACTTACTTTGGGGCTAGCTCAATCTGTGTGATTTGTCCGTATATATTTATTTATTTATTATATAAATAATTGTATAAATACCTATCTATCGTAATATAAACATTTAAGACCTTTAATAAAAGAGACAGCTTACTTTATTTAGAGTCATCATCATTTAAGCTGAAAGAAGTCCACAGTTGGGCATAGGCCTCTCCTAAGCATTCTTCGTTCATGGGAGGATATTGCACATACTCACCACGATTGGTAGATGGGTTGGTGAGCCCAGTTTCTTTAGCTTCTTGTGCTTCCGACGCTGCTGCCGATCGGAAGCACTTTAAAGTTGGGAAAGAATATGAATTTGTTGGATATGAGAAGGGAATAGAGGTATGGGGATACTACGCACTCGGAGGAATAGGGAAAGAAAGAGAAGCTCAGGTAGCCGGGCGCGCGTAGCCGATGCTGTCTGCAACCACCGGTCACTCAGTTGAGGATATAATATAAATTTTTGTTCCTTTATTAAGCTTTCACGCTTTAACTATTGTCTTGACCATCATAAAATTTTGCATACTCATTTTCATCAATCAAATTATCATCGCGGAAAAAGTAATATGTTCTCGACGAATCCATATTAACGCGAACTAAGCCGCAGAGCTAGTCCATCCATACTAATTTTATAAATGCAAACGTAACTCTGTTTGTCTGTCACCTTATCACGCATCAACCATTGAACCAATTTGAATGTAATTTGGTATGGTAGTTTGAGGCCCGGGGAAAAACATAGGGTACCTCTCATTCCCGGAAATTCTACTGTTACCGAGGGATCGACATTGACGCGGGCGGAGCCGCGGGCAAAAACTAGTTCCTATATAAACTGATAACTACAGCAAAAGACGTGCAAAAATAACACGATATTTTACGGCGTCGAGGGAGCGCGGGAGCTGTGTCGGAAGCTGTGTGTACAAAGCTTTATTAATGACCGATGTGGAAGCTGCGTGGGAAGAAAGTTAAAAGAGAGATAAAAGTACAGTAAGTATATTTAGAGTTTATTTACAATCGTTTAAGGATAAATAGAGAAAAAAGAAAGAAAGTAAAGCCGGAGAGGATTTTCGTCCACATAAATTAATACTAGATGTAAGCACAATCAAAGAAATATAAAAGTCGCTAAGCATAGGGAAACTTGGAAACCAATCCATCAACACTAGGGCATGCAATACCGGAAAGTTATCAATACCGGAACTGATTTTCGGTACTAGAGACCTAATACCGGAATTCCGGTACTAGTTCCGGAATTGGCTATATACCTATTTTTTTGTAAGTTAACCGTAATATACGTAAAAAACTTTAATTATAAGCTATAGTCATTACATATTATAAAACAAATTCGCTTCCCGCAGTGTAGTCTGTCTGTCCCTATGTAAATGTATGCTTAGATCTTTAGAACTACGTAACTGATTTTGTTGCGGTTTTTTCTTTTGATAGATAGAGTGATTGAATGGGAAGGATTACATGCATTATATAGCAGATGAACACTGCTAATTTTAGCGGTTTCTAATGTAATGTCGCAAATATACACATTTTTGCACTTACATTGCAAACGCTGACTGAACCCTACGAGATAGATCAAAATAATGTACT
The DNA here is from genome assembly GCA_947532085.1 of Elegia similella. Taxonomy (NCBI): domain Eukaryota; kingdom Metazoa; phylum Arthropoda; class Insecta; order Lepidoptera; family Pyralidae; genus Elegia; species Elegia similella. The sequence goes on from OX383944.1 coordinate 3,865,097, forward strand.
GCAGTATTGTAAAATTTAAAAAGGTCTACAAAAAAGCCCGCGAGCATACGTTTATCTCTTAAAGTACTATATCCATTTCAATGCTTTAAAAATGGGCAATTATAAAGCGGTAATGGGAAACCTATTTACACAAATACGGTATTAATCCATATCATTTGAAATAGGTTAGCTGGCTAAAATTATTTTTCCCCTTTACACCATACTAATTAAATGAATACTTTAGGATATAGTAATATCAAAATAATGAGCAACGAAACTAATTTCATGTCGCCGGGATCCGCCGTGATTCGCCGGGACCACGCGGGCGTTACGTGACCCGCGCCGCGCCTTTTGAGCCGGGGATCCGAAAGTTTATGTATGGTGGAATTGTAAAAATGGGCCTCTTGGTAAATTACTACAAGACACCTCATTGATTATGTAGGATGTATGCACCATTAGCCATAGATCACAAATAGAGGCCGAATACGGAACCGTAACAGATCTTAGCAACTCCTTTTGTATGTGGTTTGTGTGAGTGAATCAGAATCAGAATCAGAATCAGAATTTATTTGCGTAAAATATGGTAACATAGTTAGTACAGTAAGTAGACGAATCACATATTTTGCCAAGTGTGGCGAGCAAATATTAATGTAAATTTTTATAATTACTGAATGTCATTACATTACAATATGGTATACAATTCTAGTCAAATTATTACAATGTCAACCGAAATTTAAAAATAATAAGTAAAATCAAAGTAAAATTAACATGTCCTTTGTTTAGTTAGAGCGCCTCTCCATAAATTCTGTCACTGAATAAAAACATCTGTCGACCAGCCAGGTTTTCAATTTCTTTGAAAATGTATTCATTGGAAGTGACTTTAAGTCCGCAGGAAGAGCGTTAAATAGTCTCCCACACATAGAGTAGCAACTTTTAAGGTACATGGCTGTCCGTGGTACTTTTGGTAAAACAATTCTTTCTGGATTTCTTGTGTTCCTAGGATATATATCTTTAGCTTTTACAAATAATTCTGCATTTTTTTTAACAAATTTGCTGCACTCTAAAATATACAAACAGGGTAGAGTAAGTAGACCAAGTTTCCGAAATAGAGGTCTACAAGAATGCCATGGAACAACTCCACACATAGCTCTAATGCATTTTTTTTGTACAATGAATGCTCTATTTACCTCTACAGAATTACCCCATAGTGTGTGTAGTGTGGGTTTGGGTGTTATGTGTATGTGTGGTTGGTTTAGATACAATACATTTGATAGAAAAATAAATAAAAAATAAAACAAAAAAATCATAGTAATCCTAATATCTAAATTATCTTTATATTATACTATTTTTAATTAAGCTCCGACACAAAGACAGGGGTGGTAGTTTTAGGTATAGATCTATGTGTCTGTATGTATATATGTTTGTGGATTGTTGCAAATAATTTTGATTGTTTGTTTTGTCAAAAGCAGACTTCATCGACTGTTCTAAGCATAGAGAGTCTATAAAGAGTGCTAAAATTTAAATTTTTATATATTATATTATAAATATTAAAATTTTGTTGTTAAAAACTTATAACCACCGGGCCGCTATTTTTAACAATAAATAAAAAATCTGGCCGCCATTTTTCTATAAAAGAAACAAGTGAATGGAAGCGCAGACGGCGGCGCGGTGCCTATAGTCAGACTGTTTATTTACTTTTCAGAAACTTCCAAAAATTACTTATACAGAATTAAAATGATTTATAACATAAAATATTCGCTTTTTAGTTATACAACAAGATGTAAAAGTATTTACATTATATAATAATAGTCGTGCGAGGGACGCTCCACACTGCACTGCATACGTGCACACTCGCTATAGGTGGTTACGTACTTATATATGTATTTATATTTTTTTTTAATTTTTTTTTGGTATTTGGCCCTTCAATTCCGATATTGAAATATCGAAAAAATCTGTCCGAGATACCGGTATTACGATATTCCGGAATTCCGGTATGCATGCTAATCAACACGTCTGATTATTTAAGGAGAAATAACAAGTTGTATTTATTATTTCAAAAATTTGTTTATTTGTTCGTATTCCAATTACCAAAACCTGGGATCCTGGGAAAGATTTCAAGTTTATATTTTTCAAACTATTTATTTCATTTCCGTTCGGTTGGTTTTTGAGTTTTGGAGACGAATCTAACGATTCCTTAGCTGTCAAAATCAATCCAGCCGATTAGAAGGTTGCTGGGGAGTATCCCTATGGCAACCCACAATTCAGTAGGCTGTACCTGCTAAACGGTTAGAGTACTTAATTTTTCAAGCATGTACTCATTCTGTTAGCCGCGTGGTTTCCGGCAGAGTAGAATAGGACCACTCCTAGTCTTCTCATGGAGGTCGTTAGAGGCGACTTAGGAAATACAAGCTAAACAAAGCGTTTGTCTCATTCGGACAGGAGAAATATGCGACTATGCAGGCCTACTATATACTATATGCACGCCTACTTGTTAACATTTAAAGATATATATGTACATATCAATTCTCTATTACTCCAAGCAAATAAACGATTTGTATTTGTATTTCCCATGGATGTCGTAGAAGGCGACTTAGGAAATACAAGCTAAACAAAGCTCATAAACATCAATTAGACCTTTCCAACCCGTCTGGCCAGCGAGGAGAGTGTAGGCCAAATCCTCTGTCTGCTCTGGCCAAGTATGGTATATCCGGTAGTAGAGACGTTCCTGCAGTAGAGTCTAAAAAGACCTGATGATGACGACTCATTCTGTACTTATTGCATACAACAGAGATATTGATTTGATTTGAGTGATTTATAAACACCAAAATAAATGACGGGGTTGCCGGGGAGCATGACGTAGATCGAAGTAATAAAAACATTTACAAACATACATACGCGCGAAACACATAACTTTCTCGGCAATTAGAAAAAAAATATTGGATTGTATTACACAAAATCGCGATCGCCTATGACTTACAAAACGTGGTTTGTGGAATTAAAAGTTTGTCGTAGTTATATGCTGTACTATTTGCAGCCGTCGGCAATGCGCATTAACTTTAAAATAATATTCTAACACTTTACGTACATAGCGCGAAGAACTGATTGCTGATGGGGCAGAACGGTTCTCGAATGGCGACCACGTTGGTCGCCATACAATCAAATATTTTTTTTCTAAATGCCAAGAAAGGTTATGTGTTTCGCGCGTATGTATGTTTGTAAATTTCTTTATTACTTCGATCTATGTCGCTAATCTAAATATTTCATACGCATTATATCTATTTAGTTTACTTTTCAGTTTTTACTGCTAAACTTGTTAATAAACAAGCGTTTTGTACAGTGCCGGCGTAAGCAATACCGGCGCTCTGGGCGAGATTTCTCCGACACCCCCTCATGGCGGGGAGTGCAAATTGAATCACACTGCCCTGCTCCCTTTGCCCCTGTTTGATGGCGCCCCTTACCAGCGACCTGGGCGGTCGCCCAATTATAAAGTACCTAACCAATTGCACATTATACAAATGTCACTTTAAATAAATACCGTTGTAAATTTGGATTTAGTCTATACTTAGACTACACCAAAGATTGGTCGTCGTCACGGACTAGCACTGGAACTTACCTGAAAAGAAAGAAAAAAATTGTTAGTATTTTGTTTGTTTTTCGTGTAAGTGGCCAACACTGGTGTCAATTCTTTCAAGGTGACTTTAGGCATCTGACATAGCTTAACGTGCCTTCCTAAGCACGGATGAGCTTGAGATATTTTTATGCCACATGCGGTCAAGGGCCAAGGGTTGCTGGACATACGTAAGCGCTAATAATGCTCAGACCCACTGGAGCATCGGGCTCCTCTTAAACAGCAAGCACGAAATACATTTTCAAACGAAACTAAATACAAATACATCTCAATTATTGCTTCTACGAGATTCAAGAGACAGTAATCCTCTTTGGATTCCCAGTAAGTCCCGTTCAGTTGGCGATCGAGCATTGCAAGGCAATTATAGGCGAATCGGCCTCGTTAAACAAGTTTTCTATGTTGCCCCTCTTCCCATTAAGGTCCTTTCACACACATAGATTAATATCTTCAGCGTCATAGTTCAATAAAAAATAAGTTTCATTATATTGACGAAACTGATGGCACTTATTAAAATAGTAAGAATTTATTTAACATGTGTGTAAGGGTTTTACACAGTAGCCCGGAGATTCTTTAATGATTTGTTTATAGGGAGTCACGGATAAAGGCCGCATCAAAAAACAACTCTCACGGCGTTATACGTCTAATATAATATAACAGTAAAAATGCTGCAGTTTATAAAATTGGAGAGTGGTTTATCATACTTTAGGCAAACAAAGAGGAGCATTTTAACTCGTATTAAGGCGCTGTACATCAGAAGAATTCAGTACCACTTCATTTTTCATTGAATACAAGCATGGAAAGAATTAGAAGTATTCTATGTTGTCTCACGACGTTCCAAATGTTTTCAAATAATGTCAAACCCTTCAAGTTAGTCCGTGTGACAGAACCCTTACCCGTGCCAATTACGTCCGTTTTCATAACGGAGTTAAACCTCAAAGGCGAGTTTTCGATGCGGTTCTAAATAGACACTTTTTTCAGCACGAGTACTGAAAAGTTTTCATTCAGATATAGAATGACACTAAAACGTATTTAATTAGTTAATAAATAAATACATAGGGACATATCACACAAATTGAGCTAGCCCCACAGTAAGTTGTAAACTTGTGTCGTAGGATACTAACTCAACGATACTATATTTTATAAAAGACACATAAATAGATAAACATTCCGTGAACGATATTTTTCATATTGACCCAGGTCAATCTGAAAAATATATATCAAACCCGGGCACACCCATGTCGCAGCAAAAAAGTAGAATGTACCAGCTGCTTCTCTCCCGCGCAGATCGTAAAAGCCGAACGAGGGGACCGAGCAAAATTCTGTGGAACCACGTTAATAGGCGATGCGGCTAGCAACCCATCACTATTTTGATTCCGTTTTTCACCTAATGCCCACCAACATGCTAACTGTGGCATTCTTATAGACCTAGGCTCTGTCTAACCCGCAAGGGAAAATTCATGATACTACTATGTCTAAGTATCAAAGTAATCCTTCCAAATAGTACAACGAATCATAATGGCCATTCATTAATTTAATATCGTTCACGGAACCTATTGTTTGCGTCCAATGGGCCCGCCGGGACAAGCTTGTTACCCTTTGCAATGTTCCCCTTGCACCGTTTTAAAGTGGGGCTATCTTATCATCGATGGGGCCGATTCAGAATCGGAAGCACGTATAACCTTTGGGTTATTTTGTACTTACAAAAAGAAGGACTGCATGAGCTTCAGAACATCGCCCAGTGCGTAGTGCCTGTAGTCCTCTAGCTCAGGATAAGCTGATCCTAACGCCAAACGCTTACCAGCCAACCAGTCACAAGGCACAGAATGTGTCTCATTGTCTCCTCCGATTCCTCACACGCTACTTACTTGTCTGGAAATTAATAGATTTTCGGAGTTTCCTATGCCAAGGTCAGATTTTTAACCGCGGGCATTTTTGTAATAACAACTTGATTGACCTACCTACCTCTTTATGGAATAGACCACTAGGTGAGCATACAATGTGTAACTTAACCAACGACTTTCACGCGAAGGGGAGACTCAGCCCGTTAGAATGAACATCTTTTCCTATGGGACCAATGCTGGTCTCCGACTAGCACTTGGCCGGGTTTTTTCCTCAAACTATCGATAGTCTATCATCATCATCATTTCGAGTAGGTGACACGATCAATCGACCATGCACACCCTGGTGTCAGAGTTCTTCAGAACCGTCTGACGTAGTTCCTTATATAGTCTATCAAAACGCCATCGATAGTTGACTATCGAGCAGCAACTCTACCCTACATTTCCCACAAAGCGGCCAAACTTGGCGACAGAAGGAACAAAGCACTGGCCAGCGAAGATTTACTGAATCATATTTCTTCCGCGATTGCCCGCGCGGAAAGATAAGGCGAGTTTAACTTGCTGAATTGTAATTGTGAACGTAGGTAAGATTAAATGTTGGAAGTTATGGTCTAAATTAATCGTTTTTGTAGTGATTACGTCTTATAATACGATGAACACCGGCTGCATGCACAAAAAATGTCACGTTCCGAACCTCCAGCAGCAGTAGCTGCTGCTGTAGTAGTATCGATCACGCATCTATCTCTCACCGTTATCACGTAAAATTATCGTGTGTACGAGTAAACTTCCTGCCACGTACGACCGAACTGCCTGCGGCGGTATTCCCGAATCGATACGACGTTGAAACCTTCAAAAACGAGTCTATGATTTCTTAAAAGGCTGGCAACGCACTTGTCACACCCCAGGTGTTGCAGTAGTCTATGAGCGGCGGTGATCGCTTACCATCAGGAGACCCGCTTGCTCGTTTGCCGCCCTCATTTTTCCCGCTTTCATAAAAAAAATACAAATGTTATTTATCCTGACTTTAATACGTGATGGTTTTAAGCATTATGTTTTATCCATATGTTCTCCTCCTAATCACGATTAAAAGAGGACTAGCTGCTGCTCTATGCAGCACCGTCCCTCTTTTCAGAATCTTTGTATAGTGTGATAACCACGCATAATATACAATACAGAATAATTTAATGTAATAAAACAGAAAAGCAAAAAAAGTTTTGCAATTTTTTTATGATAATATTACTCAGACTTACATGTACATATTTAATAAAGTTAAGCAAAAAATAAAAACCTTGAAGGGCTGAATCACCCCTTCAAGGATCGAACAGGGTTTTCTTTACATATTGTGTAAGGGGTGGGGGCGTATAAAGGTGATGGCCCTACTTTGCAAAAATCTATCTTGTAAAAAAGAGATCATCATCATTTCGAGTAGGTGTCACGGTCAATCGACCATGCACACCCTGGTGTCAGAGTTCTTCGGAACCGCCTCTCGGCCTCTGACGTGGTTCCTTTAACGACTACCAGATGGCAGCCGGGACCACCGGCTTAACGTGCCTTCCGAAGCACGGAATCATCTTTATTATCAGACAATCAGGTGACTCAAGCCTGCAATGTCCTAACCAAACTGGAAGCAACTAAACAAAGTATGCTTCCTTCCGGTGGGAATCGAACCCACGACCCCCGGGTCAACAGGCAAACGCCTTAACCACTGGACCACGGAGGCTGTCAAAAAACTGACTGGCTGACAAAAAAGAGATGAAACCTATCTTGTAAAAATATGATTCAAGCAAGATTTTTGGAATAAATATAAAATTTTAAAGTTTCACCGCAATCTGTATTCAAGTGCCAAGTTTTTGGCTCTGAATATCTTCCTATCGTTTGCTCAGTCAGCGGCCGACATCGACCTCGTTTGAATGCTTAAATAATTCAACCGAATCGGAAACCCGGTTACTTGAAAAGGTTTCTTGAAAAGAGTGAGACGCTACTTGTTTTATACGAGAAGTGTTGAAAAGTTTTGGCGTTTCTTCTCTACGGTGGTCGGTTCCAAAACGCTATTAGTTTGTAGCTTTTGAACAATAGGTACTCGTAATAAATAATATGAATACAAATAATGAATATATATACTATATACTAATATTATAAACAGGAAATATTTGTTTGTTTGTTTGCATCGAATAGGCTCTGAAACTACAGGACCTATTTGCAAAATTCTTTCTCCATTAGAATCCTACATTATCCCTGATGAACATAGGCTATATCATCCGGTCCCAAGCCGGGTCGGGCCGCTAGTATATAATGTATTGTAAATAAATATATTAGTATCTTTCTCTTTAATTAGTATAAAATGAAGTCACTTTCGCTGTCTGTTCGCTTAAATCTTTTAAAATACTCAACGGATTTTAATGCAGTTTTCAGCAATAGATAGAGGGATTCAAGAAAGATGGTTTATTAGACTAACAAATATGACAGACAATACTAGTTACCCTGTGAGCTTAAGTCCCTCGCTAGTCTTATCATAGTTAGATCAAAACGTCATTAATCTCATCGAGGGATTGGGTTTAAATCTGCGGAATCCTGTCAATAGGCGATGCGGCTAGCAACCCATCACTATTTGATTCCGTTTTCCATCTACACGCCCTCCAACATGCTAAATGTGGCCGTAAGGTCTTATAAACCTAGGCTCTGTCTACCCCTCAAGGTAAAAAAGACGTGATACTGTATGTACTGTATGTATTATTCTCATTGGCGCTTAGATTCGTTTTGCCAATATCCCTCATTTTGAAAAAAATAACGTGTATGATGTATATCTTTTCTAACTTGCCTACAAATTTTCATCAGTTAAGAACTACGACCAGTTGAGGAGAACAGCCAGGATAACCGAACAGACAGACAAAGGAGAGAATTTTTGCCCATGCTAAAACGGACACGCTTCGCGCTCGCCGTAGATTAAAGAAAGGGGTCGCTAACCCAGCCCACACAATGTGTAACAAAATGAGAGTACAAATTTAAGGGGCATGATCAGCCTACAATATTGAACAACTTTTCCCAGGGGACTAACCACGAAATACGATAATAATAAAAATACTTTCTATAAAACTCCGTGGCGCAGTGGTTAACACGCCAGCCTGCGACACGAGGGTGCCCGAGTTCGATCCAAGGTCAGGTCAAGATGGAAAATTATCTTTTTCAGATTGGCCTATGTCTTGGATGTTTATCTTATTATTCTATATATGTGTTTGTAATAAAATATTGTATCGTTGAGTTAGTATCCCATAACACAAGTCTCGAACTTACTTTGGGGCTAGCTCAATCTGTGTGACAGGTAGATTATTTTTATTTTGAAGTTGAACCCTAGGGAGAGTTGTCCAATATCATGGACTGGTTATGCCCCTTAAGTATTATACTCCCATTTTGTAACACGTTGTATAACCCCAATCTCTTTAATTTTATCGTTATCAAAAATAAACTTTTTAATAAAGATAAAACAATCAGCTTCCTCCTCGAGGCTAATGGAGATCCTTGAGCAATTATAAAAAGAAATGGTTCGACCTCAGGCCAGACTGTAATTATTTTCTGTTTCTTATAAAATTGCTTCTCATAAATACTCAAAGAGAATAGCAAAATGTGTAAAAAATGAATAGCAATATCCATAAAACAATATTGAATTATCAAAACCGAGCTTTTAGCTTTATCTATTTTTAGTTGTGGTAGAGCCACGCTACCGGCAATATTCATTTTTGCTAGTAGCATGAATGGGCCGGCTCGTCCGGGGAAGTACCACACTCTCACAAAAAATCGACGTTTGAGTAGGAGCTTTACCGCTTCTATGCTTCGTTCGGTGAGTGAGAGAGCCGGAGGCCCATCCTTCCCCCATTTCCTTTCCCCAACTCCTTGAAAGGCCGGCAATGCTCCTGTTACACCCTGGTGTTGCAGTTGTCCATGGGCAGCGCTGGTCGCTTACCATCAGGTGACTCGCTTGCTCGTTTGCCACCCCATAACATAAAAAACTGAGAAAAAAATATGCTTAAGAGGCTTACAAGAGACAACAAGCACTACCCAACACTTTCAAAGTTCTTTATTTGCGTAAATGTGGTAACAAATGTATGGTAGTCTCAAATATATGAGGTTCACACATCTAGCTGTTTCCAGCATGCAAAGAACAAATTAAAAAGGAATTTAGTTATACATTATCCTTATTCTATTACAATAATGTCAATTTAGTTATTTGATTGTATTAATAATTTTTTATTTGTTTAGAACTTCAAAATTTAATATTTTTTTTAAATTTAATTTTCTAATAATATAAACTAATTTAAAAACTACTTATAAATAAACCTAACTATATTCATACAAAAAAAAACCTTAAATAATAATTATATTCGTCTGTACTATAAAAAGTTTTTTTCAATTAACCAATTTTCGGCGTATTCTTCTCACCAGTGGTCGTTCCGAAACGCTAATAGTATTTCGATTTTGCATATATTAAAAAATATATAAGAAATAAAAATATGACATTCAAAAAGAAATACATGTATCCAATTTTTAATAAAAATCTTTGACATTGACTTTGACTTTTTAAATAAATTGAAAGATAATTTTTTGAACTGTTCAGGAACACAATTGTATATTCTAACGCACATAGTACCGCAGTTTCTAGAGCAAATTACGGTCTCACTCGCAGGTAATAGTAGGTGGTCTGCAAATCTACAATTAAAATTACAATGATTGCCTCGTGGCCCGAAGCACATAAAACATAAATACTACAAGTTACTAGCCAAGTCTAAGCCTATTAATACATAGAATGAGTGCTGTGAAAAGCCTTGAGCCAGTAAGAGCATATTCTGTCACACGTCTTCAATAACAAGACTCGACTCGTACGATAAGACTCGAAGCCGCCATTAGAGTTAAGGTTTCTTTGTGAACTCGAGACGGCTTATGTAACGAGTCGCGTCGATTCTGAGCTTAACAGGCTTTAGGAGAAATCCTAGAAGAATTTCTTTAGAAGAAAATCAATATAAGATTTTTTGAACACTTGTTAATTGTTAAATTTTAAAATATGTAATGAAAAAGAAGTCGGCCACAGGTAGGATTCGAACCACGTCCCTTAGGTTTACGCCCTAAGTGTGATACCATTACACCATCGTGACTTCGCATCACCGCGTCGAACTCTCTCATCACATATGTGATTACCCAGTAGGTTATACGCATTTCTAGCATGCGTACTTCTTCAATACTACCCACTATTTAGTAGTGTGGTATTCTACTTCATTCATATCCGATGAATAAAAAGTTGATTAAATTGAAGAATGCTTTATACTGTCATATTGACTTGTTAATTGTCATATTAAGACGAAGAAAGAACAACTGACTACTTATGCAAAGCGGTCATGGATTAATAAATAATACTTACATAAAATGAAGAAGGATTGAATAATTATTAAAACCACCATGAACCATGATAACCGTTTATTCTCACAAGTAAACTAATATTCACTGAAACAATCAACCGATTAACTTCAAACTAATCTATACTTGTATACTAATAGTTAAAATTACGAACTGAAACAAGCAAATACGAACCACGTTCGTAGCTCTACAGCGCTACGATAGTCGTAGCTACAGAGCTACGAATATTGTAGCGCTATAGTACTGCGACGCCTACGCCGTAGCACTGTAGACGATAAGCCGCGACAGCGTAGCGCCCGCCGGAAAATGCAATCTGGGAATTATTACACAGATCAGCTATGTGAATAGACAGTCTACAATATTCATGATCATGAATGTCACTTACTGCTGTGATATTGTGCAAAAATTTTTGATAACATATATTCTGAAGTGACATAATTCAGACATTTAGAGCTAAAAGCACGAATTTAATTATTTATTTACAATTACAGCGAAAAGTGGCAGTGTTTTTGCCGCTAGGCGCTACTGCGATGTCTCATAAGTGAGATTTAGACGAAAAAACATGTTTTTACATATACGAGACCAAGCTAGATAGATTTTTGCCACCGGATCCCACTATATGTATACTAAATTGATTTATCGAAGACTGAAGATTTTCTATGATTATTTTTTTAATATTAACTTATATACTCGTAAAAGAATAGACCGTTTTATTGAGGTTATACAGTTTATGTAGAATAATGCACAAAACTTTGTTTCTACATACAAATGTGGAAACAACCTTTAATTTCATGCATTTGTCTCTCCACTGTTAAATAAGGTCCACAAAAAGATTTTTAATACTTATTTAGAACCTTTTTGGGACTTAACAGTGACGTCAACTAGTGAACACAAAAACAGTAGTTCTCGTTCTATTGGCAAAATATATTGTATACACTAGTAAAAAATACACAACTCTGTACTGCCTATGCCCGCCTCCCTAGTGCAGTAGTTGAAACGCCAGCCTGCAACATGAGGGTTCTATTCCCGGTGCGAGTAAATATTTGTACTTCATTTTCACAGGTATTCCGCAGTTTTTGAGCTACCCAAGGGAGGTGGCGTCAGGCAGACCCGGCTAAAAAACTTTCGGCAAATCACAGCATGAAAGGTGTCATGATCGCAGACCCCGGGGACTGAGGCGTATCACGGCTTAGGATAGAACCAGGGAAAAATCGGATGAAGAAGACAACTCACTAACAATCGCGGTAAGTAACACAGTAAAAATAATAGAGGAGAATTTCTTTATCAGAAACAAATACGTAGTAGTTCGTATCTCTGTAGCTACGGTGCCTGCGCCGCCGTAGTGCCAACCGGAAAATGCAATCTGGTAGGAATTATCACATAGACGAACTATTTGTGTAGACTATACAAATAATTTTCAAGAGAACTTTACATTTATGGTGCAAATTATTTATGAGAGTTTTCTCCCCTCCCCCTCCCAAGTGCAAATAAGCAGATAATCAAATAGAGTATAATATTTGCACAATTATAGGGTTGTTCAATAGCGATACTCAAACTTTGACAGCGTTTAGGTCAAAGTCAAAGTCAAAGTCAAAGATTTTTATTCAAAATTGGATACATGTATCTCTTTTTGAACGTCATATTTTTATTTCTTATATATTTTTTTATATATGCAAAATTGAAATACTACTAGCGTTTCGGAACGACCACTGGTGAGAAGAATACGCCGAAAGAAACTCAATCCAGCCTTGGTCCCTACGTGCCTGAAGGGCTCTGAATACATTGTTAACATTAAATACAATTTTTCATACTATAGATTAATTTTAACATTTAATAATTGTTAACATTAAATAAATTTATATAAATTTCCACGCATTTTTATCAGTAATATAATCATCAATGCAGTAATAAGCCTTTTTTATTAACTGGTTTTTTACAATCGTTTTGAACTTAAGTAAAGGCAGACCTAATATTTCTGCAGGAATTTTATTATAGAAGCGTACTCCTAAACCCAAAAATGAATTCATAGTTTTCTGCAATCGCAATACTGGTGTAGCTAATTTATTTTTATTTCTCGTGTTTCGGTCATGGATATCACTATTTTTCTTATATAAATCAAGATTATAGCGCACAAACATAATATTCGCAAATATGTACTGAGAAGGTAAAGTTAAAATATTTATATCTTTAAACAATTCTCTAAGAGATTCTCTAGCACCAAGTTTATATATAGATCTAATAGCGCGTTTCTGCAGGACAAATATGGTGTTTACTTCTGCAGCGTTACCCCATAGTAAAATCGCATAAGACATAACACTATGAAAGTAACTGAAATATACCAAACGCGCAGTATCAACATCAGTCAGTTGTCTAATTCTCCTGACAGCATAAGCTGCAGAACTAAGTTTACCCGCTAACGTAGTAATATGGGCACCCCATTGAAGCCCGGCATCAAGAGTTATTCCAAGAAATGTTGTTTTATCAGTTAAATCTAGTGGTTCATTATCCATTACTATTTGTGTTGGATTTTTTGTAACATTTGGTAAGCAAAATTTAATACATTTCGTTTTCTTAGCGTTCAACAAGGTGAAAACTTTACACAGTGAAAGCTGTCAAATTTAGCGGGAATACATGTTTATTTTTATTGAGAAGACCACCACCAGGATACGCTACCAACAACGATTTCGCGGCGGCCATTTGGCAAAAATTATATTTCAACTATGATGTCTTCAATGTCTTAAAAAAAAATCAAAATTGTGACAATATCACAGAAACAGGTTGATTTAAATCAATCATTACAAAGTTTAAGCGCTCTTATTGAAAAACTACGTACATATTAATACACACAAATATTAATGCCTACAAAAACCTTGCTTTTTGTTGCTATAACTTGGGCAATGCAGAGGCAGTCTCCTTAGCTCATTGAAACATAAATTTACTTCACTTTGATGAACACTTTGATACTTCAATCGATTTTTTAAGCCCAAAATGCTAAAAATTTAAGGTGGAGAAGCTTCAGAACACATAAATCAAATTAAAATGCAACATCAGATTTTTAGAAATAGATTTTTAAACAATAATGATAAGAGGCCGCTGTGTATTTCTCGTGGACATGGCTCCAAGCTGGATCATTGATAGCTTTCTGATGTCTATTTTTATGCCGGTCTATGTAGGAATGAAAATTAACTGCAGGTTTGGGGGATCACACACAGAGCGCACTAATGACGACGTATAGAGCTTTATATGTTAATTGTATATGAAAGCTGGCTAATGAAAGGATAAATTGTGCTTTTCAGGTGCTGAATAACGGAATGGGATTTTTCCAACATATGCTGCATTGAAAATTATGGCTTTCAAAATCAAGTACGCCCGCCCACTTGCCCACCATCGTGATAAACAAGTATTTTCTGTCTTATAATGATGAAAAATGTAAATAGTATGTAATTATATCATTAAAACTTACGCGAAAGATAATTAAGCCCAAAATTACGGTTTACTTACGTATTATTAGTCGGTATCACCGACATGTTTCAGCCTATACAGAAGGCCATCTTCAGGGCGAGTGCGAAGGTCGTCACGGACGTCAGAGTTTAATTTAGTATGTAAGTTTAAAAAATATATAAAAGCATATAGATGCTTTAATATGCATAGGCATAGTCACATGTAGTATCACACGTTATGCACATAAGAACCTGATTAAAATGAACTTTTGAGTGTTTTATTAATAATATTTTTTTTATTTTTCTACATATTAGTTGATTTCAAATTCATTGTAGAAAGAGTTGAATCAAATACCTCACTTTTAAAAGTCGGGTAGTTGTGTTAGGTGACGTAAGCCTTAATACGTATAAGGGGAATAGGATATGGTGGAGAATTTCGGCCCCGAGGTTGGAACAGGCGGTGGCTAAGTTGGAAGAGCATAAGTCGTACATAGACTTAAGGTTACAGGTTCAAATCCCGCACGCTTGAATTTTTTTTTTACCATGTTTTATTTCTTAATTTAATTAGAGTATATCAAAATAGCATTGTGAATGCAAAATATAGACACTTAAAAATAATATTTTTCTTAATATTCACAGACTATTCGAAGTAGCAAGTCGCGAAGCGGACCCCGGGCTCTACACCAGCACAGTAACTGGAAACACGATTAGACCAAGGAGACTGATGCAGCTTTTCTTACACCTATAAACTTAAAACCATCCCATTAATTCATCCCCAGACAAGTTTCGAATAACACAAGTATCTGCACCAACCATACCCTCCCTCCCCCTGTTCTAGCGCGTCGGCTTCGTGTCTTGTTTCACTCACAAAGAATAAAGGCTTTCATTTTCAAATTGGCGAATTTAAGAACTTCAACGGCGTTTAATATTGTTTATGTTAAAAATTTTGAGCTACTGGTCCATGAAAGAGCTCATGAAGGGTGATCTTCCACTGTCACTGAAACGCAGACTCATCGACATATGCATCTTGCCCATCCTAACTTACGTTGCCCAAACTTGGTCACTCACCGAGGAGCAGAAGTCCAAGCTCAAGATTTGCCAAAGAGCTATGGAGCGAAGTATTCTGGGTGTCACAAGATTGGACAGCATGCCGAACACAGTGCTTCGTTCAATTACCGATATTGCTGATGTGGGCTGCAAAGCGGCCAAGTTGAAGCGGGACTGGGTGGGCCACGTTTGCCGAATGCACCCAGATCGCTGGGCTGCTTCAACAACAGAATGGACTCCGGAGGATGGACGTTGAAAACCGGGCAAATCTCGAAAGCGTTGGTGTGACGACATCAAATCTTTTGAAGGGAAGTGGTTGGAAGTGGCACAGAATAGAGAAACATGGAAGCTTATGGGGGAGACCTTTGCCCAGCAGTGGGACAGTATAGGTTAATAAAAAAAATGTGCTTTAAATGAGACAAGCGTCTGAACGTTCACCTCCCGTTCTGACGAGTCGGTATCGCGTTTTGTTTCACTCACAAAGAAAAACTTACAATACCGAGCTTTTATTTACAAGTTTGCAAGCTTATTCAAAAAACTTTATTGCGTTTAATACTTTTATTGTTAAAGATTTGCATTGTGTGTTTGAGCAATTCGTTAAAGAACTTAAAAGGTCTTTGATACTTTGGTTGGCTGTCTCGCTCGTACAATCAAACATTTTTAAAGATTATTAATAACCGGACAAGTGCGAGTCGCACTCACGCACGAAGGGTTCCGTACCGTTATCTATAAAAACGGCAAAAAAATCATGTCTGTTGTATGGGAGCCCCCTTAAATATTTATTTTATTCTATTTTTTTGTATTTGTTGTTATAGCAGCAATAGAAATACATAATCTGTGAAAATTTCAACTGTCTAGCTATCACCGTTCATGAGATACAGCCTGGTGACAAACGGACAGACAGACAGACAGAGGAGCGAAATAAATAGGGTCCCGTTTTTACCCTTTGGGTACGGAACCCTAAAAATGGGTGTAATTTTTACAAAAGTGTTACATTAGTGTCATCATCATTCGTGTAGACATGACTACATCGTAAATTAGTTAATGAATGATTTAAAAGTTTTGATTAAGTAATGTTTGATTGTGCGAGCGAGACATCCAACCTAGTGCAAAGGCCTCTTAAGACTCTTCTCTCATTTATAGACAAGTTAAGAATAAAAAAAGCATTTGTACCAATATAGTCTCCTGTTACTTGCTATGTTTTGGAAAGATAGATGCACCACCATCGGTCGATTGACCATGACACCTACACTAAATGATGATGACCACCATCGGACTATCTAGCCCCAAAGGAGCACCTTCCACCAGGAAAAGAAAAGGGGCTATCCCTGTGGAAATCTTCAAACCGTCACCGTACCCAGGTTAGTAATGTCGATCCTCTGCTGCCGTGAATGTGGTTATCCAGACCAGACAATGGCATATCTGCTGATCTGCCTTCTGTGCCCTACCATCTGCTCTAAGGAAAGCCTAAATGTAGCTACAGCTCATGCCGAAGAATTGGTCAAACACTATTTCTTTTATGTGGGTCACCTGATGGTAAGTGATCACCGCTGCCCATGGACAACTGCAACACCAGGATGTTACAGGTGCGTTGTCGGCTTATTAAGGAGTTGGGGGAAGGAAATGGGGAGGGGAGAGGGAAGGATGGGCACCCGGCTCTCACTCATCGAACGAAGCATAGAAGCGATAAAGCTCCTACTCAGACGTCGATTTTCTGTGATTTAAATGTGAATTATCAAAGTTATCTAAATGTGCATCATTGAAACCATATAAAGAATAAGAATCTGCTTTATCTCGTCGGTTCTCGTCTTGTTTCACTAATAAAGAAAATCTTACAGCTCCGAGATTAATTAGCTTATTTGAAAATCTTTAATGGCTTTTGTATTTCAAATTGTAAAGATGTGTTTGTTGTAAATGTATGTTTAAGTAATTGTTGTTAGCCTTATAAACGCTAAAAATTGTCCCATTCATTAATTTCTAAACAAGTTTCAAATAAAACTCCCTTTTGTTCCAACATACTCCCCTCCCCTTGTTCTGGGGCGTCGGCTTTGAGTTTTGTTTCACTTACAAAGGAAAACTTACAGCGTGTTTCATTTTGAAATTGCCGAGCTTATTCTAGAAACTCGTGAACATAGTGTTTTAATATTTTAAATCTTAAAGATTGTGTGGTTTAGTAAATGTGTTAGCTAGGTTTAACACTTCACGACTGCGTTTTGTTTTAGTTACCATACCTACCTATTCTGTCGGCCTTTATATCCGCCAAGCGCTACTAAAAAAAAACGAAATTAAGATTTTCAAAATCTGTAATGATATTTCATTTCAATAATTTCATTTTTATATTTACTGTTCAGTGATTCAGAATATAGTCTAATGCTAATTTCATCATCATCATCATCAGGTCTTTTGAGTCTCAATTGTTATCTGTTTTGTGTGTTAATAAAATAAAATAAATAAAAGAATCCTTTAATAACGGTGAATAAGCTGAACTCCCATATATTTTGTTTCGCCGTATTCATCGGTTCTGATTGCTCTTCCACGTATTTGTATTAATAACGTTATTGCCTTTCTATGGAATTTCAGATGTTTCATGATTGTGTTAGCTTTACGAAACTTCGCTTTGTAACTGTTCTGGTACGATGCGAGCGAATTTGATACGAGAGGCATTATTAATTAAATTTATTTCATTACTTTGTTCTGAAAGTTGTCTGTTGAAATAGAAATATAATACTGGCTTTCGCCCGCAACTCCTCCCGCATCAATGTCGTTCCCTCGAGTACAAGTACAATCCTTTTTCCGGGATAAATTGTACCCTATGTCCTTCTCCGTACCCTAGATAACGTGTATGCAAAATTTCATGATGATACGTTCAGCAGTAAAGGCGTTAAAGCGTAACAATTAAACAAACAAACTCACTTTCGCATTTATAATATTAGTTAGGATATCCTGAATTAGCTGGGCTAAATTACAGATAAGTACTCTTCGTTTTGTGTGGGTCGGTTAATGGCTGTAGTTAGTTTTATATACATACATACCATCCCGTATTTTTCCTTTACGGGGTAGAAAGAGCCCAGGTCTTTAAGGGTCCATACTACCTCACACTGCTTTGCAAGATTGACTGTTATATCAATAATAATTAAATACTCAAGTTGAAATAAAATTGCAGCAAAGTTCAGGACTAACTCTGGTAACTATATGACTCAAAAACACGATTGCGTTAAATTTTCTCGATAGAAAAAAATTGCAAAGTTGCCTCCAAATCACGTCTAATTTACTCGGTATATAGCATTTTTCACCAAATACATTGAAATTAACCTTGAAACTTTTGATTATTATTGCATTACAGATAAGGCAGCCATCATATGTTTTGCTTTTTCGAAAAACCCTTGAATATTCCTAAAAAACGAAAATATTTAAAGTAGCCAACGCGTTTAGACCATCCGCATTTGTATGGCCACGCCGCCTGGCATATGTCGGGCTCTTAAGACCTTACACGTTTAGCATGTTGGTGGGCGTTCCGGAAACTGAAATAAAATAGTGATCGGTGCAGCTACCCGCAACGCCTACTAACATGATTTCTCAGATTGTCGCCCTTTCCCTCGATCGGCTTTTACGATCTGCGCGAAAAAAGAGCAACAGGTAGTTTCATATGACTGCCCAAAAATTAGTGTGTCGTTTTGCAGAGTTCATTTATACATGTAAGTAAGCATGTAAGTACGTGAGTTTCTTTATTCTACCATACCTTCTAAACGCCTTTAAACGGAGTGGTTGATACACTAGCCTGCGACACGAGGAGCTAGCGGTTCGACTCCCGGCACGGACAAATACATGTACAGTCACGACCATTGATATATATATACAAATGTATTCCATTTTAGATCTTATCACATTGTCTTAGGCCTACGACAAAGGCCTCCCATCCTTGGGAGGCCTTTCTCTAGCAGTGGACTTCTTACGGCATAAATGATGATGATAATGATGATTTTGCAGTACAAATGTTAAAATACCGGACCCCGGGCTCCAGCGCATCATGGCTGAGAACGCAACCAGAAAATACGATGGTATAAAGAGAAGGGGTTCGCGGAGCAGTGTTACCCAAAGTAACTAAGATGGCGCAGCGACCCAAAATGAGTCTTCATCATCATCATCATCATCATCAGGCCTTTTTTAGTCTCCACTATAGGAGCACGACTATACTACTAGAGCTATACTTGGCCAGAGCAGCCAGAGGTCTTGGCCTTCTCTCTCCACGCTGGCCAGACGGGTTGGAGAGGTCTCATAGATGTTTATAAGCTTTGTTTAGCTTGTTTTTCCTAAGTCGCCTTCTACGACATCCACGGGAAGTCTTGAAGTGGTCCTATTCTACTCTGCACGATACTACACCTCCGAAAATATCTATGCATCTCCACTTCGGTCTGGTTTGCGCCACCTCTTATTATCGTTCTTTAGCTTCGCCCTCCAGGCTTTCCCATAACAGCTTTTTTTACAGCACGATTCTCCTCCATCCTCTCCAAGTGGCCGAGACAACGAAGCCTATATTTTGGCCGTGGGCCTTAATTTAGCCGATGATATTATGTTCCGCCACTAGCTCTTCCAATTTCCCCTTTTTTTTGTCTTCTCCACCCCAACTTAAATCCATACTGGCCCTAGAATCTTCCTCCAGAAAGTGTTACTAAATGCGAAAAAATTATGAAAAATTAATACCATCCGGAGGAACAGCCCAAACTAGGCTAATTTCCTCACCCGAGAACTCATCATAAACGCATCAATTTCGCGTGTGCCCGGATCTCGCTAAAAACCCTCAAACTTTCGGCCGGGTGACGGACACGGCGGACAACATAAAGGGACTTGCTGATTACGTAAAGACGACATTAATCTAACATTAGAACTCTGAATTTTACAACGAAATAGAAACTTCAGAATAGGATCTAAAGATTTTTTTTTCGGATTCCGCACTGTCTATCCATCTATCACCAGGCTGTATCTCATGAACCGTGGCGTACTAGGCGGTAAAAAAAATCACAGATGATGTTTTCTGTTGCCGCCATAACAACAAATATTATTAAAAAAATCTATAAAATAAATATTTAAGTGGGGCTTCTGTACAACAAATGTGAGTTTTTTTGCTCGATATTAATCAAATAAAAACTTTTTGTTTGTTTCGAAACGTTACAACGTCATGAAAGGAACCTAATTTTATTTTCACAGCTTTGTCGGCGGTGTTGATATACATGGTGAAATTTTGATCGCTTTGAACCCTTAAAGGGGTGACTCAGACAATCAAAATGAACAACTTTTTCTATGGGACCAACTTTGGGAACCCAAAAATATTCGACATTCCCATACAAACTGGCTGTGCGGCGGAACTATTTTGTATGGAAATGACGAAATTTTTTTTGATGAAAATTTCTCCGTGTATAT
The DNA here is from genome assembly GCA_947532085.1 of Elegia similella. Lineage (NCBI taxonomy): Eukaryota > Metazoa > Arthropoda > Insecta > Lepidoptera > Pyralidae > Elegia > Elegia similella. The sequence continues at coordinate 3,885,850 of OX383944.1, forward strand.
AACCACGCAGAATTACAGCTTTCTTGTACTGATTAGTCGAAACAGTAATGGCGAAACTATAAGTATTCCTTGTTTAGTAGTGAATCTTAAAATGTGACCATGTTTTGTGAGTAAGACTACTCCATTATCAGACCAGTCCGATTCCGTCGCGATATTGCATCAAATATTGTGGTATCAAATATGAAAATGTCAGTTTCAATTTTCATCTGTTACGACAACTAAGTGCACCAATTCATTTATCCGAACCAAATTCAACGATAGGATAAAAAAAGTAATACGTTTTGAGAAAATAATAAAATAACCCTATCAGCGTGCCCCGTTTAAAATTGGAATCCCTTGTCGGCGCTAACGAACTGTATTGTCGGAATTAGTCGGCGATGTAAATTCGTCTGTGAGCGCGTATCTCGTAATCTCTTTATGCTAAATATTTCACTGTTTTTGTAGCGGAGGTCGCGTTGACAGAATTGGCTGGAATATTGTTACTAAGAATGTCTGCTATGATGAATAATATTTTTTGTTGAGATTATGTTTTCTCTCTCTTTTATCTCTGGGTCACCGATACACTCACAGATGACATGGACATAGAAAGGGAACGCAGGGCATTGTCGGTCCGGGCGAATATGTTGGCCCGCAGGTTTGCTTATTGCAATGAGCACGTAAAGACAACTCTTTTCAAAGCATTTTGCCAGTCTTTTTATACGTGCTGCTTGTGGGTCAAGTACAGGCAGCGGGCCTACAATGCCTTGCGGGTCCAATACAATAACTCTTTCAGAGCACTGTTGAGGCTGCCTCGTTTCTGCAGCGCGTCGGGGATGTTTGCTGCTGCAAGTGTTGACGGTTTTGCAGCCATCATTAGAAAAAGAACTGCGTCCTTGATGCGGCGGATTCGGGACAGTCTCAACAGCTATCTGAGATTTATAGCAGATAGAATGGGTGTAGACGGTGCATTAATGAAACATTGGACGCTGGTTCATATTAATGGATCAGTGTCCCAATGTACCTTATAAATGATTTATGTATGTGTTCTAGACTAAGACTTCATTGTAAAATGTGTTATATGGACCAGGTCTGAAATAAAAGTTATTATTATTATATTATTATCCTATACGTGGTCAGTTTTAGACCATCCGTCGTTCCAACACGATTTTCTGATGTATAATAAAGTGATTTGGAGACTTGCATATGGAACGTGACTATTTTGTGCGTGCAGCCGTTCATCGATTTATAAGACGTTATTACATCAAAAGTAAGAACCTTATTATCTTCATGAACTTTCGCATTTACTGCTTGTCGATGTCAAAAATGAAAAAAAATGAAAATGAATAATTTTTATTCAAAGTAGGATACATGTATCGCTTTTTGAACGTCATATGTTTCTGTTGTTTATTTTTCTTTCTTTTATGTTTGTAAAATCGAAAAACTACTAGCGTTTCGGAATGACCACTGCTGAGAAGAATACGCCGAAAGAAACTCAGTCCAGTCTTGGTCTCTATGTGCCTGAAGGGCTCGAATATAACAATATATTTTACAAAAATTAAATTTAAGTACATTAAAATATACATTTAAATTATTACCAAGCATTTTTATCGAATAAATAATCTTTTATACAATAATAAGCCCTTTTAAGTAAATGATTTTTTACAGCCGTTTTAAATTGAATTAATGGCAGACCTAATATTTCTGCGGGAATTCTATTATAGAAGCGTACTCCAAGACCCAAAAAAGAATCCATAGTTTTCTGCAATCGCAATGCTGGTGTAAATAATTTATTTTTATTTCTAGTGTTTCTGCTATGTATATCACAGTTTTTTTTATATAAATGAATGTTATGGCGCACAAACATAATATTAGAAAAGATATACTGTGAAGGGAGTGTCAGAATATTAATATTTTTGAATAACTCTCTAAGAGATTCTCTGGCGCCTAATTTATATATTGATCTAATAGCGCGTTTCTGTAGAACAAATATGGTATTTACATCTGCAGCGTTTCCCCATAGTAATATTCCATACGACATAAGACTATGAAAGTAAGTAAAATATACCAAACGCGCAGTATCAACCATCAGTTAGTTGTCTTATCCTCCTAACCGCGTAAGCCGCAGAGCTAAGTTTCCCTGCCAATTTTTCAATATGGGCACCCCATTGAAGCCCAGCATCAACAGTTATTCCAAGAAAAGTTGCTTTGTCTACCAATCCTACTGTTTCATTATTGACGACTATACTTGTTGAAACTTTTGCAACATTTGGTAAGCAAAATTTAATACATTTAGTTTTACTAGCGTTCAACAAAAGATTGTTCGCAGTAAACCAGTCCAACACTTGAGCTAATGTACTATTAACCTCGTCAGAAGAGTCAGTATTCCTATCTACTCGGAAGATGAGAGATGTATCATCGGCAAATAGTACAGCCTTTCATGTGTTAATATAGTACGGTAAATCATTAATGTATATAAGGAACAGAAGAGGCCCTAGGATAGAGCCCTGAGGTACACCCATCCTAATACATGATCCGGAAGATTGAACCCCATCTAAACTAACTTTTTGAATTCGGCTACTCAAGTACGATTTGATTAAGTCGAGAGATTTACCTTTGATTCCATAGTGTTTCAGCTTGGATATAAGGGTATTGTGATCTACGCAGTCAAATGCTTTAGAAAGATCACAAAAAGCACAAATAGCATTATGTTTTCCCTCCCAAGCTTCATAGATATGTTTTAAAAGAGCTACACCCGCGTCAGTTGTTGACCGACCCTTAGTAAATCCATACTGTTCACTATGAAAATGATCATTTTTATTAAAAAAAGACAATAATTGATTGAAAATCAATTTTTCAAATATTTTACTGAGAACTGGTAGAATGGAAATAGGCCGGTAGTTTGTGGGATTACTTTTATCCCCTGATTTATATAATGGTATAACTTTACTCAGCTTCATCAAGGCTGGAAAAGTACCGGTATCTAAACATTTATTAAAAATAGAAGCTAAGTAAGGTGCTATTACATTAATGATATTACTTATGTCGGATACCGAGATGTCCCACAAATCTCCAGGTTTTTTATTATTTAAGCTTTTAAATGTATTAATGATTGTGAGCGGAGTCACATGTTGAAATATTAAATTATTTTTACATTCGGGTATACAACTTGTTAATAATTTTTTAGATTCATCTGTCGATGAACACAAGGAGGCAGTGGTGTTTATGGGAATGTTAGTGAAAAAGTCCTCAAAATATTGGGCAACGTCTGCCTTACTGCTGAGAACATTATTATTTATTTTTAATTCTACTATTTATTTTATCTTGAGAATTTAAGATAGTATTTCTAGTATATAATGATTTGGCATGCATACATACCTTTTTAAAAACTTTTGAATAATTTCTAACATAATTAATAAATTCAGGATCCTGGTTATATGCCTTCATAGCCAGTAATTCGTATATCCTATTTCTACTGATGTAGATACCTGTAGTAGCCCATTCACTAAATTTTTTACGATTACGTCTGGTACAAGTTTTAACTTGGAAGGCATTATTGAATTCAGTTTCTATGACATTAAACATTTTATTGTAAAGGGCATCCGGATCATCTCTCGTTTCTTCGATTAGGGGCATTTTTTCTGATATATTTTCCTTGAATACCTTGATTTTGCCTTTGGTTATAGGTCTATACGTTATCTTTGGTAAGTCTACCTCTACTTGATTTACTAATTTGACAAACTGACCAAAATGATCAGAAGTGAGATTTTTAATTATGTATTTATCAAGAGCACTACAATTGCAGAAAATATTATCTATACATGTTGCAGAATCACCATTAACTCTAGTTGGTTCTAAAAATAAATTAAATAAATTAAACGAATTAAATACATTCAACAAGCCAACACTTTCAGTTGTAGTTACTAATAAATCAACATTAAAGTCACCGCACTCTATGATATTTTTGGGACTACAGGATAGTTTCCTCAAAATATCTTCAATTACTAATTCCAAAGTATTATAATTTGACTTAGGGGGTCTGTATATGCATACTATAATAGATTCCTCAAGTTCAATACATGACAATTCAACATTACATTCTACCGAAAGACTGACGATATCTTTGCGTTCTCTACATTTGACATTGTTTCGCGTTAAAATTAAACTGCCTCCTTTCTCTTTAGTCTTTCTGGTATATGAGCTTGCCACTCACTGAATAATTATCTATGTTAAATTGTTGCTGATGGGGCTGTAGAAAATGTTCAGTAATGCATACTACATGTAAATCTATATGATTTATCAATAATTCTAATTGTAATAATTTGCTAGTCAAGCCTTGAATGTTCTGGTGAATGATATTTAATTCTTTGGCCTTGACTGTTGTCTTATCACTCAGTTTAAATCAGAGTGAGAGTTATATATTACAGGTATAATACTACCTTGAACGTTACTATTAGATTTACCTATGTCAAAAGACATAGCAGTTTTACTACTTTTTACAGGACTAAGTAAATTAAAAGCTACAAGTGAAGCTATTTTTCGCTTAAAATGTAATGGAAGATACATAGTATCTTGTGTCAACTTAAACCTAGATATAAACTTATTTAAATCTAAATAGAAAATAAAATCGCCATGACAACGGGCCATGTTGTACATATGTACATTTAAATTATGTATGTGTATATTTCTGTCTTTATCAAGTGATTCCGAATACGGAAAAGCACTTATCATAAACTTACACCTAGTTTTTAAATTCAAATTATTTAAAATGTCAATACTTTGCTTTATGTTCCTTTTTGTAACAGAGGAACTGTCACCAAACAATATTAATATTGTTGTGTTTTTATCTATATTACTACTGTCAATGCTATCAATTAAATTTGAAAAAGATACCCCGGGTGTACATGTGTTTAGTACAGTACAATCATGATTTATACATTTCGAAAAAATACTACTAAAGCCTTGACCCAGCTCGTCTGAATAAACTAATAATTTGTTAGAGGAAAATTTCTTATTAATACTGTTATCAATAGTACCTATCTTCATTTGCAAGTCGCATTTTGTACTTGTATCAAGTTCTTGAGCAATTTCAGATGACATTGTAATTGCCACCTGTGTACTATGTTGCTCATTATTACAGTGAGATGACTCAGTGTGTTTTTTAACCGCCATCATATTTTCATACAATTGTTTTTGGCATATTTCATAATTATTAGTCAATTTTTTTAAAGACTCATGTTGTTTTGATATTTGAGATTGCAACTCATGAATCTCCGTGTCATAAATAAAAGTCAAAAAGGTTTATCGAAAATAAGGAGTCACCGAGCGATCGATTTTAAATCCAAACTCCCGTCTTCCATTGGTTGTACAAAATATGTAGTATACAACCTCCTTTAACCACTGACATGAAAGTTAATCGAACTATTTTGCGTAAGCACCATCCGTCCGCGCGTGGGATGGACCCTTGTTATCTCAGACATTGCTGATGTAGTAATCATGAGAAACTGTCACAAACTGGAATATTACTATAACGGAATCGGGTACTAAGGAATTATTATTTAATTTTATCATTTTTCTTTTATGTAACTACTCAATAACGTTCTAAAGGTACCTCGTATTGTTATAATTTTTATGTACAAGTAGCTGACCCGACAGATGAGGTTCTGTCTTATCTATGAATAGACGCTAACTGTCAAACGACTGGCAATAATACGAAGTAATAAGGTTGTTAAGTTTTCTCATTTTTAGGGTTCTGCTTCGCGGTCCGACTGTCTGTCTGTCCGTCTGTCACCAGGCTGTATCTCATCTCATCATATTTCTGTTGCCGCTACAAATACTAAAAAATAAAATGTAATAAATAATTAAAGGGGATCCCATACAACAAACGTGTTTTTTTTTCTTATTTTTGCTCGATATTGACAACGGCAACAGGTAGTAGCTTGAAATATTCAGACTATTTAGTTATATATTCACTTCAAAAATAAATAAAATTATAATAATTAAAGGCAAAAACGGCAAAAAAAACGTGTCTGTTGTATGGGGGGCTCCCATACAAGAGACATGATTGTTTTGCCGTTTTTATAGATAACGGTACGGAACCCTTACTGCGCGAGTCCGACTCGCACTTGGCCGGTTAGGCATAATATCCATGCATTCCGTATTACATAAATACATACATAGTATCACGTCTTTTTCCCTTACGGGTGTGAGGGCTCGACTCTCGACTATCCCGGCGCTCTAGCAGAGTTCTCACATAAATAGGAAGGGAGAACACAAGACTCGACACAGAACACAGAGAATAACTTTATTGTTACAACTTCACTTTACAACTTCAACTATGTAGATGTTGACTTCAATAAATTAATAACAGAGACTGTTATGCTCCAAGAGATGGTAGTAGACTCAAAGATGTTAGTAGACTGAAAGATGGAAGCAGACTGAAAGGTGGTAGCAGACTGAGGAATGAGTGATGAGAGAGAGAGAGAGAGAAAGTAATCTAAAAATGGAATAGAATGAAATTTGAAATTTGAATTAAAATAAGAAATGAAAAATGGACAGGATGAGAGAAATGAGGTTGGACGAGATGCAGCATGCAGGTGGCATGCTGCAACGTTACACGGGGTAGACAGAGCCCAAGTCTTTATTAAGACCTAAAAGTAACGTTTAGCATGTTGATGGGCGTTAGGTGGAAAACGGAATCAAAGTAGTGATGGGTCGCCTACTATAGCCGCATCGCCTACAAATATGATCCGTCAGATTTGCACGCATTTTCTCGATCGGCTTTTACGATCTGCGCGGGAAGAGAAGGAGCTGGTACATTCTACGTTTTGTCTTTTCTCAAACTCTCTCTCTCAGACCAGCATGGAAGTGGCATAAATATTACTCTGTATCAAGCGCCATACCTGTGGCGCCGTCACACTTGTACATTTTAATCAGAGCGGCATGCCACGTGAACGTTGGGTCTTCGATTCGCATTATTTCCACCTAAAGAGACTAGCTCCGTGGCGCAGCGGTCAACACGCCAGCCTGCGACACGGAGTGACCGGGTTCGATCCCCGGCCAGGTCAAGATGAAAAATGATCTTTTTCAGATTGGCCTGGGCCTTGGATGTGTATCTATATACGTATTTGTTATAAAATATAGTATCGTTGAGTTAGTATCCCATAACACAAGTCTCGAACTTACTTTGGGGCTAGCTCAATCTGTGTGATTTGTCCGTATATATATTTATATATTTAAAGAGCGCGATAGCCCAGTGAGTGAGCATTACTAGGTACGTTAAGCCACCCCGCGCACGGTCCCAACCCAACTTGAGGCATAAAAATATCTCGAGCTCCTCAGTGGTTCGGAAGGCTAAACGTAGCCGTTGGATCTGGCTGTCATCATTGATGGCTGTCGTTAAGCTATGTCAGATGCCTTTATATATGTTATACGACGGCAAACGGGCAAGCGGGTCACTTGATGGTAAGTGATCACCGCTGCCCATGGACAACTGCAACACCGGGGTGTGATGGGTGCGTTGTCGGCCTTTCAAGGAGTTGGGGGAAGGAAATGGGTAGGGGACGGGGAAGGCTGGACCTCCGGCTCTCTCACTCACCGAACGAAGCATAGAAGCGGTAAAGCTTCTACTCAGACGTCGATTTTCTGTGAGAGTGTGGTACTTCCCCGGACGAGCCGGCCCATTCATGCTACTAGCAATTCATTTTGCCGGTAGCGTGGCCAAACCACGGCTGATATCATCACTGTACTACCGGAGCCATATACTTGGCCAGAGCAGACAGAGGATTTGGCCTACACTCTCCTCGCTTGCCAGACAGGTTGGAGAGGTCTCATTGATGTTTATGACCTTTGTTTAGCTTGTATTTCCTAAGTCGCCTCTTACGACATCCATGGGAAGACTTGGAGCGGTCCTGTTCTACTCTGCCGACTAATATGCCTTTATGCAATCAAACTTTTTGCCTTTCAAATCAAAATTTATGGCAGCCATAGTCGCAGCGTCATCGCTCAATCGTTTCAATGCTGACGTTGTGAAGACGCAGCCTATATTAAGAAAGGTGACTGAACTATAAATTCAGGTTGGATATTTAATAAAACAACTCTGGGAAATATTCCCTTAGGTTTCCTAACGCTCAACAGTCAGAATCCCCAGGGGACCAAAAAGTTTACCTTCATTAATCGTTCGCATCTTCTATGGAGGGATTGGTAATTCATTTTGGGCGATCAAGTAATTTCGTTGGCAAGTTCTTGGCAAGTTACTCGTGAAGTGAACGATATAACTTTTCACTTTTAATTATGCATACGAATTGACGCAGATCATCATCATCATTTCGAGTAGGTGTCACGGTCAATCGATCATGCACACCCTGGTGTCAGAGTTCTTCGGAACCGCCTCTCGGCCTCTGACGTGGTTCCTTTAACGACTACCAGATGGCAGCCGGGACCAACGGCTTGTTGTGCCTTCCGAAGCATGGAATCATCTTAATTATCAGAGAATCAGGTGATTCAAGGCTGCTGTGGCCTAACAAAACTGGAAGCAACTTATCAAAGTATACTTCCCGTGGGAATCGAACCCACGACCCCCGGGTCTACAGGCAAACGCCTTAACCACTGGACCACGGAGGCAGTAGGGTCGATTAAGGGTATGGTTATCATCAGTGGCGTACTTGCTCTCATATCATCATCATTGGGCCCTATATCGACATTTGTTTGGGGCCTTCAAATTTGCTACAAAAGTTATACAATATTGAATCTTTAAAATCCTATTTCACTGATGGTCTACAACAGTTTTAATCATAAAGCATACTCTAGACTAGAGAATTGTAACAGGAAACGAGGTAGGCCTAGGAAGCGTCGCACTGAGAATTTTTGAACGTGTATGCAAAATTTATGACTATCGATTCAGTAGTAAAGGCGTGAAAGTGTAACAAACAAACAAATAAACAAACTAACTTTCGCATTTATAATATTAGTAAGAAACTTAGGATTAGGATAATTGTATATGTTTTCTAGTTAATAAGTAGTTTATCATATTTGGCTATCTCCGTGGCGCAGCGGTCAACACGCCAGCCTGCGACACGAGAGTGCCCGGGTTCGATCCCCGGCCAGATCAAGATGGAAAATGATCTTTTTCAGATTAGCCTGAGTATTTGTTATAAAATATAGTATCGTTGAGTTGGTATCCCATAACACAAGTCTCGAACTTACTTTGGGGCTAGCTCAATCTGCGTGATTTGTCCGTATACATTTATTTATTTATTTTGTATGGCATATGAATAATTTTCAACCGAAATACCTGTTAGCATCAAGAGAACATGAAGAGAGAAAGGAAAAGTCGATTTTACCATCAACAACGTCTATAGACTAATTTACGAGTTGACACAGGGCGGTGACGTTCCGAGACGTACGTTTATTGGAAACTTGGAACCCCCACTTTTACCGCCAACCCTTTGTGTGTTCAGTGGTTGTGTGTTCAATGTATTTATAGGGGTGTAGGTCAAAGCAAACGAAGGTTGGGCCGGCCATAGTCGAAAACAAGGTATTGGTGGTTAGACCGATATCGGCTGAGATACAAATATAGGGGTACGTAGTTTTGTTGGTATCTATTAGTGTGTCAACAAACTGCCTTAACACAACTGCAATATTTTTTTTCTAAGAACGTTGTGATTTTTATATATATTTCTAAATATTTACGTAGCGTGTCTTTTTTATGATTTAGGACGGCAAAAGCGCTGCCTATGGACAACTGCAACACCAGGGTGTAACAGAAGGAGTTGGGAAAGGACATGGGAAGAGGAAATGAGAGAAGGATGGGCGTCCGGCTCTCTCACTCACCGAACGAAGCATAGAAGCGGTAAAGCTTCTACTCAAACGTCTATTTTCTGTGAGAGCGTGGTACTTCCCCGGACGAGCCGGCCCATTCATGCTACTAGCAAAAATTAATTTTGCCGGTAGCGTGGCTCAGCCAAAACTAATAAAAAAAATGATGGCGACTAAAATACAGTATCAGGATCGAATACTATTGCTCTTTATTATCTGTGGTTTGTTTTCCAATAATAACTAAGCGGCATATTTGACAGAATCGAGAAAAAGCGTTAAAAGAACATGTTTCTTGAATTGTCTGTTGTCATAGCGGCAATAGATATATATCATCATCAGGTCCTTTTTAGTCTCCACTATAGGAGCACGACCCTCTCTGTACTACTAGGGCCATACTTGGCCAGAGCAGCCAGAGGACTTGGCCTATACTCTCCACGCTGGCCAGACGGGTTGGAGAGGTGTCTTAGATGTTTATAAGCTTTGTTTAGCTTGTATTTCCTAAGTCGCCTTCTACGACATCCACGGGAAGACTTGGAGTGGTCCTATTCTACTCTGCCGGATACCACACGGCTAATAGATATACACATTTTGTGAAAATTACAAGACTATCACAAATCCTATTACGGTGCAAAGGATACAGCCTGTGAAAGACGGACGGACGCACATCAGAGACATAGGGTTCCTTGGCATCTTGGCGGCCGATATCAGTCCAATAGCTGCCGACCACCTTTTTCGGAATATCCTCCAGATTCCATGGAAACAAGGCATGGAAAAGAGGTGAAAACTTCCAAAAGGAGATAAAGCATGAACACGAAAGAAATGTTTGCCCCAGGGACGCACGTCGCCAATGGCGACACGCAGATTGTCCCCGTTGGCCAAAAATAAATGTCACCGAATCACAGAATAAGATGAGTACAGAATCACGTTCAAGTTTTACCACTACATATTTCATAATGTCAGAGGAGCCCGATAGTCCAGTGGGTCTACGAATTATTGGCACTTCCGTACGCTAAGCAACCCCGGGCACGGTCCCCACCGGGATGGGTGACCGCAAGTGGCATAAAAATATCTCTTTTTGGTTACCATCATTGATGGCAGTCGTTAAGCTATGTCAGGTGCCTTAAGGCAGCGTTGAGAAATCTGAAATCAGTGTTGGCCACTTACACACACGAGAAACAAACAAAATGTAATGTCATGAGGCAGGGGTGTCATTCTGCTGGCACACTGCCTGTGTGCTGGCTGCAGGTGTGGCATCGGGTACGCGCGACCGACCTCCCGAGCTGCTAGTGCCGTCTCCTCTATTCAATCGAGTGAGTAGTGTCCTTTAATTCCCTTCCAAATTCCTATCCTTCCCCAGCTTCAAAATGCTTCCGATGGGCAGCAGCGTTGAAAGCATAAGAAACCAAAGAAACTGCGTTCGCCAACCCGTCTGCTAAGCGTGGTGAGTACCAAGAGGCAATATCCTTCCATGGAACTAATAATCCTTGTGACAAGACTATGTCCAGCAGTGGAGTTCTTATTGCTGAAATTATAAATAATGATCATAAGGCAATGCCAATGAGAAAAATATATGAAAAAACGCTTCTTTGTGTATATAGCGTGCAAGATTGGTAGATACCTAATGAAAAGATATTAGAGAAGAAATTATCCACATCAGTGAGTGTAAGATTCATTGGATACGTACCAGTACAGCAATGTGTATTGCTTAATTCACTGCTTTTCAGACTTTTTGAGATGACGTCAAGACTAGCCTATGGAAACAATCAGCAACAATAAGACCTTAAGCTTAGCTTTGGCCATTATAGTAAATTTTTAGCTTAATCTACGCGCAACAGAGGACGTAATATCCTTCATGTCCTACTAGCTGCACAAAAGCTTCAGAGAAAGGGTGACGTCCTATTGGAAGGACAAAATATAGTTTGGAGCCAGCGACACGACAAGAAGAAGAGGACGTAATTCATCCGGGCGGTCACCAGTTATCGAGATGCTTCGGCAAAACCAGTGTCATTTCTGTACTCCCGTTATTACGTGATAAATGTCACCGAGTATGCTCAACTTTCGCCTTTCCAACTCTCCCCATTATGTCACCGCCACTCTGGACCCTCGAAAATAAACCTTATTACCAAGTTTCAAGGGCAATTTTGCCTTAAGCAAAAAGTATGAGTGTTTAGGCGTCGTTTGCAAAATGTCAAGTTGTCGTGACTTCTGAAGAGGATTATAGGGGAGATTAATTATGAGACTAAACATGATAGAGATATTTCGTTGGATTTTTAGGCTTACGAAACCAAGAGGAAATTCCTTTAAAAGGCTGATTCAGTCTGTCAATATGAACAACTTTTCCTATGGGGCCAATGCTGGGAACTCAAAAAAGATTCCACATTCCCATACGAATTGCCCGGTTAGCTTAAACACTTTTGTATAAGAATGTTGAATACAAATTTGAGTTCCCAGCATTGTTCCCATAGGAAAAGTTGTTCATTTTGATGGTCTGAGTCACCCCTGATCCAATCCTGATCCTGATCCCCGGATCCAAAACGATAAAAATTTCACCATGTACCATATCAAGTGATTTATATAAAAATAATCGACAGTTATTATTATTGTGAGTCCAAATTGTTTATGTTTTAATAGTGATTTAATTATATGAGTTAGAATATGTACATTAAATTTTACCGAAATCAAAATAATAAAATTTATAAAATCTCTGTACTTAAATTATGTTAATTTCGTTGTAAATGATTTAAAACATATGGAACAAATATATCGCAACATGCACAAAATACCCAGTATGGGTGTTATGATATTTTGTGCATATTATTACTGTACTTTATTGTAAGTGTATAAGCGATGAATATACATGATAATAATAAATGAACAAATAAATAAAATTTTACTAAACCGTGGTTCGTAAATCTTTAACATCTATTTTAACTTCAGTTATGTAGCATGTACAGATTCCGGAACTTTAAGTTAGCTTAGTCTAAAGTTCTTGGTAAGTTTTCGGCTTTTAACTTAGATTGATGGGGGCGACAGGCGTGCGGTGCCTGGTGATTTCATACTAGTAATGAAAGTTTCCTGACGCCGATAGGTGTTCAAACAATGACCCATCTAATGAATTGCCCCCAGATGTCCTAGTTCATGCACTGTAGAGGGCTTGATTAAGGCAAATGATCATGCCGTCGAGGTCGCAAAATTCTGGTCGGAGTAAATATAACATTTATAATATATAGCTATTTTGACTCGAAAAGAAGGTCACATTAAATCTGGCCTGACATTATGAAGTTATATGGTGGAATTAAAAATAACAAAATACCTACTAACACTTCACTACTGGACAGTAGCGTGAAAACTACAATCAACCATATAAAATTGTTGTACAAATTGACTTATTATTATCGACCACTACTAAGTAAATTATTCACTAGCGTATGAAGTTGGCACCACTCCGTTATTTGTACCGTGTAAAATGCATTGTTTTTTCACACAATGATACCAACTAAAGCCCACTCTATTATTACTGAGTTTATTGACATACCTGATTATTGGAAGCAGAAATGCAAGCAATAATCATGGATCGAAGAATATTCAGGATAGGCTGATAACGTAAGTAAAAGTGACGCAAATAATATTCGTACAAACGTATCGCGACACAAGCTTACGCAGACATCGACAGTAAATAAGCATGTAATTTTCCTACGTTCGAAATTCAAATTAATTCAAAGATAAAAACTTTTCTTTCACTACTTATTATGCATATTATCTCTATGTTATGCACACAGCACAGCACACACGAAAAAAAAAATACCAGACAGCCAGGACTAGGATCGCAGAGCTGCAGGATAGTATGAAAGCCAATTATTCCAATTTTGCGAAGCTGTGTGAGCAAGATATTGTGCAGATAAGATTCACTTCAAATGTACATGATTTTATGAACAGTGGCTACAATTAATATTTTTCATCTCATCTATTCAAAAAACAAACCGCGGTCCATAAACAGGGTCTAAAATACGTTTTTTATTTTCAAGGGACTAAAAAGATTTTTTAATTATAAAAACACATCCGCTCACGTTTATTTAGTTGGAATCGCTATCTACGAGTAAATTATCTAGTTGACGATTCCAACTGAATAAACCTGAGACCTGAGTGAAACCGTGTTTTATAATGAATTTATCTCGCGCAAGTTTTTATACTATTAAGATTTTTTTTATTCTCAATTCTAACTTATTTTTTTAGGCCCGTGGGAATGAAAATACAAATATTGTTTTTCTCATAGAGGGAGATGAAAAGCAGAATGTGTCATCTCGGGACTAACATAATACTTATACTTCGGGCAACATACTCTGAATCCCTAGCTTTACCCAGGAGCCTACTTTGTCTATGCTAGACTCCTTCGTTACTCTCTGGATTCACAATATTGCCCTCACCAAAAAGTATTATGATGTTAGGCCCTTGTGTCACAATCTACTATTATTAGTTCTCATCATTTCGAGTACGTGACACTGTCAATCGACCATGCACACCCTGGTGTCAGAGTTCTTTGGAACCGCCTCTCAGCCTCTGACGTGGTGCCATTATTATTAATTCTGTAGTGTAGTGAATGCTTTAATGAATATTTGTAATTTAATTCATATTTTCAGACCAGATTATATGAAATGAATATCAACAACGGTCGGGTACCAGGATCACTGAGCCGCAGGAGAGTATAAAAGTCAATATTTGTCCGATCTTGCGAGGCACCGTATGTGTGCAAGCCATTATGTAGAGAGGGTATCCACACACGCTAAACGATGTGTGTACACTGACAGTTGACACCGGAATATTGAACTGGAGTGTTGACAAAAAAATTAAAAATATATGATTAGCTTTACTTGAACAATCATAATTATTTTTGTACATCATCATCAGGTCTTTTTTAGTCTCCACTGCAAGGGCATGACCCTTTCTGTACTACTAGGGCCATACTTGGCCAGAGCAGCCAGAGGACTTGGCCTACACTTTCCACGCTGGCCAGACGGGTTTGAAAGGTCTCTTAGATGTTTATTAGCTTGTATTTCCTAACATCGGGACAGGTGAAACTAAATAAAAGCTTATAAAAATAAATAACAATGTACCCTCTATACATCCTCGTCTTAGGAAGGATAGGGTCCGGGTCCGGGATCGAATACATTTGCATTGGTTACGGCGATGCTATCGGCCAAACAACCTCATTACCTCCTCGATGGGGGCTCTAAGGTCATCATTGTAACTTACTCTGACTGAGGATTGAACGTAGCCTTAGATACAAACGAATCAATTATCGACTGGCGGGATTGCCGATGTGATCGCTTTTTACGCAACTGCACAAAAAGAATGTTATGTTTTCAGAGTACCGATTGTATTCAGAAAACATAACATTCTTTTAACATACAATATGTTACATTTAAAATATGTTAGATGTTCAAAATATGGGGTCAGTTTTATCGACCCCAGACTGTACCTGTACGTATGTACGTATGTGCGAGGTATCGTTAAATTCTTTGCCTTGTCCCGAGTGACACAGGCTATAAATTTTTAGCGCGGCTGTTGCGTTTATTCTTCTTTGCAAATTATTGATGAGTTCACTCGGCCGATTTTTTAAAATGAAATTCGTATGAATTCTTCATTATTATATTAATCAAACGAATACACATTTTATATTTTTGGAACAACGGCTCTTTACCGACTGCCACAGATGGAGAGTTATGTATTTGAGTGTTATCCTTTTCCTTACTAATATTATAAATGCGAAAGTGAGTTTTGTTTGTTACGCTTTCACGCCGTAATTACTGAACCGTTCATCATGGAATTTTGCATACAAGTTCTCTGGAGTACGGAGAAGGACAAAGGCTACCTTTTATCCCGGGAAAAAGGTACTATTCCCGAGGGATCGACATTGACGCGGGCGGAGCCGCGGGCGAAAGCTAGTTGTTTTTTATTTTGTTGAAACCCTCTGCACCTCAACAGCTTGAAGAGTTATTTAGGTTGTGATGAAGGCCATTTTGACATTTCCGTAAATCAGAAGCATATAATTCTCGGGCGGATGATGAACATGACGGAAGATCATAGTCGTCCAATGTTTGGTCGGCCGCCTGACATCTCTGGCAGGTACATGAATTATTAATTTTATTCATTTAATTTCATTTATTTAATTTCATTTTTAAATTCATTCATTTTAAAAATATACTAACATAGTTGCTTAAGTCTTTTGTATTACTAACATATTATGGATCTTCGAAATCTGAATAAATACATATTATTATTATTATTATTATATTATTATTATTATAATTGTGCTCAACCAAAATAGTGATGAGTTGCTAGCCGCATCGTGACTACATGATTCCTGATTTTCGCCCATTCCCTGGATCGGCTTTTACGATCTGCGCGGGAAGAGAAACAGCTGGTACATTCTACGTTTTTTCTTTAGTACCAGAAAAGCATGGCAAAAATCTTAATTAGAAGTTATCTGTGTTCAGTCTTAGAAAATTTGGGACCATATTAACATTATAAATGCGAAAGTAACTCTTACCTGGATTAACACATAGGCTACTCTTTTCATCCCGGAAAAAAGTACTGTTCCCGCGGGATCGATATTAACGTGAGCGGAGCCGCGGGCGACAGCTAGTTTTACGTAAGGTAACCTGCATGAAAGAGTATGAAACTATAAATCATTCGATTCGAGTCCCAGCTCGATGTGTCAAAGTTCTCAGATTTATTAATAAAAGGCAGCTCCGAGCAAAGGCAAAGTTGCGTTTTGCAATAAATTATAAGGGAACGGGATTGCTTACCGTCAATTATTCAGGACGGCGCGTAGACTTCTAAATGGAACAGACATGGCAAGGTATTAATGGAAAGCCTTCGATCAAATATAATGGTAGGTACACGATTCGCGCTCGAAAAGTGGCACCGGCAAAACAGCGCTCTATCGAGTTTCGGAGCTGTTTTGTCCACAGTTTCAATAAACTGCGCTAGCACTCACACGTCTCGCGATGACGAAGGTCAGTGTGAAAAGATGCAAAAACTCGCGTCAAAAGTGAAAAAGATGGAGTGTCATACTTTTAGTATGTACCGTTTATGTTGTTGTTTGTAAGTATGCATGACGTTTCGGCTCGGGGACATTATTTAGGCTTCATTTTGTATGAGACTGTTTATCTACCATTATATTTGGGAAGCCATAAAATCTACTTACGTGGTACTGAAATCTACACTAATAAAGAGGAAAGATTTGATTGTTTGTTTGCGTTAAAATTAAAGTTAAGTAAAGTAAAACGAACTACGAATTCAGGATTATTGAGGTCTGAAGAAGAAGGGAAGCAGCAGGAGGCATAGGTCATGAGCAGAGATCGGATATTCCAGTGCACATTTACCTAAAGTTAATTTTTGGCTCACATATTATGGCAGCGGCTTCTTTAAATATTTTTATGTCATGAGACGCAGATGGCAAAGCACGACATTTTTGGTCTAGTTAGAAACAGTAGGACAGATAACCTGAAACAGGTCACCTTAATCATTATCCCTTTTAGGATTTATAGCCGATGATCTAAAAAAATATGGGAACCATTCCACAAGATTTTTTCAATTTAAAAAAAAAATAATAAGAAATAATCCTTCAATCAAAAAGAGCCGCCATCAACCAAACAACTGATCCAATTTTGATAAAAATATGTTTCAAATCAGTTTAGAAACGATGAAGTAATGAAGTAAGAGGAAAATAAATGTCCGGTACAGCTCTGTACACTTGAATAGATACTATTCATTTTTAAGCTCGCCCAGAATATTTTTTAAATAAAATATTCTTTCGGGGTCTACTTCAAAACTTTATAAAATCGCGTTTGTAATTGCAAATGAAAGGATTTAGCATTTAATATTAAGCTCTCGTTTTTGAGTTCATATCTTGTATAAAATAACTACCAAATATTATGCCGTGTTAAGTACGAATATATTATCTCTCTGAAGCATTTAGAAATAGTCTGGTTTTCTTAAAAAAAATAATAATAGTGGTCCGTTAGGTTATAAACAAAAAAAATTGGACACGTATTTTTACCCGACTGAAGGAGGGTAATGTTTTTCGCGCGTATGTATGTATATATATGTATGTAAAGTAAGTCTGTTCCATTGTCCACTCCTGTAGCCTTAACTTATGTTATGAACACACATATATATATATATATCGATTTTGAATTTCATTCAGTCTGTTTCAAATTCCATTCCATTCATGATATCTAAAACATTTTTCTGCGAAAAGTTTGTAAATGTTATGTCTAAAACAATAATTCCCACATGACAATATTTATATTTACATCTCGTAGGTCGCCCCCTTTCTTATTTTTCTTATAAAAATATAAAACTACATAATCGCCGAATGATTTTGCGCAGCCTGATTTAAATGTGTAACAATCCGAAGACATCATCAATTTCACTTTCTCAGTCTTTCGTCCATAATAAAGTTTCACTAAAACCTTCAGATTAGGAGAATGACCTTAGCTCGGGTTTTGTCTCGTGAGCACTTTAGTTGCTACAGCGAGAAATTGATTTTATCCAGTCTAGACGAGTCGTTAACAATTTTGGCTAATGAGAAATTTGAGATAGAAATCCCTGTCACAGCCTGTTGGTCATTGAATAAGATGCCACTGACAAGGGTATACATACAGAACCATCTTAACTAATATTCATCATCATTTCGTGTAGGTGTCACGGTCAATCGACCATGCACCCTGGTGTCAGAGTTCTTCAAGTCTAGTAATAGTCATGATGGTCTTGTGCAGAAACTAGCTCATGCTGGTATATGTGGATCATTACTAAGGTGGTGTGAGTCATATTTAAAAAATCGTTCACAACTCGTCATCGTTCGTGGCTTTAAATCTCCGGCTACAGAGGTACCGTCAGGCGTCCCACAGGGTTCTCATCTTGGCCCTCTATTCTTCTTATTATTTGTAAATGATCTTTCTCTGTTCTGATTTAGCTTCTGATCATAGGATGTTCGCAGATGATTTGAAAGTTTACCGTGTAATCAAATCCAACGACGATGTTAATGCACTACAAATTGACTTAGATAAAATCAGCTCGTGGTGCCAAAGAAATGGCATGATTTTGAACCCCACACAATGTTCCTTTATAATTTTTTTCTCGGAAAATAGGATTAACTAAAAATTATACTTATAAAATTGCTGGTACTCCGCTTCAAGAAACTGATTGCATCCGCGATCTGGGCGTTGTAATGGATCAAAAACTAGACTTCAGAGACCACATTGAAAGCATTATAAAGAAAGCGTCAAAATTAGCTGGTTTTGTCATACGCCAAACCAAAATATTAAAAGAACCTGAAATCCCTATTATGCTCTTTAATTGTTATGTGCGAACTTTGATTGAGTATTGCAGTCCCGTTTGAAATCCATCCTATGCCATTCACGTCAAAAGGATTGAAAGCATCCAAAAAAGATTTTTATATCATCTTACCTTTTCATTTAATAGCTGTCGGAACCTTACATCGTACGAATCTAGACTTAACTATTTTAATATTGTCTCTCTGGAACGCAGGCGACAGGCTGCTGATATAACATTCTTGAAGGAAAAATTGACAGCCCTAATCTGCTCCAAAGGTTCACCTTATCTGTTCCGAGATCAAGCAGTCGCTTACATAACAGAGTCACTTTTAACTTGCCCGTCTGTCGAACAAACTACCGCCAACATTCTTCGCTGAATCGTATGTGTGCTAATTATAATAAAATATGTAATGAAGTTGATATTTTCAGTACATCGGCCAATATGATTAAAAAATATTTTTACAAAAGCATATAATTATTGATATAAGATTTCATTATTAGTGTACTTTAAATTTAATCATCATCATCATCATCATCATCAGGTCTTTTTAGTCTCCACTGCAGGAGCATGACCCTCTCTGTATTACCAGAGCCATACTTGGCCAGAGCAAACAGAGGATTTGGCCTACACTCTCCTCGCTGGCCAGACGGGTTGGATTTATATTTAATGTCATTAACAAATTAACTCATTTTGTAACTGTAATTTAAATATATTTTTATAATTTTCAATTTAAAACGAGTGAGCAGAAATCGAAAGTGCATGCTGTGTTCGCTCAAAGAAGGCTGACAACGTGTATGCTCTAATTTTATGTTTTAAAAAAGTGTGTTGTTCAACCAGTTAGCGAACCAAATAAATAAAAAATAAAAAAATGTACTGAACACAAGAAGTTACGTTACTTTGCTCTCTCACGTACGTTATCCAGTTGCAGAATGAACGATCATTTACTGCGTGTTCTAAAATACGATTGTTAGGGTATACACAAAAACTTTAGTGTAGTTTATTTCCATTACCAATGATGACCACTTAAAACGAAATTATTAATATCGTGGATTGTAGAATAGAATAACATACATACATAGTATCACGTCTTTTTCTTTGCGGGGTAGATAGAGCCTAGGTCTATAAGACCTTATGGCCCCATTTAGCATTTTGGAGGGAGTGTAGAACGGAATCAAAATAGTGATGGGTTGCTAGCTGCATCGCCTATTGACAAGATTCCGCAGATTTTAGCCCAAGCCCTTGATCGGCTTTTACGATCTGCTCGGGAAGAGAAGCAGCTGCCACATTCTACGTTTTTCTTAGTTGCCCAGAAAGGCGATATAGATTTTAATTCAAGCAGGAAGTAAAACATAAACTGAAAGAAACATAAGGTAACGATATATCTTTGTGATTACCTACATAACCTAGCGATATAGCTACAAGTTAACGTCTTAAGGCGAGGCCTCAAATGTTTGGTACCTTCGCTCGGCAAAGGACTGATCAAGTGCGCGCAAGGGATAGCGCTTGGCGGTTTAGCCCGTGAATGATGAGATAGGAGATAGTCTCGAGTCGCTCAAAGAAAAAAACGTAAGCGCCAAATTCGTTATTTCTATTTTATATAAAATCAGACCGGTTAATTGTATTTTCATATTTACATTTTGATGAATTACTAATAACCTATCTTTTAGTCTAAAAATCATTATTTCATTCGTCGCATTTGAGCTACAATAACAAAAACTCTGCGAACGAAGACCATTTTTCAAAAAATATTTCTATCGAGAAAATTTTATCAAAACGTGTTTTCATCTTCAATTTTTGGAGATGAAATAGTCAAAAATCATATTACTTAGATTTGAAACTCCTAATTTAAGTATTTTGCGAGATAAATAAGGTTCAGAACGACCTTATTTACAGTGGTATCACCTTAAAGGTAATTTCGGATTTAACTACACATGTGACAACCCTAACACGTCCGGAGCCGGTAATCGCAAAAACAATCCGGCCCGGATATCCGACAGGGCGTAAGGTTAAATTAAAATGCTTTTTACTGTCAAATGACAGATAAAGATACGAGCACGGCTGTTTTTATAAAGGTTTTCACAGAAGACGTTTTAAGATACTTAAGCATTTTGTGATAAAGGGATTAGTAAAAACGTAATGAGGGCTACCTTTTTTGGCCCCCTAGATGGCGCCACTAACACACACTGAGTAAAGTTTCGAAAAAGCTTTTTATCATCATTTCGAGTAGGTGACACGGTCAATCGACCATGCACGCACACCCTGGTGTCAGAGTTCTTCAGAACGGCCTCTCGGCCTCTGACGTGGTTCCTTTAACGACTATCAGATGGCAGCCAAGACCAACGGCTTAACGTGCCTTCCGAACGGACGGAATCATCATTATTATCAGACAATCAGGTGATTCAAGCCTGCAATGTCCTAACCAAACTGAAAACAACTAAACATAGCATACTTCCCGTGGGCATCGAGCTTCTTATTCTTTTTATGCTTATGCGTGGAAACAAATTTTACAGTTCAATGACACTTCATGCCTTTATCTACAAAAATGTGTAAACCTTACTACTTTAAACAAACGATTATTGTATGAGTATACGTATAAATAAACAAAATAGCTTAAGAACTGCTTTCAACAATAGGCTACGTAGTTTCCTTGATAATTTAAAAATATCGAACACGCATTTCTTTGTCAATTAAACAATTAATGATAAAAATCATATCATAGTTCATAGTTTTGTGGTAACAGCGACAAAGATGGTCGAACAAGACCAAAGCTCTATCTATCTCGAGAAGAATAAAGATGTAATTATATTGTCAGAGGCGTGAAATGAAAATATTCATCATCATCAGGTCTTTTTAGTCTCCACTGCAGGAGCATGACCCTCTCTGTACTACCTGAGCCATACTTGGCCAGAGCAGATTGTGTGTGTGACAGACCAGACAGAGGATTTGGCCTACACACTCCTCGCTGGCCATACGGGTTGGAGAGGTCTCATTGATGTTTATGAGCTCTGTTTAGCTTGTATTTTCTAAATGGCCCTCTACGACCACTACGGGAAGATTAGGAGTGGTCCTATTCTACTCTGCCGGAAACCACACGGCGTAAAAACATTCAGTTGCGAAATTTTATTAACAGGTACTACCAGGCAGGCAAGAAAGTTAATAAGTAAATAAGAAAATATAATTGAAACAGCGGTAAAAAGTTGTTTCACAGCGGCGGCGACTCTAACTAAAATATATACTAGAAGGACAACTAAACTTTTTTGTTACCTCAGTTCACCGTTTACTTAGCTAGCTGCTAGTGAAGAACTAAGCCTGAAAATTCATTTATGCAGTTGCGAAATATTATTAACAGGTACTACCGGCAGGCAAGTAGGTAAATAAGAAAATATAATTGAAACAGCGGTAAAAAGTTGTTTCACAGCGGCGGCGGCGGCTCTAACTTAAACATATAACAGAAGGACACCTTAACTATTTTGGCACCTCAGTTTACCGTTTTCTTAGTTAGCTGCTAGTGAGGAACTAAGCCTGGAAATTCATTTATGAATAGCTAATTTTGTGTGGTGTACGACTATGACTTCAATTTTATTCCTCTTTATTAGACTAACATATTACATGCTTTTTTCAAAAATGGTGAAATAGGCTTGCTTATTTCTAGTTAACAAATATTCGCTCATAATAATGTACACTCCGATGCAAACTTACCAGTAAGTTTGCATCGGAGTGTACATTATTAGGCTCGGATATTAGCTACGAGCGCAGATGGGCGTAGTACAGTCATGTGCACTATACTCGAACGTAACTCACACTCTGACGCTATGACGAAGTCGGGGAGATGGAGAGAGCGCGCGGGGGAGTGCGCCGCCTCCCGCTCTTGCTTTACCCCGCTGATACCTAAATATGTATACTGGGCATCAAATCTGGCTATGTTCAAAGCCGCCAAAAAGTTTACATCAGAGTATATCAAACTATTATGTGTCCTATTTTTAGAAAATTAATGATTTTGATTTAAGTAGTGTCTTGACCACGAAGAAGTCTTGACCTCTACTTTATATACTTGCGTTTACCCAAAGAAGTCAAATTCAAAATGAACATTTTATGCTTTTAAATTTTTCATCTATACTTCTATACTAATATAATAAAGCTGAAGAGTTTGTTTGTTTGTTTGAACGAGCCAATCTCAGGAACTACTGGTTCGAATAGGAAAATTATTTTTGTGTAGGATAGTCCATTTATTGAGGAATGCTTTAGGTTAGGTTATAAAACATCACGCTACGACCAATAGGAGCGAAACACCAATAAAAAATGTTTTGAAGACGGGGGAAAATTATTCATCTATGCTAATTAATCATAATAACAGAAATTGTCGCGGACGAAGTCGCGGGCAACAGCTAGTTTTATATAAAGCTTAACATATATATATTACTTAATTTGCTATAATGGTATATGTGTGTTTAAGTTTTTCCAAATAAAGATCTATTCTATTCTATATATTACACACTACACAGCCATGACAATGGCTATATCTACAATACAGATAGAACTGTTGATGAATCACCAATTACCATGCAAAGAAATTTAGCTGCGAGAAACTCTAATGATTATTCTGAAGACCACATCCACAAGTGTCGCTTCTGTGTCAGTTTTGAATTGGGATAGCGGTGGCTACTATAAATTTTAATTTGGTTACATTCCTGTCCGTCTGTGAAGTCGCTACGTTTCTGTTATGAAAGGGAATTATGTCGTTGCGGGGACTGTGGTTTTTTTTTAATTAACTTATGTTTCAATCATGAAACACGGTTACATTGCAGTGTAAACAGAGCCTGATATGATAATATGGCCAAAGACTAAGTTGTACTCTTCCACGCTGCCAAAGACAATTGACGCTGCTCTGGGAGAAAACAAAAAAAGTAGAATGTATCAGCTGATTCTCTTCCCGCGCAAAAGTCGATTGAGGGAATGGGTAAAATCCGAGGAATCATTTCAATAGGCGATGCGGCTAGCAACCCGTCACTATTTTAATTCCGATTTCCACCGAATGCCCACCAACATGCTTAACGTGGCCTACAGGTCTTATAGACCTAGGCTCTGTCTACCCTTCAAGGGAAAAAGACGTGATAATATATATCTTATCTATCCTTCCTCCACCACATCACGTAAAATTATAATCAGTAAACCGACATTACAGACAACCGATTTTTCATAAACAGTGAAGTTGAAGACTTATTAAGTCGCGTTTGATAACGGGTTAACTTCGATCAAATATAATGGTAGTTACACAGTCTCATACAAAATGAAGCCTAAATGATGTCCCCGAGCCAAAACATCATGCATACTTTCAAACAACAACAAAAACGGTACATACTAAAAGTATGACACTCATTCTTTTTCACTTATGACGCGTAGTTTTTGCATCTTTTCACTGACCTTCGTCATCGCGAGACGTGTGAGTGCTAGCGCGGTTTATTGATACTGTGGACAAACAGCTCCGAAACTCGATTAGTGCGATGTTCAGCCGGTGCCACTTTTCAAGCGCGAAAAGTGTATCTACCATTATATTTGATCGAAGCGTGTAAACTAATAAAATGTTTACAAGCGTTCGAACGTAACTTCTGAGCCAATAAAGTGCTCCCCGAAATTTGGGCAATAATGTTTATGTGAGGAGTCAACACCGCAGTAAAATACAGACGTATACCGATAAAGTACATCGTGAATATAACTCCAATATGATTTCCGTGATTTTCGGTTTTCTACACTAATATTATAAACTAGCTGTGCCCGTAACTCCGTTCGCGTACATTAGTAACTGGAAAAAATAAATTTGTGTAGCCTATTCTGCGTCCGGTACGTCTAAATGTTTATCTAGCAAGTTTCATAAAATTCAGTTTATTCGTTTAAGAGTTATGGAGCATCATACATACATACAGAAAATAAATCTGAAAATCGTCAATTCAGTTTCAGTATCATGTATAGAGCTTATGAACATCTCTAAAAACAAAGTAACTTACTCAATGACCAACCCTTACAGATTTATATTAGTATATATTTAATATTAGTATATGTATTAGTATATATTGAATATTTGTAATATTGATGATGATTGATAGGAAACATTTTATTGTTTGTATGTTGTTTGCATTGAATAAGCTACGAAAATACTGGACTGATTTGAAAAATTCTTTGATCATTTGAATCCCACCTTATCGCTAATGAACATAGGCTGTAGATCAACACCTTTATCTACCAGTTACACATAATACATAACATTGAATAAATATACATAACAGTATTAATGGGTATCTCTTGAATAGGCATGTAACATCCTCGTCTTCATCGTCACTCACCATCAGGCGTGATGGGAGACAACTGCCTACTCCAATACTTGGTAAAAAAAATGCAAAACAGTGACATACTCACTCTACAGGATTTTATTCGATTTTCGACGTTTATAAGACATGCTTACCTGAAACAAAAAATACATTTTAGTAATAAGCAAATACTGAAAAAGAAAGCGGAGGCTTTTTTTAGGGACCTAGGTAGCTATTTAAAAAAAAAGCTGTTTTTGACTATGGAGGGTAGAAGATAAGGGATGCCATCTCTGAATATGGAAAAATGTCCGTCGAAAGGCATAAATAGTGGAAGCTACTGTAGCTTCTGTAACAGTGGTAGCAAAGGCGTAAATAAGGCCGAACCTGAATTCAAAGAAAACAAAGATATCATTTCAAATTTGGCATGGCGAGGCCTAACTCTCAAACTCATTTATGAACCACTGTTTACAGTTTAAAGTAAGAAAGGGAAGGTTTTCTTAGTATTTCGGTTTAAAATGCCACTTTTGGCTACAATGCTAAGAAAAGCTTACCCACTTTAAACTGTAAACAGAGATTCATTAAATAATTTCAAGGGTTATCTAGGGCCTGGCAATACAATTCTTTTCTAAGAATAAAAAGTTTTCCTAAAACTCAACCATTGTTGCACATATTTAACAAATGTCTGCACCTGGCAATATTTCCGGAAGCCTGGAAATTGACACGCGTAATACCAGTGCCAAAGGGCGGCACAAGTCGCAACATAGACAATTTTAGACCAGTGGCAGTATTGTCTACACCCGCCAAAGTATTCGACTCAACAATTCAAAAGTGCATTTTCGAACAGGTGAGCACACAGCTTTGTGATGCACAGCATGGATTTCGGCCAGGTCGCAGCACCACGTCTAACCTGCTGAATCACATGTACCAAATTATTCCAGCTGTAGACGACGGGGGGCAGGTGGATGCCGCGTATTTTGACTTCCGGATAGCCTTCGACCTGGTCGATAATGACGTACTGCTTGTAAAGCTGGCAGTCGCAGGATGCACTCCACACTTGTTAACGTTCTTGGCCAGCTATTTGAGGGATAGACAGCAGTATGTGGAGTATGCAGGATGCCGATCAATGCCATATTCGTTCGATCAGGGGTAAGCCAGGGCAGTAATATCGGTCCCATTGAATTCCTCATTATGATTAATGATTTACCCAAATTCACCAGACATTCAAATTGTCTATTATTTGCGGATGATCTGAAGTTATCTGTTCGAATAAACACGGTGGAAGACTGTAATCGATTGCAGGAGGACATTGATAGTATAGTCCTATGGGCTCAAGAAAACAGACTCCAATTTAACACGTCTAAATGTGTCGCCATTTCGTTCACAAAAAAGCATAGGCCTATACACTATGAGTATGTCGTACAGAAGGTGGCCATGAAAAGAGTGACAGAAGTGAAAGATTTAGGAGTCCACTTTACTTCAGAACTTTCATTCAAGAAGCATATTAGTATGATTGTGAAAAAGGCTTACAGAAACCTAGGTTTAGTATTACGTAGGGTGCATGGCTTCACTAATATTAAAGTTATCGTTTCTTTATACAATGCATTGGTGAGAAGCCACCTGGAAGGCAATGCAGTCATATGGGCTCCACATGAAGCTAAATATATGCTCATGTTGGAGCGCATTCAGAATAAATTTGCCAGATATTTATACATGAGACTTTACGGTGTCTATCCGTTTTATCCGCTAATGTATCCTTCCTTATTTGTACTCGGTATGGTGGGATACACTGAGTTGCGGGTGCGTAGAGACTTAGCACTGGCATTGTATATGTTTAAATTGCTCCGCGGAAGAACCCACAATCCCAGTTTCCTTGCCCAGGTGAGGTTATGTGTCCCCGATGGGTATGTAGGCCGCCGCCGCCGGCCACTGCTGCTATCGGTGCCGGCTGCCCGCACCGAGTTACAGCGCCGCGCGCCGCTCACGCGAGCGCTGCGCACTCTCAACCTAATGGCGGAGAGAATAGACCTTTTTTCCTGTTCCTTGAGCGAGTTCACAAGAACAGCATTATTTGTGTTGTCTTACAATTATAATAATATTAATTAGGGTACTTGTTTATCGTATTGGTGGTTAACTGTTAAGATAGACTAAGTTATGAAATAAATAAATAAATTAATATTGGTCAATCAGGAGCTATAAGTGTCACGATGACTCGTCAATTGCACGTGCGCAGGTAACGATAATTATCGATAACGCATCCGGGCGCATGGCACATTCCTATCCCCTTTGAAAAGTATGGCCCGGCGACTTAGTTGATAAAGCGCCGGATATAGTGTTGCTAGAGTGTTTAATATGATTTTAGTGGTCATAGACGGTGGTGAAGTGCGTTGTTGGTTGTCACAGGCTAACTGTCCTTGTTTATTTCTCTACTTTCCATACCTTAGTAAATTGAAGACTTTTTAAATCCGTACTTGAATTTTTCAGGGTACAGTGCCTCTAAAAATTCAGGTACATTCAGGTTTTAGGAAAACTTTTTATTCTTAGAAAAGTATTGTATTGCCAGGCCCTAGATAACCCTTGAAATTATTTAATGAATCTCTGTTTACAGTTTAAAGTGGGTAAGCTTTTCTTAGCATTGTAGCCAAAAGTGGCATTTTAAACCGAAATACTAAGAAAACCTTCCCTTTCTTACTTTAATTTAAACATATACAATGCCAGTGCTAAGTCTCTACGCACCCGCAACTCAGTGTATCCCACCATACCGAGTACAAATAAGGAAGGATACATTAGCGGATAAAACGGATAGACACCGTAAAGTCTCATGTATAAATATCTGGCAAATTTATTCTGAATGCGCTCCAACATGAGCATATATTTAGCTTCATGTGGAGCCCATATGACTGCATTGCCTTCCAGGTGGCTTCTCACCAATGCATTGTATAAAGAAACGATAACTTTAATATTAGTGAAGCCATGCACCCTACGTAATACTAAACCTAGGTTTCTGTAAGCCTTTTTCACAATCATACTAATATGCTTCTTGAATGAAAGTTCTGAAGTAAAGTGGACTCCTAAATCTTTCACTTCTGTCACTCTTTTCATGGCCACCTTCTGTACGACATACTCATAGTGTATAGGCCTATGCTTTTTTGTGAACGAAATGGCGACACATTTAGACGTGTTAAATTGGAGTCTGTTTTCTTGAGCCCATAGGACTATACTATCAATGTCCTCCTGCAATCGATTACAGTCTTCCACCGTGTTTATTCGAACAGATAACTTCAGATCATCCGCAAATAATAGACAATTTGAATGTCTGGTGAATTTGGGTAAATCATTAATCATAATGAGGAATTCAATGGGACCGATATTACTGCCCTGGCTTACCCCTGATCGAACGAAATATGGCATTGATCGGCATCCTGCATACTCCACATACTGCTGTCTATCCCTCAAACAGCTGGCCAAGAACGTTAACAAGTGTGGAGTGCATCCTGCGACTGCCAGCTTTACAAGCAGTACGTCATTATCGACCAGGTCGAAGGCTATCCGGAAGTCAAAATACGCGGCATCCACCTGCCCCCCGTCGTCTACAGCTGGAATAATTTGGTACATGTGATTCAGCAGGTTAGACGTGGTGCTGCGACCTGGCCGAAATCCATGCTGTGCATCACAAAGCTGTGTGCTCACCTGTTCGAAAATGCACTTTTGAATTGTTGAGTCGAATACTTTGGCGGGTGTAGACAATACTGCCACTGGTCTAAAATTGTCTATGTTGCGACTTGTGCCGCCCTTTGGCACTGGTATTACGCGTGTCAATTTCCAGGCTTCCGGAAATATTGCCAGGTGCAGACATTAGTTAAATATGTGCAACAATGGTTGAGCCAAAACCGCTCGACAGTCCCTAAACAGGAACGCCGGAATTCCATCTGGTCCCGCCAACCGTTTTGGTTTGAGCCTGGCTAATGCCTGGACAACAACAGTCAGCTGTAACTCGTCCACATGTATACGTGCAGACGCATTCGCATTACCCGCCTCCGCGACTGCAGCTTTTACGCTCAGCTCAGGTTGAACCGTATTATAAACTGACTGAAAATAGTTAGCGAATTCCGAGCAACATTCGTTTTCTGATATTTCTAAATCGTTATTAAAAATCTTTTTTGATGATCTTGTATCTTTTTTGGAATTGATATAGTTCCAAAAAGATTTTGGGTACTCAGCCAAACGATTCTGAAGTCGGTCACGATGTTGATTTGCCGCAATTTCAATCATATTCTTTACACCAGTCCTACATCGAGCAAAATTATCGTAATCAACTTGTGACCTACTCTGTTTATACCGCTTGTGAAGGAAGGCTTTGTATTTAATGTTACGAATTAACTCAGCCGTGTACCATTCAGGGTAATTGTACCTAGAATTTACAGGCTTTCGCTGTTTAATAGGAATACAATCGTAAAATATGCTATATAAAGTGTTATAAAATGAATCTAAAATTGTATCAATATTTTGTACAAATAAAGGGCTCCAATCTATGGCAGCAATTCGCGCATATAACATGGGAAAGTTAGCTTTATTAAAATTCCACTGTACCTGCGACTGTTCCGGTATAGAACTACTGTTACTTTGAAGTGGTTCCCCCGCCGTTGCCGCGCCACCGCCTGTCACCGCCAGCGATACCTCCAGAGGGGGATGCTGTGCGTCCACCGGTACCAAAACCTCTTTCGCAAGGCACACCTTAACATCTTCTAACGACGTTAACACTAAGTCTAATTGACGACCGTTACAGTTAGCTACCTTATTTCTTTGAGCGAATCCACAATACGTTACGAAGTATTCATAGTAATTAACAATATAATCGGAACACGAATGTAAATTAAAATCGCCTAAAACTACCACTTCATTGTACTTAACACTAATTTGTTCTAATATTTTGAATAACAACATATACTCATTCTCAATTCCGTGCGGCGGAATGTACACAACACCACATAAACATAAAAATCTATCGCGTGAATATACTTTAACACAAGTTATCTCAAATGTGTGTTCATTGACGTTTACATTGCCCGGTATAGGTACCCTCCTCAACTCGAAGCGTGGCGCGGCCACGAGAAGTGTACCGCCTTGTTTTCGCCCGTCGGTTCTATCGCAACGCACTATCTTGTATCCGGGCGGAACCAACTCTCCATCGTGAATTGAACTGCAACACCCTGTCTCGGTTATTGCAAATAAATCTGCATTTAAAGATACTATCCCTGCAAAGAATTTATCCAATTTGGTCCTGAGACCTCTTACGTTTTGATAATAAATCTCTAAAATAGTTAATAGACTCAGGTGTTACTTTGCGGAAGTCAAAGCTACATTTACTTTGAGACAATTTACTTTGCGTGCTTCCGCCACCAGTTAGTTCATGCAAACTATTGCTGGCCAGCGCCCACCCACTACTGTTAGTCCCTTCATACCCGCCACCAATAGTTGATGCATGCAACCCTGGTCGACTCAACGGATGCAGCAGTATCGACCAGGGTTGTCTAAAGTCTTACGACGATTTTCGTGAGTTATTGTTTCGAAAAAATATCCACTCAAAAAATTCAACATTCACTGGCCAGATGTCAGGCTGGCATAGTTGCCCGTAAGATTTTTCTGGTACACCAATCATAAATGATGCGTAATCTCTCTCTGTTTTAGGTACAATTTTTTTAACAATCACTGATACATCTTGGCCACTTAACACCTTATACACGTATTTTTCCATATTCTCTTGTGTCGTTTGTTTTTCTAAACGCCAAACATGCAGATATTTTTTCTTTTCTGTTCCCTGAATTTCTGCTACACTAGCCCCTCCTCCTTTTTTAATTTCTGTTTTTAGAAATCTGCTTTTTCTTTTCGGTACCTGAACCCAGTTATTTTCATTTTGTGAAAGTATTTCCACTTTTTCTTGTTTTTCCGACACAGTGTTCCTATTTTCCGTCATCTCTGGTTTTGAAATGATTTTTTCTTGTCGTTCCCTTGCAATTTTAGTAGTTCCACTTGTAGTGACTTCCACCGCCGGGTCATTATGTAACGCCGCTGCTTTCGCAAATGATATGGGCCTTTTTTTCTGGTTAAGAGATTTACTCTCTTCTTTCTTTTTGTCTGCCAAACATCCCTCCAGGTATTCATTTCTCTCCTGTAGAGATTTTACGAGACTTTCTAGCATCGCAACTTTATCAACTTTTTCTTCTGCTACCGTCATATGCTTTTGTACATCTTGGAGAGAGATCTCTGATTTAGTGAAGCGAAGCAGAAGCTGCTTATAAGCTTCCATCTGGACATCAAACCGTGAATGCATCTCCGCCCTCAACTCCCGTAATTCGTCTATGACATTCACATCATTATACGGCAAGGAAACATCGGCGGTTGCTGCCACCGGTCTGTTCCTGCGTTCCGTGTTTATATAACAAGGCGTAAACGTTTTATTCATTACGCTGCTGGTGTTGCTTCTCACTGGAGTGTCGGAGTTGTCCTGCTTCGGGTTACTGCAAACGCATTGGGGACACACCCAATTGTTTTTATAATCCTGTGATTGTTTATCAAAGACATCCTTTGTTATCCCCAAACAATTCAGGTGATAAAGTTTCAAGCATTTTTTCTTCGAGCACTTCATGTAGGACACATCGTATATAACCGTGTCACAACCGTTACACTTAGTTTCCATATTTAAAAATTATATTTCTCCTTAAGCACAAATCACACGTCTAACGCTCGCGACGCGCGCAAGCGATATAATGTTGTGCCGTTCTCGATTTTCGAGAACGGTTCGAAAATTTTTTTAGAGCATATCTTCTTTTTCTCAAATGCGGGAATTACTGAGAAATTCTCGAGTTTTATTAGAAATGTCCCGCCAAATTTCCGTTAGAAGGAATTCATGAGAACAGAGAATTTCTTTCCGGCACATTACTAGTCATTATATATGTATATCATCATAGTGCTATTACGGCAAAATTTTACTACTATTGGATGCCCATATAATAATGTTCTCCTTAACTTTACCCTCTACAGTTAATACGAAAATGCATTAGCGAAAATGTATATTTGTATCTCGTGTATTCGATTCGTGTGCATCGTCAGGAATAAGCCACTCTAGCCTCGCCATGTTGGCAGCACTTTGCAGTCATTTCCCTGCGCTTCCGGTTCAGTTTATTGCATCCAAACAGCGCGGAAGTAGCTTTACCTGCATCCACGACAGTAATTTAGTTATTACTACTTCTATTTCAGTGCTATTAGAGTTATAGATATACGTCATGGCCGTGTGGTTTCCGGCTGAGTAGAATAGGACCACTCCAAGTCTTCCCATGGAGGTCGTAAGAGGCGACTTAGGAAATAAAAGCTAAACAAAGCTCATAAACATCAATGAGACCTCTCCAACCCGTCTGTCTGCTCTGGCCAAGATGGCTCAGGTAGTACAGAGAGGGTCATGCTCCTGCAGTGGAGACTTAAAAGACGCATCTATCTCTCTTCCACCGTTATCACGTAAAATAATCGTCCGAAAACCGACTTTACAGACAACCAATTTTTTTCATTGTAGCGTATTCGTCTAATATTTGCCATATATTTATTTCTGTAAAATTATAATATTTATAGCGCTAACAATGTAGTATTAAGTAATGTCATAATAATGTTGAATCAAGCGCTGTCTTCCCGTGACTTTTAACATTTTCACCCCGCAACCAATCACAACAAGAATACGATAAACAATTTTTACATACATACATATTATCACGTCTTTTTCCCTTGCGGGGTAGACAGAGCCGAGGTCTATAAGGCCTAATGGCCACATTTAGCATATTGGTGGGCATTAGGTGGAAAACGGAATCATAAAAGTGATGGGTTGTTAGCCGCATCGCCTAATGACATGGTTCCTTTTTTTCGCCCATTCCCTCGATCGGCTTTTACGGTCTGCGCGGGAAGAGAAGCAGCTGGCACATTCTACGTTTTTTCTTTTCTCCCAGACCAGCATGGAAAACTATTATTGGAATTAAATAAGTAAAAAACTTTTTTAAAATAGCTAACCCGCCATCTTGGGTGTTCCGCCATTTTGGATTAAGAATGACGTCACACAGCGCACCATGCATTGTTATTCAAACTAAACGAGTAATTATACAAAATTTCAGGTCAATCAGTGGAAAATATCGGCTACAAAATTCAGTTCTAAGATTTCATCCGAACAAACATAGTTACATACGAATACATACATTGTAAGTTAAATAAAACCTTGTAAAATACTATCGTATTTTTTGTTTTTGTAGCCAAATACAATAAATCTTGTGTAGACGAAACTGCAAAAATCTTTTCTTTAGTTCGTGGCTCGAGGTGGCTCGCAAGAATTTTAATATAGCACAAAGAGGTCTAAATTAGGTTGGTGAAGTTAGCCCAAAGTCCGGACGGGCGGGATTGCGCTTAACTTTGAAGTCTGGATCGCTGAGATTCGGGCACCGGGGTAGAATTTAAGTTTTACCAGCGTGCCAACTTGGTGCCAAATTTTATGGCAATTTTTAGAATAAGGCTTATATCGTCATCAGCGTATTTATTTTTTATTCTGCATGTGGTCGATTGCACACCCTGGTGTCAGAGTTGTTCGGGACCGCCTCTCGGCCCCTGACGTGGTTCCTTTAACGACTACCAGATGGCAGCCGGGACCAACGACGTAACGTGCCTTCCGAAGCACGGAATCATATTTATTATCTGACAATCAGGTGATTCTAACCTGCAATGTCCTAACCAAATTGGAAACAACTAAACGAAGTATGCTTCCCGTGGGAATCGAACCCACGACCTCCGGGCCTAGAGGCAAACGCCTGAACCACTGGACCACGAAGGCAGTTGCATGTGCTTACTTTTCCAGTTGCATGTGATTTAATTTTAAAAGTAGAGATTACTTGAACTTCTTAAAAATTTCAATAAGACTTTTTGATTTAAACTATTAGGTACCTTAGCAATTTTTTGTCAACGATCTAAATTAATTTTAATCAAGATCCCTCGGGAACAATACGTTTTCCGAAATTAAAGGTACCATATCTACTTCTCCGTACTCCAGAGTGTGTGCAAAATGTTATGATGAGTTACAACGTGAAAGCGTAACAAACAAATCAAAATCACTTTCGCGCATTTATAATATTATATTAGTCAGGACAATTATGTGCTTAAAGGACGAAAGTTTAAAAAAGAAAAAAGAACTATTTTTGCAATTTATGTATAAAAAAATATTAAAAAATGTTTAAGTATAATGGTAGGACGAGAAGCACTGTATTCTGAATTCCGCAAATTATAGGGACAAACTTATTTTTATTTTTTCAATCAAAAAATAATAAAATATGACCGTTCATAAAATTTAAACAGTCATTTGGGATAAAAGTAATTCAATCACATACTAATCGATTATAATTAAAATGTTGAATAAAGAAACTAACACACACAAAAAATACTAAACAAATTGTATTAGTTCGTTTGTTTGTGATATCTTTATTGTACATAGAAAGAAGTTATAAAAAATACAGTTAAGAAAGAGCAACCTACTAGGGCGGATAATTTTTGGACGATCGTAAAAAAGGATTTCCCCTTAAATCTATGGACCCCATTCCAAAACTATTAATATACAAAGAGATCTAAATTACCTCAGGCAAAGTTCACGTCGACAGTCTGCTCGAACTTAGTTTTAGTTTACAAACTCCAGACTGAGTCTGGCGGCTCTTGGTTACTGAAATCTGATCATAACCATAGGCCAGGCGGCGTGACGGTACAAACGCGGATGGTCTAAACGCGTTGGTTACTTTGGATATTTTTAGGAATATTCAAGGGTTATTCGGAAAAGAAAAATACATGATGGCTGCCTTATGTGTAATGCAATTATAATCAAAAGTTTTAAGGTTAATTTTAATGTATTTGGTGAATAATACTGTATACCGAGTAAATTAGACGTGATTTGGAGGCAAATTTGCAATTTTTTTCTATGGACAAAATTTAACGAAATCTTGTTTTTTGAGTTAGATAGTTACCAGAGTTAGTTCTGAACTTTGCTGCATTTTTATTTCAACTTGAGTACTTATTTCATTATTATTGATATTACAGACAATCAAGCAAAGCAGTGTGAGGAAGTACGGGCCCTTAACAGTACGCCGACATATGCTCAATTGATGCTATACTAGTGGGATTAATAATAATGTCGGTTCTCGAAAATGGTCGTGCCACGCTCTATTGGGATCGATCTGTAATCACGGACAGGACTATTGTCGCCAATAAGCCTGACATCGTGCTGACAGATCGATCGACGCGCCAGGCAATGCTCATCAATATCACCATTCCGCATGACGAGAACCTTGTGAAGGCCGAGAAGGACAAACTTAGTAAGTACCTAGACTTGGCCCACGAGGTGATCGCTATGTGGGATGTGGATTCGACGATCATTGTCCCGATAGTCGTTTCAGTGAACGGTCTTATAGCGAAGAGCCTCGATCAACACCTCAAGAGGCTCTTGCTAGATGGCTGGATCAAGGGTCAGATACAGAAGGCAGTACTCCTAGACACGGCGTGCATCGTCAGGAGATTCCTCTCTCTGTAGCCTTAACCGCCGGTAGCTTGAGCCCTGCCCTGCTGCTGGCAGCGGCAGCCCTCTAGGATTAGGTTTTTATAAAAGTTGTATTTTTTATATATATAAATCTTATAAATACCAAATTCTAAGATACAAAATAAATAAAGAGAATAATAATACCTATATCACTTTATTTCATCAGAAAACATAAAACATTTATTACATTAAATAAAAGATGCACAATAGGCGGCCTTATCGCTAATTCAATCTCTTACAACCAACCATAGGATTCGGATAATAAATATTGAAAGAAGATAGTAGTACTAATATTAGGGAATGAATTAACACATTTTATAACAGTAAAATCTAAAAATAAAGAAGAGAATGTAGACACTAATAAATAAATTAATAAAAATAAATCATCATCATCATCATCATCTCAGCCGCAAGAAGTCCACTGCTGGACATAGGCCTCCCCCAAGGATTTCCCGTCTGCCAAGCGTGGTGAGTATGGCAAAATCCCCCCATGGATATAGAAAATAATAATAAATACATACACATAATTACATATAACTATTATGCATACATATAACATACACATTAAAAGGTTGACTGGGAGATAATGCTTTTAGCATTAAGTGTACCTGTTGTAGCTTTTAAGGCTCAATAAAGTTTTTAAATAAATAAATTAAAGTGGAATGTCCGAGGACGAATAAATTAGAACAATGTTGAGGAAACACTATAGTGAAAGGAAATGTGATTTCACCTGATTTTTGAAACATCCAAGAGTCTGAGCAAATCGGATAGAAATAGGGAGTGCATTCCCGATTCCAGCAGCTTCTACTGTAAAAGATCGGGAATATATTTCATGTCGTGGAATTTGTAAACGAAGATTTCTTGAGAAGCGTTGGAGACAGTCATTTATATCGCCGAGAAAAATAAAACGATTAAGACTATTTATAGTTATTATTTTATTATCATCATTATTTTAAGAACTTGAATGTTCTTGCCAATACAGTAAGTTTGGTGAGAGTTGGTTGGTAAAGACCAATTTCAAAAGTACGGAAATTAAAAAAAAAACAATCTTATCTGTTAAATTTATAGCAAGTGTTTTAGGGTACGAGTTTAGAAAGCTTGCACCACCCTTGTCTGAGTAGCCGTCGTCACTCACTAATATATTAAATGTCTTTATTCACAACACAATTTTGTTGAATTCGGTCGATAGTTGTGTTAACTCCAAAGTCGATTTCCGTCTTTTGTTGCACTTTCCTCTAGCCATAATGTTATACAAGTATTTTGGAAGTGTCTTCAGTACGTTTGTTCTGTAAGGCCCAACGCAGATGACAGACTATCCGTGACGAACTTCTTAGTCTTTGAAAATAGAACGTATGTTATCATATGCAGTAACGCACACGATGCGCCATAGTGACTTTTGTGCGCCGTAGACTCGATCTGAGAATAAGCACCCTTATTAGGACTAAGTTCGATAAAGCAACATATTTTTTGATTTTCATTATTAACTGATAATAATTTAAACAGTAAATGCATGCACTTTACTACGCCCTTTGAAACTTCCATTTTCAATAATCGAATAACGGAGATAATCAGCTTTGTGATATTGCCGGTGCCATTGAATGGCCGGTGCATATTTTAATAAGCTCGGTGAAAGCATCAATATTTAAGCTGTACGTTCCCGGTAACAAGCTTTTTGTCGGGGTTAAATAAAATGAATTATTATTTTTATGATATAGAACGGCATAAAGCCGATTGCTGGTGAAAACTGGATCGCGAAGCCTAGGGATAGAGAAGAATGGCCAAAAGGAGGTTTATACCCAGTAGTGGGTCATGGAAAGCTGACAATGAAGATGATGATAGAACGGCAAACGAGCAAGCGAGTCACCTAATGGTAAGTGATCATCGCTGCCCACGGACAACTGTGATACCAGGGATGTGACAGTTGCCGCCCTTTTAAGGAGTTGGGGGAGGACATAGAGAGGGGAAATTTGAATCGTCGAACAGACACGGTAAAGCTTCTACTCAAACGCCGATGTGAGTGTGTGATACTTTGTACCCTACCTATGTGTATATTTTTTTTTCTCTAGCCTACCCTTACTATGAATTCCTAACTGCACCAAATACTAGCTGTATTACTCTTAATCTACTTTATCAACATACATACCCTATTAATGTTTTGTTTCTTTGTTCAAATCTATATGGCATGATCATATCTAGCGGAAGTAACCCTTGTTTTATCATAGTAACCCCTGGACCTTCTTAAATGAAGTGATTTTGATCTTAACCTATGGTGAGGAAGCCTAATCCTATCTTATGCTATGCCTAAGGTTGCTATCGGCCTTGTGTATGACTAATTTTTACTTATAAATAAGAATAACCTTATCGTAAGGTACGCTTATGTTTTTCCTAATAAATATTGTTCAAATTGCACTTTGTGTTATTTTCTGTTGCCTGCTATTTCACATTAATATAATTGCCTTATTTTATGAAGAATTGGTTAATTATTTTCATTAAGGAGCATATTGCTTATCTAGCATGGTTCATTCTACAGAAATTGTTCCTCTACCAGCGGCTTATAGATATAGTATTGAATTTCGGATATGTATAGTAAGTATTAGAATGTAAGTATCCATATTGATCTATAATGAGTTATAGATGTCCACAACTGTAGATATTGGATAGAAGTCTAAGGTAATAGTTTAATATTGTCATTGTATGTATTAGTCAGTGGTGGTAGATATACATTATAGTGAATGTACCCAGCATTTTGGTGTTACGGTTTACTGTCGAGCCCCGCCTTCCGCCCGCCAGAGTACCACTCGTCATCCAGACTTGGACGTGATTCCTCCGTATGCTAATTTCTTTTGGAAAGCAATAGGGATACCCATTAAAGAGTAAATAGTACCTGTTCCCACCTAATAGTAGGATAGGCAATTTGTCAGTAAAATTATGTCTGACTATTAATTCAGAGACAAGAGGGTAGACTAAATGTCTTCAAGCGTATTACCTGCTACACAAGCATTATGCTCTCATTGTGTTCGCTGGGATGAGTTCAGACTTATTTACTTTGAAATAACACCACGGAGGTGTAAAAGCAAAGAACTCAAATTATGAATTTACAACAAGCAGGTAGTATTAGGTACTCAGATGGAGTTTTATAGCAAGGGTTTGTTTGTCAGTCAAACTATACCTCAACCTTCACTGTAGAAAAGGCATCCTTACATGATAATACTTCCTGTATCAATTGTTACTCATTATCCTATTATTTTCAGGAATTATGTAGCTATGTATGTAAGCATGTAAATGTTATGCCATGCTGTTATGTATAAGCACTATTATGCACTAACTCTAGATCTTAGAGATAGATGGAGATGAAATGTCTATTAGTATTTAAGCACATTTACATCAGACTTATTTGTCTCAGTGATTCAACCAAATTTAAGTGTGAGGATTGTAATATTCCTATATTTCAATAAATAGGGATTGGAGTCAACCTTACACTCGCCCTTGGTAGTATATAAGGAACATTACTCTCCCAGAATTCACTATTCATTCCAGAATTAGATGAATCATATGGTATATATGTGGATTGTCAATATCTCAACCTTACAGAATTTACATGACTTCCATGGAACCAACAGACCATCCCCTTCAGAGAATGATTATCATGATAATATATTGTCAGAGAGTTATGAGATCTCACTGGACTAAACAAATCTGAATTTTTCAACAAAATAGGTAGATCAAGAAGGTATTTATTTAGTAATTAAATAGACAACTCCGACTCAATCCATTGTCAAGTAGCTATGAGATTATGCCACAAGTTATGATATTAGTTGTTCATGGCCAATCTATGTGATTTTACAATATGAAAATCCCCAAATCATTCAGGTGGATACTCTATACACTATTATATATCAGGGCCTTGTACATAAAAATTAAGGTTAGGAATTTCATACCTTTGTTAGAAACAGATTCTCTGAATCTTTCACAATCAGAATACGCACATTTCGTCAGCATTATCACTTGTCACTATCACAGAACCAACTTATGCCATTTTGTTATCATATTTTCACATTCAACTTCACTTTCATATTAGATACGACTATCTAACTTAAAATTACTGTCGAAGATTAATTGTTTGAATTATTAACGTCCTACCCACCAGCAGCTTGGATGGTTATATGGCTACCACCGGATTTACCGTGAAAACGAATGGAATTTTATCTCCTATACCCCTCTTTTCCTTATCCTGACGCAACCGTTAATGGGCCTAATCTAGTCCCTATCAGTCCCTAATCTCTAGTCTAAAGGTGTTAAGTTACTGTCCCCCCATCCCCAAAGTGTGTGTGTGTGTAGAACGAACTCCGGTGTAAGAGATCGCTCCCTAATCTAGCTAAAAAGATTTGAGGAAGCTTCCCTCGCCCTATTTTAATGATTCTACCTGCCTGACTGCTCCTAAAATCAGATTTCCTACTCTGGTAAATAGATTAGGTTCCTAGCAAGGATCCGTCATCTCTAAGCTGTAAAAGGGAGCCAGAGTTTGGGCCCACGAACCTATTATTCCTATCACTCTTGGGTTGTGGTCATCTCTTGTGGTCAGGATCGAGACTTCCACGCCCTAACAAAGGTTTGAGGTCCCAGACGTGTCCCCAAGTGGCTAGGGAGCTGAAAACTAGCGCACCGTTCGGACCGTAGGTTTCCGTAGGCACAGAGGCCGTCTGGACGCCCCAAGTAGCATAGCTAGGCTGGAAATTGCAGCCCATTCGACCAGCTACAATGTCGAATTATTTTTACTCCTACTTGGCCGCTACCCTCATAAAGAACAATCGCTCTCATAAGGAATAGAGGTCCAGCGTTGATCTTGGCCATGTATTCCCCAATTCGACACAAAACTCTACTAAACTTACATTAAAATCAAACAAATAGAAACTAGATATCTCAGATTTGATACGGAGAAGATTTCGAAGAATCAAAGATCTCCCCAACATCATTTCCTCAATATCATTCAAAACTTTACAGTATATGAAACTATTATAGTGAATTTACTCTGGACAAGCTAATATTCATATATTTCAAAAGAATCTACAATATTTTAACTTCAGAACACGATACCAATGTGCTTCTTAGCTAAAATATTTTTGCAAGGGACTTCGCGGGATTTTTCGATCCTAATTTGCCAAGATAACGCGATAACCCACACTTTAAACTACTTCTTTCTTGATTTAAAATAAAACTTGCAGTGGCGTTCTGGCAGCAATTCCTCTTGACTCTTCAAATTTCCCGATGCGTAATGACCCAGACTAATGGCGCCGTAGCCTTTTATACTCGCTACCGTGCGGTTCTCAGAAATCACACCACTTCGACTGAAAAACCGTTGGCCAATATTTTTTTTAAAAACCTCATGCAAATATCTAACTAATATCTCTACATTTAATAACTAATCTGCCTTGCTCATTCCTGTCGATAAGACCTTTTTCATTAAATTCTCAATTGAATAAAGTTTTTCCATTGGTTAGTTCCAAAACTTTCTAAAACATTCCAAGACTACCTGTCTCTTTCTTCACCCCTAATAGTAACGAAATAAAGGTCAGCGTGCCTTGTATCAAATTTAATTCCATAGACAATCTCATAGCTTTCTTTTAATTATTAGTGTTCCCTGTGCTATCTATAGAATCCCTTGAATCGACCTATTAGCATAATCTGGTATCACGAGATATTATAATAAATTTTACCATTTAAATTTCTTTTACGCTGAGTATTAATTTATTTTAATATTTATTTAATTTTGATTGAATCGATTCTCTCGATTATCCGTAAAATGCTTACTTTTTTTCAACTAGACAAAAGAATAAACTAATTATCAATTATTTGATCAAATTTTTGTTATCATCATGATTATTTATTTCCTTGTTCTTACTTAAAGATATAAAGTCAGTCAAACTATACTTTTAATTTCATATTTTTAATTTAAGTTCTACTTTTCATAGATCATAGATCAATTTTCTTCCTCGCGTCAATTATAGATAAGACAAACTGTCAATGTCATTCTGCTTCACAACAAACAAAATAAGATGGATATAATGAATTATTGTGGAACAATTTACAAAGGACTGTATTTATGATTGAATTTCAGTTTTCCAGTTAATATTTGAGAATCATGAACGAGAACATAAGTGTTCCGTTACAACTTCCTCGGTCGAGCCGGCCGATTCATGTTACTAGCAAAACTAAATTTAGCCGGTAGCGTGGCTCTACAACAACTAAGAAAAAGGTAATACATTTTTCGGCGAAATGGATGTGGGGAGGAAAGCAGCCATAATAAAATGGAATTGGGCGAGCCACCTTATTTATGAATATTTTTTACCACTGTAAATGTAGTCGCTATAAGATTTTTTGGAGAAAAATAAATATTTATTATTATTATATTATTATGTTATGGGATGCACACCGATAGGTGGGCAATAGAAACCACAGAGTATCGTGCAGATTGGCGACGAAAGCGAGGCTGCGCAAAAGCAAGGTGCGCTGATGATTTGATGGCCTATGACTGAGATTTGGGACACTGGCGATTTGACACACCTTAAACCAATGGCGTATAAGACAGGAGGCCTTAGCCCAGCAGTAAGACAATATAGTGATTAAGACAAATTATAAAAAACATAAAAATATATAAATACGGATAAAATTTAAAAAAATCGTGTTTAGGTTTTGAAACATACAATATGCCTGATAAATAAATATACTATACCCATACGGACAAATCACACAGATTGAGCTAGCTCCAAGGTAACTTCCAGATTCGTGTAATGGAATTCTAACAAAACGATACTATAATTAAAACAAACACATATAGATAAACGCCCAATACCCAGGTCAATCTAAAAAATATAATTTTCCATCTTGACCTGACCGGGGATCGAACCCAAGGCTTCCGGTATGGCTTGGCATGATGACCACTAGACTGCGTAGCTCGTCACAATGATACTCTTTGTTAAAAATCCGTGTAAATACAATCCTGTTACATTTTTAGTAGGATATCAATTTCTCTCTATAACGCCCTACCAGAACATAAAGGGTTGCCCTTCAATGGCATTGTCCTTAGTAGCTATTAAGGTTATAGTAAAAGCTCTTGTGTCTAGTCATAACGGGCGCCAGGGGAGCTTTGGCAGTTCGGCGTAATTCAGTACCGTTTTAGATACGCAGAAATCCCTTCGCCCTGATCTCATTTATAACTTTGAAGTGCTAATTGGCTTATTCGAAATCTATTTGAAATAATATTAAGGGTCCGTACTACCTCACACTGCTTTGCATGATTGACTGTTATATCAATAATAATTAAATACTTAAGTTGAAATAAAAATGCAGCAAAGATCAGGACTAACTCTGGTAACTATCTGACTCAAAAACACGATTGCGTTAAATTTTCTCGATAGAAAAAAATTGCAAAGTTGCCTCCAAATCACGTCTAATTTACTCGGTATATAGCATTATTCACCAAATACATTAAAATTAACCTTGAAACTTTTGATTATTATTGCATTACAGATAAGGCAGCCATCATATGTTTTTCTTTTTCGAATAACCCTTGAATATTCCTAAAAAACGAAAATATCCAAAGTAGCCAACGCGTTTAGACCATCCGCGTTTGTACC
Organism: Elegia similella; assembly: GCA_947532085.1. NCBI lineage: Eukaryota > Metazoa > Arthropoda > Insecta > Lepidoptera > Pyralidae > Elegia > Elegia similella. Next base: position 3,929,520 of record OX383944.1, read on the forward strand.
GCCACGCCGCCTGGCATATGGCGGGCTTAAGAGCCCGCCATATGCCAGGCGGCGTGGCTTAAGGCCTGTCTCACTCCCCGTGTAGGTATCGAAAACAACTACGCGCGGCGACACCTTCGAAGGGGAAAACCGAACAAATCCGGTAGGAACGACGCGCTTTTGGTCACATGTGTTCACCAACTTCAACGAATTATGAATCGCTTTGTACATACGGCAAGAGCTTTAAGTATAAAAATGGCTTGCTATAGGTATCTAAATTAAAAGGTGCTGCGTTCTGACGCGAGCTAAATTACACCGTATCAGTAACTACATTAAGTTGATATTTCTTTGATACCTTTGCAGATTGCGACTTCTGTACGTAAGTACAACTTATTAAGTTGATATTTCTTTGATACCTTTGCAGATTGCGACTTCTGTACGTAAGTACAACTTATTCTGTAGTTTAGGCTGAAACCAATTTCCTTAATTTTTTATACAAATATTAAGGAAATTATGACATGTGTTTGCCTGTATTAATTAAACTTTATTCTGACATCGAAAGACAGAGCCTAGGACATAATCCAGTATTTTTATGCCTCAACAATCAAGTTAAATAAAAAACCAAATTCTTTCGTAAAAGAACTGTTGTGTTCCAAACATCCCACAAATTTTAATTTATAATAGGCTTATAAAATGTATATAAAATGGTACACGAAGAGCCGTCATTCAGAGTTATGTAACAATATAAGTTATTATGAAGTTAGTTCTCGCGTTGACGGCGGTAATTTCCCAAGCGGTAGAGTTCGCGATACACTCGACACTCTTTATTTTTACCCGAGCGAACAAAGGAAAGTTATGTTTTCAATCTAAGTTGCACTGACTATATGTATTTTACATGGCAAATTTGTTTTTAATTGTTCTGTTGTCTGGTAGAGATTTCTATTAGTAATAAGAGCACCCATTGTACATATTTAATTTCATCAACGTCATTATTCTAGCCGTTAGAAGTCCACGGCTGGACCAAGGCCCTAGGACTCTTCGTTCCATGGGAGGATATTGCCATACTCATCAAGCTTGGATATTGAAGAAAAACAAACTTGAAAAATCATTTTTATTCAATTTATTAAGTACTCTAACCTATTTTGTCCCACTACTGGGTAAAGATCGCCCCCATTGCCAGCGAAGTTATAAGTGTTTCACAAATAACACTGATATAAACAAAGTCAGGTTTGTTCGAACACTTATAACTTACATATGAACGTGTAAACCGAATTTTTATAATCTTTGATTTGTTGGTTTTATTATCACCCCGATTAATAGCAGAATAACTATTAAAATATCCTAACTATAATATTATAAATGCGAAAGTGAGTTTGTTTGTTTGTTACGTTGTAACTACTTCTGAACTGATCATCATGACATTTTGCATCACGTTATCTGGGGTACGGAGAAGGACATAGGGTACATTTTATCCCGGGAAAAAGTTCCAGACGGATCGACATCGACGCGGACGGAGCCGCGGGCGAAAACTAGTAAGAAATATTTACGACAAAAAAATCATAGCGAATTAGCCGGGACAGCTATATGTAGAATAGAATAAGCTTTATTGTAACACTTCACACACAAAGCAATATAAAATAAAATGATTGAAAAGTACATAAAATAAAAGATACTTAACAAAATCGGGTTAGTTACATCGCTTATATATAACTCAAGAACAGCTGGACAGTTTTTGATGATGACAGGCTCAATATAGGCTCACTTTTTATCTTAAATCCGATCTTATGTTAGTACATAAAAAACTAGCTAGCGTTAGGATAGATATCCCTGTGAATTTCAAAAAGTTTTAAGCGGCGAATGTGAAGAGAGAAAGCTTTGTCGCAAGATTTAAGCATAAAGCTCATCAATCATGTCGCACGCTTAAAGTTAATCGTGCGGCTGCCCAGGCTTACCAGGAGCGCAGATACGCGAAGGTATTGTGACTTTCTACACAATTGCCGTCTGCTTGTGGCTTAGACGTTCTATTCATATTATAGTACACGAAACCACAACGCTTTGTGTGTGGCAGTAGATTACTTAATTCTTCCAATAGAACCTATATATAAATTTATTATTAGAATTTATTTATATAATACAATATACATGTATATATTCGTATGTGTGTATATGTTGTAATTATGGTGTCCGTTACGCCAGCCAGATTTTGTTGAAAATTGTCGAAAATCGACATTGTAGTGCAGTAGATAATTAGATATAGAGCTTCTGTAAATGGTAAGCTAATTTTTAAATTTGGTAAGCGTATACTTTTTTAATTATTTGATAAAAACAGTTCCGGCTAGCGTAACGTTACCGTAGCCAGATCTTTTTTTGTTTAACGGGAATTTTGAAATAAAAGTTATGTAAATAATTAGATATATGCAAAAAGGTGTTCAGAAGAGCTCGTTTCGACCACGTTGGCCGTATTGGAGACAAGATAGTTTCCTGTCCCTCAGGAAGTAAAGCCTTCTGGTCTCTAGCCAAGTCAGTGGAGATGAACTTCTGTCGCCCATCGCTGCCACCATTGCAGAAACCTGACGGTTCTCTGGCCCATGGTGCAAAAGAGAAAGCAGACTTGTTTGCCAATCTATTTGCAGACAATTCGCGTCTAGATAGTAGCAATAAAAGCCCACCCCAGTTACCTTCGTTCGGCCTCAAGATGCGGGCCGCTCAAATCCACCAAAAAGAGGTACTTAAATGCATGCTAAACCTAGACGTGAATAAGGCTAGTGGACCCGATGGTATTCCAGCAGTGGTTCTGAAGCGCTGCGCACCCGAGTTGTCCCCTGTACTGACACGCCTCTATAGACTTTCTCTAGAGACTGGCAAGGTCCCAAGATCCTGGAAGCTTGCCAATGTACAACCAGTACCTAAAAAGGGAAGTCGCTCCGACCCGGCCAATTATCGACCTGTTGCGATCACCTCCATATTGTGCAAGATTATGGAGCGTGTATTGAACAATCGTCTCCTGGCATACCTGGAAACCAACGAGCTCCTTAGTGACAACCAATATGGTTTTCGCAAGGGTCGCTCAACCGGTGACCTACTGGTATATGCCACTCACTTATGGAGCGAAGCCTTGGAGGGTCACGGTGAGGCAATTGCCGTCTCACTAGATATATCCAAGGCTTTTGACCGGGTCTGGCACGAAGCTCTCCTCAGTAAGCTTCCAGCGTATGGTTTACCTAAGGACCTTTGCAACTGGATATCCGATTTCCTGAGGGAACGGTCCATTCGAGTGGTTATGGATGGCTGCTCTTCCGACCTAATGGCTATTAATGCCGGGGTACCTCAGGGATCTGTTCTCTCTGCAACCTTGTTTCTGCTGCACATTAATGACCTCCTTATGTCTGGCATTATTGGTTATGCTGATGACAGCACCGTTGTAGAGAGTTATACGTCCAGAGCCAGTGCAAGTCCACAAGAAGTCCAGTCTCTAAGAGAGTCTATGATTGAACGGGTTAACTCGAAATTACAGAGGGTGTCCGATTGGGGAGACGCCAATCTTGTTAAGTTTAACCCGTCCAAAACACAGGCGTGTCTATTTTCTGCAAAAAAGAGTGCTTTCCCACTTGCACCCATTTTCCAGGGTGTTTCCTTACCGTTAGTTGACCACCTTGGGCTTTTAGGCATGACAGTCACGTCAAAACTAAGCTTCGGCCAACAGATTGAGTCAATGGCACTAACTGCTTCCAAGAAGTTGGGTATCATCTCAAAGGTTCGGCGGTACTTCAGCTCTGAACGGCTGCTCAATCTCTATACAGCCCAGGTTCGCTCTTGCATGGAGTACTGCAGTCACCTTTGGGATGGCTCAGCGAAATACCAGCTTGAAGCATTGGACTCTGTTGACCGAAGAGCCCGCAGGCTCATAAACAACGACGTGGTCTCAAATAGGAAATTGCAATCCCTGGAGCATCGCCGTAAAGTCGCTTGTCTATCGGTATTTTATAGGATCCATTTTGGAGAGTGTGCGAAGGCGCTCTTTGAGCTAGTTGAACCCTCACCATTCCTCCATCGGACTACAAGGCGCAGACAGAAATTTCACCCTTTTATCGTTGGAATACCAAAGAGTCGAACTAAACGCTTTGACAGTTCCTTTTTGGTTCGAGTAGCTAAGGTGTGGAATGAACTGCCTGCGTCTATATTCCCAAACAAGTACAGTCCCGGGACATTCAAAAGTAGAATAAATGGGTATCTCTTGGATAGGCATGTAACATCCTCGTCTTCATCGTCACTTACCATCAGGTGAGATGGGAGACAAATGCCTAATTCAATATTTGGTAAAAAAAAAAAAAAAAAAAAAAAACAATTTGGTATAAATGGTACAACTTAAATTGTATTTGTATTTGCTATGGTTGCGAAGATATTTGAAATCCTGCTGGAGTAACGGTTTGCCCAATTGCTGTATCTTGGAATTGACTAAGCAGATGATGATGATTTTTGCACAGGACATCTGGCTAATTAGTTATAGTTTATAGCGCAATAAAGGAATTCATAGTAATTAACTGTTTAGAAGTTATTTTCATTAAATAGAAATATGCTTTAATAGGTCCTAGCACTTCCAATAAGCGCTCCAAAGACTAACTTTAAACGTTATTATATAGTGAAATACTGTCTATAAATGGTACCAAAGTTTCATTAGTATCCTATACGTAATTAAAAAGTTATGATGAATCTTCGATTTGATCCGGCCATGGCGCGCGGCGGAGTTATTTAACGACCGATTAACCGAGTTTCCTGTACGAGTGGTCACAGAATCTTTTGTAAATAATTAGATATACATGTCAATTTAATACCTAATAATTTTCAGACTTGTAGATTAATTAATTAACGAAATAATTGAAAAAATGATGTTCGTGTGGTTACCCGACCAAATCTAGAATGTTATGAAAAAGCGGCCGCGCCATTCATTATACCAACCTTCTTAAACTTACTAGATAATTTCATACTCGTACGTGTTTTGTACAGACGAGCTACATAAGTGATATAATAAAACTTAGTTATAACTAATGTTATATTAATATATAATAAACATTTTTGTATCTTTAGATAGAATACTGTTGACTAGCTCCGTGGCGCAGCGGTCAACATGCCAGCCTGCGACACGGAGTGACCGGGTTCGATCCCCGGCCAGGTCAAAATGGAAAATGATGTTTTTCAGATTGGCCTGGATTTTGGATGTGTATCTATATATGTATTTGTTATAAAATATAGTATCGTTGAGATAGTATCCCATAACACAAGTCTCGAACTTACTTTGGGGCTAGCTCAATATGAGTGTTTTGTCCAAAAAAAAAACAAAAATAATAATACGTAGGTAATAGAACATATAGAGGACCTAACTGTGTAGATAATGTTTATCATATAAAGATATTAACTAAGGTAAGTAAGTTTATAAATTAGCTTCAAAAGTAATCACAGGTTTTTTCTTATGGACCAATATGCAACGTCGCATGCTTATCTGAAATTAAAAAGAAAGAATTTATAAATACCTATATCTTTTTTATGTTATCGTTCCGAATAAGTTAAAGTAAAATACTTGTAGTCATATATAAAGTTTTATTGTATTAAATCACAAATCAACAATAATAAAATGTAATAACATCACAGTGTAGTATGTACTTACATATTTTATCTGCAGTAAGTATCTACTTCCTATTGCTTTCTGTAATCTGATTAAAAAAATCACAAATGTCTTAGACTAGCTGTTGCCCGCAACTTCGTTCGCGGCAATTTCCGTTAGTATGATTAATCGGTATAGATGAATAATTTTCCCCGTTTTCAAAACATTTTTTATTGATGCTTCGCTCCTATTGGTCGCAGCGTGATGTTTTATAGCCTAAAGCCTTCCTCAATAAATGGGCTATCCAACACAAAAAGAATTTTCCAATTTGAACCAGTTTGAACTAGTTCCTGAGATTAGCGCGTTCAAACAAACAAACTTCAGATTTATAATATTAGTATAGATAAAGATAGCCGTATTCATAAATTACGTTTTTAGTATAAAAATCAAAATACAATATTATAAATAAACGACATAACAATGCAGTTTACTTCTTAGGATAGGTACTTTTTGAAACAGTACAAGCTAAAGCTTTGTTTTATAGTAAACACTAGCTTTCGCCCGCGGCTCCGCCCGCGTTAATGTCGATCCCACGGGAATAGTACTTTTTCCCGGGATAAAAGGTAGTCTATGTCCTTCTTTGTACTCCAGAGAACCTGTATACAAAATTTCATAGAGATCAGTTCAGTAATTACGGCGTGAAAGCGTAACAAACAAACAAACTCACATTCGCATTTATAATATTAGTAAGGATAACGCAGATTAACTACGAGTAAATTATCAAGATGCTTCCACTACTAACTGCTAAGCTGTAACTGGTAGCTAGTAGCTATTTTAAAATAAATGTACCTACTTTGTAAAAATAGCTCGTCTGTACAAACCGCGTATGTATTATCCTGTAAGTTTTAGAAGGTTTGTATAATGTATTGCGCGGCCGCTTTTTTATAACATTCTAGATTTGGTCGGGTAACCACACGAACATCATTTTTTCAATTATTTCGTTAATTAATTAATCTACAAGTCTGAAAATTATTAGGTATTAAATTGACATGTATATCTAATTATTTACAAAAGATTCTGTGACCACTCGTACAGGAAACTCGGTTAATCGGTCGTTAAATAACTCCGCCGCGCGCCATGGCCGGATCAAATCGAAGATTCATCATAACTTTTTAATTACGTATAGGATACTAATGAAACTTCGGTACCATTTATAGACAGTATTTCACTATATAATAACGTTTCAAGTTAGTCTTTGGAGCGCTTATTGGAAGTGATAGGACCTATTAAAGCATATTTCTATTTAATAAAAATAACTTCTAAACGGTTAATTACTGTGAATTCTTTTATTGCGCTATAAACTATAACTAATTAGCCAGATGTCCTGTGCAAAAATCATCATCATCCGCTTAGTCAATTGCAAGATACAGCAATTGAGCAAACCGTTACTCCAGCAGGATTTCAAATATCTTCGCAACCATAGCAAATACAAATACAATTTAAGTTGTACCATTTATACCAAATTGATATCTAATTATTTACATAACTTTTATTTCAAAATTCCCGTTAAACCAAAAAAAGATCTGGCTACGGTAACGTTACGCTAGCCGGAACTGTTTTTATCAAATAATTAAAAAAGTATACGCTTACCAAATTTAAAAATTAGCTTACCATTTACAGAAGCTCTATATCTAATTATCTACTGCACTACAATGTCGATTTTCGACAATTTTCAACAAAATCTGGCTGGAATAACGGACACGTAATTATGTATTCATGTAATAAACACCTTTGTGACATTATTTGCCTATCATGATCATCATTATCGCAAGAAGTCAACTGCTGGACATAAGTCTCCCGCAAGGACTTGCAATATGACCGGTTAGAATAATATAAATAAGAATAAGAATAGAATATTTTTTTTATTATAACACTTGGACACACACAAAGCAATATAAAATAAAATTATTGAAAAATACAAATAAAAGTTCAGTGCCATCAGTGTTACAAAAGGTGACGGCTCAGCGTTACGCTGGACTAGGGATACCCTAATCCAGCACTGATTTTCAGCCGTCACCTTCTGAGGCATCACGGAAACACGCACTATACGACACACACACAAAAAAAAAAAAATATATATATATATAAAACTAAATTAAACAAAACAAGTGTACACAAAAACAAAGATATCGATTAAACGCATACAATAATAAATAGAATAGAGAGAACAAGTATAATAATAAATAAACATTTGAAACTACCACCTGCACTAACTACTATAACCCCCCTTGACATCGCCGCAATCGGTTAATAAATTTGCCGGTCCATACGTCAAAGAAGAGGTTATAGTGCCACGCAAGTGCCATGCTTTTGCCACGTCAGTTAACCTTCAATAACAAAAACTAAAGAAAATTAAAAAACAAAACGTCAAATAACAAAATGGCGTCGCAGACACATTACGAGTTATTACGATGTACAGTTTTTGCAGTGATGTTAATAAAAGATGTATATTATTTTAAAAAGGAGTTCAGTCAAATTAAATTAGTTTCGTCTAATTAAACTAGGCACAACTCAAACAATGAAACTAAAGGTACTCGAAAATGACCTGCCGTCCCACGTGTCACGTGCATACACCGCTGGTAAGTGTTTTATTGAATTTTATTGCAATTGTATATGTAACAAATGTCTTTTGTGTTGTTTCCTAAAGGTGCTTAATGTTTTTAGGGCACGCAACGGTGGCGGCAAGTTATTCCAGCACGAGGTAGCCGCATACCTAAAGCTGCCCCTGAATGCGGCAGTTTTATGACGAGGAGTTAACAAACGGAAGATATGGCAGGAGCGAGCCCCCCGTCCACCGGCAGATCGATAAGATCTCAATTTTTCATAGAGGTATGAGGGCTGCTCGTATTTTATAACCCCAAAAAGCAGGCATGCTAAATGATGATTTCTGCGGGCAGACATCTTTAAAATATTTGCCTTATTAAGGAATGGAGTGACATGGGTGCGAGGAGGCACGGGAAACACAAATCTCACACATGCGTTCTGAACTCTTTGCAAAAGTTTTTGAGTTTTAGCTAGGATACAAGGCCCGTACACACAGTCTGCATAATTGAGTTTAGATAAAATAAGGCTGTCACATAATCTTATACGCAAATCTACTGACAGATATTGACGTATGCCATAAAGAACCTTCAGACGATAGAAACAATTACGAACAGCCTCTAAAACATGCTTCTCAAAGTGTAACTCAGAGTCCATGGTTAGCCCAAGATTCCTAGCCTCAGACACATATTCTATGGCTTCTTTCCCCAGTACTATTTTAGGTATATGCAATTTAATGTCTTGCACTTGTTTTCTAGAGCCCAGCACTAAATATTTAGTCTTTTTGGGGTTCAGTAGCAAGGCGTTTTCTTTTGACCATGTTCTAATATGATCTAAGTCCTCATTTATTTTCCTTACAGCTGTTGGTGTACTTGAAGGAAGAAAATGATAATACACTTGGATGTCATCAGCGTAGATGTGAAATTTACAGTGTTGAATGTAAGTAACTACATCAGCACTATATAAAACGAAGAGTAATGGACCTAAGATTGAGCCTTGTGGTACCCCCCTTTCCACAAAACGGCTCCCTGAGACACCCTGTGACCCATCGCACCTCCTTACTTGAACAACTTGAGATCTCATCATAAAATAGCTGTGAAACCAATTAATAGTGTGGCTGTCAAAACCATAATAAGACATTTTTGACAGCAGCAGTGGAATATTTATCAAATCGAAGGCACGAGAATAGTCTAGAAGAACCAAGATAGTCCCCAGACCCTGATCTCGAGCCGACAACACATTGTCTACCACGTCTAACAAGGCTGTGGTTGTACTATGTCCCTTCCGGAAGCCAGATTGTACTTTAGGTAGCATATCATTAGATTCTAAGTATTTTGACAATTGTAAATAGGCACATTTTTCTAGTATTTTAGATAAATAAGGCAAAATGCTCACTGGACGTAGGTCAGCCAAAGTAGAAGGACTAGGGCATTTGGGTAAAGGTGTTACAACAGCCTGCTTCCACAAATCAGGTACTGTAGCAGTCTCAATTGATACATTAATTAGAAATGTTATGATATCCAATGTACATGGTAAAGTTAATTGTATCATTTTGAAAGTTATGTGGTCACTACCTTCTGCATTGGAACTGATGGATTTAATTACATTCTCTACCGTGTTACAATCAACTGTCTGTAGGGAGAACTGTGTGGAATCATTGAATCTATGAAATTGAAAATATGTCAGTGTTGATAAGGTAACACTATTATTGTTGGGTAAATTTAAAAAATGGTCATTCAGGCAGTTAGGGTCATTCACCAATTCAATTGGAAGTTCATCATTACTTTGCTTTATTGCTATAGTGGTTTTTAAATTTTTCCATAATAATTTGGGATTATTTATATGTAAATTAATATTTTGGTCAAAATATGCTTTTTTTTCATTGAAAAGGGCTGAAATAACCACCGCTTTCATGTCTTTATAAAATTGATGATGAACTTCAGATTTGGTGGCCTTGAACTTCTTGTGACTTTTATCCCGTATGCTCATCATTGTTCTTATAGTGTCGGTGAACCAGGGCTGAAGCTTGTCTTTAACTATTAATAACTTCTTAGGAGCATGTAAGTCAAATAACGTTAATATATTATGGTTAAACCAGCTCACCATATCATTTATATTATCAATGGTCAAAAGGATACTCCAATCAATTAGCTCTAGGTCCCGATAGAATAAATCATGCAAAATATCATTGTAAGGTCTGTAAATAATTTTCTTAGGTGTAAGTTTTTCTTTTTTGAGGTTTATTACAGCCGTCACTATGGCATGAGCGCCTAAATCTGGAATGTGATTAACCAAGACAGAACGCACCTTGGCATCTGTGCAGATCAGATCAATTGCTTTAGCACTAGTACTCGTGAAGTGAGTTGGTTCATGTATGTATTGCGATAGATTAGTGTATTGAAGAAAGTCTGTAAACACATTAAAACCGAGATCATTTTTATCAAGCATATCTATGTTGAAGTCGCCCAAAAGAATCATTCTATCATAACCTGAGAAAAATGCACAGGATTCAGTCAGTGCATCGAGAAAAACATTTCTATCAAACCAGGGGGGTCTGTAGGCTGTGCCAATAATTACCTTTATTCCATTGATTTTTATGCTTATCCAATACTGTTCTAGAGAAGAGATAGGGTGAGGGCAGGTTTTGACATTTATACCTCTTTTCACCATAAAGCCCGGTTGGAAGCAGCGTACCGCCTTTCTGCGACCTAGTTCAGGTCGTCCAACCACCTGGTCGGTGGGTGCCCAACGCTGCGCTTGCCGGTACGTAGTTGCCTTTCAAGAACTTTTATGCTCGATCGGTTCTACGAGCTTGTGCTCCCCCTTCTGCCACTTCAAAGAGCTAATTCGCTGAGATAAATCGGTGACCTTTGTTCTACTAAGGATCTCCTTAGATCTTTGGGCGACCTTGAGCTTTTACTTACCACAAATACGTTCTATTTATTCCAAAGTTTGACTGGTAGAGAATCCTATTAGCATTAAGTCCTTTGATAAAACTTTTTTGTTAATAAAGTTTTAAATAATTTAATAAATCTGTAACGTCAAATTTGGAGTAAATGCTTTGAAAAAGGTAAGATATTCCTTGTAAGTTAAGATTACAAATTATTGAAAATACTTTTATTATATACTAGCTTTCGCCTGCGGCTCCGCCCGCGTCAATGTCGATCCCTCGGGAATAGTGCTTTTTCCTAGAATAAAATGTAGCCTTTGTCCTTCTCCGTACTCCAGAGAACTTGTATGCAAAATTTCATCATGATCGGTTCAGTAGTTACAGCGTGAAAGCGTAACAAATAAACAAACTCACTTTCGCATTTATATAAGGATGATGTAACTAAAAATTTAAGCAGTTTTTCCTACGAGTATATCTGTGCTATAAGACATTGCTTCGTACCAAATTTCAAGATTCTGAGTTGAATGTCGGGAGAGAAATCTTTATCAGAAGATCTAAGCGTAAGCACAAAGCACATCAATCAAATCGAGCTTAAGTTAATCGTGTGGCTGGCTTACCGGGCTTGCAGGTGGTTCCGACTTCGCACACAATGCCGCGGCGTTAAGACGTCCTTTTCAAATTATAGCAGAGGGAACTACAATATGGTTTCAGAATTCTCTCTAAATCTTACCAGATTCATAGAGTAAGTACTTATGTACAGTCGATATTATATCTATAATCCAGTAACTTCTCTCTCTATCATTAAACCGTTTTCCCAGTAGCATCCTCAGAATGGCCCGCTATCATGACAGCATTAATTCTGTAAATATGATATGTCATACTTTTTAGGTCAACCTTCCTTAGATTGCTCCAGAACCGCGGGCAAATACCTGTGAATATGACGTAAAAGTACATATTTCACCGAACCTTGTGAAGTGATGCATGTCTGCTACGAGTATCTATGCAGATCTTCCTAGTACCTTCAACATCTCGAGGAGATTTGAAAGTCCGACGGTCCATTGGGTTTCAGCATTATTGCGCTTATGTATGCTAATATAATTTTATTATAATATAATATAATTTAGCTAGAGTCAGAGCGCAGCACCTTTTCGAGTAGATATCTACAGAATTCATTGCAAGCTAATTTAATTCTTATATTTCTGAACAATCGATTCATAATTCTATGAACACATGTGACCAATCCCGCGTCGTTCCTACTGGATTTGCCTGGTTTTACCGCTTCGAAGGGGTCAAGTACGCTGCCTAAAATCAGCAGATTTTTCATTTTATATGGTAGGTCTTCTTTTTTAAGTTCTTTTTATGACATAAAATGGCAAACGAGCAAGCGGTTCACCTGATGGTGTATGGATGGCCAAGTGATCAACGCTGCCCTGCCCATTTTGAAGTATATCCCGTGTGGAAAGTTGTTCAATATCATGGGCTGATTATGCCCCTTAAGTATTATTTTCCTCCGTGAGGGGACGGAGTAGAATACAATTCCCCATTGCTCGTCAGGTTGGCATCTCGTTAGAGGTGAGAAAATACCCGACATGCTCGGTGGTAGGACCTCATGAGGTCCGACTGGCTGGCGACCACCCTCATGCCAAAATGAAGCACCGTTGGGTGTGTTTCGACTGTTGCGTGTGAGAGCCAATCCCCATTTTCCTTCTTAAGAGTCGGCAACGCATCAGCACCTCCTTTAGTGTTGCAGATGTCCATGGGCGACGGTGACCACTTTCCATTGGGTGGCTCGTCTGTTTATTTGCCTGTTTGCCGTCAAATATACGTAGAAGATATTACCGCTCACTTTGTTACACGTTCGTCATCATTTCTTGTGGGTGTCACGGTCAATCGACATGCACACCCTGGTGTCAGAGTTCTTCGGAACCGCCTCTCGGCCTCTGACGTGCTTCCTTTAACGAATGCCAGATGGCAGCCGGGACCAGCGGCTTTACGTGCCTTCCGTAGCACAAAATCATCTTCATTATCAGACAATCAAGTGATTCAAGCCTGCAAAGTCCTAACCAAACTTGAATCAACAAAGTATGCTTCCCGTGGGAATCGAACCCACGACCCGGGTCCACAGGCAAACGCCTTAACCACTGGACTAAGGAGGCAGTAACACGTTGAATGCCACAATATCTCATGAGTTCTATAGCTGTAACTCGTCATAGATACAGGCACATCTCGACACGAACAAGCCAACTCCCGCTACTGTGAGTGTTGGCTTGTGTGTAGTCTGAGTACACTACGAGATAACGCGGCGCGTATGTAAGCGTTTTACCCGTTGAATCAAGCGTCCCCTTTACATACAAGAGAAAGATCACCAGAGCCAAAGTTACATAACAATGGCTTAAAAAAAAATCGGTCCGGTAATCGACCGTCCAATATTCAGTTACGTTGACATTTTTGTTGTCTGTTTATTGGGGCAAACTTACAAAAACACAATACATAGTACTATACTAATCTTATGTATGCTAAGTAATTAATAATTTGCTTTCAGCACCGCTTACCACATAGGTACATGAATCATTATTAGCATTATGGAACTTACCGCATTGAATTTCAAATTAACTAGTGGTCGCCCAGTGGTCGTAATTGACCATAATTCTAAAAAAATTATATCATTTTGCACTCCTTCTCAATATAAGCTAGAACTGTGCGAAATTTCATACTCCTCCGTCCGTGCAATTTTCGTAAAAAGGTACAAAGTTTTTATTTCACGTATTAAATAATGATCGTGCTTCACAAGTTTTGTATCTGGGGTCATCTCACGGCCAACTTCAACAAATACTTAATCAAAGATTTATTCAGGACATTGGCCTTACCAGGAACTTCTTCACGTCAATTAATCTACTCGTAGCCAGGTCTTATCTCTGGGAAAACTAGTTTTTCCCTGCGTAACTTAGACTTCAAGGGTCTACATTCATTTAGCTTTTTAGCTTTTTCATTGTTTTTTTTAGTTTTTTCTCTTTGGCTGCGTGTTTGTTAATGTGTTTGTGTTATCTATTACATATAATCTATTTGTGTGCGTATGTTTAGGGGTACAGTCTAGTGACTATACTATATTTTTTCTTGTAATTTTAATACTGTAACGACTGTAACCTGTTTTACGTACTAAATAAATAAACCGTGTATATTATAGCACATGTGGTTGTGGTATACTAAAGTATTGTAACAATGTTACATTCTACAAAATCTGTGTCTAACTTTTATGATTAAAACATTTAAATACACATAATAAAATAAGGACTTAGATTTAAAAAAGTAGCTAGTAGCTAGTAAATATTGAATTGAAACAAAAATCCAACTTAAGAAAAACACCTTATACTCTGCATTATTGCTTCTGTGTCCTTTGTGGGACGCCCGGACAGGGAAGCAGCAAGTGTGATCCAACGGAACAAAAAAAACTTTGAATTGTGTCTGCCTCACGCGAGAAAAATCTGCTTTTCAGTGTTATTTTTAAATCTGCTTTTCAGTGTTATTTAAAACGAGTTTTAAATTTTGATTTTGCAACAATGTTTGTACAGCATAGTATCATAGTCGGCAACGCATCAGCAGCTCCTCTGTTGTTGCAGATGTCCATGGGCGACGGTGACCACTTTCCATTTGGTGGCTTGTCTGCTCTTTTGCCGTCAAATATTATAAAAAAAAAAACCGGCCAAGTGCGAGTAGAACTCGCGCACGAAGGGTTCCGTACCGTTATCTATAAAAACGGCAAAAACATCATGTCTGTTGTATGGGAGGCCCCCTTTTTAATTTTATGTTTATTTAATTATTCATTTTTAAAGTGAATATATAACTAAATATTCTGTAAATATTTCAAGCGTCTACCTGTTGCCGTTATCAATATCGAGCAAAAAAACACGTTTGTTGTATGGGTGCCCCCATTATATATTTATTTTACTTTTTATTATAGCGGCAACAGAAATACATCATCTGTGAAAATCTCAACTGTCTAATTATCACGGTTCATGAGATACAGCCTGGTGACAGACGAACAGACGGACAGCGGAGCGATACTAATAGGGTCCCGTTTTTACCCTTTGAATATGGAACCCTAAAAAATGTCTTTCTTTTCTCCGAGACCAGCATGGAAGAAGTTATTAAAGATCAAAACATAAAAGATGCCTAACATAAAAAGTAAATATTATCCTTTTAAGTGTATGTAAAGGAGAAGCAAATATAATAATAGAAGGAAGGTATCAGCAAAGGTTGGGTGAAAAAGATTGCTTAGCAATAAATCCGCCTTTGTGTCATATGTTATGTAAATAGTTCTTTGTGTGTTGTTGTTACTATGGCGCAATAAAGTTATTTTGTATCGTATTGTATATGTTTAATATTATACAACGTGATTTTGAACCTCCTAGCTATATTGGAGTAGCGGAAACAGAATCCCTAATGAAATATAGAATTGCAAGAAAAAAAGCTGAAAATCGAAATAAAAATTAAGTCGCAGATCAGATGGACGAATTTCTATGGAAGGTAAATTTTTTTTTTTCGTTTTTTACCTCTTTTTCTTGCAATTCTGTATTCCAATAGGGATTCTGAATACCATATTTCGATAGGAGGTTCAAAATCACGCTTGTTAGTTGTACATATATAATTATATACTTACAGAAGTATTTACCTCTTAAAAGCCATTAGGTTGGCGTGGCTGCATTCACAACTAGTTACCAAACAGCGAAAAAGTTTTTAGTTTAGTTAACAAGGTTGAAAAAGGCGATTTTAGAAACGAATTTAGAGTAACGTCCGGTAAAAAAAGGTAAGGACCCAGTCTCAGATGAACTACACGCAGGTAGCTAGAATAAGTAATATTGTAATCGAAAATACGTGATTCGAGGCTACAGCAGCTCAGTCACGAAAGCCACGACGGACCAGATATCGAAGGTTGTAGACCTGTGGCGAATATTTTCATCACATATTTTAGATTTTAATATTAAACCGAGCAATACTATTTATTATAATTAATAGTGTAAGTTAATTTACTCATGATATTACTAAGTATTATTATATTCTTAATCTAGCTCTTGTACTAAGCATGTGCAAATACTAATTCTCTTGCCTCACTGGCCACTGTTATTGCCAGCCTCGCAATCTGACAGTTCTATTTCACGGTGTGCGCGCGTGGTCATCCGTTACGCGACTACTTCATCTGACAGACCTCTACCGAAGCTATAAGCACCTAGTACACGATTGCTATTTACCGTGATTTATTATATAATTTTCCTGAATATTTTATATCACGCTATAATTTATTTTTCATCACACCTATTCTTAAAAATGGTACCACTATCCAGTCTCAAATGTACTACACGCCGATAGCAAGTTTAAGTAATGTAAGTAAATTTGCTAATGTAGGTATTGTATCGGCGCGTATAGATACTTTTTTAAACTACTTTTTGGGAAAGATAATTTGGTGCGAAATTAAAAGCAGTGAACTGGTTAAACGTTGAATGACTAGTATATTCGATTTGAAATTTTACATGGTTTTGGGAAAAAGGTAGTGGGAACATTTTTGGCGCATTCCATTGGCCGCCCACGCAGTGCTACGTCACGTGATGATGATGGGCGGATGATGTGCGTTTCGTCCATCAGGGGGCCCCACTGCAGCAGCGTTGACATTGCGTTAACATGCCCGCGGCCTTGAAAGCATCAGCTTTAAAAAGTGTTTCCCTCTTCTTCATTTGCCGTCAAAGGGCAGATTTTGACATATGGACGTCTTATAACGCCAGACGATGTCTGGATGTCCGCAACTCGAGCGATGCCATCGTTTCCGGGTATGCTTCTGACGACTCGACCCAGCTGCCATTTCAGGGGAGGAAGGTTGTTGTCCTTTACGACCACAAGGGTGTTTGGTTGTAGATCAGCTTTATTCTCTTTCCATTTTATTCGGGTCTGCAGTCCGGAGATGTATTCTTTGGACCAGCGGGACCAGAACTGTTGTCGGCATTGCTCAACCCTCTGGTAGCGGTTGAGGCGATGTAGCGGAGCATCTTTGAGGTCCTCATTGTAGACAGGAGCGGTGAGTGGACGACCGATCAGGAAATGTCCAGGGCTGAGAGGTTGGTAGTCCATCGGGTCTGTAGATAGCGGCATCAGTGGACGCGAATTGAGCACGGCCTCAATCTGACTCAGCACCGTAGTAAATTCCTCGAAAGTGAGATGAGCATTGCCTACCACTCGGCGCAAGTGATATTTGCACGATTTCACCCCCCCTTCCCATAGACCCCCGAAATGAGGGCTAAATGGTACTATAAAAGAAAATTTTATATTTTGACTTTGAGCGTATTCTTTAATATTTGAGCTACATTTTTTAAGAAACTGAGCAAAATCATTTTGTAAACCTACAAAGTTACGACCGTTGTCGGAATATATCTCACATGGCTTTCCTCGTCGCGAAATAAAGCGCTTGAGAGCAAGTAGATATGCGTCAGAAGTAAGATCACTAACAAGTTCCAAATGAATTGCTCGCGTAGCGAAACAAATGAATAAACATATGTAACCCTTGACCAATTTTGCTCCTCTACCTTTACGGTTAAGTGTGAAAACTGGCCCTGCGTAATCGACTCCAACACGAAAATTTGGAAAATCGCTTGCCGTTACACGCTCCTTCGGAAAATCAGCCATAAGAGGACTTAAAGTCTTTCCCCTAAGGCGAGTACAGATAACGCATTGATGAGTTGTCTTGCGAGCCAAGTTTCTACCCGAGACTGGCCACCACTCTTCGCGAATACGATATAGAAGTGCCTGTGGACCTGAATGCAGAGCCTGGATATGCTCATATCTAAATAATAAAATGGTAAAATGATGTTTACTACATAAAAGTACAGGATGTTTTTGATTATAATCAAAATCAGGAGAATTCTTTATTCTGCCACCTACACGCATTACATTTTGCCCATCCATAAACAAACTTAAACTAGAGAGTTTGTGCTTTGAGTTGAGACCTTTACCATTTTTTATTAATTTGTAGGTATCTTTAAAAGATTCCCTCTGAGATAGCCTAGCGAGCGTGCTACCTGCATTCCTAAGCTCATCGACAGTGATCGCGCCCGACAGCCTACTTGTTTTGTTGCGCGCGTTATGAATAAAACGAAGTACATAAACAGCGGAACGTATCATGCGATTGTATTGAGAGAATCTATGAAACGGAAATAGTGACTCGATTTCACTATCATTTCTTGTGATCATTAATGAATTGGCAAGATTCGATTTGAGCTCAGGCAACTCGGAAGGCGTGACATTACTATTTAAGCACAAATCGTTAGGTAAATTAAGTTCTCGTAGAAACTCAGGACCGTTCCACCAAAGGTCTGATAAAGATAAGTCCTTTAAATGAACACCCCGGGAAACCAAGTCGGCAGGGTTTTCTTTGCCACTTACATGCCGCCACGTAAACTTACTCGTCAGATCATGTAATTCCGCGACTCGATTTTGTACAAATGTTTTTAGTAAGGATGGAGCCATGCGTAGCCACCCTAAAACGATAGTAGAATCTGTCCAAAATATGACGTCATCGATCGGACGAGTAAGGGCATCGCGAACCTTATCATAAAGCCTAGCACCTAGGAGTGCCGCTGTCAATTCCAAACGAGGTATACTAATTGGGGAAATTGAAGCTACTTTTCCCTTTGAGATAAGCAATCGTACTATTACGTTGTTTTCTCGTATAGTACGCACATATATGCATGCACCGTACGCGGTTTGCGACGCGTCGGTAAATATATGCAATTCAGTTGTTGACGAATCGTATTGAAAGGCATGCCTAGGTATGGTTATGTTTGCGAGATAAGGCAGACCGTCGAGAAACCGGTTCCACGTTCGCGCGACATCAGGCGGTAGCGGGTCGTCCCATTGTAATTTTAATAGCCATAGTTTTTGCAATAACACCTTACCTATCATAACAAATGGACTTAGAAGACCCAAAGGGTCGAAAATTTGCGAAACGACAGATAAAATTAAGCGTTTAGTTATAGGTTGATCGCTGTTATTTTGGACAAGTGTCTTGAAATTAAACTGATCAGTCATATTGCAAAAACTAAGACCTAATGTGCGACACTGACTTTGTTCACCGAGATTCAAGTCCTTGAAAGTACTTGAATCTAAGGAACCGCATGAGTCAGCTTCCATTTTAAAATTAAAATTCCATTTGTGTAATGGAAAACAACCCGACTGTAATAAATCGACCGCGCCTTTACAATTTTTGATTAAATTCTCCTTTTCATCATCTGAAGTTAGCAAATCATCAACATACATGTCATCACGGACAAGCCTTTTGACCTGGATGTCAGCACATTCATCCGCCAGCTGCTTTAAGCATCTGACACTCAAATACGCTGAGGCAGCTTGGCCGTATGTTACGGTATTTAATTGATAAATCTGGAGAGGCTGCGATGGTTCCTCACGCCAGATGATGAGCTGAAGGTCACGTTGAGAAGGTGTGACAAGTACCTGTCTATACATTTTTTGGCAATCACAAATGGCAGTGTACCTGAACTGCCTGAATCGTAAAAGTATGGCTAATAAATCTCCTTGAATAGGAGGCCCTACCATTTGAATGTCGTTCAAGGACTTTCCGCTACTTGTTGATGCACTAGCGTCAAAAACGACACGAAGCTTTGTCGTTGTACTGTGTTCGCGAAAAACGCCATGGTGTGGCGTGAAAAAATGTGACTTAGAATAGTCATTAACTTGGGTCATATGACCTAATTCAATGTACTCTCGCATAAAGTCGACATATAATTTTTTATAACTATCAGGTGCGCGTGATAACCTGTTTTCTAATGATAGGAACCGTCGTTCCGCCTGGGGAAATGATTCACCTAAAACCTCAAGTGATTCTTTAAGAGGAATCTGTACACAAAATCTGCCATCATTATTGCGTGTGGTAGTGGTGGCAAATATGTGTTCACAGGCTCGTTCCTCATCTGTGTGCGTATCCAGAGGTTTAGGTAGCTCTTCGAGCTCCCAAAACTTGCGTAATTGTAGGTCAATTGATTGGGAGAAGTTACACTGGGTACGCCCATCCTTGCGCGTATTATGATGGATGGGACCAGAAATAATCCAGCCCAACTTCGTATTTTGTAAGAACGGACCGTTTGGCAAGCGCATCCTGCCATCGATAAGCAAGTCCCAAAACTTGTCCGCGCCTATCAAAATATCTATCTTTTGGGGACCTAAATAATTCGAATTTGCCAGCTGTACATGGTCAGGAATCCTAAACTGTGCGCTTTGTTCACGTATGGCTGGTAATGTAGACGTGATTTCTTGTAGTACATAGCAATTGATGCGCATTGAATAGGCATTAAAGCGCGATTTAATTTCAATATCACAGGTTTGCGTTGACTGTGATATTGAATTACCTACTCCTCGTATCTCAAGGGTGGACTGTAATAATGGAATGTCTAAAAGTTTGCAAAGTGATTGAGCGACGAAACAATTTTGGGAACCACAATCAAGTAAAATGTAGGCGGAGTAATAAATATTATTTTTACCCAACACCTCGACCAACGCCGTAGACAAAAGGACCGGTACACTTGCGCATTGCATACTTGTGTGAGTGTTCGTATTGACATTACTAACTGGAATATCACTAAGTTTTTTATGACAAAGCGGAGCAAGGGAGGGGCTGTACGAGCCATCTGCCGAGGTCGACTGCAGTCGGTCAGTCTGGCAGGCCCGTGCACTTGCATTGCAACTAGATGTGTTATGCGTATTCGGATGAATAAGTGTGTTGTGTTTTAAATTGCATTGCCTACACGGACCGAAGCGACAATCAACTACCGTATGACCGGGACGCAAGCAGTTCTCACATAACTTGTGATCGCTTATAAATTTAACTTTGGCTTGTAAATCGGAGTTTAAAAATTTCATACAAGAATAGATTGGATGTTTACCCTTGCACATCAAACAAGCTTTATGTGAGAATCGCTCGGAAGACTGCGCCTTGTTGGAGGAAATATTGCATTGGGATAAGTGAGACTTAGTTTGCGCGTTAGGTTTTTTAGATTCTAAATTACTCTGATTATCCCTGCTGTGCGCTAATGCTAATGTTTCCAACAAGTCTGACCTGTCCTTGAGGAATTTGAGTAATTGATCGATTTTCAACTGAACTTTAGAATCGGAATTCGACAATAATGTACCTTTGTGCTGCTCCCACTCGCGCTCAGTGGTTTTGTCTAACTTAGTGACTACAATATAGATGAGTAGTGTATCCCAGTGGTTCGTGGGCTCACCTAGGGTGTTAAGGCAACGCAGGTTATTAATAACGGTGTCTATGAGCTTGCGTAATAATAAAGGTGACTCTTTGGTTAGTGCTTGTATAGAGAATAGTGCTTTGACGTGACTTTGTACTAATAACCTAGCATTGTCGTATCTATTTATGAGGAGCTCCCATGCAATTGTGTAGTTGGCAGAAGAAAGTTCTATCCCGCTTATAACCAATTCGGCACTACCTGTTAGTGATGACTTTAAATAGTGGAACTTTTGGATGTCACTTATTTCAGTGGAGTTGTGAACCAGTGAAATAAATGTGTCCCTATAATGAAGCCAAGATTCCATTTGACCGTCAAATGACTTTAGAGAAATGGTAGGTAATTTTATAGACGAATGTTTATTAGAACAATTGCCGTGATTGCATGATTTAGAACCATTAGTGATCTCACTATCGGCAAGAATAGATTCAGCTCGGGCTAGTGTACCATAGTAACTATCCTCAAACTGCTGACGTTGATCTAATTGCTCATCAATGTCGCTACTGGAGATATTCTCCTCAATTTTAGATTGAATTTCGTTGAATTCGGAGAATAAACTACCAGCGCCTTTTATGCGTAACTTTAAATCTATTTTTGATTGAGAATCAGAGGTCGCAATGCTAACGGTCGTTAGGTAATTTGAAAATTTAGTGAGCCTACCCTTTATGATTCCCCGTTTTTTAACTAGATCACGAATGATTTGCTCAGTTGCATGATCGGAAATGTTTCTATAAGGTGACCTATCGCGAGACTTAGAGGAAGTCTCTTCCCTATCATCGCACAATAGCGGCATTTCGGTTTTCTATGAGTAGATGAGGTACTTACGTGCAAATATCGTATGCTGGGAGGACAGCTTGTGCTAGCGACGGCACTCAGCCGTACCAGACCCTGGGTAATAAGCAACACTCACCACACTCACTGGAATTAATTGGGCACTTTGCAGATATCCGTAGGTACTGGTTTCGGATGTGGCGTAGAAGGATCAGATGGTGTATCGGCGCGTATAGATACTTTTTTAAACTACTTTTTGGGAAAGATAATTTGGTGCGAAATTAAAAGCAGTGAACTGGTTAAACGTTGAATGACTAGTATATTCGATTTGAAATTTTACATGGTTTTGGGAAAAAGGTAGTGGGAACATTTTTGGCGCATTCCATTGGCCGCCCACGCAGTGCTACGTCACGTGATGATGATGGGCGGATGATGTGCGTTTCGTCCATCAGGGGGCCCCACTGCAGCAGCGTTGACATTGCGTTAACAGGTATTCTTAAAAATGTTATTACAAAGTATTATGATTATACTCTTAATCTAGCTCTTGTACTAAGCATGTGCAAATACAAATTTCTCTTGCCTCACTGGCCACTGTTATTACCAGGCTCGCAATCTGACAGTTCTATTTCACGGTGTGCGCGCGTGGTCATCCGTTACGCGACTACTTCATCTGACAGACCTCTACCGAAGCTATAAGCGCCTAGTACGCGATTGCTATTTACTGTGATTTATGATATAATTTTCTTGATCGCCTTATCACGCTATAATTTATTTTTTATCACACCTATTCTTAAACTATTATGCCCGCGGGCTATGAGATTCCATACAAATTGCATTACACCCGCCCAAGAAATTATTCAGTCAGTTTTGAAGTGCAGAACACTGGCGCATGCACGTAAAAAATCTCACGTTCCGTTATTTCTATTATTATCTATCACGCATCTAATCTCTCTTCCGCCGTTGTAACGTAAAATTATCGTTCGTAAATCGATTGTACAGACAAGCAATTTTTTTTCTTTTTCATTTCAATTAAGTACGATCCTGTGACGATACCACGAATAAATGTCAAATCTACTAAATCCAAAGTTTTCAAATTTGGAATTGTTTATGGTCGTGACTATGTATTCATTGCTCTTCCACCTTCACAGTCTGGATAAAACATGTTCCTAATCTGTAGAATTCACGGATATATTTTCTGCTCACTGCCGCCATTTATATTCTAAGAAAAAATAATTTTACTCTGTTCAGAAACATTGTGTGTTTCACGGGCGGTGTGTATCAAGGGGCCTTTAACTCCATAACTAGCCCCAATAACACCATGTATTACTCGTATCCGATTTACTGGCCGCCATCATTGCCAGGCTCTCAAGCTGACAGTTCATTACACGGTGGCGTGGTCATCCGTCACCCAACTGCTTCATCTGACCCTAGCACGTATACTATTTACCGTTATATATGATGTCATTTGCCTGATATCTATAAATGTTGTAATTTTTATTTGCATATCGTCCATTAAAATGTGACGTATCGTCACATTTTATGGACGATAATGCATATTTTCCATTAAGATGTGATTTTTAAGAAGACCTAGATACTCCATAACTAGCCAATAATACAAACAAGTATAGGCACGTATACCGTTCAACGGCCGCCATCATTGCCAAACTCGAAACCTGACAATTCCATTAATACGGTAAACGTGCGGTCATCCGTCACGCAACTACTTCATCCGACAGAACTCTACCGAAGCTATGAGCGCCTAGTATACGATTCCTATTAACTGTGATTTGTTATGCGATTTTCCTCAAATTTTCTCACCTCACGGTCCTAATCCCGAAGCTATTACGAAGTACAACTTCGCCCGTACAATATTTCGTATACATACTACCTGTAATTGAATACGTTGTTTTTTTTTGGGACTTAAGGCAAAATAAAACCATTCCACTAATGTTCCAAACACAATATTTGTCGTATAATCTACATTCTACTTCATTACAACCTTTCTGATGAGGTTAGAGATATATTATTAAAATAATAGTAATATATTGCTAGTTTACATTTTTTTATACATTGCTAACATGGTATATAATGAGATAAGACTGTGTTATTTCATGTATTGTTTGTAACAAGCATGTTATATTTTGTGTGTGTGGTTCTTTTTTTCATTCCTCAAAAAGGAATGGACCTATTTTTAACCGAATTAAAAAAATGGAGGTGGTTATCAAGTCTGTTGTATTTTTTTATGTTCGTTACCTTATAACTCCACCAATTATGATTTTTTTATTGGTCTCATTAAATGTCATCAAAATCGGTTGAGTAGTTTCTTTGAAGTCTTTTTTATAATTTAAACATTATAATGATTCTATAATTTTTTATTATTTTCCCATTAAATTTCATCAAAATCGGTTCAGTAGTTTATTTGAAGTCTTTTTTTTTATATGAAAGATTATATTGATTCTCCACCCTTTGTTATCGACACACATCAATATTAAGGAAAGAAAATTATTTATCTGGAAAAGCTTAATAATGGTTAGGTAGTAAGTGATAGGCACTAAATAGATGCATTGTGCCACAACAACAACAAATATTAGTGCCGTATAGTACGTACGCCAAGTCAGTACAAAAATAAAAAGACAGAAAAGATTGTTATCAATATAAAAGGTTCACCATGATATACTTCACACGTGCCCCGGGGATACAAATAAAAATAGTACAGATGCGCCCTTTCATACTACGTTCATGCAGTTCATGCAAACTATTGCTTACTGGCAAATTGACTTTTAGTCTGTTTCACTTATTAGTAGCAGACTGGTTGTCGATACTGCTATAAATAGATCTAACAATCCTAATATTATAAATGCGAAAGTGAGTTTGTTTGTTACGCAAATTTTGCATACATTATCTCTGTAGTACGGAGAAGGACATAGTGTACCTTTTATCCCGGGAAAAAGTACTATTCCCGAGGGATCGACATTTACGCGGGCGGGGCCACGGGCGAAAGTTAGTAAAAGATATATAGGGACAAATAACACAGATTAAGCTAGCCCTACGATAAGTTATGAACATGTGACGCGGGACACTAACGCAAGGATACTATCATCATCATTTCGAGTAGGTGTCACGGTCAATCGACCATGCCCAACCTGGTGTCGGAGTCGTGAGGTGGCCATAGGAACTCTTAAACTAAACAAGGTACACCCATTGTGTTTGGGCTCATTTGATTTGTTTTGGAAAGCACTTTACAGAGTGGATTCGTTTACATTTATTTAAAATAATACTTATTTAATAGAAATTAAAAAGATGAAAAAAAAAAAAAAACCTACCTAAAATATATAATTACAAATCGTACAGTCTCTCTAGGTGCTCACCTCTGGGCATTTTTATTTATTTGTATTAAGCTCGCTTGGGATTTTTTTTTTTGAAAAAAACTTGTTTTAGTTTAGTTTTATAACTTTGGCAAAATAGTTGCACTTCTGTCACCTCTATGTTCGCCGAGGGCAAGCGTTACATTTTAATGCGTCCTACTTCCGATTCCAAGTGTCGTGCGCATTAACATTTCACGAGCTCCACATATCCCTCGAAAGCCTTCGGGCTTTTTTGATATTTATCAGGAGAACTACCTACCCGTTTGCCTGATTTTGTTCTCTACTTAAGCAGTGAATTTTCCAGAATACTTGGTAAAAAGATCTATTATAGCGCCAAATAATCTAATTAAAATTACAGTTGTGGTAGAGCCACTGTACCGGCATAACTCATTTTTGCTAGTACCATGAATGGGTCGCCCGGGAAACTCTCATAAAAAAATCGACGTATGAGTAGAAGCTTTACTGCTTCTATGCTTCGTTCGGTGAGTGAGACATTCTTTCCCCCATGTCTTCCCACCAACTCCGGCAATGCTCCTGTCACGCTATGGTGTTGCAGTTGTGCATGAGCAGCGGTGATCGTTTACCATCAGGTGACACGATTGCTCGTTTGTCGTCCTATTTTATAAAAAAATCAAATAAAATATATATAGGGACAAATCACACAGATTGAGCTAGCCCTACGATAAGTTGTGAACATGTGACGCGGGACACTAACGCAAGGATACTATCATCATCATTTCGAGTAGGTGTCACGGTCAATCGACCATGTACACCCTGGTGTCAGTGTTGTTTGGGACCGTTAACAATATAGAGCAAAAACAAACAAAAAATCCACGTATGGGAGCCACCTTAAATATTTATTTTCTTGTGTTGCTTTGAATTTGTTGTTATAGCGGCAACAGAAATATATCATTTGTGAAAATTTCAACTGTCCATGATGGTTCATGAGATAGAGTCCTGAGGACAGACGGACAGCGGAGCTATATTAAAAGGGTGGTGCCGTTTTTATCCTTTGGGTACGGAACCCGAAAAACATGCTTTCATAGATGAACAAACTAAAAAGTTAAGTGTTTTAAATTATTGTATAGACAAGCAAATATTTTCACTTTTATGACTTAGATATATGAAGCAGGTAAAATAATGACGTAACACAGATACGTCCTGATTTAATTTCAAACTTGGAACCATCAAGATGAGCTGATGAAAAGCGTGGTAAAACAACAAACAATAAATAACTTTAAAATCTTGTTTATGTTTCTCATACACTTTAAAAGCTTGTCGCTCGCTCCATACGTAACAAGCCGAAGTGCTACGTCGTAGTACTTCCGTAAACTTGTAGATCGGCTACGTCGTAGTTGTTTCGTAGCCGCATGTATTCCGTAGCAGATTCGTAGTCTCGTACAGAGCTCGTAGATCTTTAGATGTGCCTTTTAATACAAAACAACGCACAAAATATGTGATCCCTTTAGACATAATTTTTTTTTTAATGTTAATGTTCAATAGGCTTGTTTCCTAAATAATTAGTCCGTCTTATAGATTATCGTAAAGTATTATATACGCATTTTTTTCTTTTTTCCATCAAACAAAAGATGATAAAGATAAAGCGCATCAAAGTTGAGGAGTGGGGGCTGATGACGCAACAGGCCGGTAAAAAGTGGCCCAGACAGAGACGTCACGCGGAACTTTAACAGGTTATATCTTTACCAATTTTTGTTTAATTGAAAAAAGGAAAAATACGTATCTAATACTTTTCGATAATCTATAAGATGGACTAATTATTTTGAATGTTGTTTTTTTTTAGGAAACAAGCCTATTGGTTAGTATCAGACAGGGACAAGTGGAAAGAGATAAGAGAGACCATTTCCCAGCAGTTGGACAATATGGGTTAAAAAAAATGTTCAATTATGGCCATCCTGTTCATTTCGGAAGCTATTTAAATACTCACGAATTTAATTTCTTGTTTGACGTGATAGATAGATATCGTCTTATAAATCGACGAACGCCGGCTGCACGCACGTAAAAGTGTCACGTTCCGAGTACAAGCGAGAAAAAGCGATGGAAATGCACGGCCGGCCTAATGTGACGTCTATATCTCTCTTCCACCGTTGTCACGTAAAATTATCATCCATAAACCAACTTTACAGGCAAACATTTTTTTTTGCCGTGTGGTTTCCGGCAGAGTAGAATAGGACCACTCCAAGTTTTCCCGTGGATGTCGTAAGAGGCGACTTAGGAAACACAAGCTAAACAAAGCTCTTAAACATCAATGAGACCTCTCCAACCCGTCTGGCCAGCGAGGATTGTGTAGGCCAAATCCTCTGTCTGCTCTGGCCAAGTATGGCTCCAGTAGTACAGAGAGGATCATGCTCCTGCAGTGGAGACTAAAAAGACCTGATGATGATGATGATTTTTTTTTTATTAAAACGAACTTGACACAGGCAAAGTCACATTCACTTTGATTCGTTGATAAAGTCCTCCGGATATCGAAAAACGTCGGCCAATAGGTGATTTTCTACGAGAGTAACCCATACAATCTAAAATACATCACTTCAACTAGACGATATTCGGCAAAGCTATCGATTGGAAATTTCATCGTGGGTCTTGTAGTATCATTTCCTTCACTTGAATGTTTGTTTGTATGTTTTACGTGTGTGTAAATGGTCAACACTGGTGTTAGATTTTTAAAACTAAAGGCATCTGACATAGCTTAACGACTGCCATCAAAGTTGACAGCCGGGACCAACGGCTTAACGTGCCTTCCGAAGCACGGAGGAGCTCGAGATATTTTCACGTCACTTGCGGTCATCCATCACAATAGCGACTCGCCCAGGGTTGCTTAACACGCGTAAGCGATTTGACTTGAATGAAAATTTAATATTAACAACTCAATTTCCACATTCAGATATAACGTTTTCAATATAATAGAAAAAGAAATACACTTCCGCTTCAAAGAGTAATTCAGGAACCATACACAAACGAAAAATGCTATTCTCGATTTTATTCAGAACGTAGATATTTTTGTTTTGTGTCTGTTCTGCTCACAACGGAGTCACAAATTAATAAGATTCCAGAAAGATCACTTTTTACTTCCGACTCGATAAAAAGATGAAGAATGGCATTTTTTTACTCGTAGTGATTTTAGGCATTCTATATTATCTTTCATTTAACAAAACCGACGTCACTAAAACTACTGAACCAATTAAGATGACATTTAAATGGGGCCATTTTTTCTTGTAAAAAAATTAATTTTAACCATCGGTTCATAAATGACGAAGTTCTGATGTAATAAAGCGGAGAGGTCACAAACAAAAACCACGATTCTGGTAAGTGGACTCTGATGGATAAGGTCCTTCAATCAAATATAATGGTAGATACACAGTCTCATACAAAATGAAGCCTTAATAATGTCCCCGAGCCAAAACATCATGCATACTTACAAACAACGACAACAACGGTACATACTGAAGTATAACTCCATCTTTTTTTTCACTCTTGATGCGTAGTTTTTGCATCTTTTCACTGTACCTTCGACATCGCGAGACGTGTGAGTGCTGGCGCGGTTTATTGGAACTGTGGACAAAACAGCTCCGAAACTCGATTAGTGCGCTATTTTGCCGGTGCCACTTTTCGAGCGCGAATCGTGTATCTACCATGATATTTGATTTAAGGTAAAGACACATAAAACCTATTCCATGCGACGTCTCCTCCACAGGCGCGCCTAAGCCGAAAGAAACACCCATGCTATCTGATCAAATAAAATTGGCATTTCTTATTTCAGAGAATGTCTCAACAGTCTACACACAACCGTGAATAATTCTGTGCACTAGTTATTCTGTGGCGGCATCTTAACAAGTTCATTGAACTCGAAAGGCTGCCGTGATGCTGAGCACGGAAAATGTTCCTTCAATTTTTAACCCGATTTGTTTTCTTGTCCGGAACTATCCGGATTTGGAATCTCACAAATTATATCGTTGTATTAAACTTGAATTGAATTTCTTCTGTTTTATACTTTCTTCGTGCTCCTGTAGTGGAGACTAAAAAGGACCTGATGATATATATATACTTTCTTTGATATTATTTCTTGTACGGATTAATGGTTCCATAGCTACAAAATATATTCAGTAATTTTATTGGAAATGCCAACAATTTCCTGTCCGTTCATTTCTTTAGACGATTAAGAAAATAATGATTCATAAAGTGGCTTATTGGTGAATTTACAAATGCCGTTACGAAACTTGCATTAGGTGCGATGCCTCTCTGAGTACAAGTAATATTTTTTTAATAAAATTGAAAATATGTGATGAAAAAGAATTCGCCAACCCGCCTACCAAGCGTGGTGAGTATGGAAATATCCTCCCCTGGAACGAAGAATCCTTGGGAGAGAGGCCTTTGTCCAGTAGTGGACTTCTAACGGCTGAATTTCTACTCTTTACCACTATTTACTACACCACTACTACTCAGACGGTCAAGGGTGTCATCGTCAACTGCCTGTTCGGTGGTTGGTTGCAGGTATGGCATCGGGTACGTCTGCCCGGCCTTCCGAGCTGCTACTTGATTTTCCCCCATTCATCCGCGTCAGTAGTATCTCAGTACTTTCATTCCCTTCCCAGATCCAACATAATCCTATCGTTCTCCAGCTTAAAAATGCTTCCCTTGGGCAGCAGCGTAAGAAGCACAAGAAGCCAAAGAAACTCCGCTCGCCGATCCGCCTGCAAAGCGTGGTGAGTATGGCAACATGGGCCCTGGAACGAAAAATCCTTGGCAGAACCCTTTATTCAGTAGTGAACTTCTTACGGCTGTAATTGATGAAGATGATGAAAACTAACTACTACTGAGAAATACATCTAACAGATCTACAGACGAATTCTAAGCAAGTATGTAGGCTAATTCAACTCAGGGCGGTTCATGCATAAATTTAGTCAACTCCGACTCCCTATAATCGTATTAACGAATAACGAACAGGTGGAGTTACGGAACAGTTCAACGTTATGTCTTAGTAACTTCTGCTATATTGATTCCTTTGTTCATCTTGTACTGCATGTTCAGCTTGTTTGTTTGTTTTAAAAACTTTATTGTACTCATCATCATTCCGCTGCTTCGGAAGGCACGTTAAGCCGGTGGTCCCGGCTGCCATCTGGTCGTTAAAGGAACCACGTCAGAGGCCGAGAGGCGGTTCTGTAGAGTAACTCTGACACCAGGGTGTGCATGGTCGATTGACAGTGTCACCTACGCGGAATGATCATCATCATTTCGAGTAGGTGTCACGGTCCCATAGGAAAAGCTGTTATTATCGTTGGGCTGAATCACCCCTTTAAGGATCGAAACAGGCTACCTTTTATCCCGAAAGAAAGATACTGCTCCCGTGCGAAGCCGCAGGCGCCAGCTGCAGCGCAGCAGTGCAGCGGCGCAGTCCGGGTTCGATCCCCGGCCAGGTCAAGATGAAAAATGATCTTTTTCAGATTGGCCTGGGTCTTGGATGTTTATCTATATATGTATTTGTTATAAAATATAGTATCGTTGAGTTAGTATCCCATAACACAAGTCTCGAACTTACCTTGGGGCTAGCTCAATCTGTGTGATTTGTCCGTATGTATTTATTTAGAAAAGCCCTGTGATGAAATTGTCTATTATTATCAACACACAAGTAAAGAAAAAGATGAGAATTTTGCGAACAAATTAAAAAGGAAATAAGATTCAGAGTTACAGCGTTTCTTATAGAGCTATATACGTTAAAAAACGTCAATTCGACTCTCTGGAATCGTATTTACGAATTAGGAACAGGTGGAGAGTAACGAAACATTCAACGTTTCGTCTCTGTTATTTGATTTTTGCCTTATTGATTTCCTTGTTTGCGCCGTCTGTTGTGAAGGTTTCAATCTCCGTAGTCTTTCCGATTACATTTTATTTTAAACTAACTTTCGCCCGCGGCGCGCCCGCGTCAATGTTGATCCCTCGGGAATAGTACTTTTTCCCAGGATAAAAAGTAGCCTTTGTCCTTCTCCGTACTCCAGAGAACTTGTATGCAAAATTTCATTTCACTCACGTTATCTGGGGTACGAAGAAGGACATAGGGCACATTTTACCCCGGGAAAAAAGTGCTGTTCCCGAGGGATCAACAGTGACGCGGGAGGAGCCGCGGGCGAAAGCTAGTAATATAATAAATGCGATGAAACTGTATTAAGAGTTTCGTTGCCGGCTGGTGCATAGCAATGCATTTTCCATTTTTTGCCCCTACATACGCGGGACGCGGCACTGAAAGTGTTAAGTGGTTTAATTTAAATGTGAATGTCGAAAACATTATTTGAAGATTCTTTTATATTACGAGTACATATAGATGTTAATTTTTTTTTTCTTCCTTATATCAATACAAGTTACGAGCCCTTATCCGATTCCCTTGTATTCGAAGTAGTAATTCGATTTATAGGGTTGCTACATGAATAATCCCAGTTTTTACTACCGGCCCGCCTCCGATGCGAATAATAATTTCCGAGTCTCGAAGAAAATCTTTTATCCCTAAGTCTAAGTATTCCTTGTTTAGATAACATCGTTTATTTTTTGTCATAACGTTACATATCGTGTATACTCTTTCTCAAGCATGCATTGTACTTGTTATTTTTCTTGGCAAATAAAAATATTTCTATTTTGCTCGTGTGGGGCTCAGTATAATCGGTGAGTAAGAGGGATGAGACGTGATAATATACTTGTATTTGAAACTTGCATGGCTGATTTCAGAGTGACGCGTTTGAACAGCGCGTGCATGTTACTCCCATGTGGTCAAGTCGAAATGATCCCCATTCCACATGTAGTGTAGTCGAAAAGATCTCCACTCCACATGTAGTGTAGTCGAAAAGATCCCCATTCCACATGTAGTGTAGTCGAAAAGATCCCCATTCCACATGTACTGTAGTCGAAAAGATCCCCATCCACATGTGGTGTAGTCGAAAAGATCCCCATTCCACATGTAGTGTAGTCGAAAAGAATCCCATTCCACATGTAGTGTAGCAAACTCGAACTTTATTTCTAAAGAATTATATCTACTATACATATTACTAATTTCTTCGCGGTCAATACAAGAAACGACTCCTTCATCTCTATCCCATTCCTTTGTATTCGTAGGAGAATAATATATTACACGTATAAGCTACACGAATAATCCTAGTAGTAATGCCGGCCGCCTGCGATCCGGATAATAACTCTGGGTCCTGCGGGATTGCTCGCTCTGTACGACATGATCATTCATTTCTTCAGCTTGAGTATTCGTTCCTTTTTACGCTTTCTTTTCAGCCGTAATGTACGTACAGTCCAGTTTATTAAAGGTTGTAGGAAGATTAACAGTGGCGTTGGGGGAGGTAAAGGAAGGGGGGAGGATAGAAGTGGTATTCAAAGGTCGATTAAGCGGTAAAGCTTCTACTCAAAGGTCGATTTTCTGTGAAAGTATGGACGAGCCGGCCCATTTAGGTTGCAAAAAATAATTTTGCCAGTAGCGTGGCTCTAGCTCTACCGCGACCAAAAAAACAAGCAACATACCAACTTGCCATCGATACTGACTAAAAATAAGAGAGTGAAATCTTTTGTTATACATGACATAGTATCACGTCTTTTTCCCGTGCGAGGAAGACAGAGCCCAGGTCGTCAAGACCTAAAAGCCACGTTTAGCATGTTGGTGGGCATTAGGTGGAAAACGAAATCAAAATAGTGAGTCCTCACACTTTAGCCCAATCCATCGATTGGCTTTTACGATGTGCGCGGGAAGAGAAGCAGCTGGTACATACTATGTTTTTCATTTCTCCCAGACCAGCATGGAAGAGTTTGATATAATAGTAATTATGTATTGCGTACACGCGTTTTCACATCACAACAGCCTAGCTCATCACAGTGAGAGAGAGAGTTAACAGATAAACAGTGAATGCGCAAAATAGAAGTGAATTTCGTAGAGTTTTCACATCCACAGCATCTGAATTCCGTTCGCGGCGCTCACTAGTTGCGGAGTGGTAATTGCCCGCACACTTGACCCCCTCGACTACTTGTGGCGCGGAATTCGCTCGTTACGGCAAAAGAACTGCTAATTTATCGCTGGGCAGAGGTTTTTATTTATATATTTTTATTTTATTTATTGAGAAAACCAACAGCGAATACAATTAGGTTTACAATTTTTTATAACTTAATTATAAGGCCAATAAAAGGTTTCCCTTTGTATGACAGTAATTAAATCGATACATACTTAAACTAAAACAGACAGTCTAAACAATAATAAAGTAAAGTAAATTTTAAGTAACCCTAATTATGTTTTGATAATATTAATTATTTGACAGCATGCTTATTTACTTTGAATTTTCTAAGATGATATTGACTTAAAATTTAATTACAATTTTAACTATATGTTTAAAACTCAAAAAAAAATGTTACCAAAAGTTTTTTTTCATATTCGTAGAGCTTATGTTATTTTACAATAACATATTTTGGGATATTTAAGTCCATGATTTTGTCAGCATGAATGTTCTTCAGATATTTAAGACTTAGGTTCTTGTGGTAATTGCCCACTAGGAGTGGTAGTTGCCCGCACACTTGACCCCCTCGACTACTTGTGGCGCGGCATTCGCTCGTTACGGCAAAAGAACTGCTAATTTATCGCTGGGCAGAGATTTTTTTTCATATTCGTAGAGCTGATTCTATTTTACAATAATATATTTTACTAACTTTTATCCGCGGCTCCGCCCGCGTCAATGTTGATCCTTCGGGACCAGTACTTTTTCCCTGGATAAAATGCACTCTATGTCCGTACCCGAGACAACGAGTATGCAAAAATTCATAACGGTCGGTTCAGTAGATAGGGCGTGAAGGCGTAACAAACAAGCAAAACTCAATTTCGCCTTTATAATACTACATAGGCGTCAAACAGATGAGCAGCACTTTGCTGTCGACCAGTCAACTGCAAGCGGTCGATAAATGCAACTACAGCTATCGAAAAAGTCAACTACAACTGTCATCAGAGCAAGCTACAGCTGTCGACACTGTTTAGCAGCAGAATTCGACATGCCGACCGATGCTGCCCACCAATGACTGCAAAAATGCTGCTGCCGAACAGTGCCGACAGCAGCACTTTGCTGCCGACCAGTCAACTGCAAGCTGTCGACAGCTGCCGTTGGCTTTTTCGACAGCTGCAGTTGTATCTGTCGACTGCGAAATGCTGCTTGTTTGTTTGGTGCCTTAGGATGCTAGTTGAATACATGATTGGCATGGACCTTCTTCTTCTGATTCTGATATCTAAAAACTAGGCTTTTGTCAGTGTCACTGTGTGGAAACGTCCACAACGACTTTTTTTTGGCAGGAAATTATAGAGTGGTTTGTTGGCCTTCTCCATTTCACACACTAGTGCGCAGGTTGCCTCACGATGTTTTCCTTCACCGAAAGCAGTTAGTGGTCGATAAAAATAATCGTACCGGGCCGGGCGGGATTTGAACCTGGGACCTTTCGCTTATAGGTCGCGCTCTTAGACTATATGCTACTACCGCTTCCTATGGGCCATATAATTTTATTTAAGGTAGTTTCAGCTTGTATCTCAAGACACAAGAAATTTTGAATTGTATTGAGATTCGAGTGAGTTCCATGTGGCATCCTCATCTGTGGTGCTTCGGAGCCCGGAGTCTGCTATTATGATAGTTGGTTCGTACCAGGTGTAATATAATGCGGCAAAGATTTTACAGCCGGCCGCCAGCCTCATTCCATTTCTCCTTTATAATAAAGGTGGGTTAGAGTATTAAAAATGATGTAAATGTATTTGCGTATCCATAAAATCACACCCGAAATCTCTTGGTTGTCAGAGTATCGTGTCAACTATCAAAGGTTAAACCACAGAGCCACGTTGGTCCAATTTTGCCTGAACAATTAAATAAACAAAACAAACTGACGTCCGTTATCAATGTTCCAAATCCGAATGCCGCAAATAACCCACATAACAATTGTAACAGCTCTGCAAGGTCGCCCTTCAGCCCCACCTAAAGTTTAAACAATATAAAGCTCAGCGACGCGCGAGCGATATCTCCGCAAATATGCCTCTTATGTAATAAGCTGTTGGTTTGGTGGGGCACTGATTTGGCGTGTTCCCTTTGCATCCAACATCTTCCCACATAAACCTGAAAGCTCTATCCCTTCATAACCGATAACGCGTCACTATTTAATTCCGTTTCCTACCCACCATCACGCTAAGCATCGCCTTTAGATCTTATAGCTAACTAGTCTCTGTCTACCCCTTAAGAAATAAAGACGTAATTAGTATGTGTATACTAAGAAAGTAATAACACAAGAAAGGTATAGCGTTTGAAAGTGATAGGAACCCGGAACAGAGGACGACCTAAGAAAAGAGGGATGGATATTGCCAAGGAGAGTATAAACAAGAAAGGAGTCACAAAGCAGGCAACTGACACACAGTGACGACCCCCACATGAAAAAGTTGGATAAAGGTAGGAGATTTTTAAAATGGTAGCACAATATGACCAGGCGCAGTACTACACCTAGCAAGGAAATCTCTTTGGAGATCATTATCCCTACTTACTTCTTCTTAGCGTGTCGACTCGGGCAAATTTATTGGTGCTGACCAGAACTCTGCCACTGACATAGCAATGTATACTTAGTAATCATCAGTAACACTACACTATCATGGTGTCATATCATCCGAGTGAATATTATCCCAATACCTTCATTCCTTCCCAAGCCCAACAAATTCCTATCTTTCCCTTGTTTAAAATGCTTTCGATGGGCAGCAGCGTCGGAAGTACGAGAAGCTAAAGAAATTGCCCTCAGCAACCCGCCTGCCAAGCGTTGTGAGTATGGCTATATCCTTCCATGGAACAGCAGTGAACATCTTATGGCTGAAATGATAAAAGTGAATGATGACGATGGTGTCATAATAGACTTTTGGTCTGCGACACACCCCATCTTAGGATGTAACCTGACAAACTGCCTCCGTGGTCCAATGCGTAAAGGGTTTGCCTGCCGGGGGTCGTGGGTTCGATTCCCACGGGAAGCATACTTTAATAAGTTGTTTCCAGTTTGGTTTGGGGAGTAAGGGGAGAACGGTAACAACATCTCAGCCGACCCAATTGTCAACCCTACCTGCACGCGTTAGTAGTTCTTAGGAAATGCTAGCGGCGGCACTCCTTGGGGTGCCGTGGTGCTCCCTGCTAGATAACAGACGGGGCTCTGGCGACCGAGTCAGTGGCGACCACTAACGGCGACGATAACCACTTCCCCGACTAGGTAACTAATTGGGAGAGGCTACAGCGGCCTTGGGTTCTAAATTAGCTCAAAAATGTCTGATGCAGAAGGCAACGGGAAACCACTGCATTAATTTTCCCTAGAAGTCAGCTTCTAAATTTAATTTAATGAATAAGTCAGCTAAGAGAATGGCCCCGAGTGCCCGGCGTCCCTTGAATGGGACAGGGGTGCGAAGAATCCCCGGGCGGAATACACTTAGAATTTGTACATGGAATGTCAGATCCTTAAAACAGGATGGTAAACTCCCTAATCTAATACAGGAAATGGAACGTCTGCAAATGGATATAGTAGGAATTAGTGACACCAAATGGCCAGGCAATGGAAGATATCCTACTTCAAATGGCAAAGTACTATATTACTCTGCAGGCGAAAAAGACAAAGAAAGATATGGTGTAGGTCTCCTGCTTACAAGGGAAGTTTCTAAAGCAGTGAGCGAATTCATACCAGTTTCCAACCGAGTCATGATGATAAAATTAGAGGCAAAACCATGCATTAATATTATTCAAGTCTATGCACCTACGGAAGAAAATCCAGAGGCTGAAGTGATCGACATGTACGCTGAGATCGATACCCTTATCAAACACACCAAAAAACACGAAATCAACATCTTTATGGGGGATCTAAATGCAAAGGTTGGTTCAAATGCAGTACCAAATGTAGCAGGAGCTTATGGACTAGGGACAAGAAATGATAGAGGTGATTTACTTGTACAATTCTGTCAAGAGAATAATTTCGTTATTACGAATACACTCTTTAAATTACCACCTCGCAGACTCTACACTTGGACATCACCAAAGCATAAACCTAGTCATATAATAAGGAACCAAATCGATTACATTATGATCAACAATCGATATCGGAATTGTGTATTGAGAGCACGTACTTATCCAGGCGCAGATATAAGATCTGATCATAATCCAGTAGTTATTGATATGCGCTGTAAACTAAAACTACTGTCGAACAAATACAAGAATAATAGACTTGATATACGCAAGTTGAAAACCCCCGATATTAAATCAAGGGTATCTGATGATATAAATCAGTGGGCAGCAAGTCAAAAATCTGAAGCATATATGCCCGATAACATCTGGCCAGATCTCAAATCAAAAGTAACAGATATTTGCAATAAATACCTAAAAGTGTCACCAACAACAAGGAAGCAAGACTGGGTGTCAGACTCAATTCTTGATCTAATGGAAGAACGCAGAAAATACAAACACGTTAATCCTAATCGATACAAAGAATTGGATGGCATTATACGCCGGAAAATAACTGATGCTCGTAATGCATATTATGCAGAAAAATGTCAAGTTATGGAAGATCTACATAAAAAACACGACAACTTCAACATGCACAAACACATAAAAGACATGTTAGGCCATAAACCGGTTCCAGTTACTGCATTGATGGATGATTCCGGAAAACTGTTACTTGATGTAGAAAATAAGATGAAAACCTGGACTGAATACATCTCCAAAATGTTCGCAGATACTTCAAGGAACTTATTTTCTACCAATGAAGAAAGTACAGGCCCTTCAATTCTCAGCACAGAAGTTCTGCGAGCACTTGCTGCTGCAAAAAAGGGAAAATCTCTTGGCCCTGACAACGTCCCCATTGAAGTGTTGCAGCTCTTGGAGGAAGTACATATTGACTTGCTGACAAGTCTCTTCAACCATATTTATAACACCGGTGATCTCCCAGAGGACTGGCTCAAATCCACATTTATAACTTTGCCCAAAAAACCTAATTCTCGAAAATGCAGTGAGTTTCGAACAATTAGTTTAATGAGTCACGTACTTAAAGTATTTTTGTCCGTTATTCAGAATCGGATAAGAGCAAAATGTGATGAACAACTGGGGGAGAGCCAATTCGGTTTCCGTTCTGGTGTAGGCACGCGGGAAGCCCTTTTCGCGCTGAATGTTCTCGTACAAAAATGCCGTGACATGCAGACTGATGTCATAATATGTTTCATTAATTATGAGAAAGCATTCGATCGAGTCAAACACGAACTGCTATTGAGACAGTTGAATGACATTGGTCTTGATAGCAAAGACATTCGTATAATAAAGAACTTGTACGAGAACCAAAAGGCAACAGTAAGAGTAGAACAAAAGCTTACAGAGGAGATCCGCATCTGTCGAGGTGTTCGACAAGGCTGTATTTTGTCACCGTTGCTTTTTAACGTGTACTCTGAAGCAGTAATGTCCGAGGCCCTTGAGGGGTTGGAAATAGGAATTAAAGTGAACGGCACAGTTGTCAATAATCTACGTTACGCTGACGACACAATACTTATTGCCTCCTCAGGAAGTGACCTGCAAAAGATTTTGGACAGAGTGCATGAAAGTAGTGAAAGGGCTGGTCTCTCTATTAACATCGCGAAAACGAAATACATGGTAGTGTCCCGAAAAGCTGACTTGAAGCCAAAATTAGCAGTGGGTGGTAGATGCTTGGAGCAAGTTCGGCAGTACAAATACCTCGGCGCTTGGGTGAATGAAGTATGGGATTCTGATCAAGAAATAAAGTCGCGGATAGAAATCGCTCGAGCTTCATTTAATAAGATGAGAAAAGTGTTGTGCTGTCGACGCATTAAGATACAACTCCGAGTAAGAATTCCACAATGCTATATTTGGCCTGTAGTCCTCTATGGCAGCGAAGCATGGACTATTAAAGAAGACGTGAGAAGACGGCTCGAAGCCTTCGAGATGTGGTGTTACCGTCGCATGCTTCGTATTAGCTAAATAAATAAATAAAGCTGGACACAAAAAGTCAGCAATGAAAAAGTGCTCCAACGTGTCGCAATGCAGCGGAAATTATTGCAAACCGTCAAAAAGCGCAAAGTTGAATATTTGGGTCACGTTTTGCGACATGACCGATATCAGTTGCTGCAACTTGTAATGATGGGCAAAGTTGAAGGCAAAAGACGCGTTGGAAGACGCAAGAAATCATGGCTAAGGAACATAAGGGAGTGGACCGGAATAACAAAGGTCGAGGAATTATTCCGCTTGGCAAAGGATAGAGAGGAGTTTGGGAAGCTGACGGCCAACATCCAGTAATGGAGAGGCACTAAAAGAAGAAGAAGAAGAAGTTTGGTTAGGACATTGCAGGCGTGAATCACCTGATTGTCTGATAATAAAGATGATTCCGTGCTTCGGAAGGCACGTTAAGCCGTTGGTCCCGGCTGCTCTCTGGTAGTCGTTAAAGGAACTACGTCAGAGGCCGAGAGGCGGTTCCGAACTTTGACACCAGTGCATGGTCGATTGACCGTGACACCTACTCGAAATGATGATGATGATGACCTGACAGACACTCAGAAGAAAGAGAATGAATTGGGTCGAAGTACAAAGCGCAGTGAGAACTCGTCCGGATTTATGAAATAATCCGTCGCTTCCGTGGCTTTTGTTCGAGCCACGCCGGCTCCAGCCTGTTTACCGTCAAACATGTCACTTCTATTTACATTATTGCATTTTACTTTCTTTTTTATAATGGCGGGCTCCGTGGCGCAGTGGTTAAGACGCCAGCCTGCGCCACGAGCGTGCCCGTGTTCGTTCCCCGATCAGGTCAAGATGGAAAATGATCTTTTTCAGATTGGCCTAGGTCTTGGATGTTTATCTGTATATGTATTTGTTATAAAATATAGTATCGTTAAGTTAGTATCCCATAACACAAGTCTCGAACTTACTTTGGGGCTAGCTCAATCTGAGTGATTTGTCCGTATATATTTATTATTTATTTATTTATTCTTATATTCCAGAACTTCCTTGCTTGTCTCGACAATTTGGTGAATAGGGCACTAACCTCTATTCCATGTTCTCTTTTTATCTGCCAATTATTTTGATTTTATCCTCCTTGATCCTTTCTTACAAAAGTATTGAACACTATACAAATATTGCATGGCTTCCTACATATAAGGGAAATGGGATATGGTGGAGAATT
Organism: Elegia similella; assembly: GCA_947532085.1. NCBI lineage: Eukaryota > Metazoa > Arthropoda > Insecta > Lepidoptera > Pyralidae > Elegia > Elegia similella. Next base: position 3,970,227 of record OX383944.1, read on the forward strand.
ACGGCGCCTAGATTGAATAATGCGGTAGCTCAGATGGCAGAGCGTAGGTCGTACATAGACCTAGGTCGCTGGTTGAAGTCCCGCCCGCATATAATTTTTTCACCATATTTTATTTCTTAATTTAAAAAGAGTTTATCCTCTCTTTTTGAATTGTTATCTCGTCGAACGTCATCAGGTTGGAGATACAAATGCAGTTAATATGCATTGGATATTAATCTAGAGGTATATAAGATATAGCCCATCAAAGTTCCGTATATCGTCAAAATTTGCTACACTTTTTAGCATAACGTCGTCACGAGCCCTTATTCGTTTTAATTATCTAACTGATGGACTTATTTTAATATTATTACTTTGACCCAGAAAATTAGCTTATTGTTTTCATTATTATTATTATTCTTAAAATAAATGTTGGCTTATAACCTAACCTAACTAATATTATAAATGCGATAGTTAGTTTGTTACGCCTTCACGCCCTATCTACTGAACCGATCGCCTTGAAAGTTCGCAAACAACGGGTATGGTCTAGGGGTACGAAGGACATAGTGTACATTTTATTTCGATCCCGGGGAAAAGTACTGTTCCTGAGGGTACGACAATGACGCAGGAGGAGCCGCGGGTGTAAGCTAGTATTTATAAAAGCACGTGGACTATTAATTAACTTCTCCGTTTTACAGCTCATCACATCCACTGCACGATATAAGCCTCCTTTATGTTAATTAGCTATAATAAATAAATAAATATACACGGACAAATCACACAGATTTAGCTAGCTCCAAAGTAAGTTCGAGACTTGTGTTATGGGATACTAACTCAATGATACTATATTTTATAACAAAAACATATATAGATAAACATCCAAGACCCAGGCCAATCTGAAAAAGATCATTTTTCCATCTTGACCTGACCGGGGATCGAACCCGGGGCCCTCGTGTCGCAGGCTGGCGTGTTAACCACTGCGCCACGGAGCTCGCCTGAAACCATAACTATGTAATTCTAAAAAATAGTATCAAATATGTATGCCCATATTAACTATTACTCAATGTCTCTTTTGGACTTAATTAATACTGTCTATGTAGCTCCAAAAACGCTAGCCCAAAATGTAACAGCGATGATGTCAGCAAGGTCGTTGCCCGCTAAGGCGGGCCGTGGGCGGGCCGCCTATAACTGACCAAATCGACCCGCAGATACTCCTAAAATATAAATGGCTCACGCGACGCACGCACAAGCTTTAATTAAATGCGGATAAATTGATATTAGATAAGCTTTTTACTTCAGTGAAAGCTGTCCGTAAATATATGGCCAATCTTCTTCTTCTTCATTTACCTTATCTGACTTTTCACCTTTTGAAGTTCGGCACAATATGTCAGTTTTCTCAATTTTGTTATTTATTCTTTTTGAACAGTACTTTTCCCGGGACTAAATATAGGGTATATTCCTATGCAAAATTTCATGATGGGGTACGGAGAAGGACTATATGTCCTTCTCCGTACCCCATCATGAAATTTTGCATATTACGGCGTGCAAGTGTAATGTTTTTAGAGCAGGCAAAACCTCGGTATATAGTTCGTAGTCGTGCCCCATGAAAAAAATCAGTAACTTTATTTTATACAGGCATTTGCCTTCGAGTTTCGGGGTGTAGTGTGAGATTTATGTGTGACTGCGTCTATCATAACCAGAACGCGAATTAGTCCTTTATGTGGGACGATAAATTTATATGTCCAATCATTATTTTCAGAAGTACTATCTTACTTGTATTGTCGCCCTGGTTGAAGATTTACTGTATTTGCCATATTTGAGTAACTCGGCGAAAAGCTTACCTGAAACAATAATTGCAGAATTAGTATCAAACCCAAAATGAAGAAATGAATTATACTTAATACTATGAATGAAAATGGGTCTCTCACTTGCTATTTTGTAGGGATTGCCGACTAGGTTTTGGACTCGTCAGATGCCCCCTTTCATGGGCGAGTATGAAGGCAAGACATAGTAAGGCAGAACATCCTGAGTTCGGATAATATTTTAAGAAGTATTTAGCCTTTAAGTTTTTCTTTTAACACAAACAGGAATAAAAACATAACAGGAAAGCTCCATAGTCATAGATGAGTTGGTATGGGCATGTGATGAGGAGGGGATATCGCAAGGAAGGCATTTGATTTAAAAGTGAAAGGGGCCCCAGAACAGAACACGACCTAAGAAAAGATGGATAGATTGTGTCAAGACTGTGTGACTCGACTGTGTTTCTTTAGGCGTATTCTTCTCAGCAGTGGTCGTTACGAAACGCTAGTAGTTTATCGATTTTGCAAATATAAAAAAATATAATATGACGCTCAAAAAGAGATACATAATATCCAAATTTGAATAAAATTCTATTCCATTTTATTTCAAGAAGAGTATGAACAAGAAAGGAGCGACAAAGGATATGGTGGTTGACAGATCAAAAGGAGAGAACTGACATACTGTGCCGACCCTATATGAATAAAACTAGCTGTTGCCCGCGGCTCCGCCCGCGTTAATGTCGTACCTTTGGGAACAGTAGAAATGATAAAACTTCAATACAAACCCCTCCTCCTCTGCTTTTTTCCCTTAAGGGGGAATTTAATACATTTCACCTGCATAGATCTTTAGCCCTTAAGGAGGGGATTTTGCCTATTTCACGTACACAGATTTTTTTTTATTGTAATGGAGAACTTCTTATTGTCATATTTCTAAGTAAATAAAAAAAAAACATACAAACTTTACCCCGCCTATTTTACCCCTTCAAGGGAAAATTTCGTCCATTTTAACTACACAGATCTTTTTAATTGTAATGTTTACATATATTCTATGTCCAGAAATGAGAAAATTTCCATACAATCCCTCCTCCCCTTTATCCCTTAAGGGGGGAATTATGTACATTTCACCTACACAGATCTTTTTTAATTGTAATCTAGAACGTATATACTTATTTTTATACTTCTAAGTCTACAAATGAAAAAAAATCCATACTATCTTTAATCCCCTATTTTATCCCTTCAGGCGAAAATTTCGTCGGTTTTACCTACATACATCTTTTTATTTGTAATCCAGAACGTCCCGAAATGAGAAAATGTCCATACAAACTTAACCCCCTTCCCCAACTCCCCACATGTTGCCCCTTAAGGAGGGGATTTTATACATTTCACCTAAACAGATCTTTTTTAATTTTAATTGAGAACTTGTGTACCTACTTTCAAACTTCTAAGTCCAGACATGAGAAAATTCCGTAAAACTTCACCCCTTTTGATTTTCTAAAAATCCTTTTTTATTGCTCATTTACATCATAAAAAGAATCCCTGTGCTAAATTCCAAGTTTCTGGGCACAGTAGTTTCGGCTGTGCGTTGATATATAAGTCAGGTTTGCCTTTGGCCCGCGGCTCCGCCCGCGTAACTCGCGTAAGTGTCGATTTCTCAGGAACAGTAGATTTACCCGGAATACATTAGATCATGACTTTCAATGAAACACCTTTACATTGAATTTTAATTGAATAACTTCAAAAACGGAAAGTTTCATACTAACTATGCATCCCCGTTATACCCCCTTAAGGGATGATTTTTGAGAAAAATATTTTACTCGCGTTTCATGCCTTTCAGTAAAGAACCTTCATGCTGAATTTCATTCGAATAACTTCAAAAACGACACACTATTACGATCAACTTCACACTAATTTTGCAACCCGTTTTACCCCCTTAGGAGATGAATTTCCAAAAATCCTTTCTTAGTGCTCCCTTACGTTATAAAAGGAACCCCTTTGTAAAATTTCAAGTTCCTAGCTCTTATAGTTTAGGCGCTGCGTATGTCAGTCAGTCAGTCAGCTTCTCCTTTTTTATTAGTATGGATTACTATGGATAGGTATAATGCTGTCGAATAATGATGATGAATTGACTTTGGATTTTAATTTTCTTAAGTCACTTATTATTCTTTTTTTTTGCTATAAATGTTTGCAGGCAAACTCATGCCTTGAGTTCATTCAAATGACGATAACTTTTTTTTTAATGAATCGATTTTGATGAAACAAACTTTAAATGTTTTGCTGAGTTAAAACAAAGCAATTGGTGAAAGTTTGAAGTAAATCGGTTCAGTATTTTCGGAGATAATCGTGATCATACATACATACAGACAGACAGACAGACAGACAGACAGACAGACAGACAGACAAGAAATTCAAAAAAATTTTTTTTGTTTTCTATTATTCTTTTTAAGTGTCCCTCTATCCATTTCAGTCAAAAATTCTAATTGTACAGACAAAATATTTTTACTGTTTTATTATATGTATAGATAAAGGAAGAAGATGAAATAGAAGCATTACAAACAACATAGTTTATGTTATCAGTCACGAAATGCAACTAACAGAATATGCAATTTTATCATTTTCCGTACAAAATGGGCGTTTCCATATCCGCTACACGGGAATCCTCTTAAAATAGAATTCTCGCTGCGAGTGAAATATGTGTTCTGATTTACGCTATTTTATTCTGCTGTCGTTTGCAACGAAAAGTGTCGGTTTTAGTTTGGAAAATGTGGCGATACAAATTTAACATTGTGTATGGGTGTAAAACGAGTATCTGCCACACAGCAATATTCCAAGATATTTTACACCACTTCTTTTTGTCACACAGTTGCATTTTATTATACGACGTACTGTTACTGTTATTTTTTTTTTAAATGAATATAAATAAATAAATATATACGGACAAATTACACAGATTGAGCTAGCCCCAAGGTAAGTTCGAGACTTGTGTTATGGGATACTAACTCAACGATGCTATATTTTATAACAAATACTTATATAGATAAACATCCAAGACCCAGGCCAATCTGGAAAAGATCATTTTCCATCTTGACCTGACCGGGGATCGAACCCGGGCACCCTCGTGACGCAGGCTGGTGTGTTAACCACTACACCACGGAGCTGTCAAAATTTGTTTCATTAAATTTGAGAATTGGACTTCTTGCGGTTGAGAAGGGGTAAGTAATATAACATATAAACACAAAATATATATAATTTAAGATAAATATCAACGAAATATTGATTTTCTGTCTAATTATAATTATTAATAAAAATAAAATAGCCTAACCTACATAATTAAAAATAACCATTATAAATAAAAAATGTCCCGCAGTTCGTTGTCACGCGGAAGAGTACCTAGAAGGCTGACAGCATTGCCACGTTGGATGGCAATGCTTATTCTTTGTCCTAGAAAATTGCCAGCCCTCTGGTCACCCGACACCTCAACCAGCTTTTGGCTTAATGACTTAAATAGATTATGAACAGCACTACGACATAGTTGTCCATGGCGGGCGGTATGTTTACACCTCTTTTGTATTGTTATGTGTCGTCTTCTAAAATCAAATATTCAAATAATTCTGTGTGTTCACCTCTGTAATTAATAGATGGCTCTAGTAGTAAGTTAAAACGCGCTATGAGAGTTTTTGTGAAAACATTAAGGTGTTTCGTATTACTCTAGGTTAGCAATCCAAAAATCAACAAGAAATATATACAGTACATTCGCCTTGGAAGTTTCATTCAAGTACGTATTTAGGACCTGTCCATTTGGTCCTAACGAAGTCGGATATTCAAACAAAACTCTGTTGGTGAGTTGTGGTGGCGCTGGAGTCTGGAGTACCTACTATCCATCGGTGATAGCTGATGGGTACAATCGCCGGAAGAGGTTTTGCAGAGCGCTTACAGGGAGCTCTAGCGGCTGAGGAAGTAGCTCGGTATCATAGCCTAGTGAAGTGCAGTGTGTGAGTACCAGTGTCTGGGAAACTGTAAGTAATTTCATCTTGTACATTTTTTCAAGAAACCGTGCCAGTACGAGTAATTCGTGCCCGGAAAATCACAAGTGTTTAGTGTCTTAAACACTTAGAAAAAATTCACATCAGTTTCACCGGACTTGTAAATTTTGCTGGACATTGCATACGCCCGACACTTAGAAAATTTATGATCAACTTCACTGGACTTGTAAATTTTCACCGAGTTTCACGATTATAATTTTTTTTGTGCGTATTTCAGTGGATTCAGTTGAACTTTCTGTAATTGTTTATTTTTTGTGTGTTTTTGTTTGATTGTTGTTTGAGAGTCGGTATCTAATTTAAAATGGAGTCTTTATTCAATAAGCAAGAAGATATTAAGTCTAAAATATTAAAATCTAGAGGGAATTTCAAAAAGTATTTAAAGGAAAGCATTACTATATCCTATATTGAGGCAAGATTAGAGAATTTAGAGAAACTATGGTCACAATTCACCGACACTCATACAACTATCGTTGAAGAAACATCTTATGTGGAGCTTTAAAAGTCCACTTACACTACATCAGACTTCTATGATGTAGCAGAGGAGACTTATCTTGTGTACAAAAGTGAACTTATGGAAGCTTTGCGAGCATTAAACATCAAGTCTGATATTAATGTAGGAACTGTCAATCGATGTGAATCCTGTCCAATAAAGCTTCCTAAGCTTTCTATACCTGTCTTTTCAGGCCATTACACTGATTGGATTACTTTCAGAGACCTATTTCAGTCACTAATCCACAATAATAAGTCGCTGGACGATGTTCAGCGTCTTCATTATTTAAAAGGTCTTCTTGAAGGTGAACCCGAACAGTTGTTACGGCATGTTCCTATAACTCAAAAAAATTATAAGAAATGTTGGGAACTTTTAGAAAAACGATATGAGAACAAGCGTTATTTGGCCAATTGTATACTTAAACGATTTTTAAGCCAAAAGAATTTGACATCTGAATCAGCTCATGCAATTAGGGAACTGTTAGACACTACTACTGAGTGTTTGAGTGCTTTGGAAAACATTGGAGTTAACGTTCAATCTTGGGATTTAATGGTCATTTATATTATTTGTTTAAAATTAGATATAGAAAGTCGAAAACTATGGGAGGTTAAGGTTAGTGAAATTTGTGATGACCTGCCCACTTTAGATCAATTTAAAGAATTTCTTGAAACTAGATTCAGATCGTTAGAATTCCTTGATGTTAAAACTTATAAACAACCTTATACTTCCAATCCAAAGTCACTCCATGTGTCTACTTCATTCCAATGCGATTTTTGTTCAGAATCTCATCTATTATTCAATTGTAAAAAATTTGCTAAAAACGACATAGACGCACGCCGTAGTTTTGTCCAATCAAATAGCCTCTGCTTCAATTGTTTAGGTCACAACCACTCCGCGTATTATTGCCGCAAAACCACTCGTTGCAGAATTTGCACGAGACGTCACCACTCTTTACTACATCCTAAAAATGTACTCCACCCAGTCGACAACACGGGAACTAGAAATCAATCGACTGGAGGTAGTCAAGGCGAATCTGGGAATGCTGTAGCATATGTTGCAAAATATCATAGCCAAGTGCTATTGCCCACAGCATTAGTCAATGTATAATCTAGGACAGGTACAAACATCACCCTCCGATCATTACTGGATCAGGGGTCGCAGGTCTCAAGTATAACCGAGTCGGCGGTACTGCTTCTTGGTATAAAAAAATATCCAAACAAGAGTGAAATATCAGGGCTGGGCAGCGATCAGGCATTGGCATCCAAGTCTGTCGTGTATTTCAAGATTCAGTCGCTTCACGACCCCAACTTTGTTGTCAACGTCAAGGCTTATGTTTTAAATAAGCTAACCAGCTGTCTGCCAGAAAAAAGAGTCACGGTACCGTTGTCCAAGGAGTTTTCAACATTAAAACTCGCTGATCCTTCTTTCAATGTACCCAATAAAATAGATGTGCTATTGGGTGCAGAAGTTTATGGGCAGATCTTACAAGAAGGTCTGATAAGAGGGTCACCTAAATCAGTGTTAGCACAAAAAACTAAAATTGGCTGGATCATGTCTGGTCACATTCAGCACACCCAAGTAGAGCATCGTCATAGTGCTGTTACTTTGCATGCCCATTGTGCTAAATTTCTTTAACCTTGTTCTGTTCTTCAACCCAAATCTTACACCAGGACAATTTTAAATAGTAGTTACATTGGAACCGATAAACGCGAAAATTTGGACAAAGTTACACGTGGTGTAAGATTAACATAAAAAAAATTGTAAAAAGTTGTGTTTTTATTAATATAAAGGTATAACACACTACTGTGGCTGAAAGTCTTGTACCTATTATGTTACAAGTATAAAAGAGATAAGATGATTTGACATGCTTCTAAGTTTATTCTTATATGTTATGTATTCTAGTATGTTTTAATCACCAAGCGTTACAGTCCGCTGCTAAATAACAGAAGCATTCACAACCTGCCTGCCGCTATCGTTGTATACTCGTATGTGTTATTAATATTGTTTTTGTCGTAATGGACATAGTTGTCCATGGCGGGCGGTATGTTTACACCTCTTTTGTATTGTTATGTGTCGTCTTCTAAAATCAAATATTCAAATAATTCTGTGTGTTCACCTCTGTAATTAATAGATGGCTCTAGTAGTAAGTTAAAACGCGCTATGAGAGTTTTTGTGAAAACATTAAGGTGTTTCGTATTACTCTAGGTTAGCAATCCAAAAATCAACAAGAAATATATACAGTACATTCGCCTTGGAAGTTTCATTCAAGTACGTATTTAGGACCTGTCCATTTGGTCCTAACGAAGTCGGATATTCAAACAAAACTCTGTTGGTGAGTTGTGGTGGCGCTGGAGTCTGGAGTACCTACTATCCATCGGTGATAGCTGATGGGTACAATCGCCGGAAGAGGTTTTGCAGAGCGCTTACAGGGAGCTCTAGCGGCTGAGGAAGTAGCTCGGTATCATAGCCTAGTGAAGTGCAGTGTGTGAGTACCAGTGTCTGGGAAACTGTAAGTACTTTCATCTTGTACATTTTTTCTTTTTTTTTTTTTTTTTTGCGAATGTACTGCGACGAAATGGATTTTGTGATGCCTCCTGTGCTGCATATGCTTGTGTAACTTACCTCAGAGTTCTTAATGGTAATACTATCACAGTTAAATTAATTTCTGCCAAGTCACGAGTAGCGCCAGTGAAACAAGTTTCATTGCCACGTTTGGAGCTCTGTGGTGCTGTTCTCCTAGCTGACATGTTAAAGGATATTAAGGTAAGCCTTAATATTGATAATTCTAATGTTTATGCCTGGTCTGATTCCACTATAGTTTTGGCCTGGTTACGCAAGAATCCCAACACTTGGACTACATTTGTTGCTAACCGCACCTCTCAGATTTTAAGTGTAACTAACAGCAATCAATGGAGTCATGTAAGTTCTAGTGACAATCCAGCTGATATAGCTTCACGGGGTGTAAGTCCAAATGAGCTAAGGGAGTCAAAGCTATGGTGGGAAGGTCCAGCTTTTTTGAAGGAGAATTTAGATTTTGGCTCACAGCATTTCACAAATCAATCTGTGCCAGATACCTTACTTGAGGCTAAAAGTTGTAAACTTAAAATTACTACTAATATTGCTACCATTGAAGATAATAATAACTTTACTTCCTATTTAACTAAATATTCGAGTTTCACTAGACTAATAAGAGTAACTGCATATTGTTTGAGATTTATAATTAAATGTAAGAATAAAGCTAAACTTGATACCACTGTGCAGTGTCCACATTTTTTAACTTCTAGTGAACTCTATAGAGCTGAGAATATTTGTTTAGGTATGTCACAAGGTATATATTTTAGAACTGAAATTGAATTGTTAACTAAAAACAAACCTCTTCCTAAATCGAGTAAGTTATATTTTTTGAATCCGTTTATCGATAAACACAATGTTTTGAGAGTTGGTGGACGCCTTGCAAATGCACTTATTTCTTATGATCGTAAATCACCTATTTTGTTATCAAGTAAATGTCACTTAACAAAGTTAATTGTAATTAATACTCATCTTAAGACTTTGCATGGCGGTATCCAACTAACTTTGAATACTATTAATAGTAAATATTTTATTATTGGTGGAAAAAATCTAACTAAAAAGGTAATTAGGCAATGTGTTACATGTTTTAAACAGAGAGCTAGTCCATCTGCGCCTTTCATGGGTAATTTGCCTAGTTATAGGACTAAACCATCTCGACCATTCAGTACTAGCGGAGTCGATATGGCTGGACCTTTTAATCTTAAGTTATACTCAGGCAGATGCACTAGAACCTGTAAAGCATACATAAGTTTATTTATATGTACTGTTACGAAGGCTATTCATTTAGAGCTGGTTGAAAATTTGAGCACAGCTGCATTTATAGCAGCTTTTAAGCGTTTTACATCTCGGCGCGGTCACTGTAGTGATCTCTATAGTGACTGTGGAACTAACTTTCGAGGAGCTTCTAAGGAACTTGATGTTCAATTTAAAAACTCTCGTTCTACCTTAGTTCAGGAAATATCTGAATTATTGTCTAATGATCACACTTCTTGGCATTTCATTCCTCCTGGAGCGCCTCATTTTGGGGGACTCTGGGAGTCAGGAGTTAAATCCATTAAAGGGCATTTAAAGCGTACCATTGGACAAGATTTTTTAACTTTTGGAGAGTTCAATACTCTACTTACCCAAGTGGAAGCTTGTGTCAACTCTCGTCCACTTACTTTAGTTGGTTCTACTCTTGATGAACCTCCACTGACTCCAGGTCATTTTTTGATTGGAACTGCTCCTGTAGTTATACCTGAACCTAATTTAGAATCTTTTCGTACCAATTACCTGGATAGATGGCAAATTGTACAGCGTATGTTACAAGCGTTATGGCGACGTTGGCAAGCTGAATACCTTACAACATTAAAACATCGCTATAAGTGGAATAAACATCAGAAAGATATTGAACTAGGTACTATTGTATTGGTAAAGGATGATAGATTGCCACCAGGTAAGTGGCTCTTAGGTCGTGTTATAGATAAGCACCCAGGAGCAGATGGTATAACTCGTGTTGTCACTTTGCAATATAAAATGTCAACTGTGATTTGACAGGACAGAAAATATCTCTCTTGGTGAAAAAATGTGACACAACACACTTTGTAATGGTGCCGGTTAATTGGAAATAAATTTTGCTTAGTACCAAGGACTTTTAATCAAATAAGCCTCTTGTGATCATTTTTAGAACCAACTAAAGTAAGTGGACGAGAGTTGACACAAGCTTCCACTTGGGTAAGTAGAGTATTGAACTCTCCAAAAGTTAAAAAATCTTGTCCAATGGTACGCTTTAAATGCCCTTTAATGGATTTAACTCCTGACTCCCAGAGTCCCCCAAAATGAGGCGCTCCAGGAGGAATGAAATGCCAAGAAGTGTGATCATTAGACAATAATTCAGATATTGAAATGACGACGTACGAAACATATAATTTTGGTTACAAATATATAACAATCATTCAACATATCTCCCCCCCGCGCCCGACCGCCAGCCGGTTAACAGTAACTTTTTGTGCTCCTCCGAAATAAATACGTAAAATATGTAATTTCTACAAGTTCTCGACCAAAATATATATTATGGTGCATCAAATATAGTAAACAATAATTCTTGATAATCAGTGCCCATTAACTTGGAGTGTTCGTGCTGCAAATAGATGATTTAAGTGTATCTTATACGTGTTCAAGTGAGAAGTTGTTTACGCCATTACGCCGTGCGACTGTGAGTCATACCGATCGCCGCGCCCGCCGGCTCGGCTACCTGCTTATTGCCTGCTAAGTACCTGCTACTACGATACGATTTATTTTGTTGCTACGCCGTCATCTAACTCAACTGTGATTTATTTATTACTGCGATGGAGAAATGCTTAGCCTGCACGTCTGATATAAAACCTAACGAGTCGCTACAATGTGCACCCTGCCAAGGGGCATATCATTACAAATGTTTAAACATGAACTTCACGACATATAAAGAGATTAGGAATAGCAACAATTCGTGGTGTTGTCCGGCGTGTATAAATATTACGCGACGTAAGGGCGATAACTCAAATACTCCGGTGCGTCGTCACGGGCTTAACGAGTCATCGATGTCATGCGACAACTCGATCGATCAAAGTGATATAACATCAGAACATGCGACTGTAACACTGCGTCAAATTAGCGAGTTATTGGATGCCAAATTTCAAAAATTCAAGCAGGATATTTTTTCTGATATAAAAGCTGTAGTGAAAGAGGAAGTTCAGTCAGCCATCACTGCTTTGAAATGCGAATTCAGTGCGACCACAGTGTATTTGGAGGACGGGCAAAACCGGCTTAAATCTGATTTGAAGTCGATCAATTCAAAAGTACAGGAGCTAGACAGTGAAAAGATTAAATTGCAAAATGATATCCATTACATTGACAGCCGCATCAAAGCGAACGAAATATTGTCTCGAAGCACAAATTTGGAAATCCAAAATATACCCGAAAAGCGCAATGAGAATGTCGTTAACATTTTCAAAAAAATATGTGATGTCATTGGATACTCTATTTTGGACTCCGACATCCACGCATGTCGCAGGATCGCCAAACTTGATAAAAGCTCAAGCCGCCCACGCAATCTCTTGGTCACACTCCCCTCGCCGCGACACCGGGATAGCATTTTGTCAGCGGTCAGAAGATTCAACAAGGCCAATTCTTCTGATCCCCTGAACTCGGCCCAGTTGGATATAGCTGACTCTAAACAGAAAATATATGTCGTCGAGCACTTGTCACCTGAATGTAAAAAATTACATGCTGCAGCACGGAAGTCGGCGAAAGAAAAGTCATACACCTTTGTATGGGTCAAATTTGGTCATGTTTATGTTAGGAAAAATGAACAATCTCCTGCTATTTTGGTTCGAGACTTGGATAGTTTGAGTAAATTAAATTAATTTTTTATTTTTAATATTTTTTTTTGTAGCTTCTTTTAAATTAAATTAAACTGTTTAGAGTTGCGTTAATAATAGAAAACAAATTAGTTGCGTAAGTATTAAAACAAAGAAAAAACTGATTTGTTTTATCATACTCTTATTTTTTCTTTAGTTTTATATATACTTTTTTTAATTGTTGAGCATTTTGTACCACTTATTTAAATGTTGATATACTACCAAAATGTTAATCGCATGCGATCAAAAATAACCGAGCTTTACTTGAATGTATTAAATAACGATTACGACCTTATTTGTTTGAATGAAACCAACCTAAATTCCAGTGTATTTGATGCAGAACTATTTGATGAAAGATACATTATTTTCCGAAGAGATCGTTCAGATTGTTCTGGAAGCACCAAGATCGAGGGAGGGGGTATTATAGTAGCTGTCAAAAAGCATCTAAAAGTTTTACGAAGGTCTAATTGGGATAGCTGTTATGAAGACCTCTGGCTTACTATTCTTCCTCAGTCTAGTACACAACCGCCTTTAAATATTTGTTTGTGTTACCTTCCCCCAGATATGAGTCTAAGTAATGTGACACAATTCTTTGAACATTGTCAGAATGTAATTCTAAATAATGATCTAAATGATTCTTTCTTGTTGCTGGGTGATTTTAATATTCCAAATGTATGCTGGCGAAAAAGTGATTCGTGTAACTATTTGGAACCTTATGAAGGTAACCTCGCTCGTGGACCTATACTATTGGAAACTTTGGCTCTCTGTAATTTACAACAATATAATGATTTATTTAATTCTAACGGTAGATTGCTTGATCTTGTGTTATATAATCATAACAATATAAAGGTAAACAGTGCTGATTCACTTGTTAAGTTAGAAGGTCACCATCCATCTATGTCAGTTGAGGTGAGTGAATTTCAGCCTCACGCATCATTAAAACGTAATAATGTATCTCAAAAACTTAATTATTGGAAGTGTCGGTACGATAAAATTAAGGAATGTTTATCAGCTATTGATTGGTCCAATATTCTTTCTAATTCAGATATCGATGCGGCTCTTGAACTATTCTACTCCAAAATGATGGAAATTGTACAGCGATATACACCCACACAGAGTAGTAAATCCCCCAACTACCCGGAATGGTATAGCAAAGCTTTAATTAATTGTTTAAAAGAAAAAAATAAATATCATCGCAAGTTTAAAAAGTATGGCAATCCCAGAGATTACGATACTTTTGATCTTCTTCGACATAGGAGCAAAAGAATGATAGTTCAGTGCCATAAACGATTTATAGAATCTACCGAAAATGACCAGCGAGATAATATTAAAGTATTTTGGCGCTACGTTAATAGTAAGAAGGCTACCAATTCCATCCCTCAAAATATGTCGCATATGTCTGATTCGGCTTCTGATGCTCAAAGTGTGTGTGAGTTGTTTGCCAATTACTTTAAATCTGTATATGAATTGCCTTCAGATTGCACAACAGGCATCGAACACATAACTAGCTATTCAAGCTTAAGCGACATTTGTATTACTAGACAAGATATTATTAATGGAATAAAAAAACTTGACACTAATAAAGGTGCTGGCCCGGATGCAATACCGGCTAGATTTATTAAAATGTGTAGTATGGAATTGAGTGTTCCTTTAGAAATTATATTCAATAAATCACTCAATTCTGGTCGCTTTCCAGATTATTGGAAATATAGTTTTATTATTCCTATTCTAAAAAGTGGAGATAAGACTAAATGTACTAATTATCGTCCAATAAGTATAATTTCATGTATGGCCAAACTTTTTGAATCCCTTGTCTATCCATTTTTATTTAATCACTTTAAACAATCTATCTCGCAACTTCAACATGGTTTTGTATCAGGTCGTTCTCCGACTATTAATTTACTGGTGTATAAGTCTTATATCTGCGACGCTTTTGACAATCGTCTTCAGGTGGACTCTGTGTATACAGATTTTTTAAAAGCATTCGATAAAATTAATCATTCGCTTCTTGTAAAGAAACTTTCGGGCTACGGAATTCATGGATCTCTGTTGCGATGGATTGCATCTTACATCAGTAATCGGAGTCAGATGGTTGCAATCAAGGGTTTCAAGTCTAAACCGATCGACGTTACCTCTGGCGTACCACAAGGCTCGATACTAGGGCCCTTACTCTTCGTTGTCTTTATAAATGATTTGACAGAGAATTTAAATTGCAATTGTCTTCTGTATGCTGACGATTTAAAGATTTTTCACTCAGTAAAGGATGTTAGTGACTGTGTTAGATTGCAACATGATATTGATGCAGTTCATAGATGGTGTGAATCTAATTCAATGTTTCTGAATGTTAAAAAGTGTTTTGTTATGTCCTTTTGTAGTAAGAAGCCAAGATTTTTATTTGATTATAATATTGACAGTCAGGCATTAGAGCGTAGAAAAGAAGCCAAGGATTTGGGTGTTAAATTTGACTATCAGCTATCTTTTCGATCCCACTATAATCAAATCATTACTAAATGTAATCAACTAAATGGTTTTCTACTCCGTATATCAAAGCAATTTAAGAACCCTGCTACTCTTAAGTATTTATATACCACAATAGTTCGCCCAATAATTGAATACGGATCAGTAATATGGTCACCTTATTAAAAAATTCATCAAGACAACATAGAGCGAGTTCAGAGGCGTTGTTTAACAACAATTTGTCGCAGATATGGACTAAATAGAACGTTAGAGAACTATGATGCTAAGCTAAATTATTTTCACTTGACCTCTTTGATTTCAAGGCGGCAAAGAAATGAACTTCTTTGTCTTTATAAGCTGATACATTCTTTGATGGATTGTCCCGAACTTTTGCAGAAAATACATTTTAATACTAACTATCGAACACGTAACCCTCCTACCTTTTCTGTTTTCTCTGCCAAGAATAATGTATCTTTCAACAATCCTCTGTGTGTCATGTGCAGATCGTACAATAATGTAAAGCTCGATGGTATGGATATTTTTGGGCTAAATTACATTCATTTCTGTACTTTCGTAAGAAACATATATCCGTAACATTGGTTTTTGTTATTAATTTATTATTAATTTTAGAACTCAATTTTATATTGTATCAAAATTTGTTTACGTAACTCTAAGTATTTCGCTAAAAATCTTGTTTAAATATTATAACTGTTATTGGCTTTCTTATGTAGATCATGCTATGTACACAAATTTTGGACATTTACTTGATCATTTTAAATCATTTATGTATATCTTAATCTGTTGCAACATTGTAAATTGTCTGTATGTGTACTTAATAAAATAAAATAAAATAAAATATCAAACCTTTATTATACCGTTTTATTATTATAAACTTTAAAACATCGATAAGTTGTTATGTATAATAAACTTTATATATACATATTAGTACGGATAATAATCATTGGTTATACGAATTAATTGGTAGAAGATTCTCAATATATACCTAATATATAATTTAAAAAAAACCTAGTATCTCAATCAATTTTATTTTACGAGTTTCTTGCATATCTCCAAAGTTCTTCATTATATCTTCACCAAATTAAAATGGGACCAACTTGGTAGTAAAAGCTTTTAAATAAAAAAGAAATATCAAAATCGGTTCACAATTGGCGAAGATATCGTGTAACAAAACTCCTCCCTATTTTGAAGCCGGTTAATAAATTATCTTATTTCTTTTTCTATTACGAAAATCTGAATATTACGAGTGAGTGTGAAGTGCTCTTACAGCTATAGTCTCTAATATAAGTTAAAAATAAATAAATAAGAAAAATAGGTATACTAAAAAAATACTTAGAAAAATTGTGATACATACAAGATGCGCGCGCATTTTGTATGTATCACAATATTTTTTTTATTTTATACTGTCCTAATATTTACATACTATAAAATATTGTAAAATTTATATTTCTATTTTAAAAAAATGTGATACATACAAAATGCGCGCGCATTAGGACAAAGTTAAAATTATATTTCTTATTAAAAAAAATGTGATACATACAAAATGCGCGCGCATTTTGTATGTATCACATTCTTTTTATTTATTTTAACTTTGTTCAATTATTTACATACAATTAAATACTGTAAAAGTTATATTTCTAGTTTAAAAAAAATTGTGATACTATCACAATGTTTTTATTTATTTTATACTTTGTCCTAATATTTACATACAATAAAATATTGTACAAGTTATTTTTCTACTTTAAAAAAAATGTGATACATCACGTTTGTACGTATCACGTATGTATCACATTTTTTTTTATTTTTTTTTAAATTTGTTCTATTATTTACATACTATAATATATTGTGAAAGTTATTTTTTTATTTACTTCATTCTTTGTCCTAATATTTACATGCAATAAAATATTGTAATAAGTTCTTTTGTTTGTTATAAGTAGAGAAATAAGTTTTTTGTAATCCAATGAAGTTAATGACTTCTTGTATTACTTTCCGTTTGCTTTACTGGTGAAATCGATTACCTATTATTAGTTATTCGATAATCTGTTTGAATGATGCACCTTTTGCTGGATACTCCGAATTTTTTACAAGAAAATGAAGTTTATGAATTTGCGTGAATTTGACTTATTTCGTAGGTATTACTAAAATAATTCAAATTCGCAAAATAGACATGGGTATATACTAATTAGCTGGTATATTTTATCTGTTATATATTTTTAATACGTATACATTTTATAGATTTTGATTCATATTTATTTTAAATACTATACTTTTTGAATGGTAAAAATTTTGGCAGGTATACCGCACAAGTTGTATAACAGGTGATATTTAGTATTCATAAACGTTATAAAAATGGGTTTATGCTTTTTGAATTGAAAATTTTATGAATGTTATAGCTTTTAAGAATATAATCAGTAATGATTATGTCAAGTTAACATTATATCTGATGAACTTTATTGAAATGAAAATATATAATTTGTTATAATATCAATCTATACGCACCCACCTGGGTCAAACTAAGTATTATCTGCCCAAAACAAATTGATAATGAGAGAGCTTTCGCACTACGTTCTATCGGAATCTGTGAATATGTCATGGTTGTAGTAGACACTATTTATATGGTAGTTTACTCACTGGATCCAGTTTTACTCCGTCATCCGTGAATCTCCATCTCGGGCAAGATTGACGGACTCCATACTAGGGTACTCGCAGGTTCAGTGCGCGATTGTCCATACACTCGCGCACTGAACCGAGTGCAAGATGCGCACGAGCAGAGAGACAGCGGGCCGAATGGTTTAATAGCGTTAATCGAATTATTTTATAAGCCCATAATATACTTAGCAAATCCATACTTAATACTTATACCTAATATATATATTTGTATATTATAATTTACTTATAATTATAATATATAAAGCTACATTACCACTGACTCTGTCTGTCTGTCTGTCTTCTTTTAACACTTCAACTATTGAACCAATTGGGATGAAATTTGGAGGCAGTTTGAGGCCCGGGGAAGGACATAGAGTACCAGTGGGTATAAGCTAGTATATATGCTATGAGGTGGCCCTTTCATTGTTTATGATCTTTGCGTTCGTAGTTTGTCCCTTCTGTTTTCCAAATCCGTGCTTCCTCAGCTGAAAGGTTAAAACATATAACAAGCACCGAAAAGCTATTTGATTACCTTTTTATAACAATGCATTGTAAATAACACCTTTCCATTTTATTTAAAATGAGCGTTTCCATGCCTTCACGCAAATCCGCACAAAATATAATTTACTGCGATAGTAGTAAAATACGCGTTGCTGTGGTTTGCAGCAAAATATGTAGGATTTAGTTCGGAAAATGTGGCGATGCAATTTCAACACCGCACTGCAATATAACGCTACATAAATTTCATGCGTTATTGTGGTTATGCGTCACACGTGTAATTGCCACTTAGTGGTTCAGTAGTTTGAGAGCACGTAAACCATTACAAAGGTCCCGTGTTTGAATTTCGCACGGCCTGACGACCAAACTCTAAGTTTTGTACGGGGCAAAATGGTGTTCGAGTGGCGACCACGTACCGGCAAGCGCCCCGTTGGACAAACACCGACCAGGTTGGCTGATAACATAACCAAGTTTTCAGGAAGGCGCTGGATGCAGGCCGCTTCTAAAATCATATTGGAAGTCTTTAGGGAGGCCTATGTCCAACAGTGGACTTCTTGCGGCTGATATGATGCTGATCATCACCATTTCGTGTAGGTGAAACGGTCAATCGACTACGCACCTGGTGTCAGAGTTCTTCGGAGCCGCCTCTCGGCCTCTGACGTGGCTTCTTTCACGACTACCAGATGGCAGCCGGGACCGACGGCTTATCGTGCCTTCCGAAGCACAGAAATATCTTCATTATCCGACAATCAGGTGTTTCAAGCCTGCAATGTCCTAACCAAACTGGAATCAACTAAACAAAGTATGCTTCCCGTGGGAATCGAACCCACGACCCCCGGGTCTATAGGCAAACGCCTTAACCACTGGACCACGGAGGCAGTTATTCATGATGATATTATGTAATTTTAGCTGCTAATACAAATAAAGGTGAAGACACCACATCCCATGTTTAGGCTGAGGATAACATGTGTTTAATGTTTTGTACATAATGCCTCCTCATTTAAATAGTGGGTAAAAAGGGCAATCGTGACATGTCCGTGAGTATTGGAAACCGCATTGCCACTTCCCACACCCCACGGACACTTGACCATCAGTGTGTGGTCGATCGATAGTCCGATGCGACACTGCACCATTGTAATACGAGTCAATACGTGAGTGTGACATTGTACTTTTGTATTGTGTAGTGTTGACAGTGTGGTTAGTACATTGCTCGAGTGATATGTTCAATGCGCCAAATCTCATCCTTAAGTGGCGATCCTGAAGAACACGTTTCTCTAGATCGACTTTCCTTCGCGTATATAAGTAAGTATAAGCTTCATTTCACTGTTTTGTCTCCGACGCTTTGACCTAGGTTCCTTCAAAAGACTAGTGAAATAAGTTTCTGATGTTGCAGATGGCTATAGGCGACGATGGCACTTACCATCAGGTATAATACATAGTATCTCGTCTTTTTCCCTTACGGGGTAGACAGAGGGCTCTTAGACGTGAAGGCCACGTTTAGCATGTTGGTGGGCATTACGTAACCGTGTTAGTGTATGTATGTATGGATACTTCACCCTTTAAAAAAACGAATTGTTCAATTATACAAGTGTTTTATTTATTATGTATTACATTAAAATACACTCTGTTTTTACGAGGTGAACTTCGAGGATAATCGCAATAAAATTGGTCAAGATCTGATCATTATTATGGTACTAGGTGTCACGGTCAATCGACCATGCACACCAGGGTGTGCATATGTAGATACATAGACAATATAAAAATTCATCGTCATCATCATTTCGAGTCATCATTAATCGACTATGCACAACCTGGTGTCAGAGTTCTTCGAAACCGCCTTTCGGCCTCTGGCGTAGTTCCCTTAACGACTACTAGATGGGAGCCGGGACCAAGATTTGATAAAGTCATTTGATGGATAAGATCGAGAAGAAAACGTACCATAAAGGTGGCCAGCGCGCGGAAGCGTTCCATTTGCTTTAAACAGAAAAAAAAATTGATACATTTTCCAGTCCGTCTGGTTTCCTTAAAGTTATTCATGGTATTTTTATTCGCTCCCTTCGATTTATTTTACGTGTTTGCGATACGTTGACCTTTCGGCGCGATTATCGGGATCCATTGAATGGCGGTTAAGGCACTTTGTTCACGTCCCATTTGCCTCATATGGAAACAAACTAAAAAATGTATAGAAATAATGCATCACAGGATGTATGACAGGAAAAGTAAAAGGAAGGAGAGGAAAGGAACGACCTAGGGATAGTTTTTTAAGTAAAGAAACTTACGCGAAAGTAAAAAAAAAATAACTTAGGGCAGAATGGAGGTCATTGGTTACTTCACAGACAAGAGCCTAGCTCATTAATTAGAAGAAGAAGAGGATGTACGCTCGACTGTATCTGATGATGACACATATGTGTCTTTAACTGCTTTTGTGTGAACTAGACATCGCTGAAGCACTAAGGACTTGCAATCTGGAAGAGGTCACTCAGAACGCATGGTAGACACCGTAACGCGCGCGCTCTTCTTACGACTGATCTTCATCGTTGAATGTTGAGCACTGACAATATTGAGAATGCATCCTCCCCTTTGCAGAGTAAGACGTGGAATATTTTTACCTTGGTCTGCAGAATGATATCTTCTTTGTTTCCATAGGTATTTTTATTTCATGCCGCTGGCTCTGATCGCCACTCATCCACCTAGGGTAGAGAACTCGTAGGAGTCAAGTTCATGACCTACGGAGAACTCCACATTTTCTTCTATACTATCTTCGTTTTTAACTTTCATTTTATACGTTTTTCTATCCGATCCCGTATAATCTTGCTGTGAAATAAGAATACCAATATTTTGGTATTATTCCTAAGAACTCTACGTTTTTTATTGATATAACACATCTAGATCAAGACACTCACTTGTTCTCCAAGCTTTTGTTCTATACATTCTTTGTTTTATGATATGGACGTAGCTCTATCGGCTACCGTATAATCTACCTCGCCTCAAGCCGAGCGTAAACAAACTCGTAAAACTATATGAATAACAATATTGCTCCGTGAAAAAGGGAACCTTCTTTTGTACTCGCTCCGTGGGAATTTCAGACGGTCATTCTGCTAGTATTCCTAAGAGCTCATCGTTCTTTGTTCATATCATACGATTAGGTTAGACACTTACTTATACCGCGCTATATTAGATGCGACCACAGAAATATATCAAGATAGAACGGCGATGCCAGGATGTTGCTAAGGAAACGCGCGTGTCAGTTTTTGCATAAGCCGCTCCCACAATTTGACATCATTATAGCGAAATAGTAATGTGAGATGCACAGAAATAAATCGCATCATATCGATAGACAGTTTTTACAGTCAAAGACCGCAGAATGAACCATGTATTAAAGTCCGTACGTGCACGCTGACTGAATGAACACGTGACAATCTTGCACCATCGTGCAAGATTGAGACACGCGTGTACCGCCCACTTAGCCGTTCTACCTTGATATATTTCTGTGGATGCGACGTTTTACTTGAATGTTTCTGAAATAGTGTAGTTGTGAACTATTTACTTCTTCTTCCTTTACCTTAACCCACTTTGTGGGGCGGGCACAGTTCGTCAGTTCTCTCGCATTTTCTTCTGTCGCTTAACATAGGCGTTGTCGCTCCTTTCTTGTCCATACTCTTCTTGATACCATCCATCAATATTCTAAAATATGCATAGAGACCCGCGCCGAAATCGACGACCGAATTCGGCGCGCGTATCGATTCACATTCGCCCTGCGGAAGACCTCCAGATGAGGTCGAAGCATGTCGGCCAGTAGCTGACTTCGTACGTGAACAACCCGTTGTTACATTTATTTTAGTAATGTCTATATATCAGGTTATTTAAAAAAAAAAACAATATTTTCTTAGTTTTCCTCTGGTTGTGCACTGGTTGTGTAACTGAAATATATCTCCAATCTATACAGTACCTGTGATATATATGAATTCCTCTTAGATAAAGTTTTTAAGTAAGTTATTTGAACTCATCATTACAATTACAATTCGCCTTTTTTCAAGACTGAAAAAGTTGCAGGTGACGTTATAAAAGTGGCACCAATCCACGGCCGCACTCCACGTATTACCTACTTACTCGGAGTACCTTCAGCCCGACGCTGCGCTTTTGTCTGTGTGTACGAGTGTGGACCGCGCCATAAAATGACGATTGTACAGAGGGATAGTTCGTATTAGCCGTGTAGTTGCCGGCAGAGTAGAATAGGACCACTCCTAGTCTTTCCATGGAGGTAGTAAGAGGCGACTTAGGAAATACAAGCTAAACAAAGTTCATAAACATCAATGAGACCTCTCCAACCCGTCTGGCTAGCGAGGAGAGTGTAGGCCAAATCCTCTGTGTGCTCTGGCCAAGTATTGCTCCGGTAGTACAGAGGGGGTCATGCTCCTGCAGTTGAGACTAAAAAGACCTGATGATGATTATAGTTCGTATATTTTCTTATGTCTGAAGAACCACGAACTCGATTTACTTACAGTAAAGACTTTGATTTTAACACTTAAAAGGCAGCAGGTAAATGCAAAGATAATTGACATTAATTCATAATAATATTACACGTCATTACATTCCTCCTCGTATTACTACGGAGTACCTTCAGCCTGTGTGTACGAGTGTGGACCGCGCCATAAAATGACGATTGTACAGAGGGATACCTCGTTATATCTTCTTATGTTTGAAGATTCACGAACTCGATTTACTTACAGTAAAGACATTGATTTTAACACTTAAAAAGCAGCTGGTAAATGCAAAGAAGCGGCAGCACTTAATACTCAATACTCATTTATTCATAATAATATTACACGTTATTACATTTCTCCACGTATTACTACTCGGAGTAACTTCAGCCCGACGCTGCGCTTTTGTCTGTGTGTACGAGTGTAGACCGCGCCATAAAACGACGATTGTACAGATCGTATATCTTCTTATATCTGAAGATCCACGGACTAGGTATATTTACTTACAGTAGACTTTTATTTTAACACTTAAGAGGTAGCAAGTAACGGCAAAAAAACGGCAGCAATCCACGACAGCACTCGTTTTATCAGCTCGTATTATCTTACTTATTCAAAGTACCTTCAGCCCAACTTTCTCTCTCACTCAAGATCGGTGCTGCCTAATTCTAACTATACGTTAGGGGGGAAGAAATTTTGCAAAAACTTCAATACCTTGTGGAAACATTATTTTTCCGCGGAGGGCGCAATTATGTGTCGACTATTACTAGCCCGTAAATAGGGAAAGAGTAATGACTAAAATAAAGACGTGAACAGAACTGCTGAAAATTACCATGGTAAGTAATTTGGATCAAATAAATATTAGTGTCACTTTCTTAACCTCCATTTTTATGGCACGAGTGAAGACCGTTTTATTTGCTCGCGTTATACAGAAGCTGCGCCCAGAAACATTGCGCAATAAAAACGTTTATTCCCACTGTTTTTATAGTACCTTGTTTTATTCATTGTGAAAAATTGGCATCGCAATGACATTTTAATTAGGTTCTCACGTCATATCCTTACTACTATTATAAATGCTAAAGTGAGTTTGTTTGTGACGCTTTCACGCCATAACTACAGAACCGATCATGGTGAATCTTTATCCTTTCCTTATATTATAATATTAATTTATAAATGCGATGACGCTTTCACGCTGTAACTGCTCAACCGATCATCCTAAAATTATGCATCCAAGTTCTCTGGAGTACGGAGAAAAATATACGCTACCTTTTTTATGGAGCAATAAATATTTTTTGCTTTTACTACTTTACATTTACTTTTCGTCCCGGAGTACTGTTCCCGGGGGAACGACGTTGACGCGAGCGAAGCTGCGGGCGAAAGCTAGTAACGTAATAAATACATTTATTAACATGGGGCGATATGAAAGTCAGTTCTGTAACCTATTTATTTTGTTGAGCGTGCTATGGCGAGCACTGTTTGTTTGCGATATAAAAACGTTTATTTTCACTGCTTTTTACTGGCGCCTCGGTTCGCAGCTTTTAAATACCTCGTCGTTAACGCTGCAATTCATTGCGGAGAGTTATTTTGAAGACTAAGTAAAAAAAAATGTTAGATTTAGTTACAACGTCATTTGAGTTTACACTATATTCATTCGGCTGTCACCGCTCGTACGCTTTGGCCACTGCACACATCATCATCATATTATGACTGTGACACGTTGATATAGAACGTATATATATTTATCCTTACTAATATTATAAATGCGAAAGTGTGTTCGTTTGTTACGCTTGCACGTCATAACTACTTTATCGTACATCATGAAATTTGTCATACAAGTTATCTGAAGTACTGAGAAGGATATACGCTACCTTTCATCCCGGAAAAAAGTACTGTTCGACGTTAGGGAACGACGTCGACGCGAGCAAAGCTGCGGCGGGCGAAAGCTAGTAACGTAATAAATATATTTAATAGCATGGGGCAAAAAGTGCAATGTGCGCGAAAGTCAGTCAGTCACAAAAAGCGAGAGTCAGTTCTGTAACCTATTTATTTTGTTGAGCGTGCTATGGCGAGCACTGTTTGCTCGCGATATAAAAACGTTTATTTTCACTGCTTTTTACTGGCGCCTCGGTTCGCAGCTTTTAAATACCTCGTCGTTAACGCTGCAATTCATTGCGGAAGGTCGTTTTGAAGACTAAGTTAAAAAAAGTTGTTAGATTTAGTTACAACGTCATTGGAGTTTACACTACATCATCATTTCGTGTAGGTGTCACGGTCAATCGACCATGCACACCCTGGTGTTAGAGTTGTTCGGAACTGCCTCTGACGAGGTTTCTTTAACGACTTCCAGACGGCAGCCGGGTTCAACGGCTTAACGTGAGAATCTTTATTATCAGACAATCAGGAAACAACTAAACAAAGTATGAATTCCGAGGGAATCGAACCTACGACCCCCGGGTCTACAGGCAAACGCCTTAACCACTGGACCACGGAGGCAGTTGATACTGCAGACGTAACGGCATTGTTGTTCGTCGGGTATTTGAATCATTTGTAATTTAAATACATACATACTGTCACGTCTTTCTCACTTGTAAGGTATAAAGAGCAGTATTTAAGACCTAAAAGCCACGTTTAGCATGGTGGAAAGAATCAGAATCATAATAGTGATGGGTTGCTAACCGAATCAGTAACTAAAATGATTTCTTAGACTGTAGCCCATTCCCTCGGTCAGATTTTACGATCTACGCGGTAAGAGAAGCCACACAATAAACGTGGCCTTTGGGTCTTATGGCCTTAGACTCTGTCTACCCCTTAAGGTATGAAAATGTATACAGGTATTTTAAATATACAACATACGACTTCTCTGCAGTGGCCGGTTCCGAAACGCTAGTAGTTTGTAGCTTTTGAATAATAATTTCAATATAATTTAATGAGTATTATTTAAAATGTGAATTTACGTGAAAAAGTGCCTGAATAGGCTTATTTTCTAAATAATTTCTTTGAATGTAAAATATCAACACAATAAACTAGAATTTGCGTCAACTTGGAGTTCGTAGGCGGTAGCGTTACGTAGCGTAGCAAAGTCGTAGCTATACATCGTAGCTTCGTAGGCGGAGTGTAGCTAGCAACGAGAAAGTTTCAAGACGAAACTTTGCTATAAAATTATTACGTTGGTTGTTGTAGTTGTGTCACAGAGTTAATGTGTATAAATGTAGTTGTTGGCTCGTTATTTAAATAAGTGTGCTCTTGACTTCATGTTATGACGGCGCAGTAGGTTATTTAAAGGGTCGCAAGTGACTTCTAAAGTATCTATTTCAACCTAGGGAAAGATATTGCTAGTATTGTTTTTACCTTGTACCGAGGCTCAATATGAGACAATAGTCACTAAACTATCGACATAATATATTTGTATATGTGTGAAAATTTTGTAAGCGGTAGCGCTACAGCGTAGCACTAGTACTATGCGAGTCGTAGCTATACATCGTAGCATCGTAGATAAAGAGTAGCAATGAGAAGAGCGTTTGTTTGATGTTGTACACAATGTAAATACTCAAATAAGTAGTCTTCTTGTTATTTATATTCTTTAAATTAAATCGATGTTTAATTACAATACCAGTAGTACACTCAAAACTTGCCTCTGGTTGGTTTTTTTTTTTTTTTTTTACTAAAGATTGAATTAGGCATTTGTCTCCCATCTCACCTGATGGTAAGTGACGATGAAGACGAGGATTTTAAATTTGGTTTTTAAATTCACCAGTATTTGGTTGATGAACTATAATATTATTCCCATCCGAAATAATATCAAAGTGCAGAAGTGAGTTTGTTTATTCTTTTATTTGGTTGTAACGCTTTTACGCCATAACTACTGAACCATTTACCATGAAATTTTGGGGAAGTACATAGGAGCCTTACATCCCGAAAAATTATTGATCCCGAGGGATCGACATTCACGCGAGTGGATCCGGGAGCAAAGCTAGTTTTAGATAAAAACGTCGCAGAGATGTATATTTGAAGGCAGAAATAGTACGATTCTCCGTAATGCAACATCATTATATGTCTCAGGCCTCAACTTGCCGAGCATGACATTAAAGCGATTTATATGAAAGCCAAATCAAAACGAGGAAAGTAGTCAATCGGCGTGGGCCGATAATTTCAAATAAAATACAACAAAAAGATAACTGTTTGCAAACAAATCTTACAATTCCCTGAAATCCTATATCATTATACGATTGTCATCCCTCGTCAGCCAGCCCTCTGTCTAAGGCATCTACAGACAAAGTTTACTTGCCCAGCGTGACATTCAAGCGATATATATGAAAGCCAAATCAACACGAAAGAGAATCAACCGATGTGGATCGCTAAATTCAAATAAAATACAAAAAGTAAAGGTTAATGTCTGAAGGCAAACATTCAACGAATCTTAAAATTGTCTAAAAACATGACTGCCATCCCTCGTCAGCCAGTCGTCTGTCTCGGGCATCCACAGACGACGTGTTTACTTTCCAAGCGTGACATTAAAGCGATTTATATGAAAGTCAAATCAACACGAAAGAATAGGCAACCGGTGTGGGCCGATAGTTTTAAATAAAATACAAAAACATAAGAATCTCACAATTCTCTGAACTGCCATCCTCATCAGCCAGCCCTCTGGTTCAAGCGTACACAGGAAACGTTTACTTTCCGAGCGTGAAATTAAAGCGATCGGGATGTAAGTCAAATCGACACGAAAGAGAAGTCAACCGGTGTGGGCCGATAGTTTCTAATAAAATGCTAAGAGATAATTTGTTCTCTAAACAAATCTCACAATAATCTGGAATCTCACATCATTATACGATTGCCATCCCTCGTCAGCCAAAATAAAATATAAAAAGTAAAGGTTAATGTCTGAAGGCAAACATTCAACGAATCTTAAAATTGTCTAAAAACATGACTGCCATCCCTCGTCAGCCAGTCGTCTGTCTCGGGCATCCACAGACGACGTGTTTACTTTCCAAGCGTGACATTATAGCGATTTATATGAAAGTCAAATCAACACGAAAGAATAGTCAACCGGTGTGGGCCGATAGTTTTAAATAAAATACGAAAACATAAGAATCTCACAATTCTCTGAAATCTTACATAATTATACGATTGCCATCCGTCGTCAGCCAGCCCTCTGGTTCAAGCGTACATATACAACGTTTACTTTCCGAGCGTGAAATCAAAGCAATTGGGATGAAAGTCAAATCAACATGAAAGAGTGAACAAGAAAATTTAAACTTGAAATGGGTTTTTAGCTCCGGAGTCTGCCCCAACTATCAATTTGCTCATTCCGTTTGTTTACAATGAGGTTGATGAATGAATGAACAGTGCCAGCGCGAGTCTAGTTGGCTAGCAGAATACTTTACGTTTTGTATTGCGGTAAAAGCGACAGCGATATGTTGTACTTGTGATACACTTTAACGTTATTTATAATTTCGGTTTGTAATGTTCGTTCACTCTACTACTAATTTGTCATTAGAAAAGGTCCCTTTACTTAAGTACATTTTGGTAGGGTAACCCAGATCAAGACGTATTTCTTACAGCAGGCAAATCTTGGAGTTTTCAGTCATGAATTTTGCCCTAATAATGTTTTAAGATGGTTGTAACCATCAAATATAAAAAATAGGGGTTATACGAAAAATAGGTTCACGTAACGAGCATTCTCACTATAACGCGAGCGGAGCGAACGCGAAATTCACGATTCTGATAGGCCAACCAACAATCAATGATCAAGCGTTTAGACGAGACGACGTACAATAATTTTCACTCATAGCCTCATATTTAAAAGTATGATATTCGTAGTGTTGCTATGGTCGAAATTTTCGAGCCGGATTTTTTTCCCGAGAATTTCTTCTTCTTTCTCTCACGTGCGTGTATTAATGAGACATTTTCGAGAATCATTGGAAATTTCGCGCAAATATCCGTGAGAACAGATAATTTTGGCACAACACTAGATATGCGTATTTGTTTTAATGGTCCCACAAACATACTATCCATATTCGTGGAATCATTAAATCACTAAGACCGTGCAAAGTGGACTGGAAAGCATTTTAGCAACCGGAAATACGATCTGATAATAAAGAGGGAGAGACATATAAGCAGAACATCATTTGTTTCTTGCATTAGACAAGCGAGCGCGTTCGCGGTCAGATGCAGATTCTGAAGGTTTGTTTACTTTTTGACACCAAAAATTGTACAATTTTCCGAAATCCTATGTCATTTTCCAACCGCCACCCTCGTCAGTCAGTCCTCTGTCGCGGGCGTACAGCGACGTTTTTTCGAATCAAAACTACACAAAGCTATAAAATGCTCACTTGCTTACCGTGTGTAAGCAACATTGGGGTCAGACATTTCAAGCTGCTTAAAGACATATGGCAAAGCTTAACGACTGCCATTTAATGATTACAACTGGGTCCAATGGCTTTTTCTGCCATTTGTGGTCGGTCACTCAACCATTTGCAATCATTTTAAAATTGTCAACCTTCTGTCGCGAGCAGGTACAGTCTCGGGACATTTAAAAGTAGAATAAATGGGTATCTCTTGGATATGCAAGTAACATCCTCGCCTTCATCGTCACTTACCATCAGGTGAGATGGGATGCATAATTCAACTTTTTTTTCCTAGCCTATTGGTGTTGTGTCCCACTGCTGGAAAAGGCCTCCCCCTGGATTCTCTACTCATCCCTATCTTTCGCTACTTCTGGCCAACCATTTTGAGATTCAACTATATTAGTAAAAAAAAAAAGAAAGAGCGTCGACAGCCGCCGTTTTTATTTGCCAAGCGTGAAATTAAAGCAATTGGGATGGAAGCCAAATCAACACAAAAGGGTAGTCAACAAGGCGATTTAAACTTGAAATGGGTTTTTTGGCCCTAGTGTCTGCCTCAAGTGACAGTTTGCAATGTAATGATGATAGCACAGAATTAATATGAGAAGTAAAGTACAGAACGGAAACTCGCAGCGTCCCCCGCAATATGGCGTCCCCGCACCCCTCCCCCGTTCTCGGGTGTTTTTGTTTGCTTTGAAAAACAGGGTAAACTGCTACTGTTGCTGGTCGCACGTTACGCGACGTCTCTTATACGTATGTTAGTACCTACTTGAATTCATTCTGTCGTGCCCACCCTGATTGTTAACTCACACATTAACACTATTAAGCACGCATGCAAAGTTTCGTTTGTAGTAGTTACAGGCATAAATATTACTCTGCTTGTATGAAGCGCCATATCTATGCCCTAGCATATAGAATTAATACACGAATTTACAATATACACACCGAAGAATAGTTGCGATGTTGCCAAGAATGGTGCGTATGTGTTTCAAAGGTCCAACAAACAAATAAATAAATATATAGGGACATATCACACAAATTGAGGTTGCCCCACAGTAAGTTGTACTTGTGTCGTAGGATACTAACTCAACGATACTATATTTTATAATACATACTTATAAAGATAAACATCCAAGACCCAGGTCAATCTGAAAAAATATCGTTTTCCATCATGACCTGATCGGGGATCAAACCCGGGCAGGTCGTGTCGCAGGCTGGCGTGTTAACCACTGCGCCACGGAGCTCGCCACCAAGGATTTGGACCGTTGAGACGCCATATGACCGTATCAAGTGGAGAAAAGTGAACTGGAAAGCACAGCCAATGATGCAACCGGAATTACGGTCAAATAAGGTAGTTTTTTTTTTTTACTAAATGTTAAATCAAAGCCAAAGTCGTTTGACGGGAAATCAATCTCGCCCGGTGATTAGAATAGGCAACGCCTGGAAGAGCTTCTGGTATATGAAGGCGAAAAGATGAAGAATAGTCTTCCTCTCTCTCTAAAGCGCAAACTCCTCGACATGTGCATCCTGCCTAATTTGACCTACGGTGCGCAAACGTGGTCCCTGACAGACTCTCAAAAGTCCAGACTCAAGGTTCGCCAGCAGGCTATGGAGCGGAGCGTGCTAAGGGTAAGAAGAACAGACAGAATCCGAAACACAGACCTGCGCTCAAAAACCCGAGTGATAGACGTCAAGACAGCCGTTCTTAAGTGGACATGGGCAGGACATATTATTCGGATGTATCTAAGCAGATGGGCCCGAAAGGCTACTTTATGGGAACCAGAGGGGCAAAGGAAAAGAGGCAGACCGAGGAGAAGATGGCGAGACGATATAGAAGGCTTTTTAACTGGTTGGCAGCAAATAGCCCCGGATCGGGAAGTGTGGAAACAGAAAGGGGAGGCCTTTGCCCAGCAGTGGGAAACAACAGGCTAAAAATGTTAGATCAGGCATTTGTCTCCCATCTCACCAGGATGTCACATGCTTATCCAAGAGATACCCATTTATTAAGAGGTACGTGTAAAAACATCATTTCTTTTGTATAAGACATAGATTTTAATGTGTTTTCGCATAAACTAAGTCCACAAAGCGACCACACGGTGGACGCAGTTAGACGTGCCGTCCATACAGACAGACTGTCTACTCTAAATTCGCTAAAAATTGTTTTTTTTTCTGTAACAAAAAAATATTAGATGAAAAAAAAAACACACTCCATAAATTAGTTGTTATTAAACAAACAAAATATATTATTTATTCGCACAATTCGTAATTTGTAAGGTAAGTTTTTTAATATGTAAAAACAAAAGATTTTTCGGAAGGTAGACAGAAGTCTACCTTCCGAGAAATATGTGTGCACGTCACATTTACAATTTGACTACAAAAAACAATCCTCCGAATTCTTATGCCATTTTCCAACTGCCATCCCTCATCAACCAGCCCTCTGTCTCAAGCTTTCACAGCCGAAATTCTTACTTGTCGACGTTTTTACATGCCGAGCGTGAAATTAAAGCAATTGGGATGAAAGCCAAATCAAAAGGAACGAGTAGTCAACAAGATACTTTAAACTTGTAATGAGTTCTTTGCCCTCAGCATGTGAGGCAACTGTTTGCTATGTAATGAGGTTGCTCTTGTGCAGCATTACATACAGCGTGATTTTGAACCCCATAGCTATATTGAAATCTGGGAATCAGAATCCCTAATGGAATACAGAACTGCAAGAAAAAAAGGAAAAACCGAAAAAAAAAATTTTTGCCCTTCCATAGAAATTCGTCCAGCTGAACGGCAACTTTGTATGAGAAACCCTAATTTTGTTTTCGATTTTCAGCTTTTTCTTGCAATTCTACATTAGGGATTCTGATTCTGAGATTCCAATTTAGCTAGGAGATTCAAAATCACGTTGTATTATAAGAACCTTTTCTGCTTTTTGTAATCATCATCATTTCGAGTAGGTGACACGGTCAATTTAGACCATGCACACCCAGTGTCAGAGTTCTTTGGAACCGCCCCCCGGCCTCTGACGTGGTTCCTTTAACGACTACCAGATGGCAGCCGGGACCAACGGCTTACATGCCTTCCGAAGCACGGAATCATCTTTATTATCAGACAATCAGGTGATTCAAGCCTGCAATGTCTTAACCAAACTGGAAACAACTTAACAAAGTATGCTTCCCATGGGAATCGAACCCACGACCCCCGGGTCTACAGGCAAACGCCTTAACCACTGGATCACGGATGCAGCTTTTTATCCTTATATATAATATTATAAATGCGAAAGTGAGTTTGTTTGTTTGTTTATTTGTTTCTTTGTTTGTTTGTTTGTTACGCTTTCACGCCGTAACTACTGAACCGATCATCATGAAATTTTGCATACAAGTTCTCTGGAGTACGGAGAAGGACATAGGCTACCTTTTATCCCGGGAAAAAGTACTATTCCCGAGGGATCGACATTAACGCGGGCGGAGCCGCGGGCGAAAGCTGGTATTATATATAGGTTAGTGAATATTAAATGGTGGGGGGTAATGATCTTGGTTGACTGATGTCGTGGGATATAACAGACCGGAATAAACGCTTGTTATACACCCGTTTTTCCTTTATCTTCGAGACTCCATCATCCTGCAGGAACACTTCACTTTTCATGTAAGCAACAAATGATTTAAGGCGATACCACTGTAAATAAGGTCGTTCTGAACCTTATTTATCTCGCAAAATACTTAAATTAGGAGTTTCAAATCTAAGTAATATGATTTTCGACTATTTCATCTCCAAAAATTGAAGATAAAAACACGTTTTGATAAAATTTTCTCGATAGAAATATTTTTTGAAAATGGTCCTCATTCGCAAGGTTTTTGTTATTGTAGCTCAAATGCGACGAATGAAATAATGATTTTTAGACTAAAAGATAGGTTATTAGTAATTCATCAAAATGTAAATATGAAAATACAATTAATCGGTCTGATTTTATATAAAATAGAAATAACGAATTTGGCGCTTACGTTTTTTTCTTTGAGCGACTCGAGACTATCTCCTATCTCATCATTTACGGGCTAAACCGCCAAGCGCTATCCCTTGCGCGCACTTGATCAGTCCTTTGCCGAGCGATGGTACCAAACATTTGAGGCCTCGTCTTAAAGACCAGAAAGCGGCTAAATATGTGGGTGGATGAGGGATGGCAGTTGGAGTTGGCTCTTCGATTGTTCTCATCAAATATGTCCCGCTTTTGGAGCGCTGGCCGTTCTTAGAATAATAAGACACATGAAATAATACATTTCATCTGTCAGTGAAAGAAAACAACACAGTTGCACTCCGGGAGTGCCGGCAGAAGTGGAAACTAGCCTTTGCGGCGGTCTCGGGTCACGTGTCCGTCTTACGAATTTTCGGTCAGGTCACGTGTCCTGACGCGTTTTTAACATTTTTTTTACCCATCCCAAAAAGTACACAACGCCGCTTAAGAAGCTTTCACTTCATTTTCAAACTACAGTAAATTAAACCATTCGTAGGACTTGTAAAAACTGGCACGTCGTTGTCACTTACGCTGAATTAGTTAAAAGCCGTTGCTTAATAAAAAAAAACTATACAGGGTAAGTGGTATCTAACGCATAACCTTCTAAAGGTGACTTAGGTACATGGAGATTAACTACGTTTGTTCTATGTGTTTTTGTACTTCGATGTTTGCTTTTTTTGATTAAAAAAAAATAAAATGCAATTTTGCAATTCTACTTGTCTTAACTCTATGGCAATCAGCGTTACGAGGAAATAATAGTAGGTATCTACGCTCACGTGGCATGCGGCCGGCAGCATAGACTTAACGTTTGATAGAAATCCACATAAAAACTAATGTATGTAAAATCTTACTATGTATTGGGTTTAGGTAAACATCATAGAATAAACATCGTTAGTCATGATGTACCTAAGTCGTTTTTAGCAAGTTTTGCATTAGTTACCTTTAACCCTGTGTATATTAACTTTCTTTAAAATCAAAATTAAGAAGTGTAATGTAATCCTTATATCATACAGACGCAAGGTTTGTACAATAGAACCAGTATGAAAAACTATACGATAAAAAAGAAAACATGCATTGTATTACGTCTTTTTCCCTTGCGGGGTAGACAGAGCCAAGGTCTTTTAAGACCTAAAAGCCACGTTTAGCATGTTGGTGGGCGGAATCAAAGTAGTGATGGGTTTGCTAGTCGCAAAGCCTACTATATGATAGATTGCACCCATTTGCTCGATTGAAGACAACCTTTTGTCTTTTCTCCCAGACCAGCATGCAAGAAAATGTTGTTTATTACAACTGCAAACAACAGTTGATGTACGAACATTTCACCTCACGCTTCTATGTGGGAAGATCGCAGAAGTCGCATTTATCTTCAGTGTGTGTTAAGCAATTTTTAAAAAACACTAACGATAAATAAGTCTTACAAAGAACGATGAACAGACAGTGTGAGAGAAACCCTCGTTTCTTGCGTCATTAAGAAGATACAATGGAAGCACCCACAGCACAGAGTAGGAACAAAGCAGAGACTAAAGCGCCTATTAAACCATCCTGAATTCAGTCACAGACGAGAGGGACGCCGTTATACATTAGACACGATACGACATATCTCAAATCGTATCGCACGTATTGCGTCCCTCTCGTCAGCGACTGAAGTCAGGATAATTTAATACCCCCTTTATTCCGATCTGTTTTAAAGTTTACAGAGTAGTTGACTCTGTCCCAACACCTATATATCTGCCACCTAAAATATGATTCAGACTATCCAAAAGAACCTCCCCTTTCTATTCTCACTTTGCTCTATCTCTTGCCATTCCTCTCATTTGTTCATGAGATAGTTTTAAAAGCCCATCTTTCCGCATCATTCGGCCAGAGTTACCAGCCCAGTCCCATTTTAACCTAGCAGATTATATTCTACCATCGATCACTTGTGGCATGAACTTGTATTTATGACACGATCTGTCCTTTTCATTCCTAATATTCTGCGGTCTATCGTTTTTTGGCAAACCGGCGGACTGAACGTTTGCTTTTTGGTCAGGGATCAAATATTTCGTGTTTTTTGCTTTGACTATTTATGTACAAAACATTTCAAGCTGTAAATTTTCACTGTATATTACTAAATGCACCATCTTTTGGTATATCCCCTCACATCTTCGGTTGACCCGGTTTAGGTATGTTGACGTCAAAGTTATGAGAGCGTCTTTTTTTTAAATATTATTCAATAACGGATGTACCTATAATTTTGAAACTTTTTTTGAATATATAAGGCATGAAGAAGGACCAAATAAAGTTTACAGTGAGCTTATGCCGTTTCTCACTTCGGCAATGCGATTTTTTTTTCGGGTTTTAAAAAATAACGCGATTATTTGAAAATTATGTTTTCTTAAATGTAATTTTATGTACTCTGCGTACAAATTAAGAGCTACTCGTGTATATTTATAGTACATGCGCACATGTAATGGTTTAAGAGAAACACGATTTAGCAAAACGTTACTTCAGCAGGAAACCAAATAACTCGAAATCCTGAACCCCATTAATATTTTCGGTGCACATTATTCTAACCCCCACTATTTTTTTATTCCGGGCGCATCCACTGCAGATAAGTTTAATACCAATTATTCATTCAACTCACGACTCTCTATGACCTACTTTCTTGCTGGGGTAACGCACACCGACTTTAGTAAAGGTTATTTTAAGTATTTGTGCATAGGTCTCCTTAAAAGCTTGAACTCTGTATAGCGGCTACTCTGGTCACACCCACGCACGCCAGCTAATCAATCATACGTCGCGAGCAAAGCCTACGTTTACGCAGTACGTGTGGCAGCTTAACCATATTCACTGAATAAGCATTGGGGGTTAATTTATGGCTTCCGTGGTGCAGATGCTTATTTTAATATCTCTAAGAAAACAGCGAATTATTTTTACGCAGTCTACAATCAGAAGTATAATGTTTTCTGTGTTCAAGTATGTTTTTGTTTCATTATTCTAACAAAACTTTAATCCTTACTAATATTATAAATGCGAAAGTGAGTTTGTTTATTTGTTTGTTTGTTACGCTTTCACGCCGTAACTACTGAACCGATCATCATGAAATTTTGCATACAAGTTCTCTGGAGTACGGAGAAGGACATACGCTACCTTTTATCCCGGGAAAAAGTACTCTTCCCGAGGGATCGACATAGACGCGGGCGGAGCCGCGGGCGAAAGCTAGTAAATAATAATTTAATAATTAAATAAATTATAATAGTCGTGGTAGAGCCACGCTACCGGCAAAATGAATTGCTGCTAGTAGCATGAATGGGCCGGCTCGTCCGGGGAAGTACCACACTCTCACAGAAAATCGACGTCTGAGTAGAAGTTTTACTTCTTCTATTCTTCGCTCGGTGAGTGAGAGAGCCGGAGGCCCATCCTTCCCTCTCCCCTCCCCATTTCCTTCCCCTGTCACACCCGGTGTTGCAGTAGTCCAAGGGCAGCGGTGATCACTTACCATCAGGTGATCACGCTTGCTCGTTTGCCGTTGTCGTACACATTAGGATGCGATGAATATTTATATCCTCAAAACGACAATAGCTATACATTTTAGGCAGGACAGTCCTGTTTTTAAAGTATTATTAAAAAACCCCTTACATTTTTGTTGGGTTTTCATACACAAAGGCATAGTCTATCCGTCTTTGTAGCATATCATCATCATCATGATGATGATGATTTGTAGCATAAATCATATTTTTTGAACCATATCACCTATTACAAATGACAAGTTACTTCGACATAAACAGACAGGCATCCTTTTACCATTACGGCAACTAAGATAACGCAAAAAAATTATATGTGGTTGGTTATGGTCATAGACTCTCGTCCCTGATAGGGTAAGTCGTAACAGGATAACAAAGAAACTAATGTACCTTACTTAGGTTTAAAGATCTTTTATTGACTCATAAAGGATTACATCAGTTCACTTACAATGAGTCTTTAACTAAATATAAAATATGTAGAAACTTAAACGCATTAAAATAGTCTTATAATATTTTGTTGTAAATATATTCTTTCAGCCTTACTTTAAACAATGTCAAAGTTTTAGTCTTTTAAATCTTTAGGTAAGTCATTAAACATTTTTGCACCCTCATTCTTATCCTTACTTCCTTACTAATATTATAAATGCGAAAGTGAGTTTGTTTGTTTGTTTGTTACGCTTTCACGCCGTAACTACTGAACCGAAATTTGCATACAAGTTCTCTGGAGTGCGGAGAAGGACATGGCTACCTTTTATCCCGGGAAAAAGTACTATTCCCGAGGGATCGACATTGACACGGGCGGAGCCGCGGGCGAAAGCTAGTATAATATATCTCTCTTACCATAGTTTGTTCTGGGTGTAGTTAATTGTCTACTTTCTCATTTGTACTCTGTTACGAAGTAAATACATATGATACGAGTAGCTATGGCATATCATTCTACGTCACGACGAGATGAAAAGCGTAGTAGCCAGGTAGTAGCTAGATGAAGGGATTGATTAGAATAGATTATATACAGGGTTATAGTTAACTAACGCAAACCTGCTAAAGACGACTTAGGTACATCATGACTAACAACTTTTGTTCAATGACTTTTACCTAATCGCAATACATAGTAAGATTTTACATACGTTATTTGGATTTCTATCAAACGTTAAGTCTATGCTGCCGGCCGCGTGCCACGTGAGCATAGGTACCTACGCTTTTTTTGGCTTCCCATACAAATTAACAGGGCGGCCAAACACTTTTGTTTTGGGGCTAGATCAATCTAAAGAAAAGAAAGAAAGAAAGAAAAACTTTATTCGGCAAAAAACAATAACAACAATAAATGAAAAATACTTAAGATAATTTGTGTGATTTGTCCGTATACATGGTGAAATTTATATCAAAATCGAAAATTAAAATCGAAAATATGTGATGAAAAAAAATCATCACATTATTTGATTTTAATATTAAACCGAGCATGATAATGCTATTAATATAATTAATTGAAATTTATATCGTTTTGGACCCTTCAAGGGGGGACTCAGACCATCAATATGAGCAACTTTTTCTATGGGACCAATGCTGGGAACTCAAAAAATTTCACTATGTATATTTGTTTATTTAGTGGCCCCTTATTCAATGACCAATTGGCTGTGACAGGGATTTCTAACTCAGCATTTTATTCATCAGCTAACTGTGTTAACGTCCGTCTAGACTAGACGAAAATAATTTCTCGCTGTAGAAACTAAAGTGCTGACGAGACAAAAGCCGAGCTAGGGTCATTCTCCTAATCTGAAGGTTTTAGTGAAACTTTATTGAGTAATGGACAAAAGACTGAGCAAAGAAAAATCACTGGACCGAATTTAATAACTTTCACATCTAGAAACAAGACAAAGTTAGAATTATTCATCTCTATTTTGACCCCTTTTCCGCCTATACGCCGCCCAAATGAAAATGAATATTTTTTATTTAAATATGGATACATGTATCGCTTTAATGGTTTCTGATGTTTTCTCGATTGTTACACATTTAAATAAAATCACTTTAATACGGTATTATCACGTATATGACATTATTATTACACCTAACGTTTCGAAAACTTTACAGTTTTCATGGTCGCAGGTAGACTAAGTTGACATTTGTCTTCGTGTTATAAGAACTATACAAAATTACCGCCTACCATATTTATTGATAACGTTCCGGATGTACGCAGTATTGGCTCACGGTGTCTGAAGGTCTTGCAGTCTTGTGATGAGCTTGAGATTTTATTAAATTGATGACAGGATCCCAAGCTGGTGGTAACTGCCAAGCATCCTGTCTATTGAAATAAGGATATTATTTTTTTATTTCAATAGCCTCACGAAGTATTCTTGGGATGTATCTGTTTTCTTTTGCAAGGACTTTAGGATTATCAAACCGTATGTAATCCTCAAGTCCTTGGGTTTGTCTAAGGCATGTTCACAGACTACAGACTTGGTTGAGCGTCTATTCTTTATGTCAGCAATATGTTCTTTAATTCTGGTACCGATGCTTCTCTTTGTTTGCCCAATGTATGATAAACCGCACTCACAGTCAATTTTATATACTCCTGCATCTTGTAATGGGATATTGGATTTTACAGGTCTAAAAAGTTGGTTTATTTTTTTGTGCGGTTTCTAATAGGTCTTGATTGAAGCTCGCTTTAGAATATTACCAACTTTGTCTGTGACTCCCTTTATCCGTCTTACCATACATAAAGCCCGCTTCAATTTGCAGCAGCTTTGTGAATGCAAAATACAATCACTTAAAAATCTTACTAATATTATAAATGCGAAAGTGAGTTTGTTTGTTTGTTACGCTTTCACGCCGTAACGAAGAAGGAGAAGGACATAGGCTACCTTTTATCCCGGGAAAAAGAACTATTCCCGAGGGATCGACATTGACGCGGGCGGAGCCGCGGGCGTAAGCTAGTTATAATATAATTAAAACGCCAATGGCGAATAGAAACCGTACATATAGTCCCAATTATTATTTTAGCTACAGGTGTTATACCCAAAAGTGTCCAAAGAAGCTTAGATATGTTACATATGAATAAAAATACTATCTATATCCTTCAAAAAGCTGTCATTTTGAATACATGCCGTATAACCCATAAATTTCTTACCATATCGTCAGTTACCTCTGCGTTTAACACGATTACATAATCCCTATGTACTCTTTGGCTATGGCCCGTGTAATTAGGAAACCCCCTACAAAAGGGAGAAACACTAATACGATATATAATAATAATAATATTGATATAACGTTAAATATTTGCTCTCAAAACCTTAATTACTTACCAAGAAAATCTTGCAATTGTATTTTATTATTGTAATTCATAAATGATAGCTCCTTTCTTTTCCCGCGGACCACGGGCTCTAATTAAGGCTCATTCATTCAAAGCGGCATTACTCCGAGGGATGTGCGGGAGCCGGGAACAATGACTTCCTATTAGCTTACGTATTTAAATGAGCTTACTTTCATTCGTGCGGAAATGTTCAGATTAACAATGCAAAGAATTCATTTCATTCAATTAGTAGATGTGAATGTCTATATTTTTATTAATCTAACTTTTAGG
The DNA here is from genome assembly GCA_947532085.1 of Elegia similella. Taxonomy (NCBI): domain Eukaryota; kingdom Metazoa; phylum Arthropoda; class Insecta; order Lepidoptera; family Pyralidae; genus Elegia; species Elegia similella. The sequence continues at coordinate 4,010,502 of OX383944.1, forward strand.
TATTATTAAAATTGAATCGCTCTATCACATTTTTAGCCGTGTGGTTTCCGGCAGAGTAGAATAGGACCTCTCCTAGTTTTCCCACGGAGGTCGTCGGAGGCGACTTAGGAAATACAAGCTAAACAAAGCTCATAAACATCAATGAGACCTCTCCAACCCGTCTGGCCAGCGAGGGGAGTGTAGGGCAAATCCTCTGTCTGCTCTGGCCAAGTATGGCTCCGGTAGTACAGAGAGGGTCATGTTCCTGCAGTGGAGACTAAAAGACCTGATGATGATCGCATTTTATAATAAACAAGTCATCAGCTAAATGTGTAAATGTATTTAAGTCTGAAACGCTGACCGTTTCAGACTACTTAAGCAGTTATCGACGGGCGGCTGCGCCGCGATGGCATTCTGAATAGGCTGAAACTGTTTAATTTCTGAGAAATATCCGTGAGTTAAGCCGTTTTTTTTTACCCGACTGACCCGGGAGGATATACATATTCTGTAAAAATTTCACGTTTGTTACGGTTCAAAAGGCCTATGACAGACGGACATCGGAGGTTTATTAATGGGGTTCCGTTTGCCCCTTAAGAAGTGTCCGGGCTTCTTTAGCCGGACACTTCTTTAACCGTAAAAAATACAGATTTTCCAACGTCGAAGCGCCAGTTAACGAGCACCAGGATCGCATGAATCACAAGGCGGCAACAAAACGCGCGTAAATTTTATGCAGTCTGGAAGATTACGCCGGGCTATGTTATTACTTTAACGATATACAATTTACTCCGTCCCACTCTCCTTTTCCAAGGAAATATCGGATTATTTTGGCATTTATACCCCCCTAGCCAGAAGAGAATTTATTTAGGACAGGTGGATAGGCCAAGGGTATTTAAAAATTCTCGAAACCTTCCAAAAAGCATAAGGAAATATTTTTTTAAAGCAAATGCTAGTACCAGGATCGCATGAATCACAAGGCGGCAACAAAACACGGGTAAACTCTAGAACCTACAGGCTATGCAGTGTGGAAGATTACGCCGGCCCCTGTTATTACTGTAACGACATACAATTTACCCCACCCCACTGTCCTTTCAGTTTTCCAAATGAAATGCCGCATTTATTTTGGGCATGGAAAGGAGAGTGTCTTATACACTTGGATCATGATCGCGTAACTGTGTACATAATGATAGCCCATTGGAGACTCTTATACATGAATAGAGCGTTTATACATAGGGCGCACTGTAAGTTTCCGGAACTGGCCACTTACATAAACAATATTTAAAAATTTATTGCAACATTTGAAAATAGAACTCTTTGGCTGTAGAATGCAGTTTGTTTCATTTGACTGTCTTTTGTTTTTACCTTGTAGCGCCATTTAAAAAATTATGTGTCTGCATCAACATGGATTTAACTCGGGAAAATTTTCGTAGTATGATTTTCTACGATTTTAAGTGTAATTTGACAGCTCAACAGAGCATCGCTCGGCTTGAAACAGCTTTTGGCAATGAAGCACCATGCAAGACAACTGTTTATAGCTGGTTTGCAGAATTCAAGCGTGGTCGTATCAATCTCAGTGACGAATCTCGCGATGGTCGGCCGTCCACCGCTGTGACCAACAAAAACATCGATGCTGTGCGCCGTATGATTGAAACAGACAGGCATGTGACCTACCATGAAATTCGCGCATCCTTAGAAATAGGCATGAGTCAAATACAATTAATCCTACACAAACATTTGGGTGTGAGAAAGCTGTGCTCGCGGTGGATCCCACACAACTTGACCGAGGCTCAAAAAACGGACCGCGTCACTTGGTGCAGTGCCATGCTTACCAGATTCAACGAAGGTGCGTCAAATTTGGTGTGGGACATAGTAACAGGTGACGAAACATGGATTTATTGCTACTATCCCAAAACAAAGCAGCAATCGAGCGTATGGGTCTTTCAAGATGAGCCGAAACCAACCAAAGTGGCGCGCGTGAAAAGTGCATCTAAGCGGATGATTGCTTCTTTTTTTAATAAAACTGGACACGTGGCTACTGTTGCTTTAGAAAATCGTCGTACAGTGAATAGTGACTGGTACAAGACCATTTGTTTGCCGGAAGTTATTGACGAACTCCGTAAAAATAACCGTAAACGCCGTATCATCCTGCACCACGACAATGCTAGTTCTCACACGGCCAGACAGACAAACGACTTTTTGAAGGCGAAAAATGTAGAACTCATGAGTCATCCTGCATACAGTCCCGACCTGGCACCTTGTGACTTTTTTCTGTTCCCAAAAATTAAGAACCAATTACGCGGTCAACGATTTTCATCACCAGAAGAGGCTGTCGAGGAGTATGAAAAACACGTTTTAGAGGTCACCACAGAGGAGTGGCACAAAAGTTTTCAAAACTGGTTTCATCGAATGAAAAAGTGCATAGACGCCAAGGGAGATTATTTTGAAAAACAATAAATTAATTTTGTACCTTTAATAGTATTTTTTCATATTCATTCCTGAAACTTATAGTGCGCCCCACGTATGCACGTTTAAGCTAAGTCCTACTTACAGCCTGAAATATATTTTTATGTCGTTTCTTTATATTATATCCTCTAACGATCTTGCAGATAAAGTATCATATCATTCGTGTTTTACGGGCCTAGTCACAAAACTATGTTATGGGTAGATTTTTAAATCGAATTTCTATAACATCGTTGCATATATATACTTCATACTAGCTTTTACCCGCGACTTCGTCCGCGTGTACATTAGTTATCAGGGCAAATGTTTTAATTAACCCCCGTTATAATAATAACGTGTATCTGTGTGTATAGCGAAGTACTGCCGTAAACGATAAGTAACAGTTTAATACAATACTTCGCTATAAAAAATATGTTTTACCAGTTTGGTGCTAGAATGATCAAGCTATTTGGTGCACTAACCTGCGAGGAAGCCACATAAACCTGACCGTGGGAAATAAGGAAGTCCTAATAATTTTCATACTGCCAAGTCCAGCAATTAAATAAATAAAAATATACGGACAAATCACACAGATTGAGCTAGCCCCAAGGTAAGTTCGAGACTTGTGTTATGGGATACTTACTCAACGATACTATATTTTATAACAAATACATATATAGATAAACATCTAAGACCCAGGCCAATCTGAAAAAGATCATTTTCCATCTTGACCTGGCCGGGGATCGAACCCGGGCACTCCATGTCGCAGGCTGGCGTGTTAACCACTGCGCCACGGAGCTGTCAAAATTTCATAAATAAATTCCATACAAACTTAAAACTCCTCTTTTGGCACCTTTAGGGCGGAATTTCACCAAAACAGATAATTTTAAATTGTAATTGAGTACTTATATACCTATTCTCATACTTTATTAGCTTTATAGCAGTATTTTATTTAGTGGGTGAATTTCTTAAACCTATCGTCTAGTATAATGTGTATCGTCAGCAGTTTAGGGCAACGTCGCACTTCACGCCAGTACAGCCATGTGTGTTGGGCGTGTTGTACGTGTAGTTCAGTTAATTGAAGAGCGCTCGAGCTCGCTCGTCATATCGATATGCTGTAATGAGGCTCTTAGCACTACTAGCTTCAGTATACAATTAAAATTATACATGTACAAGTTTGTTCGTAATATTTTTATTGTTAACTTTACATAAATTCAAATTTGTGCCAGTTTCGTCTCTAGAATAATTGGGGTGAGGGGAAAACACCATGACAACATATGTAAATTGTAATACTATGATATTGGCAGGTTGTTTGTTTTTCGTGTATGAAAGTGGCCAACACTGGTGTCAGATTTTTCAAGCTGCCTAAAGGCATCTGACATAGGTTATGACGGAACTAGACGAAATTGTGAAAATTGACGTGTTTTCAGGCCATCGGTTTACGCGTTATGTACCCCGCCCACTACCTGATCAATTATTTGTGGAATGAACTGCCTGCGTCTATATTCCCAGACAAGTACAGTTCCGGGACGTTCAAAAGTAGAATAAATGGGTATCTCTTGGATAGGCATGTTACATCCTCGTCTTCATCGTCACTTACCATCAGGTGAGATGGAAGACAAATGCCCAATCCAACATTTAGTTTAAAAAAAATGGGCTATGTTGGAAATGTCGCTAAGTTAAATATGGGCCTAGGTTTAATCTAACTTTCGTAAATGTCTAATAAATAAATATATACGGAAAATCACACAGATTGAGCTAGCCCCAAATAAGTTCGAGACTTGTTTTATGGGATACTAACTCAACGATACTATAATTGATAACAAATACATATATAGATACACATCCAAGACCCGGGCCAATCTGAAAAAGATCTTTTTCCATCTTGACCTGGCCGGGGATCGAACCCGGGCACTCACGTGTCGCAGGCTGGTGTGTTGACCGCTGCGCCACGGAGATAGCCGTACTTAGGCGATATTTATCATTTTTCTACCAACAATTTTACACGTATCTATCGTTCAATCTGTACGTATGTATTCGACACTTGACAAGTGTCGAATACTAGCGATAATGACACTCTCAGCTCAAGTGCGCCATAATTACTGCGAGAAAATACAAATATTTATTTTGTTTTTATTATGTTGGACCTTCGCACACAGGAAAATTCCAATTGATGTTGGGGATAAACACAAAAATAAAATTTATTCATAATATATTAATAGGCTACATGTATTATATGTGTATATTATTCTCAATTGAAGCAGAAACTGGAATGAGATTTAGTTTTCGGTATCTCAGGTGGAAAAAAGGTTATCTAGTCGAGTTACAACAAGTGCTGAGTGTGATGTGTAGGTCATCATCATCATTTTGAGTAGGTGACGGTCAATCGACCATGCACACCCTGGTGTCAGAATTCTTCGGAACCGCCTCTCGGCCTCTAATGTGGTTCCTTTAACGACTACCAAATAGCAGCTGGGACCAACCGCTTAACGTGCCTTCCGAAGCACGGAATCATCAGACAATCAGGTGATTCAAGCCTACAATGTCCTAACCAAACTGGAAACATCTAATCAAAATATGTTTCCCGTAGGAATCGAACCACGACCGGGTCTACAGGTAGACGCCAGGCAGACGCAGGTATGTAGGTGGAGTGAAAGTGCCTAATTTGACTTTTCCCGAGCCCTGATCCACACTGCACTTCAACGTTCGGTGTTATCAGAGGCTTCATCAATTCGCAAATTCATGAATGAAATACAATTTTATTATAGATTTGTGTAGATACTTCATACAATAACATAGGAACATTAACTTTACAAAATACATTTTATTTATTCATGTACCCTTTATAATGAGTTCTTTTTCCCAGCGGCCACTTGATACTGACTTCTTCAGCATACAATCGGAAACCGATAAAGTTCCAGAAATAAAAATATTGACTTTGTTTTAATTTGCTCGGTTGTTTTGCGTACAGGAAAATTTCTCGATGCTGAGCATAAACAACCCCTTTCCGACTCACAAACATTTGCTTATTAATATGCTATCAATTTCACTCAGCCTTTCTCGATTTTGCAATTTAGAATTAATGATTACGCGACTAGACACCTATAGAACTATGGATAACATTGTATTCTATACAGGTCTGATCAGGTATCTACCAGAGACACACTTTACTACACTTCAAATTTTACTATAAGTTTAGGTCACTATCCATTACCCCGCATACCCTACGGACAAACTTTTCGATTCTATTCTATGTATATTTTTTAACTGTTTAATAATTATCTGCCCCTGGTCGCCTTAAAATAGTTACTTCCAAAGACACTGTTAATAAAAAAAACACTATTTACCATCATGCCTTAGCAACAAACCTTTCACCAACAATAAAGAACAGCAGAAGGTCCAGTACTTTAGTACTATTTGTATAAATAAATATATACGGATCACACAGATTGAGCTAGCCCCGAAGTGAGTTCGAGACTAACTCAACGATACTATATTTTGTAACAAATACATATATAGATAAACATCCAAGACCCAGGCCAATCTGAAAAAGATCATTTTCCATCTTGACCTGACCGGGGATCGAACCCGGGGCCCTCGTGTCGCAGGTTGGCTTGTTAACCACTGCGCCACGGAGCTCGCCTATGTCGCATGGAATTGTTAAATAACCATTTCCTAAAATATTGACTTAGTTTTCATTACATTGCTGTTTCGCGTACAGGAAATTCATCGACGCCGAACATAAACAAACCTTTTCCGATACACAAACATTTGCTTATAAATATATTGATTACCCATTTCAGGCGGCCTTGCTCGGCTCCTCACATTATTGATGATTATTGCATTAAAGAGCTGTTATAATACGTTATGTTTTAGGAGTGATTACTACTACAGGCAATTCTTAGTAACTTATGAATATTTATGATGATGGATGAATGTTTGTTACCCACTTGATGAAAATTTACAATGGTATAGCTTGATCATTAGAATAAAACATACACATATAGAAGTAGAGTCGCGAGCTAGTAAGGGGATAAAGTTTGTTACTTTATCCCCTTACTTCATACCCTCGCCTGAAGTTTCAGTTGACTGGCAATTTAGTCGTCTACTTGTACAGTCAGCAACAGAAATACCTTGCCAGGCCCTGTATCTATATCTTGAATTTTCTCTTAAACTATAAAAAATATAAACGTGAAAATTTATATTAAGAAAGGCTTCATTAAAATCTTTGTGTATGTAATTTTTTATGTTATTATTATTTATAGTTTAAGAGAAAATTCAAGATACAGATACAGGGCCTGGCAAGGTATCTCTGTCGCGGACTGTACCTGTAGACCCGGGGGTCGTGGGTTCGATTCCCACAGGAATACGCATACCTTTTTTAAATTCCAGCTTCCAGTTTGGTTAGGACATTGCCGGCTTGAATCACCTGATTGTCTGATAATAAAGATGATTCCGTGCTTCGGAAGGCACTTTAAGCCGTTGGCCCCGGCTGCCATTTGGTAGTCGTTTAAGGGACCACGTCAGAGACCGAGAGGCGGTTCCGAAGAACTCTGACACCAGGGTGTGCATGGTTGATTGACCGCGACACCTACTCGAAATGATGATGATGATTTTAGGTTAGTTAGCGTTCCCAACTTACGCGGAGCCTCCTTCTAGTTAACCTTGCTGGTCATTTACCCACTACTCCTATCTATCTTTTCTCCTTACAACATCTGCGTCAGTTACAAGTCGATATAGTATTAGTAGAAGGTATTACAGTGTACTGACAGTCATCTAACAGCTCTAACGACGTTAATTTGTTTAGTTTTTAGGTCAGTTACCGTCCTTAATTTGCGAGGAGCCGATACTTCTCCCAGGTGTCCGAGAGCCGACTCTACATTTACTGCTTAGGCCGAATATATGGAATTACTGAAGCGTGAACCGAATATAAAACACTCAAACTGATTTAAAAAGAAGTAGAATTTTATGGTAGATTTTCGCCTGATCAATATTCGCCATATTATCACGAAAATCGACCTCGATTGAGCCCAGTGAGGATTCATAATTGACGTTACTCTTATTCCAAGGCGAATACGAAATGATAGATTTGGTAGATAAAACAGTATTTCTTGGGATGACAGTTGACTCGGGACTTCAATGGGGTGCCCATATCACATCCTTAGCGGGTAAACTTAGTTTTGATGCTTACGCTGTTAGAAGAATAAGACAGTATACTGACGTTGATACTGCGCGTTTGGTATACTTCAGCTACTTTCATAGTGTCATGTCGTATGGGATATTACTATGGGGTAACGCAGCAGAAGTTAATACCATATTCGTCCTTCAAAAACGCGCTATCAGATCTATATATAAACTAGGTGCTAGAGAATCTCTTAGAGAATTGTTTAAAAATATAAATATTTTGATATTTCATCAATCTTCATCTTTACACAAAAAATAGTGATATCCACAACAGAATTACGAGAAATAAAAATAAATTAGCGACACCAACTTTGCGATTACAAAAAATAATGAATTCATTTTTGGGACTTACAATACGCTTCTATAATAGAATTCCTGCAGAGATATTGGCTCTGACATTAGTTAAGTTTAAGACTGCTGTTAAAAATCAATTACTTAAAAATGCCTACTATTGTATTAATGACTATCTAACAGTTAAAACTCAATGGAAGTAATACATTCAATAAATTGTTAATCAATATACATCAGTAATTAATGTAAAATAATTTAATTTGTTATAAATATGTGAAAGCGTAGCCCTTCAGGCACGTAGGAACCAATACTGGACTGAGTTTCTTTCGGCGTATTCTTCTCAGCAGTGGTCGTTCCGAAACGCTAGTAGCTTATCGATTTTGCAAATATTAAACATAATAATATGACGTTCAAAAAGAGATACATGATATCCAAATTTGAATAAAATTCTATTTCTTTTCATTTCCATATTTGGAAATGTGTCTAATTGTTACAGTGCTCTTTGAAAGTGACAAGTGTACTCGTAAGAGTAGGGTCAGGAGAATCCGCTGGGCAGATTCAATTTACTTGCTTGCTAGTCACAGTCAATCAAAATAATTTAAAAACATGACATACAAATTGATAAAAGAAAAACGGCCCCGCCGCTACCACGATTATTTTCTTGCTATACCTTCATAGAAATCAGCCCGTAAGAGATAAAGCAGACATAAACATGATTTCCGAGGTAAATCACCATCATCATTGCAGACGTAAGATGTCCACGGCTGGACAAAGGCCTCTCCTAGGGATTTTTTATTTTTCGGGAGGATATTACAATACTCTCCACGCTTGGCAGGCGGGTTGGCGAGCGCAATTTCTCTGGCTTTTTGTGCTTCTGATGTGGCTGGCTGCCCATTGGAAGTATTTGTAACAAGTTATAAAAAGGCCAGCAATGCTCCTGTCACACCCTGGTGTTGCAAAAAAAGAACTTTGCACCTGTAGTTTATTTTTTCTTTGAACGTATATTTCCTTCATCCCTCTTCTTTTAATAATTACTTACGGCAAGAAATACGTAGTATTTTTTCCTGTTTCTATACTGATGTTCTTACCTGAAAAGAAAAAAATAGATTATTTTATTTTGTGTTATATTAAAAATTACATTTATGATAAATCAACAGTCACAATTCTACATAATGTTTCTACTACAGTCTTTAAGGCACCTGATAATATGCGATATTTGAAAACTTTTTTACCTAAAGTGTCGTTTAAGTTATATTATATTACAAACAGAAGCCTTTACGATAGTTGCTTGCCAATAAATAACTCTCGGTATAAAAGCTATTTTTTTGCTACATTTTAGGTACACCTGCGTTACAAGTTATGTTAGGTTTAATAGAGTTAGTACCTTACTTGATGGCTGGCTGGCTCCACCACCAGCCACCTTCGCGCAACTCCGCCCCATACGGCGGTCTAGGAAGCTTACTCGCAGAGTAAAACTCAAAATCTTTCGCCCCAATGTAAAAACCGTTCTGCTATATGGGTGCGAAACGTGGAAGGTGACCAAAGTCATCACGCAGCAGATCCAAGTCTGCATCAACCGCTGCCTTCGTCAGATATTGGGTATGAAAAGATATCCAATGAACGTCTGTGGCAGCTTTGCGGCGAGACACCGATCGGACACCAGATAGTGCGTCGTAAATGGATATGGATTGGCCACACGCTCAGGAGCCTTCTCACATTCTGAGACAGGCATTGGAATGGACTCCTCAAGGAAAGAGGAAGCGTGGTCGACCAAAGCAGACCTGGCGGCGATCGGTAGCGGCGGAGGTGAAGACAATCGGGCTGTCTTGGCCCGAAGTAAAGCGCGTTGCTCAAGACAGAACGAGATGGAGAAGCACTGTAGCGGCCCTCTGCCCCACCCAGGGGACATAGGAAAATAAGTCACCTTACTTGATAGACTAATTAGTTTACACACATTTTTATTGTATATATTTCGTCGTTCAAGTATAATAATCCCACAAACCAGAGCTACATTGTATTTGAGATTAGCACCAAACAGGGGTTATAGGCATTTACGACGTACGCGGCGCCGGCCCACATAAAATATTCACTTATCGCGCGCGTTCCACACAGGAAGAGCGACACCCACAAAAAAATTAATTAATATTGAGGAGCCTCAGATACAGTGCACTTAGAAAACGCCAATTAGGATTAGCCCCTACGGAATGCGCGGACTGCTGCCGCATATCTATACTAATCTATACTAATATTATAAAGCTGAAGAGTTTGTTTGTATGTTTGTTTGTTTGTTTGAACGCGCTAATCTCAGGAACTACAGGTTCAATTTGGAAAATTATTTTTGTGTTGGATAGTCCATTTATTGAGGAAGGCTTTAGGCTATAAAACATCACGCTACGACCAATAGGAGCGATGAATCAATAAAAAATGTTCTGAAAACGCGGCGGGCTTGCGGGTTGGCGAGCGCACTGTCAATATGATGAACCCTATTTAAAGCAAATAAATTGAATTGAATTGAATTGAATTGAATATCCCATGGAACGAAGTATCTTTGGGAGAGGTCTTCGTCCAGTAGGAGACTTTAAATGGCTGTAATAATGATTGATTGTAATAATGATTGATGAGAAAAAAAAAAAAAAAAAAAGACCTGATGATGAATGATTACATGAGATAGTAATAGCTAGTAATGGTTAATGTGCGCTATTGAAATCCTAGCTGGAAAAACACGTCAATCCTTGGCTTCTTTATAAAACAAAAATATTTAAACACCTTTGCATTATGTGAATCGGCAACGACAGTACCATAGCATCCCAAATAAAATGGTTCCATAGAAAGTGAGATTAGCACCAAACAGAGGGTTACAAGCGTTTACGACGGACGCGGCGCCGGCCCCCATAAAATATTTACTTAACACGCGCGTTCCATAAGGAACAGCTATGCCCGCAAATAAAATTAATAAGTAATGCCCCATAAGACTTCTTTTAAAAATATCTGACAAACTGATACAATTTGGATATTCGACACAATCAGTGTTTCCTATTGTCCAGCTCACGGGACGGAACAACGCCAATTCAATAAATACCATAATTATTTAATTCATTACGTAAGTCAATAGAGGTTTTGACAATTGATAACTGAAATATATTATCAATTGTCGAACCCTCTATTGAAAAAATACCAATTGAAACAAAAAGTTGTTGTCTGTAAAGTCAGTTTACGGACGATAATTTTACGTGATAACAGAAGTAGAAACATAGATGTGTCACAAACCGAACGCTTGAGCCGATCGTTCCTCTCTATCACTTGTACCGCACTCTCGCTTTCACACGGAACGTGACACTTTTTCGTGCGTGCAGCCGGCGTTCGATTTATAAGACGTTATCACATCAAAAAATTATGTAAACGTCAGTTATATAAAAATGATATAGTCAATAGAGGCTTTGGCAGTTGATAATTAATATATCATCCCAATTAATAAAAAAAACATTATACCGCTTCAAAAATGCGTAGGTACATTTTACAAACTTGACATGACCATTTTTTGATTTCATAATACCTACTTTCCCCTTAGACCCCGATGAGGAAATAATAAAAAGCAAAAATGTCTCGTGTTCCTTCGAATAGGAATGAATGTAAATATACCTTCTAGATAACTGCCGGCTCGTTGCTTTACGATGCTTTTGTTTATACAGAAAGGCGGCAATATCCTAATGCACGATATATCATGGATTTAGGATGATTCTGAATGAATGGCGTGGAAGAAAAGGTCACGCTTCTACAGCTTGTCACACCATTTTCATGATTTATAGACCCTATCCTTTCTACAGACTACAGATAGTCACATTTGTGTGAGCTCTCTCCCAAATGGCATACAAACGAAACTACATTGCAAAAAAACAGTTTGTGAAACTTTAAACTTAAAAATCAAACTTTGCTTATCATTGCCATGCGACATAGGCGAGCTCCGTGGCGCAGCGGTCAACACGCCAGCCTGCGACACGGAGTGCCCGGGTTCGATCCCCGGCCAGGTCAAGATGGAAAATGATCTTTTTCAGATTGGCCTGGGTCTTGGATGTTTATCTATATATGTATTTATTATAAAATATAGTATCGTTGAGTTAGTATCCCATAACACAAGTCTCGAACTTACACACAGATTGAGCTAGCCCCAAGGGGCTAGCTCAATCTGTGTGATTTGTCCCTATATATTTATTTATTTAATATTTATATCATCTTTGATTATATGAGTGGTAATATAGCTTTGCATTTTTAAATCTACACTAATATTAGGTATAGAAAGAAAGTAAAGTATAATTATTACATTGACTGACTGACTCGCCCCATAAATGTGTTAAACATAACTCCGGTATTATTGTAATTTACCCATTGATAAAGCAGTTTACTTCAAACAAAAAAATATTTTTAAGATCCTAAATGTTCCTTACAAACATGGTCGAACTAGTGTACCTGACGCCTCGGGGCTCAAAGAAAATGTTCCCGCTTCCGACTTCCTCGAGTACTGTATGGAGTCGCCCGAAGCTATCGGAACCGTTTGAGGCTTTGAATGAAATACAAAAAGTTTCCGAGTTCCGACGCTTGACATATTCCTTCGAGGCCTTGTTTTGATTGTAGATGTAAATCAACGATTTCTTTGCTCGTTTCAACCTCTCATCATTGCATGATAGTCTTATATCGTAATTAGTCATGTGTCGGAGATAAATTCTCTGTTTTCATGAATTCCTTCTCACAAAAATTTGCGGGATATTTCCAATAATCCTCGAGAATTTCTCAAAAATTCCCGTACTTGAGAGAAAGAAGAAGAAATTCTCAGGAAAAAATTCCGACCTGTTTTTGAAAATACTACGTTTCACTAAAAAGGCTCGTAATAAAAATATTTCTTACAGATCCTAAATGTGGTTCCTTAAAAACAGGTCTGAACTCGTGTACATGACGCCTCGAGGCCGATCTAAGAAAATGTTCGCGCTTCCAACTTCCTCAAATGTTGTATGGAGTCACCCGAAGCTATCGGTGCCGTTTGAGGCTTTGAAGGAAATATGAGTTTCCGACGCTTGACAAATTCCTTCGAGGCCTTGTTTAGATCGGAGATGTAAATCAACGATTTCTTTGCTCGTTTCAACCTGTCATCATTGCATGATAGTCTCACTATCCTAATTAGTGATGTGTCGGAGATAATTTCTCTGTTCTCATGAATTCCTTCTCACGGAAATTTGCGAGATATTTCCCATAATTCTCAAGAATTTCTCAAAAATTCCCGCACTTGAGAAGAAATTCTCGGTAAAAATTTTCGACCCGTTCTCGACAATACTACGTTTTCATTATAAAGGCTTGTAATAAAAATATTTCTTAAAGATCCTGGATGTGCTTACTTTCAAACACGTCTGAACTCGTGTACCTGACGCCTCGAGGCCGAGTCAAAGTAAATGTATGGACTCGCCCGGAGCTATCGGCGCCGTTTGAGGCTTTGAAGGAAATATGAGTTTCCGACGCTTATGTTCCTTGAGGCCTTGTTTAGATTGGAGATGTAAATCAACGATTTCTTTGCTCGTTTCAACCTGTCATCATTGCAGTCAAAATTTCCGACCTGTTCTTGAAAATACTACGTTTTCATTAAGAAGGCTTGTACTAAAAATATTTCTTAAAGATCCATGTGCTTCCTTACAAACACGTCTACCTATATACCTGACGCCTCGAGGCCAAGCAAGAAAATGTATGGAGTCGCCCGAAGCTATCGGCGCCGTTTGAGGCTTTGAAGGAAATACGAAAAGTTTCCGACGCTTGCTTGACATGTACCTTCGAGGCCTTGTTTGAATTGGAGATATAAATCAACCATTTCTTTGCTCGTTTCAACCTGTCATCATTGAAGGATAGTCTTATATCGCAACTAGCTGTAGCCCGCGGCTCTGCTCACGTTAATGTGATCCCTCGGGAACTCTATCTGTGTGCAAAATTTCGTCAAAATCCGCTCAGGTGTTTTGGCGTAAAAGAGTAACAAACATACATGCATCTTTAGTTCCTTACATACTCACATTCTTTAGCGTCTATAATATGTATAGGTGGTATTTAGGAGATGAATCAAACTCAGTAGTTGGTAACGATAAGTAAAGGATAACTATTATTACAAAATTATACTAGCTAACATAGGTACTAATATAATTCTACTGTTTATATCATTGAATTAGAAAACTATGGAAGCAGCATTGCGCTCAAAAACTGACACCACGCAAAGTATATCAAAGCGGGCGGGGTTTAAAAAGTATATGTATTCGCGAACTAGTCTGCCACGCGCTCCGTGACGGAAGGACGCATCGATAAAAGCATTTAACCATATATTTTTTGAAAACATCGGCTAAATCTTAAAAAATTAAAAAAAAAAAACTTCTTGTGTAGTAAAGTGGTGCAGGAAACGCAAGGAAAGACGGAAAAGTAACACTGGAGTAACTTATCAGTAGTGAGTAAAATATTTTTTCGAGCTGCAAGCCTGCCTGCCTCCGCTATGTTAACACCTTAGCGTTCCGACACCGCTCCGTGACCTTGACGCGGCCAATCGCAAACAAGCTTCGTCTATGAGTGCGTAAGTTTTTCGTTGTGTTTGAGTTAAATTTGTTTCCGTAAATGGGACTGATATTAAATCGTTAGTTGTATGAGAGTTACGCTTCCATAGTTTTCTAATTCAATGGTTAATATAGACAGACGGACATGGCAAAACTATACATGTTCCTTGTATACTTTGAAACTCTAACAACTATTTAGAGAAGAAATTAAGAATGACCATTGAATTCTTTCATTGTTCTATAAAAAGTATCTTAAAATATTATTTATAAGGAACTTTATACACAACTACTACAACTTACTACATTTCGTAACTACCGAACTACAAATACTACTTTCGTTAGAACATCATACCTATTACAGTCTCCTTACGTCCTCCATCCTTTTATCTGACCACCGCACTCGCTATTAGGTCCTTTTTATTTGCTAAAATGGCTGCCGTTTCTAGCAACTTACGTGTGATCCTGATTTAATATTTCATAACTTGAAACCTAGCTGGTTTCGCCACAAAGCCCTTCGAGATAATTTTATTATTTTCATGGATAAGGATAAGAATGTAAACAGTAAAAACTGTTATAAAACGAACATCACGTGTACTGTACTAAATCGTCGTACGCCTACAGATGGGCAAAGCACCGGGTTAAACACGGTGCTTTGATAAAAACCCAATAAACACCCTTAAACACCCAAAAAATCGGGTGTTTACTTTATTTGTCAAAAACGTTAATAATATATGATAAATATATTTATTAAATTGTAATGATCAATTCTACGTTGCTGGACGTTAAAATAATTTAAAGAAATGTTAGGTACGTACTTAATTAAATTATAAGAAATTTCAAAAAGGTTTACTAATAATGAAAACCAAGATGAAAATAATTAGTTCTGTGTTTTCATGTTGCAGTTGACCACCATGTTGGTCTTTTGCTTGCCGTAAATATCTTAAAGGCTTTGCGCCAAAGTAGAAAGAGACAGCATGCTGTGTCAGACCGGGAATATGCATGCTGTGTCACTCGAGGCATTATCTATCGTTATAATTCTTATACCATTTAACCTAAATAAATATACCCTTTGTTGTCGCTCCACCCGAGCTACGACATTGGTAGTTACAGAAAAAACTTGTCATAAAAAATCGACATGAATGTCGTTTTCCAATTTTTACGGGTTGTAGATCTCGAAAATGACGTCAATTTTGGAATCCAAGATGGCGTACGCGACTTGTCTTGAAAAATCAACACTGGTGCCGTTTCCTAGGTTTTTGGGGTGAAAATCTCGAAAATGACGTCAGTTTTGGAATCCAAGATGGCGGACGCGAGTTTTGATGCAAAATCGACATGCGTGTTTTTTCTTACGTTTTTTGGGGTGTAGATCTCGAAAATTATGTCAGTTTTGGAATCTAAGATGGCGGACGTGACTTGTCATTAAAAATTTGCATGGATGTTTTATCACCATTTGATCGTCAGTCCAGTTATATCAACATCACACAATGTCACATTTTCCATTAAATTCATTTAGTCATTTCATTGATATTATAATAACACTTAACAAGAAGCCAGCTGAATAACATACATTTGAACTTATTATAAGGTGAGGCTTCTCTTATCTCATGTGGCAACGCGTTGTACACTTTGATTGCCATACAAGGCGCATTATTATTACTAAGCATAAGCCTACGCTTTGGTACCAATAGTATCGTAGGATGTCTACTATTATTTTTTCCGAGTACCGTGTCATTTAAAGGGAAAAGGTGTGGATTATTTTTTACAAATAGGCACAACTCGGATATGTAGAGATAAGGAAGAGGAAGAATCTTAGATTTTTGAAACAAGGGTCTACAATGATCCAGATAGTCTACTCCGTGGAGAGCTCTAATACACTTCTTTTGTATAAGAAACACGTTATTCATCTCTACAGAGTTTCCCCAAATAACCAGGCCGTACCGTACCAATTTGGGTCCACCATCTTGGATTCCAAAACTGACGTCATTTTTGAGATCTACACCTCAAAATACCTAGACAACGACACCCATGTCGATTTTTTATGACAAGTCGCGTCCGCCATCTTGGATTCCAAGACTGACGTCATTTTTGAGATCGCCAAATTCCTTACCCAAAAGCTACCAACCAGTCAGTAAGAAAACATTCATACTGTCGAACATCGTTTTCCATTTTTGAAGTCGGTTAAAAAGCAAGTACCATAAATGAATCCTTCAAAACACGGTCAAAACAATAAGTAATTGTATTATCCAAAAAATTTATGTATTATTCTTTGATCTGAATACGTCCACTTTCCTCGCCGTCCGTTCTCGTGAACACCTTGGCGTTGGCACTTGGCTCTACCGCGTGCGCCTGCCTCTGAAGCCTGTCGCAGCCTCGCGACGCGCGTACTCGTGGCCTTGCAGTCACTGTTATTACTCGCACTCGTATTGGAATCGTTCGCTTCGAATACTCGCGGTCAACTGAATGACGATGACTCCTTCCGTACCCTTATAATAGTCTTGTCTCTAGAAAGTTCCATATAGTTTCGGTTCTGACTGCCAGAATATTCGATAGTGTGTATTCCCGCTAACCTAGAATACATATGTGTGAGCAAGATATAAGATTCAGAGCGCGACAGCCGGTGTTCGGATAAGTTCTAGACTATTCCATTCTGGGAGCTTCGCGACAATATTTAAATTATTGAGCCACTAACAGTCCAAAATACCCGTTTATTTTATCCTCTGGTCATGTCACTTCGCTCTATCACAAAAAATATTATTTGATGAGGACATAAAACAAAGAGTTGAAAGAAGTTGACCAATTGGACCTGAAGGGTTGGAACTGTAGCCCACTGTACCAGCTTAGTCAGGTCAAGAAGTAGCATAATTTAAATAAAAATTCGTAAAAACCCAAAAATTTTGGTGCTTATTGGGTTTAAACCCAAAACACCCGGTTTTTACCCAACTGGGTTTAAACCCGAGTGGGTGGATTGCCCATCTCTACGTACGCCTATGCGCAGATCTGCGCAAAAATACATTGTTTAACTATTGTGCGGTACTCCGGCATACAAGAGGTGAATCACATTATATAATAATCTCTAATGCCTTGGTTTTAACCATTGCGGTGCCGCACGCCACACACCGTGCGACTGCAAACAGGACACACCTATCATAACGTTGAAGATAAACCCTTATAACTTTATCTTTTAGCTATATAGATCTCTCCTGCTCGTATGGAGTTTAGTTGCTTGTCGTGTCTGCAAGTGGCCAACACTGGTGTCAGAATTCAAGCTGCCTAAAGGCATCTGACATAGCTTAACGATCGCCATCTGGTGATGACAGCCGGGACAAAAGGCTAAACAGCCTTCACAAGCACGGAGAAACTCGAGACTTTTTTTGCCACTTGTGACACCCATTCCAGTGGGGACCACACCCAGGGTTGCTTAACGTGCATAAGTACTTATAATGCGCACGCCAACTGGACCATCGAACTCTTATAAATCTAAACAAGTATTGAGAGCAGCGGCGGTACCGCAATAGTAAAAACCAAGGCTTCGTTTCATAAATGACGAAGTCGTGAGGATATGAAAGAAAATTAAAAATGCCGATTGGAGAACCTCTCACTTTCTTTTGAAGTTAAGCCTATTAAACCATGCTGAATTTAGGATCCGATGAGAGGGAAGCTGCTATACGTTAGACACGATAAGAGATATCTCCAATCGTATCGCACGTATAGCGGCGTCCCTCTCATCGGATCCGATTTAGGATGGTATAAATACTCCCTTTAGTGTTGAAAATATAAAAATACTACTTTACTCGTAATGCACTAAGTACGCGAATATATCTAGTAATACTGGGAGCGCATAGCTCGCCTGTAGTATAATTTGTATGCACTGAAGCCGTATCGATCCGGCTAGGACGACACGTGGCACACCTCTGTCGCCTTGGTTCACACTTTGCGAACAAATTGTGTTATGACCTTATGATATGCACCAGTCACCAGTGTGATGTGACTTTGAAATTTAGAAACTAAGGGTACATATTGCTGGACCACTATATGGTACTCCTAGGTGCCCAGCCTCCTGTACCTTGGATGACTTATATTCCCCGAGAAAGGTATAGGAGTGGCTCAAGACAGGGCCGATAAAATTTATCATAAAATCCATGGATACGATAAGAAGAAGAAAATCATACAGTGGTCTTACATAAAGAGTAGATTTTGAACAATCTTTTGTATATAAAAAAAAGTCTTCAATTCTATTTTCCGATTTTTATGAAATTTAACGGGACTAATTTCAAATAAAATGGATTTTTTAAAACGGTTCAAAAATTACGGAGTAACGAGGTAACAAACATTAAAAATACCGGCCAAGTGCGAGTCGGACTCGCGCACCAAGGGTTCTGTACATTATATAGGTATATAATAAGCTTAAAACGATTAAAAATATTTGTACTATATGCTGTAACAAAAAAAATATGCTTTTTGCAATTTTCCTTGATTTGTGCTATGCTAAGACGTTGCTTTGTAACAAATTTCAAGATTTTGAGTTCACGGGAAGTACCCTGTAGGTTTTGATTCCCTTGCGAATGTCGAAATGAGAAAACTCCGCCTTTTTTTGAAGTCGGGTTTTGAAGACACGAAAATTTGCGTCATACCCAGGCTTAGAAGTTTGATTTTTTCACAGCTCCAGGGGACAGTAGACCTGAGTATTTGATATGAATTTCAGCTGGATACCTCTACGCGTTCCTGAGAAAAAGGATCTTGACAGATAGACAGACAACCAAGTGATCCTATAAGTGTTCCGTTTTATCCTATTGAGGTACGGAACCCTAAAAAAACATCTATTTCTAAAGCAACGAATAAAAATGTGTACTAGTTCGGCAGTTCTTACTTCAGGTTACCGTCATGCATAGAAAGTCACTAAGTAATCTCTTTTGGTCCAATTTTGTCAGAAGACAACTGGTATTCACGTGATACGAGTAAACCAGCAAGCTATGCTTCGATATTATCCTAAATCATCAGGCAACTACGAAATCAATCCTGCCAACCACAACTATTCACAATTTATAATGGTTTATACGTCTATCGACGAAATAATTGATGTGTCAATGACAGAGTTAATTGCAATCTCTACCAATGTGAACATTGTCACGCGGTATAATATCTATTGCATATCCGCTACACCAAGGTTTCTCAAAGTGGGCTTCGTGAGTTATTCTTAAAGGTTTGCTAAAAAATACATAATGAGGACTACTTGTCGTGCGCGGTTATTTTGCTAGATAATATCAGGTAATAGGCACTTTTTTTTTACACAATGTCAACGATTAGAATTCAGCGCTGTTCATATGGGAGAGACCATTATTATCTTCATCTATACTAAAAGCGTTTGTTAGTTTGTTTGAGCGCGCTAATCTATAGATGAGTTTGTTAGTTTGTTTGAACGCGTTACTTTCAGGAAATACTGGTTCAAATTGATTTTTTTTGTGTTGGATAGTCCATTTATTGAGGAAGGCTATAGGCTATAAAACATCACGCTGCGACCAATAGGAGCGAAGCAACAAATAAATGTTTTAAAAACAGGGGAAAATTATTCATCTATACTAATTAATCATAATAACAGGAATTGCCGCGGAGGAAGTCGCTTGCAACAGCTAGTTTATAATATTTTTTTGGCATTAGAGATTAGATGTACACCCTTTGAATAGGGAATCCTAAAATCAGGAATTCGCGGCTAATAGTTTGAGAAACCCAGGGCAACAGTAATTACATGTCGCTGCTTTCAATGCGGCTCAAATGGCAGTGTTGCCGGGACGGGGTGCTCTGTTATTAATGCACTGACTTCAGTTTACCTTACAATTGTGCCAGTATGGGTATTAAGGCAGTTAGGGTTGTCAGGCCTTAGAGGGAATAGCCGGACATTGGGTAAAACTGGCCCTTCATTTTATAGTCTTCTCAGTAGTGAGTAAAAACGATAAATAACACGTCATGTTTTATTAGTAGACTAGCTGTGCCCGTAACTCCGTTCGCGTATGGGGGGGGGGGGGGCGTATTTAAGAATCCTATCCTGTGTCGTGTACCTCTAAATGTTTATTGTCAAGTTTCATAGAATTCTGTTAAATCGTTTAAAGTTATGGAGGAACATACATATAGCCATATAAAGAAAATAATCTAGGAATCGTCAATTTAGTTTCAGTATCATGATACTGAAACTAAATTGACGATTCCTAGACATACATAGAGCTTATAAACACGATATCTCTGAAAACAAAGTAAGTTACTTCGTGACCAACCCTTAAAGTGTTATTATTAGTATATTGCATATTGATCAAGAATGTGTTACCATTAAATCTTCTCAGATTACAAAAACAAAAATGACAAATTTTAAAAGCCTAACAAAAGCCGGGTCTGACATATTTGGCACCGCAACCAAAAAGCCTGTGTCCGGCTTTATCCGGACGTCTGACAACCTTAAACACAGTTGACAATTTAATAATTATAGGAGAAATGTGTTATTTAAAAATTTAAAATAAGTATCCCTATCCAGGCATACGTATTTCTGTATTATGATTGATGTGTGCCTGGATTAATTATTGTATGGAATGCAGATAAACCAATTAATTCTTGAAACTCTTCCTGCCATTTTCACTTAATATCTAGACTTCCCTAATCTTCTTCCATATTCCTATACTTGTTCTCTTTTCCTAAGTGTTTGTCTGTCTTCAAAACCCATGTCTACCTGAAATACAAACATCTTTGCATAAAACTTTAAAAATAAACAAGCTTACGTAAATAACAATTCGCTTTGGAGTTCTTGGCGGGAATTTCGGCGGACTGTACGTACGGCTTTTGTTTTGGATTGTTTTGCAAATTGTTTCTAGTAGACTTAATAATGTGAAATCGGTGAAATTTGGTGTTATAAATGCCCATGTTTATAAACAATGTGTGGAATAACTAAAATAAACTGTCATGGTGCGGCTGTAGTGAGATTTACTTAGCGGACTGGTGGTTGTTCGCTTCGCTGCGTCTCGGTCGTCTGTGATCAAGCCAGTGTATTCGTGGGAATTGTCGCCAGGCAGGGCTCCGTAGAATCAACGAAATGAGCTACACCATCATTTTGTCTCAAGACTAAGAAAAAGCTCGAGAATCTTCATTATACTTGATACTGGCTAAATACGTAATGCGTAAAAGCCATAGATAAAAAGAGAAAAAAAAAACAATTCGCTTAGCAAGAAATGCAAAGATCATATAATCAGAACATACTATTTTGAATACCCCGTTACACCCAGTGACGTGCACAGACATTTATCATAGGGTAGACATAATTATAAAACTTACCTTATAAATATACAACCTATATACCTTACCTTACTATACGGCTAGTTATCTACAACTCGTTTAATATTATGATAGTCTTTCGATCTTCGACCGCAGAAGTATTGAAACAAGCGAAAAATTAGAGATATGATTACAACCTGCGAGCCACGTACACATATCATACGGTTTAAGATTAAACTTTAGAATAACTAACCATAACTAACCGGTTACTTGATTTGTTCAAAAGCGTGTTCACAAAACACTTTATATTTCGGTTTCGGCATGCAAACACTAAGCGACACAACTTTCACATGAAAATATTTTTGTCACAAATGAAATTTAACTGTTATAGCATTTAATTTTAAAATAAAACTTTCCTCTTGGATTGTTTGTAAACACATAAATCAATGACATTGTTTATTACATTGACATAAGTATGAATCGTTAATGACATTGACAAGTGAAGATGACATTTACATCGCGCGCGGCAGCCAATAGAAATCTCGTAGACAGTGTCTTATATTCACACACACAGCGCAAATTTGCTTTGCATGTGTGTGCCTATGAAAGATGTTTACTTGTACTACTACAAAAACGATTTCCTGTCGGTGTATAATAATTTTCTATGTGTGCGTGAAAAGTTAGACCTTTGAAATTTTGTCTAACGTGGCTCACGCGTATAGATGCTTAGCGCGGGCACGCGCGGGCCGCGGCCGCTGCGACGTACTTGAACAAAATCGACTATAAAGTATTTGCTAGCAGAATTTTGCAGGCGCACCGAATATAAATTTTTGTTAGAAAAAAAAATTGTATTTATTTAGCGACTGCAGGGTAGACAGTGTCTAACAGTCTATATGGACTGCACGTCACTGGTTGCACCGGAACTGTAACTATCTAAATCACAGGGCGATCAAATGAATACCTACAACTTATTGGAAAATAATAGGAAAGAACAACACAAAACAAGTCTTTATCATAAAACCCCATTTTTGTAACAACTTTTTTATAAACAAATCCACAAAGAAAATGTTTTCCAAGACGTGTGGATCAAATTCAATTTGCAAGATTTGATTACAGGCAAACATCGGGACAGGTGAAACTAAATAAAAGTATGTATTATAGGACCTGAACAAAATTCACCCATTAACACGAAGCCATTTTTATGATTCTACTAATTTATGTCCTTATTCCAGGCAAAGAAGCAATGCTAATAAATTAAATTAGTTAATGTCAATAAGACGGCTCAAAACTGAAGACTAACTTAGTTACGAAAGACCTTGTCATGAATATTTTAATAATTTGTCAACTATTTGTGGGATGGCAGTTTTATCTGAAGTTAGTTTTAAAGCTTTAGTAGAAAGTTAGCAGTGAAGACAAAGTTGCAAATTTTATTTGAATATTTTACTAAGAAATATAACTGGAACTGTGCGCTGGTGGAATAATTTGTAGAAATGCGGGTTCTTCACTAACTGACCACACCGTGTTACTAGTCCACCATCAACATACATTCTTTTCAGAAAACATTTTTTTATGTGTAACATATTTTCCTTAAATTCCTGTAATCTGGTAGAGATTTTTTACCGCCGACATAAAACGAGTGAAAACATCATAAAAAAACGAACTTATTCTTACTACATAAGATTTAAAATCCTAAAACGACAGGGACTCACGCTATCTCGATCAAAATACTCGTACGGCGCGGCGCTAAAGCGAATTCCAGACATGGCGCGAACGGTACTGTACCTACATTTAATACCAATATTTTCTTGACTATAAAAGACTTCATCTTCTTCATCTTCAGGTCTTTTTAGTCTCCACTGCAGGAGCATAACCCTCTCTGTACTACCGGAGCCATACATGGCCATAGTAGACAGAGGATTTGGTCTAAACTCTCCTCGCTGGCCAGACGGGTTGGAGAGGTCTCATTGATGTCTATCAGTGTTATTATAAAACACGGACTAAAGTTAGTACCAGGTTTAAGCCGGGGTCTAAGTCAAGTACTAAGGAAAATCGTATTATAAAACGAGGTTTACCGTTTAAGCCAGAGATGATCCTAGGTCCTACGATTCCCTAGTTTAACTCTAGTACTAACTTATTTTGTTACCAACAAATAGGTCTCTTTTCACCAAAAAAAATACTTTTATGCTAAAATCTATGTCAAATCCTATTACCCTATTCGCAATGATCAAAAACCTGGAAATGCGAAGAAATGAATAAAACCAACACATAAAATTATGAAAAGATATTTTAATTATTTGCATTTTAACATATCAAAACATTTAATTAGATTATTTTCAACGCTTTTGTCGTCATTTATATTTCACAAACGCCACAAAACAATGACTTTTAGGCACCTTAATTTCATATTAGGAAAAATAGTTTGTACAAATCATCTCTAAAGTAAGTATCTTTTTAGGTACAAATATAAACAAATTTTTACACCATATTCACTTTTACTTTAGTCACGTAATTTTTATCTCACAGCAACTTTAAAACAATTACTTTCGACACACTGCACCGTTAATTCATTAAATAAAAATATATTTTTTACAATCATATTTGTAAACAAACTTTGAGGTTACTTTGGAACAAATTCGATTTGTTGCGCGCGCAAACGCGTTCCGTTTCAGGTTTGTAAAATTATTAAATCGTTTTGTATAAAGTGTGATTTTTTTATCTGACCACTGAATATATCGTTTATGATATAAATAAACATGTTTCTCCATTTCAATTTTATTATTTTTAGTTTTATACTAGTTTGAAACATTTTATTATTTATTTTAATATTAGTGTAGATCGGAACGTAGTAGTAGCATACTGAACGAATGATTGAATGAATCCTGCTTCCGTTAGATCATCCAGAGATCGTCTCAGGTCTAAGTTAGTCCTGACTTAGTTCACTTTTTGTAATGAAACAAAGTTTAATTTGCTAAACCTAGGTTGATCCATCGTTAGTCCGGACTAAGGTAGACCAGGTTTAAACCTGGGTTTTGCCATTTTTTTATAATAACACTGTATGAGTTTTGTTTAGCTTGTATTTCCTAAGTCGCCTCTTACGACATCCATGGGAAGACTTGGAGTGGTCCTATTCTACTCTGCCGGAAACCACACGACTTATATAAAAGACTACTTAAATTGATATATTATCATTACGTATGAAAGACTATCCTTCTCATTAAAAGAGCAAAAAACGAAGCTTAGAAGGCTAAGAGTGGTAAATTCAGTCCATATGGCATATATAGTGAGTAAACATAAAACGCGGCATGTTAAAAAGTATAAAATCCGAGCGAGCAGTTGGAATTTACACTAGTAAGTTACAAAAGAAGACGCCACTTTAATTATTTCTTATAACGTTCCTTTTCTACGAGGCGAAGGCATTATTCCAGTTAATTTATAACGAAGTAATAGACTGTTCTTCGCTTGCATTTTTATTCGCTCAGTATTTTTAATGCACAGAAGTGAAATGTATATAAATGAGCTAGCTTATTACAGTATCTTATTTATAGCGAGGAGTTCTTGGCGGGATTTTCGGCGGACTGCACGGCTTTTGTTTTGGATTGGTTTGCAAATTGTTTCTAGTGCACTTTATAATGTGAAATCGGTATAATTTGGTGTTATAAATACCTATGTTTATGAACAATGTGTGGATTAACTAAAATAAACTGTCATGGTGCGCTTGTAGTTAGATTTACTAAGCGGGCTGGTGGTCGACGCAACGTTGCGTCGCGTCGTCTGTGACCAAGCCAGTAGATTCGTTGGTATTGTCGCCAGGGGCTCCGTAAAATCAATGACATGAACTACACCATCATTTCGTTGATTAACAAGACTTATAAAAAGTGCTGGAATACCATTTAACATTACCGAATACCTTTTCATTGAAATAACTCTTTTCCATTCAAAAATCTTTCTTGGCGTTTTTTACAGCCCTTCCATGAGAATCAATTACTTTAGTTCTTTTGAAGCTCTCTTATCCAATTATCGTAGCCAGTATGAGCATCTTATCATTCTAGGCGATTTTAACACTTGTCTCATTAAAAATGACTCTCGTTCTCAAGCTCTTCTCTCTGTTCTGCATGCTTTGGACTTGCACCAACTCCCCCTAGGTCCCACCCACTTCCCCCATAACGGTCCTCCCTCTCTATTAGATCTCATTATTACGTCCTCCCCACACACTGTTTCAACTCATGGTCAATTCAATGCGGCGTGTTTTTCGGCTCATGATCTTATTTACGCATCTTTTAAATTACGAACCCCTAAACGGAGACACAAGTTCATAATGCGACGTAATTATTCGGGTATTAATCAAGATCTTTTAATTGCCGACATCGCGGGTGCAAACTGGGACTCCGTGTTCGATGTAGATGACGTTGACGCTAAAATTGCTGCATTGAATGCAACTCTGCTGGCCATATTTAACAAACACGCTCCTATTCGTCAAATTCGTGTAAAATATTATCCCGCCCCATGGCTATCTCCTTTTATCAAAAACCAATGTCCCTCGGACCAGAATAGGGAAGAATATATTACTCTACGTAATCTCTGCAACCGTAAATGTCGCGAAGCTCGAAGGAAGTACATCCATACGAATGTGGAAAATTGTCCTGCCCATAAACTGTGGAGTTTCCTTAAGGGGCTGGGTATTGGTGAGCAAAGGGTGAATAGCGATGTGGCTTTCGATGTTAATGAGCTAAATAATCATTTTTGTAAAAATCAGTCTTGTCTTTCTTCTCGGATGAAACAAGTTACTTTAGATGGCCTAACTGCCACATCTGTAGATAGCCCTTTATTTAATTTTTCCAATGTTTCATCTGACGATGTAGTTGATATAATTAAGTCTCTTAAATCAAAGGCGGTAGGCTGTGATGAAATTTCTTTAGACATGATTAAACCCATTGCTTCTGTAATTGCTCCCATGATTGCTAATATCCTGAATTGTTCTCTTGCCACGGGTCTGTTTCCGTCATTATAGAAACGTGGTTACATCATTCCTCTTCCTAAAAAATCTAATCCTTCTGATCCTTCCCATTTTCGTCCAATTTCGATTCTTTGTCTCTTCTCTAAAACACTGGCACAACATGTTCAACGTCAGGTTTCTCATCATCTTACTCGCCACAACTTACTGAACTGTTACCAATCAGGTTTCCGTGTTGGGCATAGCACAACTACAGCACTAGTCAAAATTACTGACGATATCCGTGCCAACATCGAGAACAAATTGCTGACGGTTCTAGTACTTTTGGACTTTTCCAACGCATTCAATGCAGTGGATTTTGATATTCTCATTGGGGTTTTGCGTTCATTAAATTTTTCGCCGAGTACGCTGTCTTGGTTCCGTTTCTACCTATCGGGCAGACAACAATTAGTCATGATCGACGATCATCGCTCTGATTGGCGCGATATCGTAGCTGGAGTGCCGCAAGGTAGCATCCTATCTCCCACTCTGTTTTCTATATTCATTAATGGCATCACGGCATCACTCTTCTCTTCATTTCATCTTTATGCTGACGATCTACAGATCTATACGGCCGCCCCTCTTCCTGATCTTCACCTCGCTATTAGAGCTATCAACTCAGACCTGGAGCGTATTGCTTCTTGGTCTCACAACTTCGGGCTTATGGTCAACCCAGCAAAGTCTCAAGCCATTGTTATTGGTAGCACCACATTTCATCTCTAAACTCAAAGACACGGTGGTACCTAATGTCGAGTTTGCTAAGTGTATTATTCCTTTTTCTCAGACAGTTAAAAACTTAGGTATTACTATGGATCAAACCTTATCTTGGGCTCCTCAAGCCAATGAAGTCAGCCGTAGAATATTTGCTTCGTTGCATTCGTTGAGGCGATTGCAGTATTTCCTGCCTTTTCCTACTAAAGTGCTTCTAGCAAATACACTTCTCCTTCCCTTGCTGGATTATGCAGACGTAGCTTATCTCGATGTCAACGAAGGTTTGTTGGAAAAGTTTGAACGCCTGCAAAACCAATGTATTAGATTTGTTTTCGGACTGCGTAAATTTGATCATGTGTCGGAATTCCGCCGCCAGCTTAAATGGTTTCCAATTAGAATTCGCAGAAATATGCACATCCTCACTTTATTGTTTAATGTTCTTTTTAATCCCCAATCCCCCACTTATCTCCATAAAACATTCAATTTCCGAGATATTGACACCCGACTACGTGCCAGTGGTACTCCCATACTTCAGATTCCAGGCCACTCATCACAGACATATGCCAAGTCTTTCGCGGTACTTGCTGCTCGGCTGTGGAATTCGCTTCCACTCGACATTAGAATGGCTCCCTCGGCTGAGTCATTTAAATTTAATTTGAAAAAGTTTTATAAAAACTCTCTTGGGTATTGAGCGTATGTATTTATATATATATAATTATTATTATATATATATTTATTATGATATATATTTATTATGATATATATTTATTATGATATATATTTATTATGATATATATTTATATATGTATCGTGTATTATATGTATTTTAATGTAATTTATTAGATTTACAGCTTGACACTATTCCCGTTATGCCTCTCGTATATCCTTTCAATCACTTGGTTGACTGGAAGAGATCCCTTCAAGGGATAAGTCCGCCGTTGTGCAAATTATCTTTTTTACTTATAAATGTTTTATTTGTTTTATTTAGTGTTAAGGTTTTTGTACAATAAAGAAATTACAAACAAACAAACAAACAAACCATTGATACTTGATACTGGCTAATTACTATACTATGTTAGCAGTGAGGTGTGAGATACTAAAAGGGTTCCTATTGAATGAAGGGTTTTTTTAGTGTGGTAGAGCCACGCTTAGTTGAAGGTTTACCGTTTCTATGCTTTGTTCGGTGCGTGAGAGAGCCGGAGGCCCATCCTTCCCCCATTTCATCCCCCCATATGTGACTCGCTAGCTCGTTTGCCGTCCTACATCATAAAAAAAATGAAATTAAGCCAATGGCACGTTATACATTGCAACTAGATGCATATTTGTTTTGTTATTTATATCTAACTAGCTTTCGCCCGCGGCTCCGCCCGCGTTAATGTCGATCCCTCGGGAATAGTATATATATTCCCGGGATAAAAGGTAGCCTATGTCCTTCTTCGTACTCCAGAGAACTTGTATGCAAAATTTCATGATGATCGGTTTAGTAGTTACGGCGTGAAAGCGTAACAAACAAACAAACAAACAAACTCACTTTCGCATTTATAATATTAGTAAGGATTACTTTCTATCTATTTACGTTATAAATGTTGTGCTGACTCCCTATATTATTGTCGAACTAAACAGTGACAATATGAGTATTGAGAAAGGGTTTAGTGAAACACTTTTAAGCGTTCGGGAGTTAGGACCAGCATGGCTATTCGTAAAATTTTGTCAATTACAGTGTAAACCATTTCGATCAATCCTACATCCATTACGATTTATACATCTTTAATTAGAATAGTTAATCAAACGGAAGCCGCAATGTATCTTGGAGTGACGATGAATACGTTGGGAATGTGGTATACACCGCAGTTGTGAAATATGAAGGAGTAGCCATGCAGATCTTTGGCGCCTATTTAACCATCCTGAATTTAGGATTCGATGTGAGGGCCGGCGCCATACGTTAGACACGATGCGAGATATCTCCAATCGTATCGCACGTATAGCGGCGTCCCTCTCTTCGGAGCCGATTTACGATGCGCTTCAGGATGGTATAATATCCTTTTGTATTTGCATCGCGATTTGAACGTTGACCGCGTTCGAGATTCCTCTAAAGATGATTGAATGCCTTCCCGACTAACATTGTATAAACGCAACATAGAGACATATAGTTCACGTAGTTTCAATGTTACAAAAGCTACAGTTTTGCAGCAGCAGTATAGCAAGTCGAAAACGTCGCCCAACTTCATCTCCACAAGATTGAATCCCCAGAGGTTTTCGTTCCGGTTTACGCTACAATATAAGAAGTTCTTTACGTCAGATTGCAGTTGGAGTGATTCAATTGTGTGTCACGTAACAGACTTATTTATATTCGCATGCACATTTACGAGTTTGAGTATTAGCAAAGACAATGTAATAGTAAATGTATATACGGAGCCCGATGGCCTAGTGAGCGTGAGCATAATTTGCGGTTGCGTAGGTTAAGCAACCCTGGGCGCAGTCTCCACTGGGATGGGTGACCGCAAGTGGCATAAAAATATCTCAAGCTCCTCCGTAATTCAGAAGGCATGTGTTGTATCCAACGTAATTAATTAATACACCGAATTAAATTAATCGGAATCGTTTTATTGCGAGATGACACATACATAGACAATATGAACAAAGACAGCCCATAGAGAGCGGAAACATAGTGTTGCCCCTTCTCTTTACAATCTATATAACACTCTCCCACACTTATGGGAAAAATGGTAATCCATTTTTAAAAAAAAATTAAACAACTACTTATATCTGTAACACAGCTATGCTTACTTCTAAAAGTATGTTAATTACATGAAAACAAAAATTGAAATAGTTAAGTAGTAAGCTTACAATAGGTTAGCTCTACGACAATGTCTTGGGATGGGAAGCTAGTAAAAAGCTTCCCCTAACATGTTTTACTACTGAAGTTTACATTTTGGCCACATTGAAGAAGTTGGTTAGCATGACGTTTCCATTGAAGTCCATCAACTTCAACCCTATAAGTTACACCTGATATTAAAATTTCAATTACTTTACCTATGGACCAATTCTTTTTATTTTTTCTCCAATCCTTTACCATTACTATTTCTCCTACTGAAAAAGATTTGAAATTGTCCTTACTATCTATAGTCAATTTTACTTGTTCAAAATCAATTTTATCATTTACTGGATTTGGTCTCAATAGTGAAAAACGACATCTCATTTCTCTTCCAAGCATTAACTTTGCTGGACTATAGCCTGTTGTTTTGTGGACTGAACACCTATAATCAAAAAGGAACAAATTACAAGCATATTCAAGTTTTTGTCCGTTCTCCACAATTTTTGTTACATGTGATTTAAATGACTAGACAAAGCGCTCGGCTAATCCATTTGTAGCCGCATAATATGGAGGAGTAAAAGACTGTTTGACTCCCACAATGCTACAAAAATTTTTAAACTCTTCACTTGTCCATGTGGGACCATTATCTGTAACCAAGTGAAGTGGGTATCCATAACGTACAAAAATACTTTTAAATACTTCAATTGTTTTTTGTGCAGTTGTTTTTGTGCATTTAGAGTAGGCATCTACTATTACTAAAAACATTTTAGAAAATAAAGGACCCAAAAAATCTGCATGTAATCTATGCCAAATAGTTGGAGGATGTGGCCACATTGTTAATTTAACTTTTTCAGGGTTTTTATGGTTTTGCAAGCAATTTATACAATTTTTTGTTATATTCTCTATTTCCTTATCCATATCTGGCCACCAAAAATATGATCTGGATATTTCCTTCATTCGTGTTATACCCAAATGACTAGCATGTAACTCATGCAATATATTTTCTGTGATATTTTTGGGTATTATAACTCTATATCCCCACAATAGGCACTCTTTTTCAACACTTATTTCATTTTTCCTTCTAAAATATGGCTCATACTCACTACCCAAATCATTTTTAAGCGGCCAGCCATCCTTACAAAATCTCAAAATATGACAAAGAACTTTATCTTTTTTTATTTCACTTTGAATCTTCTGCCAGTTTAAAGTATTAAAACTTGATGAATTTATATAATTAATGGTATTCAATTCAAAACATTTATCTATAATTTCAGAATTCTTATTTTTTATTTCTTGAGAAGGCAGTATGACCCGTGACAAATAATCTGCTGGGTTATTTTTGGATTTAATATGCTGAATTTCATAGTTAAAACCACTTAAGAAAATTGACCAATACTGAAGTCGCCTTGCTGCCATTTTCGGAATGCCATATTTTGGACCTAAAATTTTTGTCAACGCTTCATTATCAGTTTGCAGAATGAACTTACGCCCAAATAAAAATTCATAAAATTTACTCACACCAAAAATTATTGCATATGCTTCTTTTTCTAAGATTGGATATTTAATTTGAGCATCATTCAATTTTTTGCTTGCAAATGCTACTGGTTTTATAATATTTTCACTGTCTTTTATTGAGAGCACAGCGGCTACTCCACTATCAGCTGAATCACAAGTTAAAATAATAGTTGAATTTAGATCAAAGTGTGATAATGGGGGTGTGTTTGCTAAAGCTTTTTTTATTTCTTGGAAAGAATGTTCACATTCCAAGGACCAATTAAATTTATCTTTTTTTAAACAATCATAGAGGGGTTTTAATGTTATTGCCATGTTTTGCAAAAATCTATTATAGTAGTTGACTTTACCGAGAAATGATTTAAGCATTTTTACATTCTCTGGTCGTGGCAATGACAGCAAAAGTTCTATTTTACTTTTAATCACTTTTATACCTGTTCTAGTTACCTCAAATCCAAAAATATCCAGCTTTTCTTCAAAAAATGTACATTTATTTATTTTTAGCCTTAGGCCAGAGTCCTTCAGTCTTTGAAGTACCAGTTTTAAATTCTCATTTGTTTCTGATAAAGATTTACCATAAATATATATATTATCTATATATACAATAACATTAATACCATTTAATTTTTGGGTCATTAACCTTTGGAAAGAGCCAGGACATGTACTCACCCCAAATGGGAGGTACAAGTATCTAAATATGCCTTCCTCAGTAACTATTGTGACTAGCTTTTGTGATTCAGTGTCCAATGGAGCTTGTAAGTACGCCTCTTGTAAGTCTAATTCGCAAAAATAAGTATTCCCCTGTATTTTCATTAATATATCATTAATTGTAGGTAATGGAAAATGATCAACCTGCAAATACCTATTTATTGTGATCCTAAAATCACCACACAAGCGAACTGTTCCATCTGACTTCAGAACAGGTACCACAGGAGTTCCCCACTCTGAGTGCTCAACTGGTTCAATCCTCTTCAGTGCAATTAATCTTTGTATTTCATCTTTTACCTTTCGTTTTAAAGAAAATGGCACTGTCCTGACTGGCATAAAAACTGGTGTTGCACCTGGCTCAATAGATAAATGAATTGGTGTTCCTTTGAAATCACCCATTCCGTTTTAATTCTAAATCAGGGAAATATAATAATTTATCAGCTAATGTAATTGTACTCACGTCCGCTCCGGTATCTACTTAAAATGCCAATACATTTCCATTCACTCTAACCTCCAATGTAGCAGGTGGAATTTTCTTATTATCATTAAAGTAAAAGATATCAAATATTTCAGGGTCCATTGCCGTATTATTATTATCTTCTTTACAGGTATCACACTCTTCCGATGCACTTGTTGACTCCAAAAGGTTAACATTTTTCACTTTAAATGTCTTATTTTTACTACAGACTCTAAAGATATGCCCCTTGACACCACACTCACTACAGAACTTTTCACGCAGTGAACACTGAGCTTTGAGATGGCCCTTCTTCCCGCAGCAGAAACATGTTGTATTCTGTTTATTTCTTGGTGCTGTCTCAGAACGAAAACCACTGCTTCTATTGTTCTTGCCTTGTAACTGGAACATATTCTGTGATTGTTCTTTTTCCTGCTTGAATGTCAAGTTATAAGCCGTCTCCACTGTTTTTTAAACGCTTGTCAATACTGCCAACGATTTATCGGCATGTTTCAGCAATTCAAATCTTACAGAATCACGATAAGTACCATTTAACAATCTTTCCTTTATTTCATCATCTAAGCTTTTGAATTGGCAATTTTTAGATAACTTTTTTAAATCTATTATATACTGTTCAATGGTTTCTTCCGGTTTTTGACATCTTTTACGAAATTCTGCCTGGTGTAAGGCATAGTTTTTTACTGGGTGGTAATGACTGCTCAGCTTCTCGCACAACTTTTCGTAGGTCTCCTTAATCGGCGCTGTAGGGATGCATAACGTTGTCAACAAATCATAAACATTTGTACTAAGCTTTGTTATCAGTAATGGGACCTTTTTAGCTTCACTGACTTCGTTCACCAGGAAGAAACATTCCAGTTGCTGTTGATAAGCGTTCCAGTTTTCGCCTGAAAATACTTCTAAGCTGGTTATTGACGCCATAATAACGCCTCCGTCCAGTGCGTTGTCTTTTGTTTTAATGGCGTCTATATGCGCACGTAAAAAATTCCTCAGCTCACTGATGGAATACGAGTCAGAAAATAATGTTTCTTGTGCAAGTTTATTCGCAATCACTATTAATTCTGCTTTAGTTTTCTCTTGAATCCAAGCTTTTTTTCCTTGTTTAATTAGTTTATCAATTGTTTCGTCCATCAAAATGGACACCGGTAACCTAAAATGTCGAGGTTATTTACGATAATAAATCTTGTTTTTATGGAACATCACGTTGCCATTATTTTAATAACACACGTTGTTCGTAACTTACTCG
Organism: Elegia similella; assembly: GCA_947532085.1. Classification (NCBI taxonomy): domain Eukaryota; kingdom Metazoa; phylum Arthropoda; class Insecta; order Lepidoptera; family Pyralidae; genus Elegia; species Elegia similella. The sequence goes on from OX383944.1 coordinate 4,044,666, forward strand.
TCGCCAATTGTTGTATCCAACGTAATTAATTAATACACCGAATTAAATTAATCGGAATCGTTTTATTGCGAGATGACACATACATAGACAATATGAACAAAGACAGCCCATAGAGAGCGGAAACATAGTGTTGCCCCTTCTCTTTACAATCTATATAACACTATGTTAAGCCGTTGGTCCCGGCTGTCATCATTATATCTCTTTTTAGAGGTGGTGGTAAATCAAGTCAAGGCATTTCTTGGCGTTTTTTATTCTGCGCCTGGTATTAATTTTTACGACAGGCTTGAATCTGAGTTGGACCCTTTTGTTTCTATGTATTCACATTTCCTTCTATTTGGTGATTTTAACAACAACCTTTAAAATTACACTTTATCTTCTAAATTTCTCGAACTTACTAATTCTTTGAATCTTTCTGTTCTCCCACTTAATGCCACTCATTTCAATCCTTACACTGAAGACACTTGGCTTGATATTATTCTTACTTCTTCTCCTTCTAATATCCTGCGGCATGGCCAGTATCCTGCTCCTGAATTTTCTCGACATGACCTCATCTATGCGTCATACAACATCCACACTTCAAAGCGTCAGCCAGTCACAGTACTGATGCGCAATTTCGCCAGGCTGAATGATGAGGCTCTATATAAAGATGCTGCTAATGCTGAGTGGGACTCAATCATTAATGCAGATTCTGTTGACTCTACGTTAGATCTCCTTAATAAGACCATCGTTTCAATTTTTGATCGTCATGCCCCTCTTCGCCCGGTAAAACTCAAAAGACCTCCTTCTCCCTGGATTACCAGAGGTGTGCGTATGGCAATGACGAGGCGTAACAGAGCTTATCGCAAATACAGACGCGATCGAACCGAGACCAACTGGAACCTGTACAAAGTAGCCAGAAATCGCTGCAATCAGATGGTGAGATCTGCCAAACGCCACTACTTCCACGAAAATGTCTCTTAACTGTTCCTCGGCAGAAACTTGGAAGTTCCTTAAAAGCCTTGGTTTTGGCAAAAGCCATTCTAATATCTCTTTTTCTTTCTGCACCCCTGACGATCTAAATAATCATTTTTCCTCTGCTTCTACTTTAGACGATGCTACTAGACGTCGTACTATTTCTAGCATAACTTCCCTGCCACTTCTTCGGTCTGAACCTTTTTCTTTCTCAACGGTTACTGTTGATGAGGTGAGTAAAGTTCTTTTATCTATTAAGTTCAATGCTGTGGGATATGACGCTATTAATCGTCATATGGTGTTGCTCCTTCTCGATTTCATTCTTCCTGTTTTAACTCATTTCTTAAATTTCTCATTTAGTACTGGGGTTTTCCCTTCTCCTTGGCGTAAAGCGTTTGTAATTCCTTTGCCGAAAATCGATAATCCCAGTACTTTAAATCATCTTCGGCCTATATCTATTCTGCCCTACTTGTCTAAAATACTTGAAGCTATTGCATTGTCTCAACTATCTGCTCTTATTGTCTCTAACAATCTCCTCAGCAATTTTCAGTCGGGTTTCCGGCTCGGACATAGCACCAGTATAGCGTTGCTCAAAGTCACTGAAGATATTAGAGATGCCATGGAACATGGTAAAGTAACAGTGCTTGTACTTATTGACTTTTCCAACGCGTTCAATACAGTTGACCATTCAATCTTGTTGGCTCTGATGTCTCGCTTTAACCTCTCATCAACAGTCAGGAAATGGTTCTCATCATACCTCCATGATCGACAACAAGCCGTACGCGTTGAGCAAACACTCTCTCGGTGGTGTGATTTGTCGTCTGGAGTTCCTCAAGGGGGAATTCTATCTCCTCTCCTATTTTCTATTTTTATCGACTCTCTTACTCACCTTCTTTCAACATCTCACCATCTATATGCAGACGACCTTCAACTATATCACTCTTGTAATTACGATGAAATTGAAATGACAATAGCTTTGATTAATAATGACCTTTGTCGAATCGCTGAATGGTCCAAGGAATTTGGTATCCAAGTCAACCCTAATAAGTGTCAAGCAATAGTCGTAGGTAGCTCAGGTCAACTTCGTAAACTTGACCTTAACACTATTTCTCCAGTCTTATTCGAAAACAATGTAATTTCCTACTGTTCGAGCGTTAAAGACCTTGGCTTGCATATTGACCCCACTCTCAGCTGGTCTACTCATATATCTAAAGTTAGTCGAAAAGTCACTCTCACATTACGATCTCTATATAGATTTAAGAACTTTCTCCCACTAAAAACTAAAATTTTACTTTCACAAACCCTAATCTTTCCTATAATCGACTATGCAGATGTATGCTTTCCCGATGTAAATCAGTCACTTGTCTCGAAGCTGGATAGATTGGGTAATAATTGCATTCGTTTCATCTATGGTTTACGCAAATACGACCATGTTTCCTCTTTCCGTCATCGTCTTGGTTGGCTGCCTATTCCCTTGCGTCGTGATGCCAGAATTCTATCCATGCTGTACACCATTCTTAATGACCGTTTCGCTCCTGATTACCTCAAATCTAAATTTCGCCTTCTCAGCTCTACTCACACTCTTTCTCTTCGTTCTTCTAATAGTCTTATCCTAGCTACCCCTTATCATCGTTCTGGATTCATGTCCAACTCATTTCAGATTCAGGCAATTCGTCTTTGGAACGCCCTCCCTGATACAATAAGAAGGTCTCCTAATAGATTTGCTTTTAAGGAGGCAATACATAAATTATTTTTAGAAAAATCCATTTCCTGACTCTTTCCCGTTAATAGAATAGCAACGTCAGGTAGTTACGATGATGGAATTGAATCTTTCCTTGAACGAGACTGGGGTTGGCTAACTGGGGTAAACTAACGTATAGACCGCCGACCTCATACAAAAAAATTGGCCTAAGTTAAGGCCTGTTAAAAGCACGTGCAAAGTATCTGGCGAGCATGCCGGCAGGCTGTGGTATCCGGCAGAGTAGAATAGGACCACTCCAAATCTTCCCGTAGATGTCGTAGAAGGCGACTTAGGAAATACAAGCTAAATAAAGCTTAAAAACATCTGTGAGACCTCTCCAACCCGTCTGGCCCGCGTGGAGAGTGTAGACTAAGTCCTCTGGCTACTTTGGCCAAGTATGGCTCTAATAGTACAAAGAGGGTCGTACTCCTGTAGTAAAGACTAAAAAGGACCTGATAATGATGAAGATGATGATTCCAATAACACATGTAGCCATTCCGACAAGCATTGTAAACACAAAGCCACATATACAATCCAGTTTGCAGCGGCAGTATAGTAAGTCGGAAACGTACCGAACTTCCTCTCAACAAGATTTAAAATCCCCAGAGGTTTTCGTTCCGGTGTACGGTATAGTTTAAATTCCTGCAGTATAGTTTGGATTCCCGGGGTAGTGAGGCTAATGAAAATAATTAGAGCGCCTTTAATGATCACGGCGAGGCGAGCAGTCAGGGTATAGGGAATGTAGGGTATTACAAGTTCATAGATATCGATATTGGAACTGATCTTAGTGCAAATATGACTGAATGATTTATTCCTATCCAATACCACGAACGAATACCACTGGTATTTCTTTGAATTTTTAATTCTATTCTATTCCAAACGGACACGACTCTTAATTTTTTTTTAATTTTATGTCCCAAGGAATACCAAAATTTGATTTTGTTACAGTCAGCCTAGTCATCGAATTAAATTTATTTTCTAATATTTTATGTCATTCAAATATAATGCTAAAACCACAAAGTAATTTAATATTGTGGACTGGGTTTGTAAAACACATAAATTTTATATCATATATAACGTTTTTATCCCTTACGGGGTAGACAGTTCAGTTCGTGTCGTGTGGGTGGGTGTATTGGCAGAAAACGAAATCAAGATAGTGATCAGTATCGACCATTCCATGAGAGTGGAATTTTACATGAAGTGTCGATAATTCAATTTGGTTAATTCCCATATTGTAACGCCCGAATCTTTGATTAACAATAAACAACCGAATACTACAAACCGTCTTAAGATAAGAGTATCTTAACTAAAATAGTAATCTCAAATCTCGTTCTGTCCCTGTCTTGACAATTACCTAGCAAGACAAATACAGCATGACAATTTGAGTCGTGATTAACTAAGATCATTTTGAGAATTCGAGGGTTAGTCCAGCAAACTATAACTCTATGCAGTTGCAACCTCGCGTTCTGAAATATAAATACAAATGTGAGCCTTTATACTCGTGGGAATTATACAAATAATATCTGCTTTATTTTACAATAAATATTTCTTGAATTCCAATATCTAAAGTCAAGACTTCAGAACGTTCGTACAAACTTTAACTCTATCAGTTGCAGACTCGAAGTTTGAAATGCTATGAAAGAAGGTCTGTATACTGGTGAGAAATTTAAAGTTATATCCGTCGTATTTTAAATTTACTTGCAGTTATTTATCAACTTAGACAATTCATGATAGCACTAACGAATATTGTTTCTTATTGTTGGTTGTGAGGATGTCATCAATAACTGTTTTACCTCTACATTCAACAATATGCAAGGTCCGTCGATCGCATTGTTTGACAAGGACGATTACACTATATCGCAATAAATCCTTAGTTATATCGTAGAAATTGGGTAACTAATAGTTCAATAGTCAGATGATTATCATTCCCGCGTTTATGCCTACATCTGCTTCCAACAAATGCTTAAATAACGAGAGTTGAGATAAATACAAAAATATCAGCTGTTGCTCCGAGTAATGTAACGACCCTATAATTACTGAAGTCTATAGAGACTTCAGTAATTATACATATTAGTAATTACACTTTTTGCCAAATTATTAGCTATTTCGTAAGTAAAATTATAAGAATTGGGCCATACTTAACAAGTCTATTATTTTCGATCTTATTAAGACTCTAAGGCGAATCGCGTTACGCTTATTGCAAATAAGCCATGTCACCGCAGAGAAATTAGATAACTAATCTAATATCAGATGCCTTTCAATGTCACGTTTTTGCCTCCTTCTGCCGCTAAGATAAGCTGTCATAATGAGACATTTATTGAGAAAAGTATAAAGATACCGGCAGTGTTGCCCCGCGAGAGCCGAGTTAAATTTACATAGAATAGCCATCCCGGGAATGGAATGACTCAATTAAGTCTGATGTTTGTATCAAACTGTGTGCAGGGAAAAAACGTAGAATGCGCCTTCTCTTTTCCCTTATTAGATAAATGAGTAGTAGAGTTTAAGGGGCCTCAGCACACGGCGTATATTTAACGCGCCGACGACGCGCAGATGACGCGCGTATACGCGCTTCAAACGAGATTCGAACGCAATCTTGTAACCTAAGCACTACTGTATTGTAAATATTGTATCGCGTTTTAAGTGCGCTTGAATCGGACTAACGCAAAAATCGACATCTACGGCGATTAACGCGCGTTCCTGAAACGCGCGTCGTCGGCGCGTTTAAAATTCGCCGTGTGTTGAGGGCCTAAGCAACTTCCTCCAGTAGAACATAAACATAAACCTCCACATTATCATCTTCAGCCGTAAAAGGTCATAATATGCTGGACAAAGACCTCTCTCAAGGATTATTTGTTCCGTGGGGGAAGTGCTGTCGCGGAGCCATCTACGCACGGGTGGTGACGCGCGGGAGGCTATAAGATTTAATACCTATATCTACCCGCGCGAAGCCGGGGCGGGTCGCTTGTAAGATATAAAGGCGTCATGTTTTCTGTAACTATAAGATATGCTAGCTTGATGTTGTTGAGGATGATATGCGTTTCACTAGTCTCATACTAAAGGATAACCAAAGCCTCGTGGAGAAGAAACAGCCGGGAAGCTAACCAGGGGGTTCCGAAGCACCTCACCTAACAATACAACCGGGAAATGCTCAAATAAGACAGACAGTCTGTATATCTACCTCTATACGCTAGTCTAACTCGGTAACGCGGCTGTTGCAAAAACCGTCCGGGCCGGATGTACCCCGGATATTACACGCACAAGTTAAACTGTAATTAAGGTTCAGCATCCGAATGGAATAAAATTAAAGAGGTTTTCGCGCCCATTGTAATGTTTTCAAACAACTGGACAATTAAAGTTAATTGGAAAACGGAATATTACGTTTAACAATGTTTCGTAATAACTATCGATCGTTCCGTTTTCTCTCGGTGGATATGGTAACGTACATTTTAATGCAAACATTTGAATTAATAGTGTTAACCAGAGAAGCTATTGTTTTCTAGATTTCTAGAAAAAAGAAACTATACATTTCCCATAGAAATTCGACCAGATCAGTGAATTTCTAAGGGGTTTCCAATTTTATTTTATACCTTTTTGTATTGTATTACTGAGGTATTAAAATATTGCAGGCAATTTTAAATCTTCCAGCCAACCTTAGGGTAGAAGATGTAAGCGGTAGAAATATATAAACATTACATTTATATTAATATAATAAGATACATAACCATTACTACATATAATATACAATATACTAACACAAATCATAATACGTTATGAATGATAAGAAAACATTATGACCAGATAATCTCAGTTGAATAGGATTCCACTGATTAGGATTCTATTAGCTATTACATATGTATTAAAGGGTTATGTAAAACAAAGCACACAGGTTACCCCACCCTTTTAGTCATGTTTCATAAGTACTTTTTTCTAGTAGGAGGTGCGTAAGCGTTTATAATTCGCACGCCAATAGGGCCATAAACGCTTACGCATGTAAAGCAACCCCAGGCGTGGTTTCTACTGGGATGTGTGACCACAAGTGGGTGACAACAACCAACAATTTCTCAAGCACCTCCGTGCTTCGGAATGTACGTTAAGCCGTTGGTCCAAGCGTTCATCATTAAATGGCGGTCGTTAAACTGTCAGATGCCTTTAGGTAGCTTGAAAAATCTGGCTCTTCTTCTTTCTTCTTTTTGGTCACACCGAAATCACTCTAGTTAGTCAAAAATGTGTATTCCTCGTTTTTTCTGAATCTATGTATGTTAAGGTATTGCAATAGCAAAACGACGGCCAGAGTCCATTTCCGGCCCACCTCAGTCAGCCCGCACCGACTTCGACTCAATGAACAGAAATTCCAATTTCCTCACTATGTTCCACACTTTCCATTCTGATGTAACCGCAAAGAAAGAACATAAATAATGAACGAAAAACTAATAAAATATATCGCCTAATATATTCCTTAGATTTTTGCCTATTCCTTCGCCAGTATGGAAGAGAAACTGTAAGAGATTCTGTTTTTACAGCCTGCATGCCTGACGCAAACCCTCCTAGGGTAAGTAGTGTACATACATGTTTATACCGTGCTTTGGGAAATCACGTTAAGCCGTTGGTCCCGGCTGCCATCTGGTAGTCGTTAAAGGCACCGCGTCAGAGGCCGAGAGGCGGTTTCGAATAACTCTGACACCATGGTGTGCATGGTCGACTGACCGTGTCACCTACACGAAATGATGATGATGTTTATACTAATTTAACATAAGTATGTTGTTTAAGATAGACCTCGGGTCACGGAAGAGCCATAACAGAAGATGCAATTGGTAGCACGGTCGGTCTACAATACAGTACCTACCTACATAATTATACCAATATCTATATAATTATATACTGGACTGAGTTTGTTTCGGCGTATTCTTCTCAGCAGTGGTCGTTCCGAAACGCTAGTAGTTTATCGATTTAGCAAATATTAAAGACTAGCTTTCGCCCGCGGCCCCGCCCGAGACATTTCGATCCCTCGGAAATAGTACTTTTCCCGGGATAAAAGGTAGCCTATGTCCTTCTCCGCACTCCAGAGAACTTGTATACAAAATTTCATGATGGTCGGTTCAGTAGTTACGGCGTGAAAGCGTCACAAACAAACAAACAAACTCACTTTCGCATTTATAATATTATCAAGGATAAGGATAATAATATGACGTTCAAAAAGAGATAAATGATATCCAAATTTGCATAAAATTCTATTTCATTTCATTTCTATTAACAAGTTATTATGACCAATTTACACTATAGGCCAAACAAATGTGACTTTTTATACTTATTTGGCTCTGTCTACCTCGTAATAGAAAAACAAGTACTAAACTATGGATACCACGTAAACATTCTCCTAATGAGATTACGTAAGCACTCTATTCTGCATGCACACTTTGCAGACATCCTTAATCTATAGAAACATCAAGAACAAATATTATTGCATAATTTATTATGCATTGTAACATCGGACGAAGGACGAACAAACGTTTGAGTCATTATATTTAAGTTATTGATGTTTTATAGTTAACTATTATTATCACTCTGGACATTTTTCTAGGTCATCATCATTTCGTGTAGGTGACACGGTCAATCGACCATGCACACTCTGGTGTCAGAATTCTTCGGAACCGCCTCTCGGCCTCTGACGTGGTTCCATTAACGACTACCAAATGGCAGCCGGGACCAAACCAAAGGCTTTACGTGCCTTCGGAATCATCTTTTTATCCGACAATCAGGTGATTCAAGCCTGCAATGTCCTAACCAAACTGGAAACAACTAAACAAAGTATGCTTCCCGTGGGAAGGCGTTTGCCTGTAGACCCGGGGTCTACAAGCAAACGCCTTAACCACTAGACCACGGAGGTAGTATATTTTTTTAGGTTGGACCAAAGTTGTATCTTCTTTTTCCTCGTCTTTGCCCTATATGGAATCGGCTCTGTATGTCAACTCTCTCTCTAAATTTCTCTATTTTCTACAAAAGTTCCCTCGAAAACATCCAGTCGAGGGATAGGGCAAATATAGAATCAAGTCATAATACGGCTAACAGCCCATCTTTGATTCCTTCTTCAATCTACAGGCCCACTACGTGGTAGTGAGGCTAAACAAGGCCTTTGCGATAAAGCTTTGCCTGCCCCGTAAAGGATGTAGTTATGTGATGATTAGTACGTACACACAAATATAATAATACATTTTTCGTTGACACACGAGAAAACAACTGATCCTTGTATCGCTGCTGATGCGTTAAATAAAGTACGAAGAAGCACAGCCGAATGAGCCATCAACATAGAAATTAATAATCTTAACGTCCTAAGGTATTTGATGGAAGGCCCGCGACAAAGACAATGAGCAATTAAACAGTGGAACATTGCGGTTGATCGCGCTCCGCGAATACTCTTGTTTGTGTAGGTTTCATGTTCCATCGGAGGATTTGTGAGGTTTCGCAAAGATTTTCATTTATCAAAACTTTTTTTCCTTATTTATTTTTAAAAAGAAAAAACTGCCTCCGTGGTCAATTGGTTAAGGCGTTTGCCTGTAGACCCGGGGTCGTGTGTTTCATACCCACGGGAAGCATACTTTATTTAGTTGTTTCCAGTTTGGTTAGGACATTGCAGGCTTGAAACACCTGATTGTCTGATAATGAAGCTGATTCTGTGCTTCGGAAGGCACGTTATGCCGTTGGTCCCGGGTGCCTTCTGGTAGTCGTTAAAGGAACCACGTCAGAGGCTGAGAGGCGGTTCCGAAGAACTCTGACACCAGGGTATGCATGGTCGATTGACAGTGACACCAATTTTTTGACATTATGCATGATAGTTATTTTAATTTATTATTTTATGACAACATTATTTTATTTTGCTGTGCCCTTACAGGGTTTATATCTGCCAACTTAATGTACTTCCTACACCATATGTACAAATGTACAAACAATGTACCCACATGAGATGCAATAAATGATTGAGTATTGAGTATTCCTCGCTTCGGAGTATTTGTGTGGTTTTGCCAAGATTTTAATTTATTGCTTTGTTTATTTATTTGTTTTCCTCGTGAGTGTAACAGCGATACTAAATAAGCAAAGCGGAATGACTCATAAACGTAGAAATCAATTCTTCATAAATGTTTAAAGGTTTTTGAAGGAAGGCACGCGACAAAGACAATGAATAATTAAACAGTGGAACATAGCGATTGTTCGCGCTCTGCGAAAAGACTTTTATATTGTTTAATGGTTTTCAGTTGGGTTTCAAAGGATAATTATTTATTAGTTTTCATTCTTTTATCATACAACATGAGTAACAGCGATGCGAAAATTAAATAATCTAGACATTGAAAAGTAGAACATTGCTATTGAAGTGTGTCTCGCGAACACACTTGTTTTTAGGTCTCGTGTTCGTCTAGGATCAGAGTATTTTGGGTGGTTTTGCCAAGATGTCAATTAAAATACATACTCAGAACACATTTTGCTTTTTCTTTCATGCTGATCTGGGATAATAGAACAAAAAACTCTTTCCGCGCAGGTCTTAAGGGTCCATACTACCTCACACTGCTTTGCAAGATTGACTGTTATATCAATAATAATTAAATACTCAAGTTGAAATAAAAATGCAGCAAAGTTCAGGACTAACTCTGGTAACTATATGACTCAAAAACACGATTGCGTTAAATTTTCTCGATAGAAAAAAATTGCAAAGTTGCCTCCAAATCACGTCTAATTTACTCGGTATATAGCATTATTCACCAAAAACATTGAAATTAACCTTGAAACTTTTGATTATTATTGCATTACAGATAAGGCAGCCATCATATGTTTTGCTTTTTCGAATAACCCTTGAATATTCCTAAAAAACGAAAATATCCAAAGTAGCCAACGCGTTTAGACCATCCGCATTTGTATGGCCACGCCGCCTGGCATATGTCGGGCTCTTAAAAGCCTTGGGCGAAAATCTGTGGGAACATGTTAGTAGCTCGGCTAGCTCCGTGGCGCAGCGGTCAACACGCCAGCCTGCGACACGGGGTACCCGGGTTCGATCCCCGGCCAGGTCAAGATGGAAAATGATCTTTTTCAGATTAGCCTGGGTCTTGGATGTGTATCTATATATGTATTTGTCATAAAATAAAGTACCGTTGAGCTAGTATCCCATAACACAAGTCTCGAACTTACTTTGGGGCTAGCTCAATCTGTGTGATTTGTCCGTATATATTTATATTATTTATTTAGTAGGCGATGCGGCTTGCAACCCATCGCTATTTTGATTCCGTTTTCCACCTACACGCCCACTAACATGCTAAACGTGGCCTTTTGATCTCAAAGACCAAGCTCTGTCTACCCTGCAAGGGCGAAAGATGTATTTTTTGTTTTGATGGATTCCTAAAGGAGAACTTGCCAATACGATGCGGCTGTTTTTTTGTTTGTTACATCGTTTGGTATTCAGTGACAACTGTATTTTTTACACACTAGTGAGTTCACTAGTCGGCTATAGTTATAGCCGAGTAGATGCAGGCATCATTATAACACTTTTCTGCACCAGAAAACACTTTTATCATGATATATAGGGCGGCAATGAGCGAGTGACCTGATGGTCAAAGTCAAAGTCAAGTCAAAGTCAAAGATTTTTATTCAAAATTGGATACATGTATCTCTTTTTGAACGTCATATTTTTATTTCTTATATATTTTTTTATATATGCAAAATTGAAATACTACTAGCGTTTCGGAACGACCACTGGTGAGAAGAATACGCCGAAAGAAACTCAATCCAGCCTTGGTCCCTACGTGCCTGAAGGGCTCTGAATACATTGTTAACATTAAATACAATTTTTCATACTATAGATTAATTTTAACATTTAATAATTGTTAACATTAAATAAATTTATATAAATTTCCACGCATTTTTATCAGTAATATAATCATCAATGCAGTAATAAGCCTTTTTTATTAACTGGTTTTTTACAATCGTTTTGAACTTAAGTAAAGGCAGACCTAATATTTCTGCAGGAATTTTATTATAGAAGCGTACTCCTAAACCCAAAAATGAATTCATAGTTTTCTGCAATCGCAATACTGGTGTAGCTAATTTATTTTTATTTCTCGTGTTTCGGTCATGGATATCACTATTTTTCTTATATAAATCAAGATTATAGCGCACAAACATAATATTCGCAAATATGTACTGAGAAGGTAAAGTTAAAATATTTATATCTTTAAACAATTCTCTAAGAGAATCTCTAGCACCAAGTTTATATATAGATCTAATAGCGCGTTTCTGCAGGACAAATATGGTGTTTACTCCTGCAGCGTTACCCCATAGTAAAATCGCATGATGGTAAGTGATCACCGTTGCCCATGGACAACATCAACACCAGACGTTGCCGGAGGCGCGTTGCCGGCCTTTCAAGTCAATACAACATTCATCATCATTATCATTTCGAGCAGGTGTCACGGTCAATCGACCATGCACACCCTGGTGTCAGAGTTCTTCGTAACCGCCTCTCGGCCTCTGACGTAGTTCCTTTAACGACTACCAGATGGCAGCCGGGACCACCGGCTTAACGTGCCTTCCGAAGCACGGAATCATCTTTATTATCAGACAATTAGGTGCTTCAAGCCTGCAATGTCCTAACCAAACTGGAAACAACTAAACAAAGTATGCTTCCGGTGGGAATCGAACCCACGACCCCCGGGTCAACAGGCAAACGCCTTAACCACTAGACCACGGAGGTTGTTAATTTGTATGTTACAAGTAATAAAAGATGCACAATAGGCGGCCTTGTGTTTACTTTCACTGTAAGCGCGTAATCGTGGTGTATGTTAAGGACTAAAGAATGCGCCATTCAGATTGGCTGGGTCAGGTTTGCACCTGGGACGTAATCTATTACTGAGAGGTCCCGGGTGGTTTAATAACCACACCATTTTCGCAAACAAGTCAAGACCTATATACGAAAGGATACTCGATCAATATCGTATTACAACAATGTACATATATATTTTAACTTAATAACACGATGCGGTTGTTACTCCGGCCGCAAAATACGATATATCGCGAATATTACGCCCACGAAAACCATTATACGGAACCACAGAACCAGTGAGTTACGACGTGATTAAAATATATGAGCGAGATATTTAATGTACAATATTGATAAACTCAATATTTCATAGTAATCCCACTACAAACGTTCAAGGGGTCCCCATGTCTAACAAGGTAAAAGGAACCTTTATTGCATCTCCTATCCGTATGTCTATCAATATCAATCACCAATCATCATCAGTTCAGCCATAAGGAGTCCACTGCTGGACATAGGCCTCCGAAGGATTCTTCGTTCCATGTGAGATATGGCCAAACTCACCACGCTTGGCAGGCGGATTGGCGAGCGCAGTTTCTTTAGCTTCTTGTACTTTCGACGCTGCTGCCCGTCGGATGCATTTCTAAGCTGGGGAAGGATAGGAATTTGTTGGATTTGGGAAAGAAATGAAGGTATTGGGATACTACTCACTCGGATGAATGGGGAAAAAGCATGTTGAGGATGACACCCTTGATCTGACCAATATCAAACTAGCTATAGCCCGCGGCTCCGCCCTCGTCAATGTTGACCCCTCGGGAACAATAGAATTTCCAGGAATAAATGGCCCGGGAAAGGTATGTCCTTCCCCGGGCCTCAAACTACCTCCATACCAAATTTCATCCAAATTGGTTCAATGGTTGAAACATGTAAAGGTGACAGTCAGACACGACTGACAGAGTTACTTTCGCATTTATAATAGTAAAATGGAAGTATGGATAGTATGGATTTTATCCTTGTGTGCATTCCCTTGGAGCTGTGAAAAGACAAAGTCAATTCAACGCACAGAGACAATACCTATTTATTAGTCAGATATTCCACAAAGCTTTTTTTTTAAATGACTGAATGATTATGTCGCGGCGTATATTGCGGTTTAAACAATATAACCACAAAAGGAAAAATATGGAAACAGACCTCATCTGACCGACTACCGGTTGCATTCTCTGCTGTGATGCGATGGAGACCTGGTAACAGTATTCATGCTGTAATATGATTTGGATGTTTTTACGGCCTGCCGCTTTTCTAACGCCAACCCCCTTCCCCAAACAAGACACTTCTTCTTCTTCCTTTACCTTATCCCACTTTTCCATCTGGGGTCGGCACAGTATGTCAGTTCTCTCCATTTCTGTCGCCTACCATCGCCTTTGTCGCTTCTTTTTTGTTCATACTCTCCTTGCCACAATCCATCCATCTTTTCTTAGGTCGCCCTCTGTTCCGGGTTCCATTCACCTTCAACTCCGATGCCTTCCTTGCAATATGCCCTTCTTCTCTCAAAAAAGATCCTCTACAACAATATAATATAAGCACTAAAGAGAATATGAAAACTGAGTGATCATCGGACGTCACGCCGGGACGCCCTTGACACTCGCCCTGAAGATGGTCTACTGTATAGGCCAAAGCTGTCGGCATTTTCCTACTAAAAATACATGAGTGAAACAGTTTTGTTTAATATAAAATATGGAAACTGTTAGTAGTTAGTATTTTCGAGTCAAATACTCATATTTAAGGCCCAAGTTCACATTGTGCCACATGTTCGCCGTTTTAATAAAATAGAAGCTAGAACACCTAATACAAAGAAAATAAGCTCAGAAAACTCAACAGTGAGGAGAACTGAGCAAATACGATATCAGCGCTGTTATTGGAAATGCATTTGTAGCAAGTGCGCGACGCTTATTGCGAAGAGAACACCAACCAACCATACATATGTACATATTATAATGCTCTCATTGGGGTAAAGGCTTACGATAGCTATGATCCTTACTTGCCTCATATGCTAAAGGAGTCTTCTAAGTAGTAGATGTTTACTACGGAACCCTTAAAAGATGGCTGATGTTGGGTTATATATAGCATGGGAAAACTTAAAAACACTTCGTGCGCAATATAGTAAGTACTATTGCTTTTTTTGAATAGACTTTCCACCTATACCGATTGCGCTGGGCGAGGATCTACTCTTCGCACGGAGTAGCCACTAAGCCAAAGTTTGGTGACCGCTCACAGGGCTCTCGAAGTGGGAACGGATCTCGGCTTTATATGTATATCACCAGATCATCATCATCAGGTCCTTTTTAGTCTCCACTACAGGAGTACGACCCTCTCTGTACTACTAGAGCTTACTTGGCCAGAGCAGCCAGAGGACTTGGCCTAAACACTCCACGCTGGCCAGACGGGTTGGAGAGAATGAGTATCGGATTTTACTTACAAATACAAATCGTGTGGTCTTTTCTTCCTTATCAAAATCCGAAGGATTGACCTACCAGTTTTGATTAGCGATTCGTCGCTAGATAGGCTAGTGTACTCTAACATTTACTCAACCCTAGTACCGGAGGCTTAACAGGCAAATCGCCTATTTAGCAGCATTATAACCCATAATCTTGTAGCCAACATTGCACCAGCAATTACCAGCGTAATGGTTTACATTGAAGTGCTAATGGCCGGAGAGACGTACTCGTTGTGTAGCTTGTTGCCTTGATAAAGAAGCCTCTTTACCTATATGGAATTCTATTATCATTACTTAAGACTTAAAACTAATCGTATTTGGCATTGTGTCATTTCAGTTATCCAGACTTAACAATCGTATTTAAAGGACTCCTCATCATGTGTTAATTAAAACGTAGGAGGTAAACAGAATGTTGTTTATTGAAAGAAAGCATAATTCACAAAGATACATAATCCCACGTCTTTATCCTTTACGGTGGAGACAGAGCCAAGGGCTATTAAATAAAGGCAACATTTAGTCGCGCGGAAAGAGAAGCAGCTGGAAGTTAAAAATATTTTCTTCTCTCCCAGACCTGAGAAAGAGACGACGATGACTATATTTATGAAACTTATCAACTTCCCCATATAGCTAGTGATTCTTTAAGAGAGCTTTATCACTCCCAAATGTTTCCGAGGGCTTTGAAAGATCGTAAAAAAATTGTCTTAGCTATTATAGGGTGCGATCCAGAAGATGGGTGTACGCCGTGCTAAACGATCTGGCACCGTCATCGCGTGGTTTCAAGCAATTTAAGAACAATCGAAAGAATGAACGCTTTTTTTTGCATCTTGACCACGACCTTGGCGTGTGTAATCTCACATAACGCGTGTTAGGCACGCTACCGGTACTTTTTTCAACCGGTTGCCGTCTCGTCAATCTGTGATCGATTATAGTGTGTCAGTATCATGAGTGGCCACTTACTCCCATTACTGTCAGGTTATTTATCAAACTGATGAAAGATATTCTTTATTTTACTTTACAAAGGTGATATACCTATACAAAATAAATCTTTAATACAACAGATAATAGTCCTATGAAAAATACCTTATTTCTTGTAAAATACCTTATGACCGATTAAGTAAGCGGTAATTTTGGTAAAGTAGGTATTATTTATATATTCGGTAGTAGGTACTTTACCAAAATTACCACTTCCGATCTTCTTGGCGTATTTTTATTTGGGCACGGTATTGGGAGTATTATATTCGGGTATAGATAGAGTGCATACATATAGATGTACATAGATGACGTAAATGCACCTACTTTGCGCGTCCGAACCCCGACCAAGCGTCAAGGTTGGCCGCGGGTACTGACAGTTCGCGCCACTCTGTGACAAAACATGTGACAAGCCCAGACGGACTTGTCAGACGCGGCCAAAAGCAAATATTTTATACGAGCAATTCTTGTATATTTATTTATAAATAAATTTATTTCTATGATCTCGGAAACGGCTGTAACGATTTCGCTGAAATTTGGTACATGGGAGTTTTCGGGGCTAAACAATCGATCTAGATTAGTGTTACGGGTTCGAATCCCGCTCGGTAATTTTTTTTTTTTTATATGTTTAATTATATAGGTATATATTTTTATAATTTTTTATTATTTTTAGACAAGTTTAAAAAAATGTAGTTAATGTTTGATTTTACTTTTTAAGTTTATGTAGATTATCACCTAAACACCACCATATTACAATACATAGTAATAACAGAGCAAAGCTCGGTCGCCCAGGTACTTTTAGATTTATTTTAACTATTTAGTCACGCCATTATCAGCAACCTTATTGCTGTTTCGCTAGAAGTATCGAGTAAATACAATTAACCGCGCCTGTTTAAATGCAAATAGCCTGACTTACGGCAACCTGGTAATAAGCGACATTGGCGGAGAGATTTCAGTCTTCAGCCTTCAGCAATCGTGCAAACGATAGTTAGTCGAAATGGTAGACTTATTTATTTACTAGTTTTAAATTAAGTAAGCGAAAGCCAGTACGTAACGTTTCATGGTAAAGGAATTGGAAGAGGAGTGATTAAAACGTGGTAATCTTTTTCCCTCCAACACATCGTGATGTTGGAGGGAAAAAGATTCGCGCTTGAAAATTCTAGTAATTCTGATTCTATCTTACTCGCGTTTTTTTCATTCGTCACTGCAGAATGACTCTGCGTTAGCGCAAAGCCCCACCGAATAGAGAGACCTTTTGATGGATCGATCGGGTGACGTACAAAATATTTATATTTCTGTCTAGGATACAAACTCCAACTACTTGTAGTGACTCTTGCTTGCTTTTCGTGTGTATATAAGTGGCCAACACTTGTGTCAAGTTGCCTAAAGGCATCTGACATAGCTTGACGACAGCCATTTAACGATGAGAGCGGAGACCAACGGTTGTGAGCTATAGACCTCGCGAATCTTATCACGTCGATCTCACAATGGTCTTAAGCGCTACAGCCCCTTTATACAAATTCCACCATTTAGAAAATAACAGAATCAGAATCGACAAACCCCCTCATAAGATTTCACTGGAATTAGTAGAGAAATGCGACCGGTAGAGGAGAACCGGACAGCAGGACGTACTAACGAAGTTTTGCCTAAGCTGAAACGCTCAATCCGTCGAATATGAGGTCCTATTTAAAAAATTGATTGTGTGTAAAGTTGGTTTACGGACGACATTTTTTTTTATCGTGATAACGGTGGAAGAGAAAAAGATGCGGCACAAGCCGAACGCACCTCTATCGCTTGCACACGGAACGTGACACTTTTTCGTACAAACATAAGAATAAGAGGTAATCTCGTCAAAAAGTTGGTTGTCAATTGTCAGTAAAGTCGGTTTACGGGCGATAATTTTACGTGATAACGGTGGAACAGAGATAGATGCGTCACTAGTCGAACGCTTAGGCCGATCGTGCCTCTCTATAGCTTGTTCTGCGCTCTCACTTGCACACGGTGACACTTTTTCGGGCGTGCAGCCAGCGTTCATTGTTATCACGTAAGAAAAGTTTAGCAAATATTTTGTTGCCTGAAATAAATAAATAAATAAATAAAAAATAAAGAAAATATACCTAGTTAAACAATGCATTTTTGCGCGTATCGGCATACCTACTAGTACAACTACTAGTAGGTATGCCGATACGCGTATTGAATATGAACCCCAAATTACGCGTGTTTTTTTTATTCGTCACGGCCGAATGATAACTGCTCGAAACCTGACTCCGCGTTGGCGCGGAGCCCTACCGAATAGACCCTTTCGATCGATTGAGGGGAGCCGGTGACGTGCGAAATATTATATTTTTGTCTAGGATGCAAATTATGATGTAACTCGTTGAGACAAGGTGATTGACCTTTAGTAACAGCACAATGTTAGTAGTCCTATACTTCTTTATTTAATTTTAATACCTAATAATTAGTATGTGTTATTTAACGGTTACCAGAATATTCGTATTTTTGTTAGCAAAAAAAAATTATCGGTAAGCTAAAATAGCTAGATGGGCATCAACTTATGGTCAGCAAAACTTCTTTTTTGCCCTCAGTCGTTCCGGGTGGTCATAAAAAAATAACCTGAACCTAACTTCTTTTCTGCCCTCAGTCGTGCCAGGTGGAAAGCCAAAGCTTATCCAAATGTTTTCTCTGCTGCCCCAATTGTAAAATCTTGCTGCCCAAATAGTTGTTTAGCGGCCCAACTAATTACTTTCCCTAATTAATTGGAACTATGGCAATAGGAGGATTTCGCACACTTATCCTTCTAGCGATCCATTGACTAACGTTACGTTCATCATTGTAAGGGTGACGAATTCCCTCGTCATTATAACGAATCTTACAATGATCTATGTAACGAATAGACCATAACACGGAAAAACACGTGTCGCTCAGAATAACACATGCAAAAAGAGGTAGGTATTCTACCTAGGTACTTTTATGTTAGACAAGCCTGAGTAAAAAAATATCTACCTACTATGTAGCTACCAAGTTTATTTATAACAGACTTAGTTCAAAAGAAGATATGTATAAAGGTAATAGAAAGTTAACATTAAACATTATTGTTGAAAATCCTAACCTATAATTTTTCGATAAGTAACCTTATCAGTTTTATTAATGCGGGCCTAGCAAGCGATAATACCACCTAAACATAAATGCCTCAAATTACGAGGTAGATAAACCTACTTGTTTACCTAGGTAAAACTAGGTAGAACTACACTCATACATGTCTGATAGTAGAATGTCGAAAGGTTCTAAAACGATTTTATGTTTGGAAAACTATCGTAACAAAAAGGTAGCATCCAAGGTGAGACCACGTCATAATTCGCGCAATAATTAGCACTAGTTGCCGTTTCAAAATTACGGCGAGTATACTTGTTACTGGCAATCAACCTGAGCAATCAATTTCACTCAGGTATAACGAGTTCCGATACGACCGGCAGGAGATATCAAAACAAACATTCTAGCCGGCAGCCGTGCTCGCTGGCCGCGCGAGCGATTCACGACCAAACTCGATCGATAAAAACAATGAAAATAGACGCGACTCTCCACCGAACGACCAACACTATCATCCCCAACTTCATACACCACTAAAACAATTCTAACTTTAATCCTATTCGATTTCAAATAAATATGAATAAATTAAAACCAATGTACGATACCTGCTGCAATAACCTTTCCAAGACGAATCTAATAAGACTGCTTCGCCTTCTATGGACGATTATGATGTAATACGATCAAGGGTTATAACTAGTACTTACCAGATGCAGCACGGTGTTCACCACCTCCCTGTTGGTCACCTGTCCGACTTCAATCAGCCCGATAAGAACTGCAAATTTCAGGCTATCATTTGTCGTCATCCTGACGACCTCCTCAGGTCTCTTGATATCACTAAACGGCGGTGATTTTAGGTCCGCCATGGTTTATTATGTCACAAATCACTAATTCACAATTTTAATAATCACTCGCGACGAAAAAAATCAAGAAAACATGATTACTTCGGCTCACATGATAACACACCAAAGTCGCATTCTGCCATTTTGGAATCAAAGTGTTGCCCGCTTTGCGCTGATAGATAATTTACCCCGTTCATATTTTTCTTACTTTTCTTTGGGGAAATTTCCCCCTTGTCTTTACGAGAAGAGCTCGAGAGCACAGGATAAGGCCAAAAAGGAATACAATTATAATTTATAATTTTGTTAGTTTATCTTATGTTTACATTTTATTTTAGTTGTAATATTTTTGTTAATTTTTGCACAAAATAAATAATTTTCTTTCTTTCTTCTTTCTTTCAATTGAGTACAATGCTCGTGACTGTACCTCTACTGTTAACGACGACAATAAGTGCAACATAAATAAATTAGCATGTATTGATTGAACACTTACTTAGTTCTTTCTTTAATATTTTAAGAGAAATGGTATTGTTTCATTTAATTTCATACATTTAACACTAACACACATGAAATTATATAAATATCTTAGAAACTAGTCTCCACGTATAATTGGCGACGTGAGGCGCGATGTTTCAGCAGGCAGCTGTCGTCTGAACTTCCGATTAACGATTCCCGGCCAGACGTTCTCTTTCAAGTCTCTAGATGATGGATTATTATTCTGCATTAGCGATTTTACCATACGATATACATAAACTCAGTTAAGGCCATGAATAGTAATTCATATCGGTCCATGGAACGGTTTATACAGTTATACAAATATTGCTCCTTTAATAGAACACTACCGATAGTTCGGTAACGCAAGTTATTGGTATCTTGAATAGATAGTTCAAGATCAAAATTTATAAAAGTGCAGCTTGAGCACCTACCAGAGTAAATTGCGAGCCACGGACAAATTATGCGATAGATGAGCGAAGATTTAAGGAAAACCTCGTGAGGAACTCAAACAGTCGCGGCAGTCTCCATTTTCGTGACATAAAAGAATAACAGTAATGGTCTACACTTATCTGGTCAAATCTCGCGAAAGCAGTTTTCACTGGGACCCAGCTAAAAACGCTGGCTTGCTTTTGCTGCTGTATGGTATGCAATATGCATGCATATCAAGTTCGGTCTCGCAGTCAAGGGTGCTCAAGAAAAGACCGTGCGAAATGGAGAAGAAAAAGCTAGAAAGCGGACTTGGGACTCCAAAATATTTCAGCTGAATATGCAACCAGTAACACGCTCAGATAAAAGTGAGATTGAGATCAAAATTATCATATATTTTAATTTAACATGCAAATTATTTATGTAGGTATTAACATATCATTTTAATTAATAAGTATCTACCATTCTTTGCGGAAATTTTAATAGATATGGCAAGTAACTGCTAGCGTCATCACAAGTAGTCAAGTATGACAACATTATAATGTTAATAATAAAATAGTTTTCGAATTTGATGCATTTATTTTAAATGATGTACATATCTAAGTAATTATATAAATTACCGTAAGAATTTAGTAAAATAATAAAATTTCAAATGCAAAGTTATAAAACTTTCCAAATAGAGTACTGTTTTGTTTTTGTTAGGTTGGTTAAACTGCTCAGTGACACAACTTCATTCATCATTCGTTTCAACAACAGTCAGTCAAATAATCATGGCGGCGATAGATGTGGAACCCGCAAAAGTGAGTTAAATTGTGATTTAATATGTGTGTGCAGTGTTTAAATAAGATGTGTATCGTTTAATCTTACACCAATATAGTTTCCAGAGTTGTCGCCTCGGTTATATTTCTTTTAGGAACGTTATATTCCTTAGAAATTGAATCATTGGGCGTTGCTCTATCACCCGACAATTACATTGAGAAAGTGGGATTATTCAGTTAATAATTGACTGAGGACCAGCGGATAACGTTCTTCGAGCACCGGTTTCGGAATGCAAACAATATGTTGTTGTTAAATGTTTATCATTGCTTTGGTTTGTCGGTTGTATTTCGTTGCATCCGTTGAGAGTCGTGCTTATTTACCCGTTTATTTTCAGATTGAGGTTGCAATGAGAACACTAAAGTTGTCAGGACACGTCGGTTTCGACAGCCTACCGGACCAGCTGGTGAACAAGAGTGTTCAGAATGGATTTGTCTTTAACATCCTTTGCATTGGTGAGTGAATCAGTGAGATAGCTATGTATATAATTACCTACCTACGTAGTTCGTGTTTATCTGTTTGCCTTGGTAATGTTTCAACACCTAACTCGTGGGCTTATCGTAGTTTTATGTGGGTTACGTTTGTCATTACTCATCCATTAAAGGAATCAAGCTATATATTAATGCAATAGTTTTCCTTTTGTTGAGTGTCTGATTTACCTATGTGATTGTGTTATGCTCATGTCATGGTTCAATATAAATATATATGGATAAATCACACAAGATGGAGCTAGCCTCAAAGTAAGTTCGAAAATGTTATGGGATACTAACTCAACGATACTATATTTTATAACAAAAACATAATATATAGATGACCATCCAAGACGGAGGCCAATCTGATAAAGATCATTTTCCATCTTGACCTGACTGGGAATAGAACCCAGGATCTCTGGCCACAGCTCGTATAAAATTAAAAATAAGTATGATGGGGTTTTTTTCATTTGTATGGCTCTATTATTATTGTATATGGCCGACACTTGTGTAAGATTTGTTGGCTTTTTAAAGGTATCTGACAAAGTTTTACAACTACCATCTAACTATTGCAAGCGGTATCAACAGTTTTATTTCTCTGAAGTATGGAAAACCTGGAAATATCACTTCTATTATTAGGCACAAAACAAGCCAAAAGAGCTGATGCTTTAGTATCACATGCAGTATTTATTGGAAGCCACACCAGCAACATGTAGCTTGCAGCGTTTAGACTCTCTTACAATCTCATACAATGCGGGAATGAGGCCCGCATTGTATGAGATTGTCATGGACCTTACATGACATTGATGCCACTGCTTATATTACACTATTCAACATACCCAAATCATTTTCCCTGCAAGGTAGACATCTATAGTACGTAAAGGCCGTGCTTAGCATGTTAATGAGTATATAGGTGAAAATTAAATTAAAATGGTGGGCAGAGTAGAATAGGACCACTCCAAGTCTTTCCTTGAATGTTGTAGAAGGCGACTTAGGAAATACAAGCTAAACAAAGCTTATAAACATCTAAGAGATCTCTCCAACCCGTCTGGCCAGCGTGGAGAGTGTAGGCCAAGTCCTCTGGCTGCTCTGGCCAAGTATGGCCCTAGTAGTACAGAGAAGGTCGTGCTCCTGTAGTGGAGACTAAAAAGGACCTGATGATGATGTATTGACATGATCACATACCCTCGATCGGCTTTTACAATCTGTGTGGGAAGAGCAGCTGGTACATTCTATGGTTTTTCTTTTCTCCCAAACCCGCTGGGAAGAAACTATTTTACTGTTGGTATTTAGTACATACAGTAAAATAATTTAATTATATTATTCATTTAATGTTTTATCAGGTGAGACTGGGCTGGGCAAGTCTACACTCATGGACTCCCTGTTCAACACCAACTTTGAGTCGTCTCCAAGTCCACATAACTTGCCAACAGTGAAGCTAAAGGCCCACACTTATGAACTGCAGGAGACCAATGTAAGACTGAAGGTATGTTTACTTTTCTTCCCTTTTTGAAGTTGGTTCATCAGTGGTTGTATTTGCCCGAAATATATCTTGCAAGTTTGCCTCACAGTTTAAATCACTGCTTTCTATGCTCTCATTGGAGGTATAGAGAATCTCAACAGCCTGCTGGGCGTAAGCATTATAAATGGATTTTTTTTTCTAAAATAAAAAATCCTTTAGTCCAGTATGCGATCAGTACTGTTGAAAAGAGTGCATTTCTTCTCTGCAGTGGTCGGTTCCGAAACGCTGGTAGTCTGTAGCTTTTGCACATTAATTAATAATATAAATATTTCTAAATTAGATCCTTTAAACTGTGATTTGACTTATAAAAGTGCCTGCAAAAACCTATGTTCTGAATAAACATTTCGATTTGATTTTGAGTTACGCAGTTAAAGCACCATTGGGTCATTCCCTACTCTGATACGGACCACAGGTGTCATAAACATACCTTGAGCTCCTCAATTATTGGCAAGCAACTTCCATAATTTCTATCTGGCAAATAAACTACATATAGGCAAGCATTACCTTAAATTTTAAACTTATTCCTTTGTGCTGTTAGTTGGTATTTTTCTGATGCGCTTTTCCTCTTTCTATAGTTGACGATTTGCGACACTGTTGGCTATGGAGATCAAGTGAATAAGGAGGATAGTTTCAAGGCTGTGGTGGACTACATTGATGCTCAGTTTGAAGCATACTTGCAAGAGGAGTTGAAGATTAAGCGGTCTCTGTCTACGTACCACGACAGCCGCCTGCATGTCTGTCTGTACTTCATCTGTCCCACTGGTAAGTTTCCTGTCTTATTATGTATATTTTTACATCCAATAGTGATACGGTAGCTGATAAGAAGGTACTTCTTCTTCTTCTTTTCAAGTCGTAATGTTTTTTGTGGGTAGCTCCGTGGCGCAGCGGTAAACACGCCAGCCTGCGACACGAGACTACCCAGGTTCGATCCCCGTCCAGGTCAAGATGGAAAATTATCTTTTTCAGATTGGCCTGGGTCTTGGATGTGTATCTATATATGTATTTGTTATAAAATATAGTATCGTTGAGTTAGTATCCCATAATTAGTAGCCCAAGGTCATTCAGCACTCCAATTGTTTGATGTTTGCCGACGACCTTAAGTTATCGCTGAAAGTTAACACGACTGCAGACTGCGAGCTTTTGCAGGAGGATATCAATAGAGTAGTCAATTGGGCTCAAGTAAATGGACTTCAATTCAATACCTCAAAGTGTCTTACGATAACATTCACAAAGAAGTATAAGCCGGTACAATGCGAATATAAGATAAACGACGTGGCTATGAAACGAGTTAAGGAGGTTAAAGATTTAGGCGTTCATTTTACAGCTGAACTTTCATTTAAGAGTCACATCAGCAAGATTGTGAAAAAAGCTTTTAAAAACCTAGGCTTTATACTTCGTAGAGTACATGGTTTCACAAACATTAAAGCCATCATGATCTTATATAATGCGTTAGTAAGAAGCCACTTAGAATGTAATGCAGTTATCTGGGCAC
The DNA here is from genome assembly GCA_947532085.1 of Elegia similella. NCBI lineage: Eukaryota > Metazoa > Arthropoda > Insecta > Lepidoptera > Pyralidae > Elegia > Elegia similella. Next base: position 4,069,758 of record OX383944.1, read on the forward strand.
CACATGAAGCTAAATATAATCTCATGCTGGAGCGTCTCCAAAATAAATTTACAAGATACTTATATATGAGGCTTTATGGGGTGTATCCGTTATATCCCTTGATGTATCCTACCCTTTTTGTTCTCGGTATGGTGGGATACACAGAATTGAGAGTGCGTCGGGAGTTTGCACTTTCTTTATATATATTTAAGTTAATTCGCGGAAAAGTTTTTAATCCTGAGTTGCTGTCTCTGGTGAGTGTATATGTGCCCGACGGCTACGCGGGGCGCCGCCGCCGGCCGCCGCTTCTGGCGCTGCCCCGCGCCCGCACCGCGCTGCGCCAAAGTGCGCCGCTGACGCGTACGCTGCGCACGCTCAACCTTATAGCCGACAGACTAGATATATTTTCGTGTTCTCTGAACGAATTCACAAAGGTAGCATTGCACATATTATGTTATACTGTATAATAGTAAATAAGTAAGGCTTTGTCTATCGCATTGGTGCAAACTGTTATGATGGAATTAAGCTAAGATGGTAAATAAATAAATAAATAATACAAGTCTCGAACTTACTATGGGGCTAGCTCAATCTGTGTGATTTGTCCATATATATTTTTTATTTTTAACTACAACAATTTTGCTTAGTATGTGGTTACGGCCACTGCAAGAAGGCACTAATGCAAGAATTAAGACGAGGTTTAGTCAAAATATTCACAGTAAAAATTGGTAAAACAAGAGCGATAAATCATATATTTATATTCCAAATGTAAGCGAGGTATGACAAATCTTATGGTAACTCTACAAGAAAGTACTCTGTACAAAGGACACGCATAGATATCCTATATCTCAGAGCTGATGAACAACCATTGCTAAATGAAGGTCACTTTTCAATCCTTTTCACTGTAGCTGTTATTACAACCACAGTTAAACATATAAACAAAAAATATCAGGCCTCCCACCTCGGTTTTTTAAATCCCCCCCTCTTTCGCTAAGAGGCTTGCGACTCCTGTTTGGTTGGCAAAAGTGATTTAGCATTTTATGCTGTTTACTTAGTTAAACAATTAATTGATATTCACAACCTCTATTTATTTAATGGATTTTTATGGTATTCAACTGGCGTCATTAATCTTATCCCAATATGGTATGTGACCATGACCACATTAGTAAATAAATGACTGCAAATGCTTATTAATTACAATGAATGAACAAATATATTTATGTTAGATTGATGCTATATGATTTTAGAGAAGTTAATAATACATAGAAAATATAATAATACTAGCAGTCGCCCGCGGCTCCGCTTGTTTTGCATTAAAATGTACCCTATGTCCTTTTCCGTGCCCCAGATACGTGTATGCAAAATTTCATGATGATCAGTTCCGTAGTTACAATGTGAAAGTGTAACAAACAAACAAACTCACTTTCGCCTTTATAATATTAGTAAGGATTAGGATTATTGATGTTGTACATTTCATTTAAGTTAAAAGAAATCACTGGAATGCCGTGACAATTATCCCACTTGTATCCCAAATTGATTTGTATCCGAAAGGACGTTTCACTCCTGTGGGTATTTGAGGCACCATGTTGTCACAGATACCATCCTCAACTACTTGACCGGTGGTAACAGGTATGGCATAGGGTATGCGCGGTATCCCGGTTTCCCGAGCTGCCACTTACATCCGAGTAGTGTCCCTATACCTACATTCCCTTCTCAGATCCAACAAATTCCTATCCTTCCCCAACTTAAATGCTTCCGATAGGCAGCGGCGTCAGAAGCCACTAAAAGCCAAAGAAACTGCGCTCGCCGACCCGCTTACCATGAGTGGTGATGGCAATATCCTCTCATGGAAGAATCCTTGGGAGGCCATTGCCCAATGGACTTCTTACGGTTGAACTGATGATATATTACGCGGTTACATTTGTTCCAGAATTCCTACTTCCTACATGCTATTTCAAGCATTCGAAGTTAAGCCGCTTATAAAATATTGTTAACCTTTTCAACGCCACAGTCTGTTGTGAGAAATCAATTTCGTGCCCGCGCCGGTCTGTCTGATAGCGCCACAGATAATGAATACATTGGTCATCAAATTGATTTGTCACTGTCACTGGGGTGTGCTGTTACACAGGCCTAGCCTTCAACAGACGCCAGTCTCTAACAATCTTGTTTGTAAAAATATGCATGTGTTTTGTTGTCTTTTCTGGAGAGAAAATAAATACATATATCAGACTGTACATAGCGCGTAGAACCGATGGCCGATGGGGCAGAAGGGTTCTCGAATGGCAACCACGTATCAGCAAGCACAGTCGGACATCCACCAACCAGATGGTCGGATGACCTCACTAAGGTCGCAGGAAGATGCTGGATGCAGGCCGCTTCCTACCAGTCGTATTGAAAATCCTAGGGAGAGGCCTATGTCCAGCAGTGGACTTCTTGCGGCTGATATGATGATAATGATGATGATCAGACTGTGGCGTTGAAAGGGTTAAAAGGACATCCTTATTATTCAACTTTCTCCCGCAAGTACATAGAGTAGTGTATTGACCCGCGTGTTGTCCGTCTGTCCTTGACATTACTCATTGCTATGCGTACACTGATAATATTCAGGGCGCGCGCGACACACTATACCTCGTAGTAGCCCATTGGGAGTGTGCTTTATAACGGAAATCTTTAGATTTCACTGTTCCTAACATCCTACTTCCTACTATATGCATTCCTAGCTTTCGCGCAGCTTTGCTCGCGTGATCGTCGTTCTATCGGGAAACGTACTTTTTTCCGGGATAAAAGGTCTATATCCTCCTCTGTACTCCAGAGAACTTGTATGTAAAATTTCATGATGATCGGTTCAGTAGTTACGGTGTGAAAGCGTAACAAACAAACACACTTTCGCATTTATAATACTAAGTAAGGATACATACTAAAGTTATTATGTTTAGAGTTGTATGGGTGCCCAGCTTTAATCTTAATTTAATTTGCATATAATTATTTATTTCTAAAGTATAACTAAATATTCTGTGAATATTTCAAGCGTCTACCTGTTGCCGCTATCAATATCGAGCAAAAGCAAGCACAAAAATCAGTTTGTTGTATGGGAGGCCTCTCAAATATATTTTTTATTCTATTTTTTAGTATTTGTTGTTATAGCGGCAACAAAAATACATCATCTGTGAAAATTTCAACTGTCTTAACTATCACAGACGGTGACAGACGGACAGACAGACAGACCGACAGACGGACAGCAGAGCAATATTAATAGAGTTCCCGTGTTACCCTTTGTGTACGGAACCCTAAAAACCGACTTCAATCAAGCTACTAAACTTATTTTGATAAAATTTAAATGGTACCTACTTACTAGGAAGAAAAAAAAATTTTTTTAAACGGTTCATAGATTGCGGATTTATGCGGTAACAAACATTATAAAAAACGGAATTGATAACCTCCTTTTTTAAAGTCGGTTAAAAAGAGACTACTTTGTGAGTTTTAAGTAAAATTTTAATTATAGCATCATATATATTAAAATTTTACTTAAAACTCAAAAAGTAGTCTCTTTTTAACTTATTATATCTCTATTCAATAAAATATTACAGTAACCCATTCAGCTCTACAATATCCCTGTCATAATCCATAAGTCAATTAACTAAGCAATTAATTAGTCAATGGATCTGGGTCACTGGCGTTTTGAATGGTTATGAAAGGTGTAGCAATGCGTTGGGTGAGGACCTACTTATTTACAAATGAGGATAGGAAATTGTGTGAAAAACGTAAGTAGAATTCGCTGGATTTTTATTGTTTAGATCGTAAAAGCCAACGACAGTGACGAAAAATTCTTACTAATAATAATATGTGGAGACCAACACTACATCAACTTCTCCAAAGGGCCTCTACGTGTTAGATCTATATCCCTACGCAAGCCTCTCAAAAAACCGGGGTAGCACCCTTGAAATAAGAGAGATTAATAATTTAACAATTTTAATAATCCTTACTAATATTATAAATGCGAAAGTTAGTTTGTTTGTTTATTACCCTTTGACGCCGTAACTACTGAACCGAAAATTATGACGTTTTGCTTACAAGTTCTCTAGAGTACGGAGAAGGACATTGGTTACCTTTCATCCCGGGAAAAGTACTGTTCCTGAGGGAACGACGTTGACAAGAACGAAGCTGCGGGCGAAAGCTAGTTAAGTAGCTCTATAAATAGTTACGTACGAAAGGTCTTGTGGCAATCTTTTAGGTTCACAGTTATTTATTTACTTCATCGTTTCAGCCGTAAGAAGTCAACTGCTGGACAAAGGCCTCTCCTTAGGATTTTTCGTTCCATAGGAGGATATTGCCATACTTATAAATGCGATAGTGAGTTTGTTTGTTTGTTACGCTTTCACTCCGTATCATGAAATTTTGCATACAAGTTCTCTAGAGTACGGAGAACTCTAAGTAGAGTACGCGATGAAAGGTAATAATAATAATAATAATAAGCCCGCAGGGCAGCTTGTGGCGAGCTGTTGGGGAGTAGCGACCCCACGGACCTGAGTGCTCCCAGGGGAGGCCCCTGTTCCTCGCCTCCGACTTGCCTTAGATGGCCGATCGGAGTGGACACCGAAGAGGTAACAGGAACCCCTACCTCTGACTTGCCTTAATCGGCCGGTCAGAGTGGAGTCGCGAGAGCTATATGCTCAAAGGGTGGATGTGAAACATAAGTGGCGAGTGGGCGTGCGTGATGGGACCCTCTAAGGATGCAAGTGATCGTACGTTTAAAGTCCAGTGACACCTCTCCGCCCTTTAGCCGCTCAACTAATGTTGCCCCTTTGCTGCACATTTTTGCGTCGTGCAGCCGTTTCTGGGGCCCATTGACTGAGTCGGCGAGTCACCACCTGCCTGTTTTTCCGTGTGTATCAACATTGGTCAGGCAGGTGCCATAGTTATTCCCATAGCCCAGATACTAACCATTAGCCATTCATCCCAATAGCCCAAGAGTAGTGTTCCTTTATATCAATAGGTTTGCACCTTCTGGGGATTGTCTGTGAGCACATTTCTATAGTGTGTTTACTGTCATGACCTGGATAGTGCCCCACCCCATTTTATAGCAAACGTCTCACAAGGCCTCTACATGTTGGACATGTGTCCCCATGCAAGCCTCAAAAGACCGGGCTTCGGCCCGTGGTTACTTAAGAGACAACATAATAATAATAAAGCCGCAGGGCAGCTTGTGGCGAGCTGTTGGTGAGTAACGACACCACGGACCCGAGTGCTCCAGAGAGTCGGTCAGAGCCCTCGCCCCCGACGTGTCTTCATCGGTCGGGGTAGAAACCCAAGAGCGCTCACAGGACTCTCGGCTCTGGCTTGCCTTAGTTGGCCGTCCAGAGAGGAGTCGTGAGAGCTGTTGCTCCAGGGGTGGAAGTGTTAAAGGGCATAACGCCGCGAGTAACTACGGAGAAAGCGCAGCACACCTCTCGACACCCCTGAGTCGCCCACACCGGTGTTGCCCTTTTTGCCGGCATTAATCGTCGGCTAGTTTGAGGGGCCCATCTAGTGGGCAGCAAGCCACCACCTGCCAATTGTAGTCAGTTATCATGATTATGGCAGGTGCACGTCCCTTTGCAATAACCCAGCATAAGTCCACCCAAATCTCAATCCCATAAACCCATTAATTTCCTTCTTAAAACTCTCTTGATTACATTCGCGGCTTCTATAGGTGTAGGTTTAATGTTTATTAATTCTTTATTTTGTTTTTTATTTAAATTTGTGTACGTTATATTTTTTATATTTTTCCATAGTAGTTTATTGTTTTCCGTAGATTTAGCAATTAATTCCCTTTCATAATTTCTTTTTAATGATGAAGATGAAAGGTAGCCTATGTAGGCTATCTTTCATCCCGGCAAACGTACTATTCCCGAGGGTATGACGTTGACACGAGAGCAGTTGCCGGCGAATGCTGGTTAAGTAGCTCTTTAAATAGTTACGTACGAAAGGTCTTGTGGCAATCTTTTAGGTTCACAGTTATTTATTTACTTCATCGTTTCAGCCGTAAGAAGTCCACTGCTGGACAAAGGCCTCTCCTTAGGATTCTTCGTTCCATAGGAGGATATTGCCATACTTATAAATGCGATAGTGAGTTTGTTTGTTTGTTACGCTTTCACGCCGTATCAAGAAATTTTGCATACAAGTTCTCTAGAGTACGGAGAACTCTAGAGTAGAGTACGCGATGAAAGGTAGCCTATGTAGGCTATCTTTCATCCCGGCAAACGTACTATTCCCGAGGGTATGACGTTGACACGAGAGCAGTTGCCGGCGAATGCTGGTTAAGTAGCTCTTTAAATAGTTACGTACGAAAGGTCTTGTGGCAATCTTTTAGGTTCACAGTTATTTATTTACTTCATCGTTTCAGCCGTAAGAAGTCCACTGCTTGACAAAGGCCTCTCCTTAAAGCTCCTACACACAATGCCGGCGGCCTGGCCACCGAGCATGCCGCTGTGTGCCGGGTAGCGCGCGGCGGCCATTATGTGCCTTATAAATATATGCTATAAGGCACAGTCGCGAGCCGCGCAGCGAAAACCCGCCGGCTGTGCCGCCGGCGTTGTGTGTAGGAGCCTTTAGGATTCTTCGTTCCATAGGAGGATATTGCCATACTCACCACGTTTGGCAGGCGGGTTGGCGAATGTAGTTTCTTTTGTGCTTCCGACGCTGCTGACCATTGGAAGCATTTTTAAGCTGGGAAAAATGGGAAATTGTTGGATTTGGGAAGGGAATGAAGGTAGTGGGATAGTACTCACTCGCGCGTACCCGATGTCATACCTGCAACTACCGGCCAAGCTGTTGAGGATAGCACCCCTGACCTATATTTATATTTATATCAAACTAGCTTTCGCCCGCGGCTCCGCCCGCGACAATGTCGATCCCTCGGGAGTAGTACTTTTTCCCGGGATAAAAGGTAGCCTATGTCCTTCTCCGTACTCCAGAGAACTTGTATGCAAAATTTCATGATGATCGGTTCTGTAGTTACGGCGTGAAAGCGTAACAAACAAACAAACAAACTCACTTTCGCATTTATAATATTAGTAAGGAGTAAGGATTGTGTGAAAAAAGTAAATATAATTTGCTAGTTCTTTTTACATGAGTTTCGTTTAAATAAGACGTTAGATTTTGCGGTAAGTTCGAACAGAGTTTACTTAAGAAATGCGTATTTAGGTCTCAATTATTACCAGTAATCATTTTTATTTACACTATTTATCTAGATAAAAAAAATGTAATTCCTAATTTTACCCGCTGACGCAGAAACTTAAAGGTCAGAAAACGTAAGTGCCAATTTAAATATCTGTTTAACATTCCTGAGTGGTGTTAGTGAGTAAACAGGCAAGTACAATTGCTATTGTTTGTCTGTTTGTCACTCCACATAATGGAGTGGTTGGAATCCCTTTAGGACTATAAAGTAATGTAAATAAATATAACAGTTCTATAGGGGACTAATTTTAGGATTGTTTTCTTTCGAAAGTTCTCTCGAGGTTACGAAAAGGTCAATAAGGTGTAAAGGCGCTTAGATCAGTGAAACTAGCCGCCCATCGTTTTAATCCGACCAATTAATAAAATCTAATTCTGTTTCGGTAGTAAATTACTTTTAGTATTTTTGGTATTACTTTTTTATTTTGCATTTGATAAATCTAGAGAATTATTGTTTACCGCCCAAAGTGGCCACTTTAGGCGGTAATCTGTTGTTTTATTTCTTACACAATGCATTATACAATATTGAAAAATTCTTAGTGTGTGAACTTGGTTGATTTAAATTTGTGTTGACCAGAACACTGCCTCTAACAGACACACTCAGTAGCATTGTATAAGAATCTGCAAGTAGTAGGCACGCAGGGTAAAGCAAAAGGTTTGTCATGGTCTGGAGAGAGACATCACACGAACAAATAATGTTGTAAATAATAATGTGTAATTTAAGTTAACGATTAACGACGAAGTTAACAAATGATTTTTAAAATATCTTACGATGAATAAAATATTTGACTATAAAAAAAAAGCCATTTCCAAATATAAGCCAACCTATCCATATTCTCCTTGCTTCTGCTGCCTTGGATCCGGAGTCTGTCTAAGACTCGAGTGGGAGGAACCCATGTTATAAATAATCTCATAGCTAGAATTATCTTGATTGAGAGTTCTTGGCGGGAATTTCGGCGGACACTGCTTTTGTTTTGGATTGTTTTGCAAATTGTTTCTAGTGGACTTTATAATGTGAAACCCATGTTTATGAACAAAGATTCAAAGATTTATTCAGAAAATAGGCCTTTCCAGGCACTTTTTCACGTCAATTCACATTTTAAATAATACTTATTATATTATATTCAAATTATTAATTATTGTTCAAAAGCTACAAACTACTAGCGTTTCGGAACCGACCACTGCAGAGAAGAAGACGCCGAAAGAAACTCTTTTCAACAGTATTGGTCGCCTACTTGCCTGAAGGGCTTTGTATGATATTTAATATTTTTATCTTTTCTTTTTTTTTCTGATGTCATGTTGTATACAATTTCAATTTACATATTTTTGTGGAACACGTTAGGTTAGCGATCGAGCGCAACAACAGATATGATAAAAGTCTCAAAGATAGATAGAAATCTCAAAGAGGCCGAGCAGACCTGTCCCCCCCGGCAGCACCCGTTCACGAGTTGAACAATATGTCAAATACCTAAAATAAACTGTCATGGTGCGGCTGTAGACAGATTTAGTTTGCGGGATGGTGGTCCGCCTCGTTGCGTCGTCGGTGATCAAGCCAGTGGATCCGTGGGAATTGTCGCCAGGGGTTCCGCAAATCAACGAAATGAATTACACTACAATTTCGTTGATATACAAGAATAACTCGCCAATTGGCGAAATAAATGAAGAAAGGCTCTAAAGGACTTGTACCCAGGGGCCGTAAAACAATTTATTAAAAAACTTGGTCTGACGTTAAACTTTTTTTTTCAGGTCACGGTCTCAAGTCGATCGACCTTGTGTGCATGAAGAAGCTGGACACCAAAGTCAACATCATCCCCATCATTGCAAAGGCTGACACCATTTCCAAGACCGAGCTGCAGAAATTTAAAGTAAGATTTTGTATTATATACAACTATGTTTAGTTGTGGTACAGCCACGCTACCGGCATTTTTAAATTTTGCTAGTAGCGTGAATGGACCGGCTCGTCCAGGGAAGTACCACACTCTCACAGAAACTTGACAAACTTGAAAGTGATGGGTGACCGCAAGTGGCATAAAATAAAAGTGAACTCATTGGTCTCGTCTGTCATGTTTAATTGCTGTCTGTAAGCTGTGTCAGATGCCTTTAGGCAGCTTGAAGTCTAATGTCTAACACCAGAGTGGGCCACTCACTCGAAAAACAAACAACCCATACCAATTACATTATTAGGTCATTAGTTTACAAAACATAGTGTTTGTTTCCTGCTATGTTTATGTTTCTATCCTACTTATGGTAAGGTATAATGGCGTGCAGGTCACATCGATGTTATGCCGTGAAAGTAAATATTTGTATTGTAGAGGAGCCCGATGGGCCAGTGGTCGTGAGCATTAAAATCGCTTACTCCGGTTAAGCAACCCTGGGCGCAGTCCCCACTGTGATGGGTGACCGCAAGTGGCATAAAAAGATCTCGAGCTCCTCCGTGCTTCGAAAGGCACGTTAAGGCTGTCATCATTGATGGCACTTGTTAAGCTATGTCAGATGCCCTTAGGCAGCTTGAAAAATCTGACACCAGTGTTGGCCACCTACACACACAAAGAAAGAATTGTAGAGACGTCGACTTCATACATCAAATTAGTTTGATTGGGTGCTATTCCTATAACAAATTCTTGTAATCCCAAATTTGTGTAAAACATTTAATTTCTAGAAGCTTTTAAATATTGAACAGATACTTATGAGCCGTGGTTATAATAATCAAACAAAGCACACAAGTGCTTACGACGTTATCAACACACGTGTGAAAAGAATGTTATAAAAAACAAAATTTACACATTCACCATAAGATAAAACTATTACATACACAATAAAAAATGCTAATACTACTGAAAATAACAGTAATAATTAAAAAAAAAAACTAAATCTAAACCTAACTATAAAAAAAAAAACTAAAGCTATAAAGAAAAAGAAAACCTGAGAGTAAAAACCAAAAAACTTAAAAGATAAATGTCTCGATTTACAATTTATCAGAGAATGACGACATTGGCAACACATTCGCAGCTGTATTTAGCGCCTTCATAAAAAAATCTTTATCTAAGTGGTTTTTATAATTATTTTTAATGAAGTATTATTTTATAAAATCAAATAGAAATAAAAGACACTATATGATAAATTTGAATAAACAATGAATCAATTCTATTCATTATTTTTCCTGTGGTTAACTATTTTTTAAGGCTTTATGTCCGTCCGAGCGACAATATCAGTGTCAAGCGTCACATACTGCCTTATTTTTAGCTAAATAATTGAATTACATTTCAAAAACGTAATTATTTACACCATAGACGCGGCGTCGGTCAACTGGTGTACGACAAACTATTGTCTGCAATTCCGGCGTCAAAACAGTTAAATGTATCTTCATTTTGTTTTTTCTATATATTTTTCCATGTACATAATATCATAGTCCGAGTCAAAAAGTAATATAAACTATTTTTGTTAATTTTATTAATGTACCGATTATGTTTATATGTACTTAGCATTTCGAAATTAAGAACTCTGCTGAAATGTATTTGTTCGAAAATGATAACGACTTCAGAAGTAGTTTTAGAAATCATTCACAAAAGTTATCTTCCTTTAATAATTTCTCATCTTTGCCTTATTTATTTCCAGTCGAAAATTATGCAAGAGCTCCAAGCTAACGGCGTGGAAATCTACCAGTTCCCCACCGACGACGAATCCGTCTCTGAGATGAACACGAGCATGAATTCGCACATTCCTTTCGCTGTGGTCGGCAGCACTGACTTTGTGAAGATCGGCAACAAGACGGTGCGCGCTAGGCAGTACCCCTGGGGAACTGTGCAAGGTGAGACTTTCTTATTACTTATTGTTCCCTAGTACTTTAACCGATTATTTGTTGATAACTATCTGTCAACTCTTATAATAATTATGACTCCGTGGATGAATACTTTTTCTAGTGAACGAGTCCTATATGCTGGGAAATGGTGGAAAGTGAGACAAAGTTGTTGTTTGCTTAGTACTTGTGGTAGGTTTGATGGTAATAATGGGTGGTGCGATTATCTGGCCTTTACTGTATATTTTATTCTCCCTCTTTCCTTTTTTACCCGACTACCAAAAAGTGTTATGGGTTTCGCGCGTATCTTGTGTTTTTGTAAATTTCTTTATTACCTCAAACCTTCTAATGGGCTGGATTGGATGGATTTCGACAGTTATCTTAAACCCGCAAGTGCCCATAGATAGGTGTAAAAAGGAAGAGCAGTATTTTTATTCTTGAAATAATATTAGCTGGGCCTTACTGTCCTTAAGCCAACGGCTGAGTGAAACAGTTAAATAGATCAATATATTTGTGTGCAGTGGAAAACGAGTCTCACTGCGACTTCGTGAAGCTCCGCGAGATGCTGATCCGCACCAACATGGAGGACATGCGCGAGAAGACGCACGCGCGGCACTACGAGCTTTACCGCCGGCGCCGCCTGCAGCAGATGGGCTTCACCGACGTCGATGCCGACAACAAACCCGTCAGTACTCACTTATTCATTTTAACGGGACTTAGCACGAACCTTTTATAGTTACTTGAAAAACACTAGTAACTTCGTAGGACTAGATTGCTAACATTTTATACTACATCATTTGTTCTATGGCTTTTGATCATTTGTTTTATTTTATTTTATTTTATTTATTATATTTGTTAGATTTTACTTTCATACAAAAATATATATTAAGTGGCCGCCCTCGTAATGACATCGTCGGATTCAAGTGCTCATTGCCTCAGTTGCGGAAAGGATAAACACGATTGGTGGATTTTGACAGCTGTTGTCAAAAATACCTCTCGTCTAAGTGGGGGAAAAGTCGATTCAGAATCGAAAGCACGTCTAATCTTTGAGTTATATTATGCTTACCACGTGTCTTACTCTACTACATTGTAAGATATTAAAGATTGTATTTTAAAACCTATAAATCTATTATTTTCAGGTTTCATTCCAGCAAACGTTTGAACAGAAACGCAGCGCACACCTGGCCGAACTCCAGCAGAAAGAAGACGAGATGAGGCAGATGTTCGTGCAAAGAGTCAAGGAGAAGGAAGCGGAATTGAAGGAAGCCGAGAAAGAGGTTTCTGTTTTGTCTATGGGTTTATTTGTCAACTATCTATATTCTATATGGTCCCGAAGTTAGCTAACTAACGCAGCATTGAATATTGTAAAAGTTTCTCGATCATCAATTTTATCTCGCTCACAGGCTCTCAAAAACCTAGAATGTTCTGGAAGTCACTTTCAGAAGTCTCCACATGGAGTTATATAGTTTATAGTAATTACTGAATATAACGGATGGGACAAACAACAGTGGCCTGATTGATCGTAAATTTTAGTAATGTAATCTCATTCCATTCCAAAAAGTGCGAGTATTTTGAACCCCAGTGAAAAACTTGAACTAGAATGAATATTCGCGACCATTTGACCTGTCCATCAAGGATGACTTACTTTTAGATATGACATATACACGTCTTTATCCCTGACGGGGTAGACAGAGCCTATGGCCATAATGCCCAAATGTTTAGCGAGGGGGCATAGAGGTGAGATTGTTAGATTGGTGAGAAGGTTAGATTATTTTAGATATTAATATGAAAAAATATCGTTTCAGCTGCACTCGAAATTCGACAAGCTTAAGAAAGACCACACAGACGAAAAGAAACGCCTTGAGGAGCTTCGCAAGAAGATTGAGGACGACACCATCGAGTTCAACCGTCGCAAGCAGCAAGCGGCGCAGGCGCACCACACGCTCACGCTCGGCAAGAGCAAGAAGAAGTAAACTCCTGCACGCTCCTGGTATCCTGGTACGCTGCTAACGAAAATATAATTATTTCTACAACACTAAGCAGGGGCTATTTTTGTCTCATGCTCGGCAAGAGCAAGAATAAGTAAACTCCTGCACACTCATAATATCCTGGTACGCTGCTATCGGAAATATAATAATTTTTACAACACTAAGCAGGGTCACATATTTTTGTGGTTGCTTGTGACGTCTTTTAGTGGAGACGTGCTAAGATTTTTATTTAACCTGAGATTCTATTGCGTTCCTTTTAATCTATGTGTATCCTCCGACCCTGCAATAACTAGGAGTAACTCCTACATGCTCATAATACCCTAATATATTGCGGGAGTAACGTCGAACAACTTTAATAGCAATATGCATTCTACGTTAAAGGATGGTAATATCAGCTTAACTAAGTAGCCGCTTACATTTTCATAATTTCCCTGGTATGTTGCTTGTGCAAGAATTAACGATTTCAACAAAAATATGTTCTTTTGTTGAATGCTTGTATGCGGGGATTTTCATCATAAAGTTAAAAGTTATGAAGCAAGTGGCTAAACTACATCACACGCTCGGCAATAGCAGGAAGTAAACTCCTGCATATTCATGGTAACCTGGTAAATGGGAAAAGAATGTCGAAATTTTAATAGCAACAGCGCTCTTAATGTTTTTCGTGGATGCTAATATAGCTACAAAAGTTTTATACAAGTTCTATACCCGCAAGTTACATTTCACTTAGTATGACATATGTTCGATAAAATGAAGAGGCAATATCTCACATGTTTTAATGGCCTGAAAATGGAATATGCACTTTCAACAGTATCCCTATAATACTTTGTTTAGTGGAAGCTGATATTGTCTTGAAGTTTGATAATTCACTAGCCTTACAATAGGTTTTCAAAATCGCTACTGCCTTTAGTGTTTGCAGTTGAAGTAGGCCTATTGTTGGCCTATGAGGTCTACTGTATGACAAAATAGTTTTTACGCGTATAGCTCGCAGTAAATTGAGATTGCTAGCTTTTATAAGAATTTGAGTCTAGAAATAGTTCGGTAACTGGCTTTTAGTAGCGCGGGAGAGTTGTTCGTATTTCTAAAGCCTTTTTTTGACTGATTTTATAGGTTCTTACGTAAGTCATTCGAGGTATAGGTTCATCAATCATTATTGGTTTTTAAATAGGTATTATTGGGTCAACTGATTAGTCATTGCACAAAATTAATTTACATTCTTAAGTATTTGCCTATTTTTTTTTCATATATCTCGTACATACATATTGTATTTCATACACAGCATTTTATTGAGAAATATAGTCAAGTTTTAATCTTCCCTACTTCTCACATTTCGACACGAATATTTTATCATGCTATTTTTTGCGTTAGAGAAGTGCTAGAACGAATTTGGAAACCTTTTTATTACTAATTTATATTTATATTTTATTAATTTTTTGATAGTGTAGAACAAACCCTCCTAATTTTAAAACCACATGGATAGGCTTGTTTCTTAAAAAAATACCATGTACTATAATTAGTCCGTCTTAAAGATTATCGACACATATCAGATACTTATTTCTCCTTTTTCAATCAAACAAAAGATGATAAAGATAAAGCGCTTCAAAGTTCAGAAGTGGGGTCTTATGACGCAACAGGCCGGTAAAAAGTGTACCGGCCAGTGACGTCACGCGGAACTTTAACGGGCTATATCTTTATCAATTTTTGTTTGATTGACAAAAGAAAAAATACGTGTCCAATATTTTTCAATAATCTACCAGAAGGACTAATTATTTTGAAAAGTATATTTTTAGAAAACATGCCATTTTTATCTTTAGCTAAATCTGCCAAATGACTAACCAGAACGTGTGGTTATAAAACTATCTACCAAATGTATTAAATCTAAATAATTATTTACAATTAGCTGTATTTTGTAGTTTTAAGTGAATAATCGACCACGTTGCGTAGATATTATCTTACAAACAAACATATCTGAGCATTGAACATCTTTTAGATCGCTTGGTCACGCATAATATTAAGATTTTAAAATAACTTTCACAATTTTAATATTCACTAATTATAACATTCTGGGCATAACATGGTCGATTATTTAGATAGAGTATAAGTTTTATATGAAATTAAACATAGTTGTGTTTAAATAGTTTATTGTGAATGCCACACCGCTTGTAACAAAATTGCCCTTGTCTTAATATGACTAGAAATACTATATATTATAGAAGTATTTGCAAGACTCTTGTACAAACTGTACCTTAATATGAAATCATTTTGGAATTAAATACCACAGACATGAATCGAAATAGACAACACAGGTTTTCGCAACTGACATGATTCATATTGTCGTCAATGATTTAATGAGTACTAAGGTTGGCATAACGACTGACCGTTGCTTTGTCAAATTCGCTATACCAACGCGTAAAAATGTACTATGATTATTGTTTTGTCGTCGTTCGTGAAAAAGTATCTATTTCTTGTGAGTGGTAAAGATCCTGAGGTCCTAATACCTTAGAAACACATCCTATAATTGCTTCTTTTCCTCCAATAGAGGAGGACGGTATAAGAAGTATGATTACAAAAGTGTAAACTTAACACGTGTACCCAGAGGTGTCGACAGTGCCTTTCTAGTCGAAGAAGAGCAGAAACTCGATGACGAGGGGGGTGGGGTCGAAGACCCGGGCGGCGTAATATTTTTAGGTCATGCTGTGAATGTGTTTGTACCGCTTGTACTGCTAGGTTAGAAAAGGTCCGAGGGAAACCTTCATTTAGCATTGGTGTCCTATTGTAGTTCGGAGATATAGGATAAGTATAAACATTCCTAAAAAATCCCGAGCCTCTAATCAAATTGTTAAATTAATACAAGAATAAATTATTCAAAATGCTATGGTTTACCTATATAAATAAAAGAACAGAAGAACAGATAAATAAAATAGTGTCATAATAAATAATTAATAATATATAAATGTTGCACTTGAGTTGTCCATTTAGATAATTGTCTGTGGGTTATACAATATCAGCCAAAACGTATTATTATCGGCTTTACTAGATAAAAACCTTAATAATTATCTATTTTACAATTATCACTATGCCTGCTCTCTATATTTAATTGTATATTTATTTGTATCCAAGAGTGAGAGCGTAAATCAATGCACTTTCCAATCAGCATTTATCAATTAATTCCTAGTTTACGATAATTTTACATATTTTTATATTATTTCAATTTACCTAATTGAGGTATTCAATAAAATGATATGACAAATTCTGCAGTTTGATTTTATACATTAGCAATTTAGTCCTTAAGGAAATTGTAACGATACATTCAAACTTTGGCGAAACAATCTTCGTTGGAAGAAATAATAGGTTTACTTTGAGATTATGGAAGTCAAAGCTACATTTACTTTGAGATAATTTACTTTACGTGCTTCCGCCACCAGTTAGTTCATGCAAACTATTGCTGGCCAGCGCCCACCCACTACTGTTAGTCCCTTTATGCCCGCCACTAATAGTTGATGCATGCAACCCTGGTCTGGTTTGGATACAGCAGTATCGAATTAACTGGTGGCGGAAGCACGCAAAGTAAATGTAGCTTTGACTTCCGAAAAGTAACACCTAAATTTTTTAACTGAAATAATAGGTATAAAGTAATGACACGGACGGCGATCATTTATTTCATTTAATATGCTATATATATATATATATATCCGACACCGCGGTGTGCATGGTCGTGACGCCTACACGAAATGATGACTCGTAGACTAGCCGTCCATTATATAATTTATTGACCAGCTAGCGTGGCAGGCAACCAATACGGGACATTGACGATGAAATAAAACCAAAGTCAAAGTATGTACTCTATTATTAACGCTACACTGTCGCCCAAAAATTCCTGGTCGAAGTTATTACCTTATTAAAACAGAATCATGGCACTTCTGGAAGCTGCTGTCTGTATAACCAGGGCCGGACCGAGAGCTTGACCCGCCCTATGCTAATCTGTCCGGGCCTGCTTCTTATACAACTAATCGCACCTCGAATTAAAGCGCGTAGCAATCATCGCTTTTTTAACATCAGACATAAAGACAAATATTACAAATAAATGACAAATACAATTCTTACTTAATATTTTCTATTTGCAACAAAATAAAAATACTAAAAACGATATTTATGAATTACTACGTTTTTACGTAGTTACCTAGAGGTGGGGTGGGTCTTGGTATATACTTGCCCCGTGGTATATACTACGGGTAGTCACGGAGGCGGGAAGATAAAAAATCTTAGAAATGAGTACGGTCCCTTATTGTCAGCTATAATCTGGTGGATATCCTGGAGTATATGGGGTACAATTCGTTTTGCCCCACGTCGCGGACACTGCAGTGGCGACAGGTTTTGTTGACGGGGTAGACAGAGCCCAAGTTCATAAGACCTAAATGCCACGTTTAGCATGTTGGTTAAATTTACAATTGACCATTTAAATCCACGGGGCCTGGCTGCAGCCCAAAAAGCCATTGTGAAGATCCGCCCTGAGTGTAACCCGCTCTCATACGAGAGAAATCTTGAGTGGTTTAGGCAACTCGTAACACATAGGCTTGAACATCTTCTTGTAGTAAGTATAGCGGCGCCGGTGCGGGGTTACTGAAGCTCTGACTGGTACCACCACTGGGCCGGCGCTGGGCGGCCGTGGGATGAGTTTGCGACACTGTTGGGTTGTAAAAATGTCTATTATTGCTTTTTGTTTAAATCGACAATATTGTGCTTACTTCTTCTTATCGTGTCGGTGGCTTAAAATATCTAAAAATATATTAAATTTTGTCCCTCCAGTAGGTTGCGACAGCCCAACAATGTGCTTACTAATTATCTATGATTGATTCAAATAAATGCCAAGGATGTGACTAACGGTCAATAATATTTGAGGCGCTTGTTCAGTCAGGAACAACTTTCTCTAGGGAGTATTCATCGAAATACGGACAGACTAGAAATGGTCGATTGTCTATCTCTGTTGGCTTATAAAGAGTTCCTCTCCGAGTTTATCTCCGTAAACATAGTAAGCTAATTTTGGGTTAGTTTTGAGGTAAGCTCTGGCATCCCTTCCACTCTTCGGCTCGGGGCGGGGCCGGGGCCACGGACTAGGGGCAATTTACCAGCACTGTCATGCTGTAGTTACACTACTATTTATTTGTTTTTCTTTGATGTAAGTGGCCAACACTGGTGTCAGAGTTTTCAAGCTGCCTAAAGACATCTGACATCTGCCATCAATCTTGACAGACGGGCCAACTGCTTATCGTGCTTTCCGAAGCACGCAGGAGGTTCGGGGCTTATCCATTTTTACAATTATGTAAAGTAACATCCCTCTAAATATAACATAATCAGTATCTTACCTTTAAAAAGTGACCTTTTCCGTTGCTATTCTTGCGATAAATAAATTGGTGACAAGTGAACGTGTCGTGTGAAATCCACTAACTACTGATGAAAATTTATTGCAATTATTCCTAGTTATTCCATGTACAGTAGGCATTTCGAGTGCTCATAATGCACGCGAACATAATGGCTCAGCAGAAGCGTACTAAATAATTTGTCTGTCTACACTACTGTCTACGTCTCTACATACTATCACGTCCTTTTCCCTTGCGGAGTAGACAGATCCTAGGTCTGTAACACTAGAGATGGGTTGCTATCCTTATCGCCTACTTACATGCATGATTCTTAAGATTTTCGGCCATTCCCTCGATCGGCTTTTACGATCTGCATGGGAAGAGAAGCAGCTCATGAAAATGAATAATATATTTTTTTTTTTAAATGAAAATGAATAATTTTTATTTTATTGAAAATAGGATACATGTATCGCTTTTTTTTTTAGTTTTAGCTGGTGCATTGAGGTGTCTATTATTTTTCTGTTACGTTTATTTTTGCAGCTCTGTTTTATTATAAATGCATTCAAATTCCTTTAGTATCTGACCATAATTAAGAAGAGCAAAACCGGGACGCAGAAGAGGAAGAGTCTCATTTTCATTTTGCTTTTCACCTACTTTGTGTTTTTTTTAATGGCAGTATAATTACGAAGAGCAAAAACATATTAATAAGTGTGACTATATTTTTTTATTAAAAGAAAAAAGAGATAAAGTGCAATTAAATATACAAACAAGAACAAACATTTGACCAGTTTTATTATTCGCCTACGTTTGATTTATATTTTTCACTAGTGCAGCAGCGGTGTGGCGCGGGGTAATGATCGGCCGGGGTGTCAGTGTTGTTTAAGTTTGACATAGACGCTAATGCAAACCGGCCGGGACAGGGATCTCAAACCGGGACAGTCCCGGTCAAACCGGGACGTATGGTCAGCCTACATAAAGATCATTTATTTTCCTTTTTCTCCTTCGCGGACTTGTGATATGAAAACGATACGAACGAGCATACGAAACACACTGCCATAATAATATTTGCTGAAACAAAAGACCCACTTCAATCAAACTACTGAACCGATTTTGATGAAATTTTAATTAGACCAATTTAAAAGTAAACCTTTTCAAACAAAAATGTCCTAAAATTCATAAATGACGGAATAATGCAGTAACAAGGCGACTTTTGATGTTTCGTTTACTGCCTATACTATTCAGTCGATGATTTTTTTAGTTCCATTCCTCTATTTATGAAAAAAAATATATCTTTATGTATTGTGAAATGTTTGCGACTGGTGTCTTAAACATACTACGGTGATTACCATTACATATAGTGGTGATTTAACGAGAAAAATATGGGTGATTATCCATATCGGTGACCTGGTGCGGCCAGTTCCATGTGACATATTTGATACCTTAGTACCTAAAGCCTCTTCATGAAATAATTTCACAATGACCAGTGGGGTAAAGCGTGCTATTTCTTCTAACAATAAAACTCCAAAATAATATTGATATCAAAGTTTATTATCAACCATACAATTAACCGTTGGCACTATATTGCAATAGGTAGGTAGATTGGCAGTACTATTATCACTTATCATAGTATCGATAAAAATTCGAAGCTCGAGGGGCGCTCTGCTGTCAAACTCGGTTCGTCTCGATTCGGATGCAATGGCTTTTATCTCGATACAACGGAGTGTATCGTCGCTAGCCATGTATCGGTAAGGGCCCCTCTAACGCCGGTGTTTAACCTTTTCAACGCCACAGTCTGATATATGTGACAAATCAATTTCTTCATCAAGTCTGATAGCGCCACAGATTGTGAATGCATTGGTCACTCAATTGATTTGTCACATATATCAGATTGTGGCGTTGAAAGGGTTGTTCATTGCAGTTATTCAGGTTGATTATTGATTATTTGAAAAACTGCATTGTATACTGAAAAGCCATTCTTTGGAGCCCTAGGATAAGTTTAACAGCATCGCGCGCGGTAACGATTTAAAAACGATTATAAGGCGAAAACTAGATGAAAACGTTTGAACATTCTTAAGACTATTCGTTGATATCACAAACTTTGAAATTCAGCGTGATTCAAATCAAAAATTACAGTGTAAGATTATCTAAAACATCGTTTGAAAAATATTGATTTATTAATAAATTGGGGCTTGTTAATTATTTTCTAACGATGTCTTAGATACATAGAAATAAGAATAACATGATATTAATTTTCCTGTGTAACATTGCTTTAGTCTAGCTAGTGTGCTATCTAATATAGTGCAAAAATACCGTATCTAACGTTTCGTATCAAAATATAGGATGTGTGGACACTGACGAGTTTGTACCATGGGGTCAAGATACTTCTTCCTAAAAACTACTTGATTCCTCTCACATATGTATGGTTGCTGAGTTTTAACGTTATTCTAAGTGGATCAGTACACCTAATGGTTCCTACTCTGTATTGTCAATAGATATGGCTGTGATTACTCCCGAATTTGACAATGATATTCACAAACACGAAAACTTAATTAAATATTCGAATTATTGCAATTGGAAATTATTAAATTATAGTAATATGATTAATTAACGATACAAATTACAATTATCATTACAAAACGATTCATTATGACTAGTTCCCGGGTCGGGTATGAACGTGAATTAAATTAAAGCGACTACTCACTACACGATGATGAGATTGCTCGGAGATCTGCTCACTTGATCGATTAACCTCCAATTAGCTTAATTAAAGTCAAGTTTTAAAACTAGTGGAATGAGGAAGACTGGCGCTTGTCAGATTATCTGGGCGGGACCTCGCGCGGAGGTGGACTCCGGTATTTGGCTTTGATGTGCAGGAATGGCTTCTTCGGCGAGGCTTCGTCAGCGATGCTAGCTGCCAATGACAACCTGATGCTCTCTTCAATAGCAGCCTGTGTCATCGGACCAGAGGTTGTAACAGAAATGCTCTTGTTCAAAGGTTTTATGTACTCCACGGGTGTGGCGAGACTCATGCTCCTGGTTTTCTTCGCGTAGCCGTTCACAGAGAGTGGTCTCTTTGGCTCATTCGTCTGCGTGGAAGCCAGACTTTGACTGCGAGTCTTTCGCGCCATAGAAGTCACAGTTTCAGTCGGAGTAGTCGCCGCGCTCAAACTCTTCTTCTTCGCTTGGTTCAGCCTGTCAGTGCCGCAGAACGGTTTCTTATTATCCTCCTTAGCGACGGCCAAACTCATGCTGCGCGATTTCTTTGGGGCATTAATCAACGAGGCAGAAGTGAGTGACTTCCTATATTCTACTGGTGGTGTCTTCGCCGACCGTCCAGTGGGGGTGTTGGGTGTGCTAAAGCTAGGTGCGGACTGCTTTCTAATGCGCGGTGCGGGAGATTTCGTCTGTCGATCAACGGACTCCTGTTTCAGGGGTAGCGTCAGAGAAGACCGTAAAGTTTTACCAGATTTAGGGGTGGAAGTCCTGCGTATGTCGGGGGAGCTTTTGCCGCTGCTCTGCTTGCTACCTTTGTGATCTACGGGTGAGATTTTGCCGCTGATGGAAGAGGCTTTGCTGTCTACTGGTGAGACGGTGCCGGCGATAGAAGACTCCTTGCTGAGTGAGTGCTTGCTGCTGGCGGGTGAGAGGACAGGTTTGCGGGGGATGGGTGAGAGTGCGGGGGGCTCTTCGGGTGCTGGGGGCCCCACAGGCAGCAGGTCGCGGCGGCCGCCGGCCACGAGGCGCACCTGGCAGGGCTCGTGCCGCGACAGGAAGTGCTCCAGCGTGTCCCAGCCGCCGCCCACGCGCACCATCATGTGGCGACCCTTCAGCAACTGGAAGGGAACATAGTTAGTAAACTTCATTAAATACATGGCAATAAGAGATGGACATCTTATCGAATGTAGCTAACAGTGGGGTCACATTTTTAGGAATCTAACTATGGGGTGAAGTAAGAAACACTATCTCTATAAATGAAAAGCGTCAGGCGATGCACTAAATAGTGGTGGCGCCACTGTAGCCCAGCCATTTTAAAGAAGTGGCCAAATGATATTATAGTAAGTAAAATTGCGAAATAAACAAGGACAAAAAGTGTCTAATTACTTTGTTTAGCCTTTGTTTTATTTTGTGAGTCTTATCGTGTTTGTAATTGCATGCTCCAGTAGTCAGCCCGGTGTCAGAAGTGGGATAGTACAACTCACCCTGATGAAGACGTTTCGGCCGGCGATGTTGTAGCGCCCTTCGCCCACCTTCTTGACCTTCAGCAGCTTGGAGCACTTGCCGTTGCTGCAGCTGCAGCCGCGCTCCATTAGCCGAGTCACCAGTTGCACCTGGAAATATAGTTTTTTGTTTAAAACTTAAATAGTCGGTAATGTTTCCAGATGTATTTGAAAAATCTCATGCAGGCGATCAAGATCATGACTTCTTCTACCTCCTCACCTCCTTTGACCTCAGCTAGTAGCAGGGTCGTGTGTAGAACAATGAAGTCGTGATCTTCTTGAGCGACAGCATGGGATTTTTCAAAAAGGGCGTGGATTCTTCAGGTTTATTAAAGTGCATTTTGCACTTTGATAAGTGTCCTTAGATTACGATTATTGGTTTTCAACGGCTAGCCGTTTGCAAAATTTTCGCCATTAGGCCAAAATAAAAAAAAAAGTTAAACGCCACATATGTTAGGCATTCTCACATATAGCGGTCGACGCAGTCGTTGCTAGAGATAAGCCAATTTACCAATTTTAAACTACTTGTACTTTTAAATTGATGAACAGCTGCTTACCCTCTTATCCAATTCGTTTGTGGGTTTGAGCGGGACGTCGGAGTCTGTGCTGGCAACGGTGCCTTCAGACTTCGTGCTCTCGTTATCCACGTTGTCTGGCACCGACAGTTGTGCTGTAAAACAATCAATTGCTTTAAAAATAATCACGTGTAGCAATCCTAAAGTAGTTATCACTAGAGGTTTTGTAGAATATGTTAAAAACAACTTATTGCCAGCGGCTTTTTAATATTAGTGGCCCGCCCTGGCTTCGTACGGGTAGATATAGGTATTTAATTATATAGCCTATGGTCATTAGGGATAATGTAGGATACAATACCCTTTATTTAACAAAAACTAATAGTTTACGTAGATATAAGTATATTTTTAAGCAATGTTTTACAATTTCTCTTTATTTTTCTTTTAGTTTAAGTCTGTTTCGGTTTCAGATACCAGCTCGAAGGGCCATAAAATGTTGAAATCCTGGCTGTATTTTTTATAGCTGGAATGTAGGAAAACAATTAATGAATAAACAAATGCTAGATATTTTTACTCACTATCATTGGGGTCTGGCGTGGACGGCGGAGCGTCGTGGATAGACCTGAAAATAAAAATCAGAAACACGTTACGATAGTTTACTAGATTCAGATATTTTGAGTTACTTTGCTATAAGTAGTACGTTGTGCCTTGACAAATTTCATGCCTATAGTCATCAGAAAGTCAAATAACAAGGACGGCAACGGATTGAAAGTGAATGGAATGGGGTACAGTGGGCGACCTAAGAAAAGATCGATGGATTGTATCAAGAAGAGTATGAACAAAAAAGGAGCGATAAAAGCGATGGTAGGCAACAGAACAAAATGGAGAGAACTGTCATACTGTGCCGACCCCACATGAAAAACGTTTTCAAGCAGTCGCCGACGACGCTGAGTGATTTATCGTCCGGCCGAGGCAAGGGAGAGACACCCCCGAATTGCCAGACATCACCGATTCCAAACCTGGATCTCTATCATCGCAAACTCCTTCCCAAGCTGCACTAGTCCTGGAGGCTCGATGTTGAACGTGGTGAATAGTTTCTAAACTGCTCTGAACTCAAAACTAATAACTTATCCTGTCGGGGTACGAGAGAAGCTCCAGATATCGCTGAATCCAGCCACAAATCCCTCTGTTCCATTGCGATATCCTTCTCCATATGCCACTAGCCCTTAACGTAAGATGATGAAGCTAAAGTCAAAGTAAAAATATTTTATTCATCGAAAGATTTTTTAAATATCATTTGGTGAACGTTAAATTACACATTATTATTTACAACATTAATATTGTTGACGTCAATAACTTACTTAAAGCTAAGTTTACGCCGCTTCCAAGGCGGAGTGCAGAAGAAGCGGCAACAAACTGGAACTAATGGAAAGTTCATAAACTTACACATACCTTAAATAACTAACTTGTCCTATCACGGCACGGGAGAGACATCTCTGAACTGTCAAGCAACTCTAGACACCGCAAAATCTAGCCCTGAAACCCTTACTTCCATTGCGATCTTCTTCTGCAACTGCACCAGCCTTGGAGGCTCGATGATGAGTCTAAAGTAAAGTTCCTAACCTGTACGAATGCAGACAACTCACTTGTCTTGTCGAGGCACAGGAGAGGAGTCCCTGAACTGCCAGCCTGCTCCGGACATCGCCGAATCCAGCCCCGAATCCCTCTCCTCCATCGCGATTTCCTTCTCAAGCTGTACCAGCCCTGGAGGCTCGATGTTGAACTTAGTGGCGAGGCGCGCCACCTCCAGCAAGCAGAGGATGACCTGACGTGGTTGGTTGTGCAGAACTGAAATAATGCATCAGTTAAAAGTGTCTTCTCTTTCAGGTAATAGTAAATATTGTGAAATAAAGCAGATAGCAACTCTATGCACGGTTAAGGGAAAAATTTCTTAAGTGTATGGAAAGGGTTTTTTTTTCAGTTGGTTGCTATATTTATCCTGCCTCTTTGACTAGATAAGACTAAGCCCAATCAATCACACTTTACTGAATCCAGCAGACGAGAGGGACGCCACAGTACGTTAGATACGAATGAAGATAACTCCAATTGTATCTCATCATCACCATCATTCCGTGTAGGTGATACGGTCAATCGACCATGCACACCCTGGTGTCAGAGTTCTTCGGAACCGCCTTTCGGCCTCTGAAGTTGTTCCCTATAACGACTACCAGATGGCAGCCGGGACCAACGGCTTAACGTACTGCGACGTTCCTCTCGTCAGTTACTAAACTCAATAAAGTGTGATCAGGCTTTAAGATTCCTTTGAATAGAATTTTTATTTATTATTTATTTGTTCTTACCAAGGTCATCGCTCTCAAACAGCAGGTTTTCATGTACCCCCAGCTCCCGGCAGAACGTGATGAAGTTCTCCGTGTTGTCGCGTGAGAAGAAGCTGCGTCGCGCCGCACGCTGCCAGCATCGACCGCGGATTGCAGGTACCGGCTGGAAACCATACAAATTGTACACTTCACATAGTTCACTTGTCACAGATGTCGTACACAATCATCATCATCATATCTTTTTACTGCCTCCGTGGTCCAGTGGTTAAGGCGTTTGCCTGTAGACCCGGGGGTCGTGGGTTCGATTCCCACGGGAAGCATACTTTGTTATGCTTTGATACTTTTATGGGATACATTTTCGAAAACCTTGAGTCAAAATAATTTATGTATTTACTTAAGAAATCATGACATGAACACTTCGTTTGTTTAAATTTTCAAGGTCCTTGTCGTTGTTGTTTCAGCAGTGCGTTGATGTCTATTTAGGATGCTTAGGATTCAATATCGGACATAATTTGCAATGGCGAAGCAGATATTCCACTTTTGTATGAAAGAGCAGATAATTTTTTCACCATGTCGAAATTGGTCCATTTATGAAAGTTGTTCAGATTCGTGGTCTGAGTCACTCTTTAAACGTTTGCTAATTAGCTTAAAAAGAATTCAATTTCACCCTGTATACATATATATAAAAAAACAATATGCAATGATACTTACCCCCACAATGAGCCCCTGGTCCAGGGCTTCCCGCGCCCGGTCGTGGATGACGGCGGCCAACTGGCACAGCTCAGCTCCATTATCCAAAACATCCAGGAAGTTCTCGCCCGTCAGGTACGATATACCTGGAGCAACAGACAAACACATTTAAATTAAGACGGTACTGCACGAAATTTTGGAAATTGACGTGTTTTCACATCATTAGTACTATGCGGTGAATTAATTAAATGCATCACAAGTAGGTATTTGTATAATTTAGGTCGATCCTTGCATAAGATCGCCCCCTTGTTGGAATTTGAAACAGATACATATGAAATTTAAAAACGATATGTATATGTTATGATATTTATAAACATTTTTCTTCGAAAAGTTTGTAAATTTTACGTCTAAAACAATAATTCTCACATGACTATATTTACATCTCGTAGGACGCCCCCTTTTTTATTTTTTTATAAAAATATAAATATGTAAATATTAAGACTACATTTTTACATAATCGCCTAGTACTTAGGTACCTACTTTTTTTTACATGTGGAAAATGCGTTACGCATACTGATCTGCTACGGGGGTACAGAATAGTTATGCGGGACTCGCACCCGCTAAAAACCACATGATTGCTCTCTCCACGCCATATTACCGGAATGGTGGGCACGGTGGATCTACCACCACTCTTTCACCATGAGTTTTCATGATTGCAAGTAGGCTAGAGCCATTTGTCTATTGTTTAAATAAAAATAATAAATAATTAAAATGTATTACAATCGTAAAAATATTAGAAAACATTGACAGACAAATACGTTAATTAATAAACTAGCTGTCTGTAAAGTCGGTTTACGGATAGAAAAATAATTTGGATCTGTTTCGGACCGTATAACCGCAAGGTTGGCAGGCCCATGGGATGGAGAAAAGGGATCTATTTGATACAGCCCCGGGTCTAGATTTTTTACGTGATAACGTCTTACAAATCGATGAACGCCGGCTGCACGATCAAAAAAGTGTCACGTTCCTTGTGCAAGCGAGAGCGCGGAACAAGCGATAGAGAGGAACGATTGGCCTAAGCGTTCGGCTTGTGACGCATCTATCTCTTGTGTACGTAAAATTGTCGTCCGTAAACTGACTTTACAGACAAAGGAATTTTTTTAGGCAAGCGAATACTAAAAATGCCCGTAAATTTTATCAACATCATCATTTAGCTTACAAAGCCGGGTCTTTAGTCGTTTCGCACCACAAGCGATCTTTCGCACCGCGAATCACCCAATAACTCTTTTTGAATTAATTATTTCATACCGCGGTGCAAACTAATAATAATACACGCTTGTTTTAGAATATTTTTGCTAAACAATGTTCCTTTTTTTATATTAGACTGTTATTGATTCAATGTGTGATAATGCCATGTTGAAATTTTATACTTTTTGAAATATAATCATAACATACTATCTCGCAAGTAGTTTTTTAAATCGGACCCATGCAAGAGTATTCGATCGTTTCGCCCCGAATCGACCCATTCCAAAAGATACCTTGGGCCATTCGCATCGCTCCAACGACTGCGGTGCGAAAGAACTAATTCAAAAAGTGCCCTTGGGCGATTCGCACCACGGTTCGAATCGCTTGTGGTGCGAAACGTCTAAAGACCCACAAAACCAACCTCTTTCAAAACGACGTCAATATCTATTTTGTTGTGAAAACATTCTGTGGGAATAACGACATGGCGGTAACATTATACTTGCTTCCTTATATGTCGTAAGCGGTCTTAACAACATTAATACTAAAAGTACCGGCAGTCATTACTCGTATGAAATTCCATAGAAACTCTGCAGCTTATCTGGATTACCATACAGACAGACGCACCCATTCCAGCCGTCAATAGATTGCAAAATCAATGGATTCTACTAAGCAGCAATAATTTATGGGGTTTATGAGGCAAACGGCGAGCTCACTTTGATCTAATATAATGGTAGATACACGATTCGCGCTCTAAAAGTGGCACCGGCAAAAGAGCGCACTAATCGAGTTTCGGAGCTGTTTTTTCCAGTTTCAATAAACCGCGCTAACACTCACACCACACATCTCGCGATGACCGAAGGCACAGTGAAAAGATGCAACAACTACGCATCAAAAGTGAAAAAAAACAACAGAAATGCTGTTGTTATCATATGGTTTGCGACTAAATCGCGTCGCGCATTGGGTTGCTAGCCATATTGTATTGCATATAGTGGTGCTTCGGTGCATCGGAGCACGTCACCAGTAACGGGCTTGGGCAGTGGCTCTCCGTTAGGTAACCGATGCATTACTAAGCTTTTTATTCGCCTCATATTTCCCGCTTTATGTAAAGAAAACACGAAAACAATGCGCACACGATTTAACTAATTGGCGCTGAATTTTTTATTTTATTTTATGAAATTTTTTATACAGTTCTGGTGTTATGAGATCAACAATAAATCAAATCTTGTGACATAAAGACTGTCTACCCGGTGTCTGATTGAACTAAAATTATGTATACATGTTAATCTAATGACATGCAATTAATGATATCAATGGGCGGAATTGTTGACTGTGGAATTATCAGCTTTGAATTTCGTCGATCACTAAAATTTGCAGTGTACGACAATAAATGACTATTTTGTAAAATAATCTTTAAATTCCCAAGTACAAATTTGTCTGCCTGTGGTGCCAGTCCATGGCAGTCAGTCTTCCCTAACTGCCTTAACTGCCCTACTACCTGCACAGTTCAGGATCGAGGGCAATAAGACGGCGATAACCGAGACCAGATCCTGGTCAATATTTTAAAAGGAATCACTTGGACTGGTAACCTATCATACACACGATATTTTTCTTTTCGAATTTCATTTGTTCGAAAACGGTACTACGAAGTTTTAAATGCCAAATGGCTTCTATACCATATTTTCTGCTTCGATAAACTTAATAAACATATTTTTCTTCTTCTAGAACTTTCTTTTTCTAGAACAACTGTCGACGGAAAATCAAAACATGTAATTTTATTTTGATAGATGTTTTGGTAAGAATAATTTCATTTTCTAGAAGTATTAGCGATAGAAGTAACTTTTCCATATTATTATTTACACAGATTTTCCATAACTACTTACTGACGACAGATTGGAAAAGTTTAGAAGAAAATAAAAAGAATGGTACCAAATAAAAATAGTACGGGTATATTAATAAGGGGGCTCGGGGACGAAGCCCCCGCCACAACAAAAAAACTTGTCCAAGATGGGTAGGTTAGGTTCGTTAGGTTATCTTGTGACCAAAACATCACTCAAGCTTAGAGCGAAAATAATAAAGACCCAAAAACAACTTTCTCGTGGAAAATAACTTAGGTTTGTTAGGTTTCCTTTTGAAAATAAAACACCTACCTTTTTATCTAATTATTAAAATATAAATAACATTTAATTTAATTAATAATAATTTTGAACATGCAAAATTAAAATATAACGATATTAAAATTAATTCACATAAGTTAATAAGGATTACTAGCTGGTATGCAGAATAAATTTGATTTCATTTTATTAAATTAATTTTGAAATTTCTTTAAATTTTTTTATCATTTTAAATGCTGTTTTTTAATAATATGGAAATCATTTTTTTTGTCAAGAAACATATAGCAGTAGTATCTGCGATTAACGTTGGGTTGCAATACAAAACATATAGCTTTTAAAACTATAACAATCGGAATTTCAACAATATGGCAATTGAATTTTCGGTCAAAAGAAAATAAGGATAATAAAAAAATTACGAAACGTTTTTGGTGTTTTAAAATTCGTACATAACCTATTCTTGTTTATGATAGGTAACCCTTGGACTCGATCCGAAGATCTTTGAAATTATAGTTATCGTTTGCTACGCAATTCATGTGATTTTTAAATTAATTTATATAATGAGATTAAATTCGATCAAATAAAATGTTGATCGATATAACAGTCGATTTAGCTTTTCACGCGTATGTATCTTGTATGTGATGTGTGTTTTCTTTATGAAATGAAAAGAATAATTTATATATATTTTTTAATTCAAATGTGGATCCCATCTATCTTAATTATCTTGTATATTCCAAAGGGCTGGATAGATTCCAACAGTTAAGAGGTTCGTTTCAAAAACCCAAGTGTTCTTACATGTTTAAAAAAAGGAAGAGAGTTAAAAAAAAATCAAAACACTGCTTGTTATTAATTGTTAGACTGATACAGGCAAAATCCTGTGTGAAAGCTACAACTATTATAATAAGTTGTAGCCTGTACAGTCACGAGATTTAATTTATATTTTCTGTTTAATCGTATTCTATTTTAGACCCTATGGCTTTGACTTAAGAATCAATGTGTATACATATTAATCGTGACTGTACAGATACCATAGTAATAGGGCATAAGGTTCAAACCAGGTCGAGCTTAATCAGCCCGTAGGGCATGTCCGCTGCCCTAAAGAGCACAAAGGCTAGGTCGGGACATCAGAGCAACAGACGGAGCGACAGTGGCGCCGGCGACATAAATTAAAGATTGTAACGCAAGGAGTACTCTTCCCACTATCCGACCCCGTCGCACTCGCCACCGGAATAGAGTGCGTAGAGTAGAATTAGCTCCGATTACTGGTGACCGCCCGGCGGGCCCGGGTGAATTGCACCCAGGATAGGCCCTTCTGGCAACGTAGCTTTCGGCCCATAAGGCAAAAGATGAGAGTTGCTGCTCTCTAAAGGCTTTTGCCAATGTTTCTCAGATTGGCCCTTCAGGCTTGCATGCACGTATACGCGGTGTTGAAAACTCCTTTCTGGATTTTCGCCTTATGTTTTTTCGTATCTTGTCGTTGTTCTTATGTCATTTCGTTGCATCATAAATTTTGTCTTTTCAATAATATATTCCTAGCTAAAAACTTCTGTTTTAATTATCCCCAACGTGGATTTTCTCTACATGGTCCTAGTACGAAGCCGGATTTGGATGGAATAATTAATTAATGAGAAAATATCCATGAATCGTGGAAATTAATATCGTATGTCAGAAGCCGGCAAGAATAGATGCAATGCAAGTACATCTAGAAAGTGGTACTAAGCCTATTTATAACCCTTAATTAAACTGCCCAGCCCTCATACAGGTAGTATTAAGTGTATTAAGGATTGTATATTAATTGCCCAGGTTAGTTATCACATTTCTATGTCTTTATATGGTTTTTGCATGTATTTTGTAAGTGGGAACATTGTTACATTTTACCAACGAGGTAATAACTTAATTGGTCAGGCTATTTACATATAGTAAGAGTAATTGGGTTTAAATGTACTACAAATACAGTACAGTAGGATAATTACTACATTATTTGAACTTGATTATTTATCATTTGTGATCAATTACTTAGTAAGTCATAGGAACCCACTTACTTACATGTTACAATATGTGCAAGATCTTTCTTTAGTTTTGATTGCCAATTTGTATAAGTTAACTTGCATAATAAGTACTTACTTAATTGATTATTTACTGATTCAGTGATCGATAATTGTTATTGAATAGCTTTTCATTACAATTAATAATTTGCTACTGTATACATTCCAGGTTGACACCAGCCGGGCTCCCAGGCTAGTAAATGAGTGAGGAAAAAGAATTGATTAAACGTAGAGCTAGCTACAAGGGCCGATTAACTATATTTATTGGTTACTTGCAAGCTATTCCGAAACCTCTCACCGAGTCTTTCGCCAGGGAATTGCAACTGCGTTTGGGTAAGCTTGAATCGTTGTATGAACAGTATGACGACTTGCAAACACGGTTAGAATGTTTAGTCGATACGCAAAGCCAATTATTAGAGCGATCAGAATTTGAGAAACTTTATTATAAGGCCCTGTCCGATGCTCAGGGAATATTAAATGAGTATAAACCTGCAACTAGTACTCAAATCTGTAATAATAGTTCGCATACCAGTAACCATCGACTTGTTAAATTGCCCACTATACAATTGCCGAAATTTGGAGGTTTGTACGACAACTGGATGGAATTTCGTGACACCTTTACAAGTCTCATTCATTGCAATAAAGAAATTGACGCCATAAATAAGTTTCATTATTTAAGAGCTTCTTTGGAGGGATCTGCTTCTGTGGTTATACAATCTATCGAGTTTTCAGCTAATAACTATGCTATCGCTTGGCAGGTATTATGTGAAAGATTCGATAATAAACGATTGCTTATTCAAAATCACGTTTCAGCCTTATTTAACCTTGACGTGATTACGAAGGAGTCCTCTGACACATTAAAGCGTTTGATTGATCAATTAAATAAGAACCTACGAGCATTAGGATCTTTAGGTGAGCCTGTTAAACACTGGGATACACTTCTCATTCATATTGTGACACAAAAATTGGATCAAAAAACCTATCGTGAGTGGGAGGAGTATAAAGGTAACCTAGATGTAAATGTACCATTTAATTTCGATACATTTCTCCGGTTCTTACGAAGTCGTGCAGAGTTAATTGAAACTTTGGAATTGTCACGCAGTAATATGTCTAGCAGTCAAAAATCGACTCCAAAGCTGAAGTCCATGGTGGCTCAGAATTCTTTCCACTCTAGTTTAGAAAATTCTTCTAACATTTGTTGTAAATGCAAAGGTAATCATACCTTAAATAACTGTCCGGAATTTCTTGCTTTAAATAATGAAGCAAGGCTAAAGACGCTTCCAAGTTATAAAATTTGTTACAATCGCTTTAAGTCGGGCCATTATGCCAATACATGCAAGAAGCCTGGTTGTAAAGTATGCAAGCGTCGTCACAACACATTAGTACATGTTGAGACTAAACCAGTCATGACGACTCATTGTGACAAAAGTGGTGGGTCTGACAACGTAGTGGCATCATCGTCGACGGCGTTGCCTGCTTCTTTTCCACCAGCTGACAGCAATAATGTTGCTTTGTCAGTAAATGACTCGTTGTGTCAGAATCAACGATCGAAGGTAGTGCTTTTGTCAACCGCATTAGTTAAAGTTTATGATAAGAATAATCGTGAGCACATTATTCGCCTCTTACTGGATTCTGGCTCCTCATCCTGTCTAATGTCGTCGAATATTTGTAATAAATTAAGCTTGCCAACTAATACAGTCGATAGATCTATTTTGGGCATTAATAACGTCACTTCGCACGTAGGTAAAACATGTCATGTTTCATTAAAGTCATTGAATGACAGTTTTGCAATTAATTGCAATTTTTATGTTTTGCCATCAATCACAAATAATGTCCCAAGCCGCGAGATCGATATTGCTGATTTAAAAATTCCATCCGACATTTGTTTGGCTGACCCTACATTTTATAAGCCGTCACAGGTTGATATGCTTATAGGAGCCGATGTGTTTTGGGACTTGTTAGGATCGCGACAAATAAGGTTAGGTAATAAAATGCCTGTTCTTTGGGAAACCAGGTTAGGCTTTATAATATCAGGTCCACTGCCTGTTAAAAATGTCTCTCAGCTGTCCAGTGATGTTATGTGCAATTTCAGTGAAATTGCAAATAATGAAATAGAAGACATCCAAACCGAATTAACGCGTTTTTGGCAGCTGGAAGAAATTGAAGTAAAATCACCTCATTATACATCAGACCAAAGGCTCTGTGAGGAACATTTTGTTAAAAATACAACCCGTCTTAATGATGGCCGATTCTGTGTTCGTATACCGCTCAAACAGAGTCCTAACTTATTGGGAGAATCTTTTCGTAAGGCTGAACGGTGTCTATTTTCATTAGAACGCAGGTTAAGCAAGAAACCGGACAGCAGTAAGATGTATTATGACTTTTTGAGCGAGTACCAATCATTGGGCCATATGACTGAAATGGAGGCACCAGCTTTGGAAAGTCCAGCCTACTTTATGCCTCATCATGGAGTACTTCGTGAAAGTAGTACTACTACTAAACTAAGAGTAGTATATAATGCAAGTAGTCCTACAACGTCAGGCATTTCGTTTAACGATATTCAATTGGTCGGACCCACGGTCCAAGATGACTTGCTGTCCATTCTTCTCCGTTTCAGGCAGCATAAGTACATTTTATCCGCTGACGTTGAGAAGATGTACAGGCAGATTGTAGTGCATCAGTCTGACAGGCACATGCAACAGATACTTTGGCGTAGTAGTCCACATGATCGAGTCAAAGTATATCAATTAAACACTGTTACATATGGCACCGCTAGTGCCCCATTTCTTGCAACCAGGTGCCTTAAGCAAATAGGTCTAGATTGTGCAAATCCATCGATTGCTGAGGTCATTATTCATGACTTTTACGTCGATGATTTATTGACGGGAGGGGATGATTTGCAAGAAGTACGAAGCATTCGCAACGCAGTTACTGAAAAATTATCATCAGCCGGTATGCAGTTACGAAAATGGGTATCAAATGAACCTGAATTGGTATCAGATTTTGCCACACTGCCTATAAATCTAAATATAGGATCTGACGAACCTAATAAGTTGTTGGGTCTTGGTTGGCAGGCTAGCACAGATAAGCTGTGTTTTCCAATTTGTTCATTACTTCCCAAAGCTGTTACCAAGCGTGATATACTTTCGGCAATATCGCGTATTTTTGACCCTCTAGGTCTTCTCGTCGTCATGAAAATGCTGCTGCAAAAACTGTGGCTACACAAACTTGGATGGGATGAACCATTGGTTCCCGAAATTCAGGAATCTTGGGTTAAAATTATTAAAAGTCTACCGCTTATTAATAATCTTCGCATTCCACGACGAGTTATTTGCGATTCACATGCTAAGCTGGAATTGCACATTTTCATGGATGCTTCGGAACGCGCATATGGTGCTTGTGTTTACGTACGTAGTGTTAACGAATCAAATGAGGTAATGGTTCGTCTCTTAATTGCAAAAAGTCGAGTAGCACCAATTAAACCCATTACGATTCCGAGATTGGAGTTGTGTGGTGCCCTCATAGCAGCACGTCTGTATGAAAAGGTCAAGAGCTCTCTTCGTGTAAGCATTGACAATGTTTACTTCTGGACAGACTCCACCATTGTCCTGGGATGGTTACGGATGTTGCCTACAAGACTTCAGCCTTTCGTACGTAATCGCGTTGCTGAAATTTTAGATAAGGCTGGCGATTTTACATGGAAACATGTCCCTACAGACCAGAACCCCGCAGACCTAATATCACGTGGTATTGATATTAGCGCTCTGCAGACTTTGGATTTATGGTGGTCCGGTCCAAGATATCTAGCTCGTGATCAAAGCTATTGGCCTCTTCAACCTAAATATACTGAGACTTTACCTGAAACTCGACCTGACGTTTCTTTAAATGCTGCCTTAATTGAGAGTTACAATCATACTCAAATTATTAACTTTAGTCGCTTTTCCAATTATTTACGCCTTGTTCGCACCGTATCATATATCCTGCGATTCATTAGATTGTGTCAAAGGAAAAATATTGAATCAAATTTCATAGGTGAGGGTGAACTTCAAAATGCTTTGGAAGTAATTATAAGACTCAGCCAAAGAGAGTCATTTTCTGAGTATGATTTACTTATAAACAAACAGGATTTACCAAAGAAAAGTCCTTTATTAAAGTTTAATGTATTTTTAGATAGTAAAAATATAATGCGCGTTGGTGGTCGGCTTGCTAACTCAGAATATTCATTTGACAAAAAACATCCAATTTTATTACAGTCCACTCATATTTTTATAAAATTACTTTTTGATTTTGAGCATAAAAAACTAATGCACGCCGGACCCCAATTATTGTTGGCCTCAATAAGAGAGTCTTATTGGCCTATAGGAGGCCGTAACTTGGCAAAAGCCTGTTATCATAAGTGTGTACTGTGCACTCGTATGAAGGGTAAGATTGTTAGTCCTATAATGGCTAATTTGCCGCAACAGCGGATCACACCGAGTGGTTATCCATTTCTAAACGTAGGCGTTGACTACGCAGGCCCTATCATGAGTGCTAGCCGTCAGGGACGTGGATGTAGGCTTGTAAAGGTTTATATCGCAATTTTTATTTGTTTTGCGACCAAAGCCGTCCATTTAGAGTTGGTGGGTGATTTAACAAGTAAAAGTTACCTTTTGGCATTACATCGTTTTATATCGCGTAGAGGCAAACCGTCTGACATTTTCTCAGATAACGGAACCGCGTTTGTAGGTGCCCATAATGATCTGTCAAGGTTCCTGAAGGACAGTTGCAATTCCTTGAGTGAAAGTTTAGCAAATGATGGCATTCGTGCACATTTTACGCCAGCGTATACGCCTCATTTTGGTGGTCTTTGGGAGGCCGGTGTCAAGTCGACCAAATATCATTTACGTCGAGTGCTGGGGAATTGTAATTTAACATTTGAGGAACTTAGCACCACCCTTACACAGATTGAAGCGATTTTAAACTCCAGGCCGCTTACACCACTCTCTTCCGACCCTGCTGATTACAATCCATTAACGCCAGGACATTTTCTTATTGGGCGCCCCATGACGTCCCTGCCACAGCGAGATCTTCAGGAACATTGTACTAGTTCTTTGACCCGTTATGAACGAATCGAACAACTGCGCCAACATTTTTGGGCACGTTGGAGCAAAGAATACGTGACAGAGTTACAGCAGCGTGTAAAATGGCGTTCCTGCAAAGATGACCTCAAGATGGACTCCCTGGTAGTGATCAAAGAGGATAATTTACCTCCATTAAAATGGAAACTCGGCAGAATCATCGCCGTCCATCCTGGTCCAGATGGCATCTCTCGCGTGGCTGATATTCGGACCTCTACTGGAGTCATAAGAAGAGGCTTTACCAAGATTTGCCCGTTACCGGTATCATCAGCTTCTGGTTGAAAGCGTGGCTTTCAACGCCCGGGGGCATGTTGAAAACTCCTTTCTGGATTTTCGCCTTATGTTTTTTCGCATCTTGTCATTGTTCTTATGTCATTTCGTTGCATCATAAATTTTGTCTTTTCAATAATATATTCCTAGCTAAAAACTTCTGTTTTAATTATCCCCAACGTGGATTTTCTCTACACGCGGCCCATCAGGCAATATGAGAGTTTGCTGTCTCTCCAAGCCATGCGCACACAGGCAACGCCCAAAGCCGAGGTCCGTCCCTCCTGGGGGCCCTTTGGTGATGTTGTCTATAAAGGTTGAGGGCACTCTGCCCTCGCCTCAAACGCCCGGTGAAGTAGCGAAAGCTCACTTGGAGCTATCTACATAGTACTTTCAAAAAAAAAAGGAGTACTCATTTCCACCGCCGTAAAGTATTTTACATAGCTCCGTAGAGCATGAGGGTATCTTTGATGTTTGCGTAGTAAGTACTGGTAGTAACTTCAGGACTGATGAGCATATTTACATAATAAAACAACTATTTGTAGCCTTCATGATAATAGCCTGACATCATAATAATAGCCTAATCATTACGACCTTTGTCGTAAGTACTACTTATTCTGTGCCAATGTGGCCTAGTGGTCATCATGCCAGATTTTCACAGGGTAGGTCCTGGGCTCGATCCTCGGTCAGGTCAATATGAAAATTGATCGTTTTTAGACTCATCGATCGAGATTCGAGATATATGTATTTGTTATAAAATATAAAAATAAAATAGCCTAACCTACATAATTAAAAATAACCATTATAAATAAAAAATGTCCCGCAGTTCGTTGTCACGCGGAAGAGTACCTAGAAGGCTGACAGCATTGCCACGTTGGATGGCAATGCTTATTCTTTGTCCTAGAAAATTGCCAGCCCTCTGGTCACCCGACACCTCAACCAGCTTTTGGCTTAATGACTTAAATAGATTATGAGCCGACGGGCCCCATGGACCAAGTGTCTCCACCCCAAACGGCTCAAAAATGAAACCGTTGCCGATGCAGGCATATTTGCGCCGTTTGAGAGACTCGGCATTGGCTGCAGCCATGCCTGCCTTAGACCCAGTGCTGGGGAGGTGGGAAGGCGCGAATGTGTCGACACACGTGGCATCCCAAACAAGTGGCCTTCCCATCCTCCACGGCACAAGGGTCATTCCGTCCGGCCTCTTGCCATCCTCACGCACCAGGCCATTTGGTTCTAAAACAGCTGGCACGTGAATGGTGACAAGAGCCCTTTGGATTATGTTATTAATGGTGGCATGGCGCGCCATGCGACCTGCACTTTTGAGACACGAAAGTCCATGACGCCCAAACTGGTCTACGGTATCGCCGCAAAGACAACGATGCGGGACATTCGCTTTAGCTCCTAAACGCAGACATGTCGCCAGACGGAATGTATTATCGTCCAGAAAGGTACCCAAAGTGAAAGAAGGTAAGGCCTGTAACCAAAGTCCTGACTCCCACTCCGCAACGGCAAGGAGACGCGCTCGTTCTGCAGAGTTGCCACAAGAAGATTCAAGTAGGTTACTCTGTACAAGTCTGCAGAGCGGCTCGTCCCAACGCCTCTGAGAAGAAGGGTTATCTGGAAATTCCGAATTTAAACAAAGCTCTGACCAAGCGTCTCTGGCTTCTGTCATATAAGCAGTTTCATAAGATGGGTTTTGTAAAATTTTCTTAAAAAGGTCTTGTATGCTATGGACAGAAGACAAAAATGCTGGCAAAGCAACACTAGAAATTTTTCGTATTCCAAGTCCTCCTAGCCTTATAGGTAAGGAGGCTTGTTCCCAAATAAAGTGATCAAACTCAATGTTTAAAAGAGACGCCAAAGTGTTTTTAATGACGTTATCTAATTTTGTAAGAAGATCCGGGTATTTCCACAGATGACTGCACCGTAAATTATATGTGAAATTTGGAACAAAAAGACAATGTTTTAGAATAGAAAAAGCGAAATGGCTATGGATATTGGAAAGTCGGTCGGAAGCTAACTGAAAACTTTGTACTTTTTCCTCAACAAAACTGGGAAAAGAATCATCAAAAATCGGGGAGCCTAGGAGACGAAGCGAAGACTTGTCAATAATTTTGATGTTGGGGGCCAATGCGTTAAATTGGGTAACAGTTTTAATTTTGGTTAGAAGAGGCATTTCATGGTCGATAAATAGTTCACATTTGGAATAATTTAAACTAAGACCAATAGAAGTCAAGCCACGTTTAAGGTCTTCTAGGTCCTTCAAAACGGTGTCAGGATGGACGTCTCCCAAACTCCCATCATCAAGGTACCATGTGTTAAAACTGGAATTGATTTTTTCAATGACTGGGTGGATTGCAAGACTGAAAATAACCGGACCCAAGGGGTCACCCTGCTGGCACCCTACTGCCGAATAAAGGAGATTGTTTTGGTACATCAATTTAGAATTTTGACTATAACACTGCCAGAGGAAGTTGTAAACCGAAGGAATTTTGATCTTTGCTTGTGCCAGCATAGCGCCCCTATCAACCGAATTGAACGCGTTTTTTATATCCACCTTCAGCAACACCCCACCCTTTTGAATATTTAAATAGGTGCGCAAAGAATGGACAGCGGCCTCACAGCCACCCTTGGAACCGAAGCCTAACTGAATCGGTTGAAAGTAGTCCCCAAGGGTGGCAGCAATAGCTCTACAGCATAGTTTGGCTGTAAGTCGGCGGTATGTTGAGCCTACAGCGATAGGCCGGATGCCGCCGTCCTTCTTTTTCAGGGCACATAGGTTAGCACCATATAAAATGCTGGTAACGCTATCATTGACCCTTCCCAATAACATAAGGTTGACAAGAGCTGTGAGATCCCTCAAGAGCGAACCGCCGGCGTCAAAGCTGTCACCGCTCAAAAGATCTTTTAAATGTTGAGGTGACAAACCATCTAAACCGCCTGCTGAGCCACTTCTGAAGGACATCACAGCCGCGTAAACCTGCTCCTCTGTGGCTTGCAGGGCCTCATCGATGTTATTGGGAGGGTCAGGTAGGTTGGGGTTGTCTGCTGACGATGGATGCTTCTCCTGTAAAGCAGAGAGAGTGTCCGGAGTGTTTGGGGCAATTGCATCGTCCGAGAAAAGAATTCTTGCTGCACCTTTGAGGTCACCTTCGCTTATTTTTGATTCCACATACTGTGACAAACTTTTTTGCTTTAATTTGGAAATCGAAATATGCCGAAATGTTGAGGAATTTGGGTTAATACAGTTTTGTTTTATTTTTGATGTAAGATTTTGAATACCAGATGGGTTTTCGTTTGATACATGTAGAATCCTAAAAGCGAAGGTGAGTAAATGTTCCCAAGCCTCTTTTGAGTTCTCGCGGACTGTCCTTCTTATATCACTAGCAAGCGCTAGTGATACAGTGCGACGAGCACCTTTGGGTATACGTTTTATTACGGGAGTTGAATGTTTTAAAGCTGACAGGTGTTCGTGAAGATTATGATAGGAGTGAGAAACAAGACTATGTGCTAATGAAGTATGATTAGAAAGTATGCCGGTGGGGCAAAGGGATCCACTACTAGCATGGGTCTTGTGTACTCTAGCCACATGAATTTTTAAACCCCTTTGCCCCTTGAAAAACCGTGGCTGGGAACACTGAGAGCACAAAATTAAGTTCTCGGACGATATAGACTCACCTGGGCAAACATTCCCAGACGAAACACCACCGATAGGCGACATTAAAACTTATAAAAAACACTAGGCAATTAAAATATAAAATTAATAAAATGACACAAAACACAACAAAAATAAAAACTTCGATTGCTTGTTGATTGACAGGTGTCCTGCGCAGGCCAAAGGGCGCAAAAAAAAAAAATATAAAATATTGATAAGTACCGTTGAGTTAGTATCCCATAACACAAAATTCGAACTTACTTTGGGGCTAGTCCAATCGGTGTGATTAGTTCGTACATATATATTTTTTTATTAAAGCAATAGGTCCCAAAGTAATGAAAATAATCTTATTATTATTTGAGTCTCGTTTTGGCTGACTTAGAAACGAATAGAAAAAAGTGAACAATGTAAGTAAGGTACGCAACATTTTTCTTTGAAACTAAACTGAAAATGATTTCAATTCCAGTTATAGCAGAATTTTGTGCGTTCTGTTGTAACTGGAACGGAAATCATATATCATGTCTCATATTGAAATAATTTCATACTTTGAAAGAGAAATCGCCACGCATAGCTAGAGCAGACAAATTCACAAACAAAGCATGGTCGCATCTGTTCGTTTCTTTATTTTAAAGCCTCTTAATCGTGAAAGTTCAGCCTCCCTGTTTGGTAGCAATTACAGCAGTGACCGACCCGCTACGCTAATTCGATGCCCTGTCTCAATGCTCTAACTTGGGTAAATCAAACTAGTTGTCTGACAGCTTAGTCTAGGATTAGCCAATAATTGGAGTTAGAATCAAATCAGATTTGTATTTACACAAACAAGGACCGCAGATACAATAACTAGATCAATAAGGCTAGCTGAAATAAAGACTTTTGGAATTTGACGAAGGATGTGGCGAATTTATATCTATAAATTCTTTGTCAGATGAAACATGCTTCGTCATGTTGCTGATATTTTTTGTAAGTTTTGACCAAGCTTGTTGCTAATAAACTACTGTAGGTGGCGGATTTATATCTTTGACGAAGCATGTTGCTGTTATTTTTGTAAGTTTTGGCGACGCTTGTGGCTATTTAATAAATATAAAAATAAATAAATATATACGGACAAATCACACAGATTGAGCTAGCCCCAAAGTAAGTTCGAGACTTGTGTTATGGGATACTAACTCAACGATACTATATTTTATAACAAATACATATATAGATACACATCCAAGACCCAGGCCAATCAGAAAAAGATCATTTTCCATCTTGACCTGGCCGGGGATAGAACTCGGTCACTCCGTGTCGGCTGGCGTGTTGACCGCTGCGCCACGGATCAAGTCAAACTTTTTTTTTTGACGAAGCATATTTAAATTGGAATTTCAACTTTGTGACATTTTTGAGGTAGATATAAGTTTAAACAAGAGTATATTTTTTTTCTCCATAATCTTTACATTCGCTGTCTGTTCGCTTAGATCATTTTAATGCAGTTTTCAGCAATATATAGTCATTTCTGTTATTTTGATTAATTCGTATAGATGAATAATTTTTCCCAGTTTCAAAACATTTTTTATTGATGCTTCGCTCCTATTGGTCGCAGCGTGATGTTTTATAGCCTAAAGCCTTCCGCAATAAATGGACTATCCAACACAAAAAGAATTTTCCAATTTAAACCAGTAGTTCCTGAGATTAGCGCGTTCAAACAAACAAACAATCAAACTCTTCAGCTTTATAATATTACTAGCTGTTGCCCGCGACCTCGTCCGCGGCAATTTCTGTTATTTTGATTAATTAGTATAGATGAATAATTTTTCCCAGTTTCAAAACATTTTTTATTGATGCTTCGCTCTTATTGGTTGCAGCGTGATGTTTTATAGCCTAAAGCCTTCCTCAATAAATGGACTATCCAACACATAAAGAATTTTCCAATTTGAACCAGTAGTTCCTGAGATTAGCGTGTTCAAACAAACAAACAAACTCTTCAGCTTTATAATATTAGTATAGATAATTTCTGCCTTACTGCCCCATATTAGTATCTACATTGCACCCGTGCGAAGCCGGGGCGGGCCGCTAGTACTATACAAAATCCACGATAACAGCATCCTTAAATGCTCACACGTTGCTTGCTAATCTTAGTTTCATCCCGTTATACCGTCTCGCTATAATACTGATTAACAGCCTAATTTCCCGGATGTCACGCCAAAGCCGGATTATCCGGATGAGCCGAGCTTGGATTATTTTACTACAACTTATAGTTCGGAAGTATTATCCGTACTGTGGTGTAATATAACGGGTGGCGCAAAAGTACTGGCACTAAAGAAAATACTTTTATTTTTTTTATATGACATTTTCTGTCATTCTGTTTTTGAAAATTGTGTAGTGAACAAATGTAAAATACACTGAAAATAAACATGGACCGTTTTACTCCCCAAGAACGTGGAATAATTGTGTGAGGGACGCTTTTCCAGGCCGAGTTATCTCTCGTTTTGGCGATTTGCCTTGGCCTGCAAGATCACCCGATCTGACCAGTCCAGACTTCTTTCTTTGGGGTTTTTTGAAATCTCGGGTGTATGTGAACAAGCCACAGACTCTCGCAGCTCTAAAAGAAAACATTCGTCAAGAAATAACGAACATATCGCAGGAAGTGTTACGGCAAGTTATGCAAAATGTCATAAATAGGGCTCAAATGTGTATCAACTCTGGAGGTCACCATTTAAAAGACATCATCTTTAAATCCTAATGGTACGAAATTTAATGGCACAAATATACATTTAAAAAAACCTAAATCTAGTTTTCTAATTTAGAAAAAATGTTATAGCTGAACCAAATAGGGTCTTTACTTTTGCGCCACCCAGTACTAATAAAATTTTAGCATGACCAATCTACGTTATAAATAAAGACAAGGGGGTGTTGTGGGACCCCGAGTAGAACTTTGTTGATGCTGATATGCCTTAATAATACTTATAAGTTATTGATAGATGCTGTTAATTTTACTATAGGTACATATACCTACTTAACTTATGATCTTTTTAAAATAATGA
The DNA here is from genome assembly GCA_947532085.1 of Elegia similella. Taxonomy (NCBI): domain Eukaryota; kingdom Metazoa; phylum Arthropoda; class Insecta; order Lepidoptera; family Pyralidae; genus Elegia; species Elegia similella. The sequence goes on from OX383944.1 coordinate 4,113,305, forward strand.
TCTACCTCTAACACTATTCGGCGTATCAAATAGAATATAATATATGTATAATTGTCTTTAATTCCGTTAAGATGCGGATAAGGTCCTTGATATTAGTTTATTAAACATAAATACATTTTCTGCAAAAAATATGACAAGGCTATCCGTAACATGCTTCGTCAAATAGCTACAGAGGTTCATTAGCAACCTCTTCGTCAAAACTTACGTTTGATCCCGGATCAACTACTTTCCCGAGGGCTTGGTATTAAAGCAAACATAGCCGCGGGCGAAACCTACCTCAGCTAACATTCATCAATCTGATGGCAAGCCATCATTGTGGAGTTTTGGAACAGATATGATGATCTAATGATGTAGAATTCCTCAACAGCACGATCATAAATTTTACAGTAAGTATCATAACTTTAATATTATAAATGGAAAGTGAATTTGTTTGTTTATTTGTTTCTTATGCTACTGAAACAATCATTGTGAAATTTTGCATACGGTTAGACTTGGGTACGGGGAAGGACAGGCCTTTCATCCCAGAAAAGTATACTGCTCCCGAGTAGGGTTACCATTAAGGAATTTGAAATATCCTGGCAAAAAGTCGGACATTTCGATAAAAATCCGAACTTTTTTGGAAACATTAACCACTAAGTTCAGTTCAGTGCTATGGTATGCATGGTAGGCAGGCAGACGCTCGCATTGCGAGGGTGGTAGGATGCGGGATGCGGGCGGGGATTGTTCGCCTTGTAAAAAAATAAAATAAAACATATTCCATAAATCCACAAACAAATTAAAGGGCCGGTCAAAATCCGGACAACAGTCTAAAAGTCCTGACATGTCCGGACTAATCCGGACAGATTATCATTACCGCGAGCGTAACTGCAGGCGAAAGCCAGTAGGTACATTCATATAAAAGCACTCATAATAACATCTTAACATAAAATTGTATTTAAAAAAAACGCTTCTCTGTTGCAATCGTAACAAGACAATTAGCTTAAATTAATGCAAAAATCATAATTCTCAGCCCATCAATTATCCCGATTGTTACACTAAGTTCAGCGTCGTGCCATCTAAGGCGATGGCATGCAGTAAAAACTTGCCTACAAGCAGCTGTATCAATAAATTAAACTGTCGTGCCACTGCTCTAATAAGATTGCAGAAGCCGGTCTGTCTGTCGCACATGGCATGTGTGTATCTTTCTTTACTATCATTATCATCATATCAGCTACAAGAAGTCCACTGCTGGACATAGGTCTCTTCCAAAGATTTCCAATATGACCGGTTGGAAGCGAAATGAACCACTTTTCTTATGGGATCAATTCTGGGAACTCAAAAAAAAATTACATTTTCATGCAGAAGTGTTCGGTCGGCTCGGCAATTGTATGAAAATGAGAGCACATTAGGAAATGTCTTTTCTCTGGTTATCGCATTATTTTCTTTGTACTTATTGCTCGAACATACAAAGTCTACGCCTAGCCTAACAAGTTACTTCTAAAAACTACTTATAAATATATACCTACTACTTAAAAGACGAAACTGAAATAATAAAAAAAAACCTACTTACCTAAAAATATATATTTACAAATCGCCTTGAAATCAAGTCATAAATTTATTACTCCCTGCTTAATATTTTGCCCTTTACGCAGCTTTTCCGCCGCTGCCTTGAGTTCTGCATAGCTGCATGCCGCTGAGCTTTTTGTGGAAGCTCTTAATTGTAGCGACGTGACTCGCAAATGAAGCGACGGATTTATGCGTAAGGCTAGGCCCGGCCTATTTGCTAACTCAGTGTACAAGGTTTTGATAGTCACTTCAAAATACATTGCGGATTTCGTATGAGTGACTATTTTATTTAAGATATATTAAACGTAATGTATTTTGAACTTCTCAACTAACTTAAGAATATCATCAGTTAAAATCCTTTTGAGTATTAGCGGTTAACTTTATAACTATGTGGCCTACCACGTCGCAAAACCAGTCCCGTCCCTCATCTCGCTGGCCACTTATCACTGGTGCTGTACTCCACATAAGGAGTTGTATTTATCATTCATTTAAGCTGGCGTGTGTAAGTGGCCAGTTAAGCAAAATTGTAATTACGAGAACGGGTGCAATTAGCCAGTAATGCAATGATATATCGTTGCAACTTTATTTAATGGACATTGCTCGGAGATTTATGTTTTGGCTTGTTGGTATTACAAAATTTATCATAACGAGCTTTTTCCAAGACTTTGTCCATTCATGCATTTTTTTTATTGAGACCACATCACATACACTGGTCCCAAACTAAGGTTTTCCCTTGTACTATGGAAACCAGAAACACCGAAGGTACCACAAACATCCAGACCCAACACAAATATCTGTTCCATCAACAAACTTGATGATTCCGTGCTTCGGAAGGCACTTTAAGCCGTTGGTCCCGGCTGCCATCTGGTAGTCGTTAAAGGAACCACGTCAGAGGCCGAGAGGCGGTTCCGAAGAACTCTGACACCAGGGTCTGCATGGTTCATTGACTGTGTCACTTACATGAAATGATTTAGTAGTGTAGGATAGAATTATAAAGTACCTACAATAATACGTTTACTTGGAATAAACATGTGAATGGAGATTTAATTTCAAATATACATATGAATTTGATAAGAAAGTTACAATTTCTGTACCTCATAGAAATGACCTCAATATTCGCATGCCTGATTTAACGCCGCGTCACCACAACTTAAAGGTAAACCCATATGAGGTAGCACTACACTGCACATACATTTTTGTTATGTTGCAATTGAATTGTGATTAGTAATATTGCAACATAAAAACAAACAAAAGCAAACGATGCTCATGACGTGTTACACAGTTAGGCGACGTTTGCTATCCTCGGGGTAACGAAGGCTTGTGGCCTTAATAGCCGTGTGCTTTCCAGCAGAGTAGAATAGGATCACTCCTAGTCTTCCCACGGAAGTCGTAAGAGGTGACTTAGGAAATACAAGCTAAACAAAGCTCATAAACATCAATGAGACCTCTCCAACCCGTTTGGCCAGCGACGAGAGTGTAGGCCAAATCCTCTGTCTGCTCTGGCCAAGTATGGTATATCCAGTAGTACAGAGGGGGTCATGCTCCTGCAGTGGAGACTAAAAAGACCTGCTGACGATATAGCATAAGCTCTGTGCACATAAAATAAATGAACGAAGGCTTGAAATCTGTTTCTTCGAGTCTGAGTCTTTAAATTGATTTGAGGCTGTATCTCATTACGTACGCTACGGCAAAGTTTGGTTGCAGTGTAGTGTACAGCAGACAATTTTGATGTCTTAGGTAAATTACCCCAACATAAAGAAAACGCAAATTGTATCAAAGCGCAATGTTATGATAGACTATATAACACTACAATGCAGTAACCTGCGCGTCACGTTCCAGAGTGTGGTTAGTCCAAGTTTGACTCCCTGTGCCACTGGAAGCAGTTTCGTTGAGCAGTGCAGAGCGATATAGCCTATCTACACTTCTACACTAATAATAAAAAGATTTGATTGTTTATTGTTTGTTTGCATTGAAATGCCCCGAAACTAAAGGACAGATTTGAAAAATTCTTACACCATTAGAATCCTTTATACTCCCTGATGAACATAAGCTATAGAATAAATACGTATATCCGTGCGAAGCAGGAGCGGGCCGCTAGTCATCAATACTCTGTGCCGTACAGTGTCGGATCGCTGCTGCTCAATACGGGCGTACCTTTATGAGTTCTGCATTCATAATAACGGTATGCAAAGTGTCAATGCGGTCTTACGGCGCATATTGCTTATGGCAGCGTACGCTGGCTACAGCTGAATTGAAATGAACATTTTAATAGCCAATACTTATGATTATGAATACTAAGTGTAAATGCCGTTATTCGTTAATTTGCATTCACAAAATGCAAGAAATGTTTTTAGGTTTTGGATATGAGCAGGTGGTAAAAGTAAAAACTGAATTGACTATACAAAGAGTTTGTAAACTTATGTACAATAAAAACATACTGGCCACATATTATAATCTGAAATGACGATATAGGAAAATGTGATTCCATATTCGAATAATATTTTTGACTGCAACACGAATCTCCCGCTAAAATTGCATTTTGTTTTGTATCGCATTTAAGTATTTGCTACTACAATGGGTTTTATATTTACTTGTGAATTATACAAATACAAATCGTTTATTTGCTGAAATAGGGTCAAGAACAGATGTTACATAAATATGTTACAGATGTTAGACAAATTTATAGTAATTCGATCATTGACAATATCTGGTGTATTCGTTATTTCTTTATCTTAACTGCCCTTATTAAGAAAAATAGATCTGTGTTTCCAATGTATGAATAAAACACATACATACATAGTATCACGTCTTTTTCCCTTACGGGGTAGACATAGCCTAGGTCTATAAGACCCGAAGGCCACGTTTAGCATGTTGGTGGGCATTAGGTGGAAAGCGGAATCAAAATAGTGACGGGTTGCTAGCCGCATCGCCTATTAACACGATTCCTCAGATTTTAAAATACAGAGATTTAATAATCGTTAGTTAATTTTTTTAACAAGAGTGTGGCACTGGCCTGACTAGATGGCAACGCCTATTATTGACGCTTCTTTATCCTTAGATCAGCCCATTCCTTCGACCGGCTTCTACGAGTTGCGTGAGAATTTTTTTTTTTCTTTAGCCGTTTTGTCCCACTGCTGGGCAAAGGCCTCCCCTCGTTGTTTCCACAAATTCCTTTCCCTCGATAAACTCTTCAAATCCTTCTCAAACTTGTCAATGTCATCTATCCATCTCTTTCTCGGTCTTCCTCGTCTTCTACGTCCACCTGGTTGGCGCGGGAAATACATTTCAATTATCTATGTCTGCTACGGCCAATTATGACTCCGGTAGTACAGAGAGGGTCATTCTCCTGCAGTGGAGACTAAAACAGACCTGATGATGATGATGTTCGGCGTAAGTACACACAATATAAATATACGTATTAGGTTAGGAGTGTATCGTCAGCTGCTTGGCCAGTGGTTGCACATCAAGTATGGCTTTGGGTACGCGCCCGACATACTGAGCTGCTACTTGCTTTTACCCCATTCTTCCGAGTAAGTAGTATCCACGTAGTATCCTTATAAATAAATAATAAATATATACGGACAAATCACACAGATTGAGCTAGCCCCAAAGTAAGTTCAAGACTTGTGTTATGGGATACTAACTCAACGATACCTACTATATTTTATAACAAATACATATATAGATAAACATCCAAGACCTAGGCCAATCTGAAAAATATCATTTTCCATCTTGACCTGGCCGGGGATGGAACCCGGTCACTCCGTGTCGCAGGCAGGCGTGTTGACCGCTGCGCCACGGAGCTAGTCAAATTATTATTACTTTTTTTTTACTAAATATTGAATTAGGCATTTGCCTCCCATGTCACCTGATGGTAAGTGACGATGAAGACGAGGATGTTACATGCCTTGTATTATATTATATCTTCATTTCTTCATTAAAACTCTCTTTACGATGGGCATCAGCTTCGGAAGCACAAGAACTCAAAGAAACTGCGCTCACGAATCCGCAAGCTGCATCAGGCGTAGTGAGTATGGCAATATCCTCCCATGGAATGGAGTCTCTCTTTGGGATATGCCTTTGTCCAGCAGTGGACTCCTTACGGCTGAAATGATGATGATGAAGTACACACAATCGATGGAAACAGTTTCAGTAATTTTATTTGCATAGTTTTATTCATACATTCATTTTCAGCCCACATCAGCCCACTGATGGGCAAAGGCCTCCTTTTTTTACGCCTTTTTATATTTATTACGTATCTATCCCTTACAGGGAAAAAAAATATTTATTTTAAAAATTAAATGAAAGTGTGAAAGGGTAAACCTATACACGGTGAAATTTTGATCGTTTTGGACCCTTGAAGGGGTGACTCAGACCATCAAAATGAACAACTTTTCCTGTGGGAACAATGCTGGGAACTCAAAAAAAAATCGACATTCCCATACAAACTGGCCGGGCGGCGGGACTCTTTTGTATGGAAATGACGAAATTTTTTTGAGTTTCCAGCATTGGTCCCATATAAAAAATTGTTCATATTGATGGTCTGAGTCAACCCTTTAAGGGTCCAAAACGATCAAAATTTCACCATGTATACAATATAAACATAAAGTGAAAAAAGAAAAAAAAGAGCCCTTAAAACAATTTTCTTCGAAATCATGCCCATGTGGCATGGTGGCAAGAACGCTGGCTGCGTTCCTCCGTTGGATAGCTATGCTAATCCGAACAAGCAGCCAGCTCTCTTATCACTGGCGGGTATATCGATACCTTACAGGGTAGACAGAACCTGCGACTTGTCAATTTAACACTAACAATAAGAAATACATTTAATTTTATGAGGGAGTACAATAAGACTTTCTATTAACCTCATAGCTATAGCAATTAATTATACCACGGCCTTCAATGAATTTATGCGTCTGGGCTCGCAGACAGGCATCCATATGCAGAGCATAAGCATGCCGCCATATGCAACCCTTTCATATGTCGCGCGTATGGTTTTATAGCGAGTATTGTTTAGATCGTGGGAAATAATATCATGCTACAAACCTTTGTCTTTGAATTAACTTAATGAATTGAAAAGTTAAAAACTGCCTCCGTGGTCCAGTGGTTAAGTTAAGGCGTTTGCCTGTAGACCCGGGGGTCGTGGGTTCGATTCCCACGGGAAGCATACTTTGTTTAGTTGTTTCAAGTTTGGTTAGGACATTGCAGGCTTGAATTGGAAATTCTTACTGGGCTAGACATATCTTTATATCTTTCTGTCTGTCTGTATAAGTATCCGTACAAACCACGGGTCTGACTGACTTGAAAAATTGAAATTTGATATGAGAGCTTCTTTAGTACCAGTTCTTGATCTTTTACATAGTTTATACCGGATGTAAGTATCCGGTAAAAATAGACATGAGGGCGAAGCCAAAAGCAATATTTGCATTTGGCATAAAAATTCCGTATATATCTTTTTCGACATTTGGAATATGGATGTTATATTTAATTACATTAAAAGACTGATCCATAACATTGTTTACCAAATTCTATATAAAGTACGCTCTGTCTACTCCGTAAACATTTACAATGTGACAACCCGCATGGTGTAAGAAAGTAATTTACTTCAAATAAAAAGCTTAATAGAAATGCATGTTAAATTAAGCAACGTCAACGTAAATAACTTAATAACGGCTTGATAATTACTTAATTCAGAGGGTTCAATCAATCCAATCGATCTCAATCAACACGCTTAGTCATCAACTGTTATGAATGAGAAGGCACGTGTGGCTTTTGTCTGTGTAAAATGAAAAAGTATGGGGGAAGTGTGTGTTGTACATTATTTTTATTCATCCTAAATAAACTTGTAAAATACTATTGGTATACAGAGTGAAATTGAATTCATTGGCAAACGTTTAAAGAGTGACTAAGACCACGAATCTGAACAACTTTCAATATGGGACCAACTTCCACATCGTGAAAAAATTCTCTGCTCTTTCATACAAAAGTGTAATATCTACTTGGGAAAAATCTATGGAACAGTTTTTTTTTTGCAACTTCGAAGTTGGTCCAATACTGATAGTTGTTCAGATTCGTGGTCTAAGTCACTCCTTGAACGTTTACTAATGAATTCAATCTCACCCTGTACATATAAATGATATCAAGAGAACAGGCGAAAAAGTAACTGCCCAATATTAGTATCTACATCATATATAGCCGGCGCGGGTCGGATGGATACTCAGTAATTAATTATATTTATTTCGATGAATGTGAAAACCCGCGCAGAATAATCATAAGCATAATGAATTAAGTTTCGAAAATCATGTTTAATTATCGCATAAACATTGCGTTAATTTAAGCTTCAGTGTAAATAACTCAAAACACGCTTAGTCATCAACTCTTATGAATGAGCTAGAACGTGTGGCTCACACGACGCAAATAAAGTAATAGAGGGAGGTTCATTGCCCTATAATCAGTAATCAAATTTGCAGTACTTTCACGTCTTTTTCTCTAGCAGGGTAGACAGAGCCCAGGTCTTTAAGACCAAGACCTTTTTAGGTCTTAAAGACCTGGGCTCTGTCTACCCTTGCATGTTGATTGGCGTTAAATTTTTAGAACGGTATCCAAATAGTGGGACAAATAGCAGGAAACGACTTTGTTTCGTAGATGTAGTTGATAATGTTTTTAGTCAATTTAGTTGCATCTTGTGAAGCACCTCGCTTAGTATGCTATACAGCAAATCAAATTACTTAATATATCGATGCAAAGCTACTAAAGACCTATGTGAGAAAGAAGATTGATAAATGAAAAAAATATATATGATAAATGATACTATTAAAAAGCCCATCAGGCGACTATAACAGTATATATAGAATATAAGAATAAAGAATAAAGAGTTTCTTCTCTGCAGTGGTCGGTTCCGAAACGTTAGTAGTTTGTACCTTATGCAAATTAATTAGTAATATAAATATTACCAAATTAGATCCTTTAAAATATGATTTGACGAGAAAAAGTGCCTGCGAAGGCCTATTTTCTGAATAAACGTTTTGATTTTGAGTAGAGCAACCTCAAGCTAAGGCTTGAGTTGACACACAGTGTACAGAATGAAATTTAATTCATTAGCAATCGTTTAAGGAGTGACTTCGTAGACCACGAATCTGAACAACTTTCATTATGGGACCAACTTCGACATCGTGAAAAAATTATCGGCTCTTTCATTCAAAAGTCGAATATCTACTTGGCCAAAATCTATGGAACAGCTGAGTTTTTTTGGCAATTTCGGAGTTGGTCCCGTAATTAAAGTTGTCTAGATTCGAGGTCTGAGTCACTCCTTAAACGTATGCTAACGAATTCAATTTAACCCGGTACAGCCGTACAAAGCTTCTAAAGACCTTAGTAGAGCAATCTAAAGCCTTAACACGCAGTGTATGTTCATTGTACAAAGCGGCGGCGATCAACGACCCCCTGGCCAATCACGCGTTGAATTTGTTTACAAACACGCTGATGCGTTTGTGCTACAATACCTACAATACCATACACTATAGCGTGCGTGACGACGAGTTTCAGCACTGTAGGGTTGTCACTGATAAAGGACGGCAATCAACACTGCCCCATGGACAACTGCAACACCAGTGTGTGACAGAAGCGTTGCTAGCCTTTCATGACGTTGGGGGGAAAGAAGGGGAGGGGAGGATGGGCCTCCGGCTCTCCCACTTACCCAACGAACCATAGAAGCGGTAAAGCTTCTACTCAAACGTCGATTGTCTGTGAGAGTGTGGTTCCCCGAACGAGCCGGTCCCATCATACATGCTACTAGCAAAAATGAAGTTTGCCTGTAGCGTGGCTCTCCACAACTAAAAAGTCTCAAGTCTCTAGAGGCATAAAACTCTATACAAACGACGAAAGCGACTCGCTGCGATATTTGATAATTTTGGTACTATTTCAAGCATCATTTTATTACATCATGTACGTACGTTCCTATACAGCTTGGAATAAAACCAATAGTTTAAGAATTATAAGCCTCTAAACATCGGTATTTAACACCATTTTTAATCCAACTTTGGAGGTAAATACCATTATGAAGATTCCATTATTTTTTACTAGCATAAGTGAAACACATATTTTTCCGTGAGTAGATTTCTCAAATACCTTATTTCCTAAAACACGAAAAGCGCGTTGAATAATGCTCCGGATTTACGTAAAATTGTCATCTCATCTCGCTCGCTCGCGTAGCGCTCCCATTTCATGCAGGTGAAACAGCAATTACCCGGGAATATAACCATCGCCAAGGTCGCGCGGCTAACCAGTCAACTCTTAACACATGGTAAATGCGTCTATTGTACAAAGCTGAGGCGATCAATGACCGGGTCAATCACGCGTTGCATATGGCGCTGATGCGCACCGAAATAATGGGATATATTAATATTTGAGCTGTGATGCGTTTCACAGCGTTGTACATAATACCAGTCGTGACGAAGAGTTTCAGCATTTTAGGGTTGTCACTTTATTAACTCGTATCTTTAGGCAGTGTGTTATATTTATAAGAAACAACATGAAAAAGTGACTCAAACGTCTAAAACGCCACCGTTAACCGAATGGTTCCAGGTTCAAACCCAGCCTGGACCGGCCGGTTCCCCGGAGTTTGAGGTTCCAATCTCTTACGATATCGTGAAGAAATCTGCACACTTGTGTATGGCACTCCATCAATCCTGCCAAAAAATGTTTTCGCCTAATGATAACTACAAGAAGTAATTCTGAAATATCAGATAAAAGAGAGATATACGCAAGACAAAGGTAGTTTTTTGGTATTGTACTGTGCACTTTATATAAAACATGCGTAGTGGATCGAAAGTCAGTATCACGGATCACGGATACGCAAAATATTAGCGTCTAAAAATAGAGTTCAACATCATTGTACCACGTGATCTCCTAAAAACCATATTAGCAAACAAATAATTTATGGTTTGTTTTGATAAAAAGGGAGAAGCGATTTAATTCAAGGTATTATTGGTCTCTTTTATCTATTCTCTCTATAGATTATCTATTCTCAATTCAAAGGATTACATCTGTTGCTAACTATGACACTATATTTTCTTGACAACCCTACGCGAGGCGAATGCACCACATAACATGACAAAGCACAGTTTTGTTGTGGCTTCTGCATTACGTGGCAAGTGTAATCATTATGAAGTAGGTCAGAAGAATGGTTAGGTTAGGTTGGGTTAACGTTTGATTTCAGATGCTTGCTTGATTTGTTTTTCGTGTGTGTAAGTGGCCAACTCTGGTGACAGATTTTTAAAGCTGCCTAATGGTATCTGACATAGCTAAACGACTGCTATCAATGATGACAGCCGGGACCAACAGCTTAACATGCCTTCCGTAGCACGGAGGAGCTCGAGATATTTTTATGGTACTTGCGGTCACCCATCCCATCCTTGAGCAGCCTATTAAGTAGATTAAAGTATTTCAGCTAAATGTGGCCTTTAGGTATTACGGTTTAGGCTCTGTCAACCCCGTAAGGGACAAAGGCATCAGCTCATCAGATAAATATCAGCTTGGCAAAGTACATAAGATTCGGTATAAGATCACCTGCCGGCCTATTTGCTAACTTAGTGTACAACGTATTGATAGTCACTTCAAAATACATTACGTTTTATATATCTTAAATAAAAATAGTTAATCATACGAAAGCCGCAATGTATTATGAAGTGACTATCAAAACGTAAACTGAGTGAGCAATTAGGTAGGCTCTACTACTAATACCATATACCTATTTCATCTCTAAAATACATTAATGATAAGGTTATTTATATGTGATTTACGGGTTACTCACGTACGAAGTCAGCTACAGGCCGACATGACGATGGAGGTTCGAGCTTACCCGTCACCTGGAAACCGTTACTTCAGAAAACGGACAGTAGAAGCCATGTTCAGCCAGCAGAACTTGACACAGTGAGCTCTTTTCACGTACGCGCAATGTCAGCCATATTAGACACATATTTTCGATTTTAATATTAAACCGAGCATTGTAATGCTATTCATATAATTAATTTAAATAAGCTTTCTCACCTGCCATATATATTTGTGATGTTGTCGCCCCTTTAACCTGCCGCCCGGGACCTGAGCCCCGGCTAGCTCCTCCCTAGATCCGACACTGTCAACCCTGCCAAACCAATGCAAATCCCCTGGACGAATAAACCACAAATTCATACTAATAACGGGTGGCGCAAAAGTACTGGCACTAAAGAAAATACTTTTATTTTTTTTATATGACATTTTCTGTCATTCTGTTTTTGAAAATTGTGTAGTGAACAAATGTAAAATACACTGAAAATAAACATGGACCGTTTTACTCCCCAAGAACGTGGAATAATTGTGTCAATGTTCTTACGGAATAATTCATCAGTGATAAGAACACAACGTGAATTTCGTCGACGATTTCACCACCGTCCGGCACCGATTGGTCGCACAATTCGACGCTTTGCCACACGCCTTGAAGCAACTGGCTCAACATTGGATAGACCTAAGTCTGGGAGACCAAGAACAGGCCGTTCAGCTGAAAATATCGATGCTGTGCGCGAAGATGTGGAAGAGTGTCCAGAAACATCAACGAGGCGACGTGCCACGCAATTGGGCATTTCCAGACGGACCCTGCAGCGTATTTTGGTGAAAGACTTAAAGATGTTCCCGTATAAAACTCAAATGACTCATCAGCTGCTGCCTGCTGACCACCGAGCTCGTCTAGATTACTGCCAGCGCGTCATAAACCTCAACCTTGAAGAGGATGATTTTCCTTCAAAATTGGTTATGAGTGACGAAGCGCATTTCCATCTCTCAGGGCATGTCAATAAGCAGAATACTCGGTTCTGGGGCACTGATAATCCGCGCATTATTCAAGAAACACCTCTACACCCACTAAAAGTTACTGTATGGTGTGGCATCTGTGTTGACAGAGTGATCGGACCCTATTTTTTCGAAGACGCTGGAGGCAATGCGATAACTGTCACTGGAGAACGCTACAGAACCATGTTACGAGAGTTTTTGATACCCAGTTTGGACGAATTGGGGCTGGAGCACATCTGGTTTCAACAAGACGGCGCTACGGCACACACAGCGCGCGACACTATGGACTTAGTGAGGGACGCTTTTCCAGGCCGAGTTATCTCTCGTTTTGGCGATTTGCCTTGGCCTGCAAGATCACCCGATCTGACCAGTCCAGACTTCTTTCTTTGGGGTTTTTTGAAATCTCGGGTGTATGTGAACAAGCCACAGACTCTCGCAGCTCTAAAAGAAAACATTCGTCAAGAAATAACGAACATATCGCAGGAAGTGTTACGGCAAGTTATGCAAAATGTCATAAATAGGGCTCAAATGTGTATCAACTCTGGAGGTCACCATTTAAAAGACATCATCTTTAAATCCTAATGGTACGAAATTTAATGGCACAAATATACATTTAAAAAAACCTAAATCTAGTTTTCTAATTTAGAAAAAATGTTATAGCTGAACCAAATAGGGTCTTTACTTTTGCGCCACCCAGTATTATAAATGCGAAAGTAATTCTGTCTATTTTATTTTCATGCTTCAACCATAGAACCAATTTGGATGAAATTTGGTATAGAGGTAGTTTGAGGCCCAAGGAAGGTTGGCTATGTTTAATTCCGGGAAAATCTTCTGTTCTCGAGGGATCGATACTAACGCGGGCGGAGCCGCGAGCAAAAGCTAGTTTTGAATATCTTTTTCTTCGTATCGGAAAATCCATGCTGTAAGTTAATACATGGCCCTGCTATCGGGATGACTTCGTGACAGATTCAGAAAGCTGTGCATGTGTGAAAACACGACTTCGATACACCGTAATGCCGCAGATAATGCTGATCGACTAATAGCTATCAATCTGAAGTGGAAGGAACGTGGGAAGAGCAGGAGAAATTTAAACGGTATTTACATACATACATATTATCACGTTTTTACAGGGTAGACAGAGCGTAAACCGTAATACCTAAAGGCCTTATTTAGGTAGTACGGTAAGGTCATAAGACCGTATAGCGTGTTGGTGGCCGTAAAGGTGGAAAACGGAATCAAAATAGCGATTAAAAAAATTTCGTCATTTCCATACAAAAGAGCCCGGCCAGTTTGTATGGGAATGTCGAATTTTTTTTTGAGTTCCCAACATTGTTCCCATAGAAAAAGTTGTTCATATTGATGGGCTGAGTCACCCCGTAAAGGGAATGTCGAGGGTCAATTTACACGCTGTATGTGATTCGTGTATTTCTAGTAGTACAGAGAGGGTCGTGCTCCTGTAGTGGAGACTAAAAAGGACCTGATGATGATGATGATGATGATGTGATTCGTGTATCTGGATGACAAAATCACGTAATACTCAGTATGAGTGTGACCCAATACGTTCACATTGCGAAATAATAGCCATCGAAGGCAATAAAATGGTTTAGTGTCTATTGTGTTTGTGATTCGCGTAAACCCACGCAGACCGAGATGAAGATTGGAGCTGATTATAAAGTCGTTTTAGACTAGCTTCGAATTAATACTGTATTCGTACAAATGTGTGGATTTGCGCCATCGTTATATAGATTAGTTGCAATCGACTTCATGGCCGCGTAGTCAGATTATTTTGTAATTATTTTGATGTAATGTTCTTCACTTAGCCTAGTCACACCAGCCTTATTATAAAACGAAGAATAACTAAATCATTATTTATGCAAATAATTTGACAATGACAGTTGACCAAACGTCAAAGTGATAAGTTTCGACTTATTTTGGTCGGATAATGGTTTAAACCAGTTACTAAAGTTAATCCTCGTTTTATAATATGGCCTTTCGGTCTTATGGCCTTAGGCTCTGTCTACCCCGTAAGGGATAAAGACATGATACTATGTTTACCGATGAGATAAATTTACTGATCATCATCATCATTTCGTGTAGGGACACGGTATAGATAGTGAGTACAATTTGTCAGGCGATGGCCCGTCTGACTGCCCTATACTTCTAAAACTGTTGAGGACCTACTTGAGGCGAATGACCGTGCCGTGGATGTGGCTCAAATCTGGTCAGTACTAAAAGACTATGCATTTTCACTCGAGAAGAAGAAGTACAATCCTATTATATAAACAGATTCCGTTGTAATATAAAACGTCTAATTTTAGAAGCTGGTTTAATACCGTTATCCGACCAATTTTAATTAACAATGACAGCTGACAAAATGTCAAAGTAATAAGTATCGACTTATTTTGGTCGGGTAATGGTCATCATCATCATTTCGAGTAGGTGTTCTTCGGAACCGCCTCTCGGCCTCTGACGTGGTTCCTTTAACGACTACCAGATGGCAGCCGGGACCACCGGCTTAACGTGCCTTCCGAAGCACGGAATCATCTTTATTATCAGACAATCAGGTGATTCAAGCCTGCAATGTCCTAACCAAACTGGAAACAACTAAACAAAGTATTCTTCCGGTGGGAATCGAACCCACGACCCCCGGGTCAACAGGCAAACGCCTTAACCACTGGACCACGGAGGCTGATGGGTAATTGTTTAAACCAGGCACTAAAGTCAGTCCTCGTTTTATGAAAAGACGGATTAGGTTTTAATGATATTTTAACATTGACTTTACCTTACAAGATTTTGACAACATTGACTTAAACTTACAAAAATTGCAGTACGTCAAACACCGTTAGCATTACAACCTTTATCAGAACATTTCAAGTTTTCATGAACCGGTCCAACCAGGCAATTTGCGAATGTAAACATTTGACGAGTTATGTTACGAGCACAGACGTAATACAAAGTATGAATCAGGTTAGACGGGCGTAGCAAATTACTTGCGACGGTGACCTGGGACAAGAATGCGAGTAATTTGTAGTAATTAGCACAAATCATAAAAAAAGAGAGTGAGTGGATTTTTGTTTCGTAGTCCACAAGTAATAACCATTTTTAACAACCGTCCTGCTCTGCCTAGTTAAATATCAGTGATTTTATCTTCGTATCCTAGACCTAGACAGCCTCACTGACCGCCCTTTATTGTTAGGTCCTTATCCTTTACGGATAAGACAGATCCTAGTACTAATTATATTACAATTACACACAAAATCATCATCATCAGGTATTTTTAGTCTCCACTGCAGGAGCATGACCCTCTCTGTACTACCGGATATACATACGTGGCCAGAACAGACAGAGGATTTGGCCTACACTCTCCTCGCTGGCCAGACGGGTTGGAGAGGTCTTATTGATGTTTGAGCTTTGTTTATCTTGTATTTCCTAAGTTGCCTCTTACGACCTCCATGGGAAGACTAGGAGTGGTCTTATTCTACTCTGCCGGAAACCACACGGCTGTAGACACAAAATACAAAGCACGAATCAAGTTAAACATGCCTAGCAAATTACTTGCGACAGTGACCCGGGGCAAGAATGCGAGTAATTTGTAGTAATTAGCACAGATCATAAAAACGTCCAAGAGAAGTAGTCTGACCGGACAGTTAATGATTCCAAAGTCTACAAGTACAGTGTCATACTAATAATAGCACGTTTTTATCCGTCTGGTAGTTTGTAGCTTTTGAACAACAATTAATAAGTAGAATATAATTTAATAAGTATTATATAAAATGTGACTTGACGTGAAAAAGTGCCTGGATAGGCCTATTTTCTGAATAAATCTTTGAATCGTTACGGGTTAGTCAGAGCCTATGTCCATGAAACTTAAAGGCTACGTTTAGCTTTAAATTGGTGTATAGATACAAAAAACAGGGTGGAGAGCAGAATCGAATTAGTGTCGAGTTGCTAGTCCCATCGACTGTTAAATTTATTAAGCAGATTTTCGCCCATTCCCTCTACAGCCTTTTACGATCTGCGCGGGGAGAGAATCAGCTAGTAACATTTTACGATATTTATTTATGGACCAGTATAAGGTACAGATAAAAAAAGTGTAAAGCACAAATCAAACCGACGTAACACGGCACGGGTCAATCAGTGCAAAATGTAGGTTATAAAAACAGTTAATAAAACGGCCAAGAGCCAGTCGGATATGAGAGTTATTGGTTCTAAAGACCAAAAAAACATAAGTCCACAAGAGGGGGTCGAGCCGAATCTCACCCGGTCTCATTCTAGGGAGAATGGGGTCTCGGCAAATATCTTTTTATTTCGTTTCGCTTTTCTATCTAAAACTTAAATCTTAGTGGTCACGTCAATTCCAATAGCTACACATGACTCCTTGTCTACTTTCATCTGAATTTATTACAATTTTCTTTGAAATCCACCTATTAATGCTTAAAAAGAATGCCTTTCCAACAGAAATTAAGCACAGAAAAATCTCACGTGAGATTTAATGGGGAGAGAGGGGTCAAGTTTAGTCTTACGATATCTTACCATTGGGGAAGGGATTGAAAAATTGCCAAAATCACCTCTGAAATTAATGGACACCCCCAAAAGGCTCAAAATAAAATGTCGGTACTTAAGTGTGCCGTTGTAAACACCTACCTATTTCAATTTGTGTAAAAAATGATGGAGGTGTCATAGGTTCACGTCTTTTTCCATTGCGGGGTAGACAGAGCTCAGGTCTTCAAGGCCTAAGCCACGTTTAGCATGTTGGTGGGCGTTAGATGGAAAATGGAATCAAATATAGTGATGGGTTGCTAGCCGCATCGCCTACTAATAAGATTCGTGAGATTTGCCTATTCCCTCGATCGGCATTTTCGATCTGCGCGGGAAGAGTAGCAGCTGGTACATTCTACGTTTTTTCTTTTTTCCCAGACCAGCATGGAAGAGTTGGAGGTGCCATCTTTACATCATCATCATCATCACGTCTTTTTAGTCTCCACTGCAGGAGCATGACCCTCTCTGTACTACCGGAGCCATACTTGGCCAGAGCAGACAGAATCCTCTGTCATCTTTACATAATATTAAATGAAGTTGCTTCCACTGTTTGTTCGCTTAGATCTTTTAAACTACTCAACGAATTGAATTGCAGTTTTCAGCAATAGATAGTGTGATTCAAGAGAAAGGTTTTTAAGTATAATTTACTGTCTTATACATGGTGAAATTTTGATCGTTTTGGACTCTTAAAGGGGTGACTCAGACCATCAATATGAACAACTTTTTCTATGGGAACAATGCTGGGAACTCAAAAAAAATTTCGTCATTTCCATACAAATGAGTTTCGCCGCACGGCCAGTTTGTATGGGAATATCGAATAAACTGGTTGTTTATTTTGGAGGTCCGAGTCATCCCTTTAAGGGTCCAAAACGATAAAAATTTCAACATGTATACACGGTGAAATTTTGATCGTTCTGAACCCTTAAAGGGGTGATTCAGCCCATCAATAAGGGACAAATGCTGGGAACTAAAAAAAAATGAATTTCGGTCGCTCAGTCATTTTATAAGGGAACGACAAAAAAAGTTTGAGTTTCCAGCATTGGTCCCATAGAAAAAGTTGTTTATATCGATGGGCTGAATCACCCCTTTAAGGGTTCAGAACGATCAAAATTTCACGATGTATATAAATGAAACATGTGTACTGGACGGGACCCTAAAAACTAGCTTGACTTCATTCGTTAGCAGCGCCCACGCCGCGCCGGCAAAACATTACCAATATGGTGCGATGATACCATCGCAGATACACGCCTGATGTCGGACCAAGTGATCTACGCAGTAGACTGCCCTTCCACGAATGCTTGTGTTACTATTCATAATCCAAAAATAAAGAGCAGGTAGACAATTATGTGAAGCTTTTGCTAACTACGTCCATTACGGTTTATGCATCTTAAATAAAAATAGTCAATTATACGAAGTCCGCAATGGTTGTTGAAATGACCATTAAAATGTAGTGGTTAACCATAGATATTATAATTCTACAGGAATACTGGCACCACTGGCACCACAGAGCTACAGAGGTCGTCAATCAAACAACGATCCTCACAAAAACACGGGTTGCACTCCGTGAGTGCCGGCAGAAGTGGTAGAAAGAGGGGGATATTGCTTCCACTCCTACGCCGCGCCGGCGGTCTGACGTCACGTGTCCGTCTTACGAATTTTCGATCAGGTCACGTGCGAGTTTAACATTTTTTACCCATTCCAAAAAGTGCACAACAAAATAGCTACGATTTGTAAAATAAATTTAAAAATAAACATTTCCACACAGTGGCATTCGACAGTTCAGATAAAAATCTTAATACAGGTGTAACTTTTAAAAATTATGCAATGGTTATTTTTTAATAACACTACACTTGTTGTAGTCATAATGTACCCACTTCCAAAAGTAGAAGTGTCCATAAGTTTGCCCATTAGAGATGTTTATCACACGAGCAGGGGCGTATTTAGCGTACAGCCAAGAGGGCTATGCGCCAGGGTGATAAGCTACGAAGGGCGGTGTTTCGATCATAAGCCCTTAACGTGAAAAGGTCTGTTACGAAAGGAACAGAAAGAAGCGAATGGCCCTGTATCAATATATTCAGGGGTGTCATCAACTCAACTGCCTGGCCGGTGCTTCCAGGTGGCATCATGGCATCTTGTACGCGCTTCCCGAGATGCTATTCTCCTATTAATTCGAGTCAGTAGTATCCCAATACCTTTATTCCCTTCGCAAATCCAACAAATTTCTATCCGTCTCCAACTTAAAAATGCTTCCGACAGCAGTGGACGCACAAGAAGCCAAAGAAACTGCGTTCGCCAACCCGCCTGCCAAGCGCGGTGAGTATGGCAATATACTCTCATGGAAAGAAGAATCCTTAAGAAGAATCCCTTGTCCAGCAGTAAACTTCTTACAGCTGCTTCATAAAACTCAACAGACTTCATGTGATGTGACTCTTGTATGTTGCAAATTTTTAAGTTGTCTAAAGCTCATTATAAAATCACGGTTTCACTCACGTTTCTTCAGTTGGAATCGCCAACTAGTTTCGGTCTGTTACGAAGACCATCATCAAGGCAAGTGTTAGGGGTGACACGGCGAATTCGTTTCCCTAAACCACTGAGGGTAGCCTCGCGCGTCTTTGTTATTATAATGAATTTATCTCTCTTAAGTTTTACTTTTACTGCGTAAAATACAACTTTAAGACTGTCATGTCATGAAAGCAGCCAGAATCAGCGGCTTCATGTGCCTTTCGAAATAAGAAGTTTGAGATACCACGGCAAATGTCAACTGAATTTGGAGGGCAGAATAAATATATGTTCCCAGCCGCTATATTCAAAAATACGTCACTATACACGAGGCAAGCCAGGCGGCGAGCCGTACAGGTGAGTGAAACTCGTAAAATCGCGATTTTCACGCTGTCCGCCACCGGACGGATAACATCAACATACATACACATAATTTGGAATAATGCACTTGAAGCTTGGCATACCAGTCGCTGTTGAAATTCAAAAATGTAGCCTCTGTTTTGCATATAAGTAAAAGGCAAGTTAACAATGTAGGGCCACATACTTGGTAGACATTCTTACGTGAAAAAATGTACTTACTTAATTTTGTTTACAAACTTTTTTACTGATTAATGCATGCGTGGTTTTACTGATTAATAAATGCAATCGATAATCTACTAATTATGGAGAGTCTACATCCAGAGCCGACCCTAAATAGGGAAAAGTTGAGGCATAAGAAGAAGAATCTAGTAATGGGTCACCGCTTGGTGGGGAATAGTGAAGGTTTATGAATATTATGTATGCATTCAGAGGTCCTAATAGTAGATTGTGACAAGGGTATAACATAATACTTTTTGCGGAGGGCTCGGAGGGCAATATTTTGAATCGAAAAGAGCGGAATAAAGGAGTACTGAGTGAGAGTAATAGTATTTCACAGTATGTTCCCAAAATTACACATTCTGCTTTTCATCTCCGTCTAAGAGAATAAAAATATTTGTGTTTCCATTCCCGTGGAACTAAATAATATTTTGAATTGTGAATTTAAAAAACTTTTTAGACCCTCGGGAATAAAAACGTAGTTTATACCCTGTATACGGGTATAAACTACGTTTCTATATATATACCACCACGCTTTTTTTATTGAATAGATGATATGAAAACCTATAAACACAGCATTGGCACTACTTGAGAAATCTCTACGAGTTTTTTTCGACTAGTTCAATATTGTACTTGCCGCCAATGTGAAACATAACTTCCCAATTCTAGACATTGCGTTCAGTCCCTAAGATCAGTAGCTTGGCTATCACTAAATGCCAAGAAGCCTTGCTTGACCCGAAAAATGTTTGTTAACACATTCATTGCCACCGTTTTTGTAACAAAATATATTCAATTATTAATTACGCGACGTCTGGCAACAAAAGCGTTAAAATACCGTGAGAAATAGGGTAAAACTAAGATAGTTGCTTTATTAATCTATCGAAAGCCTCTCTAATCACTACTAAGTTGACCGTTTCGTATGTTCCAGCGCGATTGCGTGAGTAAAAAATTGCGATCAAAGATTTTGGGGGATAGACGCCTCGTTTTCACGGCGCCTGGGCGCCGCGCCGGCGGGGCGTTTTCTTTCCATGCAGAATATAGTCGCTAATTTCGTCCTGCTTTTTGGCAAGTTTTGAAAAATGTAGTTAATGTTTGCGTTTGTTAGTTAACAATATATATTTCTCATAAATATAGATTATTACCTAAACACCACCTTATTACAATAAATAGTAATAGCCGAGCAAAGCTCGGTCGCCCAGGTACTTTAGTTTAAAAGAAGGTACTTACCAACAGTTTTGTTGATCCAGTCAGCGAGGTCCTCCTGCAGCGGAAACAGCTGCCTCGCCTGCGAGTACAGGATCTTCTCCCGGTAGAAGTCCTCATCCTCCGAGCACGGCGTCTGCGCAGCCAGCGCGCAGTCCGCCCTCTCGAAACTACTGCTCATCTTCCTATTCACCACTATATCTCCATGCCCAACGTGTCTCTCTTCTTCCTTTCCTTCAAACGTGTTCCGCACGTACTCAAACGCATTGGTCCTCTCAAAAGCGTTGAAGATCCTATCGAAATTGCCGCTCAAGGGTCGGTCGTAATTGCTTTCTACTGGAGAGGAAACTGGTCCCCAGGAAGTCCGGCTTCCGATTGCTGTGGGTCCGCAGCGGTAGTACGCCATAGCACCCACCAACCTGCAACAACACTGACTATTACAACTAGAACTATCAGTAATTAACTTTTTACGACAATGACATCATGGGTAATTACTTTATTAATGTGTGGTCGTTGCGCCATATTGCGAACGGCCTTCGGAATTATGAAGATGGTACACTTAGAAGCTAATTTACATGTCTGACAAGGGCTTTATTGTCTCGGAATAATGAAGAGTCGAAGGTTGACAGACATCAATTAAGACACAAAGCTGCTGGTTGCTGGCGAGCGAACAATGACAGGTGATTTTAATAATCCGTCTGACGGGTCTTCATTGTGCGCCGGCTATTATCGGGGCAGCATTGAGAATACCAAAACAGTTCTCCGAAACTATTAAAAAAAAAGCAATATTATTCTTGTTGAGATATTGGAACGGGTACCTTCTTAAACCATATCGTTCTCATTTTGAATTATGGAAACAAAAAAATAAGTTCCTAACCTTGAATATCAAACATTCCCGATTTGAGTTCCCATGGAAGTTTTAGCTGTGTTATTAATCTTCAGAAAGGGCAGAATAAAAAGACAAATATTCTTATATCTGACTTGATTTATGCGAAAACATTATTCTTGCGTGGTACCTATAGTTAAAAAATTAACATATACCCACCAACTAAGCCTTGTGAATGCATTGGCTCTTGCTACCTATGAAATCAGCGTTTTCTATAAAGAATTTGGAGTAAATAGAATTTTTCATATTTACGATTTTAGTATTATTTTGTGTTTGATAAATTTATTTAACTAAAGTCAAATTTTGCATGTGTTTACGGACAACAGTAGCAAAGCTTGATTTACGAACTATTTACGCATTATAAAAGTTAGAAAAATAATAGAGAATGTTAATAATCTAGTCTACTTTCAAGATTGAATAAAAAAATGTGTTTAACTAAAAATCATAGTCATAATAAACAAAGTGTTGTGGAAAAACACGCCAATTTTCTTCTATTTCAATATTAAGCGAGCTTTTCTTATTTTATAATCGAAAAAGGGCCCATAAGCCACAATGCATATTAGTCCAGAAAACTAAGGCTATCAGATCCGCGGTTCTCACAAAAGGAGCCTTGAACCTGGGCGGCTCGATCAAGGGGTCCCTTATAAGGGCGTTCGTGATAGGAGTACGTGAGGTGGCCACCGAGGGGCCGCTGTGGCGCCGTTGCGGGTTCCCACAGTGCAAGACTTAAAATATACGTGTCTTGTATGTATGTATGGCTTGTCACATACCCTAGTGATGTTTCCATACAATTGACTGTTTGACCACCTTTTTCCTCTTTAAATTAAATCACATACGGTTTTCTATGTAGGTCTGGGAGAAAAAAAAACGTGGAATGCGCTCTCAGTTTAGTGTTACTACTAACTGCCTCCATAGTCCAGTGGTTAAGGAGTTTGCCAGTAGACCCGGGGGTCGTGGGTTCGATGCCCACAGGAAGCATACTTTGTTTAGTTGTTTCCAGTTTGGGTAGGACTTTGCAGACTTGAATCACCTGATTGTCTGATAATAAAGATGATTCTGTGCTTCGGAAGGCACGTTAAGTTGTTGGTTCCAGCTGACATCTGGTAGTCGTTAAAGGAACCACGTCAGAGGCCGAGAGGCGGTTTTGAAGAACTCTGACACCAGGGTGTGCATGGTTGATAAACCGTGTGACCAACACGAAATAATGATGATGATGACTGAGAGATGTCAGATTTCTCTGAAGCCGACTGATACATCTTGAAAGACGAACTAAGAAACAAACGCAAACAATTTAATCGTTGCTTTAGTAAATTCTTGTTCAGAACTATTAAATTCCTCATTTATAATCCGTAAATACAAAACAAACAACAACAAAAGTCACTAAACGAAATAGGAATTCTGGAATTTCTTGTGCGGGAATTCCTCGCACGACGCGACATGCCTTACCACGACATCGTGACTTCGCTCCGATGGAAAGGATTTAGCTTTTATATTTTTTGCGTGGCATTTGCAGACACTGATCTACTGACACTTAGCCTCGTCAGAGGAAAAAATTCTATGCCCTAAGCACTAATAATTGTAAATTTGTGACGTAACGGTACCTTTATTGTAAATGTAAGACTTACTAGAATAAAAATCAAATTTTGTATGCCTGACGGCGCAGCATACCGCACTATGTAATCAATACTAACACCTATTTGTAACCTATGTCTGACAAAAATAAACGAATTATGAATTATTATTACACTTCTACACTAATATTTTATAAAGAGGAAAGATTTGTTTGTCTGCATTGAATAGGCTCCCAAAATACTGGTCCGATATGAAAAATTATTTTACCATTACAATACATTTTTTTTTATTTTATAGGGCGGCAAACGAGCAAGCGAGTCACCTAATGGCAAGCGATCAACGCTGCCCATTAACAACTGCAACACCAGAGTGTGACAGGAGCATTGCCGGCCTTTCAAGGAGTTGGGGGGAGGACATTGGAAGTTGGGAAAAATGGGGGACATGAGGAAGGGGGACAAGGATGGGCCTCCGGCTCTCTCACTCACGGAACGAAGCATAGAAGCGGTCAAGCTTCTACTCAAACGTCGATTTTCTGTGAGAGTGTGGTACTTCCCGGACGAGCCGGCCCATGCATGCTACTAGCAAAAATGAATTTTGCCTGTAGCGTGGCTCTACCACAACTAAAAAATAATCCTACATTATCCCTGATAAATATAGGCTATAGCTCGTATATATTCCCAGACAAGTACAGTCCCGGGACATTTAAAAGTAGTATAATTGGGTATCTCTTGGATAGGCATGTAACATCCTCGTCTTCATCGTCACTTACCATCAGGTGAAATGGGAGACATTTACTTCGATTTGCCCTGGTACACATTTTTTGCATTTCATCTAAATTCTTTTGAATTGCTCCCAAATATATGTATGTTTGGAATGATCTACTATTTGTTACATACCTACCTACACTATGTCACTAGAAGTAGATACAGAGACATAATATATCTTAAATTACAAATTGTAGATAATAGGCTCATAAAGTTATAAGCTTTCCGTGCGCAATCAATTTCATGTTTTTTGCTGATGGAACAAGCCGGCACCGCTTCCCTCGGCACTATGACACGGAAAATGGAAATCAAAGTGGAATTGGGACAATATTTTGCATGAAACCCTCCAAGAGTTTAGACGATTTTAGCCTTAAATCTGAAGGGTAAGAGACTACAATAGCGTGGATAGGGAATAAAAAATGATCATTGAAAATATTTTGCATAAGCCACCTCAACATTACGTAAATATAGCTTTTATATCCTAGATATAGGGTCTAGAATACCTTGATATCACAGTGACAGCTGGCACGCGAGCAATGCAAGCAATATCTTTAGTTTTTTGGCTTCGTTTGCGCTGTGGTTTAGGAATCAAATCAATATCAGGAATTTCGTGCTAGAAGATATTTAAAAATAAATATATATGGGCAATCCCACAGATTGCACTAGTCCCAAAGTACGGTTGAGCCTTGTATTATGGGATACTAACTCCAAGACCCAGGTCAATCTGATAAAGATAATTTTCCATCTTGACCTGACCGGGGTTCAAACACCGGACCTCCGGTATGGCAGCCTGGCAGGATGGCCATAAGGCCACAGAGCTCGTCCATAAAAACCTAGGTATGTCAATAAATATAAATATACAGTAGCCTCCAAAACAAAGCACACAACATTCCAGCTACCAAACAGGAGTCCTTTCACAACCGATGGCTCTGTTTTTGGGTTACGAGGCGGCTATCCTTGGCGACTGCATTCGCTGCAGCAGCATTGAACGTCAATCAATAAGTACAAAGTACTTATGTATGTACTTGAACCTAAGCTGGGCCCACGCGCGTGCGATTAGGTCAAGTTGAGCGAGAGCTTGAGAAAATCGACGATCGAGGGCCTATTGACGAATACAGACCCTTTAAGGTGGCGTTTCGAATGCACCGTTTCTCTTTTCCGTCTACCTTTAGGTTGACTGCAAGAGATCGCTTAGCAATAAGTCCGATATTGTACCAAATTACCAATTGCTTTCTCCAAATGTATTTTTTCTTTTGTGGTGGAATAAATCAATCATTCATTAATTCATCGGCATAATCAGATAAAAGACTGGGGATCCTACAAGATCGCTATGTTGTAGGATCTTCAGTCTTTTAGCCTCGCTAGTGAAGATAGACGTTCTAATTTTGGTGTTCCGATTTGACAGTCATTTCCGAAGAGTAAGGATTAAGTGTCGCCTCGCCCTTGCAGTATTAATCCCGGTATTTGTAACCTTTTTATTTTGATGTACTGGTACCTTAGAGTTCTCAAAAAAAATATAGATGTTCAAATCACATGGATTGAGCTAGCCCCAAAGTAAGTTCCAGACTTGTGTTATACTGACTCAACGATACTTTAATTTATAACAAAATCATGTATAGATAAACAACACAATTGAAAAAGAACAATTCCCATCTCGACCTGACCGGGTTTCGAAGCCGGGACCTCCGTCCGGTGCGGCAGCCTGGCGTCATCATGCCAGGCTGCCACTGTTTCAAATGTTTATGAGATGCATATCTTATTTTACCTGTCAATAGATAGAAGAAAATAAATAATTATGTAAAATTCTATGGACTCATCGTGACGACTATTCGCGCGGCGTATCGATTTATGTTGTCGTTATGTTCGGAATATCACCTTTACATTTATCAGCCGAGGCTTGTCTTATTTATCAATATCATTAACACGTTTGCATTCATTGATTTATTCTCGATTAACTTTATTTATCTTTTGCCTTTCCTCGCAATATTTACGTCGATGACATTGTTCTCCCCAAAAAATGAGACGTCATTTCGAGTATGGCAAGACAAGCTTTTAATTACCAGCTTTTAACTGACTTTAAAATAAAAAGAGATTCATAAAACGATTTATATAGCGGTTAAAAGTTTCCACGAAATTTGAATAGAGAACGATTTTTGTGAACATAACCGCAATATGGTTCATTTTGATTCGAACCGAAGCTCAGGAATGTCATCCTAAATTTCTTGCCGATGGTTGTAGGTATGGCATATTGGGCCTAGTCTGAAGCACTAGAAACCAAAGAAACTGCGCTCGCCAACCCGCCTGCCAAGCGTGGTGAGTATAGCAATATCCTCCCATGGAAGGAAGAATCATTAAGAGAGGTCTTTGTCCAAAAGTGGTCTTCTTTCGGCTGTTATGATGATGATGATTAGAACCATTACATTTAAGATTCCTCAAGTATGTATAGCGATAACTCAACCATATAGCATCAAAGCCACAAAACTTGCCAATTTCCCAGTTCTGATTAATCCTTAGGTATCATTTATGATCTTGGTAATTTGATTTATGATCGGTATCACCGAATCATAAATCAAATTTCCGATGACATTAAAAATTTGCCAGGGTATTTAAAAATTCCCTTTATAATTGTTGCTAAGAGCAAGTATTTACGTTTCATTACTCTCCACGAATGCTCAAAGCAGGAGCTCAAAGGCAGGCCCTCAGCACAAATTGCCTCGCCAAAGGCTGTTCCCCGGAGACCCTCGTGCTCTACAAACCGGAAGCAAGTGGCGCAAACGCCGTACTTAGGGAATTATTCTAATTATTTGAGTGAAGCCAATTAGTCTATTTCTCACATCGAAATCCTTATTATTGAAGATTGTCGACCTGAACTTTTACTTGAAATCAATTAGTAAAATAATCACAAAAATTGTTATTTAATACTGACTTATTAGTAATACTGAACGGAAGGCACTTTACTAATTAGAGCTTCTGAATAATAATTAATTAAAGGTCTAATTTAACAGCTTCTTACCCATTAGGGAATCAAACAAAATAATTTCGAGATTTCAAGAAATTGTAAGTGTATTAAGAGATCCTCAACTGCTCGGCCGGTGGTTGCGCCCGTCTGGGCGCGCCTCTGGGAGAGGCCTCCCGAACTGCTACTTGCTTTTCCCCCATTCATCCGAGTGAGTAGTATCTCAATTTTCTATCCTTCCCTAGCTTAAAAATTATTTCTAAGGGCAGCAGCGTCGGAAGCACAAGAAGCCAAAGAAACTGCGTTGGCCAACCCGCCTGCCAAGCGTGGTGAGTATGTCAATATGAAACGAAGAATTCTTGGGAGAGGTCTTAGCTTAGTACAGCAGTGGATTTATTTCGGCTGAAATTATAAATGATAATGTGTGAAGTGTAATTTTTATCCATTCTTCTCGTCAAAACGAACCGTTGACGTGTTTTGCAGATAAATTATCTTTTTACAAGGGTTGCCGTGAGGCAAAGTTAGACAACGTGTCAGAGAACACTAGTAAGAAACATATAAGGAAAGACAAAAAAAAATAGAGATATTACACAAATTCAGCTAGCCTCACAGTGAATTGTGAACTTGTGTCGTAGGATAATACTAACTCAACGATACTATATAACTATATATCAGATACTTATATAGAAAAACCTTGACCACCAATAGAAATTAGATCATATCATATAATCGGTCACTTTGTATGGCAGATCTTCTTCACAGTTATATATTGTATAAAAAGGTAAAAAACTTCCGAACCTAATGTAATTTCTTTGAAAAGTTCAGCCTAATTGAAGTCGGGGCGGGCGGGTCATTTATTACGCATTTAGACAGTTTGCTCAACTTAGAAATGCCTATGAAAGAACTTATCCAGTAAATCTCGAAACTACACAAAAAGTCTTCTCCAAACTCGTTGACAGCATAATAAATCATGCCGGAGTCAGTTTCGCAAGCTTCCTCCCATTTTAGGAGTCCCGGTTCTGCAAGTCAAGACGGTGTTCACATTTGGCTGCTAAAGTTCTGGGAGTGAGGCGAGTGATGGACAAGCTTCTGCAGTCCGTTTTGGACGCGGCATTAACCTCAGCCATAAGTAAATTACTGACGTCAACAATTGTATTGAAGACAATTATGACAATTAATAAATTTTTCAAAGAAACCTTTATTAATAAATGTTTTGAATTTGAATATAAAATAACGATTTTTGAAGTATTCGATCTAAATTGCATGATTACTAAAACCCTTCTTGAGTTTTTTAAAATTACTGATATTCATGGATCATCATGTGTGTTGCTGGTACTATTTATTTAAAAGCTAAGAGGTTGTAGGTTTTAACAGAAAAAAATCATGTTACTTTTGATGTTCCTAAATTTTTATATCAACAACATTTGGGTTGGGCAACTAGAAAGCAATCAACAAATACTAATCCACTTAATCGTTATGCTGCTGAGTTTAGAGTAAAAATAAATAGGTCGGAAAGGATTTATCCCTAAAAAATCAAAAGCTCATCCGAAGTAACAATTTCATAATGAAGAACTGCGTAAAGTAGGAATTATTTTAGTCTGGGTGAATTAGTACCTTCAATCGTTCTGTTGTGTGTTCTAATTTCTGATCATAGAAATACGAAGACGCT
This sequence comes from Elegia similella, assembly GCA_947532085.1. Classification (NCBI taxonomy): domain Eukaryota; kingdom Metazoa; phylum Arthropoda; class Insecta; order Lepidoptera; family Pyralidae; genus Elegia; species Elegia similella. Next base: position 4,142,332 of record OX383944.1, read on the forward strand.
CACGACAAGATTCACTTATCACTACATAGTATAAAGCAAAAGCAGTTGTTTTAATAGATAGAGTGATTCAAGAGGAAAGTGTATATGTATATTGCACCCGTGCGAAACCGGGGTCCTGGTTGCTAGTATAATCTAAATAGAAGAGTTACATATCGATCGGAATCCACTTGCAACTAGAAAAACTATTTCAACTCGCCCATTGTACACCACCGGCTTAACGACCCGAGCGTTGCTCCCGGCTCCTTAATTGGATAAACGCATTCGTCGCGGGATCACATCAAACATAAGAACATTGCGCGTATTAGGGACAATTCCTGGTATGGACTTCCTTTACAGCTATCCTACTAACTATGCTATACTACAAAATATACCCCATTGGGATGGGTGACCGCAAGTGGCATACCAATATCGAGCTTCTCCGTGCTTCGGAAGGGACGTTAGATGTTATTTCCCGGCTGTCATCATTGATGGCAGTCGTTAAGCTATGTTTGATGCCTTGAGGCAGCTTGAAAAACCTGACACCAGTGTTACATACGGATGGACAGACAGACAGACATAACGTATCTATAATGGTTACGTATTTTGCCATTTCGTTACAGAATCCTCCTATTTAATGTACCTAATATAATGTAATTGACTACCTATGGCTTATGTTTACATAGCTTAGCCATAGCTTTTGATATTGGTAAATTTAGCAATTCTATTAGTCAAGATGTAGGCTGTATGATTGGCAGTTAATCAAGCTTGAATTGCTTAGTAGAATTAATTTACATACAATTTACTCGTAATAATTGTGATCATAATACCACGAATTATCTGATACAAGCCGTAACTTTAACCCGAAAAGACTCCTGATAATATCATCGAGATAGAGGCTATATAGGACAAATAAACTTACATCATCATCATCATCATTACAGCCGTACGAAGACCGCTGCTGAACAAAGGCCTCTTCCAAGGATTCTTTGTTCCATGGGAGGATATTGCCGTACTAACCACGCTTGGCAGGCGGGTTGGCGAGCACAGTTTCTTTTATTTCTTGGGCTTCCGACGCTGCTGCCCAGCCTATCGCAAGCATTTGTAAGCTAGGGAAGAATAGAAATTTGTTGGATCTGGCAAGAGAATGAAGGTATTGGGATACTACTCACTCGGGTGATTGAGGAAGGCAAGTAGCAGCTGAGGAGGCCGAGCGTGCTCGATGCAATAACCAGACAGGCAGTTGAGGATGGCATCGTTGACGTTGCTACAAGATTTAATTGTAACCTCTGCTTTTTTCATGATATTTCTGGTTTGGATTTTGGTCCCAGAAAATTCACTTGTGTTGGGGCATGAGCTTGCGGCTTGATTTTCTCGTATATGCCACGTGATTTTGAACCTCTCAACTTTACTGAAATCCTGGAATCAGAATCCCTAATGGAATACAGAATTGCAAGATAAATAGGTAGAAAACGAAAAAAAAATTACTTTCCATAGAAATTCACCAGCTGATTGGCGACTTTGAATGAAAAGCCAATTTTTTACTATATTTCTATATCTCATTAGGGGTTCTGATTCCAGGATTTCAGTTTAGTTTAGAGGTTCAAAATCACGCGGTAAACTTAATGAAGTGTGTTAGATAATACACAGGCTTGGTGTTAACGCACGTCTTCCGGAAACGGCGGTCCGCGCAGGTCACCATCTCACAACATACTTAAGACGAGATAAAAGATTTACTGATGCCGGATCATGTTGCGTGTTTAGGGTTGTTAGACTGTTAATGAAGATACGGAATTCATATTCTGTATATTATCAAATCTGTTGAAACCTGTTCAATCTCTTCTTAGGTCTAGAAAGAAATTGACCACAATTCTAGTGAAGGTTAATCTTCTTCATCTGTCTCTCAGACCAGAGTATCAGTTTTTTTCACTTTTCCCCCTGAGTTTTCACATGTTTATTTCTAAGTTCTTAATGTTATAAGGTATTGTATAATGAACTAAAATACTAATATTGACATACACTGTCTATTGCATTGCAGAAACGACAAAATGTGTAAGACTCGCTTCAAAAATGTAACCTATATTGTACTTCAATTCGAGCAATCGTAAATTTATTGCTTCAACTCAAACAATTCATTAGCCCTCATGGCTATCGAGCTTTTCTTGTCAACCCTAATGCTTGTGGACTGCAATATAGTGCACCACAAATTACTTATAGTAACTTCCTAAACAGAGGATGACGAAGGCCACATGCCACGACAACTCGAAATAGATTTTTTGAGGGTTGTGAGGAATAGTGTAAGTAGGTGTTGGATTACTGCATCGATGGTCATTATATGCGTAACATGATATTAAGGATTTAAATATTCCGGATCTGGTTCAAAAAAGGTATTCAACATTTTAAATGAAAGACTAATAGATACACCTAGTTTTCTCTATTTTAATAAAAAAAAAAAAAAGCGAAAATAAGTCTTTCCTTAAGCCTGGCTTTAGCCAGGCTATTTTCGTATTGATTAAAATAAATCTCTAAATAAAACCCGAAGAAGTCTGTAGTAGTATGGTCAACAACAAAATTAAGTATGCAGGGCCACGGTCTACAGATAAGTTTCTAAAGATTTTTACCATATCAAAAGATTTATTTAAATCAAAAGCTTATATTTTAAATATATTACTAAAAAATACTTTTTTCTGAAGTATTATTTAATATTACTTTTAAATAAACCTTTGTGAAAGTAGCGGCCCAGCATACCTAATTATGTTGTTGACTGTACTACTGCATCAAAGATGAACATCGCGCCTGTACTGTTAGATAACACTGGTTACGATCAAATTAGTGCTGCTCACTACAGATTTTTTTGTTGTTTTTTATATGTGTAAGATGTCGCTCTTCTCACTTCTAACTGCTTAAAGGCATTCTGACATAGCTCGAGACTGTCATCTAAAGATGAGCCGGCACCATTTTATGACAAATAGTTATCATGCTCGGGAAAATGGAAGTCTAGAACGTCTCATTGAAGGTAGTAATTTATTATTATAGATATTCCAGGAAGGCTCAGCTCTTACTGAATGCAATTTACTCCCCGGTCGTCGACCCAGGAAGTCAGGATGCATCGCCGATTGGACCCGATTGTACACGAGAGCTCCCGAGGGCTCTTGTGTCATTCCTTATGAAAGGGAAACCAATTGACTGCAGTTATCTGTTATTGAAGATGCGATTCTTGATTGAACTCTTGATACCTTGATTATCTGTATTGTACTCTGAAGTGTGCACTCAATAAAATTTAACTGACGATGGAGTGGATATGTTAATCTTCTTCTTTTATTTTGTGTTAGTGGCTATAACATATTAGTGTACTGTACATATAAGTGTATTAGTGTCCTCCGTGGTCCAGTGGTTAAGGCGTTTGCCTGTAGACCCGGGGGTCGTGGTTTCGATTCCCACGGGAAGCTACTTTGATTAGTTAATTAGTTGCTTCCAGTTTGGTTAAGACATTGCAGGCTTGAATCACCTGATTGTCTGATAATAAAGATGATTCCGTGCTTCGAAAGGCACGTTAAGCCGGTGGTCCCGGCTGCCATCTGGTAGTCGTTAAAGGAACAACGTCAGAGGCCGAGAGGCGGTTCCGAAGAACTCTGACACCAGGGTGTGCATGGTCGATTAACCGTGACACCTACTCGAAATGATGATGACATTAGGAGAGTCATCCTCGAATGCTTGGTGGTTGCAGGCAGCAACTTTACCGAAATCCAAATAGAGTGTTTTGAACACGGTTTTTAATTTCTGTTTTCAAAGAAAAACAATAAAGAAAATGTAACACTTTCAATCTGTTTCAAAAATACCGGTTCATAAGGACGGGCCTCCGGCTCGAACCGAAAACTACTCAAAGGTCGATTTTCTGTGAGAGTGTGGTACTTCCCCGGACGAGCCGGCCCATTCATGCTACTAGCAAAAATGTGTTTTACCGGTAGCGTGGCTCCACCACGACTAAAACGGGCAGCCAGAAAGGTAGCTGTCTGTAATTTCTTTTTTTATTAACCTATATTGTCCCACTGCTGGGCAAAGGTCGTCCCCATTTCCTTCCAAACATCCCGATTTTGTGCCACTTCAGACCATTTCTTTTCTTGGCTCGTGATATCATCACACCAACGCTTTCGAGGCCTACCTCTATTAGATGATAATTCGAAAGGCTTATCAAACAAATCTGTAATCAGATACATAAAAAGTGAAACCCATACAGACAGGTTTAAGTTCCAAACTCTACGGATCTTTATCAGAGCGCGAAAAATAGTGGCCAACGAGAATTAATTGCTCGTATTCATTATAATTTACTACGAACGCGGAAATATATTTAGATTGTTGGAACATTTGCGGTTTAGTAAGACTAAAACCTCGTTTGAGAGAGCGGAAGTTGCGAAAAATATACCTGACATACTAGAGTTAAAAAAAAATCAGTAGTCTGTAAATTCGGTTTACGGACAATAATTTTACGTGATAAAAGTGAGTGAGAGATGGATGCGTCACAAGCCGAACGCTTAGGCCGATAGTGCCTCTCTATCGTTTGTTACTCTCTCGCTTGCACACGGAACGTGACAGTTTTTCGTGCGTGCAGCCAGCTTTCATCGATTTATAAGACGTTATTACGTCAATATTTTTTTGGCCACCAAGTTCTTTTCGTGGGATGTTTTTATAAATGTGGGAAGTAAGAAAAAGGTGCCCAAAAACCAGGAGTAGTTACAAAGAACACATTCTTACCTCTACTTCTGGGCACCAGAATTGTTTCTAACTTCCCGCTCAACCACCTTATGTAAATGCAATATCCCTTATGTAGATCAAAAGCCAGAAATCTAGCATACATTTAAAAATGAGTACACTAAGTATAAATCTAGAAGTTTCCAGAAAGCCTTCCAATATCCCTTGTTATATTGAAACTTTATATATTGTTATCTTAATATATATAAATCTCGTGTCACAATGTTTGTCCTCAATGGACTCCTAAACCACTTAACCGATTATAATAAAATTCGCACACCATGTGCAGTTCGATCCAACTTGAGAGATAGGATAGTTTTTAACTTATATCGAAACGAAGTTCGCCGGGGCAGCTAGTATTGAATATTTTTGCTGGCCTTTCGAACGGAGAAAAACAATAAAAAAGAAGTATGTCACTTAAGGTACCATAAGAAGTAAGTAGGTGGTACGGAACTAAGCTAATAATTTCTCTGAATTTCTTCCTCCGTATTCTCACATTGATTTGGATTGTTTGTCACAAAATTAGACCAGTGTAACAGTTTCTAGCTAGGTTACAATACCGATCTGAACCTCACTCACGTTGTAATGACCATATCGATTGCAGCCGCGACCATATTCACATTATTCCGATCACATAACGTTACCGCCGTTTCGAACTATCGGTGTCAGTAACACAGACATAAATTATAGAGGGTTACAGAAGTAACACATTATATTATGCATCCCACAATTTGGTGCTGCTCCCTACAGAGCAATTGGCCGTCTTCATAAAAGACTTCTAGCTGAAAGGTGTCGTGTATCGTCGAAGGATACGTAAGTAAGTACTAGTGCTTATTATGTGGTGACGCACCATCATCGAAGTGTGCAACGTTACTAGGTTGTGCTCGATAGTTTAGTTTTAAGTCCATCGAATGTATATTTCTATGGGCCTTCGTTGCCCGCAACAAATATATAAATATATACACGCTAAACATGGCATTTGGGTCAAGACGAGCTCCGTGGCGCAGTGGTTAACACGCCAGCCTGCGACATGAGTGCGACATGGGTGCCCGGGTTCGATCCCCGGCTAGGTCATGATGGAAAACGATCTTTTTTAGATTGACCTGGGTCTTGGATGTTTATCTATATAAGTATCTACAATTGTAAAATATAGTATCATTGAGTTAGTATCTATCCTACGACATAAGTTTACAACTTACTGTAAGGCTAGCTCAATTTGTGTGATATGTCCCTATATATTTATTTATTTATGGTCTTAGGATCTCTACCTCGTAAGGGACAAGACGTTAATGACGTTTACGAGTTACACTTCTGTATATCTCTTTATTTGGCGCCACAACGGTAGCGGTCGCATGGTATCCCACTACAACTTACCACAAGCTCACTTTCGTTGCCTGCGGTCGGTGACGGTGATCATAATCTCTGAAATTGTGTTAAAGATATTTAATATTGAAATAGAAACTGACATTTCATAATGGACGGCGGATTAGGGCAAGTAAAATGTTGATTTATCATAATTTACGTACAGTTGGGCTGGGTGGCATTTGGTAAGTTGGTATGGATGTTTTTAAAAATATAGAAATACCATAATGCCTAAAAACACGCCTCTTCAACCCTGTCCTGTCTACAATAACTTATTGTGCCAAGGCCAAGACCCATGTCTTGTAAGTAAGAGTCCACTCTTACGAAAGGAGCCATGTACAAGATTGCGGTTTCGCAGAGAGCCATGGAGCGAGCCATGCTTGGCATCAAATTGCAAGACCTAGTTCGCAACTCTTGAGATCCGACGCCGAACGAAAGTTCACGATTTTTTTTTCTTATCTTATAGGACGGCAAACGAGCAAGCGGGTCTCCTGATGGCAAGTGACCACCGCCGCCCATGAACAACTGCAACACCCAGGGTGTGACGGGTGCGTTGTCGGCCTTTCAAGGAGTTGTGGGAAGGAAATTGGGAGGGGAGGGGGAAGGATGGGCCTTCGGCTCTCTCACTCACCGATCCAAGCATAGAAGCGGTAAAGCTTCTACTCAGACGTCGATTTTCTGTGATAGTGTGGTACTTCCCTGGACGAGCCGGCGAACGAGCATGCTACTAGCAATTCATTTTGCCGGAACGTGGCTCTACCACGACTAAAATGTGCTCTTTAGGGTTGCCACTCTTAAATGGAACTGCGCAGGATACTTGGCTGGAAGGAACGATGGTAGGTGGAGTAAGGCAGTCACCGAGTGGTATCCCAGAAATGGGAAACGTAGTGTTGTTTGTCCGGCAGCTAGGTGGGTCGACGATATTAAGCAGATTGCTGGTAAGAACTGGATTGCGAAGGCAGAAATGGGAAACGTAGTGTTGGGCGTCCGGCAGTTAGGTGGGTCGACAACATAAAGTAGATTACTGGTATGAACTGGATTGCGAAGGCTAATAGGGAAGAATGGCGCAGACAAAAGGAGACATACCCATCAGTGGGTCGTGGAAAGCTGACGACGAAGAATTTACGTATTTACTTCACTTCGGACTTCGATGGATTCCATTATTACATCATCATCATGGTCAGCCTTTTATATCCCACTGCTGGGTTATAGGCTTCTTTCAATGCACACCTTCCAGTTGGTCTTGTGGCTTACGAATCCAGTTTCGACCTGCGATTTTTCTAATATCGTCGACCCATCTTGATCGACGACCTACATACATAACGATATGGTTCACAGCTGACCCATCTTTCCACGCCTCAGCTCCTAGCACCCTGGTGTTGCAGTTGTCCATGGCGCATGGACAACTGCAACGCCAGTAGCCGTGTGGTGTCCGGCAGAGTAGAATAGGACCACTCCAAGTCTTCCTGTGGATGTCGTAGAAGGCGACTTAGGAAATACAAGCTAAACAAAGCTTATAAACATCTAAGAGACCTCTCCAACTCGTCTGGCCAGCGTGGAGAGTGTAGGCCAAGTCCTGTGGCTGCTCTGGCCAAGTATGGCCCTAGTAGTACAGAAGGGTCGTGCTCCTGTAGTGGAGACTAAAAAGGGCCTAACCTAAACTAACTATCAGATGGCCCGCTTGCTCGTTTGCCGTCCTAGAGTTATAAAAAAATTGTCAAATTTTTAAGGCCTGCCAGCCTGACGTCAACTTTCCTCGGAGTATATATAAACAAATATACAAGAACCAAGCAACTTTCACGTTCCGCATTTTTGTTTTTGCGTTGTTGACAAATGGTGTTCGTGTTAAAAAACAAAAACTATAATAGTTCGTGCCCTTTATCGTGTACGTGAGCGTAGCGAGCGACTTGGGCAATAGACTTATTTGGTCTTCGTTGGATTTACAGAGATGAAACGGATAGCTATTTGGCCGGATACTGGCCAACCTTTGAATCGGATAACTGGATATCCGGATGAATATTGTCGTTTGCATCGCGATTATTCGCGATAGCGACCTTGAGTACACGCGTACGGTCCTTCATGAGCAAAGATAGCATTTGAGAGATTATCCTAAACCTAACTAATATTATAAATGCGAAAGTGAGTTTGTTTGTTTGTTACGCTTTCAAGTTGTAACTACTGAACATAATTCTACATAATTTCATCACCCATTAATGTATGAGGTTGATTTCTAAGTCATTCAATATGTGGTTAGTATCGTACGTGATTGAGCGAAGTCATAACAAAGGTATCACCTCTCATTGATGAATGCACTCGACCCATCAATGGGCTCATCAGACCGTCTCCCCCTTCCCGACCTCCCCGCACAGGGCGCGGCGCTTCCGACGCATTGCCCTTAGTGTGGTACAAGTGTTAAGTATCAGCGACTTAAAGATATACCACATTTTTTATGATATATGTAGGACGAAGCGTTACCGGCCTTTCAAGGAGTTGGGGGGAGGACATCGGGGGAGGGAATGAGCCTCAGGCTCTCTCACTCACCGAACAAAGAATAGAAGATTCAGATTCAGATTATTATTTGAAGCGGTAAAGATTCTACGGATAAATTAATTAATGTATTATGGATACATTGATCATCATCAGTCCAGTCTAGACTAGAGCCACGCTACTACCAGCAAACTCATTTTTGCTCTTAGCATGAATGGGCCGGCTCGTCCGAGGAAGTACCACACTCTCACAGAAACTCCGTACTCCACGTTTCTGTAGAAGCTTTCACGCTTCTATACTTCGTTCGGAGAATGAGAGAGCGCCCCCCCCCTTCATGGATGGGAAGACGAAGATACTAATTAAGTATACCGCCTATACACGGCTATAAGTTCGTAGAAGACATGATAATAGTTCAGGTAGTCACATACGTGGTGGCATATCCTGTTCTTGTTTATTACAAGCTTTAATTTAGTTTCACCTGTCCCGATGTCTGTCTGTAATCAAATCTTACAAGTTAAATTTGATACATAATTTGATTACCGGTTACCGGTTGAGCTGAAATTTTGCATGCATGTGTGAATCGGATGACAATACAATATTATGGAATCGTCGCGCTGGTCTGATGATGAAATCGGAAGGTGGCCATAGGAACTTTTAAACTTAACAAGGTATAATCGTGTTAGGTCATTTGATTTGTCTTGAAAAGCACTTTTCAGCGTGGATTCGTTTTATCAAAAGCTTGTCACAAAAATGTAAGTTTTGCAAAAAAACTTGTTGCCATCACGTATATCTTGCTTCATCGTTTCACATACACCACACGAATTTATTTAGTACTCGTCGTATACTTGCATTTACACCACACACCCACTCTACCGCCGCGTATTGTGCTCGAGCGCAAACTTTAAAGTTCAACAAAGCCGTTTCTTTACACCCTATGCCCTTCGCCATAAGGTCTAAAATATCACATGTTTTATTGTTTATGTTTGTCTATGTACAGAACCAATTTATTTTACGTAGAACGGAGCCTAGCCGCGCCCGCGTCTGGTTGTGTGGCCAACAGTTTGTTTGTAATACCCCTAAAAATTAATTTTAAAAAGTAGCCAGACGATAGGTTTTAGCTAATGATAGTTCTGCAACTAGGGAATAATTACCTATGCGTTACATGTTAGGTTTGATGTCATGATAGTAAATATTATCAATAGTTATACTATGTATTACCTATGTATTATCAATAGGTAATCAAAAGGTATACTATATATATATCCTCCAAACTGAAATATTATATCACTAGGTAAACATACTCGTAGCTGCACCGATAAATATAATAAATAAATGTATATACCTATGTAGATAAATCACTTGCCAGAGTGTCTTGATTATGGATTGGGTTGATCGTCAATGGCCGCTGCTCTTACGCTTTTTTGGGACTACACATATCTCTGTCTGCGGCTTTTTTGGAGCATTCTGTTGCTGGGCACTGTGTAGGAATAGGTTAACAGATGTTAAATTAATAGTCTTTAACATTCAATAATTTTAACGTGCCGTTTGGGTTCCGCAAAAACGCACGCAACCTTAAAACCATGGTACGATATTAGTAGATCGAGAGATAGTTGTAAACTATCTGTATAAAGAATCGTAACATACATTTTTCCCCTCATTTAGGGAAAATATACCACCATGTTGGCAACACTACAAGAAAAGGATATTTTTTATTTTTACGAGCTATTCGGTTGTAAGTTTCTAATGGAAATTGCTACCTTACTCGTCTAGACGGGGGCGAACGTTTATGACTTGTTTTGTGTTGTGTATTATGTTTCATGCATTCACACTTGCAGTGTTTTAGTGTGAGAATATTTATCATGTGTTTGTATTTATTATTTAAAAAGAAAATGAAAGCATAAACTAAGATAAAGAGTGAATAAAACCTACCCCAATGAAGCTTATAAACCTACTGAATAAGTATGCGGGAGTTAAACTGTCGTTATTTGGTAGTAAAAGATTTATTTACGTATAACATAAATTTAAAACTATTTAAAACTTTGGTAAAATAATACAATAATACACATGAGGAAAGTGCCCAAATTACTGTCAAAAGCACACATCAAAAATCACCAGCCAATACACCTAATCGTGGGCCCAGTACATAACACTAGTGAAGGGTTTTTCAACAAGAACTTAATTTTTTAAATCGAAATAAAACAATGAATTTAGGTGACAATGATTTAAATTTTTATTGTATTAGAAAGAGTAACGTTTGGCAATTATTCATGAAAAATGATATCGGACAAATGTCCACCTCGACGACGGTTACAGATACCAAATCTCATCAAATTTTTTATAACATTTTTAATCGCTTTTTGGTCTATTTTGTTATTCACGTAGGTACGGTTTTTAGCTGCTGAAAAGTTATCGCAGTTGGGCTTATGAAAATTCTAGAAATATTGTTAAGAAGCCATTCCACAGTCTGCAGGCGAGACTGAACCGTGTTTTTTTTTTAATTTGAGGTATTGACAAAGCAAACAAATTTAGTGGTTAACATCTCTTGATAGCGTAATCCATATGACCGTAGCCACATATACAGTAAAAAAAAATAAAAAAAAACGGCTCAATCACGCCTGCAGCCTGTGGAAAGGTTTCTCAACAATCTTTATGCGTCAACTTTCTCATTATCCATATTTCACAGTCCAAAAATCAATCAAACGATCGAGCAATTATATTTTAATCTGGATTCACTTTCGAGATTACATAATGTCATTTATAAAAGAGGACATAATGGGCCACAAAGCCATGAAACGGTCCAGTGGTGGCGCGGGGCATTTTCTCTCGTTATGGGGAGTTAGTAGGCACATTGCACGGTCGAGTGCGCATGCGAGTAGCTCGTCCGGTCACATCTTTAATTATATTATAAATGCGAAAGTGAGTTTGTTTGTTTGTTTGTTACGCTTTCACGCCGTAACTACTGAACCGATCATCACCGATCACCTTTTATCCCGGGAAAAAGTACTATTCCCGAGGGATCAACATTGACGCGGACGGGGCCGCGGGCGAAAGCTAGTAATAAATATTAGTACTAAACGGGACCTCTACTTGTTTTCGAAATTTGTTGATCCGATTGACATCATATCGAAAATTATGTGACCACAATTCAGTGTTGCGATGTTTTACTTTATCGATGCTTTATTGGTGCGATGTAAAGTTCGTGCGAAAAATCATGTTCCGATACACACCACAGCGATAACTCATTATTTCGGTGTAAGTTTTGTGTGTAACTTGACGAGTTTGTATCGATAGTCGCAAATGCAAGTATTCTAAAGTAACAACTTGTCCAAAACGCAACAGGTCGTCTAAATTGCAAGAAGTCTGAAATTTTATTATGACTACCGCTTTATACCACGTCGTAGCGTGTCAAGTAGCAAATCTGTCTCATTGCATCTCATTCTTTTCTGGGTTTGATTGAAAACCACTACAGAATATACTTATATACACCTTCGCTGCAATAAACCGTCGATGGAACGGGTTCGATGCAGCGACCGGCGATGTAGTGACTGGCTACGAGTATCTTGTGCCCCAGATTCATCATCATCATCATTTCGAGTAGGTGTCACGGTCAATCGACCATGCACACCCTGGTGTCAGAGTTCTTCGGAACCGCCTCTCGGCCTCTGACATGGTTCCTTTAACGTCTACCAGATGGCAGCCGGGACCACCGGCTTAACGTGCCTTCCGAAGCACGGAATCATCTTTATTATCAGACAATCAGGTGATTCAAGCCTGCAATGTCCTAACCAAATTGGAAACAACTAAACAAAGTATGCTTCCGGTGGGAATCGAACCCACGACCCCCGGGTCAACAGGCAAACGCCTTAACCACTGGACCACGGAGGCTGTTAACCCATTCAACATGGTTTTAAGTTCAAGGCCTGGGCTTTGTCTACCCCGCAAGGGACAAAAACGTAATAGTATGTCTGTATGTATGTATTAAATTGGTGGGCATTAGGTGCAAAACGGTATTAAAATAGTGTACCTATCTATCGCACTGGACTGCTTTTTTTTATTTTCTCTCAGACCAACATAGAAGACCGAGACTTCACAATAGTCCAGGATCAGAGCCTAGTCGGGGTAGGTCCTGATGTGTATTGTGGCCGCCACAATCAAAGTAACTCTGTCCGTCTGTCACCTTTTAACGCGACAACCATTGAACCAAATGGGATGAAATTTGTTATAAAAATATAAATGTTATAAAGATAAAATTTGGTAGTTTGAGGCCCGGGGAAGGACATAGGGTATCTTATATTCCGGGAAATTCTACTGTTATCGAGGGATCGACATTAACGCGGGCGGAGCCGCTGACAAAAGCTAGTATGTTTATATCTTCTGAAGCTAAATATTAGTTGTTTTAGTACCTATTTTTACAAACTTTAATCTCAATGCTTTTAACACAACTTTTACCCATTAGTGAAGCGAAATCAATTTTGTTTACTATCAGTAATGGTCTTATGGTCAATACAAACAATTTGCTTATCAGTCAAACAAACGTAGAAAGTTAAGTAAGTAAGTAAGTACTTAAGTATTTATTTTGTTCAATCCGTTCAGTTTTGCTCAATGAGTCCAGCGATTAAGATGCCATCAACATACAAGTGAGAAAAATCGAGAAATAAAGCCTCATGATGGGAAGAGTAATAATAATAAATAAAACAATAAATATATACGGACAAATCACACAGATTGAGCTAGCCCCAGAGTAAGTTCGAGACTTGTGTTATGGGATACTAACTCAACGATACTATATTTTATAACAAATACATATATAGATACACATCCAAGATCCAGGCCAATCTGAAAAAGATCATTTTACATCTTGACCTGGCCGGCGATCGAACCCGGTCACTCCGTGTCGCAGGCAGGCGTGTTGACCGCTGCGCCACGGAGCTAGTCAGAGTCAGTCGCAATAGCCCGCACCAGGGTTCCGTACCATTGTACATTATTTAGGTATCTACAAAAAACCAACGGGTTGCACTGCGGGAGTGCCGGCACAAGTGAAAACTCCGCGCGGTAGAATGAGAGAGGGATATTACTTCTTCTCCTACGCCGCGCCGGCGGTCTCAGGTTCGTCTTACGAATTTTCGATTAGGTCACTTAAGAGCCCGCCATATGCCACCAGGCGGCGTGGCGATACAAACGCGGATGGTCTAAACGCGTTGGGTACTTTGGATATTTTAGCTTTTTAGGAATATTCAAGGGTTATTCGAAAATGAAAAACATATGATGGCTGCCTTATCTGTAATGCAATAATAATCAAAAGTTTCAAGGTTAATTTTAATGTATTTGGTGAATAATGCTATATACCCAGTAAATTAGACGTGATTTGGAGGCAACTTTGCAATTTTTTTCTATCGAGAAAATTTTACGCAATCGTGTTTTTGATTCAGATAGTTACCAGAGTTAGTCCTGAACTTTGCTGCATTTTTATTTCAACTTGAGTATTTAATTATTATTGATATAACAGTCAATCATGCAAAGCAGTGTGAGGTAGTACGGACCCTTAACTTTAACATTTTTTACCCATCCCAAAAAGTGCACAACGCTGTTAAAGAGTTCAAAAACGATAGGGTCCCGGTTTTACCCTTTGGGTACGGAACCCTAAAAAACAGTGGCACTCCCGGAGAGCCCACAGATGTGAATAATTTGAACATTCGGTTACTTGTAAATAAATAAATATATACGGACAAATCACACATATTGAGCTAGCCCCAAGGTAAGTTCGAGACTTGTGTTATGGGATACTAACTCAACGATACTATATTTTATAACAAATACATATATAGATACACATCCAAGACACAGGCCAATCTGAAAAAGATCATTTTCCATCTTGACCTGGCCGGGGATCGAACCCGGTCATTCCGTGTCGCTGGCTGGCGTGTTGACCGCTGCGCCACGGAGCTAGTCAGTAGTACTACTTGTATACAAAGATGTGTCAGTTACGGTAACAGTGTCGCGACTTCAATCATCATCATCATCATTTTTGTGTAGGTGTCACAGTCAATCGACCATGCACACCCTGTTGTCAGAGTTCTTCGGAACCACCTCTCGGCCTCTGACGTGGTTCCTATAACGACTACCAGATGGCAGACGGGACAAACAGCTTAACGTGCCTTCCGAAGCGACATCAATGGTTTTTTCTATCTCAAAAACTGCCCAACGCGAGTAAAGAATTTTTTCACTTCAATAAAAATGTATTCTTGAAACGATATAGCAAAAACAGGCTGACGTAATGTTAAACATGTAGTAGGTAGAACAGTATATACAGTAATTAAGACACCATGTTATTATAAATTTAAATTCAAATGTAAGGTGTAAAGAAATCATAAATTTAAAAGCCCGTATAATATAGATGTTAGTCATGTCATCACATCACTCATCACCCTGACGGCTGCGTGGTAACACTTCAATAAAACTCGAGTGGGACCATTGTACTCCAATTTAGAAGTTATGGGGAAGACACCATGTAAATAGGTGTTCCGTTATTCCGTTAGCCAGTGAAATGGGCTGGGTGATGTCAGTCAGTGTCACCAAATACGCCGGCTTCATCCATCACAGAGTGCACTGAATGACAACGACGGCCCAGAATAGCCAGCACCCGAACGTCTTATTTTCCAATGGCGTTTTGTATATTTAACGCTATAGGTGAGTACAATTGTAGTTTTTTTAGCTAAAAAAATATACATCGGAATAAAAAATTTAAAAACCTAAACTCTTAGAAGCGAAATGGAAATTCGACTTGATAACATTGATCTCGGAATTCATGGCATTCGTTAGGCTGTCAGATGCCTTTAGGGAGTTTATTGAATCTGACACCAGTGTTGGCCACTTACACACACACAAAAAAACCGGCCAAGTGCGAGTCAGACTCGCGCACGACGGGTTCCGTACCATTGCCTTTAAGTTTAAAATATTAAAAATATTTTTATGATGTAGCTAAATATTTATGCTTTTCACAAGTTTTCCTTTATCTGTGCTATAAGACGTTGCTTCGTACCTAATTTCAAGATTCTGAGTTCACGGGAAATACCCTGTTAGGTTTTGATTCCCTTGCGAATGTCGATAATTTGCGGCATAAACGGCTGTATCTTTTGATTTCGTTGGCTTAGAAGTTTGATTTTTTCACACCTCCAAGGGACAGTAGACCTGAGTATTTGATATGAATTTTAGCTTCATACCTCCATGCTTCCTGAGAAAAAGGGTTTTGACAGACAAACAGACGAACAACAAAGTGATCCTATAAGGGTTCCGTTTTTTCCATTTGAGGTACGGAACGCTAAAAAAACAATTTTGATACTTTATCTGTATGCAAATAAAGTATCAAAATTGTTAGAACCAATTTTGATACTTTTTTTATAGAACCACTTTATACAACCACCCCGTTAGAACCACTTATTAGGACGACTCACTTCTAGTCCATCAAATACCTATTACTTTTATATCCTGGACTGTCCAAGGCCATCACAAACATAACGGGAATACAGGAATACCCGCGCCTCCTCCGTGGTTCTATTAATACGATACAGGATAACAGTCCCAGATGTAAACAAAACCGGGAGCGGACACATGTCGTCCCAGATGTTGCCACTGCTGTTTTAGAAACGGTTTATTAAACACCTTTTTTGTGAGCTGGCAATTCTAATATTATTGATAGTAAAAATAATAATCACGGGAGAGACGACTGATCTATAAATGGATCATAATTATGTCAGTAATGGTGAATGAAACGGTATACAAATATAGCTATCTGTAACATTCATTCATGATTAATTAGAATCTGTGACAAACTACTTAGTATTTGTAAAATTGAAAATATGTGATGAAAAAGAACTCGGCCACAGGTAGGATTCGAACTCACGTCCCTTAGGTTAACGCCCTAAGTGTGATACCATTACACCACCGTGACTTCGAATCACCGCGTCGAATTCTCTCATCACATATTACCCCGTAGGGTATACGCATTTCAAGCATGCGTACTTCTTCAATACTACCCACTATTTAGTTGTGTGGTATTCTACTTCATTGATATCCGATGAATAGAAAGTTGATTAAATTGAAGAAAGCTTTTACTTACTTAAATTGTTTTTTAAATAGCATTACAATGCTCGGTATATTATTAAAATTGAAAATATGTGATGAAAAAGAACTCGGCCACAGGTAGTACTTAGTATTTAGCAGTTAAGCAGTTTTCAATCACTCGCCATTGTCGGAATAGGATAAACTGGGTCAAACATCGTTCCTTTTTGGGGTTCCGTACCCAAAGGATAAAAACGGGATCCTATTACTTTCTCTCCACTGTCCGTCTGTATGTCACCATGCTGTATCTCATGAACCGTGATAGCTAGACAGAGATTATGTATTTCTGTTGCCATTATAACAACAAATACCAAATCATCAATACTAATAATAAATCTGTAAGGGTTGGTTATGGAGTACCTAAGTTACTTTGATTTCAGAGATATCGTGTAAGCTCTATACATAATACTGAAACTAAATTGAGCTTCTTAGATTTTTTTTCTGTATGTATGTATGTTCTCCATAACTCTTAAACGAATTAACTGAAATAGTCGTCCAGGACACAGAATAGGCTACTACATTTTTTTCTCCAGTTATTATATGACGTGGCCCCCATACAAATGTACGCGAACAGAGTCGCGGGCACAGCAAGTACAGAATAGAATAAAAAATTAAGGGCTTCCGTACAACAAACGTTAACTCGATATATACGGCAGACGCTGAAACTGAAACTAATCCCAAGATTTATGTGTCTAAAAGACTAATAGAGACTAGCTCCGTGGCGCAGCGGTCAACACGCCAGCCTGCGACACGGAGTGACCGGGTTCGACCCCGGCCAGGTCAAGATGGAAAATGATCTTTTTCAGATTGGCCTGGGTCTTGGATGAGTATCTATCTATATATATATATTTGTTATAAAATATAGTATCGTTGAGTTAGCATCCCATAACACAAGTCTCGAACTTACTTTGGGGCTGGCTCAATCCGTGTGATGTCCGGTAAAAAAAAAATAAAAAAAAAATAATACAAAACCGTACGAAGCCGGGGCGGGCAGCTAGATTATGAAAAGGAGTAATCTTTCTCCCGCATAGTAGCGTGCAATTATTTTGATCATTAACTATTTGTTAAACAATTTCCACTGCTTTCTACTCGTAGTCGTCGAATAATATATATATAACGGTGGAATGGAAATCGATTAATTTATCTTATAGATCTGTGTTCAAGATAAATCTTGTAAGGAGTGAATCAAGGACAACTGGGAACAGGCTGTTAAGATTCTTAAGTCCATGAATTGGGAGGTGGCGAGCCGTATCTCACCCATTATCATGCTGGGGTATGCATGTCTGTCTTCTTTCAGGAACGCGTGATGGAATCAAGCTGAAATTTATATCAAATACTCAAGTCTATACTGTCCCTTGGAGCAGTAAAAAAATCCAACTTTTAAGCCAACGCAATCAAATGATAAAGCCGTTTATGCCGCAAATTTTTAACTTTCGCAAGGGAATCAAAACCTACAGTGTACTTCCCGTGAACGCAGACTCTTGAAATTTGGTACGAAGCAACGTCTTATAGCACAGATAAAGGAAAAATTGCGATAAGCATAAATTTTTTAAAAATATTTTAATATTTTAAACTTATTATAGACTAGCTTTCGCCCGTGTCAATGTCGATCCCTCGGGAACAGTACTTTTTCCCGGGATAAAATGTACCCTATGTCCTTCTCCGTACCCTAGATAACGTGTATGCAAAATTTCATGATGATCGGTTCAGTAGTTACAACGTGAAAGCGTAACAAACAAACAAACAAACAAACTCACTTTCGCATTTATAATATTAGTTAGGATAATGGTACGGAACCCTTCGTGCTCGAGTCTGACTCGCAGTTGGCCGGTTTTTTAAACCTATCGTACTCGTACACTTACTTAAAGGTTAACAAACTACAAATAATACTTATTTTCCAGCACAACGTTTATTTAAAATTAAACATTGCAGTCTCAGCATGTTGCATCAACTTCCTGTGACCGAAACCATTTTCAAAATGCTTTTAGCGCCAAGGGCATCGAATTACTAGATTTAAGATCTAGTTATAATTATGTTGCCATGTCGGGTCTCGGTAGATCTGTTGTCGGCTAACAAAGGACGGGGTATTACTAGAAGATATATCATGTGTTGATGACGAGTATGGCCATGAACTTGGCGGAGGTGAGCGATGCAAATGGCTTTTGCGACTACTCCTTATCCCTTACAGACTTGTCGGCCTATTTGCTAACTCAGTGTACAACGTTTTGATAGACACTTCAAAATATTACTGCGTCTTACGTATGATTGACTATTTTTAATTAAGACATATAAAACGTAATGTATTTTGAAGTGACCATCAAAACGTTGTACACTAAGTTAGCAAATAGGCCGGCTGAGCTTAAAATACTAAACGTACGATCACTGATGTAATCTTTTCATATGTAAAATGACTAGACATTTTCGGACAGTTTTCAGGATTTTTACGACGCCCTCTTGGTTTTTCCGGGGGCGTTTTAACCAGAGCCATACTCGAGCTGTGTCGTTTAGAGACATCACGTTACAATTGTAGGATGGGAGGAACAATACTTCAAAAACATGTTATAAACAAATATACGTGGGTCTGAATGAAAAATAATACATAGAAAGTGGTTGAAAGTGGCACAGAATAGAGAGACATGGAAACTTATGGGCGAGACCTTTGCCCAGCAATGGGACAGTATAGGTTAAAAAAAAACAGTCATTTTCTTAATTATTTCTATCTGGTTGTAACACTCGAGTCTTATAATTTTTTGGAAATCATCATCATCATCAGCTTTCCACGACCACTGCTGGGTATGAGACTCCTTTTGCGTCGGGGATAATGCGAAAACGGTGCACATCGTGCCAGCCCTAGCGGTGTCTTGAAGGTATTTTCGGATAGATTTGACTGTCAGTACATGAACCATGCTGCTATGGTTCATGTACTGACTGTAGGTTAATTTTATGAAATTTAATTTATATCTCTATTGTAATTATTAATTGTTGTAATGTATTATGATCCAAAGATCGTCGAAATAAATGAATTTACTATTATTATTATTTTGACTGCGCCATTATTCCCTATCATCGAATTTTTTGGAATCCAAATATCAAAACAAAAAGTAAAATTCGCGATCGAAAATTCGTACTCGATAGATGAGTATTGCCATTCTAAAACGCCTATTTCGTGGCCCAGTTCGTTTCCATTGTGCCCGCGTCATAATGAAGACATCTTCTCATCCCGGCTCAGTGTCATGACACGACACGGCTCTTAACTTGGCTATAGGTAGGTAAGTAAAATGTCTGGTTTTTCGGCACAAAGACTGTGTAGATATAGACAGTAACCGATTATATGCGATTGCTTTAAAGCTTTTAGAATTAGATAGACAAGTTTTGAAATCTTTAATAAATATATTTACCTATCCTGTATATTATCAAATCTGAAGCTATCATACTTAAGTCTAATTCTTCCATTACAAACAGATTTGTGCGGTGTATTCGAATCTAATTGATATACCATCATCGCGGGATAATCGATCGTTAATCGATTTATATCGATATAAAAGACCGCCTTGTCCTAATGCGGCGTGAGGTCGCTGATTGCGATTTATTCGGTCGCCAATCGAGTAATTAAAATCGCTTTAATCGTTAGAATTCAATGTTTGACATTATTTACGGTATATGCAAAATGTTATGTCATTGTATATTTATAGTTTCCGCTCACGACTCTATAAAATTGCAATAAGTGTAGTTAGATAAATACTTTATTTATTCGTGTTTGAAATGTAATGACCTTTTTGTATTTATTTTATTGGCTTTTGCTTGCGGCTTCGCTTTTAAACTTAAGGAACTGCACCTATGTACCCAGTGTGAGTCTTTTGTGTGCGAAGGTTTGTACCTGAAAGTGTATGAAAGTCGTAAAAATTTGTAAGTGTGTGCAAAGGTATATAATTAAATTAAGATTATACTGTACAGATTAGTAAAATATACAAAAAGGTTACAACCTCTGTGTTACACATAATAACACTGGCCACTAGTAAATGGATGGGAGAAGAAATGAAAAATGTAATTCTATATATGAATATTTTTCAGTCAAAAAAGTTTTGAAATATGGTACAAAGCAACGTCGTATAGTACATATAAAGGAAAAATTGCGAAAAGCATACATTTTTAGGAGTTCTTGGCGGGAATTTCGACGGACTGCACGGTTTTTGTTTTAGATTGTTTTGCAAATTGCTTCTAGTGGACTTTATAATGAAATCGGTGTAATTTGGTGTTATAAATGTCCATGTTTATGAACAATGTGTGGAATAACTAAAATAAAGTGTCATGATGCGGCTGTAGAGAGATTTATATAGCGGTCTGGTGGTCGCTCGCCTTACTGCTACTGCGTCTATGATCAAACCAGTGGATTCGTGGGTATTGTCGCCAGGGGCTCCATTGAATCACCGAAATGAATTACACCACCATTACATTGATAACACGTAGAAAATATGAAGGGCTAAAAGGCACAGAAAGCCAAATGCCGTAAAACAAATATGAAAAAAAAAGCATACATTTTTAGTTACATACATTATATAATATCAATAATTTTAAAAGTAAAAACCTACGGTACTCTTCGTGCGCGAGTTCGACTCACACTTAGCCGGTGTTTTATTTAATTCAAGATCTGCATTTAAGTAAAATAAAATAAACGTTTAAGTATCCCAAAATTGACATTATAAAATGCATTACTTTTTACGTAAACAATTTTTTGTTAGTCGCCTCTTTAGCCTAGATCTCCCCATAGTTTTTTACACTCTTCTCTGTTTCCTTGATTGGTACTTACTAAAACTTATCTAACCAACATTTCCAATCCTAACTAGTCGAGAATTCACTCCAGTTTTTGTCCAAACGACTCCGCTTTCCTCGGCTATGTTTGTCAACTTTCTTGCCTGTTCCTAGTCGTATATGTCTATCTTCCTATTACGGGTTACCGTATAAACTTTCTTCCGTATTCAAATAAATGCGTTACGTCCATCAACCTTCATGTAGCATGGTTGAACTGACCGATGATGTGTTTGTTATTTGTGAAATCCGTACGCACGCACAAATGTTCACGTTCTTCAAATTAATTGAACGTACATACATACATACATACATGTATATATAATATCACATCTTTTTCCCTTGCGGGGTAGACAGAGCCTAGTTAAGGTATACAAGACCTAAGGGCCACGTTTAGCATGTTGGTGGGCATAAGGTGGAAAACGGAATCAAAATAGTGATGGATTGCTAGCCGCGTCGCCTATTAATATGATCAGATTTTACCCATTTCCTCGATCGAAAAGCAGCTGGTACATTCTACGTTTTTTCTTTTCTCCCAGACCAGCATCCTATCTACACCGTATCCTATTTGTATGGGTCGAAGACTAATAATTACACTCTTTTATTAGCTTCACCTGTATGTTCGCTTGTTTGTTTGTTTGTAACCGACTTCTTTGAACTCAATTTTAACCCTCTTTGACCTCTCAACCACCAAGCGGTCCAATGAGGACGCATAACCATAGAAAATCAATTGTGTCTGCGTTTCTCGAGCTTGAAGGGACGGATGGATAAAACTTTGTAGACTTATCAAGGATCGATAAAAATAAAATAATTGAATAAAAAAAAAAAATCTTATAATTTAAAAAAAAAAAGCCATACATAAGAAAGAACGGTACTTTCGTCCCCTAATCAGTTAAAAAGCAAATTAATTATCTTGTTAAATTCCGTGTTTGCGCAACACAAGTAACAGTTTACTAAAAGTAGGCAGTATTTAAATTTAAAAGTAAACCGAACGCTGAAAGTTACATTTGCTTTACGTAACTTTAAGTTTTAATACTAATATGTTAAAATATTCACCGAATTCCACGCAGTCATCGGCCGTGTCACAAAATATTGAGATTCGGGAACACGTGCAGGGTTGTGGGAGGTAGCTCCTGCGGACGCGAATAAAGTATCTGTAATACCTTTGATATAACAAAACACATACAATATCAATATTATATCGAAAACTAGCTGTTGCTCGCGACTTCGTCCGCGGCAATTTCTGTTATTATGATTAATTAGTATAGATGAATAATTTTCCCCCGTTTTCAAATAATTTTTTATTGATGCTTCGCTCCTTTTGGTCGCAGCGTGATGTTTTATAGCCTAAAGCCTTCCTCAATAAATGGACTACGCAACACAGAAAGAATTTTCTAATTTGAACCAGTAGTTCCTGAGATTAGCGCGTTCAAACAAATAAACAAACAAACAAACTCTACAGCTTTATTTATTTATTTTTTAATATTAGCATAGATATTACAGATAATGTATTTTGTTCTATTCTTGTTATGTCCTTGAAATCTTAATATATCAAAGTCGGGTTTAATCGAACTCATATTATAACTTAAAATAAAAAAAAAATAAAAAAAAAAAAATTCAAACTTGTTATAGACCATATTATGTGTACAGGTATGTGAGTCGTTCTCTCATTCAATTATTATAATTAATATATATGTTCGTCAAAGAAAGACTTAAGAACTGGTGAACTAATTTTTATATTCTTTGGTTTGTTGGTTTTGTTATCACCCCCAATAGCAGAATAAATATTAAAATTAAAATATAAGATTCAAACAAAAAAATAATACAATTAGTATTATAATAAAATTAGCAGTGAATGTATAAACGGTAGTCTATATATGTACTTCGCAAGGTGTTTGTTTAGTAACTTCGTTAACTCTTAATAAATCGCTATACCCACAAACATTAACAAAAAAACCCATACAAATAGCAAAATCTTCGTGTATACCCTCCGTGTGTATACCTAAAAGAAGATTTATGTTGATTCTCGGGCTTTTAATAGGCGTCTGTCACATAATTATTAAGAGCCCGACATATGCCAGGCGGCGTGGCGATACAAACGCGGATGGTCTAAACGCGTTGGCTACTTTGGATATTTTCGTTTTTTAGGAATATTCAAGGGTTATTCGAAAAAGAAAAACATATGATGGCTGCCTTATCTGTAATGCAATAATAATCAAAAGTTTCAAGGTTATTTTTAATGTATTTGGTGAATAATGCTATATACCGAGTAAATTAGACGTGATTTGGAGGCAACTTTGCAATTTTTTTTCTATCGAGAAAATTTCACGCAATCGTGTCTTTGAGTCATATAGTTACCAGAGTTAGTCCTGAACTTTGCTGCATTTTTATTTCAACTTGAGTATTTAATTATTATTGATATAACAGTCAATCATGCAAAGCAGTGAGAGGTAGTACGGCCCCTTAAGGGCTACTGTTCTGTATTCTCCATATTTTACTATCATATATCTAGAATTCCGATATACGCGGTGACTCGAACGAATTTGTTATTTATTGGGACGCCTTTAATCGGTACCGTCAGCAAAACGAATGTGTTTAGTGTGGCAGATCTTATATCAGAACGGTAAGGTCCAATATTAAATAGAGCTATAAATAAAAAGGAAAATTGATAGATGACTCGCCATTGAAGTTACTGCGTAATCAATCTTGGATGTTTATCTATATACGTCTTCTTCTTTTCGTGTCGATAGCAAACCTTTTTTATATTATTTCTTTCCAGTAATCAGCCACTTGAATGGCATTAGTGCTGGCTGTCATCAGGTCATCCAATGTACAGGAACAGGTGCACAAGGAACAGGACAACAAGTGGGACATTGTTTGTGGAAGTCCACATTCGCACAATTGGTCTGAGTTAGTTTTGAATCCCCACCTGGAAAGATTTTCCTTACATCGGCCGACCTGAGTCCGAAGTCTGTTTAAAGACTTCCAGGTCTGCCAGGGTAACTCATGCGTATACGTATTTATTATAAAATATAGTATCGGTGACTTAGTATCCCATAACACAAGTCTCGAACTTACTTTGGGGCTAGCTCAAATTTATTTATTTATTCATCAAACAAACACATAATCTTAAATTATATAAAAGATGTACAAAAACCTTAAAAGATTTGTCCGCACATCCGATTTGACTCGCGTATAAC
The DNA here is from genome assembly GCA_947532085.1 of Elegia similella. NCBI lineage: Eukaryota > Metazoa > Arthropoda > Insecta > Lepidoptera > Pyralidae > Elegia > Elegia similella. The sequence goes on from OX383944.1 coordinate 4,167,030, forward strand.
ACATTTTCATATACCTACATAAGTCGCCACATAACGTGAACCAATCAATACAAACATCATCAATCTGCGTGATTTGTCCGTATATATTTATTTAATACATAGATTAAAAAAAAAATGCGTCATATTTCTATGATTTAATTACATTAGCAAAAACCTTTCAAAATATCAGAATTTCGACAATGTGTGTCTCTAGGTCTTGTCAGTGTCATTGTGTAATAAGAAACGCAATGACTATCTTTGACAGGAAATGGAGTGGTTGGCGTTATCTTCTCCATTTTACCCACTAGTGTACTAGTGCACACTAGTCACTAGTGTGCAGGTTGTTTCACTTCACCAGAAGCAGGTAGTGCTCGATGTAAATGACCGTACTAGTCTACAAACTCAAAGGTACACGTGTGTGGGGTTTAAAAGCAGGGACCTTTCGCTTATAAGAGCTCCATGGCCGTGGCGCAGTGGTTAACACGCCAGCCTGCGACACGAGGGTGCCCGGGTTCGTTCCCGGTCAGGTCAAGATGGAAAATGATCTTTTTCAGATTGGCCTGGGTCTTGGATGTTTATATTTATTTGTTATAAAATATAGTATTGTTGAGTTAGTATCCCATAACACAAGTCTCGAACTAATCTGTGTGATTTTTCCGTATTATTTATTTACTCTATTCCACTAAGCCACTACCACTACAATTGTATTCGAAGGATCAACTTGAGATATTTCTCGGGCTCGGACTGTCGAATCGCAAATTGGCGAATTTACTAATAAGTCGATTCGCAATTCACACACATTTCTTGTCGTGCTCTACTTGATTGACGGCACTAACTTTAAAGATGTCGCTGTGCAATGATGGGATTTTTATATTGATGTCATTGACATCTTGCAGATTAAGTACCTTGGGGCCTTTGATGAATTAAATACAATTAAATAAATATTACGGTGATTTAGTAATACCTACAGCAAAACGTGGTTCGATTCCTCATGTGATATACGAGCAACCTAGTAAGACATCTGAAGTTCAGAATAATTCGCTTATTTAATCTATTGTATTCGTGGTAGAGCCACGCTACCGGCAAAATTCATTTTTGCTAGTAGCATGAAGGGGCCGGCTCGTTCGGGGAAGTACAACACTCACAGAAAATCGGCATTTGAGTAGAAGATTTACCGTTTCTATGCTTCGTTCGGTGAGTGAGAGAGCCCATCCTTTCTTCCTCCCATGTTCTACGACGTTCTTCGAGCATCATACATAACACCGTATCTTTGTTAGCCTGTCTCACTGTCATGATGCCGGTCAGTGTGGGTAGCCTAGTAATGACGGTCACGGTTCATGTCACCGACCTCTAATGGCTTGCGGTTAAATCGTTCATTGATGAGCAGTGTCACGCTGGCTGCATCTTGTGGTTGTCTATTTATGGATTACAGCACAATATAATAATGTAATTATTATTATTTAACATAAATGTCCTATTTGTCTACTAGTTCGAAGGACTTACCATAACGTTAAGGTAACGCAAAGATAGGGTAACCCTTACAAAAGGGTAAGCTTATGATATATTTACTCTATCGATAGAGTTAATGTAATAAAGGGGTTTTCCGGCCCCTGCACACTGGGTGATTCTTGTGGTTGTCTATTTAAGGATTACAGCACAATATAATAATATAATTATTATTATTGAACATAAATGTCCTATTTGTATACTAGTTCGAAGGACTTACCATAACAATAGGGTAACGCAACGATAGGCTAACCCTAACAAAAGGGTAAGCTTATGATACAGTTACTCTATCGATAGAGTTAATGAAATAAAGGGGTTTTCCGATCCCTGCACGCTGGCTGCTTCTCGTGGTTCTATTAATGATAACAGCAATATATAATAATGTAATTATTATTATTGAACATGAATGCCCTACTTTTCTACATCAATAAGTTGTAGGTAACCTGTATCTTCTTTCTTTGACAAGTTTCTTCAATTTATTTACATTTAAAATTAATTTTGACGTGATAGTTTCTTATAAATCAATGAACACCGGCTGCACGCACCAAAATGTGTCACGGTTCGTGTGTGTGAGAGCGATGAACAAGCAATAGAGGCACGATCGGCCTAAGTATTTAGTAATCTGTGGCCTAAGCGTTCGGCTTGTGACGCATCTGTGTCTATCCAGCGTTATCACGTAAAAGTATCGTCCGTTAACCGACTTTACAGACAAACATTTTTATCAGCATTAGCAGTATGTGGCATTAACATTACAAAGACAGACATTATCAAAGGTCCTCTGCATATCCGGTCAAAAAGAATTCTATTTTAATAAAAAGTACCTACAAGAACTAGGTACTTTTGCGAAGAAATTAATAAACTATTGTTTTTTTTTCTATTTCGTCGGTTAGTGGTTCCTATGGTATTTGTTTGTATTACCCATAGACACACACTAACCCCCATTTACCTTGTTATATGGTGAGCTCGATGGCCCAGTTGGCGTGCATTATACGCACTTACGTGTTATGTTAAGCAACCCTGGGCGTGGTCCCCACTGGGATGGGTGACCACAAGTGGCACAAAAATGTATCGAGCTCCTCCGTGCACGTTAATCCGTTGGTCCCGGCTATCACCATCAGATGGATGCCTTTATGCAGCTTGAAAACCAGTATTGGCCACTTACACATACAAAAAGCAAGCAACCTTGATATTAGTAGTATTCCCAACTAACGATGAACCAAAAATTAGAGTCATCTACAGATTAGTTAACGGTCTTCAGGCATGTAATCAGATTGACATAACATGGCTAATCTAATCTGTCTGCACTCGCCGCATTCTAATTAATAAATTAATCTGATCAAGTCGGTGTGTCTGACCAGGCGACCTCTGTTTACAAGTGACAGACACTCCCTAATCTGAGAGATAGCCGTGACGATGGCAATTACTATTTAAAAGAGATATAAGACTGCCGGGAGAAATACATATACCTATGTATGTTAGGATATGATCATCATCATCATCAGGTCCTTTTTAGTCTCCACTACAGGAGCACGAACCTCTCTGTACGACTAGGGCCATACTTGGCCAGAGCAGCCAGAGGACTTGGCCTACACTCTCCACGCTGGCTAGGCGGGTTGGAGAGGTCCCATTGATCGCTTCGTCGCAAAATGTCCCTTTCGCAAAATGTCCCCTAGTCGCAAAATGTTCCTTTCTCAAATGTACATTTTGCGAAAGGGGCATTTTGCGACTAGGGGACATTTTGCGACGAAGCCCCATAGATGTTTATAAGCTTTGTTACCTTGTATTTCCTAAGTCGCCTTCTACGACATCCACGGGAAGACTTGGAGTGGTCCTATTCTACACGGCTAAGGGGTTAGGCTATGCTAAGGTGGATGTTTTTTTTTTATTCGTTCACGTTATGTGCATAGCTATTTTATGTATAAATGTGTCGTTATATGCGAGTCAAATCGGATGTGCGGACAAATCTTTTAAGGTTTTTGTATATCTTTTATGTAATTTATGAGTTTGTATTTGTTTTATGAATAAATAAATAAATAAACAAATAGAATGTTAACTATTGACATTAAATAAGCACAAGTGCAACTTAAGATACTGTTTAATTTCAGAGATAAAAGGATTTTAAATGTAGTCGAAAAACACCAGCCTAGTGCGAGTTGGACTTGCCACGAAGGGTTCGTACCATTATCTGTTATTCTTTAAATATTTTCCAAAATATTTTTATTATATGATGTAACAAAAAAATTATGTTTTTCGCAAATGGGTCTCCGGCTCTCTCTCTCACAGAACGAAGCACAGAAGCGATAAAGCTTCTACTCAAACGTCGATATTTTGTGAGTGTGGTACTTCCCCGGACGAGTCGGCCCATTTATGCTACTAGCAAAAATAAATTTTTGCCGGAAGCGTGGCTCTACCACAACTGAAAAGGTAAACTAGGCGTAAAAAATCCTTTCCTTACTTACATATACTTATCCTTACTAATATTATAAATGCGAAAGAGAGTTTGTTTGTTTGTTTATTTGTTTGTTTGTTTGTTTGTTTGTTTGT